>CM073593.1:35638333-38121666 GCA_037074705.1 Zhengitettix transpicula | reverse complement strand
CAAGTCGTGTTTTTTTGTGATTAGGAATGCAAAGAATATTTCCCTTCAAATTTTATCTCGCCCTAACAGACAATGCCGTTCAGCTCCTGCCGATTCCAAATTCTATTAATTTCATATTTGTTATAAAATGCCTAGAATGGTGTTTTTCTCTCTGATCACTGTATCAAAAATTGAAGAATGGGACAAGGAGCTCTAGAGAACTCTAGTCTCGTCTGTTTTCTCGTAATTTAATTCAACGGCTCTCAATTTACTTTGGAAATCCAGTTAAGTCAATTTTGAGTCTTTCCTAGAGCTGCGTCAGTAACTCAAAAGTGGACCAAAGGTAAACAAAAATGATCTTACCTTGTATGACAATTAATTCATTCATTCAATAGTTCACGAATTTGAAAAGTACATTTATTTTTCACTTTAGAGAATCATCGAAGAAACTGTTGTTAGTTAACGATAATCTGTTATTTCATTAATGTAATTTCTTAAGAAACGATTAGAACAGACTATGTCACTACGGAAACGGAAAATATATTTTATAATTTGTACAAATTGGCGATTGTTGAGGTTTGATTGCGATCATTCGTGTATTTTTGATATATCTGATACTAAGACACATCTCAAGTTATACTTTACACTACTATTAAATTTATTTGGATTTAAACTATTTGATAATGGAGGTACGTAGAGATATTCATATGCGCATCGATAAATGTAACTTAACTTCCACTTTGCTCGTGTCTGTGCTGCAACTTTTACGTAATAAAATTCTTTAATTATTTGGAATGAATTATTGTTCTGTATAAGATGGTCCAAGAGTGACTTGATTTTGAAACAAACATTTAGCAGTAAAATCATTACATATTAAAATTTATTTGCACGGAAAAGTTGTAATTAATTTTTATGTCAATTTAGTTTCCTTCACAAATTTCTTCAGTATCTATTTCCATTACATTACTTTGCCTTTATTGAGGCGTTAGGACATTTCATTTCTATTTAAGACGTGAGGACAGTTACCCCATGTATTCGACTTTGTTTCCAGGCTGAGGAGGAAGCCCGCTCCCTGCAGAAGAAGATCCAGACCATTGAGAACGATCTGGATCAGACTCAGGAACAGTTGGGACAGGTCAACGCCAAGCTGGAGGAGAAGGACAAGGCTCTGCAGAACGTGAGTAGCGTTTATGTACATTACATTTTACGACTCTCGTGCTAACTGAACCACAAATACAGCTCGAGGAATGACCAGCGTATCAGTCTGGAATCTGGGGAGGGGGAAAAAGAACGTACAACAATTGGACCCCATTGCTGCTATTTCCACTGAACTCTCTTTTTGTGCTCCGTTCTGATGTGTGGTTTATGCAAAGGGAAATAAAATGAGTCTAGATGACTAATATTTAATTTTACTCTGGTAAATATTTAAATCCTTTTCGGAGGCTTTCTTGCAGAATAAGAAGCCTTTCGAACTGTAATGGTATTCTTTTCAGATTTATAAATATAATGTGACATTTTTAATTGAGGTATTAATGTGATGTAACCCCACAGGTCTCAATTAAATAGTTTAAAACTCAATTTCTAAACTGTTATAGTAATTTTGAAACAAGAAGCTTTCAGCCGATAGTTTAGCCATATTACACGTTTTAGAACTATAGAAAATTTTGAAAATTTTAAGATATTGTAACTGAATTATAATTTTAAAGAAATAATGGGTCAATTTGATAATTAAATTAATATTGACAAATTATGTATGTGGGATTTTATAAAAATTAAAAATGTTAGTATTTTAATAAAATATTATTTTTTGTGTCATATGGCTAAATTATTGTCCAAAAGCTCCTTGTTTCAAAATTAATAAATATTTTAGTAATGAAGATTTAAATTATTTTATTGATATTGATATTGATTAAAAATTCGTAGTTACAGTATGAAAATATTCTCTCCATTTTTTTTTTCTGTCGGTCGTATATAAAGAATTCGCTTTAACATTCGTGACGGTTTCTATATTCCCTTCACGGTGTAACTTAGTTTAACCCCCTTATTTTGAAATATAGCAGTGTTCAATTAACTTTTTTTTCCCCTTTTATGATCAATATTTTATTATACTCCGGTTTTCGATATATTTAAAGCCTTTACGGAGGTTATTTTTTGCAGAATGTGAAGAGTTTCGAACCAAGCGTGTGACACAACTAGTAAAGCTGTATTTACAAAAAAACGCATGCCCACCCCAAACGCAATGATAGTATTTTTTCCTGTTCGGCACGTTCCACAATCCCAGGCATGCGTGCCACGAATAAACACATTTTCCAAGAACTAACGTCATCTGGTATGATCTTAGTCACCACTTTTCCTCCGTATAAGCAGTTACAGGATATAAAAAAATGTTCTTCTGGGACTATATTTACAACTAAAAGCTACACAAGAGACAGTTATTTTAAAACAGGGCGACATTCGAGTGAATTTTAAAGTGTACCAAAAATATATTTATAGTCGGTACGAAGAAAGTGACAGGCATCATACTATGTTTAGTTTTTGTCTCACACTTTAGAATCGTATTTTTTTTTCGGGTTTTACGAAAATGAGTAATTTAATGTTTTCACGCTGAATTGAGGTGTTTGTCTACAAAACTCGTAATTAAGAATGACGTCAATAGCAATAAAAAATTTGTGTGTGTCGCCCAGTTTGGAACGAACTAAACTCAAAAAATCGTGGAACAGTTCTCAATTAATTTTTTTATTTTTAAGCCCATCGAGGGGCAATGCCGAGCTTCAAGTCGAACGTGTGGGATTTACAGAGAAGTAAAAAAAGTTTGAATTAACTGAATTGCCTTTGAATTAATCACGATTTTTTAGGAACAACATTCAAAGTCTGATAATAATTGTGAATTAAGGAGGAAGGATATCAATTAAACAGTATTAACGGCAGTGAAATCTACAAAATATGAAGTGCTGATATATTGATAAATTTCTCTCCGTTTCTGTAGCACTTATCCCATTTCTTCCATCCGACAGGACACTTTATCATATTTTGGACTACGCAACTTTCAGTCTATGTAAGAATGTTTATTATTTGGAATAATTTCTTAAAATGTAGAAGTTAACATTTACCAAGGATTACATTTTTTCTCGTGTATTAACAGGGACTTCTAAGTAAGAAGTATCATGTTCTTTCTACTTGGTTTACGTCAAGTTTTACGATTTTGCTTGGTTTTTTTTATTATAATTTGAATTATTTGCTACGGATAACGGTGTTTTCACAAGATTAATCACAGTTTTATTCAGAATATCATTGGTACTTTCCACGTAGTCAACGACGGGTGAGCACTGTTAGTTTATTTTTAATTATTCGAAAATTATTAAATGAATATGGTTCCAAACGTGTGTTAAACTAGATTATTAACATATATCGTCTTTCTCATATTTGTATATATAGGCCTACTGCTTACTTAATTTTACCGTATTACATTACTTCAAGCAACGTATACATTAATTTGTACAAATATTTCATTTATTTGTATTGTCCTTTTTATGTATGTAAAATGTTTCGGTAATTTCAAGTTTTATTTACAATTCAAGAATTCTATTATCTGAATTATATATTTTCATTTTCATTTTCTGTCATTCATGTATTACATTTAAGCAGTCATAAAAAATGTAATTAGTTCCTAAACTGGTCGAGGCACGGAGAAGGGAATGCTGCGTCCCCACAGCAAACTCCTCTCCCGCTATCAGAAGGGAGTGGGACAAGTACCCAATGCCCGACCTACCTGATGCAGGGTTTTCTAGGGTTTGTCCTGCATTTCTTTAGGCGAATACCGGGTAGGATCCTTAAAATATAGCCCGGGGGCCCTAGTTAACTCTTGGCTACCTTCCTCTACCCTTCCGCATCCCCCCTTTCAAATCCCTTTCCTATGCTATAAGGGGGGAGTTGCCACTATGTGGATTACCCTATACATAGCCTGTCTAAACCCAAAGAAAAATCATAATTGTATTTAATATATATATATATATATATATATATATATATATATATATTATGTACTTCAAGTATATGACGTATCCTCTTGCCTTAGTAGAGGACTAACGGAATCAATAAATTCAATTCCATGTGAACACACAAAATCTTTCATTCTTATATTTAAAAACAAGGTTAGTTAAATAAAAATCGCTGAAATAATTAAAATAGCCTGTTCTCGAAGCAATCTTCTTTTCCTCATACCCAAAAGAAATTGGTCAACTTGTGCGCAATAATACTTAATACAACCATCTACAGCTACTAAATTTTTAGAATTATTGATTTACCACTTTAAGTGCATAAAGAACGTATTCTCAATAACTGGAACATCTTATATCGATTTCGAATACTTACCAGACTGTTCATTCTTTAACAAAAAATATATTTATTCAGTTTAAATAAATATACGGGTATTCCAAAAAGTAATACACAACAATTATTTTAAAATTGCATTTTCATCCTACAGCTTTCCTATAGAAACAAAATATCATTTTCCACTTAACCTCACCCCTCTCAGCCATGTCATTAACTCTCTGCACATTGTCAAGAGTTAGTGCGGTGCGGGATCTGCCGCTGGGAGGAGTATCCCGAATATTGGCGTGCCCTCTTTCATCGCGTAATCTGCTTGCCTACCGGATATCTGTACAGCAATCGACGACAGCATCGCCACGTACGTTTCTCAACCTCTTGTGAATGTTTCACACTATCTCGTTCTCTCAGCACAGGAATTCGATAACAGCACGTTGCTTTTGACGAATGTGAAGTGCTGCAGCCACCTTGAAGACATTCTTTGTCAGCGCCACTCACTGGAACGGGTTGAAGTAAATTTGAACACTAGCGAGAAGGTTGTATCTATGAACGCCTTAAGGTTAAGGAGAATATCGAAAAATCTGTTACAGAATTATTTATTCTATTCCATATACACATCCTTTAATTCTAATTCAACACGTCCGTTAAAGAACAAATTGTTTCCCATGTTTCTCAAACATTTAAATGTTATGAATTTTAATATTCTGTTCTAGTTGTATACTTGACTTTTCCTATTATTTTTACTATGAACTTTAAGAGTTTTAGTTTAAATAAATTGAATTAAAAATCTTTCGGGAATTGCATTGCTGTTCCGTCACAATATGGACGATGCGATGCCTTATAAATGTCGAAACTTGAAACATTTGCATGAATATCAGTTAAAACTTCTTTTACAACTTCTTTTACGCATTTTTTCAAGTGGAACGTTCTGAGGTTGATAATACTGCACGGAAATTCTTAAAGTACACGAACTTCAACGAATGTTTGATCAGCGAATGAATGTACTCGATTAAGGCACTGTTCAAGGTTCAAAGTATTGAAAGCACAAGGTGAAAGTTCAAAGGATGACGGTTGTTTATTGCAGAAACGCATTTCCGGTTACCCGGTTTATTAGCAGGGAAAGCAAATTGGTTTCCCAGAATGGCTTGTAAATTCACTGAACCGGTTACCGCAGAAATTTTACTTTTTTTAAAAAAAATATATATTAAAAACTTGCAAATCGATGTAGGCAAAAAGGCACCTTCCAAGAGAGCTCTGGAGGAGGCTATCTTTGGGGATGCCTTCACATCTCTCTGGTTTTTGAAGTTAGGTTCCCATAAGCCGAGGCACCTCGGCCTGTTTTGAGAGGTGTATGTTCCGGGGTCGCAGACCTTGGGCATACGGTAAGACTTGTCCACTATTTCTATTGGAATAATCGGCCAGCTGTCTCCTAAACTGGTCAAGGCACAGAGAGGGGAAAGTTGCGACCCCACAGCTAACCCCTCTCCCGCTATCGGAAGGGCGTGGGACAAGTGCCAAATGCCCGACCTACATGATGCAAGTTATCTAGGGTTTTCCCTGCATTTCTTTAGGCGAATGCCGGGTAGGATCCTTAAACCATAGCCCGGGGGCCCTACTTAACCCTTGACTACTTTGTTCTACCTTTCCGCATCCCCCCTTTCACTCCTTTTCCTATGCTATAAGAGGGGAGTTCACACTGTGTGGATTACCCTATACATAGCCTGTCTACACCTACAAAAATAATCGCTGTAGGTAATATTCAAATATAATTTCGAACAAACATGCAAGACTGCACTCTTGTTTCTGTACGTTACAATTTGGTGCATCCTGATTGGCCGCATCTTTATCGAGATCTGATCATTAATTCGACGTTATAAAAAAGTGGTTTAAATGGAACCGTGTATACAATACCGGAATTTATTTTCCAATCTCTTTTTTTTCTCTTTTAGACGAACTTACGTCATTTGAACAACATTTTTATGAGTTTTCAACTCTTTGCTAGTTGGACGTTTCCACTTTTTGTCGTGCGCTGACTCATTAAAGAACTGATAAATTATCAGGTCCGTGACATTTAATTTTCACACCAGACATTTATCTTTGATATTTCTCAGAAACTGAGGTCTTATCAAACCGAGATTAAAACCGTGATACATTTTCTGAAATAACATTTAATCACTTTTTTTTACATCCAAAAACTGTACAGCCACCAATATTAATGAATAAAGTAATATTGTTATTGAAATCCTTCGTTTCGAAAAATATTTTCCAGTAAAATTATTAATTTTATATTATCGTTCTTCGATGTTGTTAATGTTTTACTACTCCCTTTCATCATTATAATACAATGTGGACTGCGTGCTGTCCGAAATTTCTCGAGGTTACAATTATTCTGAAAGTTACAGCTGCGAGGTTGTTGAACTATGTACGAGCTATATTCAAACCCGAGTTAGAACGTGAGGAATAATAGACGTCCCGTGTAGAAACGACTTAACTGGCTGAAGTATAATTAAGAGATTAAATTAAATATTTTATTTTAAAAGATAAAGTAGCAGTCAAACACGCGACGTTTCTGAAAACCTGACTATTTATTCGTCTGCTACTTTATATTTTTATTAATTATTTCTGGCTGTTTGTTAGCGACGGTCAGATTTCAATTCTTGCGAAATGATGAATCGTCTTGAACAGTGGTTGTCGATCAATGGCTCTGTGATAAACTATTGGTATTATAGTATTTCCGTGGATGCGTGTTCATCTCGAAACTTTCTCAGTTATTTCCTCGACATGACTACATCTGAATTTTGGTTCTTCCTCAATTTGAAATGCCATTGCAAAGGAATTTGTTGGACTACGATAGCACAAGGAATGTTCCAACAATGGAGGTTCCGCTGGTACAAATGTGATTTTAAAATGCGACTGCTTTGAAGGATATTGAGTATAAGTCGTGTGATAGACAATATTTTTCACTGGGCAAGAAAATTTGTTATACGATGGTATCTGACCTTAGCGGCTGGACGTCACTGCGTGTCAGTCTGAGCAGGGCGATGTTTCTGCATTCCTTAGTAACGGGAGTTTCCATAGAATTCGCATATGTATGTGGCGGTAACCGAAGCTGAGCTAATTCTGTCCGGCCAGGCCCCCCTTCTCCCCCTCTTTCGATAAATATAGACTATGATCCAAGCGGTCGAGCGGCCAAATATGGCTCAGGGGCTCCTCGCCAGATCTGACAACCCCTGCTTGACAGTTGCGAGTGGCAAAGTGCGGAGGATAGGGGAATTCGCGTCGTCCAGACGACCATGCCTCATGTTGGCAAGTTCACCTCGGGGCACTCGTCGAGTGCAGATGGGTCGCCATGTCCCTATGCCAAATATCGCGCCGGTGCTTGGCGCGATCGACTCCCAGACGGCTGCCTAGATCGTCGAGGATGAGCGGCGCTTCGAGCCAGCGCCGAGGGGCACCGCCACCGTCGGGTCGCCGTCAGCACAGGCGGCGTAGTTCACGGTACGGCCGCTCGGGAGCGCGCGCGGTCTCACAACACCACGACTCAGTGCAAGATGGCAGCCTCGGTGCGCTGACGGGTATGGCCGACGATCGCATGGTGGCGACGGCGCCGAGGGGTCGCGGCGTCGCTCGACACCCGCACGACGGCGTGGGCGGCAGGAGCGCCCTCGTTGAAAGGAACCGCGCCCGACGCCGTCTATCTGCGGCGGCGGCGACAGAATCTCCGACTCCTGCGGTGGCTAACCGCGAAGCGGACTGCCAAGTTACGGAACGGACTGTACGTAGTATGATTGACGACGCGACCTTCGACCCGACCGACATCCGCAACATCGAGAGGCCCGCGGCGGAGGGAAGCAGCCAAAGCGACCACGAGGAAGGCCGCGACGACCCCGAAACCGAGGAACTGTCACGACTCCGATGCACGAGCGAAAGAACCGAAGTCGTCGCCGAACGAGAGACTAGGCGCCAGCGTCGGTGTGCCGATTACCCTGGTTTTGCGTTTGGATCTTCCATATTTGGCTCGGACACTATTATGAAATTCAACATTATTCGAAACGAACTACAGAACATTAAAAACTCTCAACTGAAAAGGGTTAGTATCGGTGAAGACGATGTCAAAAAAAAAGTGTGCTTGTGGATCAGCTGATATGTCACATGGCGCGTTGTCAAAACGCTGTGCTTTTGGAAAAGTCACAGCTGCTTTCGGGATGTTAAGAATCTAAGTTACCACGCTCACGTGACTCGAGCAGGCGGAGCCTTTACGTCACATCCTTCGGGGAGGAGCGACTGATGCGTGACGTGTCATTTCTAATACAATTTCAATCGTTTAATCAATTGAAACAACGTTAATTACCCGGCATAAAAGTAATTTCAAAGTATAACGTTACTTAATTTATTTCAGGATTATTATGCCGATGATTTTACAAACGGATGTATGTAGGTCAGCACGCCGTAGACTTTTAACTCGCAGAAAAGTCTTCATTTTAAGGATGCGTTTACTGTCGAGAACTGTGGCCGTCGTTCGCGCAGTTTTCTTGTAATTTACGGCTTGAGATACGTAATGCCTCTGTGCATATTCTCACTTACTCTCCATAAGGAAAGGAAAAGCGTGCTCTCCGTCAGGCGAGCAAACACGGCCTTATATGGAGAACAGACCAGCATGATATGGCGTGCCGTTAGCTGCTTTCACTTCATGATTTATTTGTCCTCGGCAAATTGATTTTTGACAGTTTCCTACTAATTCGTAATGGCTTCAGGATTTTAGTTTTTCCTGATCGGGGCTGCTGATTTTGATTAATCTTGATGGTTCATGTCAATGTAGGTTGCCGTTTTGCGGCGTTTCGCCCGTAAGCACCGAGCTTTGTGGTGACCGCGCACAAGCATGGCCTTACATAATCCGAACACAACTCGCAAATAACAAATACCATGGAACCCCTGAGCTATGTCAAATATCAGAATGAAGACTATGGGAAGACAAAATAATGTATCTTAATTTTTACTTGCCGACGCACCGTAGCAGTTTGAACTCTGATAAACCGACCACTGACAAAACGAACGAAACCAACACTTTAATAAATTGGAATATTTGTCCGAGCTTTAATTGTCGATTTTGAAAGTCTGTAATATATTGACGAAATTCATTCCGTATATGTGCACATCCTGTTAGTGACTCATAGGTACTTTACGGTCATAGATATGTTTGACACTGATAAGGGTCTTCAAGGAAATGAACTACTTACGTAAATTATTTAAACATAATCTTAACTAACAATGCGTTCATAATTTCTTGTACTATATAGCTTTCAAATGTAGACTTTCGTTAATATATGCACAAAATAGCTCTCAGACGGTGTGGTAGCCCCGCCCATCGACGTCGATTTTGAACGCGGATGAATACTTTACTTATGTACTGCAAAAGTTAATTTACTTGCTACGTGTTTTGATACATTTAGTAACGAAACTCGTAGTAGTTAATGTTACTGATTAGTTTCGGTTGGTTGTCTAATGATTGAATCGAGCATATGGTAGTTTAGGTGGGGGACTATGTTTCCGCCCAACCACCTTGCAGTGCGACACTTGGTCTGCAGCTAGTTCTCCCGCGGAGTCGTTTCCAGCCTGCCACCATCTTGCGTGCCGCGTTCATTTCACTTCGGTGTGCGTGTGCAAGTGTTCGGTTTTGTCGAATATTTTGAGTTACTTAATCTCGTTACGATGACGACAAACGTGCAGCAGGGTACGCTTCTGGATGTGCTTAAGAAAAAGATGAGGCAAACGAAGGAAGAAATGGAGAAGTACAAAGATGAGTGTGAAGAGTATCATAAAAGGTTACAGGTTGAAATCCGGCGCCGGGAAGAAGTAAGTACCGCAATTATTTCGTGAATAATCGCGTTTAATTGGTACGGATGATCTAAGCGTTTCATTAAGTTTGAACTAGTCGCTTCAAAGATAGTAGAATATGCAACATGCTGCTGTATCTGCCGAAGGCTATTCACCTTTATCGATTGTTTCGAGATACGAGCAACCGTAAGAATTCGTTTTTAAACAATTGTCGAGCAATAATTTACTGGTGCTGTAGTCACGTTGTATGTATAATATATTAAATGAATGACCATATATTTAGTGGAGAACTGTGTTTAATTTTCAGTAGGTGTAAGGCGTATAAATTGCGAAAGATACTTTTTAAAATTTGTTTTGCTTTCTGCATCGAATTGAAGACTGGTTGTATATCTTGTCGTTAATGTCATTCGTTGTATCATGTTCAACTTGCCTTAAAATCGTTTAATGACTAGCTACAGCCACTCGTTTCACAGGATAACGAGTTAATCTGGCATTATCATTTGTTGTTCGACCAGATAAAACTTGTCGATGAACTAAAGAGGAGAGCAGTTGCTGTGATCAGTCGTCCGTATCTTTGAATTCTCCCTGCTAGTCGATTCTTTTGCACAATATTATGGACCTCCAGCGATGAATGGTCAGGCAGAAAATTGTAGATTTCCCTTCATTTGTGTGTAATCTGTTCGCACGCGGCAAGTCGACGTCTTTTGGGGCTACCGCAGACGTTTATGTACTATGAAGGAACATTGGCGAAATGTCTGTTGGCCGTTACCGCAAATGTTTCCCTCCCACGCGACTTTGCAGTGACGTCATCGTATTGTCTGGCGCCTTTATTAAGGGGTCTACCGTCTGCGTGATTTTGTCAGATTCCCCTTTGATGGACCCGCTTTCTGTCGCTATAGTTTAATCTCCTGTCCGGCGGAAACGCGATTTGGGTGTGGTTAGGTTCACACACGATTGCGTGGTAATATCGCGGTCCTCCCCTCCACGTTTGGTCAGGCATCCTTGTTTCCCAAACACTGGTCATACTGGGCGCACCCTTTTTCATTGTTACTCTTGCTATCAATGGTTTCCGTTTGAAAACCACTGTAATGGAAGAGAGAGGCGGTGTTCCACAAGTTTTGGCATATATGCACGATTAATTGAAGCCTTGTCCACAAATGTTTCCTTCCTTTGAACGCCCAAAGAAATATGAAGATCCTCACTCTAATTTGCTTTGCACTATTTTTTTTCCGTAGCTTATTAACCCATTCAGGGTAACAATTTTTTGTCTATATTTCGGAGACATGAGTATAATTTTTCTTAATTTTTGAGCCAGCGAGTAGTTTTAGCAAGTGTCAAATTTCAAATTTTGAACAGATTTGCATAAAATTCAGTTGTATATGCTATTTGAGCATTATTCTTGTTCGGGCGTTCGTATAGACTTTCCAGTAAATAATATTCACTCGCATGTCATATAACATCCATACATTTTCATTAGGTAATCTTGCTTAGCGGGTTCTATAACTGTCAACATACAATCAATTTTGGACACGTTGGAAAATATTTGGGGGCATTTATCATATATGGTTTTTATTAAACAGGTTTTCTTCATTCTAAGGACTTATCTAAAAGTCGTTTCGATGCACGAGAAATTTTTAAACTTCTTTGTCGTATAAAATTACTATGTTTTAATTTGGCATCGGGAATATTTTACAGATTCATTGTTTAAATACTCCCCCCCCCCAATTTATCCATATTTATAAATGGCCTATATCTAATCACCGGCTACATCAACTCGCCGCTCCTCGATCATGGAGTTGTTTAGTTTACTGTTACAATTGAGAGCAACAGTGGCCTAGCTAATGCAGATCAATAAGATTTTCTTCATATTTTTTTCTTATTATATTTGGGACTGTCCACGTTGTTTAGATTTTTGCTGTAATTTTAAGATGCTGAAACCTGCAAATTTAAAATAAACCATAAAATTTGGGTTAATTAATGCTCTTCCCCAATCATGCTCGCCCTGAAGTGAATTTCAAACCGTTTGTAAATTTCTTTTGTGTATACATAATCTTTTTGGATATTTTCTCCTAGAAGAGTATCAGACTGGCGGTATTTCAAGAGAACTGTCGGGGCTTCGCATTCCTTACCGTACCACCTAACGGCCGTGAGTGTTCGACCTTGCTATGTGCACCTGTTATCAATGGTAGAGAACAGTTTGCTGAGCTATTCAACACGTCTCCGCAATGATTGTATTTATCTTAATTAGTTTATCGACTCAAGCACGTCGAATATCGAACGTCCGATTCTACAAAAGTGCTGGCAGTAGTTGAGCTGTCGTTAGTTTTTATATTGCAATTTCATTCTATTCTGATTATTGAATATCAGTTACAGTCGGTAGATTTGTACTAGAGCTCAAATTCGCAGCGTAATTCGAATTGACTATAACATTTTAAATTTATGCGTCCAGGTTGTCCTAAGTATCCTCTCTCCTTACATGTGCTATATCAGTCTTAATTTAAATTCGTTTGAATAATAAACTTAGCCGCCTTCTTTTTATTTTAGATTTTAAATAGAAGTCAGATAGTTACAATCGTTAAATTCATTTGTTGGTGTATGCATATTCGTATTTCGGCTGTTGGGTTTTCACAGCCCTGCCCTTCATCCGTGCCACCTGCTACCCACTCCAGTGACGTCATAGGCACTGGAATATTTCAGTAGTTAGCTCAGCGTACCAAACATTCCAAGTCATCATAGCGTTTTCTGTCAATTAGTTTCACAACTCCCCATTTAATATTTGACTTTCCTTATCTCGACGTAAGATAGACGTTTATGTGCATGCTTTCACTTCTCACACACATTACATATACATACATAATCACAGGGGTATAACTATCCTTAGTGATTGCAGAAAGGTGTCAGCCGTTGTTTGTTGCGTGGAGAGAAGCCCTGACCAGATAAGCAGATAAAGCAAACGAGCCAAGCCTGATTCTCGTGCCCTCGCAATTGTAAGATATCGCGCTAGGTATATTCGTATCAGAACCGTTACACTATCCTCAAATGACAATCTTGACTTGGCAAACGTATACCTTTAATTTCATTCATATATCTTAATTTCAACCATTTTATCCGCTATTACACACGCTCGTGCATTATTATATTAATGAGGATCTGTCGCAAATATGACCCATGAGCTACTCTTCACTTCCCAAACGTCTGAAACCAGCTTAATTCGAATTATATCTTAATCCGTTATTGCTACTTCGTTCCACGATATAATGATGCGTTCGGAATATAATTTCGTTATTCGTTTACCAACTCTGATTCTGTATGTGTCACAGTGGTAATGAAATGTGGAAAAAAATTTCGTTCATTTGGTTTCTCCAGAAATACTTACGTTCAGTAAGCTGATAGGTTACGCGTAATACTTACCAGGTAACCACACATGACTCAAACTATGCCGTACCTAATTATTTAAACGGAATTTTTTTTTTCCTCCGCAGTATAATTTTCTATTGTGAATCTTATTTTGTCTCGCATCCTGTCCGCAACCTCCTGTTACGAAATGTCGACTTCCTTTTGCACTTCCAAACACACTGAAGAACCTCTGGAGAGATGGAGATGCCTTTTCCTCTCCGTTTTTGAACTAAGGTTCCCCACAAGCTTGAGACACCTCGGTCTGTTTGAGAGGTGTATGTTCCGGGGTCGCAGACCTTGGGCATACAGTAAGAGTTGTTAGCTGTTCCCATTTGAAGTCAGCCAGCTGCCTCCTAAACTGGTCAAGGCACTGAGAAGGGAATGCTGCGACCCCACATCAAACTCTTCTCTCTCCAACGGAAGGGCATGGGAGGTAACCTGATGCAGGTTTTCTAGGGATTGTTCTGCAATACTTTTAGGCAAATGCCCGGTAGGATCCTTAAACCATAACTCGGGGGCCGTAGTTAACCCTTTGCTACCTTCCTTTACCCTTTCATATCCCCCCCCTTTCAAATCACTTCCTATGCTATTAAAGGGGAGTTGAATTGATTACCCTCATGTAGCCTGTTATTAAAAAAAAACTTCCAATTTCCAGACTTGTAAAAGTAATTAACTGATCATTTCTAATAAATGTAATAATTTTAGGTACTTGCGTATTAACGCCACCGCAGCAGCACGCATGTATCGCCGTCTTAAATTACATTTCCAAAACTTACATTTTCCGAAATAGTTTCATGTCATGGGAATTGGTACATTTTCGTTCTTTTGGTAAAATATTTCGGTAAACGTAAGTTTTGGAAATGTAATTTAAGACAGTTTGATACATGCGTGCTGCTGCGGTGGCGTTAATACATAATTTTAATTTGTAAACCTCTTGCGCAAATATAAGATTCTAAAGCAATTTCTTTGCTAATGAGCATAGTTTGAATTCTACACTCCCAAAGTAATTTTAACCATTTTTCTAGCTGTAGCAAATCCAGAAGAACCCTAAAGAATCATCCTGCATCAATATAGGCTAATGGTTTCTTAATTCATTAAAAAATTTACATTTACTCGGCGTTTTCTCAATTTTTAGAAGAGTTCAGTGGTAATAGAATTGTGGATTCTACCATTATAATTTTTTCGTCTGAAAATACTAATTTTTCAGTAATTTATGAAATTAATTTTTCTTTCTTCTAGTTCAAATTAGTCTTGGTTTTAGTTTTAAAATGTTTAATGAATAATATCAATTTATTTTGAATTGAAAAATCAAACTGTTGAAAAATTTGTTAAAATAAAATCTGTTTGGCATGAAGATTGGGAAAAATAAATGGTTAAATATTAAGGAAAAATAAACAAACTAGGAAAGTAGGAAACCAGTGTTTTAAAAGGTTAAAGGGAACTTCATCTAATTTTTTCCCAATTTGTGTTATAATAATACATTTATTATGAGTCTCAAGCAATTATTAGTATAATTACACGCCTGATTAAAAACAGGAACATTTGGTGATACATTAGGTGAAAGTTACTTTTTAGTTGGGCATGTAATTGCAGTAATAATTGCTTGAGACTTAAAGGTTTTAATTATATTATCGATTCGAAAATTTATCTTTAGGGTAAAGGATAAACAGTTTTGTACAGCCATAGCCATTTGTACTTTTCTAGATATCTTGGCTTATGCAACATAATATGCAAACTATATAGTATTATGTAGTGTGGTTTGCAAAATACTCCCACAGTTTAAACCTGAATAAGAATATTATAAGTTGTTATATTTTATTATGTTCTTATTTAAAAAACACTCCTCATGTGAGAGATGTTCTTTTGCGGGCAGCAACTATCTGCCGAGACAGAGAGGGCTACCTTTGGGGATGCCTTTTCCTCTCTGTTTTGAACTAAGGTTCCCACAAGCCGAGATGCCTCGGCCTGTTTTGAGAGGTGTATGTTCCTGGGTCGCAGATCTTGGGCATACAGTAAGAGTTGTTATCTGTCCCCACTGGAACAGTCAGCCAGCTGCCTCCTTAACTGGTCAAGGCACTGAAAAGGGAATGCTGTGGCCCCCCTCACACCATTGGGAGAGCATGGGATAAGTACCAAATGCCCGACCTACCTGGAGCAGATTTTCTAGGGTTTGTCTTGCATCACCTTTAGGCGAATGCCGGTTAGGATCATTAAACTATAGCAGGGGACCTTAGTTAACCCTTGGCTACTTTCTTCTACCCTTCCCCACCCCCCCCTTTTCATATCCCTTCCTATGCTATTACAGTGGAGTTTCCACCACGTGGATTACCCTCGTGTAGCATGTTACTCTAAAAACAATACTTATTAATATTTTAATAAAATTATTTGTAAGACGCTCCAATGTACAGCTACACAATAAACAAATTCCTTCATTTTTTAAATTTGATAAAGCACAATGATAGTATGTAGATTTTTTCTTATGAAAAAATTAAAATTTGGGATCAGTTTCATATCATATATTTAAATAAAATTTCTATGAAGTGGAAAATGAAGGCAAATGTGTAAAGTGTCAATCATATCATAGGCTGAGAGTGAGGTTGCTGCCCTGAACCGCCGTATCCAGCTTTTAGAAGAAGATTTGGAAAGGTCAGAAGAGCGCCTTGCCACTGCGACTGCTAAACTGGCAGAAGCATCTCAAGCAGCTGATGAATCGGAGCGGTGTGTACCTATGATAATTTTTATGTATTATTAAAGAAGAAATTAAAACTTCATTTCCGTTAAAATACATTACTAGTAAATCAAGAACTTATACTTTCAGAAATATAAACGAATGCCTTAGTATTGAAGGATTTTCTTTTTCCAAGTAGCTTTAATTGTCAGTGAACTTGGTACAATTCAGGTTTGTTAGATTTTCAGATCTATTGGACATCATTGGAGGTGAGTTTCACCTGATATATGTCACAACCATCCTGAATGTTGCCATATAGTTTTTAATTACATTTGTTAGATGTCTACCTTGCCAAAATTTCATCCATATATTTGTACTCTGAAACGTACTAACTGTGGAACCTAATGTATGTGTGTGCCTTAACATTCCCCTTGTGTGTTGGTTTTAGGATACGGAAGGCTCTGGAGAACCGTACAAATATGGAAGATGACCGTGTTGCTATTCTAGAAGCTCAGTTATCTCAGGCTAAACAGATAGCTGAGGAGGCTGATAAAAAATATGAAGAGGTAAGAAAAGGGGAATAGCCTGTTAATCCTATGATTCTTTTCAGGTTTGGCGTTGTAGCAGACCTCGAGTTCCGCAGCTGTTTCTGAATTATGTTATGTGGACCCACATTATGTGTCGCCTACATGTAATTTTTATTCAGACTTATGTCATATAGGTGAACTTTTGTGACTCCACTGTAACATAATTCTGGACCATATTTCCTCTTAAGGTCCACTGTGTTCTATTTAATGATGATATGTTTTTGCTTGGTGCAGAGCTCGTAAGATTCTTGAGAATCGCAGCTTGGCTGATGAAGAGCGTATGGATGCTCTAGAGAACCAGCTGAAGGAAGCCAGGTTCCTGGCAGAAGAAGCAGACAAGAAATATGATGAGGTGAAGGTGCCCCCCTCGCATGATGGAACTTAAGACCATTTTGGTTTCGTTTAACAAAGCAGAAAAATTGTGTCCACGTTATGATTTTTGAATTATGTGAATCTTTTTAAACACCATGGAACATTGCAATACTGGGATTCTTTTAAAGAAATGTGGGTTTTTATTAGTTTTGTTGTAAAACTAACAAACTGTACCAAGTTAATATGTAGTGAAGCAATTACTTATTTGTCTTGAGTGAAACTTGTGGCAATGATATCCAAATGAGCTTTGTAGTGGAGTGATATTTTGAGTGCCATCCAGTGTGACATTACCGAGAACTGAAAAGACTTAGTGTATACGTTGGGAAAGGAAGTCTTCAACACCAATTACAGTATGTAAAGCTCCACAAGTTTACCTTCTTCAGCTGTTGTAAGTTCCATGGTGCCCGATGTCTCGCATGACATTTTTTAGTTTTTTTATGCTAATCTGACTAAATATTCTCTTCACAGGAAATTGGAATATGTAGACTTCACTAACACCATTTTATTTTATGTAATTTGTAATGAAATGTGCTTTTTAGTAGACTTATAAGACTTAGGGCATATAAAAAAAATCCTTGTCTGGAAAAAGTTGCATGCTGATTAGACTGCACAGGAACTGTTTGATTTCCAGGAGTAGTTCCCAAAATTGACCCTGAAGTCCATTTGATCGATATAAATTTGTCTGGTAATGTGTGCTCTTATAACAATTTTATTCAGACTAATCTTAAATCATACTTAATTATTTAGGTGTGATCTACTATTTTAACAAGCAAACTTCCAGACGTATGTTTACTTTCAGTTTTAAATTCAATATAAAGCAAATTGTTTAAAAATATTTGTATACACTTGTGAACTAAGGTATTATGGTACCATAGGTTTTCATGTATGTACATAAACTGCTATGGTCTTTACATTTGTGGACTGAATTCATGCTTGAAGAGAGAGATTTATACTGTTGAATAATGCATATATCAAAAGTCCTAAGGTCTTCTGAATTTGAATTTACCCAAACTGTTAAATTATCTTGATTTCTATTAAGGTGGTATAATATTAGATATGTTGGTCTTCATTTGATGATCAAGATGTTCTGGTTAGGATGAACCTTTCAGGTACTGCTATGATTATTATAATGAAGATTATCATATTTTCTTGGAATTTGCAAGAGCATTATGGATTGTACATATATGTACTATTTTTTTAATTATTATTATTATTATTATTATTAAACTGGAATACAAAATAATGGTTAATGAATTAGGGGGATAGATTTGTTTAAACTATTATATTGTTTTATCATTGTCAGTTGTATTGTTTAACTGTCTTGTGCACTTCTAAGAATTTTCACCATGATTAAATATCTGAAGCATAAATTGTGTTGGGACTCCCGAGTGCCCAATTTATGTGGAAATTAATTACTATTAATCACAGTAGTATATGAGAACTATTTCTGTCAATGATGATGTAAAAACTAAAGATGGGTATTATTTGCAGTTCAATAGAACTTGCTTGGTTTAATTTGAGTTGTGATGTGTATAATGTATCTAAACGAACAATAAAGGGTGTATTAAATTGATAAAGTAAATGTTCATATTATCCTCTTGCATTTAGGCAACTCCAAACTCTTGATTTTATTTTAATAATTCCATCATAGAATTAAACTTACATGAGTTACCCAGTTAATCTTCATATTAAATTTAAGTTCATCTTATTTTGTTGGAGAGACACACCACATGCTGGGCATTCTTGATGAATAACCTAAAATATATGAAAGACAAGTTGGCATTACTTTTGTTTTATTTAATTGCTGGTCTCGAAATTGATGAACTGTGAGAAAAAATATTTAGGGAAGATTACTCCTATAAATCAGATTATTTTTATAGCATATTACATGGTTATTTGATCTCCATTCTTATGGAAGAATAATTTGAAATGTGCAGATTATTGCAATTTGCATAGTTTGCACCATGACCAGTACAAATTTGTGAAAATGTTTGACATATTTGGATAAATATTTCAAAATCACTTTTTGTCTAAATTACCTTTTTACAAGTTTCAAGTTATACTTTTTGCAGTTTCTTTTTCACGTTGCATTTGCCTTTCTAACAAGTTTAATTATTATGATAGGCAACTGATGAATTTTATCATTTGAATTTTTCAAGGGATTATTGGATACCCATTAATCAATTTTTCTTACATTGTCCTCTGTAAAATTGGTAAGGATGAGATGAGATAGATGTAGTTAAAATGAAGGTATTGCATACCTGGGCCAAAAAGACTAAATTCATTACTGAAATAAACTCATTTTTATGTGGATTTATATTTTACACAATCTGATTTGTGTATAAAATCATGTGGGTATGAAGAGAGAAAATACTAGATAGTAAGGTGGCTGAATTTTTTTATAAAAATTGCCAAAAACTAATGATATTAGAGCGTGAATTTAGTATAAAAATTTCCAAGTAGCAGGAAATGTGTGCTTAAAATGCAACTTTATCAAGTTTTAAAAGAATATTAATTTGAGAGTATATTTCACACTAATTACTTCTTCACAATTTACTATACGTATGCTCTGAAGGTTTTATTTATTTATTGAAAGGTAATTATTACATGTAGTATTGGTATTAAATGTTTAATTAAAATTCAATATTTCCAGAATTATGGTTTCTTAACCTTACTTCAACTCTTTTGATTACTTGAGTACTGTTAATTTTTTACATTATTATTGTGTGTTCCTGAAATAGTTTTGGCCATTTATTTATATTTTATTTTTTGAACTGAACATTAGTGTTCCATGCAAAGTCTTTCTTCATATAGGAATGTGTTCAATACTACTACCCAAGAACTGAACAATGTTTATATTTTTTTATGCGATCTTTAGCTTTACTCTCTACTGAACTATTTTTCTTTTGAAGAACCACAAAGTTTACATTATGAGTGATTAGAGGTTAACTGTATGTTGCTACTGTTGCAGTTGTTTCTATTGTAAAATGTAGTTATATAATGATTGAGTTGCCACACAAGTGTTATTACTTGTGACTTTGATTCAAATTATTAATCCTGTAATTTGAAGACTTGTCAGTTTATTTGAATATAAATTAAAATTATTTAAACTGAAATTTCATACAATATAAAAATATTCAATTAAATTTTGATATTGAGTAAATAATTATTTATATTTATATAAGTGGCATTGTTCCATTACTTATTGGTGTAACTGTAGCATACTTTTTAAATTAAAATAGTATGCTATTATAAATGGTTCCACCATTAGTCTATACATTTTTAAACATTCTTCTTGAAATTTGCTTGTTTGACAGATCATTCCTAAATTTCAATTCAAATAAAGATAAACTTGAAACTAATTTATGAAGTTGAATTTTTTAATGATACTAATATTTTGTGCTGTTTCTATTAACATTTTTATGACTAATTTATGCTATCAATAGTTTCAGCCTTGTTAATATCTTTTCATGCATGTATTTCATAACCATTTTTTCTTGCTAGTACATTGTTTTATAATAGTATTTGAAGTTGGTGTTAATTTTAAATCCCATTTTATAAATACTTTTATTTTCATTTATGTAAGATATATTAGTCAATATTTAAGAATTTATATATATTTTTAAAATCACTCAACGTAATACACTGTGAAAAATGTTCTATAACTAAAGAAGGGAGAATTTGTCAGTTACCAAATTTGGAGTGCGAGTATTTGGTGTCTGTCTTGCAGGTTGCTCGTAAGTTGGCTATGGTGGAAGCTGACTTGGAAAGAGCAGAAGAGCGTGCAGAGGCTGGAGAATCGTACGTTGCAATAGCTAAGTTGGCTGTGCATGTCTTTTATGTGTGCTTGTCACTTCCATTTCTACAAAGTAGAAATGAATTAAGTTTGTTGCAGGTGTTGTAGTTTTGATTTCACATGTTGTAGTGAATTGGATAATCACAGCTTAATATCTTTTTATTTCAGAAATAGTTATCAACGTTTGCTTTGAATGTTTTGTTAACATTCTAGGAGCTGTGAAGGTCAACGTGACAACTTGGTTTTTTAAACCATAACAAATAAATATAAAAATGTTGCCAAATTATGAAATACACATTTTGATATTGAAAGTAATGAGATTGTGAATACAAATTAATAGTACAAAAATTATTGTATTATAATTTAGCAACATTTTTGTACTTTTTGCTTGGCTTTCACTTGTTTTAATTAATTTAATCCTAAAATTTTCTAAATAAATTTTTTGTTTGCTGCTTCCATTTGGTTTATTTTAATCTGGTCAGACTTTTAAGTGTGCTACTTGTGAAGTTTGTTTGAATTTAAAAGTAAAATTAAGAAAAGCAGCAAACTACTAAATGCACTGTAGTTTTCTTTTTTTTGGACTCACTGCATGAAAACCTTGTTTGCACTGTATTGGTATAGGTCGCCCGAAAGCTGGTAATGATGGAGCAAGACTTAGAACGTGCAGAGGAGAGGGCAGAGCACAGTGATAGGTTAGTCAGCATTTCTTGCCAACTTACATTTTTTTTGGGAGTTATTTCAAAAGTTAGTTTTCAGAATTAACAAGTCATTTTATTAATAAGACAGCCAAATAAGACAAAAGAAGTGATAATATAAATACTGTACAACGTTTCTGGAAGCCTTGTTCCTTTCATCAGGTGCAGAAAAAATGCAACAGCCTCTAGGCTCTTGCTTTTTGCTGCACCTGAATAAAGGAACTAGGTTTCCAGAAACGTTGTGTGGTATTTATATTAAAATTTATTTTGTCTGTATTTAGCTATCTTTCTGATTATTAATTTTCAACCAGACATAAAGTTTTCATTTTAATTAACTTTATTGCATACAATCCTCCCAACAACTGTTATTTTAATAAGATTGAATAGCCAAATACAAACAAAAGAAGTTATGTATGTACATGCCACACAAGGTTCCTGGAAACCTTGTCCCTTTCTTCGGGTGCTAAGAAAACTAAACACAGTCTCAAAAGCTTTTGAGATTTCCAACTGAACTGTGCAGTTGTGTCGTTCTAGGCTTTTGCGTTTTTAATTTTCTTAGCACTGGAAGAAAGGAGCAATGTTTCCAGAAATGTTGTGTGGTATTTAAATCACTTTTGTCTATATTTGGCTGTTTAATTTTAATAATTTTCAAAACATTCATTTTCATGTTATTTTATTTTGCTCAAATGGTAGTGTCAGTTCTAATCATCTTGGATTTAATAATTAGATAAAATGGGCTTTTGAGTCAACAGGATTATGTGGTTGTCAGACCTGGTTAATCAATGGAATGGAACACAGTTTCCCAAAACGTTGTGTGGTATTTATATAATCCCTTCATTTTGTCTGTCATTTGGCTATTTTATCTAATTATTATATTTTAAAACAACTTGTTATATTTTCATTTCAATCTTGGATTTATGTTTAATTAAAATTTGACTTTGGTGCATGCAGTATGTGTGCAGTATAATATGTTTCAACAGGTTCTGTAATTAAAAATAGGTGTTACACAGGATAAAAATATTAGTCCCCAATATACTTTTTGCTTCATTACTAATGTACAGATTAATTTGTGTATGTAGTTTCATTTAATGCAAGGGTTTTTAATTGTCTATTAATTCTTGCAAAGGAAATGGAATGAATTATTCTTGAATACAGAATAATTGGCAATCTTCAGTTATTTTATTGAATCATTTGTGTTTTACTTGCATGAGTGAATAATTGTTTAATACAGGAAAGCAAATTGTCTCAGACGTACAGAAATATATTATAGGTCAATACTTGCAGAAGTTAAAGATGTTTCTATTTTGAAGTAAATTTCTCTCATTATTGAAGTTATACATTATAACTTTACTGCATCTTTGTGAAATTTAAAGCATTTAATAGCATTGCTATTAAAAGTTTGCACTGTTCCTGCATAATTCACTATTATTTCTAATTTCATGCACACACATTACTTTCCCAATTAAATTTGTGAATGTATGTGGCTAGTTCAGTTTAGCTTTCAATTAGATTGAAGGAGTTCATGACAAAATATCCCTGTAAGTGATAATATGAAAATTTTAATGAGAGAATATAGATAAAGATTTTACCAAATAGAATATATATGTTTCATTTTTACTTTACAGCAAGATTGTGGAGCTTGAAGAAGAACTTCGTGTTGTGGGTAACAACCTGAAGTCCCTTGAAGTTTCTGAAGAAAAGGTAAGGTTTGCCTTAATTATTATAAATATATAGTAAAGTTTTTAATGCTTAAAAACAATTTTAATTATTCATTGGAAAATAAATACTTTCAACATTTATGTTAGTCCTCTTCAGTATTCAAGCTTTAGCTCAATTAATTATATTAATTAATTTAGCTAATGTTGAATACCAAAATGTAAAACTATTTTAACTTTAATTTTGAGAAGTTTCATACTTTTATTTGTGAGACATACTACAAAAACTTTCATCTTGATTTTCCATGATGTCACAATTAATGTGTAGTTTATTAGAATTATTGTTATTGACATGTAAAATCTCTTAATATATTTTGTTCTAGTTAAATCATATATTCTTTTATCTTCATTTTCAACTTATAACAGGATACTAGTAATCTAGTATGGTGTGGGAAGAAAACTGATATTTTAATAATATGTTTTATATATATATATTTATTTATTTATTTATTTAAAGATTGTATTTTTTTAAAAACATTTATTTACTTATCTTTTGCACACACCTAAAATACTGTGCATTTTGGTGTACACTGCACATCTTTTTTACCTAAATTATGAACAAAAAATGGGTTGGCATCTAAAAGCAATGTTTCTTGTGTATATTTGGAAAGTAATTATTCAGAGAGTAGCCCCTATATCTTCCTTGGATTGCTTTTTGTCTCGGTGAGAGGTCATTGATTCTGTCACATTTTTAGAACCTAAAGTTAGACAACAGATGCTTATTTCATTAACAAACTGTGTACAAAAAATGTGTGAATTTTGTATGAGAAAGGATGTGCATTATACACATATGTATGGTATACATAATATATACATTATGCTGTTAGTTTTAATATGCAAAGTGAATTTAGAAATTTGATTTGATTAAATAGTATAAATCCTTAATATATAATGTTTTTCAAGTGCAAATTTGTTAATATAAACTTACCAAATGAGGTCCCTCTATTGATTCTGTGATGATACTATTTTGAGTTTATATTTCAGGGGTTAATTTTTATCTATTTATGTAAGTAGAATAGAAATAATTGTTTGTTAAATTGTTACAGCGTATATCATAATCAGTGTTATAAATTAATGTGATTAGTTATGATTATCTTCAAATCATACATAATAAGTTTTATAGTAATTTACAAAATCACTTTCTGCTGCTTCTGTTATTCCTGGAAAGACAATTTTCATTTATAAATTTAATTTATTATTTTATATTTCAAATTTCTAGAGTTTCAATCATTATTTCATTATAACTTGTTCATCAGGTTTCTTATCCTTGAATTTAATGCTGCATAATCTTCAAAACTTTTCACAAAAACGTTGTTCATGTGCATAATTTTACTGCATATTCATATAGTATCTTTATTCATATCTTTTATTTGACAGTTGAAACAATGAGACTTCTATAAACTCATAAACTCAACATGAAACTTTAAATTGAGTATCTCAATAGTTGTGTATACAGCACTAATATTTTTATCCAATGTTGAGGTAATTCATTTGATAGGGGAATTAAAACATTTCTCAGATGTGACAGGGTTTTGTTTTTGTTGACAAAACTAGGCAAACCAGCGTGAGGAGGAATATAAGCAGCAAATTAAGACCTTAACAACCCGGCTGAAGGAGGTATCTGATTATATCTGTGTGATGAAACTAAGAAAGAAAGCATTTGCATGGTTTAACTTGAGTGTTTTAACTCTAGTTTTGCCTTTTTTGTGTGTTTTAACAAAAATGTTTTTTGTCCTTCTCCTTTATACCCTTATTCCTTGGATATTACTTAGGCAACACAACGAGAGGAGACATTTGAGGAGCAGGTTAAAGCCCTATCTGGATCACTGAAAGAGGTAACCATGAAGATATTGCATACATTGTTTAGCTGGAGCCAAGCTGCTTGAACTGGGGAATATTCGTTGATTGCTGTTGATGGTGCTGCTTCTTTTATTTCTTTCAAAACTTTTCTTTCAGCCTGTTGAGGAAGCAAGTGTAAGAGCTTGAAGTTTTGTGCGTAAATGGAAGTGTAAATATGAATACTCTATTTCGGTTTTGGTTTCCTTTCCTAATGGATTCCATATATATCCATTCTTCTGGGACTGTCAGTTTATTGTGTGTTAATTTTATTTATTTCAGTTGTACTGCACGTCCTGTGTTATTTAGAGTGTGTGCTGTGTTTTGTAACTCCCATTTAAGATGGTGTAAATTTCAAGCATTTTTTATAACTATTTGAGTATTCAGTTGGAACTGATTGCAGTACCATTTAATTATGACTAATTATGAGGCTTACTTTACTTTTGAGTTCTGAAACCCATACTTGATTGGGGTAAATGCATTGAAACAGATACCATCTTGATTATCGTTAAATAATCCTCATTATGTATTTGTGGCATGCTTTGACTGTGAATTTTAAACGACTTTTTTTATGTTGTCTTTCCATGATTATGCGAAACACTAAAACAGGCCACTGCTACAAAAGAACATTGCGAGGACAAAATACATTTGATTTCTGATAAACTAAGTGAAGTAAGTATGAGGGTCTGACTGTTCTTACCATTAATACTGTTCTGCATGCCTACGGGCCTTGGGAAATTACAAATGGTTCTTTAGTCATTACACATCCAATGTGCCATTAAAGTGACTAGAATATTTTTATTCTACAGTTTAGATTCAAAAGTTTATTGACACCAAAGCAAACCGTTATTTTATGTAGCAATACCAAATAATATGAACACACATGAAACACATTATATACAGCATTTAAAACATGCTTCTTGTTCAGCTTGGTGGCTGAATGTCAAAGTACCCTAATTTTGCATGATTTTGCTTATGAAATTTTTGCCATTTATTTCTCCATTTATATTTAACTTAATAGAGAGGCCTGCTTTGTATCTTATGTGCATAGTACTGGTGGGGCATTCAAATGTCAAACATTGACTATACCCAAAGTTAAATTTTTTGTCGTCAACGATTTATAAATTTTGTAGTGATAATTCTCATGCTGTTATACTTCAATTTCCTCTATTTAAAAATCTTTCTTCTGCTTTTGACTTGCATGCTGCAACTAGTGACTAAATAAGTGAGCATGAAAGCTTCCAAAGTTATGTGTAACAATCCCCAAATAAATTAATTTACAAATATGAAATTATAGTGTTTTGGCTGTAATTTTTTTTGTGTTTTGGTGATGCATGTTGGTTGAAGGTAAGTTTTATGAAAGTCAGTAAATATAACAAAATTGGCTTCACATTCTAAGAATTCATTAATTGAAGGAAGCTGAAATTCAAATTAACAAGTTAGCATTAACCTTTACATATTTTTGCTTTAATTTAATATCAATGATTCCTGCAAAGCAAATGTTCTATTTTAATTTTTTTGCTAGCATCTTAAAGGATTAAATAATTTTTCATCTGAAGTATAAAAAACCTTGAATTTATGATTTATATAGGATGATGTCTTTATTTTAAACTCCTATTTTTTTAGTAATTATGTCACATTTGCGAACAAAATTTAAACAAGTAAAATTTTATTAATGTTTTATGTTATTTGCATTAACTACTTTCAAACAGTACAGAATTTAGTAAGAAATACCATGAATTTATTTCACATTAATGTAAGTTATTAATTTCAATTTATTGACTTACTAATGTTAGTTGGTTAATTGTTGTAGGAACAATTGCAATTCATATTTTCTGTCCTTTAAGGTGATAGACAAGTTCCATTTAAGTCTGGAATATGCTTTTTTCTTTCTGTTTTGAACAATAAACACCTTGCATATAAATATTCTGGCTGTTTTTTAATTTGAGTTATTAAATAATTTCGTCAATCATTTGTTAACATTTACATTTCACATAGTTGGCTTTCCTCACAAAAGAAATGATGATTCTCAAATATTTTATAGGCTGAAGCTAGAGCTGAGTTTGCTGAGAGATCCGTGCAGAAGTTGCAGAAGGAGGTCGACAGGCTTGAGGGTATGTATAAATCTAAAAAAAAATTATATATATATCAATTTGAACTATTTAAAGTCTTTCAATATTTTATGAGCAATTTCAAAGTTTTCAAATTATATTTTGCTTATCATAAATGGTATTTTATTTGATAAATATTTTCATAGTAATATTTTTGAAAACTTCTTAATTATTTGTTTTTACATGGTTGAATATTAATTTCTAATCACTTGATGAGTTTTTACTTTCATAATGAAAAGAAGATGTATTTTGATGGGGTCTTGTAAGTAATAGTATTTGCAGCATAAGTTCCTTTTTTAGTTTTTATTTGGTACAAACTTCTGAGCACATAACGCATTAGTGTAGAAGCTATTAAATATTATCCTTGTAATGTATTCCCGAGTGGTTTTTAACAATTATTTTCGTGAACTAATGCATATATTGAACTACCATGTATTATTGACAATCTAACTTCTAAAGTGAGAGTTGAAGTATGTAGTACCAGCTGAAGTCTAACAAATAGAGTTCAGTTTATAAATACTCAATGTTAATGTGATGTTTATGTTTCTACAAGCAATTTAAAATACAGCAAAATAATAAGAGACGTTTGCAATACTACTATATCAATTTTGGCTAGACGAGTTTCTAAAACTGAGCTGTAGTTGTATTTCTGTTAGTATTATGTATGGCAGTTTTTGTACTGTAACAAATTTTGCATGATTTATTACTAATCAAGCAGTAATCTGAGAAAGATGGAATCCAAGAGTCGCCATATTGTTATAAATGTGATTTTAATTACAGGTGTCTGTATATATATATATTTTTCAGTGATTTTTTTTTGCATGTTTCCATGAAAATTGTCTACTGTTTTATCCTGTCAAATCATTAAATCCTTAAAGTAACTCAATATTTGAACTTGTGGAGGTCTAAAAGTTAAACAGTTAATCCCAAAACTATTAAAATTAGAACTAAAATAACTACAAAGCTGCCACATTTTCATATTTGTAATATGACTTCATTTCCAAAATATCTAATGTGCAAAGTTTTTACAAATAATATTTCTAACAAAGACAATAAAAATTACCAGAGATAAATATAAAAAATGTTATTTTACCTTCATTTCAAGTTTTTCTAAATAAATTCTGCGTCTCATGTGTACATATGCATGTCTGTGTTATATATATTACACCATAAGTCCTCCAATCATAATTTACATGTTCAGAAAATTGAAATATATCCATGGTTTATTACACATTCCCTGAAAAATTTATTTTAAAATTACCTAACAGTTTTGCCTACTTACAGTTTTTGTGAATGTGTGTGAATTTGACCCTATTTTTTACAGATGACCTCTTGGCTGAGAAAGAGAAGAATAAGCTTCTGCAGGAGGAGATGGAGGCAACCTTGCATGACATTCAGAACATGTAATCCCCTGCCTACTGTGGCATAAGATGACATATCGTGTTGCGTGCTCAGAAATCCCCAGGTTTGATCATTCGAAGTCCTTTCTCTTTCCTGAAGCCCACAAATTGAAACATTCATCACTTTCGGTGCAATAGACATTAAATGTATTTCTGCTTTTGAGTGTATTACAAGAAAACATCTGTGGCACAAATAAAATCATTTATATGGACAAGTTTGGGACAATGAAGAGGGAGAAGAGAACACTATAACAACCCTCGCTCCATAGTGTCATAATACATTGAATGTGTTCACAAAACTTGAATGGTGCTACAGTTTTAATTCATATTTATTTTGTATTTTCTAACCAGCCAAACAGATTTTCTTGTAGATGGCAAAATAAGTTGAAAATTTAGATGAGTGTTTCAGCAACCTAGTGTGACATCCATTGTTGGTTATATTTAATCACATTCCATACACTTCAGACAAGTTTTTTTTAAAATAATTTCATTTTATTTCATTAATTATGTCTTTTACCCAGCCTATTGTTATTTTTCTTAATTTGGAGAAATATTTTATATGGAATGTAAAATTTAAAAGTGACTACTAATTTTCTTTGGTGTTAAAATTCATCTTTGATAAAATTAATTTCCCAGTGCATGATTGTTTCATTGCATGTAAAACTATTTGCATACATTATAATTTTTTATAAGTATATTACATTGCAGCCACTGAATGTGACTTAATTTTATTATTTTCTTTTGTTCTAAAATATGTAAAAGTTGATTTGATCAAGCTGCACTTCACTGTAGTATTCTTTATTTTCATCTCATTTGGCGTGTCAATGAACTTTGTAATATTTTGTGGAATGCAAATGTAATAATGCCTCACTACCATATGCTTATTTATTATGTTTAATTAGTATTAATTGTATAAATTTTATTATAGATTTATTGTATAATGTGTCTAACAGTGTTGGGAAATAAAATATTTTAATTAGCATGGTTATTTTTATGAGATTTGAAACTGTTTATTTGAAATATTGTGTAGCACATATTTTTTAATTTGGTTGACATATCCCTGCATAAAAGCAGTCGTTAAATGTTTGTTAAACTCTATGTAGTTGCCAATTAAATCAGCACGGTTTTTATTTTAACTTCATATTCCTTCTCTACTATATCAGAATTACCTATCCCATGTCCAACAACAAATCAAACTTGGGGTAAATACAAATTTAATATAGTTCTAGCATCAGGTGGTCTCCATTATTATTTTCATATCATTTATTTCTCATTTTATCTTTGTTCCGCTTTACAGATGAGCTGGTGATAGAGAAGGAGAAATACAAGATTATTGGTGACGATTTGGATTCTGCCTTCGTAGAATTAATCTTATGAACAATTAATACCTGTGTTCGGCCATTTTGCTGTGCCATCACTCCTGTACTACTACTGCTACTTCACCAAAATGGCCGATTACAACATACAATGGCTGCCTGCATCCAAAAATCGCTTCATTATTAATGCTAACCCATTTTCCTCTAGCAGTGGATAAAAGAACTATTACAAATGTAGTGCTTCTTAAATAGTATTGAAGTATTCAAATATACATTTAACACTTCTCTATACAGGATGTGCTGCATCTATTATAGAAATATTTGAGTAATTACTTTTTGCTCTACTTTCAACTTGAAATTTAACAGTTTCTGTTAGTAAAAAAAACCATTGCTTTTTAGTCTCACATATAGTATTATTAATGCTTCTTTAGCTTTGAGGTTATTTTATTATTTTCAAAGATTCATTGTAACTTTTTTGGGTTGGGGAAGAGAAAATGTAGCTTCCCTCAAAATTGTATTTAGTATAATCAAGTAGCATAGCAATTTAACTGAGTAGCAACCAACCACAATTAAGTGTTACCCAATTATGGCACGTTTCTTTACTTAAATATTTTAATTCAATTAATGCACTAATTGGGTGCATTCAGGTCCAAAACACTTTTATTTTAGTAGGAAACTATACACATCCGCATTTAACCACTATTTCCAAGGTGCTATTGTTTCAATATCTCTCACAACATTTGTTTTGTTGTCGATTCTTTGCAGATGAGTTGGTACATGAGAAGGAGAAGTACAAGTACATTTGTGATGACCTTGACATGACTTTCACCGAACTTATTGAAAAATAAGCTACAAATTTGTATTTAAAGGACCTGGGTTCACTTTAGTTTTGTAAAATGAAAAAGCATTATGGTTGACAGTTATAAAATGTTCTTTTTCATAAAAAATTTTGTTAACTGTCTTAATTGATTGGTATATATTGTACAACCTTTACTACAAATTTTATGCTTGTAGTTACCAATCCAAAATAACATTAAAGCTATTTTAATTTCAAGTCAGTAATTTTTACTTGTATATAACTGGGAGCAATTTTATGTAAACTCATTATTTGTATGTAATGTTAAAGGGTGCTAACTTCTGAATTACATCACCTGCTAGACTTCACATTTATTGTGAACCCAACCTTTATTTCTTTATATGTATGAGAACAAATAAACATCTTGTTCACTATGTTAATTTTGTTTGTTTTCCTTTTCATTTATTCTTAAGTTTAACTTAATTATAGAATATTAGAGCCTATAAAATAAAGAACATTGAAGACTGAAATATGTTGTGTGTGAAAAACATTGTGAAAGGATTTATAAAGTAAGTTTATAATAATCATATGATATTAACAGAACTAAAGATACATTGGATCAATGTGCAAAAGCTTTCAAGTGTTAATGGCTTCAAAGTCTCACTTAATTTTGACATAGGAACATAGGCCACACCTATTGCTAGATAAGCTATTAGCAAAGATCCTGTTTTGTGTTTTTGTAGAAAACCATGAGAGAGAATGTAATTAGCACCCATTTAACAGTAGGTTTTTTTTTAAAAAAAAATTATTTGGGAAAAATAATGACTGAAGAGAAAATTAACAATTGGTACCCATTTGGTATAAAGTATTGATGCATGAAAATTGAAATAGTAATATTGCTAATCTTTAATAAATATATATATGAAAGGATTTATTTTTTACTGGTTGGTTCAGCTAATTGTAAAGTTTTTTTTCTATCATAGTAAATTGCAGCTAATATTAAGTAATAAAGTTAGTTGAAATTTAAAAATATTAATGGCATGTTATTTTAAGTCTACTAACAAAATGTCTTTTTTTATCTTAGAAGATTAAAATGTTCCAGGACACCTAACATAAAATTACTAATACCATACTTTTGTGTTCTCTTTCAGTGTAATTTGATTTGCACAATTTAGTCTTTTTGCCTAATTTGATATATAATTGCATTTATTAACAAGATACATTTTATTTAAATAGGTTAAGAAAATATGTGTAATTTTCTAGAAATTATTCATATAGTACAACTCGTACACATACTTTTGATTTGTAAAAATGATAAATAGTATGTGATTGTGGTTTTATGAATTGTTGGAGAGAACTAGCACAGCTTGCAGAAATTGAGATGGTACCAATTTGCTGAAGAATGTTTATTACAAAAATTTCATTACATTACATTTGCTTTTATTTCAGTAGTGTTCAGAAAAAAAATAGTAATTCCGAACAAAATTCACTGTTAAGAAAACCACTTCTAAAAATAGAATTGTTACCTTTCTTAATTTCTTCCTTTGTTGGGCACTACTAGGGTTTTAAGAAGTATTCACACAGTCTGTCATTCCAGATCATAAATAATGTAGTACTTTCCATTTGAGAGATATTCACCATGGCAGCACTGGCCTTTGAAGTAATTAATTCCTTTATTCCTGTCCATATCAATTAATTTGACCTTGCCACATCATCCTTTCTGTGTGCATGTATAAACTAAATGGGTTACATTAAGTTAATAGCCAGTGTTGCCTTGATAGGGCAGGAATATTTTTTTAGATGTAGGCTCTTCTTGTACAGGGAGGATGTGCACTGTGTGCCATTGACTGTGGGTAACAATCTCATCTTTACTTCATATATATTTCAAAAGAATCAATTGACTGAACAAATTACACAGTAATGGCAATGCTGCAATAATGTGAATGGACCTGATGCTGTTTATTATTGCAAATTTTCCTGAAGTTTAAAATAAAATCTTAAATCTCCAATCTGTCATTGTGTACATCAGTCACTAGATATCCTTTCCTAATTCCTAAATAATTTTCAATTGATACACAACCAATGAAGGGAACATTGAACTAGGCAAATGACCTGTGTCAGTATCACTACATGGTATTAATGTGTGGTAAGGGAAAAATAAATATTTGAATGAAATAAGCAATGAAGTTCATCTGTAGAATTAAAAGCTGTTGTTATTGTGATATAAAACTGGGCTGTTTGGATTTTATTACAATGTGTATTAGTGAATTTGAAAAATGTAGAGCTGCATTGTGTACATCAATATGTTTTGAAGTTTTTTTTCAATCATTGGTTTGAATGAGTTTCAGCAAGGCAATATTTTAGTGTTGTATTATAATAGTTTTCTGGAAATAATATACTAACCTTATTAAAATTTAACTGTTGAAACTTTTTTCTAGATGAGTTGATGAATGAGAGGGACAAGTACAAGGCTATTGCAGATGAAATGGACCAGACATTTGCTGACCTTGCTGGTTATTGATAACAAAAGAGTTGTTTCCTCACTAACAACTATAAACATTCCGTTGATGCTGTGCTTGGATCCTTGAAGTTATTTAATGAAATATGCTACATAAAGTCACTGCCAAGGAAACTTTATTTCATAACATTTGATAAATATGCTTCAAAGATCTTTATAAACTCTTCTAATTATTTGAAAAGCATACTGATAGGAAAGTTAAATCACCACCATATTTTATTAATGAAACATTATTTTATCTCAAAATACTATTAAAATGTGGGAATCCAGTTAAAAACAGTATTATGGGTAGTGCCATTTCAAGCTCGTAACAAAACATTTACATTTAAAGTATTTATAATTAACATTGGTATTCAACTTTTGGTACATTTACTTTTGTTATCTTCCATTTAACTATGCCTATACTTATGAATTAATATCAAATATTTGAATTTTGACCATTTTTATTATGTATTTAAATTTTATTCATATTTATTAAAGGACAAAGAAGTTTGAGGGTTAAAGTTATTGTATGTGATTAGTATTTCCATATCTATTCAAACTGCAGTGATTATCATTTATGTAGAAAAAATGGACTGACATCCTTTGGTATAAGTATCTCATCTCGATTTCCATTTGATGAATGGTCTTTTCTAAAGCAATTAGTATTCATGTTTTACTATTTTGTCAATCTCGATAAGTCTTTTCTTCACAAAATATAGCTTTACTGTACTGGTATGTTATGTACTCTTAAACAGAGTGAACGATTAAATCAGAGAAAATAGATTAACTGGAATTCTCTTGCTTGTGTAAGTCGGTTAGAATTCAATTTCTTGGAAACTTACAATGGATAATACAGCAATCATTGTTAGTTTAAAATAATTTTAAAATATAAAATTATTTAAAAATCGGGAATATAACCAGAGCTTTTTTTGAGATGTGCAACTATAGTTAGTTTGAAGTTGTGTTTCTCTCGAAAACTCTCTTAAAGCAATATTTTGCCAATTTCGAGTAATAGTCAATAAGTTTATGCCAAACTAATAATATTTTTTGAGGATCCAGGTACATAACATATATTTTCATTGACTGCTGCATTAAAATAAAAAGCTATTTACACTGCTTTCTCCTTCATCTGTAATCACTCATAACATTGGTTTCTAATGGTCTCATCCCTTCCCTTTATTTGTTTCCTCTAATACAAAAGATGATTCATAGAAAATACTTTTTTGTTTTTTTATTTTTGCATAAAATCTGGAGCATTATGGTATGCCTTCTTTAAATAACTGTATATTGCAGTAAAATCACAATCGAAAGCATGATTAATGATAACACTGAATATTGAATAGTTCTCTTTTTATTGTTTATTGGAAAAAAACTTCAATTTTATAGGTAATAATAGGTAAAAAATAAATAAATTTATTGTAATGATCATGAATTATAAGTTAATTGTTCAACATATAATTGACAGGATTAATACTGAGGGATTATCTCATATGTATGCAATAAGGTTTGAATGATAATGTGGAACAATAAAATATGCAATCATGGATTTAAAGATTCGGTATTAGTTATTAATACCAACCTGAATGTAGAAATAAACGTGGAAATAACAAAAGCTTTAATCACAGATCGTTTATGATCAGTATGAATGATTTGTATCTAGTTTACATTTTATTGAAAGAATTTTACATTACATACATTTGAATATTTTGTTGTAAAATACAAGAAGTTGAAAGGAAATTATTTAATAATTTTACAATTCAAATTTGTGTTATGTTTCCTGATATAAAATATTGTGTATAGCCACGTAATAGAAACACTTTCTACTGTAGCAAGGAAGAAGCTTGTGCAAATATGCAATGCTCAATTCAAAAATGTTATGACCCAAGACACAATCACTTCCCTTATTATTACACGTGTTGAAAAATAAGTATTTTTAGCTCTTGTAAAAATGGACTATCTTATTTTTATAGTTGAAACTATTGTTAATACAAACAAATAATTTGTGCCTTTTGTTGAGCTACTTGCATTTTACTGTCAATAAAGCTTACTTAAGTTATACAATTAATTACAAGCATAAGGTCTTAAAGAGTTAGTAACAGAATAATTGTAGAAAAATTATCTTGAAACTTTTTCTAAGCAAGAATATGTTATTTAACATGGGAAAACAATAAAACTTATATGTTTCTAATCTATTTTTTATTCAATCACACAATTTATTTATATTTAAGAATTAGTTTTGCTGTGTTAAAGTATTGAGTTACAAGTATGTAATTCTTTTAAAAATTATTATTAATTAGAGAGAAAACAACTAATTTTTTTAAACAAGGAAGTAAATAAGATATTGAAAAACAAAGGTAAATTTGATAATTATTTCAGAAAAATAAATTAAACAATATAGAATTAAATGTGAATGCCCTTAAACCCTAAGGAGTAGAGTATAATTCCAATAATCTGAAAAATTGGCTGTGACTTATGTGAAAATTAATCCAATTGAGGATATTAACTTATTTACTTGGACTGTCACACATGCACAGTACTTTGTGTATCATTTATTTTTATTGATATATCATGAGCTACTTCAACTTGCATACCAGGAAGTAAAATTGTGTACAAGTTATTCTCTACTGCCATTTTTAACTCCTTGTTGCATCTTTAGAATGGAATTCCCTTTGTCATTTATAGTCTTGTGAGTTAAAGTTCAAAATGCTTTTTCCATTGGCCATCCATTGGTAATTTTAAGAATCGGTATTAAGGTTAATCCTTATTCATTGACAATATATATATATATATATATATTGAAAAACAAAGGTAAATTTGATAATTATTTCAGAAATATATAAGGAAAAAGAACGGAAAATTAAATTCCCAAGATAGAAGTTAAATTTATTTTTTAAATAAAAATTGACATTCTAATTTGTTCATTAAGGAAATTTTAAAGTATTTTGAAGTCTATATGGAGAATTATCCATTTTTATGAGCCATAAATTCCCACGTTTAGCCAAAGTTTACAAATTATCGCACGTATCAACACTTTGAAAAGATTTTACAAGAAGTTGCCGAAGTGGCTCGCAAACTAAACGTTGAAGCAGAATAGTCGCCAATAAATACATACCGGCCAAGAAGAAAGCTGACACAATTTCAGTATGAACAATGTGATAAAGTTATATTAAACCCTAAAATCAATTACAAAGTATAATTTTTTTTAAAAAAAAACTAGTTCTTGGTCAGACAGCCTTATTAAATATAGATTTAAAGAGTAAAAAACATGAGGTGTTTGGCTTTTTCAGAATATTTAGCTATATGAAACATTGTAAAGATTTACATCAGAAACATAAAGAAGATTAAAGGAATGAATCTTACTTGACTATTGATTTGTAAAATTAAATTAACTCTTCAAAGTTGCATTTTATAGGAAACTAGCTGGGTACCTGGCGTTCCCCGGATGGTCATTTATCCATAACCCCGGATTTGACTCCAATCTCGGTTGTTTTCGCGTTGTTTTTAAGTAACGCCAGTCCATCCCCTCCCATACCAAAATGGGTTGAAATTACATTACAAAATATCTGAAGAAACGCAATCCATCTGATTGAACCAGAAAAATTTTCTTTCGACGAAACTGACCTAATTGAAAATTTCAACCCCCGCCCCCGGGGATTAAACGGAAACTTTAATGTGATATTAAACTCGGAAGCATCCACAACTCCAAACTCGTTTTTTTGCATTATTCTTATGGTAGAAATTATACACAAAAAAACATCAAGGAGAAACGCTATCAATATCATTGACCCCGTAAAATATTTCTCCGCAAAAATGGGTCGTTTTTTTTGTGTTTGTGAATTTCCATCCCCACCTCTGAGGGTGGTAGACGTGTCTTATCCCCACAGTCGTTGTTTCAGGTTCTAAACGAACTCTTGTACAAAATTTGGTCATATTTTCCCCACGGGTGTAGATTTGTATGCGGAACATACAGCTATTGTTTTCCACTCCCACTAATGTTATAATTAAACACAGCGACATCCATAACCCCGGATTTGATTCCAATCTTGTTTGTTTTTTCTTTATTTTTATGTAACACCCCACCACCTCTACCTCTATGCCAAAAACAGTTGAAATTATACACAAAGAACGTCTCATTGACTTCTATAACAATGGATTTGACACAAATCTCGGTTGTTTCCCTCTACCCTTTCCCTTATTGGTGCTTTAAGGGGTTGAAATTATGCACTAAGTACATCTGGATAGAAAGTATTTGACACACAGACCCCAAAAAGTAACTAATCAACGATAATAACGACGTTATAGCATGTTTTAAAATTTAATCCTTGTTTACCCCTTGGGAGCTGCCTAACGTTTCGAAAGACCGACAGAAACCTTCGCGGGGGTACGTACAGCAGCTCACCAGTTTCAACGCAATGGGATGAATGGTTTAGGAGCGGATAGGGGACACACAGACTGACATTCACTTTTATATATATATAGAGAGATCAGTCTAGTGCTCCACACACACTTTTGCAATATCTTTTCACAAATTATTTAATGTCAACTTTGCCAAATACATGAATAGGATTAAGAATATTTACTCTTCCAGTTACAGTTGCATCAGAAGAATGATATTTTCCTAAGTTAAACATTAAACAGAATTATTTAAGATCAACTATCCATTATTTCGATATAATCTGAAATATTAGATAGTTTGGATATTTATCAAATAATACGCGTAGCAGATTTCGCAATTTCGAAAAATAGATAGAAGTTTATTTTTTGTTGGCATAGTTATCTTTAAATATATCTTAAAATATAAAATAACTCATTTATAAACTACATAAACATACACGAATTGCAATTTTCTTGCTTTTAGAAGAATAACAGCTAATAAATTTAGTATTCTTCGGTATCATCTAATAAATAAAACAGTGTGTATGTATGTTCCGCATGCAAATATTCACTCGTGGAGCAAATTTCCCCAAATTTCGTACACGTGTTCCTTGCGACAAGGAAACAAACAATGTGGGAGTGAGGCACGTCTGCCACCCTCATGATCGCGGGTGGAAATATTAAAACATGCTGAAACGGCCGATATTTCAGTCAGATAAATATTTTTGGGGTCAAAGAGATCGATTGAGTTTTTACCGATGTTGCCTGTGTATAATATCAACCTCTTACATCAATGGAAAAGAGCACCTTTAGTGCGGGTGGTGGAGCGGCGTTAAAAGGAAATAACGCGAATACGACCCAAGATTGGAGTCAAATCCGGAGATACGGATGTCGCTGAGCTTATTTACGAAAACCTGGGCGGAGTTGGATGGGGATAGAATTTTTCGGACATGTTAACCGGCCCATATTTGCATCGAATAAATATTTTTCGGGGTCAATGAGATTCATAATATTTCTCTACATGTTGTCTGTGTAAAATTTCAACCCATTTCGGCTTAAGGGGAGAACACGATTAGGCGTGTGGGTGGTGGGGTGTTACATAAAAATAACGCAAAAGCTACCGAGATTGTTGTCTAATCGGGGGTTATGGATATATGACAACCCGGGAAACCTTATAAAATAGGCTAATTAAATAGTACCCATTCATTTTTTTAGGTAAGTTTGAATCATTGATTTTTGAACGTTAAAAACATCATAATGACAATTTGGTTTGGAGGTAACAGGCTACATGAGGGTAATCCGCGTGATGACAAATTCCCTTTACTAGCATAGGAAGGGATTTGAAAGGGAGGATACGGAAGGGTAGAGGAAGGTTTCCAAGAGTTAACGAGGGACCCCGGGATATGATATAAGGATCCTACCCGGTAATTCGCCTAAAAGTGATGCAGGGAAAACCCTAGAAAAACCTGCATCAGGTAGGTTGGTACGTGTCCCACGCCCCTCCGGTGGCAGGAGATGGGTTTGCTGTGGGGTCCCAGCTTTCCTCTCGCCGTGCCTTGACCGGTTTAGGAGTCAGCTGGCCGACTATTCCAATAGGAATAGCGGACAACTCGTACCGTATGCACAAAGTCTGCGATCCCGGAACATACACCTCTCAAAACAGACCGAGGTGCCTCGGCATGTGGGAACCTTAGTTAAAAAACCAGCGAGATGTGAAGGCATCCCCAAAGTTAACCTCCTCCAGAGCTCACCATAATGACAATTTTTTTTAGGAGTAGACAGGCTATGTATAGGGTAATCCACATAGTGGTAACTCCCCTCTTATAGCTTAGGAAGGAATTTGAAAGGGGTGATGCGGAAAAGTAGAGGAAGGTAGTCAAGGGTTAACTAGGGCCCCCGGGCTATGGTTTAAGGATCCTACCCGGCAATTCGCCTGAAAGTGATGCATTACAAACCCCAGAGAAACCTGCATCAGGTAGGTCGGGAATTTGGTACTTGTCCCACACCCTTCCGATGGCAGGAGAGGGGTTTGCTGTGGGGTTGCAGCTTTCTCCTCGCCGTGCCTTGACCGGTTTAGGAGACAGCTGGCCGACTATTCCAATAGGAATAGAGGACAACTCATACCATATGCACAAAGTCTCCGACACTGCAACATACACCTCTCAAAACAGACCGAGGTGCCTCGGCATGTGGGAACCTTAGTTCAAAAAAACCAGAGAGATATGAAGGCATCCCCAAAGGTAGCATCCGCCAGAGCTCTCTGGTAGGGTTCACCTGCGAGAGAATTCTGTCGCCGGCTTCCTTAAATACTTCGACTCACCTATATGTGGACCAGGGTCTGCGAAAGCTATTCTCTCGCAGGCAGTACCTGCGAGGGATGTTCCCACGCAGGCAGAATTTGTAGGAGAGACACGAAGGGACTACCTTTGGGGATGCCTTTTCCTCTCTGTTTTTGAACTAAGGTTCCCACAAGCCGAGGCACCTCAGCCTGTTTTAAGAGCCGTATGTTCCGTCGTCACAGACCTTGGGCATACGGTAAGAGTTGTTCTCTGTTCCCATTGTAACAGTCGGCCAGCTGCCTCCTAAACTGGTCGTGGCACGGAGAAGGGAATGCTGCGTCCGCACAGAAAACTCCTCTCCCAGCTATCAGAAGGGCGTTGGACAAGTACCAAATGCACGACCTACCTGATGCAGGTTTTTCTAAGGTTTTCCCTGCATCACTTTAAGGCGAATGCGGGATAGGATCCATCAACTATAGCCCGGAGGGTCTAGTTAACCCTTGGCTACCTTCCTCTACCCTTCCGCATCCCCCCTTTCAAATCGCTTCCTATGCTATTAAAGGGGAGTTGCCAGCATTTGGATTATCCTCATGTAGCCTGTTACCTTAAATATATATATATATTGTAATAATTAAATATTTATATGATTGTGGCGTTTCTAAATGAAAGAACTTAAGTGAAAACTATTAAACAAGATTTATTAACAATTTTAAAACAAGTATAAAGTACACAAAATATTTGGGATCTCAGGGTCTTGAACTGGGTTTGATAAATGGCAGAATTTATATAATCAAAATTACGTTTACTTTTTATGGAAATCAATGCGTCTGAACATAGACGAAATTTGTTGCGGAAGAAATAATACTAAAGATTGAATTTAAACAATTTTAATTTTATCAAGAATTAAGGATCTCATTTTATCGATAATTAAATAATTAAAGAACGATCTGACTTTTATCTTTTAAACACGGTTTACAAATGATTTTAAAGTTTTTCTCTACTTACGGCCGCCCAGGTCTCTTTTTAGCTTTTCGTGCACAATTTTGGGGTCATCACTGATTCTAAGTACTCACAGACTCTAAATGTTCACAGGCTCTAATTGGCGTTGTTTGTTAGTTGGTTTAACACAAATTGGTTGGTTCTCGATGCTTTTCTGCAACCTGGATTTGTAGATCTCGTGACTTTAGTTGGAAATGGACTTCATTGGTTTGTCTATGGCCAGCATGATGAATCTACGCTCGACCACCGAATACACACTAGTTGCTCTGTCTCCTTCCCGACTGAACATTGCTTTACTTTTTAATATTTGAAAGCATGTTTGTGACTGGACCACATTCTTTCGTTCTGACTGCCGACTGTAAAACTTTTCGTCTGATCTATTCGCTGTCTGCTGCCCGACTGAACTGTTCGTCTTGTAAATTTTGAGCGCGTAAAAACCCTCTCGACCGATCAACAATGCTTTCTTTGCCTTGCCGGTTTGTTGCGGCGTCCGCTCTATATCCACTAATAATGAGTCCTCTACAATTCAACTTTTCAATTAGAACAATGCCTTAATTACCAATTACTACTATATATATATATACATACATAGTAATCAAACTAAAATACCTTTCTACGAGCCTAGTCTAGAAAACAGAAGTAGAGAGGGGGCGGCATTGTGTGTTTCGCAATCGGGCCTGTATCTGAGTATTTATTGTTTAATTCTGAGTAGTCTCTGACGTACGACGTTAATATCTCTACACATTTCTTTGGGAGCATTTTTGTTTAGTTTACGTATCATGCATTAATGTGAAGCATTTTAAGAAGACTGTTGAGCATACTCGTTTTTCTTCCAACGCACGTTCAATAACGTCTGTTATTCTGTTCACTTGATCTAGTGCTTTTGTCTGAATCCCAATTAGAAAACTGGTATTCGGCTATTACTTTTTTTATTATTGAGTTTCTGAAACAGTTTTGAGATTATTGACAGTGGTGAAAATATCAGTGGATTGTGATCCTGTCTTCTGGAGAATGATCACTTCCGCTATTTTCCAGCACTCAGGAACATGATTTAATCTGAATACTGCGATTGCTTTTAATACTTTTCTTCCTTTTCCTGTAAATTATAAAAATGTGAGTTCATCTCTGAGTAACTACAAATATAAATAGAATTAGTGTTTGTTCTTTTTTTTTATAGATATTTTGTATGCATTCAATAATTTTGTAAATAGAAACAGTGTTGTTTATAATTGACAAACACATATTTGCAAATAATAGTTTTGTGTGTCAGGTAAAAATTTTATTTTTCTTATAACATTATTATAAATCGCATATGACTTTTTCCAACATTATATTGTATAATTCATGGAAATAAAAAAATAATATAAGATTACTTAAGCAAAAGTGGGAGCGTTAAAAGCTTGGCTTGGTTGTAGCATGGAAACTGTACGTTTATTCCTATTCAAAACACGATCTACTCCCATGTACATGCCCTTAAAAGTTTGTAAGGGGAATTTTCAAGCACCCTGTACATCTGTGTGTATACACGAATACACAAAGTGCCAACAAATACATGCAAAGTATTGGAGAAATAAATTCAACACGAGTCACAGCTAGTAGTTTGTGGTGTTTGCAAAGTGAAGCGGCGATAATAGGATGCGCAAAGCAATTAAAACAGTTCCGTTCCAGTCTTACCGCTTCCGCTTTTTTTTTCCTCGCCCGCACTCCCACGCACGCTTTCAAAAGCCGCGGGATTTAGTGGCTAACCGATGCAGCTGCCTGTCCCGACAGGGGATTGATTTGCAGTGCGAACACGGAAAGTGTTCTAATTCCACGAATTCTGCTGCAACTACAAAAATTCGGTTAGCATTTTCTGCCTATCGAAATGTTTAGAAATGTGAATGACAATATACTTATTAAATTGTTAATTATTGTCCACTTATAATGAAATTATTAATTCAATTTATTTAATAAAACCCCTGTTTATCAGTATTTTTTATTAATGTTTTTAAAAAAGGTTTTCGGTTAATTAACCAATATAATATATACTGTTGTTACAATTTATACTTAGAACCTTTATTATTAAGTACAAAATAACAAATAAATTGGACATGTTGAAGGTTTGTATACTTATAAATAATTACTCAGGTCATTTTGATAACAAAATTTAATGTCGAATATTTTATGTATGAGATTATTGTAGAATTTAATGTGTTTAAAAATATATACTGATGATTCTGGCAATATTGCCGAAAGCTCCAATTTTCAAAATTAAATATTTTATTAAACTATTAATTATTTTTTATTATTAAATTGAAGACTGATAAAGAGATTTGGATTAGAACGTAAAACTCATTCATTATTATTTTTTCCCCTTTAAGTAACTGGGGCCTGTGTTTAATAATACCGAACTCATAGTTGTAAAGAGATATAGAGTTGATATATTTGAATTACAACTGGACAGACCTTGGGCATACAGTAAAAGTTGTTTCTCTGTTCCCATTGGAACACTCGGCCAGCTGCCTCCTAAACTGGTCGAGTTACGGGGAAGGTAATGCTGCGTCCCCACAGAAAACTTTCTCCCGCTATCGGAAGGGCGTGGGACAAGTACCTGCAACATCCCAAACTGCCATCATGTAACACTCCACCACTGTGAACATGTAACATTCCAGCAGTTGGAAATGGGAAGTCCAGATAGATCGTTCACCAATCGAGCTATAACTCCTTTAGCTCACCTGGCTACCGATCTAGAGGATAAAGGAAGAATTAAGAACAGGAAATAGGAAAGTCGGTAACGTGAGGGTTCGGGTTCAACTAATTGAACCTAGGCGTAGTGGTTGGTGTTTCGCTGCACTTCAGTCAAATAAGAGTTGATGAAGAATAAAGAGATTTAATAGTTAGAAATAAAATAAAGTAAGACAAACTGGCGGATAGCACCAGGAGCCACCGACCCGTCTGGAGGTTGGATCACGAATGGCGTTCCCAAGAAGCTCTGAACAATTCGAAGACTACTTTCCCCCTCCCTGATGATTTTAAGTCTCCAATGAGAGCTCTTACAGAGAGGAAGATTTCTGTTGCCGTGTGCATGTCTGCATAAGGCACTTAAAATGCTGACTTCATTAGACGCAGCGTTTTCACAGCTGCCTAGGCGGAAGGGGTGAAGATTTATGTTGTTGTGCGTATCGTTACTCACTATATCTAAAGTGATGTCTTTAACTGCATCAGCGTTCTTGCAGCTGCGCCCTCTTAGGTCCGCTATGCTGAAGAGACGTTATGATAAGAGGGCACGTGTAGACTATTATATTACATACCCAATGCCAGGTAGGCCACCTGATGCAGATTTTTCTAGGGTTTTCCCTGCATTACTTTTAGGCGCATGCCGGGTAGGATCCTTAAAATATAGCCCGGGGGCCCTAGTTAACCCTTGGCTACCTTCCTCTACCTTTCCGCATCCCCCCTTTCAGATCCCTTCCTGTGCTATTAAAGGGGAGTTGCCACCATGTGTATTACCCTCATGTAGCCTGTTACCCTAAAAAAAAAATTCTCGGTCCAAGGAAGCCTGCGAGAGGATTCTCTCGCAGGTAAACCTTCCTTGAGAGCTCTGGCGGGGGCTACCATTGGGGATGTCTTCACAACTCTCTGATTTTTTTGAACTAAGGTTCCCACATGCCGAGGCACCTCGGTCTGCTTTGAGAGGTGTATGTTTCGGGGTCGCAGACCTTGGGCATACGGTAAGAGTTGTCCGCTATTCCTATTGGAATAGTCGGCCAGCTGCCTCCTAAACTGGCCAAGGCATGTCGAGGGGTAAGCTGCGACCCCACAGCAAACTCCTCTCCGGCTATCGGAAGGGCGTGGGGCAAGTACCCAATGCCCGACCTACCTGAAGCAGGTTATTCTAGGGTTTTCCCTGCAATACTTTTAGGCGAATGCCGGGTAGGATCCTTAAACTATAGCCCGGGGGCCCTAGTTAACCCTTGGCTACCTTCTCTACCCTTCCGCATCCCCCCTTTCAAATCCCTTCCTATGCTGTTAAAGGGGAGTTGCCACCATGTGGATTACCCTCATGCAGCCTGTTACACTAAAAATAATAATAATAATACAAAAAAACCTTCAATCTTTTATATCTATATTGTAATTAACAAATAAGATAAATCGAGCTTCGAACAGTAATTGGACCCGAACGGGGAATAACAAAATTTATAAAATATTGAATTCACTCGAATATTACACTATGTGACTGACATAAGAAATCTGACGGTAAATAATATTATACACGGTTTACAATGGATTTTTGTACATACCAGACATCGGGGCAGCTCTCGTATCACGCTAAATGTTTCACTTCACTAATTATTTTAACTTTCAAGTTTAGATCACAAATTATTAAAGTTACTTTGATTAAACAGGCCATAGTATTACACTTTATACACAACTTAGACTTACGGGATTAAATCCCTATCACACCACAAACAGTCCTCAGTTGATTTCCAAAGACCTCGGCGAATAGTCATAATATCATTGAAATCCGTCCACCGACAGTCAATACAACTTTTCCAACCTAAACTTATTCATTTATCTCGTTCATTAGTCAGCACACATCGGAATCTAACCGACCTCGGTCATCGCACATAGGACACTGTAACCAACCTTACTCGGTCAGGTAGTATCGCAGACTGCACATTTCTTCAAAGCTTTCCACATTACACATCGCCGACAATAACATCGTCTGAAACGCTCCTCATTCTTACGCAATGCTGACTGTTGCCTACAATGGCCGGGTCACAATATTACGCTGACAATACAAATATTAAATAATTTATAAAATTCTTTCTTTACATACATGGTGGTTATTATAATATATTGTAATATACACAAATGATAGGCTTTTTAAATGAAAGCTTAATAAAATTTACAAACAAAAGATTTATTGTTGCAATAACTCAAACAATTACAAATTTATAATATTAAATTTCTCAGGTTCTTCACTGGGTTTGATAATGGACAAATCAATAATATTTATAATCTTATCAACAACAAAACACAATTAAAAGAGAAGAAATTTTCTCGTCAATTAAACTAGAAATAAATTTAATTGTGAACGAAATTAAAAGTATAAAGATTGACTCTGATTAACAATTTTAATCAAAAAGAGAACTAAATCTGATGGCTATCTTTCAATTACGTTTACATAATTAATTGTTTTGTAAATTGTTACTCACGTCTGCCCAGCATTCCAGCATACCCTTAATTTTCGAAAATACTATTGTGGGGTTTTACACTGCTTCTAAACTAGATTCTACACCAAATTTTAAGCCAAAATTTTATATGATGTCAGGAACTCTGATGACCCTCCTTTCGTCATCTATCGGTTGACCGCTCGCCTTAGGTGAATTCTGCGATTTGTCGATTGGGTAGTCTTTATTGTTCTGGACTTAAACCGAAACTTTTGCTATTTATGGTCGGCTATGGACACAAAAACTGCTTTTTCTTAGCAGGTTTTGACGTTATATTTTTCTCAATGTTTTACTTTGTCCTGCTAATTGCCAACCCTGTTGAATTCTCCTTCCAAAAACTGTTATACCTCTACGAGGTCTTTCCGTGAACTCTCACCAAATCTCCATGTGAACTGTACTTCACCAAACCTTCCTGCCAACTGAAACTCTCCTCCTGCAATTTGAGCGCGCATACGCCATTTTGACGGACCTTCCGACAAAGGAACAGAGCCGGGTTTCTATTGTTATTTCAAAAGCTCCTGCCGCTACAAAGGATTTCTCAAACAATTTAGATTTTCAATTTCACAATTAATGTCTTAATTAATTGACATTACAATATATAAATCAATTATCAAGTAGTTTAAATAATTTTTACACGAGACAGCATGTTTTCCTGCTAAGTTAAATAAATTCTAGCATTTTTCTTTAAATAACTGGGACCAGCATTCAGGATTTCCGAAAGTATATATATAACCTCAGGAACAGGAATTCTGTTAATATGGCAGACTAGTCCCACCTATAAATTAATAAAAGAGCTTCTACCTGCAAATTATAACAATATAAAATGATTATGGTTACTTAATCCAGAACTCCTTCAATTTTTTTTCGATAATCAGCAATAAATTGTATTATATAAATATCAGTCATATCCTAAATTATAACATCAACGGAATTATATTTGTTTCTGTTACAAGCGACTGATTCCAAATTTTCTGGTTACGAACTGACGTATAGATAATTGTTGTTTGAACTTGACTTGTCAAAAGTAGCATCTTAAGTTTGAGGTTTGAAAACGCTACATTGTTTAGTGTTTGACAGCCATCAATAGTGAACGCTCTCAGTGAAACTGTAAATATGTAAACAAATAAATTTGTCATCGTTATGTGATACAATACTTTTATTAGGAAGTTTTCACTCCAACCAATATCAAAGTTGAGTTAGTTTCTACTCTGGGGAAATCTGCTCCTTCGATTACAACTGTACAATATTGGGTGCAAGAATTTCAACGAGGCCGTGCGAGCTGCCAACACAACGTCGGAGTGGTCGACCAAATGAAGTGACTGACCACGCCAGACATGGCGACGAAAACTTTTACCCGCCATTTTTATTGTGCACTGTCGGCTGTTTCTCGGATATTTATTAATATTTATAAATCCAAACAAATCTTGTCTTTCCGAGTATTTTTTAAGTAGCCCTTTTCATTCCCGCTGCATCCCGACTGGGGATGAAAACGTAACGGGTGATCTCAACGACGCCGAATAGAGCGGATTCGACACTAATTGCACATTTTGGACTATTTTCGCGTTCTCAACCTTTCCCATCGCATTCATGCTGTTGGTGACTGAACTTCAACTTAACCGGCATGATTAATGACACTATCGAAGTCGGCGAACCCTAAAACTCCGAATTCGGCACCCGTGTCGGACCATGTAGTCGCTCCACGAGTTTAAATTGGTATATTGAACATTCACACACACGCACATCAATCCATTTTTATTTAGGGAACTTTGGGTCATATGAACCGTTTTTAATTTATGTTATACGAGATATTTTCAGAGAGAAAGTGTACTATATTTTTAATTTTCTTTAGAAAAAAATGATTTTGACAAAACTTACATGATATTGTTGATACAATTATTAACTATTTTTCCACATAATCGCCATCCCATTCAATGCATATGGTGAGCCGTGACACAAGTTTCTTTATGCCCTTCTCGAAGAACTATCCCGCCAGCTCCTTCCCCCACTTCAGAACCTCTTTATGACAGTTGAAAGTTTAATTCCTCCCATGTATGTCTTCATGGAGGCGAAAAGATGATAATCTGAAGCCAGGGGAATACAGGGGGTGGTTCAAAACATCCCAACCAAATGAGTACAAGAGAGCCTTGGTGGATAAGGCTGAGTGAGGACAGGCGTTGTTGTGAAACAAGCACACTCCTCTCGTCAGCATTCCCCTCCTTTTGTCTTGAATGCTCCTTTTGATTTTTTATGGCCTCAAAATATCGTTGTGCATTGATGGTCTCTTCCCTGAGGCAGAAATTCGACCAAAATGATGTATTTTCTTTCCCAAAACACTGAGGCCATGATTTCCCCCCCCCCCCACCCGAAATTGTTGTTTTGAATTTTTTGGCATATGTGGGAATTGGTGTGACGTCACTGTAACGACTGTCTTTTTGACTCAGGCGCGTGTAATGAACCAGCCTCGTTTCATCTCCAGTCACAATAGAGCTCAGAAAATCCTCGCGAGTAGGAAGCGGATCGCACTTGACGGAATTTCTTACCGACATCTTTAACTGGACACTACAACGTGAGTTTACGTACCACCGTGTTTCTGCGATGCTCGTTCTGTCAGGTGATTCCCCTCCTACCACTCAGCGTTACCAACCCTCAAAAAACAAAAATCACAGCCCGTTACGATCGCAGAACTCTTACGTTATGAACATGCCTCGTATATTCCCAGGTGTCACATGAATCGATGACTGCAGCACAGACTGCAAATAAATTTTAATATCTCATATTAAAATTCAGCGGATACAAATACTTTTCAGTACGAGTAATTATTTTTAATTACCGGAGTTGCAGAAATTTAGTAGTCATATAATCGGATTTCGCAATTATGGGAAGTACTTCTCTCTCTGTAACACGCTGGATGGAAAGGAGAGCTTTCCAACACATTCTGTAAGGAACTAAGAAGCTTTTATTCTTAGTTTTGCCAGTCTATAGACAATTTGTTTTTGTAAATTAGTTTTATGCAAGAGATATTCGATGATGCCTCTGTATCAACGTCTATGTTATAATTTGACCGATTTTTTGTATATGGAAGCATTCTCATCGTGTGACATGTTTATCGCACATGAAATGACCACAGGGAATCAATATGAGCGGCCTTGTATGGATTCTTAATAGGTGATATCGGGGCGTAACGCTGCAGCGACTTTGGCATGTCTCGCGAGAAATCCGAGCGCCGAGGATGACGTAGAGAGGCTATTTTCTCCTTCTCGTCTAAATCTGCCCCCGGTCCCGCATGCAGCATTCGTCCACAGACCTTCCAGAACTGAAGGTATCCGAGCACACCACATTTTAGTAGGAACTCGCCCAGTGAGTTAACGTTGCTGAGGGATTCGTCGCGGTCTGATGGAAAGCTTCTCAAGGAGAGGCAGTGTCTTCACTTCGATTATATGCAAACAGAAATTAAGCTTCCCTTGATCATTCCGGAGTGAGTTGTTTGGATGGCGGGACATGAACAACTAGTTAGCCATCCTAAGTGATGAAGAGAAGTACGTAAGACTATTAACTGACACGAATCAAAAAAATATCCAATATATTGTAATATACAATTAGAGGTCATTAATTAAATAAAAATTTGAAGAATTTGAAGCTATTTATGTAATAATCAACTGGAATGGCGTTATTTAAATAGAAGAATTAATTATTCACAAACAAAAGATTTATTTTGTGGCAAATAATTTAAAACAATTACAAATTTAAAATATTAGATCTCAGGGTCTTCACTGGGTTTGATAATGGACACATCAATTATGTTTAAAAATCTTATTAACAAACAAATCACAATTAAAAGAAAAGAAATTTACGTAACTATTAAACTAGAACGAAATTTAAAATGAGAACGAAATCTGACATCTATATTTTAATTACGTTTACATAATTAATTAATTTGTAATTTGTTACTCACATCTGTCCAGTTGGTTCCAGCATACCTTTCGTTATCGAAACACACTATTGCGAGATTTTACACTCATTCTAATCAAAATTTATAGGATGTCAGGAACTCGGATGAACCTCCTCTAAACTGAAATTTTACTATTTCTGGCCGGCTATGGACGCAAAACTGCTTTTACTTAGCAAGCCTCGATTTAATGCTTTCGTGAATGCTTTACTTCGTCCACAGAAATGTCCAGGCACCAACCAACTCTGTTAGGTTCTGATCACCAACTCTGTTGAATTCTCCTCACCAACTAACAGTTATACCTCGACGATGTCTTTCCGCGAACTGTCGGACCTTCCGACAAAGAAACAGAGCTGGACTACATTGTCGCTATAGAAGCTTCTGCCGCAATAATAGATTTCTCAAACAATTTAAAATTTTATGTTCAAACAATTAATGTCCTAATTAATTGGCATTACAATATATTCGAAAGGATTTACTTTCCATTGAGGCTGAATTATACTAATAAAATAGTGTAAATAATTTACGATTACAATATTGCAGCCAATGCCCTGCTAATAGCTAGAAATAATATAGCACAGGAATTAGATGGTTCAATTAATAAATATTCACTGAATACAATTTAGATCCAATATCACTCCTAAACTCATTTAACAGCCATTCCAATATCACAGAATAAAATTATAATTTAAAAAGATGGAACGAATCTTTGTGATCGAAATGATCAACATCAAAAACAGCTAATTAAACACATACGTTTTTGTGTCGCTTACTTTCACTTTCCACCCATAGTTCTCCATTCTCCGCTGGATTCGGCTGCTTTCATCCTGTTAGGTCCTGTGTCTTCTTGATTCGCTTGTCCCACATTCATGGGTTCTATAGCTTTAAACTAGAAGATGCCACACGACTGATACAGCTCACTTAAACAGTAGAATAACAACGCTGCTTCACTTGAAGCGTTGTGATTGCTTGATTCAAGGTCACACCCCTCGCGGTAGCTAACCACCATCGGTCTTTTAATTTAAGACAGACTATAGTCAACAACTTTCCCTCTCATCGCCGTTCTGAGCCACTACTTCTGTCGTTTCAGTCTTCTATCTCGTTCCAACATGAAACATTCAATATTGTTTTTGTGCAAATTCCAATTTGTATGCAACCGTGCAATTTTAGTTTCCTTCATATAACATTATTAGCAGAACCCATTAGCCACATGTCCATCTCGTTGGCATATTTTAGTTGAAAATCAGTCACAAAATTATAATTGTTATCTTAATACCTTAGAATGTCTTCCAAATATGATACATCCAAATTTTCTATTAACGTTTACCATTAATTTCCCTGATCCATATTTTCTATTTTTGTGACTACTACCATTTTCCCATTTCTCTACCCAATTCGTCGAACATCTACTTTGTCCTTTTAATATCAAGCTGAAACTCTGCATTAACTTTCAATGTTGACCTTAATTACAGATAAAAATATATTAATAATTTTTTGTGTCCTAACAATAAAACATCAGACATTAAATATATAATATTATTATTTACATGACCTAATTATTCTCATTATATTTTTATAATTCTCTGGTTTTTCAAAGTAAAAGTTAATTTTATCTGCAAAAAGAAGTGATGTAAGTATTTTCCGTCAATTTTGAGTTCATGTCGCTTTACCTCCCAGATTAGTTTCTGTAACACTCTCTAGAGCAGGGATTCCCAACCCTGACAACATTTTTTTGGTCAATAGATCCTTTAAAGTTTTCTTCTTATGGAGCGTAAACAAAAAATTAATTTCATGGTTGCTGCTTTTCTACATCGATTTTTATTTTGGCTGTCAAATTATCTAATTAGTTAATAATAATTGTAAATCACCGCATTCCCTAAAATTTCGTCGATTTCTAGTTTTTCTTAACAACATGTTAACCTGACTAAACCATGCCTCAACCTAATAAGAACTAGGACAAAGTAAAAATATTGGTTAATTTAACAAATTTTTGCGTTTATTTTTAGAAATTCAATATTTGGAATAACCACCTGTTCTATTTTTTTTTCTCTTCAAAATTCTTTACGAGGCGGCATTCGGCGCATTTATAAAAGCGACATGATATTAGACTTTAGATGCGTGTATCACATCACCGTATGTGAATATATATTATATTTATACACATTAGAACCTAAAGCAATAATATTCCTTGAAAACTAAACGAAATTTAAAAACAGAACAAAATTATCAACGTCTCCCAATACTGGAATACTAAGACGATTTTTAAGGTTCCATTGTCTCCCAAAGGGTTGACTTAGACCCTGTTTGGAATTCTTGATACAAACAAAACATATGGAAGGAAAATTCATATCATTCCTTCTAATTAAATGCATACCACTGAGAGAATTCAGCTTAATTATTGTTTGATTTTTATTTCAATACTGTACAATCAAAACGAGAAATTATTGGTCAGAGTAAAACGGATGAGAGGAAAAGTAAGATATAAAAGAGAAAAAAAACAACACACCCAAACGATTGAAATTTAGTGATTTATTCTATTTAATATTTGACACGTATAAAATAATACGTCAAATATAATGACTCATACCATATTCATTTTGTAAATAAATAAACAATTCAGCCAATATGTCAGAAAAATTTATAATTAATAAACCATTCAGCCAATATGTCAGAAAAATTTATAATTAATATGGCTGAATTGTTTATTTATTATAAAATGATAATAGTCAGACTATATTAAATATTGATCTTCATTATACAATAGTTAATTCCTATGTATACTCGTATTGATTAAAGGCGAAACACTGCCGGATTCGATAGTGATTAATAAAGGTACCAAATTATCAAGTATTTTTTCATGTTAATGTAAATTTGTATATAATTGAAAAATAGTTTCAATTTTTGCGGCGTGGTCAGTAGAAATATGACTTGAGTTGTGGTCAAAATACATTTCTTGTATATGGTTTAATATTAATACGTTATTTAATTTCGTACTACGTTTGTAATGATATGGATAAACAACGTGTAGAAATACATTTTAAACCAATTCAATACCGAAGTCGAAGAGCGGACGAATACGCTCAATACTGGAAGAAGATGGAAGTATATAAGTATACTACTTACGTTTAGCAATTTATTTTTCAAAGTTATACCTTTAATTAAGTCAATATAGTAGTAATTTCCTAACAGAAGATTAAGACAAAAATATGTTGAATGCTACTGGTTCCACCCTTTATAATTACGCGGGTTGATCAGTAACTAAGGTTACAAAGCCTGCGTTGAATCGCATACATTTTATTTCATACAATCAATACAGTCATCCGATAGTACATACAGTAGAATAATTTTCAAAATAGTCTTCATATTGGTTTGGGCATTTGTCGCTTCGTGGAATGAGTTTGAAAATTCTCTCCTGGTAAAAATTCCGTTCTTTGCGTGTTCAGCTACGTCGGCGCGAAGTGTTTCATATCCTCGTTTGAAGCAAATTATCGGTCTCCTAGGTGCTCCTTGAAGTAAGGAAGAAGGTGAGAATCGCTTGGAGCAAGTACGGGGCTGTAGGGAGGGTGGTCGATGATGTCCCAGCGCAACAGCTTCATCAGCGTGGTGGTCTTCTGGGCTGTATGAGGTCGCGCGTTGACGTAAAAGAAGATGGCGTCCTTGTAGAGTCTTTCACATAAGTTGATTATGAGTCAAATTCTTCCTTCATTAATAATTTAAAAAGAATGGACTATCAGAAATATATTTAAGTAGCGGTGTTATTGTGTGAAGAAACCGACCGGAGTGTTTTTAAAAGTATTACTGAAACATGGCAAATACATATATTTATGATATGACACTAAGTGCTTAGCGGTAGAAGGGAATCGGAAATGAAGGAAAGTGCCAAAGAAATAAAAATAAGACAGTTGTTACACTACTTATCAAGAAAGGAAGTAATTAGGATTTTAAAAATTTCTGGCTAGTAAGCGTGTTTCCAAAGTATTCGCAAGAAATATTAATGAATAGGCTAGAAATATCTCTGGAATCAAGCCAGCCAAGAGAACAGGCAAGATTCAGTGCAGAAAAAAATGTTCATGCCAGCGTAGTTGGAGAAGTAATTCTCACTATTAGACTTTAGAGAAAACAAACGGTAACGTCAGTAGTCGTTGATACACTCAGATCCAAAAGTGACGAAATGCCAAAGCCATATGTAGAAAATCTGCGAAGTGACTGCAGTAAAAAATTAAAGGAAGTTTCCCAGATCACTAGAGGCGTTGGAGAAAGTGTTCCGCTATCACACATTAGAACAGGGTGGAACCCTGTGGGTTGATGGAAGCATAAAAGGGGTCTTTAGTATTCCAGGTGTCTATTGGATGTCAAAAATAAATTTATCCTGTATAAAATTTTATTAAATTTTTAAAGAATTTAATTATTATAATATATATTATAAGGTAATAAGCAAGGGGAACGAGGCCACGTGATGAGGCACGCGCTAGCGATGAGTAACTACAAGTCACCTGTTGGCGGTCAATGACAAATACAGACCTGATAATACCGTACTAACACTATTGCTAGAAGACGGTGACAGTGAACGTCATGGAAACGTCACGAATACAATTGTTTACTCGGTTAGAAACCAGAGAAGACTACTCTTTATTAATTTAATTATTATCTGTAGATCTTCATAGGGCGATAAGATCCGTGAAGCCGAATACCGCTGTTGGGAGAATTTGGAAGATAAAATAAATTTTAAAACAAACTGTTTTCAAAATTTTGTATTTGTGTTGATATTCTAAAAAAAATACTTTAAATTAAATAACTTACCACCAAATAATTATTTTTTGCCTTTTCCTAGCTTCATTTCTTTTAGATAAGATATAATTAACAATTTATTTAAAAAAATAAATATTATTGACAGTGCTGATTTACGATTATTTTAAAATAATTTTACATTGATATAAAAAGTATTATAAATGAGCAGCAACCACAACCATCGAATTAATTTTTTTATTCAAAAAAGTTGTTAAGTGGGTCGAATTAGAACATAGGTTGGGAGTTCTTTTTTTTATAAGTAGAAATATATCAGTTCCAATCTTAACTATAATTTTACTGTACTCACATTACTCGCCTATTAATGCGATATTCTTAACTTGATCGACAAGTGTGTTAATCAAGGTTATAGATATTACTATTTAACAAAAATCTGTAGTTATGGTTTTTTTATTTGAATCGTTTCGAAACACTCCCGCGACTAATGACACACTGTGAAATCGGTCAATTAGGTTTTGAGGTTAGAAGATACACATACGAACAGTGCATTTTATTTATATAGAGGAAGATAGAGTTTTTATTCTTTGAATGAAAAGCTCACAAACATTTTCCCATATTAAAATTCATAATAAGTGTGATCAGCCATTGTTTCACACCAATTTAATCTCTTCCTTTGTTTCCGGGCGCTAATTGCTCTATTGGACGGTGGTCAAAAATATCGGCATTCAAGTTAATTTGAGTATTAATTAACTGCAGTGAATTTAGGACGGTGTTTTACAAAACTTGTATCCTGCGTGTTTCAAAGAATGCGATACTATTGTAAAATTGATCTAATACAAATTTTTCTGATTACTTCACTTATTTCGTGCAACGAATTATCTATTAAACATTTCAAACAGTCGCAAACAATTGATAAATGTACCAAGATTGTAAAACAGTCGTATATATATTTCAGATAAAAATGATGCGGGTGGGAACAGTTAATGAATTTTTCACCAATCGACGTAATGTAGCGTGAATAGTTCAGGAGTTCCGTAAGAGTTGATTTTTATAGAAGAATGGATTACTCTATAATTGTTCATCAAAAAATGAATGAATCCTGAATGGTATTCTGTATAAACCCTTGAACGTGGTCGCTGACTCGCAAAAGCCGAATCTCCATCCCTCGTGATTAATGAATCAGAGAGTCAAGAAAGATGAGCCATAAACCGAGCAATATCGCTGCCAAGATTAGCGGCTGTTCCCAATAAATCGTTAAAAGTTTCTGTCTCAAATATCTCAGTTTACTTACAACAAAACCAATTTTGTTGGTAACGTCATCTTAGCCTCAACGCGAAATTCAATCCAGTTCTGTGTAATTAACGTCGTATTAAACATAATTATCTTAACATTATCGTTTTTTAAGTCAACTTTATTGGTTTCCTTTTTCCGGAAGGTATTTGGAACAAAAATGTGGCAAGATTCATTCAACAATTTGTTTGGGAAATAAAATTTAACTTCAATGGTAACTGATAACAAAATGGTGACTTAGCGAATGCATAATTTCCTGGTTTTTGGGTTTCTACCAGCGTTATATCTTGTATGAAAGACAACGTTTCGACAGCCAGCTCCGTCATCGTCGTCAGGCGTCACGTCAATTTTACATTCAACAAAATAGTGACTGTTGATAGAATATAATATTTGGAGAGGTTTACAAATGGTGTCAAAAATACGTGTCTGATTGAATATATTGATAACACGAGAGATAAATCGTAACTGAAGCGTTGATAAATAATTACATAGTTGTGTTTCCGTGTGGTATCAAATGTAGTTTCAGTTTCTATGTATAATTAAAAGCTGATTTCTCGGCGTTGCTCCGGTATTTACATTTCTATATATAATGTACAATAAAAGTCCTCTTTTGTACACGTGATGGAATTTTCTAGGACGTCATGAATCTAAAACTGAACATAATGATTTATAAAATGTACTAAAAGGGACAACAGATTTGTATTCATTTCCACGACATTCCATAAGGTTCTATAGAGTTCTGTTCGGGTAAACGTATATTTTTACCGGGACTGTCACCAATAGCTTAGAGACTCCGGAAGTTATCGACAGTCTTTGAGTTTTACATTACTTCAACTTCTGACTCTGGTCGCTTGTGGTTTATCACTCAAAAACTATTTTTTCAACATGTTAAATTATGTTATTTGCTTAAAATTCCTCCAGGCGATTTATTTGACTAACAAGCTACCACGTGATGGCAACTCCCCTCGATATTATAGGAAGGGATTTGAAAGAGGGGATGCGGAAGGATAGAGGGAAGGTAAACCACAGATTTGACTGGCGGAACGTTGATATCTTAGATCATGTAACAAAAAAGCATTGTAGAATAATTCCTGAAATGAGTTTTATTAAGTTGAACACTTATTCAAGCAATATACAATTAATCAATTTACATATAATTATTTAAATTCAATATACAATTGCCGAAGGTATATATAAAAAATCTGTTCTTAATTGAGATCAATGTAAGAATTGTGATTTAGTAAATTGTAGGTTTGTCTGCAACGGTTTAATGGATGGAGGAATTTCGCGCCGATTCTGGAGTCGACTCGGGTAGGTCAGTTCCATCTGGTAAGCGGATGTACCATGTTTGTTGCCTGGTGCGGTCGAGATTTTTCCATCCCTAACCACTTCGTAAAATAACTTCAAAAACTTATATGGGCATATTCAATAATTGTTACAGATACAAATTTTAATTAAAAAACTAGTCATCTTCATCCGAAACCTTTTGCTTGTTCCGTGAATGATGTTTACGTCATCGATGAAATTAGGGTAATATTCGATTTTTTATTTGGGACTCGTTTAATTACAAAATTAGTTCACTACAAATAGTAGAATTTTTAGACTTATAAATTTACCCAACGCGTGGTAAATTTTTTATTGACACTAATTTTAATTGATAAAAATACCAAGCATCCTTCATCACCTGAGCTTAGAGGTGTGACAGGACATATGGTTTCAACATAAGATGATCGCCATTTGTAAAGTCGTTGCAGCCGAGGTATTAAATCGCGATCATAGTAATATCTGGGTCGGTTGTGAAGTAACGGTGAATGGCCAGCTAGATTACCTTGTCAGATATCTTCTTGTGACCTTATCAACGAAATTCTGTTTATCAAGACATCAACCTCTAGCGAAAACATGGTACAACACCACTGCGCCTAAATGGCACCACACATACTTGAAACACGAATCAACAAGTTCGTCAATGTTTCCGGTCATCATTTACTGTAATTGAATTAAGAGAATTATGAGACCAAAGTAATAGAAGCACCTCGAGGATGAGTGACGAAGGCAGTCATGCAAAGCAAGCAACCCGAAGAGAACCACGAACTTCTGCATCCACGTCTTTGTAGATTAGGAAATCAGCCGTCGGAATTATTCCAATTCACGCTGAATGCAGCGCCACGTTCTGGAGAAGTATTTATGCAACAAGTGGTAATGTTTGTCGTTAATTAATTCTGAAGGGATAACTTAGTGGTCTGAGAAGCCACACGGGCAAGTCCTGGGTTCGATTCCCGGTCCGGTCGACATTTTCTTTAAAATTACAATTTAACGTCGCAGTAACCTTTTGGTCATTAGCGACTTACATCTGTTAAGTTCTACATTTAAATTACTTTAAACAAATCAATTTTCATCGTAAAGTCTATGAGGTTGTTTATTACTGCTGATGAGTTGCAAATCTCCATCATTGAATGGGCGGCTATGGTTGATCTTCTTATCTCGCTATATTTGGGGCAGAGAAAGAGGACATGAGAAATTGTTGTGGGCTCCTTGCATGAGCTGCATACCGACTGCGGAGATCTGGATATCAAGAATGAATGAGTGAAACTGGAGTGCAATGTTCTTATTCTGGCTACAACAACCCTGTTGCCTTCGAGATAGTTCTTTCGGGTGCGATAATTCTCAGATGCAGTTGACATTTCTGAGGATGACTCCGCATTCCTCTGGTTTCACAGGTCTACTCCACTTTTCCCCCAGTTCCTCGCAGAGCCCTACTCTGCAGTCCCTGCTGGTGAAAACTGGCAGGTTGCTGGATCTTCCTTGATGATTAGCTTCCATCTTCGCTAGGAGATCTGCCCTGTCGTGCCCTACTATGTCCTTATGCGCCGGTAGCCAGGCTATAGTGATCCGGTTTCCTTTTTCTTGTATTTTCAACATATTCTCTCTAATTCGATTTATGCAACCATTTCTGTGCACTGTACTAGTTATTCTGTGTATTGCGTCCTTGGAATCTGTTAAGATGATATTATTGGCCTCCGGTGTTTCCAGACACAGTTCCGTGGCTATGAAGATGGCGTATAATTTTGCTGAAATTATCGACGCATTATGGTTTATAGCGATAGATTTTTCTTTGCCTGTCGTAACTATTGCGCACCGTACTCCATTTGAATTTTTGGACCCATCGGTATAAATGACTCTGGGAGAATTATATCTTTGTAGCAACTGATAGATTCCTGCGTTCCAGTTAGTGTTATGTGGATTGTTTTCTTTAAGTTTATGTAGCGATGTATCGATTGGAATTTCGTTAAGCTTCCATGGTGGTACGCTTGCCGTGGTGTTGTGGTCTATCTCTGGAAAAGCCATTCCTTCCTTTCGTAATATATCCTTTAGTGTAGTGTAGCACGGTGTTAGGTCTCTAGGTGGTTCTTTCTCTGCATATCGAGGAGTGATGGTTTGTTCTCTTATTATTGGGTTCGATGCTTCTCTTGCCTTGATCGCGTATCTAATTGCAATTGCTTTCCTTCTGCGTCTAAGCGGGATTTCGTTTGTCTCAAGTATGAGTCTCGGTATTGGGATGGTTTTATAACATCCGGTTATCACTCTCATTGTCTCGTTTTGGACAACGTTTAGTCTTCTTAGCATCCTTTTCTGTGCTGTCATATATATGTGTGCTCCATAATCTATTTTTTCTCTGATCATTGCCCTGTAGGTGAGACTCAATAGTTCCATCTTTCCTCCCCAATTCTTGGCAGCTAGTAGCTTGAGGATTAATAGACGTTTTTTGCTTTCTATGATTAGTTGCTCGATGTTTGTCTTTAACGTGAGTTAGAGTCCCAGAAAATTCCCATTATCTTGTATTGTTTTACATATTCAATATTTTTATCATATATTTTTAAAGGTATCTTTATTTGCTTGTATTTCCTTGAGAAGCACATTGCTTTGACTTTGCAAGGGTTAAAATTGAATCCCGTTTTTTCAGCCCACTGAGTCGCCTTGTTTCTTGCCTCCTGCATCACTTCAGAGGACAGCTTCATGTTGTTCCCTCTAGTCATCAAGATGACATCATCTGCAAATATCAACGTATCTATCGGGGGTTTGTTAATGCTTCCATGTCATTTATGGCTACCGGGAACAGAATGACGCTGAGGCTCGAGCCCTGGCTTATTCCGTTCTCTATTCTATATTCATGTGACTGTCCATTATCAATTCTGACCTTAATATATCTATCCTCTATTAGGTTTCTGGTGTATTGTAGGATACTACCACTTAGTCCGTAATTTTTTAGTTTATTTATTATCCTTGAGCTCCATGTCTTTTCGTATGCCTTGCATATATCTAACATGACTGCCAATACATGTTGATGTTGGTTGAGTGCTTCCTTTATGTAGTTATCGAGGTATGTGCTCAAGGCCAATGGGGAATGATCCTTTCTGAAAGCAAATTGTTTAGCGTAATACAGATTGTTTACGCTAAGGTACCAAGTCAACTTATTAGCAGTTACCTTTTCTAGAACCTTACAGAAACATTTTTCCACATAATTAAAATAAATAACTTAAAACAGCCTTAGGTGTGATGCTTAACTAAGATCTCTTTATTCTTGAATTTTGAAATGAATCGAGACGGGTGTCAACTGAAAAATAAAAACTTAAGGTAATTTTTGAAACTGATCAATTATTAGCGAATATCACAACTTGTCTATTTACAAATGCGGAGACGGTTGTCTCTGTGTTTCCTACATCATCATAAGTTTCAGATTATGTGTGATACTAAATTTCTTATACTTCATCAGAATTTTGACATGCATGTATTATCTGCGTCCAGTAGTTAGATCATTTCAAATAGGCTTATAGAGGGCTCAGCAGCGTTAACTAAGCGAGCTGTAGTGTTTGATTAATGATTTCCTTTGAAAACAGTCTGGATTAATTCACAAAGTAAACCGCAAAACCATAGTAGTCAGAACGGTTAACCTCTTCTATTGGAATTCAAATGGTATCTGGTGAAGCCCATCAGTTGTACCAGTTGACCGCCAAGAGGTGATGGGAAAACACAAATATTGATTTATTATGTAATCCAGATGCCACTGTTACCAGTAATGCCATTGGCAGACTAAAATGGTCGCTAATGAAAAACCTATAGGAATAATAGGTGTCACGTCAAGTATTGTAGAGTATTCCTAATAGCTGGATAATCATTTTGAATATCTATAAACCTGCCAATAAAGTAAGTTTTAGCTATACATATTTTTGCTTATCTTTGTATAAATTTTTCACATTTCACTAACGATTAGTTTTCTTTTATATATTGTAATAATTCAAAAGTTTTAAACTTAATTTGTACTGGGCCATAGATAATTTTAAAATTACGAAGCTTTGTTATATTTGATTCACCTTGTCATCCGGTACCAGTAATTAGATGTATCTGTTGTTGTGATAACATTTAATCTACGAGTATTTGACTGAGGGAGCCGTTTATATATTTAAATAATTAAGTGTCGTTGAGATAATATTGAAGTAAAATGTATTTGGGTGATGGAGCCGTATATGTATTTCAATAAATTCAAGTTGCGAGAGCATAGAAGCAGGATGTATTTAGCTGACGCAGCCGACTGTATATTTTAGTCAATTATTCGTCGTCCGAATCGCATTCAAGAAACACACAGTATTGGCTGACCGAGGCGCATATCAACTTTAATTAATTAAACTGTCTTTGGGTAATTGTAATTCATCTCATTACAGCCTAAATTGCTGACAACCAGCATGGAACAGACCGGATACCACGTTTTACGTTTTTGTAAATATCGTTGATTAACAACTGCCGCACTTCTGTATTACAGTGCCAATAATTTTTTTTATTTTCATCGAAAGGCCTGTTCATCATGAACAGTAAAAATAATATTCTTAATCCTTTAAATAATTCGATTATATTTTATTAATTAAATTAATTTTCGATAAAGTGAAATATAAGCATTTATTGATAATTACAGTATAAATCAGTTTTAATTCACGTATTTCCTAACTTAAATGTTTCCTTGTTTAGAAATTGTCTATTATATATTTTATAGAATTCTATAAATATTTATATTTTTATTATTTTTGTATATGTATTTTTTGTGTTTGTTGTGTATTGTCATTATTTATGTTTTTTTCTCATTCATTTGTTTTTCACTGATATATTTTTATATTTGTCTGGGTTTAAACATTTCTTTGACTTGTCCTATTTTCTCCGTACCAGACTTGACCGAATCAACATTTAATCTAAACCTATTTCATAGAAACGTTTTTTTTGAGAAGATACACTTTAATAGATAAAGCGTAATGTCAGAAAGTCAAGGTAAAGTCCTTGCAGCCAAAATAGACGGTCTTCAGCCTACTTGAATGTAATTATGGTTCGTTTCTTGTCAAAACGCCAAAATGGTGGCCGGGAGCATGCAGGGACAGTCAGTGAGCTTGGTATAAATACTTAGACCTAAATACCTCCAATCTATAGAGTTTATGAACCAGTTTCCGCGATAGAAAAATGTAATAAAAATAAGAATTTTAATTAATAAGGGCAAAATTTTGAAAATAGGTTATATTTTATGTCAGCTCTCATCGTAATAAGTGTGCAGTTCCCTTGACCCGAAAAATTTATTTATGTCTGTGTTTATTTCAGAATATTTAACAAAAAAATCACTGAACCTTCGACTGTAACTTTGTGGTTTGAAAGATTATGCATTGAAAACCGCATTTTCGACGTAATAGTTTATACTATATATGTTATCTGATATCATTGTATCAGAGATTATTCGTGTCAAAATTAAGGCAAAAAGCAAAAAATATAGAAGAAAAACTTATGCAACTGGAACAAAAGAGAGAATAGCCATTGTGTTGTTAAACACTAGGCATTGTGCGAGCATTTTATGCATCGGTAAAAAAAATGTAAAAAAGCGACGCTGAAGGCTAAAAAAGGCTCTGTTATTGCACGCAAAACTAAGGAAAATATTTCGGTGGTTTATGAAAAGCGACGATTTTCGAACGTGTCAGGAACCCAAATCTAATACTTTGTCATCAGCGCGTGAAATTGAAAATTAAGGGCGTCTCCTTGCGCAATAAATCACGTACGTGAGGTAATTCATAATTGTGTGTAAACAACATTTTAGTTTCCTTAAGATCGTTCCTTTCATTCTAAAATTTTTAGCTTCAGCTTCGAGTTCTGTAATTTCATTGCAGATATTGTTTTCAAGCCAATATAAAAACTTTAGACATGACAATTGAGAAATTTCTTGGACAATTTGGGACCTCCACGACTCACAATTCAACATTGTTAAACTACTAATATAATAATAATAATTATTATTATTTTTTTATAAGAATAATGTCCTTTAAACTATTCTTAAAATGGAATAACATTAAAAGACATTTTTACATCAGTTTATTAATCAACTTTAATACATATTTGGGTTTTCAATGTTGACCCTCGTCAGTCACAGTAACAAATTTTAATTAATTGGTCAATAATTTTACAGAAACAAATTTCAGTCTCAATACATTTTATTTTCTTCTGAATATTTCGATTGTCTTGATCATAATCACCTATAAAAATGTTGTAAAATATATTATACACTGTTTCCTAGTCCTTAAGTTTACATTACAAATTTTTCTGCCCAAATATATTTTACATTTCAGTATCAGTTTCTTCGGTTTACAGTATTTTTACATGTAAACATTCCTTTTTTTTAATTTTTCCATAATTTCCAAGTAACTGATGTCTATTTCATTTCTTTCTTTTCTACTATTTATAATACTGTTTGTGTGTTTGTTAATATATAGTGCTTCCTAAAACATATTATTAAGTTTTTTATTTTCTGAAAGTTGAATTTTTAAACTAGTTTAATTCAATTTTTTTGGGGGGGAGGCGGGTAACAGGCTACATGAGGGTAATCCGCATGGTGGCAACTCCCCTTTAATAGGAAAGGAAGGGATGCGGCAGGGTAGAGGAAGGTAGCCAAGTGTTAACTAGGGCCCCCGGGCTATAGTTTAAGGATCCTACCCGGCATTCGCCTAAAAGTAATGCAGGGAAAACCATAGAAAAACCTGCATCAAAAAGGGGTCGGGCATTGAGTACTTGTCCCACGCCCTTCCGATAGCGGGGGAAGAGTTTGCTGTGGGGACGCAGCATTCCCTTCTCCGTACCTCGACCAGTTTAGGAGGCAGCTGGCTGACTGTTCCAATGGGAACAGAGAAAAACTCTTACAGTATGCCCAAGGTCTGTGACCCCGGAACAAACACCTCTCAAAACAGGCCGAGGTGCCTCGGCTTGAGGGAACCTTAGTTCAAAACGGAGAGGAAAAGGCCTACCCAATGGTAGCCCCTTCGTGTCTCTCCTACAAGGTTCTGCCTGCGAGAGAATAGCCCTCGCTGACCTATAGTTTGGTTCAAGAAAGTCAAGACCCTTTATGCATCATTTTCTTTCTTTTTCTTTGAGAGTGACAGGCTTCGTGAGGGTCGTCCACGTGGTGGCCTCTCGTTTTTAATTTCATAGTAAGGGATTTGGAAGGGATGATGCGATGTGTAATCGTTCGTATAAAGCTAACAATAATAATTTTTTTAAAAAAAGGATCATCTCGATCTGAAGAAATTAAAATAAATAAATATATTGCGATTGCAAATTGTTTTACGAAAAAGTTATTAATGACTCTATAGGAAATAGAAGTAATTTTATTTAATGAATATATGTAACTTAAATAATTTTTTGATATATTTAATGTTCGTAAATAGTAAAAATAACATAAAATACTGATGTGAATATTTAAATTTATTTAGGATGATTACAAAGTCGACAAAACACATTCGTAAGTATACAATAATGATTCCTATTTTGTAATTGTTTATTGCATAAGGTGTGTTATGCAAAGTGTCACAAACACTTGTCGCTATTGTGCTCGAATTAGATCAATTATGTAAAGAAAGAAATATTTTATAAGAAGGATGATAAGAGAGCGAGCCTTCGGAGTCAGCCCTTTCGAAACCCTTCCTAAGCTAGTAAAAGGGTGAGGCCACCACGTGGATTTTCCTCATGTAACCTGTCACTAAAAAAAGAGAGATAGTGATTCAAAAAGGGTCTTGACTCTCTGGTTCTAAACGAGACTAGTTTAATTAAGATTCACGTAAGCCGAGCCAACTAGTTAGGCTTTGAGAGTCACAGACGTGGAATAAACGGTAAGATCTCATTGGAACTGTCGGTCTGCTGCCTCCAAATCTGTTTGTGGCATGGAATCAGCAAACCCCACTCCGACGGGATGACGTTATACAAGTAGCGAGAGCCGGATATCCTGACACGGGTTTGTTTAGTGTTTTCCCTATATCATAATAAGGCGAATGCCTGGTTGGATTCTTAAACTACAGTCGGGGATCCCTTGGCTAACTTGCTCAACATTCGACATCCCCTGTTTCTAGGGAAATAACCGGTATGTGAATTACCCACGAGTTGTCTATTACTTAGAAACGACAATGAATATTATTCCATATAGTAATAAATAGAATGATTATTTAATAAATAAGGGTAAAAGAGCAATAGCATTATTTCTGCATCTTGAAAGGGAAGTAATAAGCATATTTCAGAAGCCATAAAATTCTATTCAATAAATTATATAAGCATGTCTAATAAAATTTGTTGAAGAACAGCCGAAATTTTATGCTTTACGTCTCAGAAAAATGATTTATTTTCCAACGAATACATAAAGTTTAAGATCTGTCCAGCATACATCTTACAAATATATTTGTCTCACCTTTTAAACTGACCTAACTTTTGCAAAGATGTTATAAATATGGATGCTCTTACTCCTTATTTTCGGAAACCTGGTAATAATAATAATAAACTGCTCAAAAACTGATGTGGACGGCCAATTCGAAATTTTAATATTACATATTTTTTTAGTGGAAATCCTCCAAATAAACTCTTAAATCTCTATACGTCCCGTGGCCACTTCTGCACTTTCTCATTATCTCTTTGCTGGTAATTCTAATTCCAGTCGGATAGTTAATATAGTTTTCACTCTGATTATTTACATCTTATTCCTTAATTTGTGGCCGCAAGCAACAACAATCATATCTGGACTTATTTTATGATGCCTGAAACATGGATTGACTTGGTTATTATTTCCTTCAATATGATTTGCAATTCTGTTTTTATATATATTTTATTTCACAATTTTACTCATATATTTGTTTTATATCGATGTAGTAACAGGTCAGGATTGTGACGATAGAGACTCATACAGCCACTGAACCTATGACGAACAAAACGCGGCACCCAACTTGCTGATACTTTTTGATTCTCAATTCTTCGATGAAAAAGTGAACTTTGAATCATGCGGTATAACAACACAGTACTGAAAGATTATTTCACAGATAAAAACTTGTCTCGATGCTGGATTTATAAATTGTTAATTTATTTATTAAATGTATTCTTCTGGCGTATTTGCCCATTAATATTAATACGAAAATTAATGTATATCAATATCTATACGTATAATGACTAATAACTGGTAGAACCTTAATGAGAAGTTTTCGTAGAGGGATGTTTTGTATTTATAGTTATATGTCAGCGTTCGTAGGAAACTGTACATAAAGAATACTGCCTGGTTATGTTGAACTAATCATATATATACACAAATCCTTACTGAAAGACTCAAACGTTAAGCGTAACCTGGAAAATATTTACTGGTCTCATATTCAAATAAATAAATTTATTTACAAACATTGTGATTCACTTATCGCTGATACGAAAGTTTATTTAACATCCGTATTGAGTTTATTGGGGTTTCTCGCCGGGTGTTGAGTATCGATTTTGCCGCGGAAGGTCAATGGTTCAAACCTTGCCCGTCTCTAAATGTTTTGTGGAACACCCTATAAAACACGTGAAAAACGACGAAAACGCAACAGTCCAAAGAGAGGCGTTCATGAACATGAGGGAACTCACGAATTGATGTCGTCCGCTATTGTTCTCACAAAATAATTACTACGTTGATAATTTTTAATTAGTGTTCTGCAAGGAGACTTAAGGACCTACAAAGGTTCATTAATGTTTTGGTATCAAATGCTGACAGCAGGAGACTTTATGTAAAGTCAAGCCAATCGCGTTTGCTCGACAAAGAAAGAAAAAACACTATGAGCTTTGCCGCAGATCCCCATTTAGATTCTCTGTTGACAAGCTGCCAAGACATACCACCGCAAGCAGTACCAACATCAGCAAAACTTCAAGGTAGCAAGCATGTGTTCCGAACGTCGAATCCTGGAATATTTGAACATCTAGGAAGCCATTACGTTCACTTTGACAACCGTTGCCAGGAAAGTAAAATCACCCATAATACGTACGAGATACATTTCTTATTTTTATTGACATGGTAGATGCTTAATATTGTAGTTGTAATATTTTCCCAACTAATTTTAATGACGCCGGAAATTCATTGAGAACCACATTAATTCGACATGAGAAGTCGGAGCAAGGCGATCGTATTAAAGAAGGATTATTTGTAAGAATAGAACAAACACAGCTTAATTCGGAAGGCCCCCGAATAATGTAGAAAGTGTACAGTAAAATATTTATATAATTCTACAAATTTAGGTCGAAGACAAAAGGAAATACAAGTAGATGGATTGGTATATCTTATAATATGACAACAATTACCCGATTATCAATTACATACTAATTAGTATGGGTTATGAGTCGACGTAATGTTAAATAAGTTCAGCAAATAATCAAAATAAATGAATGAAATTTGGTTAGTTACTTGATATGTACTTGTGTTATGGGTTTTCAAAAATTTTCAACTGTCCACTTGTTCTTCTTATTGTTCCTGTTATAGTCATGGTTAATTATGCACAAAAACCTATTAAGTGTAAACCCTGTATATTTTTTAAAGTCTAAAAAAATCCTGAAAGTAATCGCAATGGTTTCAGAAACTGCTTTATTCCATACATTTTTGGTCAAAAGATAATTATAATGGATAGAAAATAGTAATAATTTTAACTTGCGCTCAAAATTTCATTTCTGATGCCCATATCTTTATATCTGCTCCTTTTCGAGCTTAATAATAAGGTCATTGGCCATAAATTCAGCCTTTTTCATTGGCATGGTAATTGGCAAAAATTTTGTTGTAAGTCTTCATTCCGATGTAAGAAATGGTTAGACGATGTCCCGGGATAAACAAAACTGTACAACAGTCTATCGCAGGTTACATAAGCTATGGACAGTTATCAAGCATCGCGATCGCAGGTCCACCGTCCTCTCTCCAACACAAGCCGGATACTATAAGCCGGGAGCTATGCTGTACGGAACATTGTTTTTGAATATGCAGCCAACTCCATATTTCTCAAAACGTGGGTAATGCAACTACAAACAATTTAAAAGACATAGTGTTTATGATTTTATATGTGCTATTAATGTGACATGAACGACGTTTCTACGAAGAACAGTAGTCTAATGACTACCTGCAGTTTCTTGTTTCGACAGTTTTATTCCTCTCGATAATAACTGGTAAATTGAATTAGATTATATTTTATTGCGTTTATAAAAAAATTAAAAGTTAGTAATTGACCCTTAGCACTCTAAAATTGGGTTAACATCAAAAGCGTGTTCTTTGAGACGAGAAGTAGATAAAATCCAGATTTGAGCTCAATCGAACTCTTCTAACGATGTGTAGGTGCCTTTAGAGTGTGAATTATTTTTAGGTTTACTCCATTTTCAAGCGTGTATTTAGTTCATAGAGTGGGAGGTGTATTTTTTTCTGTTTGCGTGGGTAGAAAATTAGATTTTAAGGAGGGTAACTAGTCCACTTTTGAGTTCAGGCAACATTAATCTATATTCATCTGGCGAGCATGAAGTTCGGAATCCTCACAAATGTCCATCCTACAGTATGTAAGGACATGATTCGAAGAAAAATAAATATATTTATAAACAGTTAATTAATAAATTATTACTACAAAAAATTTACATGTAATACAGATATTTTCTTTATATATAAAAACATGAACATAAAATTACGAGCTTACGTGTTCGCAATCGCATATGATTTTCCTGAATTTTCTTTCTGAAACATTTTCTCAACTTACTAATGTTTCAACGTTTCTAGGTGTTTCTTCTTTTGTCTCTTTGATAATTGTGGTTTCGTCGGTGTCGAAATTGTGAGACTTTTTTGTTTCCAAAATAAAGCTTTGAAGTAGATGCATTTAAAATTAATCGGTCCCCAAAATAGCTGAGAAATCCTCTGAGGTACTGCTTTGATATATTCTCTTCCACTATACCTTCACGTTGTTCTTTATGTTTCTCTCGTTTCTTCCTGTCTCATTCCCTGAACATCTGATCACATTATTTCCCTCTCCCAATCGCTTTCTACATCACATAAACGTTTTTGTCGTCTTCTTTGTCTTTTTCTGCTTAGAGCTCGACGATTTTAATTAATTTGGCTGTTTTCCATTTCACAGTAAAAGACTCGTTTAACTAAATTCAGTGTGCAGATAACTCATTAAACTTAATAAATAATAATTACAAAATTCAGGGAGAACCGAAATCAAAATGATTGATGATTCGTGAAATTAAGGACGGTCATAGTGTAATTATTATAACTATTGTGTCTCCGGCATTCTTATTTTTGAAATTTAATTAAATTTTATCAGAACATGATATTTATTAAAGTAAAACAAAATAAATTATAATTGTAGGAGTTCTTGTGATATCGCGTGGACGGGACACGTTTGGCCTTTATTGACGGAGTTAAATACAAATATTTAAAATTTGAAGTACAATACATTTAGTTCTAAAGTTAACAGCGAGACGTTTCAGGTGGAAATAAGTTTATATTTGTATCATCCAAAAGTCAACTGTCTGTTTATCCCAATTGTCTCGTAGGTTTGAATGTCCGTATTTTCGATCGGCTCATCAATGGCTCAGTGATGAACATTAACCACTATTGTTACTTCCATGTAGCAAAATTAAAAAATATAAACGTGTTTTTTTCCCATCATATAAACGTTTTCTACTCTATTGTCTCCACATACTTAATTCTATAGCCCTTGCAACGGATTTACACGTTTACATAGGAAACTTTAGCTGTTTCTGTTACCATATATTTTCATGAATAAATAATTGACTGTTAACGGCAGCCTCAACATATTTCCATAATGCAGCAAGTCATGTGCTGGGAAATAACATAGAGAAATAAATACAGTATTTTCAAATTACATATGACAGTGTAGTTGACGAAGATTCATTTATACGTGACACGTGATATATTGTAAATTAAATTTAAACTTATGATATTTGTTACTTCACTTTAGATTCCATCATCAAAATCCAACCATGATGTTAATAAAAACTGATTTGAGGACATTTTTTATCTAATTTACTGAATTTTCCAATATAACAGATTTTAAATTTCTAAATAAATTTATAAAAAAGGGAAATGTTAACAAAAGCTGCGTGAATAGTATCAGGAAAATACGTGGTCACGGCAAAATATGGTGGAAGTTGTGAAGGGGAAAGTTAACTTAATATTCTTCATGGCTTTAGTGTCTTTCAGACTATACTCTCACTTTTCAGTTGGCTTTCATGTTCAGTCGAACTGGCACCTTCTTCCTATGTACAAATGGAAACGCCTGATAAGATAATGAAACGCTGACGGAGAACCGAATGGTAAGACAGACCCCCTTATTTGTTTCATGTAGACTCTTGGAATTCCTCTGTGTAAGCACACATCGTGATTCACTCCGTTCGCTCACGTCAGTTCCTTGGCTCCCTTTCCGAATTTATCGCAAATTATAGTAGTTATAAATTTTTCTGGAACAAGATTGAGTCACATTATCATAAAATATATAGGAGCCTGCCTGCATTCTGCCATTGATTAATTACCGAGAATATTATGAGCAGTTTACAAGGGCTTAAAAGAAATCCAAAATTAACACCCTAGGGTTGACTGGGTCCGATCAACTTACAAATAAAAATGAGAGAGACTCAAGAGAATTGTGAACTGAACCAAGGCTGTAAAAGAAGTCCTCCTCCGGACAGAATCGGAACTTAAATGGGAAATTATATATAACTGAAAGAATCGTGTCACGGTCCAATTTATATTACTTTTTTTGGGTAAAATAATGATGGAGAGTTTGTAGAACTCTTTATAGATATATCTATTAAGAACAAGAAGACAGGAAGAGATCTGTACAATCATAAACCTTATATGGTTTTCGACGAGACCTGATGTGGTCTCGTGGTCCAGAGGAACATGAGAAACGTGGAGACTTTCATTGCCTGTGAATCAACATTCTCCAAGCATTGAGATTACCATCATAATGTACACGTCGTTGTTAACGAAACTATTGTTATATGAAAAGGTTTAGGGAATTCCCATTCAAAGAGTTGAACGACAGATACACTTACCTTAGTTTCCTCTTTGTAGAGTATTTAATTTTAATTTTGCAACAAGATGAATGAAATATATTTGTTATCTGCACCAACATAAATTAATCACGGTTGACTCTAGACCTGCTTTGAGGCTATTTCAAAAGGCACCCCTGTCTAGCGGACATGTTAAATGTCCAGCGGAGAGGTGAATGCACCTTCTGACTTAAATAAAATTATTTAAGTTTTTTATTGTGTCGCAATGAAGAATATACAGTTATATACGATACTAATTTTTATACTTCTGTTGAAATATGTTGTCAAAAGGCCTCCATTCAGGCAGTTGATGGAACAGAGCCTTTCCAAAATTATCTTATTTTATTTAGGTGGTATAATGGTGGCGATTTCTTTTAGCTTTTCAACTGCCGCTGGGCGAATGTTTGAGGTTTGGGACTGCATCACCATGGTTGTTGACGAGACCAGGATTGAAGGAAACATTCACCAGATATGTGGGCACCGTGTGAGGAGGCGTCATGGACCACAGGAAAGGAGGAGATGAACTCGTGGAGGGGTAAGAGCGACGCCGCGAAATTAAAACATCGTCCAAAAGCCATCGTCCTCCCCTCCCCAGGGCCGTCGCGCCATTTTTGGGCGCGCGTCCCGGCGGCTCCGGTGTTAGCCAGTGCGCCCATAGTCGTCCGCTGGTCGTCACTCGCCTCCGGGACCTGCCGTCGCGCCAGCTGGTGAGTAACAGGTGCCCAGTGCCCAGTGCTCAGTGAAACAGCCAGTGACAACTCCACCAGTGCTTTGAGGTAGTCTCCTGGAACGAGCTATTTGACAGACTCGTTTGGATACATTTAAATGAAAACAAACGTCTCAACAGACAAGAAAACGAAATACAAATGTGGAACTGACGGTTCATGAAATAAAATAAGTTTTTGAGTCAAGTTGAATATATGTGAGCTTAATAATCATGAATAATCAGCAAAATGGTTTTGTATGTCTAAAAGTGATCCCAACAAACGTCAAAGTAAGTGTCAATGAGATGGATAATGTATGGTAGTTTAGTAATACGCGAAATCTCCCTTAAAATTCCAATTGCCTCAGGTAAACGCTGATTTACTAAGCTTATTCGTAGTAGGTACAGTAGGAAGATTCAATTGTTGGTAACACCTAGAATAATTTATTCCATCTCGATAACCAGGATTTTGACATTCAGACCTATACATAAACATATTTACATTTTATATAAAAACATAATGTTTCACTGAAACTAATCAGTAAATATATTAAGTATGTGAGTGTAGTTATTGTACGGGATAAAATTTAATACCAAAAGTCGTCAGATGAATAAAGATCGGATAGAGATAATTTTTTGCGGCGCAAGCATACGTTTTTTATTACTGACGTACGTATCACAATATTGTCCCACTTGGAACTAAAACACAAGTCAAACAAAAAAATGAAAAATACACGTTGACGGAAGTCAAATATCGCAGACGGAATTGAAAGAACTGAATAAAAACGCTGGTGGGCGTCAATCTGAGAGGGAGCTCTGAACCAGCCAACGGATTCACGAGAAACCAGCATCACAGTAAATTAAAGATTTCAGAATCTGAAAAGTTGACAGCTGCTATCTGGATGGAAGTAATATATAAAATGAAAGAATAACTATGAGCTGAACAATCGGCGACAAAACAGCCAGATACATATTAATCAACGTGCATATATACAACTCCTCGGAAATTTAATGCATGGATTGAAATTTTGTAACCTTTAACACTAGGAACCGCTATTCACCTGATGACGATGACAGAGCACGCAATAGAAACGTTGTGTATTAATAAATATTTATCCAGTTTGGAAACCGGAGAAATTTTATTCACAATTTACACTAAGAAAGTCCTCGGTCTGTTAATATATCAAATGGTAACATCCTAAGTACGGTGCAACTAAAAAAAAATTAGTTGAAAAATCTGATAATTATTGGATGCGAGAAAACTGACATAAATATAGAACATGTCATTTAAAGATATCAATTCATATTATTAGTCATAAACCTTACTTGTTGATTGATGGTTCCATTTAATTCATAGTTGTAATTAAATTGATTTGTTTCCGCACACTTAAAAACGTAAGCGTTCTGTTCCAATTTTTTTTAAAAATTATGACTAATAAGTCTAATAAAAATTATGTATCCTAATAATAAATGTTGTTCGCTTTAGATGACACAGAAAAAAAATTCAAATCGATCTTTGCTGTCACTGTCATTTATAAGCTGTCAACATTCGTTGACATACAGCAGTAAGCAACTGTAACTGATATTTTTCTTTCTGCGACTGAATAATTTTCAAATAAACGTGAAGTGTGGAGCACACCAGAATTAACCTATGGGTGCCATAGCTGAGGGCATTGCACTACTAGAATAAATAACTTCGAAGCCGTTACAAAGATGAAAATAAGTCTACGATGAGCAATAAAATATTTATTCTACGCATTAATTGCGCTATTAATATAATTTATGCATGTTTTTTTCTCAATAATATTATCAGGCAGACCTGGAGGGAATGTGCTATTTGTTTCTGTAGTGCATCTTTTAAGTTCCTTGTTACAGAATATACGCCACAGCTGGAACCCCGGCTTCTGTATGTATTTATATACAGCTTTTTATGAAACGGGCTTAAGTGCGGGAGTCTGCTTTATCTGTGGTAGTGAGAACGTCTATTTGGACTACAGCCATTATTCAATGAGAAATTCACGCAGAAAAAATGAATTTGTACGTGTAACCGATATTGACACTAATCTGTATAAACGTCGAACCCCCATCAAGCAGTTTAATATTTTAACGTATATTTAAATGCATCCACAATAATATAGTATTTTAGAACTTCTCTCATTATCACTAATTTTTCGATCAATCCAATAACATATTTTAAAAAATAAATATATAAAGGGGAAAAATAGGTAGAAAATACTGTACTTAAGTACGCATATCATGCATGACGAAAGGGGAGAGAATTCTCCCAATTTGATAGTTGTGCTTCTGGTCCAAATACAAAAACTGTAATCTAACAAATAATAATAAAACATAATTTTTTGAAAAAGGAAAGATTCACATTAAACGCACTCAAGGATTTGAGAAATTAGAATAAACAAATCTATAATATGTTACCAAATTTATTACTTGAAAATGAAGAAATGGTGCTTGAGTGCTAACTGTGGAGTGTTATTAGAGGCCTGATCCTTACTGTATATTATGTCCTGAATGAAATATTGTTTAATGTCAAAAGACGTGGTGGAATCTATTTGTGTTTCGGCTGCTTCCTTGATTGCGGACCGGATCCTTGCATAAAATCCAAAAAGTTTCACTCAAATTCTTGAGTTTCCTCACCATTTTTGTCAAAAGACGTGAAATCTCAGACTACGGCAACTCAAAAATTACCGCCCCGAGGTTCTTCCATCCTGTGGATGAGTGTGTGCTAACCAGTGCAGTGCACGACTGGCGTCAGGAGGGAATTGAGAATGTGGGTCGTAGTATTTTTAAGCCGGCCGCAGCGTTTTCTAAGCTCCGCAAATAGGACACAGACCGTGGGAGGCTCCGGGCTCGGCCCAGCTAGAAAACTCGCAGCCACTCCCAAGCACTACACTGAACGACCCTTGGGAACTACGTCAATTACGAAATGGACCAAGGAATCTCAGGAAACTTCAACAACCTGTGGGCAGTATTTGTATTTATCGTGAGATATAATACTTGGAGGGATTGGAACTTGAGCAACATTCCCACCAATATCCGAGTCATTTCAGGTCTTCTTCAGCAGAAGTGATCAGTCTTTGAATTTGACGTCCACCCGTTTTGGCTGTCACAATAGAAGCCTACGTTATTACTTACGATTCCCCGGATTTAATTTTCTGTCACGTTCCGACGACACGCAGACGTGAAACACTTTGAGGGCAAACTTGATCCATTCCTACTGTAGAATTCCCGTGACAACAACGAATTTCACTGACTTTGGAGAACAACGGATGTAAAAGCCGCTGTTAACTTGTGAGAAACAAACCTTGAATCAATACAAAGTACCATTTCACGAGAATTGAACCTCTGGAAAACTCTGCTTGAAGTCCTCGTGGATGCAGGCGCTGATCGGCTAGGCTTCCGTTACACATTTTTTGAAATTATGAAAAAAGAAAGCTAGGATCCTGTTTCGGATTTTTCGTGTTAGCTACAGTTAAAAAATATAAAAATTAATACAGTAAAATTTCAGATTCCAGGATCAATGACGTCAAATTGAAAATACAAAATGTAGCAGTTACACGGCTTCGAATAACATAATCCAAAAAGATAATATAAAGGGGGAAAATAGGTAGAAATTTAGAATTATTTTTGATACAACCGTGTATGAAGAGAACGAAAAGGTATATAACATACAGGAAGTATAATAAAAAAGATAATAATAGCAAAAGAATTACTGGGAACAATAACTTTTTGCCAATTTTAAGATTTTTTGTCTGTATATAAATAGGCGTCATTCGAGAAATGCGACACTCACTTGTTTAAGTGTCGAATTTTAAAAATTATACTTATAATATATAAGTTATTATAATAATAAATTATTAATAATATAATAAACATAATTTTTTAAAGTAATTGTGAAACAAAGGGAAATGTAAATGAATCGTCAGAATATCAATAAAACATACTATCCTTTAATTTTCTATTATTATATTGACGTCCTCTCGTGACCGTAAAATAAAAAGTAAAAATTTCTGATGAGAAGAATTAAACGTCTCTTCCTTGCAGATTAATTTTTTTTGACCGATATACCCTACATGCTGTTATGATAAACAGAGTGCTCCATCCTTGGTTATTACGAAAGCTATTACTGGCAACCCATAAATCTCTGCGCAATATATAATTTTTATTATTACTCACAAAGCCTTGAAAGGCGTCACTCGTGAGGTGAGTAATGGAGCCGACATTCGATTCGCTTTCCAGCTATTCTTTATCTTATAAATAGCATTCTTGGCATTAATTGCGCAATATCAAATTTCGACTTGACGATTTCGTAGAAATGTTGCAATAGTTTTTGCTCTGCTGTACAGTATCTAAGATCTCGTTGTTGATTTTGTTCAGAAATGTGATGAGATACTTTATGTACAACGTGTGAGGTGATAAGATCGTGATTCATAATTCTCCATTATAATTGTTAATAGTGAATTAGCACTTATCTGACATCTTCAGCTTTCACGTTTCCACGAACAATCTTTAAGTGTTCTGATTGAGTGTTAATACAAAATCAACGACTTTACGCGAGGATTTTTTTTTTTTAAAAAAAGACATGATAATGCAAAATACGTATTCTACTATCCAATTTCCGTTTCAATGTTACTCCTAACTTCGTTAAAAACTTTATGTTGTTTGTAACGATTAATTATTCTCGATTTGAATTTTTTTATAGATTTCCCTTTATCTATTAATGGCTCTTGATCACTCGTTCTTATAATTGCCTCAACTGACAAATGTTTACTTTATTCACATTGACTTTTATATTGACTGTGGCGAACAAAAGCTCTAATTGGTGTTTATTTATTTATTTTTCAGTCTGGTGATAGTTTCCTTGACAAGAGCCGTACCAAAAAGCCACCACCATGGACGCGATCAAGAAGAAGATGCAGGCGATGAAGCTGGAGAAGGACAATGCCATGGACAAGGCAGATACCTGCGAGGGTCAGGCAAAAGAAGCCAACCTCAGGGCTGACAAGGTGAAGAAATAACCTGAATTAGTGTTATAAGTCTTTGTTCAAAATGTCATAAAAATGTTTTGTAGGTTCAAGGGTCAATAAATATGTGAACAGTTCAGCGGTGTTAGAAAATTAGTATGAAAAATGAATTTTGGCACGACAACCGTCTCTAAATCTCTATCGACAACCAGAAGAAGGTGTGGTTGGGTATCTATACCGACACTTTATATAAAAAACGTAATTACATGACATTCTGACTTAAATCTCGACAAACCGATTATAATTAAATTTTTATTAAATAATTCAGGAAATTATTAGTAAACTGAAGTAGTATTGATAAAATAGATAACTGTAGATCTGATTAGGAGCGAAACTTCATGATTCTAAACACACATTAATAAATAATTTTTACGTTCACCTAAAATGTAAAGTAGTTATAATGTTAGTATGTAGAGAGTTTGTATCATTTTTATATTTAAGGTATTATTGAAATGAAAAATTTACATCTGAAAATTAATAATAAGAAAGTTATTAAAAGTTTTACTATTTTATTTAATATGTATCTTTTCCGAAGACAACTTAGTATGATACCTGTAGTCTAAATTTATGTTATTCGTCCAATATTATCATTGCACATACTGTGTTTGAAAAAAAATAATGTTTCTTGAGACGGATATTTGACAGTAACGTGTTCGCTTAAACGTAAATGTACTATCGTGACGCATGGCCGGCTTCGAAACGCAGTTCACGGGCAAGGTCACGACTTTATCCTCCAATAAAACATACTCAGTTAAAATGTATTTTATTAATAAATTTTAATAGTACATATTTGGTAATTCTATAAATCTATGGAGGAAACACGGTTACCAGTTAAAAAAATCTTTATATCTTGGATTTTTAAGTGAGTTTGTAGATAAACTTTAAATAAAAATTAAATGGAATGATGTAAAAATTATTTGGTGGAATTAAATACAACATTATTAGGTTAACATAAATTGCATTTAAATTTTAATAATTTATTTAGTTCTATTATTTTGAATATTCTATTTAATTGCAAAGCAAATTAATGTTAAAAATATAATTACATTAATACTGTTATTTTATTTTACATGAGTGTTTTGCGGGTTCAATACTGTAGTGATAATTACTTAATATTGTGCTAACAATTATTCACGGTACCCATCGAAGCGAATCCGTTTTTTATATCTAGTTCAAAATATCCTGTTGATTTATAGATTCTTCACGTCTACAGTTGTAGAAGGTGTGGCCAATAATGTGGTACTTTAACTCCTACAATTAATTCAATCTTATACTTCACATCTATTTTTACTTCATGAAGTATATGTCAAGTAGAGATATCATCACGAAATATTATCAACTGAATATATTAACTACATTTCAACTGCCTGTGCATGAACTACCTATCAACTGCATATCTTTAACTTTATATCAGCTACTGCTCCAATGCTAATTAGCTTTTCTCATCATTTACCATTCCTTTCCGTCTGTCTAACTTTTATCCACCAAAATCATCTCCATCCATGTCCTTCAAATTTAAGTACTTCACCTAGCAAGCTATGGCTAACAAATGTAGCATTTTTAGCACCTAACATTTTTAATTTATTCACTAAAAGGTCATCGAAAGAACTGTCAAGGATAATTTTTGAAACCTTCAAGAGACTCTACATTTTAAAATGTTGTTCTCCATTTAGACTCTAAAATTCTTTTATGTAGAATACTTATTTTATAAGGTCTTTTCACAACCAGTAAAAATGTTCTGTCATTACATACCTGATTCAAAATACGACTCTATGTTAAGTTTAATATTTTTCATTTTTAAAGTACATAATTAAAATCTATAAATTATACTCAATATTTATTTACTAACATTTTTGTGTAATATTAATTAAATGTAGAAAATTTATTTCTTTATTGTAAAACTGGAGTGTCCGATAATTATAATTTATTTATGTCTTAATTGTTAAATAATACATTATAACTTATAATATAATTATTTAATTAAAATATTAAAGATACTTAAATTTATCAACATAACTTATGTCACCAATTATTAAAAAATAACCATTTACCAGGTGAATGAAGAGGTACAGGAACTGACCAAGAAGCTGGCCCAGGTTGAGAACGATTTGGTCACCACAAAGAAGAACTTGGAGCAAGCCAACAAGGATCTGGAAGAGAAGGAAAAGACTCTGCAGAACGTAAGGCAACAATATCTAAAATATACGTCACAGTAAACAAAACTAAACGAATAAATATGTTAGGAATCCAGCCAGCACATTTATACTAACAAAGTTTGGCATTATTCCCGATACAGCGTCAGCCTTTCTTATGGTCCTTCAAACCATAGTTAATTTGATGCAGTGTCTCGAAAGGTCGAGAATGTTTAACGAATGGGTTCGGTTGTATTACAGCTTTACTCGCGATTTGCTTTTGGGTTGTGTTATTTGAACGTAATTACAAGATCCCCGTTATTTTGTAGAATAACAAAAATATAATGTTAAATACAATACAGAGAATTTAATTTATTTCCAAGCCAAAGGGAACTAGGTTAGTGACTCTAGAAAAAATTTTCATATCAGATTGCGATGCGATGCGAAATACTGATATTCCTAATTAATTTGTTCATATATAATATGCGAATTTCAGAGGTTTTACGTTATTAATTGAATGTCTTATTAATTTTATATTTTTGACTTAAGTTTTCTTTATTTTATTTTTGAATCTTGTTTAATTGCATATCAATTAAAAAAAATTGTTTTTAAGTGAGGCACTTGGAAAAAAATTGAAAATAAGTTGAGTAATGTAGTATAATTTTTGGCTTCGATTTTTTTTAAATATAGAAAATAGAATCATTTTTCTTCCCGGGATAGGGCGTATCAATATTTCATTATTTTCCAAAGGCAAGAACTTGCACCATCGTGGCCTCAGGTTGAAGTGTCTGCAAGTTTTCCTCAAACACGGAACGCGGTGCGGCTATCGATCTATCGTCTCCTGCTTCACTACAGCAATGCAGGAATGTGCATTAAAACTTCTTGTCCAATCGTGGCTTTTAGTAAAGTTCACTTTGACTTCTGAACCCAAGTGCGAGTTCTTTCAGTCAGTAAGTCGGTACAAAATTTCCAATTTCTCACATCTTACGCCGTCTTATATTCAATATGTTTCATACTCATACATAACTTTATTATTAATTATGCTGTATGTAAAAGTAACTTCATGGTATATTCACTTTAAAAAGAGACAGAAATAAAATAATTTATCATTATTAAATTTTTTTCACTTTATTATTGCGGAAACACTCTTTTTTTAAAATAACAGTTGATGTGGTCCAAGGACTTGATACTATTTAGTTCATGACGCATAATGAAGGTGCACTCCAACTTTGGACATGTAGCAATTAGATTTACCGAGAATCAGATCTCTGAACATTTTTAAAACATTTCTCGCTGAACAGGTATCATAAATTGAGCAGCTGATAAAAATGTATCATCCACCTTTCTGCATTTTACAAATATCTATTTCGGGTTTTCTTAAAACTTCTAACCTTTACATTATTTCCGATATATTATAAAATGAATATCGATACGTACAGACAAGCTACGCATATTTATATCAACTTTTCGATTAGAAATTGTCTATATTCTCTCTACTTTAATTATATCTGCATCTTCTGGTGCCCAGTAAACGAGACATAAACCACACTAGGGGAGTCAAACCATTTAAAAAAATACCTTATGGCGTGGATCTGGTTTCAAATCTCTGCTCCGTCAAACGATACATTTTATTTTGTATAGTTTTCCACGTATCGGGATGGAGACCGGTCACTTCTAATATACTCACTGTAAAACTGAAAATAATCCGTCTTTCTGTTTCTGGCGAGGTGGTAAGGTGGATGAGCTACTCAAAAATGGTTTTGAAATAAATTAATCAAGTTTATGTAGAAACGGTATCTGTTGTGGAGAGTGAGTTTTAAAATACTTGATTGATTGTTTAATTTCAGGCTGAGAGCGAGATGGCCGCCCTGAACCGCAAGGTCCAGCTGATTGAAGAGGACTTGGAACGCTCTGAGGAGAGATTGGCCACCGCCACCACCAAGCTGGCCGAAGCTTCTGAGGCTGCTGATGAATCCCAGCGGTAAGAACCTGTCACTGAAATGCACGCCTGTTGCTAAAGGGCTGTCACGAAACTGTCACGGCCACACGAAACATGGTGGGGTGCGAAACTGGTTTCGAAAGGTCAAAGGGTTTCAGAGCGGGAGCAGTACCGCTCTTCATTAAATTAAATTTAGATTAATGTAGTTTAAATGCTACATTGACGTTAATTCAGGCTTGACGATCAGCGACTTCAGCAAGACATTCTGAAAACCCGCTCGCTAATGATTATTACAGGAAATATTTCACATTTGAAATCCTTTATCGAACCAGTATACCACCGTGAACAAAAAGTAAGGTGAATTTATTTATCAAATATAAATTCTTAATTTATTATTCCAAATCAATTTCATCCCCTTCAAAGTAATCCCCGTCCGATAAAACTCACTTTTTCCAACGCTTTTTCCAGTCCTCGAAAGAGTCGGAATAGTCTTTTTCCGGTATAGTCTTCAAGACCTTCTTCGATTCGGTTTTTATTTCCTCAATCGCGTAAAAACGGCGTCCCCGCATTGGCCTTTTGAGTTTGCTGAATAGCCAGAAGTCGCACGGAGCCAAATCAGGCGAATACGGTGGTTGCGGAACGATATGAGTCGAGTTTTTGGCAAAAATGTCGCAAAGAACAAACGCAGTATGACATGGTGCATTATCGTGGTGAATGAACCAAGATTCCGGCCGTTTCAGACGAATAGCTTCACGCAAACGACGCATAACGCTCAAATAATATTCTTTGTTGACAGTTTGCCCTGGCGGAAGGAATTCATAGTGCACCACACCACTATGATCTAAGAAAACTGTCAACATGACCTTGATTTTCGGTCTTGCTTCACCTTTTGCACGATATTCGCTGGATTGGTCGGTGGTTTCAGGGTCGTATGCGTAAATCCAAGTCTCAGTAATGATGCATGTCAAGTGGTCCTGACAGCAAAGTTTCACACACATCAACGCGACGCTTTTTTTCCACCAATCGGGACTTGACGCGTTTGAGACACAAACAATTCTTCAAAATGTTTTGGGCTGAGCCAAATAATATTCCAACCATATTTGGACGTGGCCCTCGTCGGTAGACGTTGATGGTCGTCCAGATCGTGGTTCGTCTTCAACGCGTTCTCGACCCTCTTTGAACTCGTTGCACCACTTATAAACGTTTTTTTGAGCCACAGTTTGATCATCAAAGGCCTTCCGCAACATTTTCAACGTGTCCGCTCAAGAATATTCGTTCCGAAAACAAAATTTGATGCAAGTTCTTTGCTCAACAAAATCACCCATTGCAAAAATCGAAAAATTCACTTTTGGTTGTTTACAAAAACACGTGTAACTTGGAGATAAATAAACCTTTTAACAAACACACGCTTGGTAAATATTATAGACAGTCCTACCAACCTAGGAAAAAAAATTACCTGCCTTCCTAATACCCGGGAGTTTTAAATGACATTTTCACCTTACTTTTTGATCACAGTGGTATGATACAAAATGTCACTAATTCTTGATTATAAATGGCGTAAAACTAAGTGTCTGTCGGTGCTTATAATGGATTCAAAATTATTAAGAGACAGTGTTCTATACTTGGAAAAGAGGCAGAAAAATTTTGATAAAAACTCATACGATAAATCAACAACCAGAACTTTTAGCGGAAATGCCTCCGATAAATTTCAGATACTGCTACATTTAGATTATACGTTAAGTAATAAAACACTTCGCGACATTCGAAAGCCGCGGACCGACATTTAGAGAGAAAAGGGCAAAATTCCAAAGAGCTTAAACATGTTGTTCGTACAACAATTGCAATAGAAATCAGTCCAAAAAACAAGGTTGGTAAAATAAAACAAAATTAACTGATCTTCATAAATTAAATAGTTTAATTTATATTAAAATTTAAAAATTGTGGTATAAATAATCTTAAAAAAATGTATGTGATGTAGAAATTAAGTCAACCGATATTGTTATCAACTGTTTATTATTTTTACACACCAATAATTTTTCTTATCTTTTATATATTTCTGAAATAGAAAAATTCTATAAATGAGGGGTTTTTCTTTGTTTCTGAAAGGAGTAATTTTAAAATACAATTCACATTAATATCTCTACAATTTGTCATATATACTTTTCTGTTGTATTTATCAAATTCTATGTTTCGTTTGCAATTATTCTGAAACTTATGTTCCGCTACTGGACTCCCATTGCTACATAATTTCTTAAGAAAGATTTCGAATACAATTAGCATATTGAGAAATTCAGATCATTCTTTGCGATCTTGGTTATCGTGTGATGAAAATATTCTAATAATGAATATAAATTTAACGTCTGAATCGATAATAAAAATTAATATGACGATAGTTTCAAGAAAAATTTAACATGATAAACAGTTTAAAAATAAAAAAATAGATAGCTGGTCGCTTCAACGCTACTTTTCGTCTTTCTCTAGCAGCATTTGAAAATAGCATGATTAGTACAGAAATACTAAAGAACTTAATAAATGATATAATTTGTTGAGAGTTTCTGTGTCAAGTTTAATATTGAGACTTTTTCGAATTATTTTAACGAGTAACATTTGTAAATATAATTCTTTTATCATAATGGCTAATATAGCAGTGTTTATTTTTTTTATATAAAAGTAAAATCTTTAATGTATTAAAATTCAATCTAAACACTAGTGTTTACTTTTTCAATATCTTTTCATTGATTTGTATTAAATAATAAATTTTAAAAAAGTATAGAACTTCAACCTTCAGCAAACAAAAAAGTTTTTTTTTTACACGAGTGTTAGTAAATGTGAGCAATATAAACTCCATATACAATCCCCTTGAACTAATTTCAACCTCGATATTTCCATTTTCTGGCACGAACGAGGTGATGTATATTTTTTTTTTTTCGCGAACGTAATTAAGGCTAAAGGTTGCAAGCTGCGCAACGTTTCGTTGGAGAGGAAAACTGAAATGATCACTTAAATTTGCCGTGTCACGTCGCAGTTGCTATGGTAACGTCGGTTGAATGCTTTAGTCTTTGCGAGGGCTGCCTTCCACTCCAAGTGTTCAGGGTCCTATTTATCAACTTGTCTTAGCACAACAAACGGAATTTACTGAAATGTTGCTTCTTATAAACTATAATGTTATTGTGATATCCCACAATTAATTATTAACTCAATAAAGATTCAAAATATACATGGAAATATCTTTCGTTGTAGTTTGATAATCTTAAAAATATTATAAAGAAAGACTCGCTTGCAAATATGGATAATGTATTATTTTACTATTCAGTATTTTATTAATTAAGAATTATGAAACGTCGGACGAGTTTGAAACGACCACCATTACGACTCTGTGTTATGTTATTTATGTATTAGTGTAATGATGTATCAGCAATTGTTTTATCTCAAATCAACGTTAATAATAGGTACATTTATAACAATTCGTTACAGAAGTGTTTATGCGTATTCCATCAGTTTCTTAAAACGTTGTTATGTGAGCCTATCGATGGTTCTTTACATTTTGTCAAAGGCTCGTTAACGTTGAGTCGTCTTACAGATGCAGGTTATAAGATTTATTATCGTATAATACTTGCCTCTCCAGTTAAAATGACTGATTTGAAATGATTCCTACATTCTTTGATTATTCCATTGATCTCTGGTGTTAGTTATGTTATCTATTATTAACACTACGAATATAACGTTTCTAATGTTTTGCCATTTAACGAATTATTATTCTCAAAATCCCCGTAATTTTCAGTTTCACTTGAAAATAATTAGACGCCACAAATTTTTAGTTCCATTTGCACCTGCTCCTAGTTTAGTTTTCAAGTGTTGCATCCAAAAAGTTGCCAATTTTGTTTCTTTTCCTGTGTCTATTTCTGAGAAATTATATTGTAATAAAATTAATTTGTTTACGGGACAAATTATCTGAAATTCTTTGGAGCGCTATTAATTTATTTACAATTTCTCTCAGGTTTAATTTGCAGGAACGGATTATTTCACTTAAACTCTGAGTTTAGGCTCGTATCATTGCTGATTTTTTTAGGGCAACAGGCTACATGAGGGTAATCCAATTTGGGCAACTCCCCTTTAATAGCATAGGAAGGGATTTGAAAGGGGGAATGCGGAAGGGTAGAGGAAGGTAGTCAAGGTTTAACTAGGGCCCCCGGGCTATATTTTAAGGATCCTACCCTGCATTCGCCTAAAGTAATGCAGGGAAACCCTAGAAAAACCTGCATCAGGTAGGTCGGGCATTGGGTACTTGTCCCACGCCCTTCCGATAGCCGGAGAGAAGTTTGCTGTGAGGACGCAGCATTCCATTCTCCGTGCCTCGACCAGTTTAGGAGGCAGATGGCCGACTATTCCAATGCGACTAGAGGACAACTCTTACCGGGTGCCCAAAGTCTGTGACCCCGGAACATACACCTCTCAGAACAGGCTGAGGTGCCTCGGCTTGTGGGAACCTTAGTTCAAAAACGGAGAGGAAAAGGCATCCACAAAGGTAACCCCTTCGTATCTCTCCTACAAGAGAATATCCCTCGCAGGCGATGATGCCGAGACGCCTCGTTTTTTTTTTAGCAACAGGCTACATGAGGGTAATCCACGTTGGGAAATTCCCCTTTAATAGCATAGGAAGGGATTTGAAAGGGGGGATGCCGAAGGGTAGAGGAAGGTAGCCACGGAACTAATACAAAAAAAAAAGAGGATACATATTGATACCCCCGGAAGGAGTAAGTTCGTGCTTGCGATATTTCTTTTCCTGGCTTTAAGCCAGGAATTATAAAATAAGGATGGATCGTCCGTATTTTAGAGGTCGTAGGACGTTGGGCTTACTGTGGCAGTTTTTCGCTGATTCTATTGGACCAGTCGGCCCGCTGCCTCCCAAAATCCAATCGAGGCATGGAGAAGGGAATGCGGCGCCCCCCACAGCAAAACATCTCGTGATTGGAAAGGCATGGGACAAATACCAAGAGCCCGAACTACCTGATTCATTGTTCTCTGGAGTTTTCCCTGCATCACTTTTAGGCAAATTCCGAATAGGATCCTTAAACAACAGCCCGTCACATCCCCTCTTTTCCATCATTTCTTATGCCATTAAAGAGCCGTTAAAGCGAATAACCCTCATGGGGGGGGGGGTAACCTATAACTCTAAAAAAACTCAACGCTCGTGATTGTTTGCTGTTGACTTTATACCGGTCCCTACTATATATTTTATAAAATTATTAAAATAACTGAAAATAAATAATAAACGAAATGCAGCCGTAGTCGTGCACAAACAGTAATTAGTTCGTGGCCTCTAAAATTATTCACAGAGGAAACTGTCAGCTTCTCCACTGTCACTCTTGTACACTTGCACAAATATCAATTAATTTACTCCGGACTTTCCTTTACCATGCCAACTAACCACTTCACAGAAACTGCCTAATTTTGCAGATGCTCGCAACATGAGGGTTCCTCGACGCCATCTATAAATAATTACTCCCTTACTGTATTAATTGTCTGTTACCACGATGTGTTTCGTTTGTGAAATCACCATGACCTTTGATGATTGTACATTAGTTACCAAAAGATGCAAAGATTTGCATGTAGTTTTATTTTTTTCTAATACAAAGCTGTTGTTTGCAGTATGTGCAAGGTATTGGAGAACCGCAGCCAGCAGGATGAGGAACGCATGGACCAGCTGACCAACCAGCTCAAAGAAGCACGTCTCCTCGCTGAAGACGCTGACGGCAAGTCCGACGAGGTACGACTTTACTCAATTAATTACTCCATTTTCAACACAGTGATTTATTTCAAGAAGTGTGTTGCTAGTCAAACACACTTGCATGGGGACAGATGCTTCACTGAATATCTATTTACAGAAGACCAATTCTCTGACGTTTCTTAGTTTAATAATAGGAAATTCTGAGGTTCTGAATTTAAATTGGTTGTCTTAGAAATTGGTTGTCTTAGAAATATTTATAGTTTTAACTCTAATATATTTACAGTGTCCAAAATCACTTACAAATTATATAATTACAAATGAGAATGAAGAGTGGTGTGTTGGAGGTTGAATGTAGACGCACATAAAATATTTTTATATTTATCAGAAATTTTATGGTACCGAAGTAAATTTAATCTTCAATTAAATCATCAGGTGTCTCGCAAGCTGGCCTTCGTTGAAGACGAGCTGGAAGTTGCTGAAGACCGCGTCAAGTCCGGCGACTCGTAAGTATGCAAGGTTGATCATATAATTATGTAAACAAATGTTTAAGCGGTCACGAAAAACACAGTCATAGTCCATCAATGATTCACAATTATTTTGTGATATTGGAAGTTAATATTTAATATTCAGAGAATATTGGTACTTTTACATTCTTACATAACACATGCGCGTCAGATCGAAGATCTGATACAAGTATGCGTTTTGTAAGTTTATTGGCAGACGAACACATTTTTATGAGATTTTACCCGATTATTTAACCAGAGACAAGTTACACTATAAAATGATAACTGGTAACAAAATTTAAATTAAAAGAAAATAGTAATTTCTCTATAAAAATACTGTGGATCCGTATTTTTTGTTTATTGCCAATAATAGTTTTTTATTTAACTTGTTCATCAATTTTTCTCTACATAATACAATTCCAATTTCATTTTCTCTCATGACATTCAATTCATTCTGCGAGTTACATACTAATTCTGCACGAACTATGGGATACACCAACTATAAATTATAAATTCCATGCCAAAGAACCGATGTCTTTAAGATCGTAGTTATTTGAATCAATAAAACTGAGAAGATTCACATTGTTACAATAAAGATTTTTTTCCCAGTATCTTTCTTTGTAAGTTAATAAACTGTTGCAATTTCAGAAAGATCATGGAGCTGGAAGAAGAGTTGAAGGTCGTGGGCAACAGCTTGAAGTCCCTGGAGGTGTCTGAGGAGAAGGTATTGAATTTATTTAGTCATTTTGCAAATAAATGTAAATTTCTGTAACGGATAATCAATAACGTTCGTGTATGTTTTAGGCCAACCAGCGAGTTGAGGAATACAAGAGGCAAATCAAGACCCTCAGCGTCAAGCTAAAAGAGGTATGTATTGAACAAAATCTTCATGAAAAATCAATATTTTGTCTCGTGGCAAACGCTACTGTTTAAATATAAAAAATTATTTATTCTGGGAATTTCACTCGTTCTATTTCATGACTTAGCGCCCTCACATCTGTGATATTGAATTACGTCATTCGGATGTTTCAGGCTGAGGCTCGTGCAGAATTCGCTGAGAAGACCGTCAAGAAACTGCAGAAGGAAGTGGACAGGCTGGAAGGTACTGTATATCTTCTAATAGCTTCCAGAGTTCTTGTTCTTCCTTGTATCAACAACCCGAATGTTGAGATGTTATCTCTGACGCTGACTATTGCCATAGTTACTTTTTCTTGCGTTTCACAGAAGTAGCTATGAAGTAATACGAATGACATAAACCGTACATAGTTTATTCATTTAGTGATTCCAGTTGTTTATATATATAATTTAAATTTAAGTTGGGCAAATAAATTAATGGTGAATTAATCCAACTATAAATACAGATCGATTAATTACAGCCTAGGTGTGAGGTGAAATTGACTTATAAAAGCTATTGAATTTCAAAATTAAAGAAAAATGAGGATTTTATTAATAAATAAATGGTTACCAATGATATTCAATACATCATTCTCTGGATAAATAAATTGGCTATAAGACAGGTAAAATTTAATTAAATAATTGATGAAATATCATTATTTACATAGTTTATGACAATGATAGAAATGCAAGAATTGAGTTGGACCCACATTTATATAAATCATAAGAGTTTTATCAATACTTTTATTAGTTCTTTTCCTGACTTATGGACAATTTATTTATTGTAAAATAAAAAAGTTGATTCAATGAATATTTAGCTATCGTATATGTCGTTATAATTGCGGAGCTTAATACAGTAATATAAGCATGGTCGCGAGAGATAACATCTCCTGATTAGTCTACAGAAGCCTTGCCCTTTAGTAGTTTAGAAGCGACTTCCATGTAGGACTGCGTAGAAGATTAGTACCGACCCTCGTAGCACAACGTGGCCTGCATGTCCCACATAGAAGACATGAACTACACCGAAGAACACCACCAGGACGACGCTCCTAATTCCTCACGAGTTTTATCTAACTTAACAAGAAATAACAACATGATCGTTGCTAACAGTTTGACTAAATATAAACTTTATACTCAGGTATTTCATAATGTGCTTGCGATATCGGCTAGGTTATAATGCATAGCGAATTTGAAAACAGAATTAGCTGTTATAATTTAAAAATTATAGATATTGACATGAGTTTCTAGAAATTGCTAAATACTGGAACAGACAGGGATTTATTACACTTGCCGATAATTAGTTCTGAGGGTAATAAGCCAGGCACTCGACTTGACGGTATTGAAATACGAATATTATGTATGGACTGGTACATAATATATTTTAAAGTTCGTACTAATGAAGATAATTGTTAGGAGAAATATAATTATACAAAACATAAAATATTATAAAGATTATTTGTTGTAAGAATAATATAAAACTTTCTGAACTTTTAAATAAATAATTATATATATAAACATAATTTGCGAAGTGTTTTGAGGAAGACTGAAAATATTGGTAATTTTACGAAAGGACCATAATTAACTTGAAGGAGAATAAAAGGTTACAGGTTTGTCCGTGTAACTATTTTCTTCACGTTTTAGTTGAAACCTGATTAAAAGCATTAGAATATTGGGTTAATCAATAGAATTTCCAGATTGGACATTCTGACTTAAGAATTGTATTTTAAAACGAAGCTCCGACATATCAAGGTCGGATGTTACAAAATAAATTCGTGATCTTCTGTAACAAACTTTTGTACAAAAGTTAAATTACTCACTAAACTTAGAAAGTTTAGGCACTAAATTCCACAGATATTTCATATAGAAAACGTAGGGCCGGCTCCGTTTTCACAGTTGCGTACGGAGCGTAAAGATAACGAAGGAATAAAATCGTATTTAATTAAACTATGACCAAATGCATGATAAATTATTAATTTGTTTCATGTAATATTTCTCTAACAATCGCTAGTTAACTTAACATTTCTCAATACCTACACTTCCAGCTGAATACTTACGTGTTCTCCCTTAACGATGGCTTTTCTAATACAGTAATGTGTAACACTCAAACGCTCCCGTAACTTGTTAACGACCCTCGTGTTTTGTCTGTGACGAGTCCCTCTGTGGACGTGGTGACTCTTGTGGACTAGACTTTAGGTAACTGTGGCTCTTGTGTTATGTTGAGAATATTAACACGCTTAACTTGGCTTCCTGTTACAGACGCTCTATTCACCGAGAAGGAGAGATACAAGTCCATTACGGACGACATGGATGCCACGTTTGCAGAACTTACGGGCTATTAAAAACTCACAAAAAAAAACCTACCAACAAAAAACAATGTGTCTATGTCTCTTTCATCTTCACGTCTGCTCTTCTTTCAAATGTTCTGTCCACTTCTTAACAAGGCATTTGTTTGTTTTGTGCTGTCACAACTATCCCGATGACAAAAAGACACCACAGTAATTTTATCTGCTGCTTCAAGACTGCTATACTAAAGGTAGTACGCTTAATATAAGGCTTATGTCGACAATAATTAGTAATTTCGTAATTATATTCTGCTACATAAAATACAGCTTTATCAAATTAATAAAATTGCAGCTTTATTAAAATGCTCCTGTAACTAGTTCATTAAAACTAAGGAAATAATTTTCGTAATAATACAATTGCTTTGTAGATTCTGCAGTAAAGTTGAATAAATTAGTCATTCACTACTAGTCAATAATACTTTCCATTTTATGTACTACTGTATATGTACTTTAGTAATAAGAGCTCAGATCATAAGAATTTTATTTTGAGATTAATCTACGATCAGATTATATTTACGCTTTTAATTAGTATTTCAGCCTTATCGATTATATTTCTACTTTTCAATTCCTAAAAAAATTATGTACCATGTTTAACCATGTCGTTAAGTTGAACGGAGGCATTTTTTTTGGGCGGTACGAAATAACGGAGATGTTATTTAATGTCAAAATTATTTCTTCCACTTTGTTACTTGGAATCAATACGTGATATGGAAGTTTGCTTACGCTGTGAAATTATCTTTGGGCATTGGAACGAAAGTGTTCATCAAAATTCCTTCGCATTGTTTCAAATAAATATTTTTTGTTTAAATGAACCCTTATAATAAATATTATAATGTACCGGGCAGATGAGGATTGAAAGTTTTAAATAATCAAAAAATAAATTAACTGAGGACCGGAAAAAACTAAAAATATTCTCGGAAAAGTTTGATTAAAGCGGGTATTAATTTAGTTTCCGAGTATAAAATAGTATCAAAAAAAGTTATTATTAGAGAAAGGATTGGAATATGTATAACATTTTTCGTGCTTTCCGCTGGCAGATTTGAACTGGACGCTCGCTTACACATTTGTGATATATACATGTCTGTATCGTCAGCAAATAACAAATCCCCAAGACGTTCTGTACCACTGCACACATACTAAAATCTGTGTTGAGCTGTTATTACAAGAATGACGCTAACTCACACAAGCTACAGCTACTTTTACTCAGCTTTGTCGTTCATAAAGGAAACTTCGCACCGGGGGACTATGAAGCTTCGTCTCGTTTCAGCATGAATTCCGTGAGCTAATCATTCCGTTCTCTGTCCACAGACGAGCTGGGTATCAACAAGGACAGATACAAGTCCCTGGCCGACGAGATGGACTCAACCTTCGCCGAGCTGGCTGGCTACTAAGGCGCCGACATCTTTTGTCTTTTGTCTTTTTGTTACTGTCCAAACTCCAAACACTTGTCTTCTCCCCCTCTGTCTACCCCTGCAGGCACACTTCTGGCTTCTTCACAATTACATCTTCTCATCTTCATTCAACTGGAAAGGGATATGAACATCGCAGACAATTGCTGTTTTGTTAGTAGCACAGTGCATAACATCTTTGTATATACACGATTATGTAACAGTGAGTATTTAATATCTCATGTAATTTATTGTTTTCGGATAATTGAAAATTTTATATGAGATTTTGCTACTATTCGAGAAAAGTCAAAAATTGTTATCAAATTTGGTTCACTGTATTTTAGTTCATCAATAAATTCATTGAACTAATCCGAAACTGCGTTTCTGTCCGTTAACATAACTAAACTAAAAGTAAAAATAAATACTGCAAAGGGACAATAATCTGGCAATTCTTTATCATCGAATTTTTTGTTTAAATAAATATATTAAAACAAATAGTTTCTTGTTTTGAAATTTTGTAATATATTTTTAAGAATTTTTCGGATATTCCTTTGTCTGAGTGAAGAGGAATAAAATACAAAAATGGGGGAGGAGGAACAAAGGGAAATAGTACACATACAAGCGAGAAAAATAAATGAAAGAAAGGAAGAACAAAAAGTCAGGGAGATCCAAGGAACAAGACAGGCAAACCATATAGGTTTATTGAGCGAAGAAGTAATAAATCGTTCTTGATAACAATGTAAATATAGACTGCAAGTAATGATTACTACGACGTTTCGATCAACCATTATCATTTTCCTTTATCTCGTTGCTTATGTATTTCTTCCCTTTGTTCTCCCTCCACTTCTTCGTATTTTATTCTCATTACACAGACCGAAGAATACTTGGAACAAAATTAGTTTCTTATAGACCAGTAATTTTGATGTATTAGACTTATATACTCTTACAAACCTTATTTCTTACAATTGCTCTCAGCAATTATCACTACAAAATATAATATTTTTCCTTCGAGACAAAAATTACAGGCAGATTCTATAACTATTTTCCGTGCTGATTTGTGCGGTTTCTATGTTATACCTTGAACTGACTTCTTATCGGGTGGCAAGTACAACTAGATTGATAGATACAGTAGCAGTGGGTTAGCAGATGTATATAATCGTGATTTTAACTCTACAGCGGAAAAAGATGCACACGAAAATTAAACGCGCGTTACAAAGTTCATGAGAATTCTCAGCGGTGATTTTATTTGTCTTCATTTTAGTAGCGTATAAGGTAACGTAATTACCCAGCCTATAAATAACTGCCTGTTAATTTAAGTCAGAAAAACTAGCCTACATAAAATCAAAGACTGTCTTGTTGATAACAGCTCTGAATGAAATGAAAATGTAAGGAATGGATCTAATACGTGGTTATTCTGCATACTAGACTGGAGAAAATGGACGAAAGGGATAAACTGAGAATTTGTAAGAAGAACTTCGAGGAAAAACAATAAGAATTTCTGAAATATACAAAGTGCTACTGATCATCAATCTCTAGTCCAGTGCAGCTATTTTATGTTGTTAACTGCAATAAAAAAATAATTTTCACTTATAATACAATCTTAACGATTTGCAACAAAAGGGTAAGACAAAATAAATTAAATGAGTTAGTGGTTCGCAGATTCGGAAGTGGAATATAAATAAATAATTAATTATCTCGTACTTAAAGAAGCTGATGAGTATGGACATACACCAGTGGGATCAATATTAGTCGTGACAGCCTACTACGCAGATTTATCTATGCATTTCACTTTCCTTACACTGGATATTATTAATTACCGATTAAAAATTACACAGAAAATTTTAAAATCATAGTCTCCCTTCCAGCCATTGAATAAACAAAACAAATTTTCGACGTCTGACCCCCCATCGTCATCACATGCCTGGATTCGTAACATGAAAAGGTTTTGTTAGAAATTTTCACCAGGAGAGCCCAAATTATTTCATAATCTCCCATATTTATAATATTGGTCCATGGAAATATCAGGCATTTTAGGTAAATCCGTTTTGACTTAGACTGCAATTGGTTTTGAATCGCCAACTTGGGAGATATCTTCAAATATACGAGTAACTTGACTTTCGAGATAAAAACTACAGATTTGTTTCCCGTGTATCGTCTTTTCTTGGTATCAAATCAGTATATCCCATTTTAAGTGTCCAACGTCAGACTTCTCCTCATTTATTGTATTATATGGAAAACAATTGGGGAAAAAACTGAGCCACTGACTTGGAGGTGTCCATTAAATTTAAAATTGGAAAAGACTTTTGTGGACATTAAAAGAATGGATGAATGGATGAATTTATGGCTGCAATTGAATTATACACTGGTGACAGGTAAAAAGAGTAAACATAAAAATTTACTTTTGAAGCATATACACAAGAAACAAATTAAACATAAAATAATTTTAGACAACTTCGATGAAACTGAAACTGTCTTAAATTTTCTTACCCTTCACTCAGATTCACACTTTCAAAGCACTTCGGCTGGATGACTAAATCTCGCTGCCCAAAATTGTAGTCATGATCCCCTCTTCTGTACAAAGGATCTTCTACCTACCTTAATTTAATATCTTGGAAAGATTGATGGCTAACTAACGCATAGGTGCTCCGTTCCACAACCGTTAGGGGCTTATATTAGACAAACTACATCGTGAGTGGCACTATTAATCTCAGACTTCCTGAAAAATAAAGTTAGACTTTAATATCTATCATCTTACCAACAGTATTTCTTTCAATATTGTTATTCTTATGGGCACCAAGTTTTTTTTAAATTTATCCATACGTTTAATACATATATTCATATATTGGCGAACACAATTCCAACTTATTATCTACGTCTATCAATTTGCAATGTTGGACTCAGACGTATAGCTATTGTCGTAATTTTAACTTACGTAATCATGCCATCAAATTATACTTACGGGCCGTATATTACGTTAACATCAGAAAGTGATTATTAAACATAACTTGGCCTATGTCTGTATGTTGAATTGAATACGAAAACGATAATAATTTATCATAATATTTCTATTAATTTATTTGCCTTTTAATTAACATTTTACAATATACATATTATATATATATTATAAAATGCTAAAAAACATATATATTGTAAAATGTTAATATATATATATATATATATATAGAATTTTACAATATAAATATATATATATATATATATTATAAAATGGTAAAACATATATATATATATATATGTATTGTAAAATGTTAATTAATATGTATATATATTAAAGTATATATAATATATACATAAAAGCATATATATATATTATATACATAAAAGTATATATATATATATTGTAAAATGATAAATATATATGTAGATATATATTTATTGTAAAATGATAAATATATATTGTTAAATGTTAATTAAACGGAAAATAAATTAAATGAAATATTATGATAAATTATTGTCGTTTTCGTATTCTATGTAACATAAAAACATAGCCCAAGTATTTATCATTATGCAAATGTTTTTTTAGCATTTTACAATATATATATATATATATTGTAAAACGTTACTTGTAAAATTTATAAGCTGAATGTACAAGGCCTGATTATAATAATAAATATATATTTGATGTGAGAGAGTCGCTGATTGATTATTCACAGAGGGGATTTTTAGGTGGGATGTAATGGTGATAAACGGCAAATAAATTAATAGAAATATTGTGTTAATTTATTGTCGTTTTCGTATTCTATGCATTATAAAAACATAGTCAAAGTTATGTTTAATTATCATTTTCTTATGTTCACATAATATACGGCCCATAAGTATAATTTTATTGCATAATCACATAATTTAAAGACACGACATTAGCTATACGGCATTACAAATTGATAGACGTAGATAATAAGTTGGAATTGTGTTCGCCAATAAATATTACGTCGAACATTATACGATATTTCAGATAAAGGGGTTTTAGTTACGAACAACTGTATATTGTCGTTGAACCATTTACAAGTTAATCGAGCGTACTAACGAGCTGCTTCCATATTCTCATACTCAATTCATTGTGTCAGAATCCCCGTACATATCAGATTCACGATACCGTCAGAAACAGGCGGCATTGAACTTCCCGGAGGAAGCGCAGTCTGATAATGAAGGCTTCCAATTGCAGACAGACCAGAGAGGCTTCGTTGTGGAAAAGCTTGTAAGGGCCGCATTGTCGCAGGCTCGGAATCTGCGCACTAATTAATACAATCGCGTTTCAGACACAGGACATTAACAGAAATCTGATTATATCGGATTGGAATTAATATTACTGTACATAAAACCATTGAAATTGTTCGAAAAAGTAATTAATTATAGGAATGTTGGATTTAATGGATAACGTTCAGAAGATTTATGATATGGACTAGTTCATCATATTATTATAGATATGAAAAATTGGAGTTCCGCAAGATTTTATTTTTGGTCTACTATTACTCATAATAATTATACATGGATCCAGAAGTAATGAGCTTAAGATCTCAAGCTGTTCTAACAATGGACTGAAACAGACTGATAATAAATTTAACACTATTATAAATCGATTTAACTCTGAATTGTAACAAAATACAAACATTTATTTCACTCCGTAACTCTACCTAAAGATTTGCTATTATAGAAGAGGAACGTACAAAACTTCAGTCTTTGATGAGAACATAACCTACATTGAAAATAAGACGTCAGTAACTAAATAAATTATATAAATTCAGCAACATATGTTTTCAGAATCGTGTCAAATTGTAGGGATGCAAATTCTGTATAACTAGCATGAAAATTCCACGAGGAAAAAATGAGTATTTCTATAAAAAAATTGTCGAGTCCATTCCCGGAGAGAGATATTCAATAATTTAGATATAATTGGTCTATAATTACAATTTATTTATTCGTTGAGCTTATTAATAACTTAAAATTCTCGCTGCTCAAAAATGGTGAGAGTAGATATGAATCACAGTATTTAAATATATATAATATATGTAAATAATTATTGTATTTCTCTCTCTTTCACTCATAATTTTGGTCAGAGTTACTGAAATCGCCGCAGCTCCTAATTTGTTTAAATATTTTTCACCTAATGGAGTCCCAAATTAAGGACGAAACACAGTCTTAATATAATAATGAATTAAATGTGACATTTATAATAATATGAATAAATATACGGCCTTGACTAAGAAATTGTGTTTATTAACAAAAATTAATTTTACGACATTGCGTCCTCTTTTAGGACCTCTTCCGGTTGGACAAATTTAATATGCAATTTAGAAATTAATAAGATAAGTTTATTTATTAATATAGCCTCATAATTTTTTATCAGTAACTAAAAATTCAGAATGTTTGGTCGTTATAAAAATTAATTTATTGTGATATTATACGTCAAATGTGTATATTAACCTTTCTGAATTATCTAGTAAAACTAAAATAATTTGGAACATTAATCGATATTTGGACGGTATATATTTTATATTACAGTATTGCTCAAATATTTAAAATATTATGTAGTTTTATATTACTTTTGTTAACATAGATATGAAATATAAAGCAGTCATAAAAAACATTCTTGAGCATATAAATAATATTAAATTAAGGTCATATATGCATATGACTCATTTAATTATTTTAGATATAGAATTAACTATCAATGAAATTAGAAAAGTAGCGGGAAAAACCAAGTGTTATTTTCTGAGTAAATTAATTCTCGACTGACAAAAGACCAATTTTGCTTTTCCTCGGAAAGTTGTTGGAGGTCTCTGAGAATCCGTCTTTCCTAGAAATGCAGGTTTATCGTATTACCAGTACCTGATTGATATTCGTAGAGTCTATTAATGCCGCAAATCGTTCTTCAGCTCAGAAAAGATTACTTTGCCTATTTCCGCTAAAATATATGTTGCGGAATTGGTTAATAGGGTAACTCGCTGCTTTCTCATCTTTGTAATATTTTTAATTTGTTACGGACTTTGTTTATTTGACACTAGTAAAATTGTCACACACAAATTTACAACTTAAAACAAATCAAAATTAAATTAAATGTATCAATATACAAAGCCTTAACCAAATTTGACATTCTCATTATGGCATTGTTTCAAAGTATACTTTTCTCTAGAATACTTTACAATCTAGAAGGAACTCTAAAATACATTTTATCAAGTAAATCAAAGCAATTAGTTCCATTTTTTTAAAATTTACGTAGCTACGACCAGATTCCAGCAATACGATTTTCAATGCAGTAGCATAATTATTATATTTGGGGTTTTTAAATGGTGGAAAATTCATTCTATAAGACAGGATTCAAAATAAATTTGGACTTAACAGTTTCAAGTTTATTTATAAGTAATGAAGGATATCCGAATTACAGATACAAACATTAAACTTGGTTTCACTAACGATACATATAAAATTTTAATAGTTAAAGGGGAAAGGGCTAATTTATATTTTCATAATTATTTCATTTGAGGGGTCTCAGTCCAGCCAATATCAAAGTCGAGCTAGATCATATTCTGGGGGAATCAGATTCTTCTATTACAACACTAGAATATTGGGTGGAAGAGTTTAAACGCGGTCGTACGAGCTGCGAAGTCAAACATGGCAGTGGTCGACCAAACGAAGGGACCATGCTAGAAATTGTAACTAAAATTCACAAAATGTTATTTTATGACCGTTGCATGTAAGACTAGCTAGGAATTTCAAAAAGCGCTCTACATGGCATATTGACTGAAAATTTGGACACGAAAGAGCTGTGCGTGAGATGGGTGCCGCGTTTGTTTACAATGGAAGATAAACACCGTCGTGAGGATGTTTTAATTGAGTGTTTCACGATGTTTCACAGCAATAAATCCGAGTTTTTTCTTCGATTCATAACACTTAATGAATCATGGGTCCATAACTTCACACCTCTGACGAAGGAACAGTCAAAACATGGACTGAAACGGCTGAATGGCGTCAGAATTTTGGGATGCGCGTGAAATAATTATCAGTGATTATTTTTTAAAAAGGAAAAAACAATAAACGGCGAGAGATGTGAACTTTTGAGTGATGAAATCAAGAAACAGTGGCCTCATTTGGCGAAAAAGAAAGTGTTCCGTCATAACGACGCACCAGTTCACACGTCGGATATCGCGGTGGCCGAAATCATTTATTTAAAGGTGTAATATCTTCTTCAAGCACCCTACTCGGGTTATTTTCTCTTTCCAAAGTTTATAAAATGGGATGGTGTCAAAGATTTGGCAACAATTAAGAAGTGGAGTCTGCGGTTGGCGGAGGTTGTTGCTTCTCAGTGTAAGCAGGGTATCGAAGTTGTTGAACATCGCCGGGAAATGTTTATCGAACTAAAGTTTGACTACGTTGAGAAGTGAAATTTGTCCGGAATTTTTTGTTTTCCCCATTACGTCTGATACTGCTGTTACTACCTTCGTACATCTTTGGAAATGTATTATCGTGACGAATCGTCGATCTCGGTCGCAGTTTCTATGGCTTTTCTCTCCAGTGTGATAAAAGATGAATAAGGTGCTAACGGGGAACGAGGGTGAGTCAGCCAGGTGAGCACGTTTGTTCTTGAAATTTTTGATTTTACAACTTCAAAGATTTCTTACTGTTAGTCATGAAACATGCGGTATATTTACCCGCGTGCAAGATGTAGCACATGTTTTTTTTTAAAATTCCGTGTTGTATTGATATGAGTGTGGTATTAATGGTGAGTGATCCTTGAATGACGCAACCCGTGGTCGGTGCGCATGTGCTGGTTGCCGTATTGAGCGGCGGAGGGGACCAGTGCTGGCCCAACGCCGTGACGCGAAACATCGCTGCACCCATGGTGAGCTCCGGCTTCGAGGACGGGCCTCAGATAAAGGCCATCGAAACAGGTGAGACCGAACTGCCCCCGTGCCGTGACAGCGACTTCAAAGTCGACACCGTTCGCTGGAAGGACCGGTCGTCACGTCCGGAAATGGGAAAACATCTGTTGAGACGTTCAGAGCACGCTTTTCTCTTTCAGGGGACGAAAAAAAAATTCCCGTACCAGCACACCGAATCCGGTTTTTTTCTTTCACTTTAATTCCTGTCTAATTTAAAATTACTAAAAAAAAATAGCGTTTAAATGCACCACGCCAGTTTTGCTTCAAACTAAATGACGGACAACAGCACAAACTGTTATAAATGACTAAACGATTCGTTACCACTAATATTTAAATCGTACTGGACTCAAATATTATCTGAAACGAATCCAGAATTTCCCAGACGCTGTCACGACCGTGAAGCTTCTCTCATCACATCTTTCATCTCCCGAAAATAATCCTGAAATCGTGAATTAATTTGCTTGCAAGCATATTTGGACAAGACATAAATAAAGACGTTTTCGGCCCATCTACGATCCAGATGAACAATTGATAATCGCATATTTTCCAAAACTCACCCCCAGCATCTCAATTCAAGGTCAACCGAAATTAAATATACCAAACGAGAGTTTAACTGCTCCTATTATTTGCTTTCACTTGTTCATTTCGACGACACTGTGAAACGGCGGCAGTTTTGTTTTTCTCTGGCAATATCTCGGTGTATGATGATGACCTCTAGGGGTTAATTATTGGGTGCGCGCACATGCGCTGGAAGAACTGCGACGAAGTACACTAAAGAAGAATCGTTATTCCTCGCTCTTTCCTGTAGAATGCGGATCGAAATAAAGGTCAATTAGCAACTTCTCTCCGTGTTAATCCGCGGATCGTGTCAACTAATACTTTTAATTAGATGATCTGTGAAAGCATAACTGTGTATTACGTGACTGTGGTACGGAACGTTTAAAACGATAGATGCATTCCGATTTGATAGACGTAAAATATTAGTCACGCCTTCATATTTTTGAAAGTGAAACGATATTTGTATTTATAGCCGTATAAAATTATACCCGAACCTGAGAAAATATTTAAAAATATATTTTAAATACCTGAAAACTTAAAACAAATTATGAAATTTTGTAAAATTTAACAATTTAACAAAATACAATAAAAACCTCGCAGTCTAATTGAAACAATTTTTTCCCAGGCGTACCATACTTGAAACTTTTCCATAAATAGCAAAACATAAGAATTTTCTCACATTAATAAAGTAATAAGATTTTATTTCTGTTATGGATTTGATGTAACTTAAATTTAAGACCTTATTCTGCAATTTTGAAGAAATTTTTATATTATATCACCTAAATATTAATGAACTCCACGTGTTTCAGTCTTAATGTGGACACGCACCAAGTTTACAATAAAATTATCTATTGTAAACCTGGTGAGTGTCCACATTAGGATTGAAACATGATGATTTAAATTAAGTAAATTATAATAATTATATTAGATTAAATATCTATCTCTGAAAAATTTTGAGAGGGCTGAAACATGTTGCTGAATTAAATTAAAACCTGAAGAGATCAAAAATTTACGGATGAAACATTGAATATTAAGTTAATCTATTCCAATGCTTATAAAATTGTTTCTGACTTAAATTGGCCACATACTTTTACTAGGGACATTTTGAATTGTGGGTAATCTCAGATTTTTCATTGTAAAACGTTATAATACAGTTTAAGGTTTAGATTTTAGTATCTGCACTATATATTTTTTAATGTTTTTTTAGGATATACAGAGACAAGTAAGAAGCCTCCTTGATTTTATACAAATAATTTCCTATTTGTACCATCAAACAAAATGCTAAAAATAGTGTCTTATTATTCGCCAATATGCTGTTTAATGTTTATTCGAAGAAGGTAGTTTTCCTTCAATCAAATCAATAATTGGGGGTTTCAAAACAATCTGCTCAAGTCACAACTCATTACAAATCTGTTCCATCTCATAGAAATTATTTTAATGCTATTTCTGGTAATAGTTCAATTAACTTAACAAGAAATATTCAATTCCATGCCATACAAATAATTTTCCTGTAAGCACGACACTTGTTTTTTCTGTTACTATTATTAAAGCTAAAACAGAAATTAAATATGGAAATTTAATTATTTTAATTTTATAACATGTTTTCGTTATAATTTGGACACAATTTAATTTCTCTTTTGATAAGGGTTCACATTAATTGTTAAATTAAATTTTAATAAAGATATTAATTTTAATATATTTATTATAAGCTACTGGCAGTCAACATTAGGACTAAAACATATCGTTGAATTAAATTTATTCTGGTAATAATGCAATTAACGATAATCACAAGAAATATTCAGTTATTTATTAATTTTATATTTTTATTAATATTATATTATAGTAATATAAATTTAATATTTTTTATTATAAACCTGAATAGAGTCCACATTAGGACTGCAACGTGTTGCTGAACTAAATTATAATAATTGTATTAAATTTCATATATTTATTATAAGCCTTATGATGGTCCACATTAGGACTGAAACATGTCGTAGAGATAAATTAATTAAATAATAATAAATATATAAAATTTAATGTATTTATTATAAACATGATGGTTTAATAAAATTGATTACATTATAATTGTCTGATTTGGACTCTTTTATCATTTAGTCTATCATCAGTCTAAAATAAATATTATAGGTCTATTAAATTTTATGAATATTATATATTTTTCCTTAAATTAAATTATATTTGAATGGTGTTGATTTCTCCAATAAAAATTGCAGACTTCCTAGATGCACATTACAATTGTCGCTAATGAATTTATCACATGGGATAATGCTTGAACAACGTTGTGTTGCATTTAATTCAAGATTTTTATGTTATAATAAAATCAAATATTATTAAGCCCTCCTCGCTGTACTACATAGAATTTAGATGTTTTTATAAGATCCTAAATTTAGTTCTGAAATTTAGAGACAAATACCTAATATAATGTTAGGGATGGAAGATTGGCATTTTTCATTGACTTAAGATATGTGTCGAATTGGCTGCAGATAAATCTGTTGTCTCAAAAAATTTCCTGGAGAAATATTTCTTCAACCGTGAATAAATTAGGACGACATTGTATTCATTTCACTTTGCCATATGGACATTCCTTTTTTATGTGCCGAATAATTTGTAACTATTAGATTTGTAGTGTCGTAGCAACACTCGTATATCAAAAACAGATTAGAAAACGGTATAAATTTCATAAAATGTATGTTTCATTGGTGAAATTCTTTATTTGAGATATGAATGTTGAAAAGACAAAAGTGTAATGTAGTTTCTCGCCCCTAAAAAAAGAAAGTCAATATTAATCCGCCGTCATGTGCACGTTATAAGTAATTTAGTAGGTGACAAGGTTTGTGTTCCGAATATCCCAATTTGCAGATTTAATTAACTGTTGGGGGTAAGTGTTTCAAACTTCATATTTTAAGCTTTATTAATGTAACTTCCCTTCAAGTTTAGGTGCTAATTGGCTTCATTGGAGACAATGTAGAGTGCCTGACCTAGGTGCGACGGTAGCGACACCTGTGCACAGCACCTGCTGCCCCACAGCGGCCTTTACTGGAGTCAGCTGGGCGCAGGGGCAGCCGAGGTCGTAAATAAACCCAGCTATGTCAATTCCAAAGAAACATTAAAAAAAAGTTACGGCCTCGACGGCCGCTACTGTACAGTATAGTTTTCTACCTGTTTCCAGTATCCTGGGAAGGTTAGAAGCTTTATAGGCACACGTTTTATAGAATCAGACTTACCTGTTTTAAATTGAAGCGACTCGAACCCCTCACTATTAGTATTAGGTAATTTATCCTCGACGATAACAAAAGTTTGGTCTTGAACGGTGTATATAGACTCATGGAGTTTATAAATATTATTTATTACAATAATGATGAAAATATATCTGACACTTATAATGTTCTATAAAAATAAATAAACGCCTTGTGTCAGAAAATTGTTTATTAACAAAAAGTGATAATACCAACGTTTTGTCCTTGTTTCAGGACCTCTTCAAGTTTAGTTTACAATTTAGAAATTAATAATATAAGTAAATTTAATTACTTTTAGAATAATTACAAAATATTTAATTTAATTTTATTTTACTTCCTATTTCATTTATAAATTATAAAAAAAATAGAGGTTTGGTTTTACAGCCTTGCCTCTTGCTACCAAAACGAAACTCATAGTTGACAATGATGTGTGCCCGAAAACAATGTATTGTTGCCTTTGTCTCTTGAAAATACTATAATGTTTTAAATTTCATTATTATATTATATGACAAGAATATCTGAAATATTAAATTAACAAGGTATCATAAACAAAATATATGATTTCTCACTCCAGGATATTTATTTACTATTTATTACATCAGTATTATTTACAAATGATTTACCGTATCTTAGTGGAAATATAATGCTGTCAAACAATTGGTTGGCTTTATCGGATTCGGTTTTATTATCTACTATCTATTTAATGTCGTCTGATAGTTAATTCAATTCAATAATATAAAAAATAAACTGTTTTGTCGGAAATGTATGACTTTTTGTATAGTTCGTATATGTTGTTGTCTTTATCATTAATAGATGTGAATTGATTCTTAATGTTTTTGATTTAACGTATGTTTTTAATTATATTATAAAATGAAGTTGTTAAATAATATGAATTTAGTTTTAAAATTAAGTTTAAAATTATAACGTTTCAGTACCTATTTTAACCTTCTTCAGGTTGTGACTTTACTGGAAAGTTATTTATTTAAGTGTTAGTTTTGTTTTATAATTAGTTTTAAAAGCCAAGTTTTCTTATTAGACAGACTGTGCGAACGTATACAATTTTTAAGCTGACTAATTTTAATAATAACTTTATAGTCGTCAGAAGCTGCGAAAGCTATAATTAGGTACCGAAACGTTATTATTTTAAACTGTAATTTTTAAATAAATATTTGCTATTAGTCATAAACATATTATTTTATCAATTTTTTAATTACCACTGAATACATACATAATTTATTATGAACCTGAACAAACATGACATAGAAGTCTAACATAAGTTATTAAATATTAAAATTTTCTCTTTAACTTCATAAATACTACAGGATATTAAACTATTGAAAGTAAACTGATTTTCTGATGTTCAAGTTCCTGAACTTTGACATTCAAACAGAATAGGTAGAAGAACTTAGTTTGTTTTCAATTGTATTGACGTGTAACTGGAAATGAAAGCACAGGAATTCTCAAAAACATTAAACTTTGCAAATTTGATGAATTTTTTAAAAATACTGCGAAATTCAGTGCCACGTTTTTTGTTTGAAATAGCAAAGGAAATGTTTCCTCAAAAAGAATTGATAAAAATGGAGTAAATGGTTAAAGACAACGATGGATACTTCCACTAACTCATAGTGTTTATTATTTGTTTATATACTGGGTTCGTCTTGCGGACAGTGTAATTGGAGTAATCGTTTATGTTAAAATATTTTATTAAAATAGTCATAGACGCAGAATTAAACCTTTTGGAGCCTTTAATAATCCTTCAATCATAATTAAAAGTTTTGTCAGAATGTAAATCCATCTGTGTATTTCTTCTATTTTACTTTTATTTAAAGGGGGGGAGGGAGAACTAGAACGTGGAGGTTTCAGTCAGTACCTCCGCAGTACTAAAATATTTTTCTACTCAATTACAATGATTCACTACCCAATACTCTGAAAATATATATAAAAAATTAAACTGTTTTTTGTTTAGATTTTCTAACATCATATTAATTTTAAAGAATTCATTTTCTGTTGAAATCAATCAGAGTGTTAAATAATAAACGGAAAAACGTACAAGAAAAATTGTATTATTAAACTAACACAAATATAATTGTAATATAACGATGTTTGATCCAAAATTTTGTGACGTCATCATTAGTTATTATTATTTTTAATTGAATTAAACGTTAATTCTGACAAAAAGCTCGTTTTCCTGTTTATTTATTAAATTATTATTGTCAGAATAACTTGAATATTAAATAGAGTTTTGTTTTAAAAATTTGTTTGACTGTTGCTTCAAAATGATGAAACAATTTTCTTTTTATAATAATGAAAATAAATAATTATTCAGTTTCAACAGGAAAGAAAGCAAAACCTTGCCTCTATTTTTTTATCATGAATTATATGCAAAATTATTAAACCTCACCAGGTCCTGAAATAGACGGAAGGATATGATATAATCACTGAGAATTGAATGTTTGTCACAAGTAATTTCAAATAAAAAATATGTGAGTCTTTACTGCTCGTTCTGTTTGTCCTATGTATCAAACATTCTTGAGAGAAAATGTTACGTATTAAATTATTCTTACCTAAATTGGTGATATAATATTTTCAGATGTTTATAATGAATGATGAAGAATTGTGGGATTTATCAATCTCGTGCGATTTAAATAATTCAGTTAATTTTAAATTTTTACGAATGAAGAATGATAAAATATTTTGGAACAGTAATTTGTTAGAAAATTTTATTTTGTGTAGTCTTGTGTTGCTATATATTTTTTTATAAAATCTACCGGACACAATTTAGTCACCAAAATGTCTGAAACTTTTTGTAAGTTATCGTTGTGGAAAATTGGGTGGGAAAGGCAAATCGGTTTGTCAGCTAAATTGTAGACCATAGCGTGTTTTTGAAATACTGGTTATAATCGTCAGTTTGAGATATCAGTTGATTAGTAATTTATTACCATTTACAGATACGGAAACAAGATTACTTAAAATATATATAATATATTTGATATTCTTTTTTAGAGAGTTTTCATGGGAGAACGTTCAATCAGTTTCCTCTCTCCTATAATTTGTAAATTATCAGAATATAAATTTTTTTTATTTATGCATACAATCTCTACAAACCACTTAAAATTCGTTATATAAGTGAAGCATGTCTAGTTTTATCTCAACTCTTGTACGGATTCGCGGCCGCGTTAGCTTGGCTAGAAAATAAGCAGTTAAACGTGTATTATTGTGTGCCGCTGAAAGCATTTGCTCAGCTGAAAAGTTTCATCGTCCCGCAGGACCTTACAACAGACCACACGTGTTATTTACTGAAAATCAATGTGACGCGTGGGCTACAGGTTCAATATTTGAATTTAATGGCAATTTTTAATTGTATACTAGACATTCCCCTAAACGTAACGAGAATTATTTTACGTGTTTCGATTCTATCTGAATGGTTCCGACAATATTTGAAATTGATAGATCCATATGGAATATCTGGTTTCAAAATTTTAACAATATTGTGTTGTAAATAATAAATATTTAAAAAATATTTCTAGCTTTTCTTTTCATCGATTGCTACGTTATAATTTTAGTATTTTCCATTCAATAAGTTTATTTACGAAATGAAAAACAATTAAAAAAATAACTTAAATAATTAATATATTCAGTTCTAATGTGGACCTTCACCAGTTTTAAAATAAATATATTACATTGAATTTAATAATTTAGAAATTTAATCGTAATATAATATTTCACGTTTATCATTTTCATTTTAGTTCCTAAAACTACTGCCTAAGGCTTTTTGAAGAATCTTTAACTGTAATTGGGAATAAATAATTACGAATTTTTGAAAACCCTAGAAGTCAGTTTGTATTAGTGCTTTAAGGACAATTCTATGAAAATAAAGATGCGTTTAGCATGGTTGTGAGAAACACAGCAAAAAACACATTAAAAAAAGGAATGTTGAAAAAGCACAACTAGGGAAACCCTCATAATAATTAGGGCTAAAGCGCCTTAAAGAACAGGTTGCTCTGAAAGTGGTTTTAAGGCCGATGTGGACTATATAATATAATGGAAGCATCAATAAAGTGACACAGTAAATTAACCACCCGCATTACAGACAAAAGAAACATAAATTAATACTATATTCAGAATCTGTCTGAAAAATATGTAGTCTTGACAAATATCACAACAGTTGATCAAAACGTTTACACATATTTTTAAATTATATTGTTCAAAATTAATTTCGGTTTTTTGTATCGCTAGCGTTTGGCTGAAAAATATATAGTATTATCAAACATCACAACAGTTTATCTAAACGTCTACATATTTTAAAGTTATATGATTACAAATTAATTTCTGTTTTTGTCTGTTATACGGGCTGTTATTTTCTTGTATACATATAATATATTAAATTTTGTCTAAATCAATAATTTATTTTAATAGTGGCTCCCTCATGAAAAGACACAAAAGCATGAAGTTACACCATTCTCTGTTGACCTCTCTGTAAAATACCTAACAGGAAGCAACGACTGGATTCTTGTCTCGACAGCACCTAAAGGTGAAAGTCACGGATACAGATTTTGAGAGAAATCGGATGAATAGTGTGGAGCTAAGATATTCAAATATAATCTGATTGTTTGGCCTTTCCCATTTTATTAGACGACTGCCAGACTGTCACCTTACATGACATATTTTTGATTTAGGAGTGGCTCCTGGTCAGAGTGTCGATTCTCCCACAGGCTTAACTCCAGTTTTCGTGACCAGGAATTATTATACAGAGAAAGGAATTAATTCTAGAATATAATTCATAATATGAATATTTTATAATTAACATTTTCTCAACCCCGCCACATACCGACAGAGGTCCAACACGTGATTTAACCTGGATCGGGTGTGTCACTCTTCATTTAAGCTGAACAGAAAAGTATGGATTCTACACTAACAAGGCAATTTCGGACATATTTCTCGTCCCTATTAACTTCTCCTCCCCCGCCGATGGATGCGGAACTTTAATATAAAAATCATGGTGAAAGTAATCCAGGTCTTTTACTCCAAAACTATGAATCAGACATTAAACTTGGTCATTTTGGACCTACTAATCCAACTCCGACGCCTTCCATAAAACTGATGAAGACTTCCGTAGTGTCGGTAAAGTTACCAATCAACTTAGTCGAACTATGGAATCGAAGCCAATCTCCACTTAAGACAGTTTATAGGTATCCAATATTCACCTCCACCACAATTATGAAGGGGCTGAAATCAGCCTTAACCTACGTAGTTCATCGTAGCATCTTGAACTTATTATTTTTCACCCTCTTCTCTCTCAGATGGCGATAAGGGTTGAAATTTGACTTGACAGCCATGGGAGCTACCATTTCTCAGAATGGAGATGCTGAAAAATGTTTTTTTTATATACTAACCCCCTCTTATGGGTATAGGGATTGAAATTGGACGTCTAATAGAAATGGAATGTAGATACCTGCCTCATCGATCTCTAAAACTTTTTACCTTCAACCACACACACACACAGATATATATATATATATATATATATATATATTGTAATACTAATTAGAGGACAGTAATTATTTAAATTGTTAACGGTACAAATTCTTAAAAGACAACAATGTCGGTGGGCTTTGTTTGCGGGCTGTGAGCGCTTTCTGAGGTCAGTCTGTCTGAAATTGTAGCCGGGAGAGGAATCAGTCTGGCTGATATTATAGTAGGGAGCGGAACATTGAGAGAGAACGAACAGCGTGGCCAAAGTTTAAAATTCAACCGAGAGAGTTATACCTTTTTGAAAGTCAAGTATAAAGTCTGGACAGAGAGATACATTGTAAAAAGACCGCAAAGGAGAATTATATATTTAGTGCCACATTAAGATTCATTCGCGTACCGAAATCAACATTTATCCACATCAAACGTTGAGTAACAATATGTCTGGCTGATTACCCGGAGATGAAGCAGATCGAGTTCCCGGAGGAAAATCCAATAATTACGACCGTGTGTTTGACCATCAAGTGTAGAATCTGTGATTCATGGCCTTTTAGTGAAAATTGTGTCCCCATGCCCGAAACTAAGTTTGGTACCAGCAGGACATTTCGTATGTAGACACCAAATTAATTAAGTTTGTAAACGATAGTTAAAGGTATTCGTCAGATTTCGTTCGTCTTATTTTGGTTTTAGATTGTTAATTGCTTAATTTATAAATTTGTTTTTGATTGTTCTTTACCTATGAAGCCCACGTAAACGACCCTGAGAGAAGGAGTTATCAAATTGCTAAACTTTGAGATTTAAATGTATTTAACCACCGAGAAAATGTCGTAAATTTATGGTCAATAAAGTAAATTGTCTTATAAAGGTTTTGTTTTATTTAGAAGGTCCAACAAATTATAAATAAAATATTTGTTTGTTAAATTAAATTTCGGCGTGCCAACGTAGGCCAAATTAATTGTAACATTAAGTAAAAGTAAATAATCTTTTGTTAAAATTAATTATAACAAGCTGTTATTAATCATTAATATATATGTATATATGCGTGGAAGCAGTTTATAAACCAAGTAGTTTAGATGTGATTCGACAGCTGTAGGCAATAAGCGATTGTCTGTAAGCTATTTAAAAGAATGTGGGGTTAAACCGGTTTCATTCAGGTAACGCATGGATAAATGATTATCTCCACAAATTGAAATAAAGTTACTAATTGAATATCATACACTTGTACAGGACCGTTGACCCAGTGGCGTATAGCGATCAGAACTATTTGTAATAAAGGCGGGCAAGGATTTTCACTGGAACTGATGATTATTAATGCTTACAGAGTGAAAAGGAACGACGTGTGACGCACATCACTTTCTCATAACGACACACCCTTCCCCGGATCTCCCACGCGAAAGTAGCTCAAGAAATCCATAAAATCAACGTAATTGAAATTTCTCCATTTAAATAGTCTATGAAAAGAGAACCACATGAATGCCCGGGGACCAGACGAGGATCTGATACCAGAAGTGATCATGATTGTAGCACCCGAGGCGAACGCTTCGATCTGGGGGCGTGACGTCACTGGGCGCCCACGCGATTCCCGGGTTCCGCCGGGGTGCTTGCTGCCTGTTGATAATTTCACCCAGGCTAAAGTCTACAAATTGACTACCTGAAAATCCATCACGTGTAACCAGTAAAGACAACCAGTTTAAGCACCCGAAATAATTTCAAAGCGAAGTTCTGAATTATTTTCTTCTTATTTTGGAAATACAATGTTTCGTATAAGCTGTGAGAAAAACCAAAACTTTAGCCTAAAATAAACTTATAAAAATATTATCATATAGTAAGATGCCATTTTCTAGTAAACTGTTAGATTTTCGCTACGTACATTCCTGTCCTTGAGTGGTTCTGAGAAACCTTAACTAGAATAGTTTTGTCCTAGTTAGAACTCGACACTGGACACTCCCCATTACGAGACCGCGTCTGATGCTAATGACAAAATAAATACTATACTGTGAACAAAATAAAGAGACTGATATATCTAATATATAATATTTTAAAAAACTTCAGCACTGCCGTGATGTACAATTTTTTATCACTGCCAATTTTTCCATTTATTAGTTAATAAATTTGAGTTACAGAATTCGTGAAGTAAATTATTATTCAAGCGAACGAGTAAATCCTATCTAATGCGTTTAATTAGAAATAGTTTAAAAAATTGCTTAATATTAAGAATTAATCGTCTGTTCACTATATAATGAAGCTCGTCGGTACACTTTATTAGTGATTACATTTAATGAAATAGTGAACTATAAGATCTTAAAAGTAGAAAATAATGAAATATGGTCAGAAACGGTAGGAATAAATTTACTAACGAATTATTTAAAAGTTACATTAAAAAGTTGAAAAATGCGGTTAACAATAAACAAAACGTTTCTCTATATTAGTAACATTTTCAAGTGTTATATATTTGTAAATAAACCCCTTCATATTGCTTCCAAATCTTTTTAATTACCAAATGAATTTATGTAATTTATTATTATTTTAATGGAAGTTACAATTAAGTCAGTTAATTAATTTGTTATGAATGATTATATTTAATTACTTTAAACTTTACAGCGTAAAACTGAATTTATTTAATACTTTTTCGCTAAACAATGGAAGTTATTGAAAAGTAGTGATTTTTTAGATAAAAGGTTAAGTGGCAATTATTTAATATCACTGCATTTGATAGGAAAATCGGTTTCCCAGAGAAAAAGAACATACCAAAGATAAAGAATTAAACGCTTCCCTTAAGGATTTTGAAATTATAATGAATTAAGTGTTCCTTAAATATGTTCAACACTGGGATGCATGTTAGTTTCTATGCAGTTTTTTTTCAATCAGTAATAATTCTAAACACTATACCCTGTTGTATTGAATATGAGTTATACTGTTCTTTAAAACAATATAATTAAATAAGGAAATATATTCTTTCGCAAGTACTTCAGCATTGAAATGGAAATTAACTATTACTGTTTTGGAAAAAAATATCTTTAATTTTATTACGAGAATTCAGGACGTAATTAATTTATTAAAAATCAGGACTCAATAAATATAGTAACGTTATTTGATTTCGTTTCATTTCGAAGCATTTATTAAATACATTATTAAATTATGATATCGTTTTTATTTTTTTCTATTTTATATTTTGTAAAAAGCCAAGTTTTGTTTCCTAATTTTGTCGTTACTTTCTTTTTTGTAATTTTCGTGCTTCATACTGAGCAGTTTACCCACTAGTCTGGAAATCTTGGTCCAATCTGTCTTGATGCTTGACAGTGTTGATGTAGTCCAAGGGCTTCAGCGTAAGTTGGAAGGGTTTGGGGTAAGTTTCCGAACACTTATCGATCTTCTACGTGAAGTTTGACGGTAGATAATTAACTGGAAAGAAAATTGATATTTTACTATGACACCTTTCTCAATTAGCACGGTTAATTATATTTGATGTCGGTATATTTCTTTAATGGATGAATAATTTAGATCTTTTTTTGAATTATTATTATATGGTTGAAATGATATATCGTGGCACTTCTAAATTTACGACAACGGTACAGATGACGTAAAATCTATTTATCAAAGATTTCGAATGGAAATCAATAACCTTACTTGGAAAATTTGGCGCACATGACTTAAAATTTCAAAAGTCAATCTTAGTTCTTTAATAACGGCTAAGTTTTTGTCGAGTAAATAACAGTTAAAATCTTCGGTATCAAAATGATATCCCTGACATTTATTTTATAATCGTTTTGCGACGTATTAATAAAATAATAAATATCCAATTATTCTTTTTTGTTTTTGGAAAACACTCCAACAGTCTCAGGTTCCATGATACGTTTAACTATTCTAATAAACCGGAGAAAATTTATCGCCCCAATAATAGCTAAATTTACCTTGAGTAACGTCGAATTTCATCTCATTTTAATACTGCATATTTTATTTTTCCTTACATTCTTATTAGTTTTGCGTCACTATTCAACCGAGTTATTGACATTATTAATCAATGATTCCAATACTTATCATTATTGTAGACTTAAATAAATGAGTAGTATTTTCGAATATAATTTTTTTTAAATTTACTAAGACTGATATTTAGTTAGATATATAAGTATAAAAAATATATAGTGATAATATAAATACCACACAACTCATTTTTTTATTCATTGGGCTATTAATTAATTTTATTATATGATTATAACACACACGTATTATATTTCAAGTAAGACTCTTTTTATTGGCAATTTTTTAATTTAGTCAATTACATTTTATATCAAACATATAAAAAATAAGAAGATTAATTTTTTTAAAACATTTATTTCAATTTTTGAAATATATCCATGTTTCCCATCATCAGTTTCATATCTCAAAACATTTTTAATTAGTAATAATTAATTTAAAAATGTTAAGTTATTGTCATGGTACGCATGTGTTTCAATGGTTATCATAACAATAGTTTAAAAATTTGAAAAAATTATTTTATGTGAGTTAAATTATAAAATTTTTCTTTTGGAATTCTACACAAAAACGTTTCAATTATTTTTATGATTTTAACCAGATCATTTCAATAATAATAATAATATATTGTAATAAACGTTGACACAGGAGTTGGGTCGTATTGAATAATAATAATTTTTAATTAAAAAATTAATATAATTTGACAGAATGAGTATTATTGTTATTTCAGCGTCGACATTAAAAGAAATTTGAAGAAAACAAACAAACAAATATAAAATTCTGAAATAGGTTTTCACATATTCGTAGAGTTTCCCTCTTCTGTGGAATGTTGGTTATGGTTGCTTCGGCGTTGTCGGCTGCCGTCTTGGCGATGTCCTCCAATTGGTTGTTGTTCCTTGATAGAGCTCCTCCCTCGCTCTCTTACCGGATTAACTGACTAAAAATTGAACATGCGAATGGTGCAAAGTATATGTACCCGTTACTTGGATCACCACGATGCTAAGCGGCAATAAATTGTGTCTATCTAAGTCAAGAATACTGCCCATCTTCTCTTTAGTACGCACATGTAGAAACATCTCTGCAGTCCGCTATCCGGAAACCATTAATCCTTGCTGCCAGGTCAATTCCAACCTCTTCAATAAAATGGTTTTATTTTTCTATAAATAACTTCAATATTATTTGTTAAGACTATTTATTCATTACAGTACTAAATATAAATAGTAAAAGCACTTCTAAAGTGTATTAAAACAATACTGAATTTAGGAAAATGAGATTTTCTCATAATTTAGCTTTGAAAATTTCATAATGACGTGGAATACTAAGTTTGCAGATCAGGAGAAATTTTCGATACGTAGAAGCAAAGTAAGTTGGTTATGGAAGCAAAACTAATCGTCAAGCATGAATCTGAATCTGCTTTGTATGATTAAAAATTCAAAATCCCGGCGGTGCAAAGGTTCGACGCGAGCATTAAAACTGCGGTCACGAAATCAGTCACTCGGAGATAGATTTCTGGAAATAATGTCAATTATTCCTTGGGGGAATTTGTGGCATCCATCAAAACGAAAACTGTACCACCTGCGCAACCGGGTTTATGCTTCGTATCGGACGTGGGATATGAAAATACATCACTCCAGGGAGAAAATTTATTTGCAAGACGCCATAACTTCCACCCCGTTCCCAACAGTTGTGCCTCTGCCGCTTGTTTTATGAGAACTACACCCTCCCTCGCTGGAAATTACGAATGCGGTGGACATTGCGAAAGCAGTATTAATTCACAGTATTATGACGTTTAATAACTGCCGGGCATTTCGCGTGACTGTTTTTCCAATTACATACTTTGGAGCCGAAACGCGTAATAGCGGCGTTATAAATGCAGTTTGTGAAATCGTTTACGTACGTAGCTTCGCGGTTGAATACATGTGTGACTATATAATCTAGAAAACTACGGTCGTAATGCTACAGAACGCGACGTTTCTGAGATACAATTTCAACCAAAATGTTCCGTCTTTCAATATACACCGAAACGTTCTACATACACAAAAATAATTTGTTGTGTACTTACTAGACACCTGAAGGTTCACTTAAGCTGTAGTAAATATTTCTCTGAATTAATTTAATTGGAAGTATCATATATAAGGCCAACCAAAAGAAATTATACTTCGCCACTTATGCTAACAAAATATTACAACTATTTGAAAATCTGGTATGAATTTAATCTCATAAATTTCGCACAGGCATGTTGTTAAAGTTTTATGAACAAATTCATTATATTTTAAAATGATTTATAATTTAGATTTATTTATTCTATAAATATTCTACTGAGGAAACAAAGTCAATCAGAGAAGACCGTGACGTATAGAAAGTCGCGTCAGATGCGCAGTAGGAGGGAGAAGTTGCAGGGAGCATTGTCGTCCGTTGGGAACTCCCCCTTACGTACATGAACTGCGCCACAATCATTCTTAAAAATATTAATTATATTCTTATAACAGGATATACAGTCAGCGCCAATATCTGAGTACAAATCATCTCTTCACCTTTACGGGTGAGATTTTTGGTGTACAACATATGCTGAACTGATCACATTAATTTTTATGCGTCAATGTTTCTTAGTATAGTTTATACATTACCAATTTGCCGTAACAAAATTTCGTGTTAAACTGAGTTCCGGCTTATTCCTACTACAATATCAGGTCAGTGGTCGTCTTTGCATCTTAACTTGAAACGACTGGCTATATCTTCCTACCTAGCTATCGTATATATTAAAATAGAACAATAAAATACACAGAACTAGGAAAATACTTCAATGATACAAATCAGAAATATGGGAATTCTTTAAATATGAAAAATAGAAAAAACAATAAATATATAAATATGGTAAAGATTTTGACCATTAAACACATTAGTGAGAAATAAAAAACACAACGTATAGCCTTGGGGAATTTTACGTTATTTTAGATGAAACGTTGACATTTTAATTACTCATTTGTATCAATAATGGCGAAAAAAATTCTGTAAATCCATATCTCCTTCAGAAAATCAATATATTGAAAAAATTGATAATATTGATCATGTAAGGGGGCCATAAATGTTAATTTGTTGTTTCATATTTTATAATATCCCTCATTTAATACCGTCTAAATTAAATTATATTCCCATATTAAATTTGCAAGAATAATATATTGAAGTTAATAATTTCGTGGTATTTATGATTTCTTTGTGATATGTAGTGTTGGTCGAACTGTAACTACAGTAATTGTGTGGCTCGCAATTCGTAAATTTGTAAACTGAAAATTGTAAGAAAACAAAATATTACAAGCATAATCGCTTTTAATACAATTATGTTAAAAATAATTTTTAGAGAAATAATGACAAGAAAATTAATATTTAATTCACATTTCATTTAATTAATAGTAAAATTACTGGAAATTATATGGATGAAATCTACGAAATTATTTTAAACTACTTAAAATTAAGAGTTTTAATAACAATATGAATTCTAATCTATAATTGTAATTAATTTTATAATTAATTAGAAGAAATTTATATTAAATTTAAATTTCATGTATCTAATGACCCATAAATTAGTTTTTACTTAATTGTATAATAAATTATCATATTTGATAAGATTTTGTTTTATTGGAATGGTTGGAGTTTCAATTTGATTGAAATATTCATCTGAAGGGGTACCAATACGTTGCGTTTGTTATATAATAATGTTTTAAATTTTATAATAAAATTCTTACTAATACCATTGTGCTTTTTAATTTATTTTAATAAGTCAGTTTAATATAATCGTTAAATATGTGGTTAATTTACAATTCATATACAAAAATATTGCCACTTTGAAAAATCTGAAACCATTTGGGAAATTTATAAAGCCATTTAAGTTGAAGATAACGTTAATGAAGAAACTTTACGAAGTTCCGGGTTAATTGATTGTGATAGCGAAATGTGTGTATGCCCCTAGTGTTGTGGCGCTGATGTCATTTGTCCGCAGGGAGGATGTCACAGCAGTGTGAGCGGAAATTGGGAGAGCTGATTGGTTGAGGCTGCGTTGCAAACTCGTTTCCTGGAACACTTTGGTACTAGTTTTCTTTCAGGAAACACATTCACCCGTGTTTTACGATCGAAAACAACGTGATTCGTCGCGATCAATGTTAAATATGACTTCATAATGAAAGGAAGGCCCTTCGTTATTCTCTGTAATTAATGGAATACGTTCTCGAATATTTAAAACGTGCCAAAATATAAAATTAGATTAGATGATAATTTCTAAAACTTGTTGGAGACAATACATGTTTCGACAGGCTGGTGAGTAATTCCAATATAATGTAGAAAGAAATATAAATGAATTCTTTTATTATGCATTCCATTAAAATTGAAGATATTTCATTAATATATAATCGATTTGTATTGAATTAATTCCATACAATATTTTATAAATTATGTTATAATAGTCATTTAGAAATAAAAGTACTATTTGTATTCAGCCGTTCCCACTGATAGTTACAGATCCAGAGATTCTTCCAATGGGAATAAATAATGGAAGGACATGCGTCTAAGCCGAAAGCTCTCTCGAAATGTACGATTTTATTGCCCGTAAAACAGGTCCGTATCTATAGTTGGTAGTAATCAGTCCTCTCCGGCGAGGTACATTCATGTATAATAAATATAAAATTGATGAATTCCAACGGATACTTGAATTTAAATTATTATATTACAGAACTAAAATTATAGTCAATATACCGTCTTAATAACTATAATTAGGCATTATATGACCTTTTCTTAAAATGATATTGCCAATCAGAATCATGAATAAAGCCGTTTCTGCTATTTGAAAGCAGGTAATAAATTTCTAGCGAAATTATTGTTAACGTAATAGTTAACTAGAAAACTGCCGGAAATATTGGTAGGGAAAAATAATAGAAATTGTAGATAGAGTTTTAATATTGTGCGTATTTATTCTGCCGAAAGCTTACACTACACTGCCGAGCTGACCACTACTAGCTTCCTCGAATCTTACGGTACTTTTTCTACCTGCCTCCAAAACAATAGGGTCCGGCCATCTGGCCTCCCCTCCACTACAGTACATTACCAATCCTAAACATACCGCCAGCCTTGCGAGACAGGTATCGCAATATTACAAAATCAAGTAAATTATCAAACACAAACAAAATGCATAATTACAATGCATTATATACAATAAACAAAATATTGAAAGCTGTAGGCACAAGAAAAAAAAGAAATATTTACATTACAAAGAGTAATACAAATTGCAGAAAATTAACAATATTCAAGTAAATGATTTTCTAATTACATTCAATATTTACATACAATATTATCATTGGCTTATTTATTTACAGAATGGTATGCAGGGTGAACTTTATTTTATTAAACAAATAATCATATAGGTTTGATACATTACATACAGTTTATGTGAAATTATTTATCATTTTAATAATTTTATGTTAAGGTTTGTTCCTTAGCTAATTATTGAATTTTATTAATTATATACATATAGATCGATATACTTTATTGAGACAATTACAATACTAACTTTATTTCTGAAAGGGAATAGGAACAGGCAATTTACAAATTTGTGTTATAGGGTGTACGTACTGAGAATTCGCTGTTTTTATTGTTACCACACGAACTAAATTATCTTGTCCGGGTGAACATGAAATAATGCGTCCTAATTCCCATTTAGTAGGAGGAAGATTAGCATTTTTAATTAGTACTATTTCGCCACACTTGACGTTAGGCTTTGTTGATACCCATTTATTACGCTGTTGTAGAGACAACAAATAATCACGGCTCCATAATCTCCAGAATCGCTCTGCAAGCTTTTGTACTAGTTGCCAGCGAGAAAGTCGATTATCATTGAAATTTAAAACAGAAGCTTCAGGAATAGATTTTAAAGATGTACCAATCAAAAAATGTCCAGGAGTTAATACATCGAAAGCATCACAATCATCTTTAAGAGGCGCGATGGGACGTGAATTCAAGCAACATTCAATCTGAGTTACGAGTGTAACAAACTCTTCATAAGTTAAAGTGGCTTTTGTTTTAGCATTCAATAAAGAAACAAATATAGAACCTGATCTGGTTACAATACGCATATATATAACAGCAGAGTAAGCCGAGATTGAAGCGTCTGAAAAACCATGAAGTTCGACAACATCAATATATTTATCATAATGGATCCAGCGAGGAATAGTTACAGAAGATGGAGCTGATAAATTGTCTCTAATTTCAATCCATTTTTTAACAATTGGTTTTGGTAGTTCTTCATCCCAGGAAACTTTCAACAGCCACAATGATTGAAGAAGTATTTTAGCATTAATAATAACTGGTGAGACCCAGCCGAGAGGATCAAACAATTTAGCTATAGAAGATAGAATGTTTCGCTTATTAATAGTGGTATTTATTGATGGGGAAACATTGAATTTATAAGCATCTTCTTTAGGATTCCAAAAAATACCCAATAATTTCAAACTCGTAATTTCTTCAAAGGGAAATTCAACTGCCAATCCATGATCAGACGAATCAATACTAGAAAGGAGTGCAGGTGAATTACTACACCACTTACGAAGTTGAAACCCAGCAGAATTAGCTAAGGCGGAAATTTGAATTTGCATTTCCTGAACAGTCTCTAAAGTGTCACTTTGTAATTTATTTTCCAACCTAAGAAATGAATTGAGAGCTATTTTATGTGACAGACCTAATTCCATGATTAATTTACGAAACGGCAGATGAAAGTCATAACGCCCTTCGTGAGTACGATAATGTGTTGTAACAAAGTGAGATTCACATTCATTTTCATCCTGAGAAGGCGAAACATAATCAGAGATATCTTCTATTTCCCAAAATCTTTGTAATAATTTATTTAATGATGTATCAAAGGCATGATGGATATGGACCGAGTGAGAATTAATTGGGTGGAGTGGTAGAGGTCCTGAAATTATCCATCCAAACATAGTTAATTGCGCTACCGGTGTACTAGGAGGACCTGTACGTAATCCTTCGCGAAGTACAGAACTGTATAAATCAGCACCAATAAGGAAATCAATTTTATCATTGGAAGAAGGATAAGGATCTGCAAGTTTAAGATCTTGCAAATGGCTCAGTTCGCTCGAGATGGTAAATTGTCTAGGTACATATTTAGTTATTTTTGGAACAACGAGAGTTGTGGTAGATAATGAAATTTCCGGGTTATCAATAGGTTTAATGATAACATTCACGGAACTAGAAATATTTGCTACGGTGGTACTACCAACTGACGAAATAGAAGTTGATATTCGGGAACGACGTAAACATAATATTTGAACAATAGATTCGCTTATAAAGGAAGCTTCTGAACCCTGATCTAACAAGGCGCGAACATGAATTTGTCTACCGTTAGCAGCTTGTAACACAACACGAGCTGTAGCAAGTAACACTGGTTGCAACTTGCTTTTTTCAATAGAATTAAAATGACTACTAACGGGTGGGTTTGATGGACTTACATGAGACGAATTTTCTGAATTTAAGTTATCTGACGAAACAAGATTAGAAGAACTCAAATTAATATTTGCTTCTTGATGTAACAGATAATGGTGTCTCTTATGGCAATGTTTGCACGAAAACTTACTAGGGCAGGCCTGGAGATTATGGCCTTTCGCTAAACAATTAATACACCGTTGATTCTTTCGAATATAAGAATGCCGATTGAAGACTGACAAATTCTTGAATGCATCACAAGCATATATCTTGTGATTGCCATTACAAAAACAACATTTTTTATACACAGATGTTTGATGAGAATTTAATGAATTATACTTAGAAAATTGTTGAGCATTACGTGATTTGACATATCTAAAGTTATATACGGGAATAGCTTCTAATGCACGTATACGAGATGAAATGAAGGATTCCAAATCACAATATTTTACAAATTCAGTTGTATCGCTTACATGCATTTCCCATTCCTTGCGGGATTGTATATCTAATTTTGAAACAATCAAATAGACTAAAAAATGGTCTTCTGACTTAATTTTTAAACTATTAAAGGCAGTCCTAACTGAATTAGAGATATCTCTTAATTTTTTCAGATTTGGCAGGAAATCAGAGGTAATTGCTGGAAATTCACAAAATTGCTTCAGGTATGCGTTAATTAAGGAACGATTATTATCTAAACGGCTTTTTAACAAATTCCAGGCTTCTACAAAATTAGAATCCGACAAGGAAATGCCACACAACAGGTTACTGATTTCACCGACAAGACATGACTTTAAATAATGCAATCTGTCAATATCTGATAAAGAATTATTATTAATAACTAAGGATGTAAATAGTTCACGAAAATTTATCCAGTCTGTAACTTTTCCATTAAAAGAAGGAAGAACAATACGCGGTAACTTAACTTGTGACGATGGTGCGCAGGCTGCAGCGTTGTTCAGTGTTGAGTTCTGGATAGATGTTTCTTCAGAAATTTTCTCCAAGATGAAATAGAATATTTCTTGAAAAGCCTCCCTGGTAGTGTTGAAATGGTCGTCCTGGAAGTAGATCTTCTGTTCATCCTCGGAAGTCTTCAGGGATTGAATTTCAGCATGCTGCGTACGATATTTGCCCCAGTCCACTTCCAGTTTTTGTAGGCACGCTTTCAGCATAGGCACCAAAATTGAAGATCTCGCAGAAAGTTGATTTTTTACGTCCAGAATCTCCTGCTTCAATAAATATTGCTCCTGTACTAATCTCTCCATTTGCTTCTTGTCTGCATTAGACATTTTGCTAGTCTTAGCAGATAATGTGAGGGTCGTGAAGTACTTTACGAACAACCTCGAAAATCGTTGTAACACTTACAAGTTATAACTTTGTAAGCGCCGAAGCACAATATAGAACTGCTACCAATATTTTAAATCCGACCCCGGAGGACCATAACTTGTTAACGTAATAGTTAACTAGAAAACTGCCGGAAATATTGGTAGGGAAAAATAATAGAAATTGTAGATAGAGTTTTAATATTGTGCGTATTTATTCTGCCGAAAGCTTACACTACACTGCCTAGCTGACCACTACTAGCTTCCTCGAATCTTACGGTACTTTTTCTACCTGCCTCCAAAACAATAGGGTCCGGCCATCTGGCCTCCCCTCCACTACAGTACATTACCAATCCTAAACAATTATGACATCGTTAAATTCATTGATGGCATGCATTTAATTAGGGACATTTTAAGAAAGGTTAGAAATTTTAAATCATTATTATTTTAAGCTATCGCAATTATCTCCTCCATTGAACTAGATTTGGTGTTTATATTCTAAAATTTCCATTACATTGACAGAGGAAAAATTTTTCATTAAATCTTTAATACGTGCAGACTCCTAAAAAGTCAAGAATGAATTAGAAGTTTACGATGATTGTAGTGAAAATAGTTTACTCAACAAAAAATACACGGGCTAAAATTGGGATTTTTTTCTGAAAACTGTTTGCAGGTAAACCACCAGTTGTTGTTTATACCTCTGTTTACAACTCAAAAACAGTTTTTGGTTTAAAAAATGGTTCTTAAACATCTTCGCTTCGCTTTTATCGAGGGATGTGATAAACGTCTAACAAACGTAACTTTATCGGGGCTCCACAAAAATGACTTAGGTGTTGAAATTGGGGGGGGGGGGGTACTTAGTACTTGAAACTTGAAACCCTAGTATCGGCTCAGAGAAAGTTAGTTATTAATAGGATGAACAGATAGTTAGAATCAGAATGAATTTGAGTTAGTATCGAAGTCACTGAGGGCAAGTGTTAAGAGAATTAAATAATTACACTAGCTGAATAGAAAAGTTTCTCAGAGTCATTACAGGTGGAAGCGAGTTGTTTAGAATCTGTAAGAATGAAAGTAAATATTAGTGAGTGTTTAGATAAAGTGCAAAGTAATTATTTCAGAATAGATATTATTTCAGTTCATACTTTTTCTTTCAATATAACTTATTTTAATATTTATACAAATTCGGGAGAAGCGTTTAAGAATTGAAAAGCAGTTTTTATTTCTACTGGGTTATGAAGTCAGAATAATTTAATACTATGTCCACCATATGCGTGAATAATATTTACCTTACATTGAAATCTTGAAAATATGTAGTCAAACTAGCAGAAATCCCATACCAAGAAATTATTTCCATCACTTACTACATTCGTATTTGTCACAAGAGATCTTCGAATCAGTTAACTAATATACAAGGTGTAACAGAAGTAAGTGCACAAACTTAAAGGGGGGGAAATGGGGTTATCAAAAATATTTTTTCTTGTTGGTATTTTTGTCAGAGACCACGCAATTTGATAAAAGAAAACGGAGAACTAGTACTCGGAAACCGCGCCTCCTGGTGTTAGGCAAACCCGCGTGCCACACAAACGCGCAACTTCCAAGAAAGATTTTCAGTTAACGTGTGGTCTGGTAGTGTCAGACACTGACTCGTACCCGCATTTTTTGCTACATATATTACCAATATTCTTTGAAGAAGTGACCAAATAAATTCAACAGTAAATATTAAATGTTGAAGTACCTTTCTTACGAATCTCGGAGAGAATGACTTCTGGCTAAACTTGACTATCAACAGGTTTCATTCGAATTTCGTGACTAAGTCTGTAGACATGAGTCAGAAACTCTGGAGTAAACCACATTTATTCATAGAAGTCCGAAGAAATACCTAAGTTTTAGGCGAACCCAGCAAGGGCTGATATAGTAACTGACAAATAAATTATTATTGACGAATTTACTCAGTCATGAAGCTAAAACTAAAGACGTCTAATTATAAAAAGAATCCTGGACGAGAAGTCGCGTTGATTGGAAGCGCCGCGGTGGCCATAATACGAACTGTATCTGTCGTCAGCAGCAATTTACAGATGCATTACGCTGGAGTACCTTTTTTTACGGACAGAGCACTCAGTGGTACAGTTGTTAAATCTTGATTATTGTCTGGAGCCAGGTTACAAATTCTGATAATTAACTGAATTTTATCTCGTATTGAGGAGGTCTTAGACTTATAAAATATTTCTCTTGTGAACGTAAAACGGTTTTTATTTTGCTATTTTCTCTGAAGAATTTTTTAGAAAATATTTCATTTGTCGTGTAACCATATTTCTTGAAGCTCCAACGTATTATATTGATTCAAATTAAACTATTTTTTATTAATTTTAAATTTATTTTCGGCGGTATTTATTTTCCTAATGGCCGATAAGTATTAGTAATATATCGGTTGCCTACACGGAATAATAATAATATTTTTTCCATCTCTGTTTTCCAAATTCGATCTCTTCATTTACTATTTCCTTCTCTGTAACTCGTAACGAATCAGCTTCATTCCCTAATCAGTTACTGTTTAAATTGTCCTCCAGAATCCATCTACACTGAGTTACTTGATTCCTCCCACTCGATGAAAGGTGCTCTAAAAAATTACTCCCGTATGTTTGTGATTCTAAAACCGAAAATCGGTTTTTGATTTGACCACTCCCCGCGAATTTCATACGTGTGGAAACAGCTGGAGACCCAGAGGCACAACCCAGATTGTGATTCCTAGACGAGAAGAAAACATGTTTATACTACCACAGATGTCTTCCTTTCGTAGCAAGGCTAAAGCCGCCTGAACCAACCTATAAAAAATTCTAACATATATCGTATTTTATCCGCTTTAAACATTATCACCTACACTATTTTATATATCAATAAATAAATTATTTTAATAGCCAAAATTTACATTTCAAATAACTTAAGCGCTGTTATCGAAATGCTTTGTAGAATATTATTTCGTAAGTAAAATGCTTCATTATGTAATTAATTTTCATTTATTTTAAAAGTGAACCCTACCTTCTAAGTAATTAATGAAAAACTAACAATTTCATATTCAATCAACGAAAATTTTGTGAAATCGTTCAAATGTATCCATTTCGTAGATGTAAATTATAAAATACCCGCAATTACACAATAATTTTTAAGTTGTATATAATAGAAATTTCTGAATATTCAGTTTTTATTCATTAATTTTGAAAATAAATAAACGTTTCAGAAAACCTACCTTAAGTAATTAAAACAAAAATAATTTGAATAAGACGATTCTTCTACCTTTTGGACGTGACTCTAAATTCATATTTATTATTTAAATTTAAAATGCGTATTACCGGAAGATGTAAAAAATTAATAACGAAACGTTGTATTCACATTATTTTTTGTTTTAATTACAAAATACATTTTTTCTGTTAAACGGGCAATTTTTTATTTACCTATTAAAAGATAATCGTCAGATTATATTGAAAATAATATCACGAAAGCTTTTTACAATTTTACAAAAATGGCTGATCCGTATACATTATAAATATATTCTAAAAAGTAGACTTGTCGCTATTCACAAACTTTTTCCAGGTACTCGGAATGAAAATTTGCTACTCAACGAACTGACTTGTAAAAGAGGAAGTAATTTTATATTCATTACTTTCCTCTTCTATGAAGCTCAGTTTTTTTCCACTTGTAGTCTGGAACTTATAATTTGTAACTTGTGAACTTGTTAAAATTTACGTAGTAAGTCCGTACGGAACCAACAAATTGGCTGTGTGTTACGATTGCCTGCCCTTTTTTTACAAGCCCACTTGAGTTTACCTTAGCTGGCGATATTCATTTCAACTAGTCGACGCATTTCCAAGAATTTTTTGGTATGTAGATTTATTTCAAATTGTCATAATAATCAACTTAGAATTATAAATATTCATCTGCTTTTGTTTTAAAAGTGGATAAGATCATTATTTTCCAAAATCGTTTTCTGTACGACTAAATATAGAAATGGATTTTAAAACTCCATATGATATGTCATAAAGAAATACGATCGTTTCATATTTTCCTCTTTAATGTCTATCTATTATTATTTCAGTCTTGGAAGTTTACTTATATTGATTTCATTTCGTAAAATCATCAATATTTTGGTGTTTAAGATATTTGGAATAAATTTAAACGCGTTTCCTTACTATATATAACACTTGAAGAGGCCCCTAGTATGGTGTTGTGTTTTATTTTAATTTTTATTGGAGACTAAAATTTATTAATTTTAGTCCAACTTTCCGTTAATTCAATTAATAAATTCATTCTGAATGTTTTTCACGTATTTAATTATTTTTTACTTTTTTAAGAGTCAGATAATGTTGAATAATATGAAATTATTTTAAAGTTAAGAAATTAATTTTTAGTCTCAATTTCTTTTAAACGTATATTGATAAAGAGAAAATTAATAAGAGTGAATGGATATCGAGCATAATTTTAAAATCCATACAGATGCAGCCATTTTACCGACATGTATTAAGCAGCAATGCGAGAAAAAATATACAATGTCAGAAAAGACGCGGAAAAATAGTAAACCGTTGGAAAATTGGGTGATGCAGTGAAACTTTTTCTTTAAATATTATAGTTGATACGTTTCCACTGTTTATATTAATTTATTTTTGTAATAGTTGTCTAATAATCGTATTGGAATAGTCGGCCAGCTGCCTCCCACACTCAGAAGAGAGTTCTGCGTCCCCACAGAAAACGTCTCTCCGTCCTGCGAAAGGGCGTGGGACAAGTACAAGAGCCGGACCTACCTGATTCAGGTTTTATAGGGTTTGTTCTGCATCACTTTTAAGCGAATGCAGGGAAGGACCCTTAAACTGCAGCCCTATGAACTTAGTTAACCCTTGACAACCGTGCTCGCCTCTTCGGATCTCCCCTTCAAATCCCTTCCCGTGTTATTAAAGAGAATTGCCCCCCACGTGTATTATCCTCATTAAGCCTCCCTCTCTCTCTCTCTATAAAAAAAATATTTAAGTTATAGAAGTCAATCCAGTGTATTTTAAACTAGTCTGAAGCAAAAACATTTTGGTATGGTGTCCTATATTATAATTCCAGCATGAGAGTGTTTTAAATAGTAACGAAAGCCCACCAAAATACAATTGAAAAAAATTGTAAACTCGATGAATTTCACTAAATAAATATTTTCAAAACTTGGCTGAGGGAAACAGAAAACAAGATCAAAAATTATATTTTGTAAAATAATTTAACTAGCGACCAAATATTGTCGTATGACTACGGTTAATCTAAATGTTTTAATTTATAAAAGGTAATATTAAAAACGCCTATTTCAGAAAGAAATGATTCAAAATATTATAAAACTACGTTTCTTTTGTAAAATTCTCTAGCTATAAATTTTTTGGAACAATTTAGAAGTATAATGTTTTGAAACACAATCGGACACACAAACGTTACTTCCAGTCCAATTGTAATCTACTTATCTCTGTAAAAAAAAACCCTCAATAATTCATTTTCGAATATATACTGTAGAGACGAAACATGGCGGTTACGAATTTATGCAGTGTTTTATACAACAAACGTCCGCATTATCCTTTCAGCATTGCAAATTGCGTAGACGGATGGAGCGTGCGCTGGAGATTGCGCGCAACTTGATTACCTTGCGATGTGTTAGCTGAGAGAGGATATGAATTCTGCACAGGAATAACACGCAGACTGTTATTTCCGGCAGCGTTCTGACATAATTAAATCATGCCATTGCCCAAGGTAAATTTCTCAATACCCTGGAACTAATGAACGAGGTAATGCTAAAAACTTGGAGGCCTTGTTGTAGTTCAGAGCACTCAAACAACTTCGCTACAGTAGTTGCTATACATAGTTGTTATGCCTCAGGATAAATTTGTAAAATTAGGTAAATGTTGGCCATGAATTTTGACATGAAACGGAGGAAAATGTACGCCTGAAATTCAAAGCATGAAATGCTACCTGATTCCAGTAATGCTTGGATGTACCGAGATAAATGTGGCAATAGTAAGAAGCAGAGTCTGTGAAGCGCCTTCTTATATTTCAACCGACCGTTGATAATTGATATAGGTTAAAGATAACACCTACAGTCTCAAGATGTTCATTCAGAAGAGGAAGAAGCTTTCGACAACATAATCAAATTTAATCCTTAAATATGGAACAGTATTTAAGCAGAGCTGATATGCATACTTTTTTTAAAAAAAAATATTACATATATATACAGACACATTTGAGAAACATACCCATGACCATAAAACGTTAAAAAGTTGTTGTGTAGTAAAACGTAAATCTTATACCGTAGTTCGTGTCAGGGTTGCAAGACACTGTTCACGTATAACGACTGTCAATTGGTTAAAAGCAATCGCATTACTGGTCCGTCTTCGACATCTACGTACATTAATTATATATATTGTAATAATCGATAATAATTAGGCGTTAATTAAATAAAAGAATTAATAAAATTTAATAGATAAAATCATTTATTTATTTCCACTTTGTAAATTTAATTCAATTTATTTTACAATTTAAAATATTAATTCCTCAGGGCCTTCACTGGGTTTGATAATTGACACAACAAATTGATTTTAAAATCTTATTAACCAACAGTTCACATTTACCTAACAATATGTCGATAGAAAGAAATTAAAAAGAAAAGAAATTAACTTTGATTCACAATTAAAAGAGAACGAAGTCTGACTCTATCCTTTAATTACGTTTACAATTAATCATTAGTTTGGTTTTGTTACTAACATCTGTCCAGCTGGTACCAGCATTCCTTTTGGTTTCGGAAGTACACTATTGCAAAATTATACACTGATTCTAGAAGTCAACTCACAGATTTTACACTATTGAAGTCAAAATTGATAGGCTCACAGGAACTCTGATGATCCTCCTGAATGTCAGCTATCTGATGTCTGCTTGCCTTCCTTGGCTGGCTATAGACGTAAATTCTCTTTGACTTTCCTAACTGGCTGTATACGTAAAAACTGCTCGCTTCCTTCCCTGGCTGGCTATAGACGTAAACTGCTTTTACTTAGCGATATTTACGAGGTAATACTTCCGTGAATGTTTTTACTTTGCCTTAAATTTACAACTTTGTTTAATAATACTTTAACGACGGCTAGTCTCCGCTCTAGTATTATTTGTTCCGTCCTCTGAAATGTCCCGCCACAAACTAACACTTATATTACTTGTTCTGCTCCTCACGATGTTTTTCCGCGAACTGACTCCTAGTTCTCTCTCGAGTTTGAGCGCGCATACCATTTTGACTTTTCAACAAAAGCGGCTGAGCTTGCTTTTCCATTGTCGCTTTGTTCGATCAGGCCGCTATAATGGATTTCTCAAACAATTCAAATTTTATGTCCAAACAATTAATGGCCTACATATATATATATATATATATATATATGTAAATACATAATTAAAACATAGAGACGATCGTTATCTGTAGAAACTTACTGAGAAGAAAAATTACATAATATAGTAAGTATACCATGATAAATTGTTTGTTATAAATTATATATTAATTTTTTAATGTTAATTATCCCTTATATGTATCTGATATATATATATATATATTCGTATATGAAAATTTATCATGGTATACTTACTGTATATTGTAATTTTTCTTCTCAGTCAGTTTCTACAGATAACGATCATCTCTATGATTAAATTTATATTAATTTATTCAGCTAGTCTAAGATTGATTTTACCTTCATTTCTATGTAAAATGACTATTTCATCATAATTAAAATTATGGTTATAATATAGCGACGGAGAAATTTTAGATAAAAGAGAAAGGGCTGAAAGATATAAACTATACGCTATATATAATAAAATCAAATTCTAAAGGAAACTAAGATCAATGTTCGCTTAATTACTCGTATCATAATGATACATAGAATTTCTGGCACTCTGATCCGTTTTTTTCCATTTGATAAGAACCTATTTGCAAAATTATCATCTACCGCACGACAAAAAACCTCGACGCAGCTGTAATATCCTCACGGTTAACCTTTTACTTATTGCTAAAATACTCGAGCGTTTCCTATTTCCCTCTTCTTAGTTCTACTTTTACTATTTTTATAGTCCGTAACTGGGGTTTTGAGGAACTCTTCGATAGAGGCCTAAAACTTGTTACTAAAGTAAAATAAGGTATAAAAACGCGCTAATTTTACTTACAGAAAAGATTTTACTAAGCAAAAGTAAGCCTTAAATAAAGATTATTTTTGACCATGGCAAAAATATACTGTAATTAATATTTAAACGTAAACCTTTCAATAAAGCCAAGTTCGAAGGCTTGGAGTGATTTTTAATTTTGACGTAAGATGAAAAATTCTCGACAGGTCCCTGAATTGGACCCGACATATAATAAAATTTATAACGTTAATAATTATACTTACCTGATTCCGTTGAATTATAAATTAGTAAAGCAGGCAAATTTAACAGAAATAAATTTTAAAAAAATAAAAAATTAGAAAATATTAATAACATAAAATTTTTATTCTCGTCAGGCGTAAAAAATAATTTGACAAGTCTGTATATAATTTATTTCTCAAAGAGTCAATACAAAATTTTATGGGGAAAAAACGAAACATTGCAGCTGCAGAATTTTAATTATATATTCGATATTTCAAGATACATATAAAATTCAGTCTCGTGAAATTTTTAAATTTGCAGCTGAAGGTTTTTAAATTTTTATTTTAATAATATGATCTATTTTTTGTATTTTACTAAAATATATTTCTACCAAATTAGGCTTATTTATTGATAAGTTATGAGGGTTAATCAATAATAATTGAAGGGAAGTATTTCAATATATGAACAGATCAGAACTCTTTTAATAAGATTAAGGGTGAACTTGGAATTCAATAGATAGTAAGTTTGGTTTTCTTCCTCAATTAAAATTTAAGATGATTATTCAGGACTATTAATATAGGAAGTAACTGCGAGGGGCCTGACGTAAGAAGATATACCAGAATAGAATATTCTGTTTAATTTCAGAGATAACATAAAGGACGTTTACCGGTATGTAACCACCCTTTCTGTAAGAATGGAGGACGACATAATATCGCTAAGAATGAAATAAGATCGTCCAAAGGTCCTCTGTTAATGAGAAAGAGCAGAAAAAACAAAGAACATTTTTATTCGGTGAGTTTTTTGTGCTTTTATTCCGGTTACACAAACTGAAGGTTTAAAATTCTAAGATTAAATTTCAAGTAATGAGCACCGATTTCTTGGTAAATATTGGCATTGCCCTTGGGTCCTAGAGGATTGGAAGACAGTCTACAAAGATAAGAGAACATCGGCCAAGGTTACTGCATCGATTGCAGGCTTTAAATCGTAAGAAGCGAGCGCGACCGACCGACCGACGTATTTTATCGATCCAGCATTTTCAATCTGATAACTACATATCAGTATTTCAGTGTGATCACTGCCAAATTACGACATACAGTCGTTAAACTGCCAGTTCCTTCCGTAATAACTGGCACAATATGACACTATAGTAACCGAAAAACGATTTCAAATAATGAAAGCAGTATTATTTATTTAATATGTAACAACAAACCTTCAATTTGATCCTTGGAGATGCAGAATGTTTCACGAACAAGAAACGAATTTTACTGATGACTAATTTCGCTGCTTTAGTAAATTCATGATTTCGAAATGTATAAATTCAGCCAAATCAGCCAGAAATAATTTATTAACAAAAAACATAAAGAAAAAATTAACACAACGTTTCATCCTCAATCTAGGACTTCATCAGGTGCACATTGGAGTAAATAATTTCATAAATATTAGCCAAATATTTATATAGAATAAATAAATTATTCTTAGAATTTACAATGCATTCTCTGCCAACAATTCCCGTTGAACTTGAAATATATATTTTTTTTGCACTGTACAGAAATTATTTGTTCCAATGTAAAACTGATGAAGTCATAGATTTAGGGCGAAAAGATTGTGTTAATTTATTGTTTACATTTTTTATAAATAAATTACTTCCGGCTGATTTGACTGTATTCATACATCTAACAATATATTGATGTCGTATAAATATAATTATTATTTCAGAATTTCCTTTCAAACTAGGTAGTAGGAACAAATGTAGTTTGAAATTATATAAAAAATCATTAATGTAAAAGATAGTTATAAATTAATAGGAAAAATTTTAAATTTATTCCGCAAAAAAACAACAACAATATTCTTGTTTTTATTAATACTGAAATTATTATTTTGTTTAAAGATGTAGGATGTCAAACAGGAAATAAAAAACGTTATGTAAATGTTTTGATACGTAAATCTATCCTACATGGAAATCTATTATCTTTTACGTTTGTATTAATATAAAGCCATATGCAGGCATTCCCGCCGCTCAGAAGCAGCGACCTAGTTCTGCGTTTCCCCGACAGATGGCAGGGATGGACTGAGCACGGTGAACCAATACTTCAACCTCTTGGTTAAAACAATCAAAACCATATTATGAAGGTATTCATTACGTCAGCTCTTATTTTGAAACGAAGGTAATAAATGTTAATGTTTTCTTCCACATATATGTATATATATAAAGTTTATTCCGTTACAGTTTTACAGAAACAGTTTTCTGGTACACAAATTTTGGAGAGGAATTCTCACGTCTCTAAGAATAAATGTTAACTATTTTGATAACTTAAACCAAATACGAACTATTCCTTTATATCGAAGGTACTGAGTGAAGAATATCCTTTAAGAGCCAAATACAATATGTGGAATGAAGTAAAAAGAAACTAACCCGAAAAAGGCTGTTTTTCCTTTGGGTTTTTTCCTGTCCTTGGCTCTAAACCAATTTATTTCAACGTTCCTAGTGTGCAGACCTTTGTCAAACGGTAAGAGTTGTTTCAATTTCTCATTGGATGGAGGCATGGAATCTGGTAAGTTGCATCTCCACAACAAATTCTGATCCGTTATGGGAAAGGCGTAGGACAAGTATCAGGAGTACAACCTACCTCATGCTGGTTTCTCTATGGTTTTCCCTGCATCGCATTCAGTTGAATGCCGGAGAGGATCCTTAAATCAGTCAGGAGGCCCGAGCACCAATTGGCTACATAGGTTTCCTTTCTGCATCCCCCATTTCCATTCCCTTCCAGTGCTATACATCAAAGCGGATAAACCTCATGTATCCTGTCACTAAAAAAGTTGAATAAAGTAATAACATATTACAACGATTTTATAAATAAGATTTTTTATTTAATATGCAAATAAGCAGTTTTACCCGGTGACAGATACATGTATTACGATAAATGAATTTACAATAAATAAAGATTATTAATTTAGATAAATGAACTCTACGTGTGGACAGTATTTCAATCATAACAAAGTAAATGAGGAATAATATTAATCGTATGTCAATTTGAAAAGTTCATTATATATAAGTATAACAATTTTTTGTTCCGGCCTGAAAAACAAATCAATGGAATTATACGAGAACATAGAGAGTAACGTAAGAGACTAACATATAATAACACTTCATTACATTGTTTATAGACTGTGAATCAGATGATTTTTCTAATTACTTTACTGCATTCCACTAACACATGTTCACTAGAGAAAATTAAGATTGACTTTAAATTTTCTTTCCTCTCCAGGACTTGATCTTGACAGATTTTTCGTTTTAGTAATTTATTCCTATTTCAGAATGATTATTTGCCATCATCCGTTCTTTGAAGTCTTTCCTTTATTTCGACACTTTGATTTGTCCTCCCGTATTGAGTCGGTTCTTTCATTCTGTCCCGAATTCCCTGCCAAGGTTTTTTACCTGCAAAGGCTTTAAGGATAACGTGTTGCCAAGCTCTTTCCCTTCTTGTCCGTAGCGTGTTCCACCCTAGCGGCTTTTCTTTTACGCTTCCATGCCCTGGTCGTATGTGTACGAATTTCGCGGCTCTTTCCTTTATAAGGATTATACTGATTTTTTCATACGGATCCTTGTAGAAAAAATGGGCTATTTAAAATATAAGAAACGTATGGACTGTGTTGAATGAGTTAGAGTCATGAATGTGTTTTAACTCTCTTTCCTTATATACGGTTAAGGAAATGTGTAATTTACACATAGTATATTTTAAACTCTGCTAGACTAATAAATACGTTCAGCGCGAGCGACAAAACTCGAGGTAGAGGACGCTCAAACGCCGTCTAAAATTACTTTAACCATTATAAAATGAAAAAAAAAACAACTACTGAGAGACCTTAATGGTGCGCGTCGAATGCTAACCGTTTCCGTGATCTTTTATTGATTTCTTGGCTGAGTATCGACAGAGTAGAGGAGAAAGAAATGGGCAGGAATGATTAAATAACTCAAATAAATTAAAGTTATAAAACAAAGAATTAATTGCCGACCCCTTGTGGTCAGCGTCACTGCCTCGCAGACCTCAGATGTCCCGAGTTAGAATCGCGGCGCGGGTGTGGATGTTGTGTGTGTTCCCATACCTAGAACCCACACAATATTATTTCCCCGGCTAGTGAAATGCAAAAAGTCGCTAATGACCATAGATGTTGATGCGACTAACAATAAAATTTTCAAAGAAGCAATTAATTGATTGTAGAACCTGTAGATTTGTTCCAGACAAATTATAATTGACCAATAGTTTAATGCGACTATAAATTTTTAATTTTTAAAAAATAAATAAATTATAATGACATGTGTACTATCCTCATGCGGTGTGATCGTGTATCTCGAATGTAATTTTTGGACGGTATAATTTCCATATCGGCCATAACATCAAATACAAAGTGCGCACCAATGGAACAAGAATTTTCTTTCATAAACAAAGCACGACGTCGGGAACCTGATTCTTGGGAGGGACTTTTTTTAAAATGAAGAGTAACGTCTGATTGAAAATTAATAATAAGAAAGACGGCCAACTTGCGTTTTTTATGCACCTGAAGAAAGGAATAGAATTCCAGAAACTTTGTATGGTATTTATATTATCCTTTCCTTTGTCTTATTTGGCTATATTTCTTATTATTGATTTTCTTTGTCTCGACCACGCAGGGGGTGGCCAGAGGAGTTGAAAATGGTCAACGCTGATGTGGCCATTTGCATGCAGACGGCTGAGTAAGCTGTTTGTTAAAAACGGACTGGAGGGCTGTAGAACGGATATTGAGTTTGTCAAGATGCATCTGGATGTTCTGTTGGCTAATGTTCTGTTGCAGACAAAGTATGCTGTAATTCTCATCAGTCAGATATTTCTCAGTGACAATTGGAGAAGTTCAGATCAAAAATGCTCTGAATTAGGACTTTCTGTAGGGGACATGAAGAGAAGAATCGCTAATTCCCGATGACACCGGCTGAAGTTTACGTCAGAAAATCTCGCGGTTGTCTCTTATTCCATTTCTTAGAAAAATTCAAATCTCCCGCTATCGGAAGGGCGTGGGACAAGTACCCAATGCCCGACCTACCTGATGCAGGTTTTTCTAGGGTTTTCCCTGCATTTCTTTAGGCGAATGCCAGGTAGGATCCTTAAAATATAGCCCGGGGCCCTAGCTAACCCTTGGCTACCTTCCTCTACCCTTCCGCATGCCTCCTTTCAAATCCCTTCCTATCGTATTAAAGGGGAGTTGCCCAAAGTGGATTACCCTCATGTAGCCTGTTGCCCTAAAAAAAATAGTTTCATGGAATCCAGTACAAATTATTATTGACGAATTGATCGCCTAGTGAAGCCAGGTATTTATTTACCTCAGCGTTGACCATTTTCAACTCCTCTGGCCACCCCCTGCGTGGTCGAGACAAAGAAAGTTAATAATAAGAAATATAGCCAAATAAAGAAAAAGAAAGTGATAATATAAACACCAAACAAATTTTCTGGAATTCTATTCCTTTCTTCAGGTGCATAACAACGCAAGTTGGCTGTCTTTCTTATTAATAATTTTCAATCAGACGTTACTCTTCATTTTAATATAGACGCAGAAAGGAATTAATTCGATATTAACCTCTATAATTCACATTTTCTCACCCCGTCGCGATTTCGCTGATTCAACTTCACCGGAAGATGGTTTCAGAGACGTTGGTCGCCAACACGTCGTTCATCTCCACAGAACATTTCCCGCAGAAGAAAATAGTCTAATCAGATGACGGCGTTGACACTTATTAACACAGTTGTATGTTATTTTTTCCAATAGCGGAACACAAAGCGGAAAGAAATTGGAAATTAATTAAACGAAGTCGCAACAGTTGTTATAATCGCGGCGCAATGGAGCGTGGCTTGCGCGACCGCTAACTCATTGCGAAGTCTGCTGCTGACGCCGCTCCGGGTCGATGCAGTCGATGCCTCTGATGTACGAACGCCACATTGCTTCCTTCTAATTAGCAAATTTTCGCTTCCTTAAACCTAAACACGGCTCCCAGCTCAGGCCAAAAAAAAACACCCTCGTTCATATTGATTCCCCAACGCGTAAAAATAAATTCCGAGTCCTTTAGAGCTCTTAATGCCCAACGATGCAACTCAGAATGCCCCAGTTGATTTACGAATTTATTCACGCGGTTAAATTGCGCAATTAATTCAAATAAGATAAATTAACGTGTAATAATTAAAATTTTAAATAATATTAGAATTATTCATGTATTATCGAAAACAGAAACGTTTTATCCACATTTATGTTATTACGTTATTGTAACATTAATATATTTTATTGGATGGTTTAGCCGTATTAATCGTGGCCGTGGCCGACGATGCGTCACGATAGTATATTTACCAAAATTTTTCGATGGTATATTTGTATAGTATATATATATATAGAAATCTCGACTTCAAAATTTCAGGTTTAATTTTTAATAACTCTTTGCTAAAGAAGTATGACGTCCTTATCCTGTTTTTTGTTATAAAAAACTAATGTATTTTACATAAATTGCATTTGGAACTTTCGACTATTTTCAAACCAATACATGTCACACCTAATTAGCACATTTAAAAAATAATTAAATCAACCATGGTTTTTTTAAAATGTGCTATGGTGGTGCGAAATGCATTTTTTGGTTTCCAGTTGAAAACTCATAATGCAATTAATGTAAAATAAATTTTTGCAAGCTCTCTAAATTTATAACTTTTATTAAACGTTGTGTGGCATAGACATGTTTTACATCAATAATAACTTTTTAACCTGTACTGAAGATGTAAAAAATTTAGAGACGTTGTAAGCTTAAAATACGATAGTTGATCAATCAGTCACTATAACATGAAAAATGACTCACCCATAACAATTGCATTATCATGTTGAGAACTAGAAAATATGTAGACCAATTTATTGTTTGTTAGTGCCAAAAGGATGGCTATGAACGTCTCTAAAAGGAAAAACGAATTATTTTCAATATGACTTGCTACGAACCTCAAGACTAATTAATTAAATGACGCTCAAGATGCAGTGGCTTCAGTAATTAATTTTGAATTTCTGTTTATATAACTTGAGGGAAGTAATATTCTTTGATGTCAATCATTGTTGGTATTCACTGAAGGGGATCCTTGTCGCGAGGAAAGGCTTTTTCGCCATTGAAGTTAATTAAGTTAATTTTCTCTTGCCAGTGTGCCTAGTTTGGTTTCCCTGTTTACGAAAGATATTATAGGATTAAGTTACTGGGATATAATTGGATATATTTAAACAAGAATTATATTACCCTTCAACGCTTTCAACGGGGGTTTAACCCTTGGGTTAAATAAATAGCGATAACTATATTGTTATTTGTCGTTGTTAATTGATACGTGAAAGCAATATTCTGAAATAGCAATTATTTTGAGTGTTAAGGTTTTCATTCAAAGAAATAAATATTTCAAGCTACAAATTAAATGAGCCAACTAAAATTTCGATTACCTGGCTGCAAACTGTAACTTTATGGTACCATGAGGTGGGAATCCTCACCATGTAAATTATTTTATTCGCATATATGTTTAACAATACGTAAATTTCTGCAAAACTTGCAGAAATCCTGTTCTTTGTACCCTTTTATTCAACTCACTTTTTATCATTCCCAATTAATAGACTTTTGTATTTGTTTTGAAAAATTAATAAAATATCAGTCTTCATAATTTTAAAACTGCTCATTTTCAGGGAAAGAAAGCTCGTATTCTGAGCCCTTTCTTTTCGCGGAAGACGTACAAACCATTGTTTCTCATATGAAGAATTGAGAAAAGTAGATTTTAATCTCATAAATATTAATAGAGATTGTTAGTAAGAAGGGTAATGACATAGAAATACACTGTTCTAATATTTTAAACATACTAAGTTCAAAATTAATATTTAAATTAACAATTTATATCTGGTAGAAAATAATATTTCGCTTTTATCTATAACAATATGATTTGTTATCCTTTTTTTACGTAAACTAATGTTTTCATATATTGTACAAATTTGTTTTGAACTGTTTTATATTGACGTTCCTTTAATAATTTTATTACTCTAGTTCTAGAGTTTCCCTTTGCATATATTGACACATGTTCAAAAATAGAAATATTAGTTTTTCTACCCTGGTTCTTTATATTCACATTTTCGATTAATTTAATAGTTTTATAGAAATTAAATTTAATGGTTGTCTATAGACAGCGAAAACACTTAAAATGGAAAAGACGTGAAAGTAAAACCAATGGAATGACTGTCTCACCTGGCATACGGAACGAGTAACTTTCTTGTGTTATATAATCAAACACTTCGTACTGGAACACTATTATTTGTTACAAACAATTTAGTTAATGTCATATTTAAATATAGAGGGAGTGTTTTACGTTATATATCACTAATTACGTAAGCTGTTTTCATTTTTATTAAAAATGATCAGTTAAATATATTATATTTTCGTTTTATTTAAACAAATAGTATCAAAAATATTTCCCTGACATTTTTTCCGATATTGTCTCAGTACACTTACCTTTTAAAGATTTTTTTCAATATATTCCACTTAAAATAAAATTATATCCATGGTACGAATATATCATAAACTATTTAGATATCAGAACTGTTGGCTAGTTGAGTTAAATTGTTGGCTTTCTTAATTTAACCAATTTTAAATTCGCAAATAAGTTTTATAAACAGTCTATTTTATTTTAGAAGTTTAGCATTTACCTAGGATTTATGACGCTTTCTGTAAAATACGAAGAAGGGAGGTTAGAGAATTCTCTAATTGGTATACTGTCTGCAGAGTGCATTATTGTTTAGAAAATTTATATAGAAAGGATGAGCTTTTCCCTTTCACAATCAATAAGATTCGTTCAAAACTCCTGAATCATAATTTTATTATTTGCCAATTTTCATCTGGATGAATGTGAATTATTACTCTTATTTAACTTCCATAACAGAAAGTTATGTTTTCACTAACCAAAAATATTTAGCTGAAATAGATACCCTTAAGACTCAAAAAGACGTTTCCTTCGTTTTAACGTACAATAAGGGGCAGTATTGAAGCTTGGCAGTTGAAACGCTGCATATTGACCGGAGACAATAAAGAATGCATGTGGCGCATTAATGATTCTGGTATTAACGCTTCCCCTTTGACACCTTCGACGCCGCACGCTATTGATTATTTAAACTTGCTCTTAGGTACGGAATTTCTGCATTTCGATACCATACGCCACCATTAATGGGATCAGCTGAACGTATCGTTATATTCGGTATTGGAATATGATTAATACAAAGGTAATTATTTAAAGATTTACGCATTCTATGTAATACTTTCCATTCACATTTTAATTACTAGCTACTCTAATTCTTTTAATAGCAAACCCTTACACATTTTTAATTTCTTCAAGTTACATAGTAACTATGCCATTTCCATTCTCTGCAAATAATTGTGGATCTTTCTACTTTGATGCTTAATACTAGTTGATTTCCCGACTATGTCCAAGTATTCCTAACCCAATTTTATATTACAACGAAAAATAACTCAAAATTTGATTATAAACAATATATTTAGTTTGAACGGAACGAGCAACTATAAACTTGTACCAAAGTTATCCTTATCAGAAACCATGGCGTTGTCAATTCAACTCCGAAATAAATCAAGTAATTACCCTTATTACTTGTCATCGACAAAACAAAATAATAATAATTTGTCTGATAATTAGTATCTGAGGGATGAAAAGTGTTTCTGCTACCTTCTTTCCTGTTAATATTTCACTGCATCTTACAGCCGTCTAGATGGTTTTGCTGAGGTCTATCATCTAAAATGAGAATTGAATGTCATCCGTACTGTCACAAATAAGATTAGTTCCTTCCAAAATAATGGGTTCGACACCAATCCCTCGACCATTTTGAACTTTTTGTAATTAATCACTTCTCAGCTTTCTGGGGACTCAAAGTAAGACAACTGGTATAGGATGTGTCACTGATGAACTCGGAAATCTCAACATTATGAGTTCGATACCATTCTTGGTCATTCTGGACATAACATCCTTATCATCCCCATCTCCTAGATGACCTTTTGCGGCTGGTGGATTCACCACGCGATCACCACAATAGTTTACGGCATGAAGCTCTTACGTTCCAACCACCTATCAGACCTTGTATAGAGCCCACATTCCTTCGAATCTGTAAGGAACTCGCTGAGTTATTTTCCATTATCTAGAAATTGAGGGTAGTTTTGGTAGGTTCATTAAAATAAAAAAAAACTAATGGTCCTATGCTTAAAAGGGTTAATAAGGCATCGGCATGATCATCGTTTTTTTCAGCGACTACAAGAACGATGGATTAAACATTGGGACATTTTATTATTCCTTCGAAATAGAAATAATCATTTCTGTGTTTGTCACAATCGAATCTAAATTTCATATCCAACAAGCTAATATTATTCCTCATATTGACTTTTGAATCCGAATTTCTTGTGTCATCGTTTTTTATAACCTTGAAATAAAAAGGCTGTAAATTGTGCGTTTAATTCAAGAAGTTTCTTTCCTACATATTTTAAGTCATTTCATGTTTATTTAGATCTATATTAATCAAAAGTCGAAATAAATCATGTAACTATATCTTTAGGATCTTTGTAATGTACCAGAATCCCGGTCCCTGTATTGGAATCCTGTCATTTTTATAAAATCTTGAAGTAAACGATACGTTATAAAATTCCAATATTCTTCAAAGTGCTGAAAACTATTTTCCAATTTCAAGCTTTTTCACAGTTATATTTACAACATAAATACATATTTCTGCATAACTGCCATTTTTAGACGTACAGATAAAATATATAATATTGATTATATTCAATTTCTACATTATTTTTCAAATTGTAACTTTTAATTTATTTGTAGTTACAACATGTAACTCACTACGTTCTTTTCATTTCCCGCGAAAATGAGAGTAGTTTTGGTAGGTTTATTAAAATAACAATATTATTGGTCCAGTGCTTCAAACGGTTATTAACAATTTTCTACTGAGCGCATTAAGTGAACCAAAATTATTTTCCCCTATATTCATTGTGTCCAAATAATTGTATTTCATTTATAGTGATTGTAATGTCCTTTGAGACAATATTTATTACATATTAAAATAATCAACTCTGCATAATATTCAAAAATAAATCACAGGATTATTTATGAGCTATATAACACAGCACATTATTTTAAAGAAGTTAGTTCGAAAGTGAACACGTCATCTCCTCCTTACAGCTCTACACGTGCGGTTTTACTCCTGCGACGGCATACAGGGCGAAATTCGCAGGAGTATTTGGCAAGTAAGCCAGGACGTGGTACATTTATCGTGTAAGTGATCTTCCGTATCTCCGGTCTTGTTTCCTGTATCTCCATTCTTCCTCTCCAACATCTTCACATCAACTCCGTGCCATCTACACATCAGAATTTTGACGACTCGTTTCAAATTTTCACTTATTTTTCAATTCTCCTGAGATCATAATACTCAATAGGGCCCTAAAATACCCACTTCATACTTCTCTCAACAAACCCAAACAGTCGTTGTCGCATACAAGCTAGATGTTCTGCTCAATGTTCTTGATATGGTGACTGACAGGGAAGCGTATTGGGACCAACACTACACATGCGATTTATCCAAAACAGTTGACGTTACTGTAGCTACATTCGCTGATGATACTGCAGTACTTACTAAAGGATCAATAATAGAAGAAGCAACCAAAAAATTGCAGAGAGCAACTGATAAGATCCATCAGTGGAGCCAGAAGCTCAAATGGAAAGAGCATGTGAAGAAAAAGCGCGAAGAACACGTACATCGTAATGCGACAACTATATTGGCTCCTGGGACGACACTAAAAAATGCCAATACAAAACAAACTATACAACCAGGTCCTTAAACAGATCTGGCTTTACGGTATCCAACTTTGGGTATGTGCAAGCTATACTAACGTTAAGAGCATCCACGTGGCAAAACCAGATGCTCCGTTGTATGTAAGAAACACTGAGCTTTATAGACACCTAAAGATCCCTTTTATTAAGAAATAAATCAAAAGATCCCTACACAGGGGTCCTTCGTCTACTTGACAACACAAACCTACACCGCCGTCTTAGGAGAACAAAAACCTTCGAGTTAGTGTAGTGAGTGGTAAAGAACAGAACAAGTGTGTGGAGTGATCTCCCCGTTTCAGCGCTGAAACCTTAAACGTCACTGGAAGAAAAATAGTATTTTAATAAGGAGACTTATGAAATACATGATGAAAATTAATGGCTGGTCAGATTTGACCAGTTTCAATGTACCGCACAAAATTTGAGTGCCTTGAAATTTGAAAAGTATGGCGACTACACGTATGGTGTGTAAACTCATATCTCTTGCGAACACGTCTCGAACCATTTATTCCGACCTTTATACCTGGGACTTCAGTTGGTCTAGCGCTCTGTCACAATGTAAATTATGTGCGACATAAATTACAGTTTAAACGTAAAAATAAATTAGTCTCCTTATAATATGTAAGATACACCCTATTCAGTCAAAATATCTTCCAGGATTTGGATATCACTTAATATCATCGTTTATTTATCTACCAAAGATTTGTTCACAATCGTTTTAGTTTTATTAGTCCACTTCATGAAGTTCTTCCATGGGTGCTAAAAAATTGGTAGGGCACTTTGATTTTCAAATAAATTAATAACTCTTCAATTTCTACATAATCAATTTTCGCTTTCTACCATCAGTACCAAATATTAATAAAATTTATTTCTGTCAACACACAGTTTATTTTAATATGAAAATTCATTTAATATCTCAGTAACTTTAATTTGTTTTAAAAATATATTGTAGTATAAAATTACCACAATTTTCAGTCAATAGCATAATGGCTTATTTAGTGCAGTACTATTTCTATTTCGAGCTTTCCGATTAGCTGCCAGGAGTATTAGCCAGAATTTACTGGAGCACTGAAACCGTTGACGTGTTGTTTGCCCCTCGCAATGCTAGTGCGAAATGCTCTTCGGAAGAGTGTGTACCGAATCTCTTGAGTCCTTCAGCATGGCAAAGCAACGTTTCAGCACTTGATCAGATCGGAACGTCAGCTAAAACGGAGGCTGCTTTTTGTGAAAGCCGTTAAAAATAAAAGAGGATGTTGATAGAGTGGAAGGAGGGGAGATATATATAAGAGGAGAGAAAAGACTGAGCTACATTTTGTTTGCGCGGATGTCAGACCTTTTTTGTTCTTCCCCGCGTTTACGGGCCTACAAGTGTCTCAAGCAGAAAGAGCCTCCCTATATTATAAAGGAAATAAGACTCACCTCAGAGACGACGCATCTCAAACGAATTTTTATACGTTGATAGGCTATTTTCCCTTATAACACCTGGTCGTTAGTCGTTTGAACGTAATTTAAAAAGTGACGGTTTGTTTAACGCTGTTTTATGAAAAATATTGTGCCGTTTCCGAAGTTTTAATAATCCCTTTCGAGACCATAATTTTCTTTCATACTATCATTGTTTTAAATTCTGTAGTAATGTTACAACAAATCTTTATTTCTTTATTCACTTGCTATCCTTATTGATCTCAATTCGAAAATTATTTGATATGGTTGATACGGGGTGACTTTCAGTAATGGTTTTCATCACATTCATTGTCCATTAAAATTCTTTTAATTTAAACGGAATAAAAATCACAAAGTTGTACATCTTCATATTCTCGTCAGCATTTCATAATTTGAATCGTTTTCCTTCTTCATTTTGACAACGGATTTGAAATCGTTCCATAAGCAACATAACCAGAGATAATTTTTTCTGCTTTAATTTTTTTAATGCAGTAATATTATATTATACGTTTTGATTTCCTGTTATTGATCAAGTTCTTTCCGTGAAGTTCTGTTATTATTTTCCAGATATAATTGAATTTCTACTTTAAGAATCACAAATTCTCTCCGGAGAACACCAGCTGTTGACTTCAGTGGACGTGAGCAATCCACTTCTTTTCTCCGAAGAACTGTTTCTTACCCACTCATTCTAATGACCTCGTCATTAGCCACCGTGTCTGTTTACTCGACTCTTCCTCTCAGTTCTCTTAGCATCGCATCGCCAGATTCCGCACGTAATACTTTTCATTCTTTACACTTTGGTACTTAACACTAGTTTCGCGAACTATGTGAGTAGACATTGGAGCAAATATGCACCAGGCATTTCAACATTTCTCATAAAATAAGAGGAAGTACATTTATTCAAAAAGTTAATATGGTTACAGTTACTTAGAAATAATTCTTGATTAAAAAATTTCATTTAAGTAAAATGTTGAAAATTTGATCCTGCTTACATCAAAGGTTTATGGAAAGTCTACAATTATAATACTATATGAGGGTTATTCAGAATGTTATTTATTATAAAACGTCACAGAGTTTTTTCAAAAAACCATTTTTATTTAATTACTTAAACATTTATCTATTTTTATACATAGTTTTTTCCCTTCTTTAAACGTATTCGACAATGTTATACATGCCTAAGTCATCTAGGTCTGCCGCCTCTGAGAACAACCTGTCTTTAACTGCTTCTTTCACCTCGTCGTCTCTGAGGGTCGTCTGAGAAATCCATGTCTCGTCCCGTGCGTCATTCCTTTCCAAATAATTTATCACGTACCTTATGATATCGGTCCAAAAATCAAAATAACAAACCATTCGTTTCATTTGGTGTTACTCAGAAAGCAGCCTGGAAACTAACGTGATATTGCAAATTTTCAGAGACAGATTAAAAGAACGGCTTGTAGTCTTGTTTTTTTTTGGACCGAAATCCTAAGGAAGGTGATCAATTCTTAGAGAAGATTGACACAGGGGACGATACGTGGGTTTCTCACATGGCCCCATAGTTGAAGAGGTGAAATAAGTAGATAAAGACTGGTTTTCCTCACAGGCGGCAGACGTCTATGACTTAGGCATACAAAAGCCTGTAAAGCATTAAGATGAATATTTTTAAAAAATTGAAACAATGTAGAAAAAGACAAAAACATATAGGAAACTAATTTTAAAAAATATTTTGAAAAAAACTGTGATGGTTTATATTTTATAAGAAATCGGACCTTACTTTCCGAATAACCCTCGTTAAAGACTCTTTTAAAGTTATATATACGTAATTAGAATCTCTCTAATAGAAGACAAATTGTCATTTATTTAATCCAATCCTTTTTACCAGTCTCTTCCTGCAAACACTTGCCTGATTCATCTGATAATCAGAATATTATATCATTGTTGCCTTACATCTCCTTGGCTTCAACCTATTCAATACATTATTGTAATTCGGATTCATTTGGACAGAGGTCTAAGAATAGAAGAATAGTTCCAACGTCTCACACATCTACAACTTGGTTGCGTTTACGCTTAAATACTCTAAATGATTGAGTTATACGTTTTTAAGATCTGACTTTTCTTACCCTTCCGGAGTCGCCATTAGTAGTTAATTTTCAGTGATACATGTTGTAACGTACATAAAAATATTCGAAGGAGCAACTGAGTGATAATACGCTCCGATGTGAAATCAATTTTGAAACGTTGTTGGGAAAATAACAACAACCCGGCGCGCAATAAACGCAAGCGACCAGGCTTGCAGGGCCACATACATGATTATTCAGATAGGACGCAAACTGGTTTACGAAAACTGATCGATGCAAAATTGGGGACTTCATTATTCAGGAGCCTGAGTTGTCCAGAATAATTCACATTTTAAGAACAGAGGAGAGAAAATTTCACTGTTCGGTTACGGTGAATCGTTAATTCATGTCATTGTTTTAATTCCAATTTGTTGCCTCAAAAACATTAAAAACGTTTCATTTCTTCATTGGATTTTAACCTCCTCCGGCTAATATCGGCCGTCTTCTTGCAGTCGCAGATCCACTTTATGGTCGTTTTGGCTCTGTGCATCCATAAGTCAAGTACTCAAGGGTCAAATATCTGCTTCTTGAATTATAGTGAGACATACGATTAGAATGTAATTGAACTTATTATAAATGCGTCCCATTCTAGTTTGTTTCTATTATAGTTTTCTTGGAAAAAATACTATTGTAGCTGTTATTTATTCTAGCAAAACATTTTGGAAAACATATTATGTTTTTTTTTTGGGTGTAGACAGGCTATGTGTAGGGTAATCCACATAGTGGCAACTCCCCTCTTATAGCATAGGACAGGGATTTGAAAGGGGGGATGCGGAAGGGAGGAGGAAGGTTGCCAAGGGTTAACTAGGGCTCCCGGGCTATAGTTTAAGGATCCTACCCGGCATTCGCCTAAAGAAATGCAGGACAAACCCTAGAAAAACCTGCATCAGGTAGGTCGGGCATTGGGTACTTGTCCCACGCCCTTACAATGACGGGAGAGGGGTTTGCTGTGGGGTCGCAGCTTACCCTTCGCCATGCCTTGGCCAGTTTAGGAGGCAGCTGGCCGACTATTCCAATAGGAATAGAGGACAACTCTTACCGTATGCCCAAGATCTGCGACCCCGAAACATACACCTCTCAAAACAGACCAAGGTGCTTCGGCAAGTGGGAAACTTAGTTCAAAAACAAACAAACAGAGAGTTGTGAAGGCATCCCCAAAGGTAGAATCCTCTCGCAGGCTTCCTTCTCATATTATGTGTTCCAAATCCTTTACGATATTGAATACGAACTTCGTCACGGCTGCGAGGAAAATGGACCAGGAAATCAAAATTTGACGATTAACTTAATTCCAAGTTTCCCACATTATAGTTTATTTCCCAAAACCGCATATGATATTTGTCTCTGAATCTCGAATAAGTGCGTCTATATATGGGGATAAAATCAGAACCGTTCACTTGCTAGGAAACAGTAACAATATTTCAAAAAAGTAACCACTCACCAGGAAGGTTCAATTGGTAAACTTATTTTAATTTGTTTTTAAACTGAAGTTTTGCTTTGCAATTTTTACCAAAAAAATGCAGATTTAACGTATTTTTAGTAAGGGAACAAATAATATCAATTAACAATCTGTAAAATTGAGCTTAAAACGCTTTTCAGAATGTTTATAAAATAATTAAAAAGTGAACTGTCATCGAACTGTCCTTTAATAATTTGTCACAAGTTTTAGTAACAGCTTGTGGCAGCCGCCATTAATTTGCATACTCAACGTCTATCAAGTAATATTAGTCACATGTTGAGTAAACAGATGGCTATGTCGGCTGCCGTAAAATATTACTAATAATTTGACGAATTAATAAAGGACAATTCGATTACTTATTCGTTTTTAATTATTTTTCACATAGAATAAATAAAAAGACGGTCTAATGCATTTATTATACTTATCATTGCACCTGAACAGAAGCAACAAAAAAATATTTTCTATTTTAAAACTGATATGCTATTGTTTTGAAACGAAAAAATGTTTCATTTATATTTTTCAAATACTCTTTACATAATTTAAGACTTTCCATTATAAATGAAAATATAGGAACAAATTTCTATCAAAAATATTCAGTTTTTTCAGTTGAGAATAATATAATTGCAATATATATATATATATATATATATATATATATGTATATATATATATAATGTAGCCGCTCCGCTACCCTCCTTATGTTTTTTCGTTGATTAATCATGTTTGGGCGCCAGGTAATTTTTGGGATAAAACCACCAAAACAACTTTTTAACCTTTCATAATTTTATTTAATCGAACATGAGACATAATTTAACTACAGGGCTTGGTTTATAAAACTTTTAAATCTAGTTGTAGCACGTCCATCCTTGGTCGAGTCCAGTCTGGAACTGACCATTACGCTTCTCCCCTTGGCCGGCCTAAAACAACATCGCATTTCCGGCACCTGCATAAACACAACTATTGCAGTCACCCCCGCCAAGGGCGCTCGACCGTACCTCGCAACAATCTTGTTACAATATATATATATATATATATATATATATATATATATTATAACATCTCAATTTGATCTTGGTGTATTATTGCGTTTGTCGGCATCCTCTTACCAAGTCATCTATTGTTAGGTATTCTTAAGTTGAAAAGGATTATGGCGCGCGCATCAATGTGTTAGGGCCGTTCCCGTGTAGGTCTCGTCGGGGTATGGAGTTGAGTCTCCAGGAAAGAGCTCAAAACATTGGAGCAAAGAAGTATTGGAAATGTTATAAGGAACTTTAAAGTTTGTCGTAGTGTCGTCGATAAATCAGCCACGCGCTGCAGATATATGTATCTCATGTTTCGATACAATACAAGTTATAGTTATGTTCGATAATTTTCTTATTAAACAAAAATTATCTGGTGCTCGATAAAATTGTGAAAGGCGAATAAAGGACTATAAAGGTCGTATTACTATATATATATATATATATATAGTAATATTCAAAAAGAAATTAAATTAAAGTAAGCCGCCACGTAAGCGTCAAATTATGAAGTAATCAAAATGAAAGGAAGTTGAAATTAAATAATTATTTATAAATATATAACAATTTAATTTATCAAACAAAATTTTGTTTTCATTGATTTATAATAATATTTTTATTTTACCTCGGATTTTGTGAGAAAAAAATTTCATGGTCACCTATCGGGCCTCCAATAAAGATAGTACAAAAAATATAAATTAAAATTAAAATTTATAATAACACAATTATTCCTAACTTGAAAGTTACCTGATTGAAATCTGACTGTATATATTTACATATAAGTTTACAGATGAGAAATTTATTTGTAGTTACATACCATTGTCTGGGATTCTGGGGTTTGTGCACACCTAATTTTGTTTTTAACACTTTTCACAGACAGGCCATTTGCACTGATTCTAATTATTATTGTTGGCGAACACATTAAAACACAGCCGACGTCTTTCTGTTTCTGACTATATAATTGTTTGTCGATTAAGCATCACTCGCTGACCAATCGCTGTTTACAGTTCACTCTCTACAACCTGCTCTTTATACTGATGGCCACTGACATAGAATCATCAGCTACCTACATCACACTCGGCTACATTCTCTCTGTTAAAGTTTAGTGACCAACTACTCCGAGTAACTCTGACTCAGCTACATGCTCAATACAGACTACTCACCCTCCGAAATCACACTCTGCTTCGCTAAAATTCCGCACGTCTATTTATGCCTTAGACGACAATGCCCTTGGTAGCAAGCATTATCGACTTCACATTCTCGTCGATAATACCAAAAGTCACAATGCAATGGCCTCAGAGTTAAACCGCAAATAATGAATGATAAAATTTATTTATTGATTAATTACATATTTGTAATTACTACAATATATATATTGTAATATCCCTCTTTTTGATAATTATTGTTATAGGAATTTAGATTAAACAAGTTATTAAATTTTATTAAACAAAACAATTTTATTAATCTAGAATACAACTCAAGAAAATCTCTGTATATTTTTTATATCCTTTTGCCTCAACAATTAAATTACACTAATAATCCAGTTACATTTTATAAATCAAACTCTGTACCCCAGGGTCTTTACTGGGTTCATAAGGAAACGGAAAACTAAAATTTACAATTTAAACAATGCAATTAAATAAAATGAAAACGAAATCTGACCGATTACCCTTATTTAACAATTTACAGAATTTATTACTGAATGTCTACTTACAATTTTATTTGGGGTTTTTCAGGAATGCACTTTAATCTACAATGCCCTTCTGTTCACAGACTTTTACACACGCTTCACAGACACGTTCACTTTATCCTTTTTGATATCCCGACTCCTGACAGCTTGCATGGACTAAAACGTTTATTTTATTTTTTAGGCACGGCCACCATTCAATTTGACCGAATTTTTATCACCGCCTCCAAGTCCTCCTCCTTTTCGGTCTTCATTTCAACTCCTAAGTCTTTCTCGTTCAGATTCTGGCACCACACTCCACGTCCATCTCCTTTGAGGTCCTCCAGTCCAACTCTGCTACCACACTCCACGTCCTCCTCCCTTGTTCTCAGACATCCAACTGACTTTTCTATGCACATCCCCCTCTCCAGAATATTCCTTTTTTTCACAGTTTTTTAGTTTCCACGTTCGCCAAACAAACACCAACTGTTGGCTTTCTCACGCTCCGAGAACCCCTTAATACAATTAAAATAAACTTTTCTTTTAATATAATTGTGTGTCCACAAAACTTCTGTCATTATGGCTTTAGTGTTTCGTCCCGAAGTCTGTCAAAACCATTAGCTCTAAGAGCCGCTAAACGTCCAATTATAGTCCTCCCCTTCTCTAAGATCCGCTTATCCGTCATTTTATTATTATCTTTTTTTATATACAAACCACTCAAGAATCCCCAGTCTGAGTTAATAAACAAATCTTATGAAATAAGAACAAAATTTATGTCCTTCTTAACTGGGTATTACAATATATATATATGTATATAAATTAGTTTAACACAAATTTTTAAAACAAAATACAATATTATTCAATTGAATAATAAATTCTCTATTATGTACAAAATTAATTACTCCGAAATAGTGTGGAACCACTGATACACATTAAAATTAGTTAAAATTTGTAATATATATACGTTTTATTGTAGGTTTAAAAAAAAATTTAAAACTACTGCAAGCAAAAGTTTTGATCTCGTTTGAATACCGAGATCAATTGTCTTTTATAGTTTCTCAGACAATTATGTTTGACGTAGACTCATTTAATGCACATACTTACAAGAATTTTTAAGATTAAAAGAGGACGATTAGATTGTGGGTAATAAATAGTATACGGGGGGATAGTATTCTCTGTATTTCCCAGAGGCCATCAATCTAAGCCTTTTCCGATGAAGTTAGACTGTACCTCTCGGGCTTGGAGAGATAAATGAGGAAGAGATAGTCGATTCCCTGGGGACTCTATGCCCCCTGAAATCCATTTATACCCTTTAATACAGGGTAATTACAGCAAGTTATTTCCAAGTGTCTGTGATTCATCTGGCTCCGGATTTTAATATCTTATCAAATTTTTTAACATTGCATACAATGAAACTCTAAACTCATTGATTTCTATTTACTTGAAAGTAGGAGATTCATTTAAAATTTGAAACTTCCCGGCTCAGATGACTATCAATCATCCAAGTAACATGCAATATTTCTGTTACGGATAATAATGTGATTATACAACAACAACAAAGTTATAATCTCAAAACAAGAGGTATTAAACACCAAACTGCAAATCAAGTTTGTGATCTCACAGAAAAATTCTGTTGAATGTCACACACAATTATTTTTCCAGCTTTATCTAACCGACTAAAAGGTAAAACACGTGTATATACAGAATGTACTCCTTGGCAAAATTTCAGGTATGGATTCCTGATATTAAGTGAAGGGAAATGAGTATTACAAAGTTTATGAATGTTAGTGCCTGACCACATGCCTTGTTATCTGGACTAAATTGCGAAACTCTGCTTACAATTTTTAAATGAGAAAACTTAAACTGTAACTCTCTGGACTTTCTCCTTTGGGGGCACCTAAAGTCTATGATGTACTCAGTTGCTGTGGATGATGTACTAAGCCTGCATTGTGGCAGCCTGTCGGACAGGACGCAGTGCACCAGATATTTTTTATCGTGTCCGAACCGCAATGTGAAGAAGATCAGCTGGCTGGTTGTCACTTTGAACATTTCACCTGATAAGTGAACAGAGCGCTCCAACTAGTCAGCTGAACTTAATACAAACCGATCAGATACGAAAATTTGAGTAACTCTGAAATTATGCTTAAGGTCTGTTTACATGAATAGTTCCAACCAGTCAGGTGAACTTCATACAAATCAATCAGATACGAAAGTTCGGATAGTCCTCTGAAATAATGCTAAAGGTCTGTTTATATTAAATTAATCCTGAGTTTCATGCCGTTTCGTCATTATGGCAGTCCGTCATAGTTAAACAGTCCAACGTCGACAGTTAATTGAATTGAATTCGACGCGATCGGCCTATTGAGATAAATATACGGTTATTAACACAATGGGCCTCGGAAATGTCTTAGGAAGTTGTGAGAGCTAAATTAAATGGCAGTGCTCCAAAAAAGCTCAGAGATTAAATTTTGAGACGGCCACGAAAGCAATACGAGACAGACGCAACTGTTAGGGCGTGCACAAAATAATGAAATGTTCTTCAGTTTTCATTGATTTGCAAATTCATCTGCCCAAAACAAACAAAAAACTAATACCATACAAGTTGTCGTGTTTAGCTCTACATGTTTGTATTTTTATCAGTTTAAATTACGTTCATAGCAGAATTTGAGACGGTTATATTTTTGTTAAATCTAGAGATGACTTATAATAAGTTCATGACGAGTATAGGGTGACGAAAGTACCAGCCAAGATTAGTCCGTATTCAGTGTATGTAGAGTCTCCGTACGTACGAGGACACCGACTCTGATCCCGGTGTAAAGCCGGATTTCAAGATGCCTTATTGGATTTTCGGAATACATGCACAGCCGTCCAAATAGGAACAGAACTGTAATTTCACATATCAGTATATTATATACATCATTTCCATACTGCAAAATAGTTTTATTTTAATTAATATATTATTGTTTTATGTTGCATAATTGATCCCTCAGACGAGTCTCATTGTCAATATTTATTGTATTGTTAATATTGTACCATAGTTAGAAATTTATTTCTCCGTATTATATAAATTATGGTATAAATAAATATATGGTCTTGAGTAGGAAAATTATGGTTCTTAAAAAATTAATTATACGCGGTTTCGTTTCCTTCCCGGTTCCAACAAGTAAGGCAGCCGAACCTTGACTTAATTTTATTCATGATTTATATACAAAATTATTAGAGCCTGAAGAGACCCTTACGAAAAGGACGAAACGTCGTACAATTAATGTTTGTTATTGATTATAAGTTTCTGACTCATTTTGTTTATTTATATTATTATAAGTGTCAGATATTTTTCACCATAAACTATATTAATTAAATTCTTACTTTTCAGTTACCTGGCGTATTAAAGGATTGTTAAAATTATAAAAACAAAAGTATTTAAATAAATAGAAATTGGCGAACAGTTGGAATAATTAATTATATTCAGTAAAAATTACATATATTAACTAAAATGCTTCAAACATTTTACTGAAGTTTAGGGACCTATTCAGACATTATATTATTAAATAAACAACTTAAATATAATTTTACATATTTAAAGATTATTAAAAAATTTAAGTGACTTTTTATATCCTTCATCAAGTTGAATGGCCGCAAGGAGAGTAAACAATGTATAAATGTTTGGACGTATTGTAGTAAATCAGATGTTTTTCTCTTGTATTTATAGCTAAATAAGCTAATTTAATATCTTCAAAGTAAAACAGAATTTCAATAGAAAAATTAAATCGAGTTTAATACAAAATTCGTCTATCAATTATAGCCCCACGAATCATCTACGTCAAATAATAATTAAAATGACACTTCAATTAAATTAATTAGTCATGGAACTAACTTCAGTAATTTAGTATATTTTACAGTTTGTTATAACATTCAATGAAACTATTTGAGCTAAGGTCTGGTAACCGTGTTTTCCAGACTGATGAGCGAAGTAACTGTCAAGGATTTTCTGATCCACTTCTACGTTGAACTTCGAGTAACGATTATTATTTTTAATTCTGATATGAATTTATCCAAACTTAACTAAAGCAAAAATCCCAAAGGGGGAGAATTGTTTTGTTTTCAAGTTAGTATTTCGTGATTCTTCATTAGTTATTTAATTAAGTAGTATGATATTGGTGAGGGTCCATGGGTCTAGCCTTCAAATAGTTCTCTTCCTGCTTGATCGTCCTGTTTCTTTTTTGTTGTTGTTTGGTTTGATACAAGACCTTAATTTTTGTACAAACAGACACAAAGCTATTGCTGCTGTAAATTGCGTTTATTGATGAATTAATTGTCAATGTTTTGTAAAAAGGAACGATAAACTTGAATAGGAGATTTTTTTTCCGTTAGGACAAATAATGCTATAGGTTGTATTAAATTCAGTTTTAGGATGATATTGTTCTTTGATAATTTACGGCTACCGTAAAGTATTCAATATGTAACTCGAAACCTACGTACAAGAAAAGAGGTACAAAACGCTTCCCTTTACTTCTCAGCCTGGCAGATCAAATCGTATCGGGAAGTCTCAGTCGCGTTTCAATAAGAACGAGCACACATGTGGACAGAAATCTACTTTCTTTGTGAGAAGGAAGCATGGCGCTTGTAATCCGAGCCACCGGGCAGGAGGGAGCTTATCTGCCGAAAAGAAAGCAAAGTCTGAGGGAAGCAAAACATCAGACGCTACAGAAAAATCATTCTGTAAAGCTTACTTTACAATAAAAAAATCGAAATATTTTATTGTTATTCGTTTTGAATAACATAAGCGTTATGGAACGATCGATAAATTTAGTTTCACATTTTGATTTATTTTTGAAAAGAAGTTCAATCCTTAAATTAAATTCACTGAAATTGTTCTATTGTCATTAAATATTTTCTCTCAGGCATCATAGAACAGGCGATTGAATACGTAAAATATAAATGTCTATATGTTCAGCTTTAAACCATTTAACACTTTCTGACCGAGGGATTCAAATTGATATCGGTAACTCTCTTGGTTTTTGAAGATCATAGTGCGCCGCGAATGATTCAAATTGACGTTCTTTGACGGCATATTGCAGCAGTTTGTTGATCTATTGCAATTTATTGTTAAATCACATTCTTCTGCGGTTTGTCGGTATTATAAATTAGTTACTATAGTCCGTTTTAAACTAAAAGTCACCTAACGTATCCGCACGCCATACTACTTTTACAACTGATAAAGAAAACAGTATAATAACATCGCTATTTTTCGCTACGCTGCTTCATTTTAATTGGTTTATTCAAGGTCAAACCCCTCGTGGTAATTAACCGCCATCAATCTTCTAATTTAAAATAGACTATAGTATGCATTATGTATATACCCCTTTGACAATTTCTGTTTCTATTTAATTTAGATGTAGAGAATAATAAGAATACATTTCAATTTTAGAATAAACGCTCAAAACTAAAATATTTGCGTCCGAAATGTAGTGATTCCATTTATAAACATTAGACCGGAGTCATGTGCATATTTTTAACTACCATGGTGCTATTTATTACTGATTACACCGACTTATAGTAAGTTATTTAGTTTCTGTTATTGGGATTTACAATTTTGGAGTTGTAATAATGAAAATTACGTTATAAGGTAGTAATAATTTTGAGTACATACTCCAATATATGGAAAAAACAACTCGTCCTGTCAATGATGTATGCTATGATGTAGTAAGCTACTGACCTTAACATTTCCTGACAAATGAATTTGAAAATTATGTATCAAAGTCATTATAGAGTAAAGCGAAGAAAGTGCAATGTTTCACAAAGCAAAGAGCTGTTTCCCAAATTTTCACTTAAAATTATTTGAAAGTTTCCTTTTATTCACAATATGTTATTTTTACTTTAAATTCAATATTTAATCAATGTATTTCGTAATATTTTCATATACATGGCTACATTAAAATGTGTTTTCTACCCCAAAATGTATTTTTAATAAATATGTTTGATATTATTATTTACTTAGACGTAAAGATAAAATTACATGAAAAGTAATAATATTCACTTTTAAAAAATAATGTAAAGGGTAAATTATCTTTACGGTATATTCCTGAGTTATAGAAAAAACATTACAGTTAGCAATTATTAGTTCGTTAACACTCCCAGTTATAAATTTCGGAGCTTAACTAGACTCAGTTTGTTTTATTTCTATTTTTTAAGCGAATTCGTATATAAAATATTACTATACACAATAAATGAAATTTAGATTTTCTTCTCGACGTCCAGGAAGTAGTGTGACGAAATTTAACAATATTTAATGAAAAAAATAATTAAATATGTCTTAAGACAGTAAAAATAAATTTATTCACTGAATTAATAAATTTATAAATATTAGTTTACACTAAAATTTAAATTAGAGCACAAATTTTTATATATTGAGTTTTCATCCACCTACCAGCTAGATGTAGATAAAATAATTGTAATTTTATCTTAAAGTAAATAATACTCAGATTCTCTAGAATTGGATATTGTTATACTGAATTTTTAATTCTCTATTAATTGTGTTACCCTTGATTATATTAAAAAGTATGATGATATTTTCATAAATTAATTACTTACTCTTGTCACAAGGAAATATGTTCCAGAATTTTAGTTAGAGGAGAGTTAAATCGAAAAACGTGAACAAGTAACCGAACGCCGAGAATATGAGAGGCATTCATTATCGGAGCTCCTTCGTGTATTTCTCGGTAATATATAGCCGAGGCAAGAAGTCCCGAGATTACCCGATCTTTACCCCGCCTCACTTTCATTTCGCTAAGCTGCAGCAAAGGAGCATTGTTAAAAGGAAAGGTTGTTAGAGGATGGGGAAGTGGTGGAACAAGAAATCCATGGAAGTGCGATAAGAAACGGGTTCCGCCCAAATTGTCGGGCTAAGTGGAACGCGTATGAGTCCGGAGAGTGCAGTCGAAACATTCGTGAACTGCCGTCTTTCCAGACTTCAGGAAAAACAAAATTAACTACGTGTTCAAAATTCATTAAATTACGTTATTAGATAATCTTTCAGATACATAACAATATAACTTAAATTAAATATTAAACAAAACCGTTAATTTTTTGGGATACTATATAACAAATGAAGAAGCGTTATAAAACCAGAAAATTTATATTTTTAGCCCCAGGATTCTTAAAATTAACAACTCGAGAGCTCTAGAATATTTAATGCATAAAAACCGCCATGTATCAAGTTTCAGTTCAGTCTAGAAATGTACATAGGAAATATAAATAAATATATTTTGATTTAACAAATATTTCAATTTTTCTGACTCACTTGTAATTATATTAATTTTGTTTCGAAATTAATTCGACAGTTGTTTTTGATAAATTTACCTATTTCTTGCTAGCTTTAAAAAATTATAAAAGTGGTTTTCAGTGCATTTACTAAACCTACATGACATTCAGTTATAGACACGTGTAACTCACCTCCGTATACAAATATATATGATATTGAAAATATTATAATTGAAATTAGTAAATAATAATTACATTCCTTAGTAGTAAAAAAAAATATAAAACAGAAAAAAATTATCATAGGATCACCAACAGACCCCTCATATATTATGGAACATTTTTAAACGATTATAACTCCCCCATTTGTTTACATAGACTCCGTTAGGAAACCGTGTTCTAGTCAGTACTCGTGGCAGAATAAGTTTTAATATTCCCGCAATTCCCACTGTTGATTTAGCTCCTCAACAATGTAACACGTTGAATACAATGCAAAACAAAATTAATATAGAATGTTCTTGTAAAATTGGCATTACTGAGACAGCTTGAAAACGGTTTATAAATTAATTAAAAAATATAAGTCATCGAATAATCCTTTATTAGTCTGGTCTATGTTTTTAGCAATAGCTTTCGTCAGCCCCCATTGTCACCTCCTCACTCAACGTCCATCAACTAACTATCTTTATTCATATCTTCTTATGTTTAGGTCAACTACAGTTTTTTCTAGAAGTTATACGTGGATCGTCGTGTATTCATATTAAAGTGTAAAAATGTTGATACACACCTTCCAATATGTATCAGTATCTAAAAGCAAAATAAATTTGCAGTAATACACAAATGAAAATATCAACAGATTTCCATTCGAGAAAATAAATTTTAGAATTATTGGTGTCGCTGGTAAAACAAAATTGTGTGCATCGCAGGATATCTACATTTAGGAGAGCGACCGGAAACATTGTATAGTATTTACGTCTAATGGGAAAATAACATCATAGCAAGGGAAAATCGAATTTTACGCCTTCAGAATCCAATTTTCGCGTTTCGTAAGAAATTTCAAGAAATGTATAAACAGTTTCATAATTCTAAATATATAGGAAAACAATGTTTTTAGGCGTATGCAATAAATCTGAATCTACATAAACTACTTTTGACGAATATATAATAATATGTTAATTAAAACTTGAGTGTTGTTCATTATGTAGTGGCACACATCAATTATATGCCTTAATTACGTAAACTATATGGAGATAAGAAGTTCATACATATCAAAACTGGTTGAAATAAATCGTGTTCAACAACATGACGAAGAAACATATTTTTCCACAGCCAGAATTAGTTTACTGATATTTGTGACAATTTTTCATAACAAGTTTAAATACCGGAATATTATAATCTTAATAATTGAATTAATTAAAAAACTAAAATTCTGTCAATTATACACATATAGTATACTCATTTAACAATATTCAAGAAAATATAAAACAATTAAGGAATAATTATATTAAAACATTAGTTTGTAGACTTCGTTGATTAATTTTTTGTTTTAATAATTATTATAATATTCCTCCACATTCATTATATTAGAAAATATCTATTATTTATTCATGTTTTCATAATTAATGAGTATGTTATATCATGAACCATTTTTCAAAGCTATAAGTAAAATTGCTTTAAAGGCAACAACAAAATTTGTAAAAGACAACGTATCGCAGCATGAGCTGAATAAAATAGATCCGAAATAGAAAGTTGATAAGATAATAGACGACTGAGAAAGAGGGAGTAACAAAACAGAAATATTGAAAATGTCCAGATAAAGGTTATGAAACCAAAATAGAAGTCAATTACTGAAAAATGGGTTGATGTATAAGGAACTGATTTTATAAATGTATGTGTGAATTTGACAGCTCAGTATTCCATTATCCATAAATGTCCATAATTATTAAACTATAATTTATAAAAAAAAATTACAATAATATATTTGTACTATAATTTCCGTTGTGTTTCGAAGATAATCGTTCATATTTCCTTGCCACATCAATGAGTTCATTTTCTATTAACTATATTCTTATGAAAGTATGTTGTGAAACAATTTAGTTCGTTACCAACGACAGAACATAATGGCCAGTGACAGTTTTTCATACGATTTAGTACCATTGTTTGTAATGATTTGTAACCTCGTTCTTGTTGTCCCCATCAAATTTATGGTGCAGATTAGCGAATTTACGGCGCGTTTCAACCCCCACCCACACACCCGCCTCAAACCAGCAGCCACACATGTCCCGACGCATGTTCAAACAAGTATTTCATTCCACAGAAATTGTGTGTAAACATTTGCATGTTTATTTTGGCAGTAGTAACTAGTCTCTGCTTTATTACGTGGGAAAGGAAATTATTTTCTATTTGCGCAAACGTATGTCCGAAGGCAAGCTTAATTTAATCGCGAAGGGGTGAAGTGTGCAATTAGCGGACAAGTGTATATAGAACTTCCGGGCGTGTGAGGTTATGAATGGTCGTTCATACTAGCTGCCAAATGTTCCGGGCCAATACGGGCACAATTTATGGCGCCGCCATGTCTGCCATCTACGTAGTAATACGTCCCGCCCTCTACTCCCTGCAATTCGTCCACACTAATACAAAACTTGTTTTGTTTCAGGTCTGTATTACTCTCACATTCTGCTCTTAGTAGTAGGTAAGTAATCATAACCTCACGGAACTATTCTTAAGTAATAACAGATTTTGTATAACAGTGATTGTAACGTTAATGAAAAACATAATTTAAGGTATTGAATGGAGGGTAGTAAAACTGATATTTTGAATAGAAGCCTTAAGAGACAGAGCGTTTCCGCATAATATAAATTTTCATGAGATTAAAGGAGAATAAAAACATAGAGGAATAAAGTATAATTTCTTTTTTAAGTAACATAATGAAATTATGTCAATTACGTGCATATAGTGTACTCGTTTAACTATACTAAAGGAAATGTCAATCAATTAAGGAATAATCATATTAAAACCCTTCATTACAATCATTCTCTAAAATATATTCACAATATATTCAGTTGAAAATATTTTTTTAGAGATTAAAGGAGAATAAAAAATATACAGGAATTAAAGTATAATTTCTATTTTAAGAGACCGTCTACTTGAGTGTAATCGACATTGCGAACACTACCTTATGGGATGGCACATAAATGGGTGATACGGATTTAAAAGTAAGGTGGGTAAGGTTAAACATGGGACGCCCTGTATATAGTTTAAGGCACCTAACTGGAAACTCTCAGATAAACCTGCATCACGTATGCTCTCGATGCTCGACCCACGCCCTTCTGATGACTGGAGTTGGTGACTCAGCATTCCCTACACCATGCCTCGACCAGGTTTTTAGGCATCTGGCCGACTATTTTTTTAGGGCAACAGGCTACATGAGGATAATGCACGTTGGGCAACTCCCCTTTAATAGCATAGTAAGGGATTTGAAAGGGGGGATGTGGAAGGGTAGAGGAAGGTAGCCAAGGGTTAACTAGCGCCCCCGGGCTATAGTTTAAGGATCCTACCCGGCATTCGCCTAAAGTAATGCAGGGAAAACCCTAGAAAAACCTGCATCAGGTAGGTCGGGCATTGGGTACTTGTCCCACGCCCTTCCGATAGCGGGAGAGGAGTTTGCTGTGGGGACGCAGCATTCCCTTCTCCGTGCCTCGACCAGTTTAGGAGGCAGATGGCCGACTATTCCAATGGGAATAGCGGACAACTCTTACCGTATTCCCAAGGTCTGTGACCCCGGAACATACACCTCTCAGAACAGGCCGAGGTGCCTCGGCTTGTGGGATCCTTAGTTCAAAAACGGAGTGGAAAAGGCTTTTTTTTAGGGCAACAGGCTACATGAGGGTAATCCACGTTGGGCAACTCCCCTTTAATAGCATAGGAAGGGATTTGAAAGGGGGGATACGGAAGGGTAGAGGAAGGTAGCCAAGGGTTAACTAGCGCCCCCGGGCTATAGTTTAAGGATCCTACCCGGCATTCGCCTAAAAGTAATGCAGGGAAACCCCTAGAAAAACCTGCATCGGGTAGGTCGGGCATTGGGTACTTGTCCCACGCCCTTCCGATAGCGGAAGAAGAGTTTGCAGTGAGGACGCAGCATTCCCTTCTCCGTGCCTCGACCTGTTTGGGAGGCAGCTGGCCGACTATTCCAATGGGAATAGCAGACAACTCTTACTTATGGGAACCTTAGTTCAAAAACGGAAAGTAAAAGGCATCCCCAAAGGTAGCCCCTTAGTATCTCTTCTACAACTGTGAGATTACTCGTCATGATGTAAAATAATGAGAACACACAAGCACAGCAAAGATGTACCCATTCACATATTTTTTAGTCATTACTATGCAATTAACCGATCATAGCTTCCTGGTGAACATATATAGTGGTTGGAGGAAAACATTTTTATTATTAATCATAACATAAATTTAGTCCCATAATTTCTGGTCTTTTCCTTTGCTATTAGAAAATATCTTTATCTTCCACACTTCCAAAATATTCAGTGTAATCACATACGTCTAAATTAATTGATTTTAGCGAATGATAAGAACTATATTTGATTTTAAATTAAAAATCTCGTATCATTACTTAACTTATAAACATAGCTCATTATTCTTTAGTATTGCCAAACAATAAACTTCAAACACTATTTATTATATAAAAATATTTCCTCTGTGGTTATACAATTCTGCAAGTTTCACCATACTTTGTTACTGTCATTGTACTAATGTTTTAGCACTATACAAATGTGTGCAATATCTCCTCGCAGGGATATTAATATAATTTGAGGGTGTTAATCTTGAGAGGCGTGTAATGTAGTTACCACCATAACCCTGCCCTGACTTTGATTAACACCGTCAGAGGTACTGAGTGGAAATAAGTTATGTTTGCTATTCGGAGGGTCTATCAATAACTCACTTCAGTTAATTTAAACTTACCGATCATATTATGCAGCAAGAGGGAGTTTGTCACAGGGGCCAGTTATGCGGGAAATTCCCGGCCCTTCGCCAGTTACTCGCGAGATGCGAACTTTAAAGATTCGTCAGTCTGACACTTTGTTCCATTCCCCCCTCCCCATTTCAGATGCCACCAACAGATGAGACGCCACGTTCATACCACCGAGTCCCCTTTTTTAACATCAAAATGAAGTAGATCTTTCGCAGAGGCTAAATTTCGTCACGTGTAACGCTCAGACGCTGCCATTTGATTCAATTATGGCTGTTATTGCCTTTGTCCCGACATTACGTCAACTTCGCCTCCCCCAAAGAAAATTACCTGGAAACTATCGATGACACGTGCACTACTACACTCACGGCCTGTGGCCGAATCATAATAATTATTGATTAATGAGCTTCAGAAGTTACGAGACCTTCTGCGCCATAAGAAACATGACCACACACACACACAAAAAATCATAATAACGACTATATTTGCGAAGCGATCTAATTTCCATTAAGCATATCTGATTATAATAATATTAAATTTTCGACATTTTAACAGTATTGTAATTTATTTCTTTTCAAGGGCAACTAGAACATTCATGATACTTGAAGAGTGGCTCCAATACTACTAGAGTCCACGTCTGGCGGGATCGCAAATACTACATAATCTATCTTGATGCATAACCAAATTCGAAGATGCAATTTTAATTGACACAATATATTTTATAAATGGGGAAAAGAGAAAAATAAAGAGTATATAACGTTCAATGTAGTCTCCAAGAAAATCTAGACAAATCATTGAATGCAATAGGCACGCTTCCCTTCAATTACTGTGGAAATGTTTTCGGTCGTCACTACTCGGTTTCGCGGGGCGTCCTCCACAGAACCTAAGCCACATTTTAATCTCTACACCAACACTGCATTTTACGCAGTAAATCATCATACCGCGATGAATTTTAAATAGAGTAAAAGGACGTATAATCGGAGCTCTACCACGGCACATCTGGATAGTGGGCGGCCATATTTGCACCGTTTCTTTTTCTACTTAACAACAGTAGCCACAATTTTGGCATTCTTTGAACTACAGGTCCTAATAAATGTTATATCAAACATACAATATTTTAGGTCTTTCAGTTTAGTCTATCAGGGAAAATATAAATATTCATAATGTGGCAGTAAAGATAATTAAATTAAAAATTAAAAAATGAACATGTATCGTATTTGAACAGATTATTAAACATTAATTATTCTTTATTGTTAAAAAGAAGTGAAAACATCACTTAAATATACGAAACATTACCGTTTTCACTCAGATAAAATTACAATGCATTTTAATATTTACGAGAGCTCAGAAATTGAAGACAAAAATAACTGTAAAGTCAGTAATTGATTTGTGGCGCTATGAAAAAAAAAATCTCATAACGTAAATACGTCAAAAGTATTAAAGATCTGCTATTCGGCCAAAAACATTCATTGTACTCGAATTTACAACTGTTGTTCCAATAAAATTTGTAAAAAAAATATTTCATTAACTGATAAGTATTTACTAAATCAAATTCAGACTTATTCTAAATTATAGAATGTAATTAAAGTATTAAATTATTTTATTTAATATATTTTGTTTCCTCGTGTCTGTATTTATGTCATTTCCTCTTCTCTTGACAGTAAAGTTTTTGTTTAACAATTAATATATTTCCACGTAAAACAGAAAAGTTAATTGGCCACTCTGAAATTTAAGTTTTAACTTTTCCAAATTAGGGTGGCAATTTAAGTTAGACTGAAAGTTATTTACCGCTTGAGAGGAATCCCTTTCGACCGTTTATTTGTAAATCCTAAACAATCCGTGCCTAATAACTTAAAAAATGGTTTCGAACGCTATCCATTAGGAGTCAAGACGGCCAATGACTGTTTAATATTACTAACAAATCGTTCCCACGGCTCTATAAAGCAACTAAAAAGTAAAACCTATCCTAGATAATAGATTTACGTGAACTAAATCAAGGTTATGAAACTTAGGGTTATTTCGACTCATAAATGAGGGTGGCAAATCGACACAGCTAAGAACCTGTTTGCGGATGTATTTAGAAAAAAGAAAAAAAATCATAGGAAACGGCACCATCTATTTCAAGTGATGTAAATAACCTAATGAAGAAAATTTTGGCTTTTAAGTTTTTTCAACAGACTATTTCAGTTGTGTCGCTCTAGGCTCTTCTTCACATCTGAGGAAAGGTCAAGGATTCTAGAAACATTGTGTGGCATTTATATGATCACTTTTTTGTCTGAATTGGCTAACATTCTTATTCATTAAATAAATTAAAATAGGCAATTTTCGTCCCCTCATTCCATCCGCAACAACAGGGACGCTAGAATTATCCTCAATCCGCAGTGTTTGCTCCTGGACCGTAATTAAACATGCACAAAATTTGGTTGAAGTTGTTTCATGCATTAATTAAAGCTTAATTTCCAGTAATGATCGTGTATAATAAGATAACTAACAGTTTAAGAGATCTGCTTTATTTCGGAAAAACGCGCCCTTCTGGAAAATGTCCCATCTGGATATTGACCTGACGGGAAAACGTCATTAGGGATAATGGCCTTTCGGGAAAACGTCAATCGAGCAAACGTCAATCGGAATAATGTAGTCGGAGAAACGTGCATTGGGCAAGTGTCTGTCGGGATTTCGTATTAGACCCATTTTTGAGGTACAAGCTCGGACTGGGGAAAGTTTTAAAATCAAGATTAACAGCATAAAAATTCAATAACCTTTAGATTATTTCACGATGAACAAATTATTTAGTGGATTACATTTTAATTTAGGATTGCTTCAAACCACTTCTTGTTAACTGCCACCAAATTTAGAATCGTTTGACGTAATAAACAGATTTATTTATTAAAAAAGAGCATGACGAACTGGAATTTATAAGACATTTCTTCAATGTAAATACACAATAACGTGTAACCTAAAATTACTTGTTTCGCAGTCATGTATAAACGAAAATTATTATATTTTATACTATAATTTTTATTATAAATTGTCATAGAACACAATTTACTGTAAAATATTCTTTACATAAAATCATTATTAAGTGTTCATCAGTTAAATGTACTTGTATATTATTTTCGGTGTACTATTTAAAATATTTTAGGCTGTGAAGAAGCATTCCTACATTTTAATTTAATGAATATTTCACAATAAATTGTGTTACACACACTGTTCTATTATTTGTATAATGTTCGAATTTAACTGGCAAAGACAATAAATTTTTCTAATTAAAAATTTACGTCTGATAGAAAATTAATAATAAGAAAGAAGGCTTTTGAGTTTTGTCAACTGACTAGTTTAGTTGTGTCGCCCTAGGCTCTTCTTAGCACCTGAAGAAAGGGACAAGAATCCCAGTTGTCTGGTATTTATATTATCACTTATTTTGTTTGTTTTTGTCTATTTTTCTTATTATTAATAATAAATTGTTGACAGTTACTTTCTCTAATTTTGCTAAATGAACCATAAGGGGTAGAAAGGTGAGACTGTACCTTAGAAATCCGTCCCCTGTTGCAGCTGTGAGGGTTGTTGACTTACATGCTTCTTGTTCTAAAATCTCGCACCGCCAAGAAACGTAACACTGTTCGTCATTACGGTCTACCGCACGTTCCCATCTCGTCACCCACCATTGTCATTAAATTTCCAATTTTGTGTAATACGATGCATAATTTTGCGCAGCACGCGGTCTTCTCCGCATCAGTACTTAACGTTTCGCATCGAAGAAGCTAATTAAACATTTCAGACCGAGATGATTAAAGGATTAGCAGACGGGTGACGGAAGTGGTACGTCAAGTAGTCATTACAACTGCTGGAGCTGGGGACGGCCAGGTGCTACATAATTACGGCTCGCAGATACAAAACGCGAACAAGCACTCCCCCCCCCCCCCCCCGCCATCGACAAGGCGCCCTGACGATGTTACTGTTGCCCATTATCGTCCCTGGAAATGGAATTTGCAGCCGTGGGGAGAACGCATGCGCTGCGCACGGCGACGGCGATGACGACGACGGACGCGCCAGTGTCTCTGTGACGGTGATGGGCGGCGCACCATGGTGCTCGAGGTCCTGGCCAGCGTCTCCCACTTCGCAGGTAACGCAGCACGGACGAAACGTCTCAGCTCCGCCAAACAAACAAAAAACTGTACCAATAATGTGTTACAATCTTAGACCCAGTACGACTTCAGATCTTCGAAGTGGAGGGGAAACAATCATTCACAATATACGATATACGGCAACGATGTCAAGGGATCAGTGAATGAGTGACGAAAATGTAGTAAAAATATACGGTTAGGCGAATTAAAATCAAACACTAGGAGAGTAGCGTGTTCCCCAAATATCAGTGTAGTTGAGCGAATAGAAATGGAAGGGCCAAGCAAGTGCGCCGAAATATCAAGTCAAAAAATATATAAATAAATGATCGACTACGATACTTTAATGAGTGTTCTAACAACATTCGGCAAAATTATTAAAAATTTCTACCAATATTTACAGATCGTATGTAATAAAATGTTTCGAAACAAACTCCAGAATAAAGTTCATAGAACAATTTCCCCTCGTTGGTTTCCTGAACGTGCAGACGTTGGTATGAAGTTCGTCAAAAGCGCACGACTCGATACGAAGAAAGTGAAAATGTTACCAATACCTCTTGAATGACTCGACGACTCGGAAACTGTTTCAGCCACATAAATGCACGATTAGGACAAATATTTGTTTCTAAAACACAGAATGTGAATTAAGTATATAATTAATTGACAATTTGTACAAATACAGACAGAAAAAAAATTAAAATCGCAATCTTTCGTCTCACCAGGTGTGTAAGATCTGAAGAACTGAAGTTCTGAATGATGAGACGAACGATGTGTTTTTAATTTTTTTCTTTACTCCATATTTATTTGGTTAAACTGTAAATTTATTAACTTAGAAATTCAAAAATCTATCAGATCAGATCAGGCCATAATTTTGCGTCATATATTCTTTGGTGTGTTTTCGGAAAAATAAGTATATTTTGGTGATCCATAAATCTTAAAATTACAGAAAAGTTATTTATATTCCCTGAAGCATTTAATATTTAGCGAAAATGTACAGCTTAGAGTTAAATTCAAATATCTGAGAAAAAAACGCCCGTATCCGAAGTTTTGTACGTATCGACGCTGGAACTTGTTACTAGGTTTCAATTTTCCGAGGCCGGTTCCGCATCGTTGAGATCCTCAAGTGATCCGTAATGAGTGCACTTATTTCGAGTTAAATTTTTTACACTTTTATTTCCCCTCGTCGGTTTCCTGAACGTGCAGACGTTGGTAGGAAGTTCGTCAAAAGCGCACGACGCGATACGAAGAAAGTGAAAATGTTATCAATACCTCTGAATGGCTCGACGACTCGGAAACTGTTTCAGCCACATAAATGCACGAGTAAATTCGTATATATGCAAGAGCACAAATATTTGTTTCTATTTCGACTAAAGACAATGGAAATTAAATTATTTTTGTTATAATATTAAATTTCGTGACTCTGATTCGGACACAGACGCGCAATGAATACGGAAACCTCGAATATACAAATGAGGATAATATTTAAATATCTATCAGAAATGTTCGTTTATCAATGTCTGCTGCAAACCTTTGTGCCTTTTATGAATTTTCAGTTTCAAATAGTTCGTAATTATTTTTTATAAACGGTTAGTGGTTGGAGAAAATATTTTGCATACAAATGTTAATAATTACCTCCACCGAATTGTATCTTGAGATTTTATTTTTAAAGCGTTATACATTATCGATTTGGTTGTGTTATATTTTTAACGCGTATGAACAAATATTCCGGAGCAAAATAAAAATCAGACACGGATGAGAGGTTTTGTTCTAACTCTTATTTAGAAAGCTTTTTTTTTGCAAAAGAAAGAACTGCATTAGCAGTTTATTGAATAAACCGTCCGATAATGAATCTAGCTATACACAAACACATATTGGAAGAAATAGATTATTAAATTCTTGGTTTCCTATTATTAGATTTGGGCTTTATTCGTATTTTATTTTTAATCTTTTAATTAAGTGATGGTTTTGTGTTCATCTATTCTCATATAGGTTATTAAAGAATTATTTGCATGCATAAGCAGTTACTACCAATAAAAATTTATATTAATATATATGAGTAAATTTCTGATTAAAATGAAGTCTCAGTCTTCCCAACTTTCCTTTAAACTATTTATATTCCCAGTTTTATGACGTTTACATGAAGTAGAGTGAAGCTAGTCGTAATAAACAGGCTTTATTCCATTGCGAACTTTTTTATTTTTCAGTTTGAAACAAACTCGCTAATAAATAATATATATTTAATTATCGTGGAAACAAAGAAATGACACAATTTCGAAATTAAATAAAGTCTTACATGTTCTATGAAATTGTCTTGAAATTTCCTCGATTCAAAACACTGCACTCCGCTAAGAGAACTGAAATACAGACTTATTAATATGTATTTTAAAATGAAAAAATATTCGCTCAACTTCACGAATCTATTTACATTAATTTGAAACCTCCTTCTTGCTGGATGATACTCCTCAAACATTGCTGCTGGTTGTTCAAGTCGATTATCGATCTGTTTAAAAATGAAAAAAAAAAAAATTGCGGTGTCGTTTTAATTTTAAATTTGTGATCACCTTTCACAATATTGGTTTTTCAAACTTGTCTCGTACGTAATTTATGTGGTTAGTGTTATTTACAACAAAATTACAACTTAAAATTTCCAATAAACGTTGTCCTTTCGACTGTCGTTTCCATATTGTTATTTTTTGATCACTAAAGTCAACCGCAGAACGTTTAGGTAGCTGATTGAATCACGAAAGGTAAATATCGATTCCCAATTGTTGGTACCAAAAAAATATTGCTAAGAATTATAAAAGACGATAAACATTTCTTGGAAAAATATGGAATCAAATATTCTTCGTGAATATTCCGCATCTTAGAATTAATTTTTTGTTTGTAGACGACCGCTTACTATAATCGAGACAAAATACTTAATTTTTTCTGGGCAATTAAATTCTGGTTTTGAAGTTAGTTGGATTTCATGTTGAAATATATTGGAAACTGTCGAGTAATAAATTCGCTACAGAACAGATATTATAAGTTAATCGGAGAAAGCAGAACATTCAAACATTTCTGATCGGCTTCTTTTCTTGTTATTTCTTCTATATTAATTTATTTATAGTCGCATCAACTTCTAAGGCCTTTAGCGACTCCGCCTTTCTTGAATGGACTGATTTTACAACGCTTCTGTAAGGAGAGTTCGGACCCGTGTTCCCTACTCAGTCTTCAACTCTTTTTTTTTCCTGAAGAAGAACAGAGTTTTTCGCTTTCCGTAACGGTGAAAAAACTACCAGTAAGCAGGAGAATTACGAGACATCATTTCGCAATATTACGCAATGTTACGCGCTAACTGAAGTAGAGGTGTTTCGCAGAAATACATACTTTCCCTTTTTTTTTCATTCTCTGTACAGATGTTATTAACGGCTTTATTTTACATTCACCAAAGCATTAAGTCCCAGGAATTTAGTAATTCCTTTCAATTATTAATCATCTATTTCATTATCCATCCAAATTTTATCTGCGAATTTCTTTATTTAACGTGGCGACAAGTAGGATGAAAATCGGGTCTGACTGCTAAAGTCCTTTCCATAATTACGTTATAGTTCTTAAATTATAGATACGTTTCAGCTTCGATTAATAAGTTCAGATTCTCAGATTTTGAATTATTTCATTGCTTCCCAATTTCAATGGGTTTCTGATTTGATTTATTCACATCTTTAATTATTGTTAAAGTATTCAAATTTTATTAGTATCCTGCTTTAAAGTTTACAATTTAAATTTATGTTTCACATTCATAAATAACCGAAAAAGAATTATTTTATAATATTTCTGTTTATAATTTAATAATTTATGATTCACAGATTCTTGAATCACTTCGTGGTCTTAACTATCTTGAATAACTATTTGAATTTAATAATTACTATAAAAACTTAACAACTATTAGTTATTTTAAAATACAATGTGCCCTCAATTTCAATTTTTGAATTTAAGAAGTCAATAGTAAATTTTATATTTTTGATTTGCCTAAAAACTTTGATTTTTGGTTTTAATTTTAATTTTCTTTTAACCGTGCGGTGAGAACGTTGCTGATTTGTTCAAACTTTCACTCACTTTCACATAAAGGCCGAGGTAATAAATTTCATATTTGTTCATTTAACATTTCCGTTATTAAATTCCTAACATTACTAGATTGTGAGTCACAGTTTTATGATTGAGAATCTAAGTAATATTCATTTATAAAAAAACTCATTGTCTGTTTAGTCATATTAGTTTTTAGTATCACAAAATATTTCCGAAGTTCAATATATAATCTTAACTGATTTTAAGGCGAGAAATGTAAAGTAGAAGTCTATAAATCAGTATTATGGTTATTTGCTACGATATTGTTATTTATAAAAAGAATAAATCCATTATAAAAGTAATTCTATCATTACACAATCATTAGTCAACTGTAAATTTTGAAGACTTGGACTCTTTCCGTTATTTGTAATGCTGAATATCAATTGTGAGAAAGCGTACAATATTCAGTCATATTGCCTAGCTTATTTGGTAGCCATACCAGTATTTCTCTTTTTCCGTTTATATCCCGACTATACTTGTATGTCGTAGAATTACGCAAAAGAAAATAATAATGAAGCTTAATTAAGAGACTACTATTTTTAAAAATATTGAAATGTATGTTAAATAATCAGTTTTATTATTATTATTATTATTACATTAAATACGGTGTTAGTCAAGTGATAAAAGGTAAATTTCTGTGATTTACCTAATAAACCGAACAAAACTATTTTAGAATTCAGCTCTCAAATAAAAGTTAGAAAACATTTCATCGTGTTTTAAATAAATAACTGGAGACACTAATAATGATCGATTTTCAATTTATATATTATAATGTGATTCTAGTTCCACAACGCTTGAAGATTTTTACTTATTTTTGTCATAAAAAGTAAGGCTATTTCGGAAATATTTCCAGACGATGCTGTAATAAGTAAACAGTAAAAACTACAAGTAACATCTCCGTCATGTTACAGTTAAAATTAACACAGCCTCTACTACGAATAGCCACATAATTTTTTATTCACTAATTATTTGTTTTATGAGGAGCAAAAGTTTGTAAAGCAACATTTCCGCCTCTCAGGTCGCAATTTTGACATTAGTAATTTATTTTTCCCGAAAGAAAACTTTTCTCATTCTGGAGAATGTATTCAATGCCACATTATTGTTTCCTACATTCAAATCCAATCTTTACATTTGAATGAATAAGCCGTATAGAATCGCATTACGTTGTAAAGCCTGCGATACGTCGCGACATTTTTCATTAACAAATAAGAGTTTAAAAATTAACTTCACTGAAAATATGAAGAATTTCTGCTGCGAAACTCTTGCCTTCTGAGACCGTTAATATTAAAATAGTTAAACGTGTGTGGTACAGATTTTAGATTTCAAATAATATTTCCTGTTGTGATTGACGGTTAAACACATTTGACTATTTTTAAATCATGTTTCAAGGGCGAAAAACTTTCACAAAAATTGCAGTTAATTTAATTTCTGATCTCACGAACTATATTAGTGAATATTTAAACAATTTTTTCACTCCAAATTAAAGCATTTAGTGGATTTATGCTACATATTTCACTCAGTCCCGTTTTGCTAAATAGAATATTTTCTTAAATGACTAGTAAATTGTACGTTTTGTGATATACAGCCTGTTAAAAACATTAACGTAAATAACGACAATTTTGTAAGTTTTGAATACATCATTAAGCCATTGAGTTTTGTTTTGAAAGTAAATTCGAAATTTACTTCAGGAAATACGCGTTCATTTAGGGGCGTTTCTTTAGAATAATTCGTCGAATGTTTTTGCAATTTTAGACACCAGGGAGTGTAATTACGGTAACTTTGTTTTGCCCGAGAGAGTGAGAGAGATCCGTTGTGGGACTAGTTATTATTGTGGATGAGTGGGATTGTTGGTTGAAGGAGTGGAGGGGGGGGGGGTGACGTTCCTCCGATAAAGATCCCCTGACGTGAGAAACCAACTTAGGAAGATTCATTTCCTTGATAGAGATGACGTCTGGAAGACGTTGCTGATGGCGAAATGCCCAGGATATTAAATTTCACTTCTATTTCCAGAACGTCACTTTTGTGATGAGAAGAGAGGCTATTTATAAAAAATTATGGATTGCTTTACTTGAGTTTTTTCACAGATTCTACTAAGAGGCTATACAGACATGTTCGGATAGTTTGAGATAATTACCTTTTATTCTGAAATAAACTAATATTATGTTAAGAAAATTCCTTTGTAACATCCCTGGAACTTCTTAACAATAAACTGAGACACAGGTTTAGTAACCCGAATTGTCAATATACTTTTGTAATTACTTTGATCACCACTGCTTCCTTCGATAAAGAATATTGTGAACCGCTAGCGCTGATTCTATGTCGGTTTTGATTAGTTTAATATTAAGAATAGACGGCGTGAGTAATTATTAGTTAAGTACGGGATTAACGAATGGGAAGATTATTGGTTGAATCATGTTAAAAAATTGAAAGTCTTCAAATAATAACGGGAAGCGATAAAAATTGTTGTTCATTGGAAATAAAGAAAATGTTTTTATTGATTATAAAATATCATATATTATATTATACAAAAATTACTGGAGAGTGAAAAAACAAAGTCGAAAAGACAGTAGCCAATTGAATCTGAGATCGTAATGTATGGTTTGTTATCTTGATGATAAAACGATACTTCATTTTATCTAAATTTGTTGTAAATTTAATTAAATTGATTATTAAACGTTGCTTCGAAGTATCAAATCATATATTAGTAAGTCGTATATAGTAAGTATTATGCAATTAGTTTGATGCAGCACATAATTAATCGGTTTAAACAATTTATAGTTGCTTATATAATCATTTAAGCAAACTGTCATTCATGTGTTTGCTTTTGTATGTCCGCATGTAACTGTGATTGGGTGATCTTATCTGACGTCATAAAATGACGTCATCCTACCGACCTGCATTTCGTTCCTCAGTCCGCTTAATCCTTTTTTTCTACACCTGTCATCACGAAAAGACTTCACAATAATGATACTGTGACTCTCAAGCATTGCAGGTGATCGATAAAAATATAACCCTGTGATTAAAGAACATCTAAACAAATGACGAACTAGAGAATTAAAGTTTAAGATTCAGCGGATCTAAATACGGAAGATTGTTGAATTTTGTTACACGTTGTGTATTTTAATGCCATTCGTGAATTATTTGGAATACCATATTGTAATGTAAACAAAGCAAGGGATGTTAAACGAACGTCAAGCAGTCATCTTTTGGTTTCCAGTGTCTCGTCCCATCAGTTGCAAATCCAAAAAACTCGATCCTCGCATTTAAAAGAAAATTATTGATCAACATGAAGTTTGGCGAGTACACCTGTAAGTGTTAAGCTGTCAGGGGTTGATTCAGAGTCGGCGCAGGAAAATTACTTGAATCCGTACGTAGCCGAGCGGGCGGCAGTGCGTACGGCTTCCATGTTATTAGAGATCCCAACGCAACTAAAGTTTGCCTTCCACTCCGGACCCATTTTTTTTTCTCTCCGAAGAAGATAAGCCCCAAAGCTGTAGAATCCCTTGTGAAAGCGAAATAAAAATCAGCAAGCAATGCTGCCCTGGCTAATTTGCATGCAATTTGCAAACTTACCTTTATATAAATTTCTACGGCGCTAGAGCAAGGGGTAAAAGCTGCTTACGCTGAAATATCAGTAATTTTGTCGCGATGAGTCTCTTTTTTATGAATCGGGGTCGGTTCACTGTATTGTTCTCGTATGAACCACATTTGCATTATTTTCCTAATTAATTGAATAATAAACACCATTAGTTTGTAGTATCTGAACGTAATACGTTGATTTGCGAAATTTTTTGGATGTGGACCAATTGTTTACTAATTGTATAGACAGAGAGAGAGATCAAAAGTACGATGCGCAGTGGTCCTCTGCCCTGGAAAGTATTTTTAAAGAAAACTTCACTTTCAAAATTTGGTATACAAATAAGTGTGTTTTTATTCACACTGTATGCATTAAATATTAAGGGGCTGAAATATGATAATATGCTCACAATACGCATTAAAATGTAACAAGCCTTTGACTTTAAGTCCAAGATTAAAATGCCAATTGCTATTTGCCGCTGCATGTGACCCAGAATTTATTTTCAGGTTTATCAAAAGTGATCTGAAATGTGATTCTGTCAAGAGATACATACTGTACACTACAGATTTGTTTAGTGACGTCAGAGTTTTCAAAACACGTTATATCGACGAGACGTTACAACAGTACCTCACAAATTTTGCTTTCCATTTTCTTCCTCTCTTGAGTACAAGTTCTCCAGTTTTTACTTATCATAAGTTTTAAATATGCTTCTATATTATATTACCATCTGTATTTAGATTCTCCTTTCTGTATTGCCAGTTTCCATTTAAATATCATGAGTTGATAATATTTGTGCGTTAATTATTTTGTCAAGTTCTTCATTATAATTTTATTCTCCACGTGATAGCGTCTTCCCTTGTTAGTCTACATAGTATTCATGCTTCTATATTATCCTCCCATCTGTATTTCGATTCTCCTTTCTGTATTGCCAGTTTTTATTTAAATATCATGAGTCGATAATATTTGTGCGTTAATTATTTTGTCAAGTTCTTCATTATAACTTTATTCTCCACTTGCTATCGTCTTCCCTGGTTAGTCTATATAGTATTCATAAATTAATATTATTTATGGTTAATTAGATCAGAAAAAATTCATAAATGTGGGATGATTAATAAAGTTCGATTTAATATTCAATACCGACGTTTCATGCTGGCCTTTGGGACCTCATAAGATGTAACAGTAATATTAATTAGTTTTTAACTAAGTGCATCTGTGTGTGTGTATTAAAATGAACCGGTCATGGGCGTTGTGTAAGAAGATGTAAAATATCTTAACTTTGTTTTTAATTTTGAAATTTTCCACGAGTATTGAACAAGTTTCATTTTAATAAGTTAATAAATAATATTGTAACACCTGAAAAGGTGCCAAATGTCGCGATGAAACGTTGTGTGGTTTATTAATTGTAATTTATCAATCACCTCATTTAATAAATAAGTTTATGACTTAATTGATCAAAATAATTGTACAAATTTAACATTGTATTAAATTATGTCACAAAAATTGAGCCCACAATTCCGTTTGAAAACAAGTTTCTTAAATTTGAAATATAAACTGTTATATTTTTAATTTTAGTCGTAAATTTTTATGTTATAATAATTTTATTATTAATGAAGTTAATAAATTATTGAAAATATTAATAAACGTTAAAAACTTAAACTGAAATCAATTGAGAGTTTAATCATTATGTACTGCTAAGTTTGGTACTTCATTGAAGCACATGCTTTATAAAGCAAAACAATTTGATACAGTCAATAATCAGGTTCCGTGTAACTAGATTTGTAATAGTCATAGGTATTTATCTTTCAATATTGTAAGTCAAGTACGAGTATAATAGTCCTATCCCGTTGCAATTTTATAGTGGCTTTTTGTTTCAAACGTCTACATAGCGTATACATTTTGCTTTACGAAATCCAGGCCTTTGTTGTCTATTGAAGTTCTTGTGCCGCACCGTCCTTTATAGCACAGTTTAATGAGGCCTTCGTGCCGCAAAATTTGTCGCGTCCTCACATCCTTTATTCTCAAGATTCTCTATTGTTTCCAAATTTCTCTTTGAATTCTCACCTCTTTCTAATGTCATTCATAAACAATAAATTAATTTTACAATTACGAGTTTTTAGTTGAACGTTTTTGTAGCCGTAAGTTGAAAATTAAAATTATTTAAATTCTTTCAATGAAATTAGGATTAATTCATGTAGTGTTCTGTAGAACACATCATTGAGACAATAATCGAGACATTGTTCTTTGCTTGAGTTATTCTTTTCTTAATAATATCAACTCTGTGCCTGCCATTAAAACTAGTCTTTTAAGACTAACCATTACTTTTCTTGTAGCATAGATTAATCTATATACGTATCACTGAAGCCTATCCAATATTGTCTTCTAGATTGTTAAAGTCTGTTTTGTTTATAAAAAATAGTAATAAGGGAAGTTAAATTCACCACCAAATTTTAAAGTCTGGTCATTTTAAAATATTAATAAGGAACATGTTTTAGTTATTTTTTATTCAGTATTCCTGACAAACGTCTCCTTCAAAGATGATATAATATTCATATTATCATTGTACTTTCATATTCAGTGGCCTTCAGCTGAGGTCTTTGTGGAACAGTATCTGGGAAGCAGCGTCTCGTTCCGCCTAAAAGCTATATGATACAGTTCGTGTAGCACATTGGGTGAAACGAGGCGGTTTTTGATTGGTCCTTGCTGGTCGAAGGCTGTATTTAAGCAGTTGGTCTCTAATTAATCAGTGGTAAAAGCTTTTCACTATACTCTTACGTTCTTCGTTCATATGTACACTAGACAGTACACGTAGAAATCTATATAATTGTTGCTTCCAGTGAATTCTCCTATCAAAATTGCATTCAAATCGAAAAACCGATATTATATATATATATAATGTTACAAGTACAATATTTTGCATCACTGACGGATTAACAAGTCGTAAATATTTTAACGTTATTTTTATATTTATAACGTGGCGTTAATAGCATAAAAAGCATCGTGTCATTAAAAAACGATACGATCTCGACATATTATCTATGGACAAAAAACGGAAAACACTACGTCAGAGAAAACGTTAACGTCTTCAAAATCAGCCTTAAAGGTCGCTTTTAAAATATTTTTTAACTTCTTCGAAACACAAAGTAAGGAAAAGGGGTTAAAACCATTATTGATTCAAACTCAGTTGAATAAGTAAGTTCCTCTAATTTCATTGTGTTATGTGCACAGACAAATAATAAAAAATTTACTTTATAAATGATACAATTAGTTTTACAGTCCACAAAATTAGATTAACTGCGATTATAACTAAGCTTCATACTTTATTAAGAGTACCTCATAATTCATACGGAGGATTTATTTCGTTGTTTATTTTTATAACTATTATTGTTAAGCATTTTTATTCAGATGTGATGAATAATCGAACTTTCAATTTATCAGTTAAACGTAAGAGGGGATTTACGTAGATGAGTTCATGTAAATCAGTAGTAGTATAGTTCAAATAAACAATAACAATAAATTTATATATTTATATAAATGATTTTTTCACTTGAGACTGATTCTATAAAATTCGATTGACATACAAATGCTTTGTTGGCAATAACAGTCATTCTTTAATTTATATTCTTTGCTTTATGTTACCCAATAAAATGTTTTTATTTCAGGGTGTGAATCGATTTTAAAGCGTCGCCCTTGTGATTTAAATAAACCAAACAGTATTATTCAAATTACTCCCTATATAATTTCAATCGCTTTCACATAAATTAAATGTCCGTTTAACAGGCTGTATTATTTTATGGTTGGTGATCGACATTCCCGACCACCAATCTGTCAACGGCTAAGGGCAAACATACATTGTTGAACTTCCAGCCAGTGGTTTATTTTACCGGGAATCGTAATTGCTGGCCTGCCAACTGCAAATAGTGCTATATGAGATCCACACGAAGGAGAAAATCGCAGGGGATAATTTACTAAAAAAAACACACTCTGCGGAACGCTCAAAAGCTTCGAAAACTCGCTCGACTGCGTCTCCTTCATCAATTTGGTACGGATCGCGCATTGACACAGACTGTAAATTACCCAGTTTTTGTCGAACGTTCCGTTTATTGAACAAAACATCAATGCACATCCACCTGCGTTGATGGACGTGTAAGCCGTTTTATTCAGATCAGCCATCAATGGTTAAATGTTACATTCGCAGGATTAACGAAATTTTACAAATATACCTCATAGAAGATCTGTAAATGTAATAACCGAACCATTCTACACCACAATATCGTTCGTCCCATATGTTCATCGTCTTTTATTACACATGAGATACGATGATTTACTTAACCCTGATAAATCTATGCACTTTTACTATATTTAAAAAATCACCGTAACATGAAGACCAAGTAAATTCTTAAACCTTAGACATTTCTATACAAATTAGGGATTTGGTTGTATAATACTTGTATTTTTTGTCAGAATATACTGAGACACATTTTTCTGGAAAAAATTAAAATCTACAGAATTACTGGAATGCTTTTTCTTGGTTTCATGCATTTCATGGAATGGGAAAGACAGAGTTATATTGAAATATTCATCAAGGAGTAATACTCTGAATGGGCAGAAATAAATGTGGGAGCCCCGCAGGGTTCGGTGCTGGGTCCTTAATTTTTCATAATCTATATAAATGATCTACCCGAAATATTATATTTATTTTCAAAAGGTGTACTGTTTGCAGATGATACAAATATGTTAATAAGTAACATGGACTCACAAAACTAAGCAGCTAATAATAATGTATCAAATAATTTGCTTAAGTAGTTTTGTCAGTGGTCTATAATTTAATTTTAATAAAACCAATTTTATACAAATTCAAAGAATTTAAGTCTCTAAAGCTGTTAAATACATATAATAAGGAAAAGTAAACATAATAATTTTAGGTATTTCTCTATACAATAAACTAAATTGAACAAACATTAATAAACTTTATAAGTAACATTCCACTTTCACTAACATAATAACACGAAAATTATTATATCATGAATAGTTTCAGTTTAAATTGTCGTAATATTTAGGGGAGACTCGTCCGCAAAACGAAAGGTATTTGTTTTCCAAAAACTGGTCGTTAGAATAAGATGTCAGATCTCAAGGACCTCTTTTCAATTACTTTTCAAGAACTTAGGAATACATACCCTTACAACTAAATACGTACTCTCATTAATGCTCTTTGCAATAAACAATGGCAGAAAATATTGAACTGTTTGAGATGTTCACAAGAATAACACCGTAAATAAGGATAAATTTCATATGGAATGAAGGAAACTATTAATTACTCAGAAGGGAGGACTCTATACGGAACAATCCTGATCAATGAGCTTCCCTTCTATTCCAGATTATGAACCAGATCTGGCTGATATGGTTGTCAAATTATCTCATCATTGGTATTATGAAGATGACTTTGACATCATTTTTATTATTCTAAATTCTTACCTGTTAAATTTTATTTACAAATATATCGAAATTAGAGTGATATCAATAAAGTACTATATTAAAAACTTACCAGTTAAAACACGAAGATTATATCAATACCCTTTCTTGAAAAGGTGCAATATAAATTTATTGATAATTATGATACTCTGCTTATTTTTTAATTTTTATAATAATTTAAATTTAGTAAACAATATTGAAGACAGAATTAAAATTTTAGAGAAACATAATTTTATTTACAAAAATAATGTTTCAGATTGATACGCTTGTTATATTGGTCCAACGATATGCTCTTTAAAAGCTCGAATTAATTAACGTAAAATCAATTTGATTAAAATTATTGAGTTTTGTCCAAACATATATTTTATAATAATTTTAGATGAAGAATGCAAATATAATTCCAGATTGATGGGCGATATGTTGCAGTGATTTGGCCAGTAATGTAAATGTAACTGGTAAATAGAATTTATGATTCCTTGTTATTGTAATTCATTTATTGTTTTAATAAATAAATTATTTCTATAGTAAAATTAAATTAAAAAATCGTCTCTATATCTGTGTAAATATAAATGTCATTTTGGCTGCATCGTGTGTGCAAATATACCTTAGAAATTCATATTCCTCTACATATTATGTAAATAATTGTAAGTTATGTTCTATAAATTTTCACGTAATAGTATTGTAAATTATCATGTTTTTAAAATTTTGTTTTCTTGGAATTTTTTGAATATGAATTTTAAATTACATCATTTAATTACATTTTATAGCACCTGAAGAGGTACGATAAAAATTATGGATCAAACTTTGTGTCTGTTTTAATATTTTTATCTAATATATTATTTTAAATTTTTATTTACAATAAATTTCTGATTTGATAGGCTGATGCTTTTCCATTTCATTTATGTGAGTCATTCCATTTCCTAGAAGTAATGTCTAATATTTTTTTAAATTTTTATTTACAATAAATTTCTGATTTGATAGCTGATGCTTTTCCATTTACGTGACTCATTCCATTTCCTGGAAGCAAAGCCTCATTGAAAGATCCACAGAATATTACGTCAGATATTATGGTCATTCGGAAAGTTTTGTAGCTGCTATTTAATATTGTCGGTTGTTTAGATACTTTTTGATGTAGTTAGTATACTTGTAACACGAATGTTTTTTAATTTCTACAATGGCGTATAGATTCATTCGCTATCATACTAAATCTCAATTGTTTTTCACGGTAAAAGAATACTTATTTCGCAGTCATCCTATGATATTACAAAAAAAATGCTAATATAAATTTACTTCCTCAAACTATTCTCTCATATTCTTGAAATAATTTGAATGTAACTGCTAACTTTTCTTTCGTGAACCCAGAAAACTAATTTTATTCACAAGCAGACCGTGTCGTTCCTTATTATAGCCCATTGCTATTAGCCGCTTTTTGTCTTTACAAAGGCGAATTCTTAATGTGCTCTCCGGAACAGACCGGCAACAGGGGGAGAAAAACGTGTATCATAATTACATAATTATTTTAGAATGTGTTCTTTTCTATTCTGACTTTAACCGATGCCCTGCTTGAGAAATTTCTTCTTTTACTATGTTTCTTATTTCTTCATAATGGACAACCATACTTTGATGTGAGATTTTAAATAGCGCAATGGTATTGAAAATCAAATTCAATAATTTTTATTTAACCAATTTATAAAAAAAACTTTTTTAATTGAGACTGTAACTGATTTAGGACGCTTTCCGGTACTACAACTTTTTCATAATATTTCAAAGTAGAAAGTTGCCTTTATATATCGTAGCACCACAGATCGGATATATATTTATTTTTCTTGAGGAAAAATACGCCTGCTCGACTGTTTGTCAGCAACAGTGTTGGTTCTCATAGGCTCCAATTTAATGTTTTTTAAATATATTAAAGAATTTGTGAAGTGGATAAATTTACACATTTAATAATTTGAATTCCAGAAAATTCAATCAAATTACAATATCGTGTATATATTTACACATTATATACATATAAATTATATTTTTCGCTTTCTCACTTATTTATTAAATAACTTTTTGACATATTCAAAGACGTGAGACTCTAAACTGGAAGTTTTGGGGGATGTTTTTAATGTTATAACCTGACTTCATACAATTATGCGCCTTACGTCAAGAATTTAAAGTTTTAATATAAGTGATATATGTACATTTGTTGTTTTTGTACTATCCCCAATTTTTCATCGGTCGCCAATTTGAATAGTAAAACTAATTAATAATTTTCAATGTACTAAATTTGCAGGGAAAGAAAAAACAAAATTTTATAGAACACATTTACAATACAACAGGATTATTATTTGAAAAATCATTAATTTTCAATTGTCGAAATGACCTATAATTTATCATTTATTTTGTCCCATAATTTATTTGTTTCCTCGTAGTAAATTCATAAGTTAATCAGTTTCCAGTAAGTCTTACGACAAATCCTGCGGAACAATATTTTTACGCACCTGCAATATAGATTCTAACGTATTCATTATTACGTTATTTGGTTGTTTACGTAAAATTTTGTCATCGTCAGAATCTCTTTCATGATTTAATTTTAAAGGAACAAGGAAAATTCAGTGTTTGTTTTTATGATATAAATTCTTGTACTTAAAAAAATCTATACAATCAGTTTTATAAATTGGGTCCGTTTGTTCGTACACTGGACTTAACTTGTTTTACGTAATCATATGTGCTAAAAAATTTAATTTCACTGATTTTAATTCTAATCTTGGAGAATGTTTATTGTTATAATTTTTCTTAATTTGTTTAATTGAGTTATCAATTACACTTTTTTTATTAGCCATATTTGAAATTGATAATTTTTATGATTGTTATTGCTAACTATTTTTAAATGTCTTTATTAATAACTCTATTACTAGTCTCAATGATATGTGTAGCTTTTTGACTATAATTTTTTTTGTATTATATAATATTTCTGTTAATTTTCAATTTAGTTATACTCTATCACAGTTTATTTATAATTTTTGTGGATAGAAATTTTTTAATAATATATGGTTATTTTAATTGTCTTAAGAATAAATCGTCTGATTATTTCTGTATGTATTAAATTTTTGGCGACATTTATTGTAAGGTGAAAGTGTCAAGCACTCCTGAGATATAACGAAAAATGAATTCTTGAGACTGTAAGCCAAGGTTTATAATTTCCTATAATATAACCAACTACATCAGTCTATTTCCAAATTCTATTTCTTACGCAGGCTGTATAATCGACACGCTCACTACATTACTTGATATTGACACCAGAGCTGTGTAATGCGTCTGTTAATGCATTTCTTATAGGAGTGAACGTATCCGGAGTTCCGAGCGGAATCATTTAGAGGAGTGTATTTACGGGTCAGAAGGCATTTCTCGTGTCATAATCATCTCTTGAATTCGTTTCTACTTGACTCACGAGTACATGCGGTGTAAATACACTTCAGTAGTTGAAACTTTCAGTGGTGATCATAATTCCATGACTTCTTCTGATAATATTCTTGTAATTATTACATAATATTATTAAATTACATTTTTCTTACCATATTTAGGCATATAAATAACCTAAGAGCAATTTTATTTTTTAAAATAATTAGGCCGATCAAATAATCTTAAAATTATCTGCAATTTTAAAAGATGTAATATAAATGGTCCAATAAATCATAATAAAACATCTAATAAAAAAATAACGAATTATTTAATAGACAAACGCGACATTTTTACTTACTTTTGGACCTATTCGGGTATTAATTAAAAAACATATTATTAGATTTTTTAAAATCTGACTTACCAATAAATGATATAATTCCTGTGCTTTTGTGACTTCATACTTACTTTTGGACCTCTTCGGGTATTAATTAAAAATCATATTATTAGATTTTTTAAAATCTGACTTACCAATAAATGATATAATTCCTGTGCTTTTGTGACTTCATTTAGTAACCAGCAACGTTCAGGGTAAACTGGCGTCCTGTTCACTGCAGGCGCAAAGCAATATTGGCAAAAGTTTAGTAGGACAGCACTCAGAATGCACGGTCATCACGAGAGATTAGACTCAAACTCGCTGTATAGGAAGGAGAAGCTTAGGACTGCGACATCAGCGGATTACCTTACACAAATAATTAGCTACAATGGAACTGTCTGCTCGGTCAGGGTTTTCGTAAATGCGAGGGGAAATTACACTTGACACTTCAAATGAATATAAACACTGACGGGTGAATTTATTCAACGTAGAACTGTGTTTCGAATGTACCTTATTTAACTTTTTATCGCTATAGACCTTTTAAGTTATTATTAAAACAATAGAAAGTATTAAAGTATTTATAATTGATCTAAACTGATGTATATTAAATTTTCTTCTTTTTTTTTAAAACGTCAATAATATATTTTATTTCTTTGTATTGGTTTCTTTATTTTAAATTAATTTACTGGAGTTATTATTTGAGAACTTTAATGCTTTGTTTAACAACAACAAAATATTTTTAAAAGAACACAGAAAATGTAAAAACGCAGAGTATAACCCCACCCACCAAAAAAAAGTGATAATTATTAAAAATATTAATTATGTCATTTAAATTCTTTTACCTTCAAATCCCTCAGGCAGTTATATATCATCACGATATATTTGAGTGTCTAATTGACACAGAGAGTAATTTATACATAAATGCATTGTTTTTGTTGAGCGATATATTATAAACCTGGATAGCGGCGTTGAAGATCGAGCGTTGCTGTGCAGAACTAACTGCTCGGTGGCGTTGTTCCATGTAGTTGCCGCAGAAATGACTTCTAGGCTAAAACTAAAGTCTAGTTTCCGGTTGAAGACTGCCTGTGCTCCGTTAAAATATATCTCTCGTCCACCTTCCCTCGCCAAACAGGAATTTAACGCTTCCCACGATTTCGGCAGATTAATTTTTTTTTTGAGAATAGTTAAGTCCCATTATAACTTTGTTACACTTCTCACAGTGAGAGACACTTCGACGATTCGTCTATAGCTTTCTGAGCTTCCAGGAATTTCCTTGCAGGTCTCACGTCTCTTCCGATGAACGTTTAACCTACTCTAAACATAAACTCATATTTTAAGATGAATTCCTCAGCAAATTAATTTGATCCCTACAGCATTTTTTTCTTTATCAGAAACTATGTGCTCACCTTTAAAAACCATTAATTTACTTCTTAAAATCTTAAACTATATACTTAAAGACTAGAGACCAACCAATGTTGTCTTCTAGATTTTTCTGGTCTTTGCACACTTCACTCACTGTGCTCTGCTTTTATACACTGCACTTTACACAAGATCAGCTGGATTTCTTCTTTTCAATCTTCTGGGACGGTGTTGATCTTCCAGAAGTTGCCGGACCACTGAGGTCATGTGTAGTTGAAGCCTGGCTTCATGTTTCTGAGCATATCTTTTTATTTCTTGGTTTGAATATGGAGATCTGCATTTCTGATATTCTATGGAGCACTCACGAGGTTTCTTAACACTTTATTTTGAATTGTTTGTATGCACTTAATGTTTGTGTCCCAGGCACCGTAGAGCAACGTTGGTTTCAATATTTCATTGTAAATCATTAGTTTGTTGGAAATTGAAATTTTGGTGTTTCTTCCAATTAGCCAGACTTTTTTTCTTAACATGCTCTTTCCACCTAAGTTTGGTGTCTAGAGTCATGCCCAGGTACTTGGCGTTGTTCTCATGCGACACAATAGTTCCATTTATATTTAGTGACGGTGTGTCTTTTGTTTGTTTGTTTGTTTGTGAATACTATATGGGTAGATTTCTGCTCTTTCAGATTTATCCTTCATTGTTGAGTCCAATAAATTATTGCGTTACTGGCTTCTTGTAGTCTTCTAGTTGAAAGGTTTTGGTCTTATACTACTGCAAGCAACGCGGTGTCATCTGAATATGTAACTACCTCAGTTCCTTCCAATTTTTGGATATCGCTAGTATTTAGTAAGTAGAGGATAAGACCCAGGACACTACCTTGGGACACTCCGGCTCTTACCTCCTTAAGATCAGAATAATCTTCTTCTCGTTTAATTCTGAATAGTCTGTGACTACAGTATAAATGAATCAAATAAATTTACAAGGTGAATTGCAAATGTATAAAATTAAAATGAAGTCCGCCAACAGTATGGTTTATGCAGGAAGAGAGTTCATGCCCAACAAACTAATATGCGAACACAGGGGAATAGTGAAACAACTAATTATAATTAGTAAATATGACTTAAATTTAAAATATCACTATGTTATAAGTCAGCCGATTTTTTAGTGTGGCTGAGTCGATATCCGCTAGTGTAGGTTGTGGTCTGGTATAAGTGGAGGCTAACAGTCTCTGACGTAGATAGAGTTATCTGAACTACTGGTGATCTGAATTATGAAGAATTAAAAGTTGAGCAAATAGTATGCGTGTTCTCTTTCCCTTTTCCTAGTCCATAAAATATTGAATAAAACAAATAGGGATTTTGAGACTTCAAGTGTGTGTTTTACATTTCTTACAAAAAATTAGATACTTTGTATTTCTACTTTCCGTAAGTCTAATTATGTATGTATTAATAATGTTATTTTATTATTATTATCATAAAAAAGTGTAGTACAATACAGTACTCTTGTTTGGATATACTTGTGCATATATTTATATTGTTTATCTTTGTTTTGTAATTTCTGATATATAAGTTAGTACTACAACATTAACTAGGATTGACTTTTACGCATGAAGAATACTTATACTTCCTGATAGATGGAATTCAAAAGGTAGGCAGAAAGTGGAAATTAAAATAATAATACTAAAATCTAGTAAAAACTGCAAAATTTAGAGAAATTATTCCTTGTAAAGCATCTTGTTCTGAAACAAAGCACATTGTTCCGATAAATAAATTACATACTTCACATTGTTATGGTTCGTAGAAGGTACACCGCACTCACATTGAATGAGCAGAATTTGTCAAAAGCTTCCGCTTGTGTTTGCCTGCGAGGGTGTGTTACTAAAATATCGTCCTCTGTTGTCTGAGCCGTGCTCACCGCCCATAAGGCATTCTCTGAGAGAATAGCGAATGCGGCGTGTTGGGGGCGATGAGGCGACTAATGGTGTTCCGGCACACAGCAACGGCACCGTCGATATCTTACCACACATAACCACGTAGCAGTCAACGGTACAGTGATTCCTGCCAAACCACGCAGGTTCCAGTCGTCATTGACGTTTAATTACATAAAATTTCGTTACGTTTCGTCATGACTTTCTAAATATTGATCACTCATTAACTGGTAAATCGCCTGTTCCACTTTAAAATCCTGACCATATACTTTCGAGAAAATATGATTATTATAAACATTAATTTTTTTTAATATACAGAGAAAATTTTAATCCGAAGATTTTACAATTGTGATACATTGATGACTTTAACATGTTAAAATTAACTTGAAGAAATGTAGTTCTTGAATGTTGAAGAGGAAGTTATGAATTATTTATATATATATATATATATATATATATATATATATGTTAATTTACGGTGGTTGCCTGGTCAAATTGTCGTTTTCTTTTTAGCCTTCTGAGGGGTTTAGGTGGAGGAGGGTGGGATTCTGTATTTTAGATAATGGGATTGAAGTGGTGGAGATTTCTGTTACGTTGGATTAGGGCGATTTTAATTATGGTTTTTTGGCTTGAGGGAATATTTAGGTCATTGTGGATTCTAGAGTTAGTAGCGTAGCAAGTACAGCTAGTTATAAAGCAGAGTATTTTATTTTGCGATATTTGCATTTTATTTATGTGGGTGGTAGCGGCCGAACCCCATATATAACAGGAATAAAATCAGAGGGGATATATGAGGGATGTGTAAAGGAGTTTTTTTGTTGTGAACGATAAAGGAGATTTCGGGTTCAGTAATTGTTTTAATTTGTGGAATCTGTGGAGTATTATTTTTTTAAGGTGGGAAGAGTGAAGGGACTATATTAGTTTGTAGTCGATGGTTATGCCGAGGTATTTATGGGAAGATTTGGTAGGGATAGTGGAGCTGTTCATAGTGCCTGATAGATCGTATCATTTTTTTAGGGAGAAGGGAACGGTTACGGATTTGGAAAGATTGAAAACATTAATGAAGTTGTAACTTCAAACAGTAATAAAAGTGTTTATAAACGTGCATCTGACGAGATAATTTCATAAATCTTCCAACATTAATCCAACGAATAGACAAAAAAAATATTTACTTTGAGTATTTTTACTCATTTACAAATTGGGCTAATGAAGAGCACTGAAATACTAAAGAAAAACGGTTTGTTCTTCTACTGTGAAATTTTGATTTATGTAATACAACTAGCCAAGGGCTAATACAAACAGACACAAAATGCAAGTTTACATAATATTTACAACGAATTACAACTTTTATTATATTTCAATGTTAATTATATTGACGATTACTTAATTATTAAAGTATATTTTAATTTTTTTTCATATACTTTGGTAACTGATTACATTCCTTTAAAAAGATATAGATTTCATAGCGGCTACAGTCACTCTCCTAGCCTTATAATAATTTGTGCCTGTCTGGTATGATAATTGTGAACTTCCTTATTATTATTATTTAATAGGTTTTTAATATCCTTGTAGGAAATCATTTTTTATTTGATAAATGAAAATTAATGTTCACTTAATATTTATTTATTAACACTAGAATAATTCAAATTAATTAACATGTCCTGAATCTTCGTATACCTCTAATTATTTAACACTGCTTTCATACTTTTATTAAAAATAGCATGTACTTGACCATAATCAAACTCGTTGGCCAAAAATAAAGCAGTGGAACAAAACCAATGCATAGCAATAGAATTAAATACTAACGTTTTACTCTGTACATTGTTCCATATTTTTAGATATTTTCTTAGTCTATGTTACTCGAATTTTAAATTATTGTCTCATAGATCGACTTGTAAATAATTATTTTAAAAATTTTAAATACTGTCTAAACGTACTCTACGTATTCATAAATATCTTAAAGTTTGCAATATGTAATATACGTCAGAATATCTCAAAAATCCCTGTAATATCCCGAATAACATTGTTTTAATATTTACCAGAGAAGTATTTACCAAACAAATAATTTTATATATGATACTCGTCCTTCAAATTTAAATATAAACTCTAAATTAAACAGTTTTATGAATATGTGTAAGAATATTCTATTGAAAGGAATTTCTTAATTCCCCATCCCATCATAGATAAAATAATATTTTGCCCCAAAAATGATTGAATGTATTGCTTTATAAACTCTTCTTTATAACAATTACAATTTTTATTTTGTTCTTCCTACCTCCTTAAAATGTCGCCTCGTGTTAGGATGGGTTTGTGTTTCATAGCGTACTGTCTTCGTTTTTTCCTCTTCTTTCGGTGCGTTATTATTAATATTATGAATAATTTATTGACTCTTATTTTATCGTAATTTATTAATATAATATTGGCACTTAGCTATGTTGTCAGGTTAGAATTTTGTGTTTCTTCTTAGAGTAATTTAATGGTATATTTGGTGATAGCACTAATTATACAAATAAAATAATTAAATAGTTAAAACGGGACCAAAATTCTTTGAGAGAATTAAATTGCACACTATGTTTAGGCAGTGACTGTCGGTTTCCGCAATTAATACAATTAATAGGAGTTTTTGAAAAATGCTACAAAATTCATGCGACGTAATCAAAAGCAAAGACACGAAATCAAAGAAATTAATTAAACAATGAGGGATCATAATAACTTTTAGTTTCACTGTATTATTAGCTGAAGTGATGTTAGATATAATTTCAAAAATTTCGAAAATAATTCTAGAATCTGGTACGACATCAAATATTTTTGCAATTACTCTAAGGACGTTTGTAGTTATTTCTGAAATTATTGTACAACTGATACAATGAAGTACCTATGATCTTTATTTTGTTAATGTCTCTTGAATTGTGCAACGCTTTTTCAAAAACTGTTATTAATTTTATTAATACACTGAAGGGAACCTACTTTAATTTTTCACGTTTAATCTTTGTCTGCTTTTTTTTGGATATTTAAATATTAAACTTTTAATTTGAAACTGGTGCAGACGTATATATATTTTAACTATTAATTAAAGGTAAGTATTACATTGTTTCTATTTGCTAATTTCCCTGCCGAGGGCTAATGGAATTGAAAATAAAACTAAATATTTCGTCCAGTCTAGATTTTCCCATCCTGTTACTTTAATCTTTATGTCGGTAATGGCGGCCAAAGTTAAAGCACTAATTGCGTGATATCCCTTTTATTGCTTGTCACACGCGAAATCGCGACTTGAAACTCAGTTAGGAACTGTTCCACTTGGCGGCAGGCCGTTGAACTTCGTCGTTAAAATTATCTCCTCTGGCACCGTGAACGAAACAATGAACTTTATTAGAGTTTCGATTTCGCCTCCATTATGTTTTCTCTCTTACGCCTCTATCTGAACTCGGGGGCGGACTTCTGAATTCCAAACGAGGCTTCCTACCCAACACGTCGTTCCCATTGACGGACATGTGAAAACATCTAAATGCATTCCTTTCATCGATCGTCTTGATTCGTAATGAGGTAAAGTGGGATAATCGGTGTTCCAATCCTATTTGAGGATTCATGAGATTTTGCGATGAAACTGATAAATAATTACGTCAGATCTTAAACTATATTTATCCAAATAAATATCTTTTCCGTCCTCCTTGTTATTAAGTATAGTTATAGGACAGCACAGAAACATCCGAAAAAGGCAACTTAAAAGATCACTCTATATCCTAAATCATTACAAAAAAAAAATTATACATCATAATAAATAATTCCTTTTTCTGCGGAGTGAAACAGATTCTAAAAAATGGCAGGCTTAATGGATTATTTTTCCCCACTCATATTTTAATTATTTATTTTACTATTTCACAACATCTTGTTAAGAAATGTAAATGTCCACCTACTCAAAGAAGTAGGAGTAAATTTTCACCTCTTGTATCCTCGTTCAGGGATAAGTAATCTAATATTCATTATCTAAATGTTATTGACGCAGATGTATTTTTGAGTTCATAATTATTGGTTCATGCTGGTAGTGTGTAATCATGCGGCATGTTGATGTAGTCGATACAGGCGGGAGTTGTTATTTAGACTACCAGGTGGTACACAGTCCTACGAGTATAGTATACCAGTAAAGTTATATATCGATTTATAAAATATTTATTGAATAGTGGAAAACTGGAAAAATCGTTGGGTGCCACAAATTTTAATTTAAACTTTGAAATTTTTTGATCTATTGAGAAACTGAGCGAAAATAAAGCCAGATATAATATTAACCATTTGGATTAAATACAAGAAATAACAGTTTCAAATTATTCAAACTGAACCATCATTAATTCTATCATATTTTACACGAAACATTAGTAAGTTAAAACATGGACCTTGAAGTCAAACAGGCACATAAAATTCACAACCTATTGCATATAAAGTTACTTTCTTTCTCTTTCTCTAAATCTGAATCTCGCTGAATTAATACCCGCGCCTGTGAAATGAATGTATGTAGTTCCTGATTCAATGTCTGAGCTTCTGATTGAAAGTCTTAAGTCTCCATGAATAATAATGGAGTTATATGAATTACTTCAATCAAAACTTAAATATATATATATATCTTCGTGCAGCACATAATTGAATAGTGAACGAAAAATTATAAATTTTAATTTCAATGTTTGAAGAATGAGATGACTGAATTAATTCTTGATTTCAATCACGAAGATTAATTTAGCATAAATTTATGTAACAAATATGTTTATGAAACCCATTCCTAAATATCTAGTTAATGTACGTAGACAATAAAGTTGAAAAATTGTGTTGCATTTGATTACAATTTTTTCAATGGCGCTTTTAACGTAAAAAAGTAACGCATAAACTGTTTTGTTTAACGGAACAAAGACGTTTCTGTACATATTTGTTGTTGTGTAGTTAATTAAACATATTAAATTAATAAAAACGTTTTTAATTATAATAATTTTTAATGGACCTTAAATATTTTTGAATGTTAAAAACAGTCATAAAAAGATAATATAGGCCACTTGCACGACAATTGAATCCATTAAAATGCATACACGACTCCCGCAGTCAAAAACTTTTTTCTTCGTTGCGCTATTAACGACAAATAATTTAATTTAAAATAACTTCTCTATGGAAATAATAAAGCACATTTTGCGTTGTAATCCTATTAGTGCAAAAATCCGTGCACAGAAATTTACAACCACCTATGTTTATAAATTTTCAGGAATTAATGTATGTTTCAAGCAGCGTTCAACGTGCGGACGCTACAGAAAACGATATCACAATTGAGAATAAAATAATAAACATAATTTCTTCGTTTTATTCAAACGGAATAGTAAACTTGAGCTTAGGCGATGTTTACTACACATTTATAATTTCCGTGATCTTGGGTTCCAAATATGTTTTGGTCATCATCGTCGTGTTTGGTGGTAATCTATAGAGAACTTCCCCGGTTCCGGCGCAGTACAGTTATGCTGGCATGCGATAAGGGTTAGTACACAGATGACACCACAATACGCTCCCCTTCCTCCCTAGAGAGACTCACCGCACTGCGCGCGATAGATAAACTAGGCTTCATTCCAGCCGATTGTATCAAGCCAGCTTTTTATGACATCATATAACACTGGCACATACTTGGCCTAGCTGTGAAGTTCGCCCGTAAAGAAGCTAACAATCCTATCAGCATCGTATAGAAACAGCAACAATCTGGCCAGACGTTTTAAGGCATGAACTCAGGCTACTTCTGAAAAACAAAATTTCTCTAGTTACGTTTTGAAATAGGCATACACGGAAATAGAAGAGAATCCAAAATACAATGTCTCTCAACAAAAATATTTTTAAAATATCGAAGTCAATTTATTGCAGTAATAAAAATTATAATTTAGAGCCAATGTGGATATGATCAGTCATATATACAAATGTTGCTTACAATTCGCATAAAAATTAAAGTAGATTCAGTAAATTAATCGATTATTTAAGTATATTAATCATAAGTCTAGAAATGTATTTGTACTTCGACTCCCTTGCCTTTTTTTTCACTAGTCCCCAATTTTTTTATTACAATGCTTAAATATTGATATGTATCTAATTTGCATTTGTATGGACAATTCATTAATTAAAATAATGAATATATGTCATTAATTTTTTTTTAGATTTTACCAACTGTATGCAGTTATAATATAATATAATAATATGTAATATATATATATATATATATATATATATATATATATAATATAACGCAGTATATAAGTAATGCATTTTATATCGGTTGTAAAATTAGTTAATGATAATCGAAAATTGTCGTGTTCTGTTTTATTTAATCGGTTTCTCGTTTTTCCTGATGAATTGTTAACCTGACTAAATCGTGTTATATTCGGCCCATATCCAAAAGCGACACGAAATTCGTCTGCAAATGCGGGGATCACACCTCCATATTCAAATCTAGATTATATTTATAGATATAAAAACGGAAATTATTATCTAATAATTACATTACGTAAAAATTAGAGGTCCCGCTTACAAAGTAGTGGACTCGAGTTCGATTCCCGGTTCCGTCAAATATATTTTCCATCTTAATTCACAATGAAATCAACAGATACCTAGCCTTTTCTAAACTTCTATGGACCTCCAAGACTAGACTGCGTTTGTAATATTGAGAAAAATACCATGTTTTCAATTTAAATATTTCTCATCATATTAATTACGCGTGTAAAAGCATTTATTAATGCATACTATAGGAAAATTTGCGGCTAAAAGTCATTGCAATCTCGTCGGGGCTCTTACGAAGTATCTAGATTGAGTTAATCTCTAACATATTGATATATTCCTGATAGAGTTGTGCTCTAACCCAATTTATAAAAATAAAATATTAATATGAATGAAGTACACTTTTAAAAAATATAACTAAAAAAATGTTAATTTTCGTGAAAGATGGGGAATTTGTGTAGCACAAAATACATTAAAAAATATATTCGAGTACCTAATCTACTGGCGAATTTTTTTTTCCTTTTCGTATATAGGTTGTGGACTGAAAATCGACATTTTGTGAACAATTTTTTGCCTCCATTTTAACAGTAATCCGCTACTAATATTTTGTTTTCACATTTTCTCAAACGCAATGTCACAATGCTACAATGTAGTTTTTAGAGGTACTGTGACTAGTTTAGATTATATCTGCCGCAATTTAACTCTTGTGTACCTACGAGGTAAATATTTGCGAGTAGGGTTCTTATCTTCATAGTATCAATAAAAATAAGGCTTGCACATGACCCTCAAAATCTAGCTCAGAAAATAATGAAGAGATGTAGATAAAATTATTTTTAAATTAATCGATAACACAATGACGAACATAATATCAATTTTGATATTATGCGCAGGTTTAAACTTAATATTCTGCTATTAATACATTCAACAGAGAAATAACATTTGGAAAATTATAAATACAAAAGACAAAAAATAAACTGAGCATAATTTCATGAGGATCAATCAGATTCTTGATCGAAGGAAGTTCGTTCGTAAAATTATTTGGTTTTACATGCTAGCCCTTTGTTTGACCGAAAAACTCGTCAATTAAATATATACTAATTTTTTAATATATATAACTGCCTAAAGTGTTAATTACAAGGATTTCTGCCATCTACAATTACATTTTTCGTTGTACAACTGAATGAAAATATTTTATTGTAAGTACAAGCCCTGATGTTTCTCCTCGTCCAGAATTAGATGGGATAGATATATTTATTCAATTGTACTGTGCAAATTACGGTGAAATTTTTTACATGAATACATAAAACGAACACAAACTACATAAAAAACATGAGAAAAATTAATTAATTAAAAATAGTTGTTTGGGTTCACATGATCTACGATGGCGGCGAATAATGATTCTAACATGCTTGAATACAAATTACCATCCACATTATTATTGTCATCAGTAGTCATGAAACTTCCATGACTACTGATTGGCACATTCGACTATCATAGTTGCTCAATTTCCAGTCATTATAAGGGCGTTCCGTGCTGTGATGCGGGATAGTATTATGTGAAACACTCCTGTCGACGTTTCTTCCTATTGGGATCAATAATTTTTTCACTAATTATTTCAATTACATTGACAACAAACTTGAAAACCAGAATATATATAGTGTTTTATAATATTTATAAGTTCGTCTTCTCAGCTATTTCATAATCACTGACGTCACAATCGTAATTTTGAGGATATATTCAGTTAAGGTTTTTAATAGTTAAAAATTTAATTGCAGTATATATACATATATATATATATTAACAGACACGATTGATGAATTATAAAATAATTATTTTTGGAGCCAGTAGATTGAATCCCCAAGTTTATCTAATTATGTGTTTAATTCCGGCAAATGTAACTGCTAAATGAGATTCTTGGTCAATAAGGTAATCTGAAAAGAACTATTGAAAATGATCAGCAAAAACCGGGTCGTTAACTTTTATTTTCATGAAGTGTTTAATGAAATTATCTTACATAGATTTTTGAACGTCTGATGGTTTTTTGACCACCTCCATTACGGGATAATGTTGTAACCGCCACGTCGAAGGTCCAGCGCTGCTTGGTTCCACCTACTTGGAAGATTATGCTTTGCTCCCACGCCCACGGTCAAACCCAATAAACAGACACGTACAGTCAAACAAGAAACTTGTGACTTAAAAACTAGTGACTCAAAACCTAGTATTGGTCTATTAAACTGAAGCAATACTAACTGCTCGTATTCGACCAATCCGAATACTATCACTGTAGATTCATAAGCTTTATCAAGCATCATCGTCAGACGTGATAAATCTCAGTTAAATCCAGTGGAGTGCCTTTCCAAGATACTTCACTCGCCCTTCTGAAAAATCACCGAATCACAAAATCTCGTTCTGCTCAAGTATAAAAAATTGGGGCAAATTAAAATATCAGACTCTCATGATGCATGGGTGAGCCGTTGTACATCTCAACAATACAAAAAATATCATTATCAGCAGTTTATTCTAATTGACGTGATTACTCATCATTTCAATATTATAAATATTACAATAAAACTTAATAAATATGCAATTTTTTAAAACCGCTATACCTATTAATTACAACATTTTTATATGCTACTAGTTATATGGACTATTTTCCATTCGTGTAGATAAATACTTTTGTGCTGTTGCGTTGTATATGTATGACAGTAAGAGAATTAATACTTCGTTCTTCAAAAAAATCGCCACTGAGTTTCCGGAGAATCTAATTGGATTTAGCAGAAGACGCAGAACGAAGCCACATTGTCCCCTCTTCTTTTGAGTGATTAAAATTAATCAAACTCAGAGTTGCATTACAAGCCTCTTCCGAGTGTAAAGGCCATTAGTTAAGACTATCATCAAGTTGAAAGCTGTAGAGAAATCTCTATTATTACCGCGGCAGCGGCTTCATTGAGGTTCTTCATTTCCAGCGTCCTGAGTAAGGGGCGCATTTTGCCGTTGTGGCTGTGATGTCTTCCGGAAACGTGGCGTCGGCACATGAAGAGATGGACTTCCTTCCGAACCACTGATCTCTGCTTCTTCGCAGATCAGAGTCCTGCAGGACAATGCCTCTGCTTCTTAAGCTTGAAATTGGCGTGTACTGCATCTAATAGCTGAAGTCAACGAGGTCTAGACGTTAACACACCATCACGAGAATTTATTATTTTCATTTCCAGGTCATTATTTTATGTTGAGATTTAAAATCAAGTAAATTTGCGGTAATTTGATTCAATACTCTAAAATATAACTTTCGTAATTAAGAGGTAAGGAAACTAACGCACTGCATAATTAGTTAATGACTAAATACTAATTTCTTCTAGAAATGATTTTCGGCACTATGTTTAGCGTTGCTGTTGCTGCACTAGATGCAAACTCAATGAAGTCCGAGCGAGGAAACAAATTGGATTTGGTCCCACTAATTGAACTTCAAACCGGATCTCACGTTTAGTGTGCAATTTCAGTGTGGTGTAAGGGACGGTTTCTGGGCTAGATGTCACCAGCATCACTAAACCTTTACTGGCTTCAGTAAATTAATTTGGGGTACAAGTGATATTCAAATTTCTCAAATTAACTGCATAATTTACTAATGTAATGCAATTGACGTAGTCTTTGTAATGGATGTGTGTGGAACAGGTGAGTCAGTGCCTGATGGGCCTTCATGTTCTCTAGAAATCAATGCCGTACGTTTCTATTCCGGTAATTCTTCATTTTTAATCCTCAGAATATCTGGAAATTCGTTGGAAACAAAAACTGTTAAACGCATTCTCCAAAACCTAACACAAACATTTTTCCTAAGGGACCAGGCACACTAAAGACAAATATCCCTGTTTATGGAAAATTCCCCATATTTACATATTTTATTACTTCCGATTACAAAGTTCAAGGGAGCAAAACATGAACAAAATTCTCCGTGAAATAATTTATTGTTCTATTCTAGAATCTTCCACTTATAATTACGTATTCGCTTTACTTTGTGCGGCCCAGTATAATCCTCTTCTTTTTGTTAAATTTTCCTTTCATGATCGGGCGAACGTATCAAAGAGCGTAGCACCTGCAATTATGTTTACTTCCCTAATCGTTAACTAAGTCAGACTTTCAATTATTCTGGCTCAGGTCGTTACAAGGGCTTATTCTATTATTCAATCCAGACTCATTTATTTGTTTATGTGACGAAGAACGTTCCTGAAACTTCTGTACTAAAAGTGACTTTGCCTTAAATGATGTATGAATATAGTTATAGTGTACTCAAAATATTTTCTTCTCCTATGAATCTTAGAACCTTTTTCTCTCCTCAAATCCCTAAAAAATTCTGTTCCCCGAGGTAAAACACTTCATTGGATCATCAGTCCCCTACCGTTAATTATGAACGCCAATCAATAAATAGAAATAAGATTACGTCATTGTTTAATCTTAAAATTGGTTCATTGACACAAAGTTTGATTGTGAAAAGATAGCTGCATTTTTTAAAATAAAAAACATAAGCATTGCCCTGATAATCCACTAACTGTCTTACTGCAAAAATGTCAGTATAATTTTAAAAAACTCCCTTCGCTTAATAATAATAATAATAAATCTCTGTGTTTGCCAAAGGTTAGAGAAGTTTTGCTCTACAGTCTGATAATAAAGTAACCCAAATATATATTTTGATTGGGAAAATATATACTCAATATATGAGGAAAGAAACTGAAAAACTATCTATCTATAGATCCCATTTTATTATGTTGGGTGAAAATAAAAGGGATAAAACCTGGGTTTGGTTTGATGGATTGAATAAGAAATTATTTTATTATTATTTTACCTCTAAATATTAGACAGTTATTATTTATTTTACGGACATTTTTATTAATAATATCAATAATTACCACAGCAACGATTATAAAGATGTCAAATCAAAATGTCATGATGTTAAGAACATGTTTTATGTATTTAAGAGTTCTGCAGCTGACCTCAGCGTAAAATCCATCGTCGCTGGCACCCACTTATGTTTGTCTGTCCATGCGAAGCTCGTTTCCCCCTAGCCCTTATGGCGGCGAGGCTTTTTTCCGGTGCATGATGAACTCCTCCAGTAGCGAGTTTCATTCAGTTAAATAAATAACAAGACAGCGCACAGTCTGTTACATAAATCTGCTTCTCGCCGCAAACACACTCGAATTTACATGTTTATTGCCGGTACGAGGTTGCACGCTGTCTGAATACCAATAGGGCCTTATTGATCCATGGAGAAATGCGTGTGGCTTATATGAAGGCTTCCGTGCTTCAACGCAGACAATGAGCTGACGATGAGGCAGTCACTGCCAGGAAACACGCGCCAATATTCAGACTCAGATCAAGACGTTGGGAAGTCAAATCATTCTGGCACTACCTTTGAGGTGTCGATTAATTAATTCATCGCAATAATGTGGTTGCGAGCGTGGGGGTTCTAGGAAAGATCCTTGTCCACAATGGTACGTGTAACAGTATCCTGATTGAGCACGTGAAACACTTCATGTAACATTTTTTCAAACAAAATTTTTCATAATGTCTGATCTCGTACGGTTCTGTTGATCCACATTTATCTATGGTAAAGAATATTAACCGTTTGAGCTATTTATTCTGTATTTGAATTACACAGGAGGAATTTTTATACCAACAATGTTCATAATGTTTCAAGAAAGAAAAAGCAGACATTTATTTTCTCAAAATCAAAACCATTCCTGAAGTTTGGAGCCACTTACTATTGAGTAACATCAACAAGTTAGAAAATTTATCGTACATTGATGCCTTAAATATTATAATACAGCACTTATGAAGAATTTCTGCAACACATTGTTTCTTGAAACTCTGCCTTTTCTCGCCCCCCCCCCCCCCCCCTTCTTTAAGGAACTATCTTCTCACGCTGTTTTCAAAGCCTTGCGTGCAGCCTTCAGGCAGTCGCATTCTCTACTCTGCCAAAGCAAACATGCCACTTTGTTCTCGTTGTTACGTCGTACTTGAAATGCTTACTTTTACTTAATAAAGCGGTGAGTTATTTTTAAAAGGAAACACTAGAAAATACAGACATTTTTCGGTTCTTACCCTAAACGTAATTAACTCGGACGATTTTGTATAGTCAGAACTAATCATTTGACATCTGTAATAATGAAAACCTAATGTTTCTAATATTTAATCTCCAGTATTCTAGGTAATAACAAAAAAAATATAAATTTTATGGATTAGAATATAACTTGAGACTTTCTCTGTGTATATTTTAGGCCACCAATAAACGTAATTTTAATATTCATATAAGCATAAATACAATTTTAAATTGGTTAGGAGAAGACGGTATCTGGCAGTAACATAGAAAATAATGCAAATTTTTATAATAATTAAACATTCTTGAAGTCTCTACTTTACGGAACATTTGTCCAAAACAAACGTCCAGGACGGCAAGATACCACGTGGGTGGAACTTCACTAATTACCAAATATTTGCATCTCTCGGGCTGCAAACACTTTTAATCAGCCTCACACGTTGATTAACCACACTCACTAATTTTACTTTCGAGGAAAGTGAAGTGTCACTTCACATACCTAATCTCACTAACTGTGTGATTGATCTGGTTAACTGATTTACTTCTCACTACTACCAAGTATGCATCCTGACCCTGATCATCTTAGATGACTACTTCTTTACCAACTCCCGAAAAATTTTATATCTATATATATGTTTTTAACCACGCGGCTGACGGATCTAGAATATTCTCGTAGGTTCGCGTCCTGCGTCACGCCAACAAAAACCTGTATATCTTAACAATAACACCACCAACTTTCATTTCAATAGGCTTTCAATACTTAAAATAATCCCTAAGTCGCAGAATTTGTGCTTGGGCGGTTCAAATGGTACGCAAGCAAATTGATTAATTGAAACTTTAATGTGCTCATACATTATTCGGATTGTTCTCACGGTGTCAGTTTCTTATAATTTCGTACAATTTTATATATGTGTACCTCTCAGTCCTTCATTAAGCTGAAATTTAAATTAAATTTGCCTTAGATACAAAGGTTTTCAAAATACCTCACCACTGATTAAAAATAATATTGATTGTTAAGGATCAATCCCCGGACTTTAAACATCAGTCTTAGGGTGAAACGGCCTCTTCTACTATTTTTCAGGGTCGTGCCTCCAAAGAGCAACAGTATGTGTTTTGTTTCTTTGTGAAATATTTACGATATTTCCTTGTGTCGCAAACCCATTCAAAATTTGAAAGAAACTGCCCACACTCAACTGTTTCTAACAAACCCTTAAATTTACATCGTCTAAATGTCCTATTCACTGGAAAGAGTAATGACTTTTACAACTATTTTCAGAAAGATCGTAACTCCAATAAATAATTTATTGTGAACTATTTTGAGATCTATAACGGTATGTACAGAGTAAATCATGCGTGATCTGCTTAACAGACTATTTATTAACTGAAGTCCTCAATATTTTAGTCTATTTATGTGTGTTAGATCACGTGGCTGCCGGATCTAGAACATTATCGAGGTTTTGCGTCACGCCAACAATACTTTCGGTTATATATCTGTTGAATGTACTTCAGATTATTTCAATCGTAATGAATAAACTGTAAACCGCAATATTGATTGTGCTCTTATATGGTTATGGTACATTATAATACATATAAAAGTTCACTTTTCTGAAAACAGAAGTTAATGGACTACCGATCTCAAAGTTCATAAGCTGCATTCTAATTCAGGAGTCGAGAAGTTTAACGTGACGGGTTAAATTGCTATTACTGAAGGTTTCGTTCAATAAGAATATCATACATCGCATTATACCCTAAAATTTATGCTCTTTGAGGAAGCGAACCTACACACAGTTCATGCTACCACGTCAATTATAGATGCACTTTATGTACAATTCCTTTTTTAAGTCTGCAGACTGTTTCTGTGATTGTTTTACAATTGTTTGTCCATATTATCGATTAACATGTATACGCATTGAGAAGATTTAATTATTTCAGTTTATCGCGACCTCATCGTACATCGTTTTTCATTTTCCCAATGGTAAATATTCAGCAATGCTTTCAATGATTTTGAAACGCGTAATTAAGTGGGGAAGCAATTAGCGAACCGCGCAATCAAAAACACTTTCAGAAAGCGGCGTTTCACTCGTATTTTCCGTCTGGCTTTTGGACCGCACTGCCTGTGTTGCGGCCAAAAGTTGAGGTCGATAACATATCGAATATCAACATCACAGCATCAAACACAGCCACTAGTTCAAATGAATTGCTATTGATAGAAGTAGGCAAATCATTTATCCGGCTTTCACGACGATATATCTGCTGCAGAATAATTGTATACTAGCTAGACATTGTTCCTAATGAAAATGAATGAGTTGAAATTCAGTAGGTACGTTATTAAAAAATCAATTATGACGTTAAATTTTAAACTATATATATATATATATATATTGCAATAACCAACTTTTAAATTTAATTAATGAAATTTGCCCCACGTTGTGGTAGCCAATTTGTAATAAAAATTATTTATTTTAAATCGCTACTTAAAAGTTTTATGCTTTTGGGTTCGGGAACACACTTCACTTTAATAATGGTCACTCTGTGCATAAAATTTAGACAGACATTTTACTGACACACGTTTCACAACACAACACTATCCTTTCAGTATCCAAACTCCAGACTGCAGACTTCCGTCTACTCGTATGGATGTTTCGCCCGCGGCCACCAATCAATTTGTCTAGTGTGATTGACGATTACAATGCGTTTTGTCTTATTTGAAATGTTCTGGATCTCAACCTTCACCAAGACAGAGTTCAAATCTGGTGTTCAACCTAACACTCGTTTCTCTTTCCAGCTATGACATCAACTTCTATATCTTTCTCGTTCAGATTCTTGCACCACACTCCACGTCCATCTCCTTCCAACTCTGACACCACACTAACTTGTTTTCTCTCTGGCTTCCAACTAACTTTCCTATCAGCTTCCCCCTCTCCAGAATATTCCCACAGTTTTGATTTCCCACGTTCGGACCTCATCCGGATTTCTCACGCTCAGAGAGATACTCAATATTGTTAGATAAACATTTCCTTATCTTATAATTGGATGTCAACAAAAAACTGTAGGCATCGTTCCTTTGGGCTCTTGTTCCGATGTCCGTCAGACATTAGATCTAAGAGCCGCTAAAGATGTCCAATTTTAGTTCTCCCTTTTGTGAGCCTTTATTCGCTACAATAGTATGAAATTTAAACAAAATAATGGCTTTCTTGACTAGGTATTACAATATATATATACAACTTTCTGATCAACCTGTTGTCCTGATAAGACTAGAATATCATTTTATACTTCCCATATCGTCAATCTTTATATGTAAATTTAATTATGCATGACGTACCACTTAAAAAGGAGATTTTCTTAACAATCGCTGAAAACCACAGAGGAAGTAACTAAATTTATTAGTTTTAAATATTTTATTTTACAGTAGCTATTCATATTATAATAAAATAAAATTAGGTTATCTATTGGTAAAATTAAAAATATATGCATCGACAAATATTTATATTCAAGTGAGATTTATATTTATTAGTAAATCTTTAAGAATTAAATCGCATATTTTTCGCTATAAATTGGCCATATATTCTGTTCTCTGTTCCTATGAAACACTCTGTGCGTGCAGCTACATTACGGCGTATTTATTTCAGTTTCTACGCACGTGGGAAGAGCGTAGAAGTGTTGTTTCTTGATGGGAATGTAATCTTCGCAACGCAGCACTGTCTCTGATTAAAGTAGAGTCGAAAGAACGCAGAAAGCTGGCCCACTGCAGCCGCAATATGCAGCACTCCAGGCCGTCCTTTCGCGATATTAAAACAACCGCGAGCAACGCAAACAAGCAGCACTTTATTTTGGTCCGCGAGGAATAATTGAAGTTCCTTTGCGAGGGACCTGACCTCAGGTAGTCTAAATTGCAACTGTAACCATGCTAATTAATACATTTTTCCGTATACAACGCTCACCATATACTGATTAGAGGAGACAAATTGAAAAATCTTTATTGCAAACACAAACTGTTACAAAAAAAAGACCAATAATGAGAAATTTATAAAATCAATTATTTACATTTGAAGAAACAACGGAGTTAGCCTACACGGCCGCAAATAACTTCCGGTGTAATAATTAAATAAGCTTTAGTCCTTTTTAAAAATTATTTGCTTTCTGGATTGCGATTAACTTTACAACAGATATTTCATTCTTTTACAAAATTTATCTTAACGGCAAACATTATGTGAATATATATATAAAACGATACATTAACTCTATAAGTTATTTGCTATGACTCAGTCCTTATTAAATACTTTTTCACGAGTAATGGTCGGTTGAAAATACATAGACAAAGTTTAATAGGAATTGGTAATCGATTAATTTAATTTACAAAATGTTGGCTCAAGGAGACATATAAGGCATAAATATTATTTCTTACAATAACTAAATGGAAATTAAATGTCGGATTTGCACTGTGGATTACTATTTCTCTCAATTCAAGTAGAAAACGGGTATATATATATATATATATATATATATATATATATATATATATATATATTGTAATATCCAGTTAAAATCAATGTAAAATTAAAGCCAAGACGTTGTGGTGCTAAATAATCCAATATTCAAAACATATAATAATAAAAATGCTACCACATTGCAGCCCAATTATGTGGTATCCAAATTAATGAAAGGTAAAGATAATTTATAGGAGTTTTTCTTGAATTTAAACAAAAAATTATAAGACAACAAAAAATTATTACAATTTCGATTTGCTTTAATTTTTGTACATATTTATTATTTTTTTAAATAGGCCACAGCTTTAATGATAGTCATAACCTCAGAGCCGCTTACTGGGCCTGTAATAAAACTAGTGATTTGAAATTTTCACAAAAAGAGTTAAAAAAACAAATTAACTTTTGCAATAAAAAATTGTATAAAAGAATCTAACAGAAAAATAGAGAAATCTGAAAAATCTAGAGAAATCTGACGGTGAGTTATATTTACATAAAAGATTACAAAACACAGTTTCTACGTAAAATTTTATTTAGCTCTGCTGTGCTACCGAATTGTGCACTCCTCAGTTAAGTTATTTTAAAGAAAATATTTACTTAACAGGCCATAACACTGACTACTATATTGTTTTACATCACAAAATTCCGGCGCCTCTCTAACAACTGTTCACGAACTTTAGGTCGTCATACTTATTGCCACACAGTTTTGCTATACAAGTGATAGACTTTGCTGAATTCATAATTATTTAGTCACGATAATCCTCGGTTGGTCTCCAAAACTAGACTCACACGCCATGACCAGGCCGGACAGGCTCTCAAAACACACTGAATGTTTCCTTCCAAGTTCTGTGCGTATTACATTCGCTTTTCCAACAATATCAGCGTAAAAACATTTTCAGTCTCTGCATTCTTGCGCCAAACAATGCTCTGGCTTCAATAATTACGCCGACAATAATATTGAAGAAAAATTCTTAAAATAAAACTTATATTACAAATTTTTGATCTCTACAATATATATATATATTATTTCTACTCCTTTAATTAAATATTCATCAACCTGTTTTTTTTTCAAATATATTGCCATATATCGTACCCGTAAAATATGAACATTCCTTATACATTTTTCCTAAATTTAGGGCATGAAAAATGTTATTTAGTAACTTGTAGGCAAGAATGTATTCAGATCTCTACAACGGATAGAGATAGCTCGACAAAGTGTCGACCACAATAGCTCAGTTGCTAAGAACACTGCGTAATAAGCTGAGGTCTTGGGTTCGATTCCCAGTCCAGTTGAGATTTTTCTGTCCGAATCCGTTAGTTAAGTTTCATAGCTCTTAAGAGCTGACCTTTGATTGAAATAATTTGTCTGTTCTTGAATTATATATATTGTAATGCCAATTAATTAAGCCATTAATTGATTTTAAATAATTTAAATTGTTAGCGGTAATTGAGCGACCAAAAGCGACAATAGCGCTGAGCTCTGTTGCTTTGATGAAAAGCCGAGATGGAAATGCGCGCTAAAACTCGGAAGGCACTACGATAGTTAGTTGGCGGAAAGACATTGCAAGGAGGAGAACAAATAATAAAATTTGAGCAGAGACTAGACGTCGTTAAAGTATTACCAGTTAAAGTTGTGAATTAATACAAAGTAAAACATTCACGGAAGTATTGCATCGTAAATATTGGAAAGTAATAGCAGTTTTTGTCAGAATGGAACTTTCCAAAATCTTCGTAGAGAAATTGTTCCAGGAGAACATTGGTAAATTATTGTGGAGCGGAGCAGTCAACGAAATACAGCCAAACTTGCCAAAGTTTAAAGTGAAGTGTAGAATCAGTGAAAAACAAGGCCTGATGATTAAAAATTAAAGGGTGTAAAAGTGTTCGAACGAGGTAAAATTGATTGTTCTGGTACAAGACCGACGCTCCGTAAGTAACATAACTTTGATAAATTTGTAAACAATAATTAAAAGGGTAATCAGATTTCGATCAGAGTTCATATAGTTCAGCTTTCATTCCACTTATATTTCATATTGTTTTTAGGTTAATTTTTTTATATTTTGAATTGTTAATAGTCAATTTATACATTTATCGTGTCCTAATTATCAAACCCAGTAATGACTATGAGATTAAGAGATTTTTAACATATTAGATTGTGTATTAACTAGAGAAAAATAAATTGTAAATAATTAAAGTAAATTTTTGTAAATTTTTATCAAAGACCGGCGTACAAAAATAGGGCTAAAAATGTGCATTTTTAAGAAATAAAAAAAGAATAAAATCTTTAAATATTAATAATTTTATTAATCATTCCTTTAAATTAATTAAAGCTAACTTGTTGATTATTACAATACATATATATATATATATTACAATTCGCTCTTTGATCTGAAAAATTATTTAAATCTGCCACCAACAGTGTTTATAAATATTTACGACCACCCTGGCTAATATGAATGCAACCATCTTAGATATTTGATAGACCAGAGATGAAAGGTTCAACGCCCTAATCTATTATTTTTCCGGTTAATGCCTCCAAACAATAAAAGTACATATTTTGTCCCTTTGCAACAATATTCGGGCGCGAATGGTGCTTACGGTCTTTCTTCGTACTGGATCCAGATTTAGTCAGTAACTCAATTTTTTTAAAATCAAAAAATTGTTTTCGCCTATGTACTCACTGCACATTCACAGTCAGTGCCAAAACTCGAAAAAAAAATTAACTATTATAGTTGTGAGGAGCTCTATTTCGTTCATAAACTATTTTTTTAAACATTTGAGCTTAATTATAGTTCTTTGTATATGTGTAATTATATTGGAGACCAGAGAGAAACGTCCAATGCAGATTTTGAATTCCAATCCAGAATTTCTCCATTACTACTTCCTCGTCGACTTCGTAATATAAAACTAGTATTCTCATATGCATTGCAGCATGTAAGAGCGGACGTGTGTTGTTAACTGGTGCAATTTCGCGTTAGATGAAACTTGGAAAATGTTGCGCCCGAAATGAAGCGAATAATAATTCGAGTGTTGTGCCGTTGCTTCCCGGAGTGCGCCTCTCACCAAGCCGAGGAAATCACATTACGCCCTCTTCCCAACTCAGAAGGATGCCTCGGCACTGTTTCTCTTCTTGTCCTAATATCGATAGCTTCACAAACCATGGAGGAACAGAGGAGGAGACGACGAATAATGAACTTCGCCTGTCATTCGTATAAAATTTATATATATATATATATATATATATATATATATATACCTGTGTGTGTTGTAGTACACATTGAATCAATAAAATTAAAGGGACTAAAGAAAGCCTTTAAAATCAAACGTGGCATATGATATAAGTTTTATCGATTCTAGGAGTCAGATAACGTAAATTACAGATTGTAATTTTTCAAGCAGGTATTAGGATAACATATTTTTCTCTCGCTAATAAAATGGTCTTGAAGATGTGTTGGTTTCTATTAAAATGTCTTCGAAATAAGAGTACAGGATTTTTTTAAAAAATCTTGCATCTGGTGACATTCACGTAAATAGTTCGTGGTTATAAAAGGTTATAAATAGGAGACGTAATAAGTGTAGTTGCGGAATATATGGAGATGGATGTGAGTTATTTAGTAATAAAATACGCTATACTTAATTAAAATAATCGTAAATCAACGACTTGACTAGTGACGGGTAGAAGTTCTGTAGGATTCTTTTTGTAGCAGCACTTAAACTGAACGTCGGATGATGTAGGGTGACTGACATTTTGCCTTCAACGGCACTCGCTGAATTCTAGGAAATTGCCTGCAAGTTTCAATTGGCCGTGTACCGCAAAGTAAATATTAACAGTAAAAACTGTATTAAATCGCTCTATCATCTACTTCAGGCCATAATTACCTTATATTATTACTATTATAATTTCAACTCACTACCAAATTATACATTAAATATTTGTTATTCAGTTTACTTAAATATTAAAAATAAAAAAAAAGCAAATTCTTCAGTCCAAATATAAATTATACTAACAAAAAGACAGACAGCAAAAATAGAGACAAAATAAGTTATCATACAAAAGCAGCTTTTGAATTTTGTCAGCTGACGAGTGCAGTTATGTCGCTCTAGGCTCTTCTTCAGTTTATAGATCCAAGTTGCTTGGATGAATAATTTTTCAACTAATTTAAAAGTCACTACCAGCGAAATCCCTGTAAATCTTAAATGTATAATATATTTATTTTTGTTTATAGGAAAAACTATTATGTATACTGGCTGTTTTCGTCTTTTTTACGTAAAAAAAACTCAGAATTATGCGAGTTAAAATAAATAGTAATAGTAATAAAATTAATGTCAAAAATATCAGTATTTATGAAAAGTGACAAATAAATTATAGTTAGCGAAAGACATTTCTAAAATGAATACAGGGGAATATGCGGAATGCCAAAGAAAAAAAATACGTAGGTAAAAAGCTTTTCATATATAGATTTCATTCCTCGTTTTATTCCAATTAGAGATATGGTAACACTTGATAGATCTATATTTTATTAAAATGAAAAAATGTAAAAAAAATACGTCTGATAGAATATAATGAATAAGAAAGATAGCCAATACAGACCAAAAAAAAGGGTAATATAAATACCACACAACGTTTCTGGGATCCTTGCCCTTTTCGTCAGGTGCTAAGAAGAGACTAGAGAAACACAACTGCACTGGTCAGTTGACAACACTCACAAGCGACGAAAACGCAACGACAATGGAAGAGCCGAAGGGTTACCGTAACAATAAGGGGGAGCAACGATAATGGGAAAACAGAAGGTTTAGCGTAATAAAAAGGGATCACAGCAATTATTGAGTTTAATAGTGTCTGTACATTAATTGCAGTGATGTTTGATTTAATGTGAAGCATCTCTGAAATAAGTCTGGAATTGTACCTGGTGTCAATGTCTAAAATCTTAGCATTTTGCCAATCAAATGTATGTTTAGAACTGTTTATATGTTTGGATACTACAGATTGTCTATTAATGGGAAGTTTTATATCAGATATATGTTCTTTGATACGTGTATTAAGGGAACGTTTTGTTTGCCCTATGTAGCAAGAATTACAATTAGAGCAAGTGATTTTCTTCTTAGCACCTGACGAAAGGAACAAGGATCCCAGAAACGTTGTGTGGTATTTATATTACCCTTTTTTGTCTATATTGGCTATCTTTCTTATTCACTATATTTTATTATTTCAGAACATGTCGTCGTATGAAATAAAGTACTATTGAAGGACCAATTTCAAAAGAGTAACACATCCGTTCGTCAAAATTCTTCAATCTGTCCAGATGCAAAGGTTTTGAATAAAGTAACATTTAGTTTCGATTTAAAACTAGCACCACTCAGGCACAGGTGACGATATCGGAATACGTTTCACGTTTACGTAATCGGTACGTGGCGTTGACATTCATGGGCATTTCGCTCATGTTTCTCGCAAATCTCCATCCATCATCCCCAGACTCAGGCAGCTGGCAGGAAATTGTGTTAATCACGTATTCTCCGCAAGCAAAAGTTGGACGTCCAAAACAGCTGTCGCTGGATTCTACATTCAGACAAACCCCTGTGTGTAAACCACACAGACAGAGATTTATTTATTTAGGACACTTATTCTATGATAGGACACGAAACCTACCTAATAACGAAGGAAAAAGGTAAACAATTCAAGTCCTATTAAATTAACCGATTGTTCCCTTAGTACTTTAAACAAGGATCTGTCATAAAGAAAAAGTATTGTTGTACTTTATCTTTCTAATTATTTGCATTTATTTGTTTTTATTATGTTATTACCACAATTGTAAAAGTATTTCACAATTTTGAAATTAACAATTTATTTTATACTTATAATTGTTAGTGTTTTTTGGCTAAATTATATGTGGTCAGGATGAGTACGATTTATTATGTCAACTACGTTAGTTATTAGAAAATCAATCTTTAATTACGGTCTGGCAACGGCAAATGGTAGTTCCGTTCTCTCAGTTGATTAGCACAGTTCAGTGGATGTTCACAGTTTCCCTCCCGATGCAAATAGGACAAATTAGCGTAGCTCTCGTTCTACTGGTTTTACTACAAAACCAACATTCACCCTCCACTTCCATTCCTTTCGCCAAACGTTAATATTTTCTCACTCTCAGTAATCATCTTCAAAAACTTGCTCTCACTTCAACGTCAGCTCAAACTCAAACGAGCTCTTTATAATTCAGCCACGAACTTCTATCTCTAGTAACGACTTCTTCATCTTACGAACTTCACAAACTGTCTCATTACAAACTCGCTCCTTACGCGATCTCTTCCTTCCTTTCTCCGTTGGACTACAGCCGTTGAAGGTCCTTGGCCTTTCACACAATATTTGCCCGTTCGTCCTGGTTCTCCGCCTTTGTCCGAAATTTCCTTATTTCACATCTTCCAATCATCACTACCTTGGTCGTCTTTACAGTCTTCTTCCTCCTGGTTTCCCTGAGTAAACTTTTTTGGTTGCTCTACCTTCATCCATCTTTCAGCACGTCCCAGCCAACTCAATCTACTGCTCTTGATGTCAGCCAATATATCTGAATTTTTATATATTACTAGCTGAGTGTCCGGCGTTGCCCGTGTCTTATTTATATAAACCCGAAAAAGAATTTAATTCTATATTAATCTTTAGTCAAGAAGACACAACCTAAATCTAACTATTCCTAGTTCCGTACACAATTTCGACCAATAGTGCTTTAATTGAACAGGTATAAAATACATTGAATTTTATTGCATCAATCTCAACAAACATACCTCCGAATTTCTTTACCAATACATAAATATACTGCATTAATTTAATAGCTATAAGATACATAGAATTTAATTGCATAATAGTAACAAACATACCATCGTTATTCTTTAGAAATATAATTCTCCGCGAACAAATAATTGTCAGTAAGTCTTCAGACAGTACTTCTTGAGTATTGCAGGATATAATTGTCCATCAGTATTCGCACATTACGAAGGATTGAAGTGATCAAATTGATAGCTACATTCCAAATGTAAAGAAATGGTGGCCATATTGCACTCACTAAATTAACTAACATTTTCCGCAACGATTGTAAAGTATTTTGTATTGTTTTTTATTATCACTCGATGGAGTATTACTGGACAGAATTATACTTTTATTCAATGAAAATATTTCTGCTTCATTTCATTACGGAAAAATCGAACTATTTCCTTTGTTTGTCGCGTAGTAACGTCTCTCTCTGTCGCGTGATGTCATGATATATTGGCGCACAGTAATTTATCACTTAATGATCACTTTTTAAAATTATAATTCTTTTCACATTTATGCTAGTGGTTTGTCACCCCCACAGTACCGGTTCTCGATTTTGGCAGAATACGTATACCAATTTTTGTTGCATTCTGTCCACGCGATAAAATTTGTATAAAGAACAACGTAAATAAATACATACATACATACATACATACAAATATACATCCTTTTTTATTATATAGATTTTCAATTATTTATTATTTCTCATCCTCTACTGACAATTATCATTTACAGGATCTATCAGTCACAGTCAGTCTCCATGCCTCTGAACCATTTGTCACCACTGGCTTTACCGTCGCTTTATTTATTTCACGTTGCGTTTCAGGATCCTGCTAAAGTTGCGTGATCTGAACTCACGAAAAAATGTGAAGTTACTTCAGTTACCAGCACGCGAAATATCTAGGAATTATTAAATCTTAACGAACTGCTTCTGATCCGCCAACCAACTCCTCTGACCAAATACAAGTTATGTTACACTCTTAAATCACTTATATTCGTATCAGTACGGCTTTGTTTATTATATTTTGTTACAAAAGTGGGGACTTCGGGTCTCAATTAAATTTTTTAGTCCGAAAATTAAGTTTTCGTACCACCTGACGTACATTGGTCTTTATTTTGACGCCATATTCCGTAATTTGTCCAGATAAATATCTAATGCTGTTTTTCTAATGGAAGCCGTATTATTAGCTCCTTCATTTCTATCGTCTGATTTTATTCACTTCAAACGTAAATCGGGAACTCGTCACAGGAGTCGTAAAAAAGTATTCTGTATTCAACGTGCGGTTATTGTAATTCCAAAATTCCAATATACTGTAATTATTCTACTGTCGTAATATTGTATACTGTTGGGAAACCTTCTGAGCAAGACATACATGTGAAATAAGATGTTAATTATTCCATGAATATATACTGCATATCATTATTTTGTTTTGTGTTGATAGCATATTGCATTCATACATTAATATTTCATGCAATTTTACAAACGCTTCTTCAATGACACTCTTCGTAACATTTCCAAAGATATCTTGCTGTTACAATATATATATATATATATATATATAAACTGGTTATATTATTACATTTCACACTTTTTAACCAATTAGTGTAAGATGTCTATGAGCTTAGGTCACATCAATTATTTTCGATTTTTACAAACAAATTTCACAAAAAAAATGTTGAGAACGGGAGGAACTGAGGCATTGTATGGAACATTGTCAAGATGTAAACATAAAATGAATGCTGAAACAGATTTGATGACGCAGTTTCAGTTCCCTGCAGGTTTCTAAGGCGGTCGGCGATGGCCTTTCGCTTCTTCCTTTACTCAACATGACGTGAAGCTCGAGTCAAACTTTGTAGTTTTGTCTGAAGCTGGCTGATGTCTATTATAGAATGTTAACGAAAATTAAAATGAATTATGACCATCAACCTTAATTACTAAAATTGTAAAAATTTATTATCATGAGACGTTTATGTCTCTAGCAGAATTGAAAATAATATTAAACTGAAATATCCTTCTTATTATTGAAAATTATATTAGTTTAAAATTACAGGTTTCCAAAGACAGCCAATACATTGAAAAATAAAAGGAAGTTTCGTGGAAACTTTCATTTATTTACTTCAAGATTTTAAATTTTAAATAAGTCCTATATATAATTATTTGTTTTTTATTATACCCAATGTTTTTATCAGTCGCCAATTTCAATAAGAAAAAAATCACTAATCAATTTCAAGATAATTTATTTTTAACTTGATATAAATTTGATGATTTCGCCAGAGAAAGAAAAACATAATTTTACACAGCACATTTACAATTCAGCTGGAATCCCATATTTAAAATTATTTGACAAAACAATAATTTTTAATTGTTAAAATGACCCATATACATAATTATATCAGGTACAAATAAATAAAGAATTTATTCGTTAATTCTCTACAGGCAACCTGATTATTGTAATCGATTTAATTTTCATTATTTAATAATTTAACATATACGAAGAATATATAAAGTTTTAAAGGAATATTTACATTACAATTATGATAAAATTGTTTTAAGCAAATTAAGAATTATTTCCGTGACTAGTGAGTCGTTAAAAATTTCTTTTCAGTTATTGGATGGTTCTTATAGAATCCCTCAAACGTAGCAATTATTTTAACTCTTATATCAGTATTATAACTTAAGATAATTATGTGTCTCTCTAAAATACTTCTATACCTATTAATGCAAGTGGTTGATTATTTTAAATGTCATGAAACTTATGTGATGCAAAAACTTTTTCAAAATGCAGTATGCAAATGATAAATTTATATAGTTCGAGCGAGGTAATATAAACGATCAAATCAGACAGAAATAAAATAATAATAAATTCCTAAAAACATAAAAACAATTAAATTAATTGTCGTTTATGACCAATAACAGATATTTTTTTAAAATAAATATTCAGTTAAATAAAAATTAAATAAATAAAAGTTTATAATGATATATAAAATTTTCATTCACTCATTCTGCATATGAAGAAAACTTAGTCATAGAGGTCGTACTAATTCTATTACTAATATTAATAGATACATTTTTAGACACGTCCCAACCTGAAGAACGTACCGAACCGTTGTCATTTGAAATTTATTTTTTAATTTAAATTGCTGTCATTGGGCATAAACATAATTTATCTTATGTAATTTAAATAAATAACCTTAATTCAAAGAGAGTAAATTATAACTACGTTACTGACTTTAATAACATAAATTTAATCATGTTGAATAATTTAATAAATTCGAGGAAATGCGTCTCGATGAGTTCTAACGTAAAGAATATTTTAGTTAGTACATGTTCCGAGTGTTAGCACTTTGTATTAGCATATTCTGTTTGAAGTCGCCACTTTGGAAATATGACGGAGCGGCCCTCATTTGTTTTGTAAACCTGAATATCATGCTGCAGAGGATTTGCCGACGATATTACAGCACTCTTCTTATACCAAAGAGAGATGGACGCAATACGGAAAGTGAAAGCAAGGCACACATCCGCCATCGGGACCGAAAGCCCCTAATCCAGGCCCTGTAATTACGTTAGTAGTAAGAACCACTTCCACAGCGATGCAAATATTCAGAATCGTGTAGACAGCCGCCTGCTTTGAGGAAGTATAATCACCTTATTCATGCAACGGAAGATACAGTATGCTGACGGCTAAATTATTCCTATACCGTTCGTTATAATTATTATTATCTATCATATTGTTTTAAATATAGCTTTATTTATTATAAGAACACTTAAACTCGTGCGAGCTGCCAACGTTATCAGTTATCACGGTGAATCTTCACTGGAATACCTGGCAGAAAAGTTCTCATTTATGCGTTTTTAAGAATCCGTAAAAAATTATTTATTCTTCATTCTGAAAAAATATTAATATTTAGATGTGTAAAATATTACGAGCATAGCTCAATAATGCGCAGATATGCTCGAGTTAATCGTAATGTTAAGATGATAAAATTATTACTTTAAACCTTGTGCTCCCTAATTGTTACGCTAACCTTTCGGCTTTCCCGTTATGGTTGCGTTTGCGTCGCTTTTGCGTTTTGACAAATGACGAGTACAGTTGTGTCTCTCTAGGCTCTGCTTCGCACCAGGGGAAAGAGACAAGGATCCCAGAACCGTTGTGTGGTAATTACGAGTATATTATCACTTTTTCGTCTGAATTGGCTATCATTCTTATTAATTAATCGTAATGTATTTGGAAAATTAATGATAAAACGTTGAAAATTAAATGTGGATTTTAGAATTATAATTCACAAACATTTTCCGATACTCATCGTCCAATCTTGCTACAGTGGTGGTGTGAGAAATCTTCTTTACGTAAAATATTTACGATGATCCCCATTATACCTAATGAATAATTCATATACAAGCCCATAATTAGAATTGCACGTTGATCGATACAATATATATTTAGTAATTATTTTAATTTAATTCATTTTTTGTATCATATTTTCAACTACTTCGTAAATTAATTCTGAAGACAGTCGCGTTTCTTGTCTGCGCGTTGCGTATCTGAACGGCAAAAAAATAATAAGAAATACAATACTTATACTATTGATTCCATTAGCCCTCTTCTGAGAAAATAATAAAAAGTAATTGCACCATTACGTACATATATAATAGACAACAACATATAAATATACAAAAACATGAAAACACATCTAATAAATAAAATAGACTGTACGTGGCTACACCCATGGAGCCAATTCTACCAAATTTCGTGCAGTTGTTTCTTGCGAACCAGAAACAAACGCTGTGGGAGGGTAAGACACGTTTACCACCAACAGGGGCAGGGGTGAACGGGGGTGGGAATTTTCAAGCACGTTAAAACGACCGATTTTTTTCGTCGAAATAAAACTTTTCTGGATCAAAGAGATAGATAGCGTGTTTCAAGATATTTTTGGGCATAATTAAACTCATTTCGGCATGGGAGGGGAATACAATTAGGGTGGGGTATTACATAAAAATAACGCATAAACAACCTAGATTGGAGTCAAATCCAGGGTTATGGATGTCGCTGAATTTAATTACGAAAACTAATAAAATACTAATAAAATAAAAAACGAAATATAATCCACTTTATATCGATGCGAAAGTAATTTGTTTAGTATTTTTCTGAACCTAATGGAATCTAGTGTGTCTGATTCGATCTATTTTTGGATTAGTTCACCCTGTATTATGAATTTCTCTGTATACTCTTTATTGAATAATCTGGTTTTTTTTACTTTAGTTAAGGAATAACCGTGTGTTTGATTGTGCAAATAAGAGAATATTGTAAAAAGTATTATTATCTTCAGTAATATAAAATTAATATTTTCTATCGAGTTTAGTTAAACGAGTATTTTACGTTCAAATGTAAAATAACTAAAATGATTAACATCGCCGTGTTCTAAGCACAGAAATACAAAGATGACGTAAAAAAATATTCAGTGAAGTAAAAGGAGGAATTTGAAATAATTCGATTATAATTTTATGGAATGAGAAACGCAATAACAACACAGGGAGGAAGGAATATGTTACAGTATTAAAATAGAAGAGAAAATATCGGATCATTTTGTTTGCATGCCAATCATAAATCTAATTGCTCAATTTCAACAAGCGATACTTTCCTTTATGTGGAGCAGATTAATTATATATATATATATATATATATATATATATATATATATAGCTATAATGAAGGTAAAACAAGAAATTCTGGCGAAAAGAAATTATGTTAACACCGATGTCAGAATCGCTTGAACTTTAAAAAATTATTGACTCCAAATTTCTAAAAGAAAACATATCTCGACAAAATATATGAAATGGCAGTCACATATATAAATTAATATGACCACGGCTTGGGAAGATTTTTAATAGTAATAGTAATGTATTTATAGGAGTGTGAGAGACCCGTTTATCATTTGTTTAATTGGTTTATCATAGGCTATTAATTTATGGCAAATGAACGGACACAGATATTAAAATCAGGACAGAAGGAAGATAACCTCGTGCGGCGCTGCAAGAGCGTTTTTGATTTTATTGGAGCCCAGTGGCTAGGCTTTAATATTCCAGCGAAGAGCATGAGGAGCGGGGCAGGGCTTGTTTACTGTGCTACTGCAATTAACGCCGGCAGCGTTACTGCCCCTCGTAAATTAACGGTGGGTCAACCTTGGAGAGGTGCACAACGGACCAGAGCAGCATTACAAATAACCCGGTCTTACAGTACAGAGTCCAATGGACTATTTACAAAATTGTACAGATACAAAATAATAGATCAGAAAGAGATAAGGAACAATAAGTTAAATTATAAAACGTTTAATTGAACTACACGATTTTAAATTATTAAAAGTACGAAAAATCGAACTTTTTCCAGCAATATTATTCAACAGTATAACAAGATACAAAATTAAAAATTAAAAGCTATTAACACAGTAATGGTATTGAAATTATATCAGTTCAAGTTTCCCCTTCCAGGTTCCTCTTAATTTTCCTGACGTTCTGAAAATTAAAAACCACGACGCTTTTCCTTATCCGAATGTGGTTAAATTAAGAAGAAATTAAAGCACGCTGATTTGTTCAAAATAAATTTCAACAAAAAATTGATTACGATAATCAAGTTGAATGCCACCCGCCGCCCTTGCAGACGCGTGATATAGACTCAAATAATGTTAAACGCAAGATGTCGGGATATATATGTTATTATGGATATGTTGGGACGATAAAAAACATAGATCTTTTTAACAATAATGTAATTATAAACTTACAACTTACATCTGTACAAAGTATTATACACATTTTCTGTAAGGTTGTATAAACTTCCATTTATGTTCTCACTTCACACATTACTTCACTTTGCACCTTATCGGAAGCCTGTTTTCTCATGCTCGTTTTAGTCCACCAGTTTATTTTTATGGTCAGTAATTTGTTTCTTGAAGGTGTCGAATATTGGTTGCATTTCTTCTTTTACAACAGTAATTCTCAGGTATTCGAAATAAAATATGTTTGAAGTAAAAATTTGCACTGCACGAAGTCCCAAAAATTAAAATATTTTTCTATGGCAGAAGGGGGAAAATTTCGGGGTTTTAGTAACAAATTAAATTATTATTAAACATTTTAAAAATAATTTGACGGTATATGCAACATGATTGCTCTAATCATTGGGACGTGGAGGCTTCTGATTGGTGCTCGGCAACTGGCGTCGTATTCTATGACGTAGAAGGGCTTTTATTCGTCTGCCCCGTATTTCTTTTCCCTCTATCCAGCACTTCAGTCACACAATAGCATCTGTATATATTTTTTATCAATTATATACGAATATTAACTACAAAAATGTTCTTATCTTACGCATTCTAGAAACTAGGATATAAATATATGTAATTCTTAACACGGATATCAGGGTTGATAATACTACGAGATAGTGAGGTTCTGTTGGGGAAAAAAAGGGAAATAATAAGTAGAGAAAAGCACAGTATGTGATAAAAAAAATTATTGTGGGATTCAATGAATGTAATTAAAAGCTGCGACTTATTCTCTGCGCCGTTGTGCTGAAACATCATGTTCATTTTATCAGCATCCAATAACAAGCCCAATACTTTCTGTAAAAAGCTTAAGCAGATGGGACCAGTTAGTTTGGACGAAATAATGTAAGGTCGAATCTCACGATCGTTTTGAAATAGTTTCCGCACATACGTTTATATTCAAAACATGATTCCCTCTAAAAGTTTGTGAGGGGAATTTACGAGCAGCCTGTATACATAAGGGGTGTTTCAGAATTCCAATTTCAGATTTATAGGGGTTGTATAGGGGACGTAGTAGATAAAATTTTGATAAGAAAGCCTCGTCCGGAAATGTACCATTCGGGTGCAATATATGTTTGAAGAACGAATCGATTTCAAATCCCCCGCTTCACGGTTCTCAAACAAAATGGGCTGTGGGCGACTGCTGATATCGTGAGTCTTTTGTTTACAATCAGTTTTACTGAGTCGGCGTTCACATCAGTTGTCAGTCAATCACGACTGAGTAAATGCGCTAAGCGGACATTGTCAAGATGGGTTCTGGCTGACGAGCACAGAGAGAAGGTTACGCTCTGTAGACAGATGTCGAGATAAGAACGGTGAAAGACAGAACATTGAGTTCCCCACCACGTGTTATAGTGAACTCGACAGTGAGTAATTGGTAGTGAGAATAGAATGCAAAGTACGCAGCCGCAAAAAAATCTGCAAAAATACAAAAACGACGATATCTGCGCATAATAATAGGTTATATTGTTGACTATAAACCACGTGAAGTCTTATAACTGTTGTTTTTAGATCAAGCTTCTCGCGGTACGTCCCGTAGAAAATATATTTTTCTTGTCTCTCGTTATTTTTTTTTATTGATTAAATTACCGACCGGCCATCGCACGGGTTGTAACGTCTTTGTGCTGAAGAAGGAGGCTAACGCCTCCGAAAAATTGAAGAACTTCCTCCTGTCCTGAATAGCAACGCCGAGCTTCAATTTCAGGTAAGCCACCACCTTTCTCTCTTCCCTGAAATTGAGCTTGCTTGGTATAGACTTTTATTACTCGCCTAAAATTTAATTCTGTGCACGATTCTGTTGACAATGTTACATTTCTCGTTGATTTCACTCAGCCGCAGACTTTACCAGAATAACTAAACTCGTGATAGAGCGGCCGCTGTGAGCGGTCAGAAAGCAATCACACAAAGTGTGTGGCTGAGCGCCCAGGTAATTGTGTGTTCATCTGAAGAAATGCAGAAACTCGTCTAAACTGACCGCCCGCCGCAAGTTCACAGAATCGAAATTAATTCTCAGAATCAATTGAAGCCTTTCAAATAACAAATCCGCTTTCTCCGCATTAAAGTTTCGTGGTGAAGTAATACGCGATTAGCGTTCGCGAAATAACACCTTGCGATTTCCTTTTCACTTAGTTATTTTTAACATGCCGCACAGAAAATGTAAAGTGTTTAACAGGTGGTGAATGTTATACCACTTTAATTTCCTTATGATGTTCTATTTGTGGTAATTAACACCGAATCATAACGTTTTTTTAAATCTTATATTTTTTTGTCATAATACTTCAATCACTAGTTGTTATATATGGTTCATATATGTATTTCTACAAATGGACATTGTCGAGGTTGAGCAAAATCAATAATATAAAAAACACAATAGCAAACTGAAAGTTGTAAAAAGTTATTTACATATAATTGACCACAAACACACTGTGCTTGAGAAGGTCTGTCAATGATTATTTGTCTGTGCTCAATTATATGCAAATAATTCTTGTTACTGACGTTAATTAATGTTATCTTGAAACTCTTAAGTATCGTCAGTTGCTTTCTATACTTATCAGGGTATTTATTTGGCTTCTCTTATGAGTCTTACATTTCGCTGATTTATTATTTTTAATATATAACTAGCGTATTTCATAACAACGTTCCAAAATATTGCTTATTTTATTAGTAAACTCTTTCTTATTCTTAGAAAAAGCCACTAGTTCCCTAACAGATAATTTATTACAGTTCCTTATTGTCGTGTTCACGAATAAATACTTCTCTACATCCGCTCTTTGATTACTTTCGCTTATTTTGTAGTCATTTTTATTTTAAAAAAGGTTGGTATAATTCGACATCCATCTATATATCTCGGTGCCGGTTGGTCAGCGTATGACCTGGAAATAATCCAGTGTACTTCTGAATTTCTACTAGGTAAATTCTGATATAACCTGGATTCAAAGTAATACACATTTTTTTCTGTCTAACTTCATGTTTGCTTAATTGTATGTATGACGTAAATGTTAGTCATATAATTTCTCATTTATTTTTAATTCATGAATAATGAATAGTATCTGAATATGTATTGTAATGAACTGTTTTTCATGTATATTAAATGTGGGAATTCATATTTATATTAATTTTTTGAAAAAATTGTTAACCAAATATATTTTATGATAACAATAGCTGGTTGCTCTTTTTGAAGAGTTAGAATTTTTCTTGGTTTTTAACGGAAGTATCTGTAGATTGGAAACAAAATAAGTTAGTTAAATTTATAGTGTGGAATTATTGTTATTTTAATCTTTAATGTAACGTATCAAAAATATTCTTTATGCCTTTATGTGTAATTTAAATACAATATTAAGTAATTGAGATGGACAAACAATAGTAATTCAACTGAGTCCGGGATTACAACTTGAGTTTAGTAGGAATTTCCACTGGACGTACCACACAGACCCTAAAGAGATTCGATTACGGAATGACAAGAAATGAAAAAATCTGTCATATTTTTGGGTGCCTAGACAAATAATATATATAACTATATATATTATAAATATCTTTACAATTTTTACGCCCAATAGTAAGAAATATCATTTGCAGCAAAAACGTGTGGAAAAAATATTACAAATTTGGCACCCACAACGTAGAGCCTATAAAATATTAATTACAATATATTTATATACTTATTTTGCATTCGAGCCAAAAAATTATATTAGGTATTTTCAAAGTAATGAAGCATTTGTAGCAAAACTTATTTTTCATATGGATGGTTTTGCTAAGAATTTATTAAATAACTGTTAAATGTACGAAAAATTAATACTATTCTAACCTACTAAAGATGTAAAAAAAGCAAAATAAACTAATGCATCCCTATTAATTACTTTCTGGTTGGTTTCAATAGTTACTGTGGCATCTATCAAACGGACTCGATTTCAAAATCAGAAATCGTAAGCTTGATCATCTGAAAGTGAATAAAATCCAACAAAAACTTTTGTCGGAACAAACGGGGCTAAGAATATGACTGGAGGATTCATCGCACAATTCGTTTCAGAACAAATCAAGGAAATGGAAATGTTCTGGTACCATACGATCGACCACCAGTTATTTTGAGCTCAGATGGTGCAAAATAAATATAAATTCCGAAATAATCTGAAAAATGTTTGTCTTCCTCGTCGATGAACACATTTTTAGGGGTTTGTCTCATTCGTTCCAGATTATTCTAGTATGGTCATGTACGAAATCCAAGTCGGAGCCCTATAAGTGCTCCATTATCAGTTTAACCTTGTCAATGTTCATTATAGTTCAATAATTGGCTCTGCCATTTGATTCTTGCAAATTTAAGCGATAAATCTGGTTACAGTGAGTGGCCAGTGGAAATGTAAGATAGTCTTGGATTAATTCCTGCACCAGATAAGGATGATATTACAAGCAATCGTCATAAGGCAGCTTTCACTAACTGCAAAAATTAGTCTATAAAGGCATAAAACAAGTTGAGGTTGGTTCAGTCCATCGGCGATCTTCTAGGAATGGAATTGATGTATTACTTGAATTCACTGAAGCAAGTTTCTTGTTGAATAAATGCACAAGTGATGACGAAAACAATCCTGATAATTCGAGTCGTCGAAATATCTTACAACTAATTTTGGACTCAATTTAGGCATTATTATATATGCGCTTGAATATTCTTCTCATTACAATGCTTGAGGTGCTAAAAAACAGGGTAAACCTGAGCAATAACATGCCAAGGGAGGGAATATACCTCTAGTTGCCTCCATCTGATTGCATCCCGATTAAATTACACGTCCGCTTCTGCAGACAGAGCGGCAATTAACTGCCCGGCAAACCATCAGTGCTAATTGCAGCTGCTGGAATACTTTGACATCAAGTTGTGGATGCAGGCACTTATTGATCCCAGCATTCAGTTCCTCCGCATTAATGTGCCGACATGAGTGCAGCAACACTCAACGCAACAGAAGTTGGTGTCTTACTCTCATCAATCTAATTATTTGGAAAGTGCAAACAGGCTTTCTCGTTTTATTTGCAATCATTTCTTAATATTTAATCCAGTAGTTTGGATGTGAGATAAGTCTATTTATAATTAATTATAAAACATAATCAACCGAAATTAATGGAGAACGACTAGTTATTGGAAGGTCGATCCTTATTTTGGACAACCATATTTTGTGAATGAGTTATTCATAGTACTGAACTTTTTCTGAGGACACATAGACTACATTATAATTAAGTTATTGATTAACAAATCGTATTTATATATTGTAATAATCAATTAAATATGTTAATTAAATGAAAAATAATCAAAATAAAAAGGTTAATTAAATTAAAAGATTATGAAAATTTTTAACAAACAAAATAATTCATTATTAATTTGTAGCTTCCAAAAATTAAAAACAATTACAATCCAAATTTAATATCTCTTCTCTCAGGGCCTTCACTGGGTTTGATAATTAACAGAGAAAATGACTTAATAATCTGATTAACAACTCAGTTTAAAATTTACCTAAAAACAATAAGTTAATAAATGAAAGAAAGCTAAATGAAAAGTGAACGAAATCTGACTTTTCCCTTTTAGTTACCGTTTACAATATTATTATCAAAGTTTTGGTTACTCACATAATGTCCGACTGGTACCAGCATTCTTTTGTAGCTTCAAAAGTACACTATAATGCAAATTTTATTACACTGATTCTAAATTTCCTCACAGATTCTACACATACGAAGTCGAAATGCAATTACTCAGCTCCCAGGAAACTCGGATGATCTACTCCTAATTGGTCAGCTATCGGATGTAGTTTTCCCTCAACGCGAAATTGATCAATTTCTTTACAATGAAGCAAAGCTTGCTTCACCGTTGGCTAGTTGTTAGAACATCTCTCTGTCCAACTATCTGCTTGCTTACAGGAACTCGCGATTTGCAGATTTTAGAATTATGCTGATTTATTTATCAATTTGGATTGAACTGCTAAGTATCTCGGTGAAGATTTGTTTTTAATGTCTCTCCTCTCGTGGCTGACCGTAGACGTAGAGTATAACTTTACTTTTGCGCGCTCAATCGCCCTTTCGGCTCTTCAACAAAGAAACAGAACTCGCCGCTCATTGTTGCTTTGCTCGCTCATATACCGCTACAATTCATTTATCAAAACAATTCAAATTATTTAAAAACAATTTATGGCTTAATTAATTGGCATTATAATTATTATCTTTCAAGTGTTTTCATTTCTTTGAAACCTGTCGGTTTTTGAGCGTGTCTTGAAACACAAATAGATTTTAATTTCCGTTATTGCTGATGTTAAGAATAACGCAATTGACGCACCGTGATAATAGCAGTCCTTGGAATCTTTTGGAGTAGGCTCAAGCCGCCCTTTCTGAATTTTGCTGGAAATTATCATTCATGTTCCTTGTGGATTCATATTTGACGGCGAGCTGTAAGCCGAGCGGCCAGCTTGCAGCTGAATTACCCCGCTAGGGCTCGTTAGAGGGCGGGATGTGCTGTTTTGTTCGAGTAAAACAAACCCTGCAACATCTGCCCTGAAAGAGAGGAGAGTGCATAATACGGAGCGAGCGAAGGAGATGTTAATTCCCCCGTCATAATTGGGTACAGGGGCCCTCACTCTTCAGCGCGAAACTCATTGTGCAGTTGGAAAAAGGAACTTTTCACATTTGTAGCTGCGCGTAAGAGAATACTTCGGCCTCCGAAATTAATATTTGCGCTTCATTGTCTTGGTCTCGCGTTGCGCAGGTTGTATGTTCGAGTTCCCGACTCGAGTCCAATCTAACAAGTTTGACCAATCATTATTGAACGGTAGCTTGACATGTATTCATAATTTACCCCTCTGGAAAATTTCAATTTATACGACATTGTAGTCAACGGTGACGAAGTTTTCCAGTAAAATTCGTCCCCCGAACATACTTGTAAAAGAAAGTCCTCATATGTTAAAGCGAGATTACCTAAGAAAAAGAATCGTGGCTGGTTTGATGGAGACGAAAATCATTAAAAAAAATCTATGATTCTCAAATCAACGACCATTGCTGCTTTTAAAATGGGAGCCGATTTGACCTTGAAGATCTTCCTTACGCCGACGAAACAAATTCTTGCGACGTTGTCACATAATATTGTCCAGGGAGCTGCACTAAGCGGTTTTCTTTTCATTCATTATTGACGATGTGGCAGCGTTTCTCTAATTCTTTGCTTTCATTCGCTGACAGCCAGAACGGCTCCCATTTGAAAAGAACTATAGTTACTCGTCCTTTATACGCTTCGTTGCGTTATGGTTTGATTTTCACCCAAATATAAATCTACGACTTAAACTACTGTCAACATAGAGTTTGAGTCCATTGTTCTTGATTTATGCATTACTTAGAATCCTATATTCCAATATAAAAATTTATTTTTATTTAATAATTTTTGATACTTCTTGACTCCACTTTTTCTACGGTAATTTCTCGGCTAATTTTGATAACAAAGACATTTTTACCTCCTCATTACACGTCACTTAATAAAATATAAATTGGGCAGACATAATTTGTCTTTTCAAGCATTTTAAGATTCTGATACATGTCATCAGATGTATTTTAAATCACAGAATGATTACGAGATAAGTCGAAAGCTCTCTCTATGATTTATTAATAAATTGTAGACTCTGTAAAAGGTTTTTTTATTACTACTATGTCCCTTTTATAACCTATTTTATCAACAAGGGACTAATGGAATCAGTTAATAAAGTTAAAGTAATGAAGGTGTCTGCGAAGTTTGGCCCGTAAGATAATATAACAAAAAGCTCATCCTCCTTCGAATCCCATTATCGTCGTCTAAAAATTATTATTGTTTAAACACAACAGATTCTGCAAAATTCAGTAGGTACCACAGATATCCGAAAGGGGGAAAAGGAAGTAAAAAAATTGCATATAATTTAAGTTCTCTGATCACGGTCGTGGCCCATCGATTTGTATAGGTAAATGACTGGCGCGGGTTAATGGTCACTTTCTGTGCGAATCCGACCCCCATTTCATTGCGGTAATGGTTATCGACGTTAGCCGGGCCTGATTGTAAAAATTTGAATGGATGGAATTAATGATCTCTATTCGTACGGTGAGCTGGTGCACTACGTCGTAACCTTTGCCACTAACAATAAGCGTTTTTTTATTAACATAATTATGTACCTACTTAAAAGCAAATAATAACGCTAAAATGCTCCTGGCTGTCTTATATAGTTTTGTAACATATACTATATCGTTAATTTCTAAATAGGTTTTGTATATAAAAATCATTTACGTGTAAAGCGTGGAATAATTATTGGTACAGTGAGGATTTATATTTTAATATGTAACGAGTATATTTCGACTCAAATTCTACAGAAAAATATTAAGGAACAAACCTCGGAACGAATAATAACAAACATCGCCGGGTGCTTTTGTTATTCTACGACAGAAAATTTGTAATATTCACTTCTCTTAAAAACTGTATTTGTTATTATAAAAGGTCGTCTGTGTGTTTTCTTAATTTATATAAACATATTATTTTAATAAAAAATCAGTGACACCTTAAAAAATGATAGGTAAATATTTATAAACGAAAATTGAGAGTGGTTCATGGACCAGAAAGGAAATTACTTGAATTGATTATTTATTACCTCATAAATGATTACTATATCATTTTAATAAATTTTCCCCACACCATTTATTTGCCTTTGCTTTTTGTATACTTTCTCAAGCGTGACTTTCAACATAAATTTCCATTTGGTCATTTTTATTCTCAAATTTTTCTCAAATTATTGACAACGACGAGCGTGTCTAAAATTGTTATAAACTTTATTATTTAATATTTTTGGTATTAATTCTGGTATATTCACTATAACTTTTACTTTTTATTAGTCAAATTTATTACATTGTAATTGCGATTCGTCTATTAGTCACTAAAAAATTCCAGAAAGAAAAATATGGTAAAGATGTCGGGAAAATATGAAAGAGAGAGAGAGAGTGAGAGAAACGAAAAAGGAGAGAGAAAAAACTAAATGCGTCTAAGTATATAATAACACTAATAGAGCTAGAAAATAGAGATATATAAGCACCCTGCGTACAACACGGAAACATGTCAGCCGTATTGTGTTAATCATGGCATAAGAAAGGAAAAATTCACTGTCCAAGGAATTAAAAATAGGATTTGGATTAATTGTAATTTATTGTCGAAATAGTGTATAGCAGCTTGATACTGCTACAAAACTTTAACCTGTATAACGACAAACAAAAGTATCATCAAAATCGTTACTTCTTAAAAGCAAACAAAGCGTGACAGAATGTTAGGAATTAAGATGCCATCTATTTCGTATCCTCTGATGCATGAAGATATGAAAATAACTCTATTCTAAGCAGACTTTATATAGATAATTTTTTATATAGGAAATGAATTACCATTATCCTTAAACGAATTACAGAATTCACCACTATATTATTCATTTACGTTTCAAACAATAGTAATATTTAACGTTCAAGCCGTGTTTATGCAGTATGATAGGGACATTGATATTCTCATCACGGCCACCACGGCCTAATGGTAGTGGGGGCGGGAGGCTATTTGCAAAGGTGATGAAGCCAATCAACGTTGTGGCAGACGTGTTCGAACAACAATACGTAATTATTGGCTCTTCATTAATACACGAAGTGTACAGAACGCATTCTTTTGCCTTAGACAATAGATTTCGCGTTGATTTTCTAAGACACTAAAATGTAACTCAAATTATTTACATGGTTTTCATTTAGAATTATTCATTACATTAGCATACCTCTTATGGGACTGGAAAACAAAAAGACAATAATCGTATAATTTATTACCTACTTCAATATATAATTTTATAATGTAATACAGGAATAAGAAAGTTTAAGTAAATCATTGAAAGAAATCGAAGATAAAATAATAACGTTGTAATTAATTTGAATGTTAGTCTTCTTCCGCCTCATGCGGCATTAATCTTCAGTGGCAGCTGTTCGCTGCTAGCAAATATTTAACATTTCAATAAATTCCAAAGTTGTATCGCAGCATGCTTATGCTGCCTGTTAAACTAAGCCAACGCTAAAATCTCTTGAAAATTTCTTTAAGTACATTCGTCTGTAATTTAATGATGAACTGCTTGTGGTTAAATCCTTTCGTTTACAAAATCAATCCTAAGATGTTGAAACTGTAATCGGATTTTATTTGCGTGCTGTATAATGGGCCGTAATGAGTGCTTGATTTACTTGAACTCCGTCTCGAGGGCGCATCGTGGAATTGGATAAAGCTAAATCGATTCAAAAAGCTAAGTGGCCTAACGAGGCGAGTCAATGAAGTTAATCTTAAGCTCGAGGAAAGTGCAAATAGAGAATGTGTTGCTTCGTATATTCTGCGAGGCTTTTACAGACCACGGAAAAATAAGCAAATTCGAAAAAGGTTGGCGCAATATAAAATAATAGTAACTGCTATAATTTATTCGAGGTGACTTCTGAGACCACAATATCTATTTTAAGAAATGTTTGAAGAACAAGGCAATATAATCTGGAAGCATTATCATGAAATAACTGCCGGTATACATAGAAAGTAAGAAGAGAAACATTTGAATTTAACTTTTAAGAAGTAAAATAATAATAAAACCTTATGTTACCGAGAGGATAAAGAGATAAATAAATTTGAAAATTACCCAAGTCCTTTTTGAAATAAACTAAATACATAAAACTTTTATAATATTTTATTATAACTTTTGTTTTAATAATAATATAATTAACGGCCATCAATAGTCAAAAATTATTAATCTTATTTTTCATTAAACAACTCCACTTTTCATTAAATTTTTGTACGTTTTATATATATTTGTATCTCATATTTGCTCTCTAGCTTTAGTTTGTGTTCTACACGTGGGAATGGGGTGGGGAGGAGGGTATAAACGTAACACATGTTTAAATATAAAATAATTATTTGTAATAAATAAATATCAGCAAATTTTAAGACAGAAAAAAAGAGAATTTATTAAATTGACAACGTTCCATCGCATAGTTTGAGCTACGACGGACAGCATAGTCACTGTAGCCTGATGAGGTCGCAAATTGAACGATGAAACGTTCTTAATTTAATAAATTCTATTTTTTTTCTGGCTTTAAATTGGCTGATATTTATTTATTATGAGTTTTCTAATTAGTTAGAATACATATTTATATATATCATTATAAAATAATTATTGGTATATTTATATATTTAACTTTTCAAAACATTTTCAAAACATTTAGTTTTTATTACGGAATAAATTGTATAATTATAAAAAATATTATTATAATAATGTAACAAAATTCCCGGTCTTGAATCATAAAAATATAATTTTTATTAACAACAATTAATTTTAAGACGTTTCGTCCTCTGTTAGGACCTCTTCAGGAGGGACAGTTTCAATAATTTTGTACATAATTAGCATAAAAGTAAAATGCAAGGCAGCAGAACTTTGCCTCTAAATTTTAACCATAAATTATTTACAAAATTATTATATACTGTCCTACCTGAAGTACTCGTAAAAGAGGACGAGACATCGTAAAATTAATTAATTAATTTAAAATTATTATACTAACAATTCCATAAAAATCAAATATGATATGGTTAACGTTAAAAATCTATTAATAATTGGTATAGAATCTCTGACACGTGTCATCTTTGTTTTCATATATTAATATCTCATATTTGTCCCCTAGCTTTTGTTTGTCTTTAACAGTGTTAGAGAAAGACGGGTCGAAACGTAACACAAATTTAAGTATCAAACAATTATCTGTATAGTTTAGTCTGTAATCAAAGTCAATATTCTTGCAATTTAACAACAATATTAATATATAATAATCTTTTCAAAGCTACTTGTAATATTACAAAATAAATGATTTTTTGAAAAAGTCAAACAAAAATAACTTTTTAAAATTGAAAAAAATTACGTCTGATTGAAAATAATTAATGAGAAATATATCCAATTCAGGCAAAATAAGTGATAATATAAATACCACACAACGTTTCTGGGATCCTTGCTCCTTTCCTCATGTGAGATGAAGAGCCAAGAGCGACACAACTGCACTCGTCTGTTGACCAAAATTTAAAAGCTTTTGTCAACTGACAAGTGCAGTTGTGTCGCTCTTGGTTCTTCTTCTCACATGAGGAAAGGGACAAAGATTCAAGAAACGTTGCTTGGTATTTATATTATCACTTATTTTGTCTGAATTATCTATCTTTCTCATTAAAATTAACTTTTTATATAATTAAGGTAAATGGATTAAAATTCCCACCAATTAGTCGGAGCCATACAAGAAACTAAATGATATATGAAAAGTTAGTTCATAAAAGTTCATGAGGATCTAGATGACTTAGCCACAAAGACTAAAAGTGTTGAATAAACACCCAAAATTATAATCCAGTTTTCCGAATGATAGGAAACGAAATTATTTTATCGTTTATATCAGCTTGTAAATAAGTAAAATAAGATAAATTCTGTTTTTTAAGATTATAACGCCATTTATTTTCATATTCATAAAAGTATACAGTTAATTTACAGATATTCTCCGTTCTAGGGCTCGTAATAATTTTGTTGGAAAAGTAATATTGTAAAGTCATACAAATTTTGAAAGTATTTATGTTAACCGAGGAGAGAGAATTTTCTGTCTGAACTGTATGATAAGACTTTCCTGTGAATGTAGGCTAAACTTAATTTTGACAGAAGAAAATTGAGTTTCGATAAATGTAGAAACTTCCTGATCCTGTCAACAGCAGTTTTATGATTTTAAATACAATCATTTGGTACATAGATTTAGTGACCCAAATTTTAAAACTCGCTCTTTAAATAATAATAATTGTTTTAATTTATTTTCCGATTTTATAGTTATCGCATTAGTTAATTTCCTATAAAACGTCATTTTTTTATCGAATAGAGTTTAATAAATACCTATGCACGATTTTTTTTATTTACTTATATGACGTATGGAATACTCAATAAGTGCAAACAGTTTTATTCATATTTTAGTCCATTTGCAGTTTTATTGGTTTCTCTTCTGAGACGTCATGAATACGGGAACGACTGAGTGAATACGAGTACGGTTTTGTTTTCCTCCTTTCCGATGAGCGACGTGTGCGGATTTGACGTCAGTCTTGTTGCATGTTTTAAAACCACGAATCGTTAATCTCGTCCTCCGTCCCCGCTCGGGATTTAGAGACAGACTCACATCCGACGAACGAAGATAGATTCACCCTCCTCCTGGTTTTCCCCTTGAATAGCGGATTTGCGACAGCCAATGAAGTGACGGCTTACAGTTATCTGGAGGAAAGATCCCCGCTTAGTAATTTAAGTCCGTCTCTCCATCAAATGAACACTAATGACGTCTGCTTCCATACTCACAGTTCGAAATATGTAGAAGCAGACTCGAGAATTTTCCTGATTCATCTGTGGAGAATTTTATATTCAATTATCGCAGTCCATGTTCGAAAATCATTCTGAAAATCAACCAATTTTGTACCAGATACTTTTGCTTCATTAATATTTTGAATTAAGACATAAAATAGTTTCAGTATAAATGAGTAATTATCAGTCATAAAAATATAAAACATTATAATCCTCTAACACAATGTTTCGTATATATTTTTTTGTAATTTTAAATGAAATGATAAATTCGTAATAATTAATTACATGAAATATAGAAGACCATAAATTTTTTAAGGTGCGATTTTCACAGACGGACCGATTTAAATAAGTCAAATAATTATAATTGTTATTTTAAACCACTGTGTAGTAACAAAAACTTTTTGGATACATATACTTGGAAAAGTATCAAACCACATACATTAAATATCTAAAAACATTAAGATCTGAAGAGAACTTATATGTGGTTTGTTACATTTACCAATATAATTGTTATTTTCTCTTTTAATATTAAATGTTTATTGAAATATATTATGTTGACTCACAAAATAAATAACTTATTAAAATTTTAAATCAAATGCTAAACCAAACAGTGTCGTATTATAAACAATCACCCAATTAGCGGTTAGTATCATAAAATAAATAATGTAAGGATCCAACACGAATATATATTACTATGATTTGCAACAAATCAATAAACTTATAGCGGTATATAACGTCGCCCAACGTCTCTGAGTTGCGTTCGAACTCTGTTATTGCTTCATCTTCATTATACAGTTTTTTTTGTTTTTGTTTTTTAGGGTAACAGGCTACATGAGGGTAATCCACATGGTGGCAACTCCCCTTTAATAGAATAGATCGGGTTCTGAATGGGGGGGATGCGGAAGGGTATAGGAAGGTAGCCAAGGATTAACTAGGGCCCCCGGGCTATAGTTTAAGGATCCTACCCGGCATTCGACTAAAAATAATGGAGGGAAAACCTTAGAAAAACCTGCATCAGGTAGGTCGGGCATTGGGTACTTGTCCCACGCCCTTCCGATAGCGGGAGAAGAGTTTGCTGTGGGGACGCAGCATTCCATTCTCAGTATCTCTACCAGTTTAGGAGGCAGCTGGCCGACTATTCCAATAGGAATAGCGGACAACTCTTACCGTATGCCCAACGGTCTGCGACCCCGGAACATGCACCTCTCAAAACAGGCCGAGGTGCCTCGGCATGTGGGAACCTTAGTTCAAAAAACCGGAGAGATGTGAAGGCACCCCCAAAGGTAGCCTCCGCCAGTGCTCTCTGGGAAGGTTCACCTGCGAGAGAATTCTCTCGAAGGCTTCATTACATAGGATCTCTGAACAGAATCAAATATACTTTTCTTCTGATAAATTTCTGTAAGTTTCGACGTAAAAGAAGAAATTTACAAAATATTCTTACATCAAGGAAGCCTGAGAGAGAATTCCTATGGAATATTCGGTCAGTTGCCTCCTAAACCTGTAAAGGCACGGTGAGGGGAAAGCTGTGACCCTACAGCAAACCCCTCTCCCACCATCGGCAGGGCGTGGGACAAGTACCAAATGCCCTACCTACCTGATGCAGGTTTTTCTAGGGTTTTCCCTGCATCACTCTGAGGCGAATTGCAGGGTAGGATCCTTAAACAATGGCCCGGGGGCCCTACTTAACCCTTGGTTACCTTCCTCTACCTTTCCGCATCGTCCTTTCACTCCTTTTTCTATGCAATAAGAGGGGAGTTGCCACTATGTGGATTACCCTATACATAGCCTGTCTACACTGACAACAACAAAAATATTCTTTTAGACGATATTTCACGTGAAGATGATTTTTTTGTTGATGTAATAATAGAATTGGCTTTACTGAAAACTTTTTATGTTTCATAACGCGTTGAAGTGATCGGTAATAATGTCTCTGTAGGCGGTAAGTCAATGTAACTTCATTGCCTTTCGCATTTCCACTAACTGCTTGAGCGCCTATAACGTGCTTTATTACCTCTACAACTATTAAAAATGTCCTATTACAGAGGTTATTTGGGTTTATCAAAACAGCTATTTACAAGAAACAAAACATTCCGCATTAACCCGATCTTACCAGACCGCCAACCAGAATGCAGGAATTATTCATTAATAAACGATTCTTTAAACATATGTATAAAATCTATATGAATCGTTACGTAGGAAAGTGAATGGTCTAAAAGCTATTTGAGAAGAAACTCATTACTACTAAATACAGGAAATTACATTCACTCAATACTGCCTCATAAATATATATTTTTTAATTGAAAAAGTCACTCATAAAACACTTAATTCTTAAAGATATTTAAGTATATTTTTAAATATAATTATAAAATAATATAAATTTCCACTTGTCTCATGTGTGTGTTTTTAACATGTAATATATCTGCAGTTCTTCCAACAAGTTGTTTTATTTGTTGTCTATGCACATTTTTACGTAAACAATATAACTTGTGGAATCCCTAACAACTGCAATTTTATTCATTTGTATGCTAATTAATTCGGATTGTAAAATAACTTGAACTATTACTAGAATGTCAGAACCAACCTCTGAAGTCAGAAGCGTTATTTATATCCGTTTCATAACCATTTCTGCAATTTATCGTTCCGAGAAGTGGAGAAGAAGCGTACGAGAGTCTAAAACAGAAAGTCTTCTTCTATCTTTATCGGCTGACTTCTGAGTAATCGTGAGGTCTTTTTGTGAGAAGTTGATGCGGTTTGGTGAGGTAAAGGAGTGAAAGTAATGGGAACTAGAGGAAAGAAAGGAAACAGTCTGCGAAGCAAGAAAACGACTGGAGAACTGCGATTAAATTCGTTCGAGTCCGGGACCAATAAATCGACCCTCCGGTTCTTTCCACTTTCGGTGCGACTGATTAAAAAAAAAGTGCCTCTGGAGAGCGGATGGAAGAAGACCCACCAACGGCTGGTATGATTAAGAAGGTAGAAAGGCGAGAATAGTAAGTGGGTGGAAGGGAATCCCGACGCCTGACTTGAAAGAGCCGTTCTTAATATACACTTTTTTTTCCATTCACACTTCACGGTGCTTTCGCACACTTTACCCAACGGAGCCTTCGTAAATGGTGATTTCTAATAAAGCATTTCTGTTAGGCACCATAAATGTAATGAGCACAATTCACAACAGAGAGAAAGAACCTCCGTAATATGCATTTGTGATTGGAATGGCATTTTTTCTTTGAGTTTTTCTCGCATTATTTTCTTTCTGAAAAGTTGAATTTATAATTGACCTGAATGAGTCAGAAATTTCATGGTTCAGAGTGGTTGGTATTATATATTATTGTGTTTCGATGTGAACGATTATACTTCAGCTTGGTCATTCTTACTTACTTTAAGACGAATTATTCTTAGGATCATCTACGATCACATTTTTTAATAAAAGGCTTCTTGATGGTCAACCACGCTTTGGTCTCTCCCCTTAACAGCATTGGAAACGATAGAAAGAGGGATGCGGAACTCCTTTATTTAAATAGCAAATTTATTATTCTGACTATATTTCTATGAAAAAAAAAAGTCCTCAAAGCTGAAATACCAAGTAGTCCTACGGTTTAAATCCTATTTCTCTCTAATAACGGATCTTAACCGTTTGCACGAAATCATTTGATGTTTAAATCCTATTTCTCTCTAATAACGGATCTTAACCGTTTGCACGAAATCATTCGATGCTTATAAAACGCTGCGAATGAACAATATTTGTCAGTGATTATGTTTCTAGGCACACTCTAAACGTGTATATTTGTTATACTGGTGCTAAATTGAGAAGCCATCTTTGGTCTACATGGTCAATCACGCATTGCCAATCAAGCTGTGATGTATGCAGAGTGGGTGGCAGTCAGAGGGTTTAATTTAATGATTTATCAGTTTACAATGGCACAAGTGATGAGCCGTAATTGCATTACCGAAATCCGTGCATCGACAATGAGCAGCCACATTCAAGCACTTGACAACAACGACAAAACGCCTGAATTAATATACCAGAGCAGAGAACGTGAGAGGACGAACTTGCTAATAGGATCTTAATGATGGTTCGTTGAAGTGTGGTGCTGGAGATATATATATATATATATATATATATATATATTGTAATAATTTAATATAAACGACTGATTATGGCTGTGGCTGAATAAAAATATTTATTTGAACAATTTAACAAAATTTATTAAAGTTTTAAATACAATATAAAAAATTACACAATAATATTTAGAATCTCAGGGTCTTTACTGGGTTTGATAAATGGGTGAATTGAATTTACGATAATTAATAATTACATTTAGCCTTTATTGAAGTTAATTCGTCTAAACCTCGACGAATTTTGTTGCGGACGAAATAAGATTACAGATTGAATTTAAATTAACTAACAAAACAATTAAAGCAATGAATAATTAAAGAAAAGAAATAATTGAAGAACGATCTGACGTATCTTAAAGAAATGGTTTACAAATAAATTTTAGAGTTTTTTTTACTTACGGCCGACCAGGTCTCAATTTTGGGGTTTTCTGTGCACACGTTTTTTGGGGATATCACTGAATTTAAATTGGTTACAAAACACTGTCGAAACTTTAGGTTCTCTCAGCTGGAAACGGCTACTCCTTCCGAATTAATGGTCAGTCAGATTATTACCAACTTTCTCTCGATGACATTGGTGACGGCCTCTTTACTTATTGAGTATTTACTGCGGCATGACTTATTAGGTTACTGTTTGTGGCAGACAAACCACTGAGTGAAAACCTTTTACTTGGTTTCACCCTGCAGCGTCTCTAGATGTATATCTGCCCGCATCTGACTTCCAACTTTTTCGTTTCGTTTCTCCTCGTTGACTGCTGTTCGTCTCGTAGATTTTTGACTGCGTACGTCTTAACAATGGTTCTTTTGTCTCGCCGCCTGTGTCGCGGTGTACGCTTTATATACTCTAATAATGAGTCCTTTACTTTGCAATTATAACAATGGATTAATTACTAATTACTACAATATATATATATATATATATATATATATATATATATATATATATATTGTAATGCCAATTAATTAGGACATTAATTGTTTGAACATAAAATTTAAATTGTTTGAGAAATCAATTATAGTGGTCTGATCGAACAAAGCGCCAATAGAAAAGCCGAGCTCTGTTGCTTTGTCGGAAGGTCAAAAATGGCGTATGCGCGCTAAAACTCGAGACGAGGATAGTTTAGTTGGTGACTAGTATTTAACAGAGTTGGCTGGTGCCGGGACATTTCGGAGGACGGAACAAGTGATACTAGAGAAGAGACAAGCCGTCGTTAATTGTATTATTATTAGACAAAGTTGTGAGTTGAAGACAAAGTAAAACATTCACGAAAGCATTACATCGAAAATTGCTAAGTAAAAGCAGTTTTACGTCCATAGCCAGCCAGAAATAGTAAAATTGCAGTTTAAGTCCAAAGCGGTAAAAGACTAGCAAATCTACAAACCACAGAATTCACCTACGGCAAGCAGAATTCACCTAAGGCAAGCAGTCAACAGATAGCTGACAAAAAAGAGGATCATCCGAGTTCCTGACATCCCATCAATTTTGACTAGAATCAGTGTAAAATCTGTGAATCTTAGAATCAGTGTAAAATCTCGCAATAGCGTATTTTCGAAACCAAAAAGGGAATGCTGGAAACAAGCTGGACAGATCTGAGTAACAAAATACAAAATAATGATTTATGTAAACGTAATTCAAAGATAGAAGTCAGATTTCGTTCTCCTTTTAGATTGTTAATCAGAGTCAATCTCTTTACTTTTTAATTTCGTTCTATTTTCTTTTCTTTTAGTCGACGTACTCTTTAGGTAAATGTGATTTGTTTGTTAATAAGATTTTTAAATATAATTGATGTGTCCATTATCAAACCCAGTGAAGACCCTGAGAAATTAATATTTTAAAATTGTAACTGTTTTGAGTTATTGCCACAAAATAAATAAATATTGTTTGTAAATTTTATTAATTCTTTTATTTAATTAACCCCTTCCATTTGATTATTGAATTTTGGCTACCACAACGTGGGGCAAATTTCATTTAATTAACGTATTTATTTGTATATTAGTATATATATATATTACAACTGAAAACTAAATCTCCTGAGTTCAGTGACTGACTAAAGAATTAATTGATTTGCGAATGGAAAGAGGAGAATATTAAATCAGAATACAATATCTGCATTGTAGATAAAGATAGGCAGTGTCAGATCCCAGGCTTCAAATACTGACAGATATCTTACTGAGTACATTGGAGAGCGTTTAAATGGTATTGTATACGTATATTTCCACTAATTGGACTATAATTTGCTATTTTACAAATTAAGGACACAAACTCTTCTAAAAAGTATTTTACGTGGTAGATATTTTTAACGTGTCCATTAAATTAAATTAAATCCCAAAAATGAGAATAAAATAGTAAAATGCAATAAAGCACACTACATTAAGTTTCAGCCTGCACTTGTGACTTTTGAGTTGTGCAATATAAAATCAAATTGAAAATTATAATTGACAATCGAAAAATATCCACAGCAAAAATATGACCTTAACAATTATTTTTCAATGTTCTACAATTGAATACCGATATTCGTTTCAGTAAAATGCTGTAACTGTCATACATTTTACAGTAATTTATCCGACAATTATATGTAATTGAATAAGTAGTATAATATTTGAGCGTGTCGAGATTGTGAAAAAAGTCTGATATTCTTTTGGTACGCATTATATTCCGTAGTGGTTGGAAACGGTGTATATTGAAGTATACAATAGATACTAAAATACAAATATGTCAACATGTTGTGTAGTATGCTAATTAAGAAAAGGAGAATAAGTTAAGCAAACAATGAAAATTAAGCCCCCACGTTGTATCCAAATTATGTAGTATTCAGTAAGTTATTAAAAGTTATTAAATAAACAAATTATGTGGTATACACAATATAAAAGGTAACAAAGGAATGAAAATTGCAGGATTTTACGTTGAAATTAAACCAAAATTTTTAAATAGCTAATAAGATTATTTAATTGACAATTTTGATTTTCGTTGAATTCTTTAAGTTTGTAAGTAAACGCCTCAGCTTTGATGAGAATATAAATTTCAGAGCCGCTTATAGGGCTTCTAATAAAGACAGTGATTTGCAATTTTCACCTAGTTACAAAAACAAAATATGAATTTAATTTTACAGTAAAAAAATTTCATACAAAGAAACTAACAACGACAAAACTATAGAAATCTGATAAACCTAGAAAATCTGAAAACGTAGTAGAAATCTGGCGGTAAACGATATTTACGTAAAGGTTTACAATATTTACGTGTTTACATACCCTTTTGTTCAGAGCCGCTCAACTTTGAGCACACGATGTTATTTTAATTTTCATAGGACAATATGTTATTGACAGGCCATAGCACTGATTGCTATTATTGTCTCACTTTACAACACTTTCGGTGCCTTCCTACTTTACCGTCATACATATGTCACACTCGGTTTTGCTGTAGAAAATCCCTTTAATACATTCGACCACCACACACTCCCTCCCGGACTACCAAGGTTCCTTCGCTCCAAACACACACTGACTGAGTGACTGGTTCTCACAACATACTTCTCTGCCTCCCAAACACACACTGCTCTCTGACTGCTAAGAATAAGAAGAAGGTGTAGACAGGCTATAAATAGGATAATCCACATAGTGGCAACTCCCCTCTTATAGCATAGGAAAGGTAATGAATGGCGGTTGCGGAAAGGTAGAGCAAGGTAGCCAATGGTTAACTAAGGCCCCCGGGCTATGGTTTAAGGATACTACCCGGCAATTTGCCTAAAAGTGGTGCAGGGAAAACCATAGAAAAACATGCATCGGTTAGGTCGGGTATTTGGTACTTGTCCCACGCCTTCGGATGGCGGGAGAAGGGTTTGCTGTGGGGTCGCAGCTTTCCCCTCACCGTGCCTTGACCAGTTTAGGAGGCAGCTGGCCGACTATTCCAATAGGAATAGCGGACAACTCTTACCGTATTCCCAAGGTCTGAGACCCGGAAAATACACCTCTCAAAACAGGCCGAGGTGCCTCGGCTCGTGGGAACCTTAGTTCAAAAACCAGAGAGATGTGAAGGCATCCCCAAAGGTAGCCTCCACCAGAGCTCTCTGAGCGTCTTATATACGCTTTTTCGATAACAATCGCCGTAACAACATTTATAGTCTCTGCTTTCTTGCGCCAAGCAATGCTGTTCTTTACAATGCTCTGGCCTCAAAGTTACGCCGACAATGATTAAAAGAAAACAATTTAAATAAAATAGTAATCTCCACAATAAATAAATATATATTTAAAAGAATAGAATACCTAAATTTAGAGAAAGAAATATGAATTATAAAATAAATTATAGAAGTCCGAAAATATATTAGTATAAAATTTTCACCAATAATTACGTTAAACTAGTAATTAAATAAGATGCGTTTAGGTTAATGAATAATACGTGACATTTTTCAAATGAATGCATAAATTATGAGTACGAAACCTTACATAAATTTCAATAAGTATGCGTATTTTTACTCACCACTAATAATTTTAAAAACTATTGTAACACTAAAAGCGTAAGACACACTCTCCATACAGAAAGACACTTTTCCTTGGCAACAAGATCGATACGTGAATAGTAAATTCACGCAAAATTGGTTTATATAGTCTCACTATATTCAATATTAAATTGTAGAATTCAGCACTATGAAACTACACAAGGGTGACTAATAAATTCAGTAAGAAGTAATGAGCGCTTTGTTTCTGTAAGCGTTTTATAGGCTTCCGCATATTAAATATATTGTTCTTATTTCTCCCGATAGACTGTTTTTCATAAGTTAATAAATGCGTTCTGAAAATCTAAAATTTTAGCTTAATTTCTGTCTCACTGTTAACTATTGCCAGAAATTATTTTATAAAATTTGGCGTTGACTTTATTTCATTGTTTACGAAAATTTTGAAAGCAACTTAATTTGTCAGAAATCGCGAAATAAATTTAAATAATAATTACACCCACAGCTGTTAATTATTCTGTTGAGAAGAGCCTTCCCGGTTCGCTATCAAATTGTTTTTAGCTTACAAATTAATCGTTAGAAAATTTTACATCTGTTTTATTAAATCTGTCTATATTTACCATATTTTGATGTTACGAACTTCGTATTCTGAGATCTGTAATTGTTATCCACGTTCGTGTTTTACATAAAAATAATTCTTGATTCCTTTTACGAATACTGTTTAGATTTCATTTGAAATGTAATCACACGAGATATATTCACGTAGTGAATTTTTGCACAGGCGATTTCATTTAGTTCTAATCTAATGTACAGAGATCGCATTAATCCGCGTTCAATACAGACTTAATACAAATAAGGATTCGTTGGTGTGGACTGAATTCAGATAGTAACATGTTTGCATTCGTAGCATATAAGTTGTCAACATGGATATCCCATACGGTTTATGCGAGATTCGAGCGAGACCGTTCGGCGTTATTAGAGACAATGGCTGGATTGTGTGGGACATTGCATACGCTCAGGTTAATTGGTCACGTGCTGTGGAATTTACTATCTCATTTGAAGCTATTGTAATTACAGGCCCATCTCGTGTATTACTTGTTCATTATGCATGAATGGAATTCATATCGTTGTTACGTTATAGTTTAGATCATAAGAGCAAAGATGTTCTATATACATACAAACGTTTTATTTGCATTAATTTATAGGTTAATTATAACATTAGTATAATTACTTCATGAGTATAATAAAACTCGTAACTGAAATGGTCACTAAAAAATAATTAAATGAACAAAACGCGGTCTCCTACGTTATCGTACTTGTAGGATCGAGTATCTCGTTTATAATTTTTCCGAATTAGCCTGAAAAGCAGATTAAAAAATTCTCCAATTTCAAAATAACGGGTTCGTTAAATAACAAAATCTGTATCGACACTGTGAGTTAGTCAAAAACAACTTAACCAACACGACTACGATGATAAAGGGGATGAAGTTTTTCCCAGGTGAGGGAACGTTGTATTAAAAGCAAGAGAAAATTCTCACGAAGATTTTTCTTCACCTGGGACACGTTGAGGTGTTCGTAATGTTTTTCAGAGTAGGTAACAAATCGAGAGAAACGGAGGAAAAAAGTTTATGTCCCATAGCTTCAACAAGGAAAACTATGAACCTAGATGAAATAAAACGACCACGGAAAAAACTTGTTTACATCAGCTGAATATTTTCATATGCTAGAAAAACGAGAACAGTGTATTTATTATATTCCATAAATGTACATATCTTGAATTAATTTTTCGATCTGCTCATCTTAAGACAACTTTATGTTGGTAAATTACGCATTCAACTTTTCTAAAAAGTTTTTAACTATTTAAATATTAAATTTTTTATTTTAATTGACGTATTTATTGGAATAAAAATGAAATTATAATCGCATATTTTCATAAGATTCTCCTTAGTAAATTTCCATAATCATTTTTCAAAAGTGAACGTTTTCTAATCGAACTTTGGTCATTTCGATGATAATTCAAACCTTAACATTTCGCGTATGGTTTGTCTAAAAATTACGTAACAACATAAATTGTGAACAAATTAATCAGTTTCATGTCCACACAACTCATTAAACAAATAAATAATTTATTAACCCTATTTCCCGTATAGACCTCATCATTTTTAATGTCTATAAAAGAAACACTAAATGTTCATATATATATTGTAATATATACAAAAGATGGGCTTTTTAAATGAAAGATTAATAAAACTTACAAACAATATTAATATTGTGGCAAAAACTTAAACAATTACAAATTTATAATATTGAATTTCTCAGGGTCTTCATTGGGTTTGAAAATGGTCAAATCAATAATATTCATAATCTTATCAACAACAAAACATAATTAAAAGAGAAGAAATTTACTCGTCAATTAAACTAGAACGAAATTTAATTGTGAACGAAATTAAAAGTAAAAAGATTGACTCTGATTAACAATTTTAATCAAAAAGAGAACGAAATCTGACGGCTATCTTTCAATTACGTTTACATAATTAATTGTTTTGTAAATTGTTACTCACGTCTGCCCAGCATTCCAGCATACCCTTAATTTTCGAAAAAACTATTGTGGGGTTTTACACTGCTTCTAAACTCACAGATTCTACACCAAATTTTAAGCCAAAATTTTATATGATGTCAGGAACTCTGATGATCCTCCTTTCGCCATCTATCGGTTGACCGCTCGCACCAGGTGACTCCTGCGATTTGTCGATTGGGTAGTCTTTATTGTTCCGGACTTAAACCGAAACTTTTGCTATTTCTGGCCGACTATGGCCACAAAAACTGCTTTTTCTTAGCAGGTTTCGACGTTATACTTTTATGAATGTTTTACTTTGTCCTGCTAATTGCCAACCCTGTTGAATTCTCCTTCCAAAAACTCTTATACCTCTACGAGGTCTTTCCGTGAACTGTATCCCGCCATATCTCCCTGCGAACTCTACTCTCGTCTCGCAATTTAGCGCGGATACGCCATTTTGACGGACCTTCCGACAAAGGAACAGAGCCGCTCTTCTATTGTTGTTCTAAAAGCTCTTGCCGCTATAATGGGTTTCTCAAACAATTTAGATATTTGAAACAATTAATATCCTAATTAATTGGCATTACAATATATATATATATAAAGATAATATGAAGGTAAACTCGTGAGTGGCTTATTTCTTGGGGATGGGAAAATAATCGATTTTTACACCACAAATAAATTACGAAATATTCTCCACGTTCGTATTTAATTTTATGAGATTTTTCTTATTTTCATTCTTTCTTTGTGTTAGGAAATGAGTTACATTATTATATGGTAAATTCCCAGTCTCGTGCTTCCTATCCACAAGCAACGCAAGGTAATCTTAATATTGCACGATATGGTAATTACACTGAACTCTCGAGAACCGTCGTTGCTATATTCAGGACCGGATGCGAACCCGTCCTTCGACTCCTTGTATATTCAGAGAGGTTGGAATAGAGAGGAAGTAATTTCCGAGCGGTTGGCAAGACTGACTCCCCGTAAATTCGTCTGCAGAAGAGCTTATCGCCAGTTTCCGCACGTTTTCTGTAACTGGGTCAAAGAATAAGCGTAGCAAGCTGGAAAGATTTATTCCCTTAATTAAATATTTTGTAGCATTTTTCTCCTCTCCTACTTCGTATGTACTTGCTTTACATTATATTGTAGTGAATACTCAACAAAGTACACAGAAGACCTGTATAGTTCATAGTGACTAACTAAATTCCAAGAGTACACAGAAATACATATAGTTAAAATCAGTCATTATTTTTCTTGGAAGACACAGTCTACAGTCAAACATACAGTTCAGGACCTGTCTATTTATTTTTACTTAAAGCTGACTAAAACGTTTTTGAACCATTACAATTGGTATTTGCAATTTAATTAGGAAGCAAAGATGTGATATTTTTCATGATTGGTGATCAACACTTCATCCGATCATCCATAAATTCCTCTAGGCAAAAGCTGAACTGAAACGTCGTCGCAACTCCTTATGAACAAGAACCCCCTTAAAAGTTTCTAATACAAGAGTCATTCGGAACATTCTTAGCCTGACACAGAAATGGCGCTAGTAGGTTAACTTGGCCAAGTGGGATATAATAAAAATGCACAGCTTCTACAATTGATTTATTGTCATCAAACATATTTGTAATTGTCATTTAGTATTTTCCGAACAAAACATCAGAGAAAGTGAGGACTTAATCGACTTTTTGTAAATTAAAAAGAAGTTAAAAAGACCAGAAGTACTAAGAAATGAAGAGGAACTAGTGGCAAGAAACATGCACGGAAATTAAAACAGTTCTTATAGTGACTTTAAAGTCCCTTAGTGACCTAACGCTAAAGAAAAAACTTTCTAGACGTACTGGGTCCGTGCTAGCTACTAATCAATTCTAGAAGGTTAGATGTTTAAAGAAGAGGGAACGCTGTAAACTCCATGGGGAAACAAGCAGCCAAAAAGGTTTTTCCTCCAGTCAAGCAGGAGTGCCGAACAAACTTTAACTATTAATTAATCCAACAAAATAATTTTTTTAAAAAAATAAAAAATATGACGCATTATGGTAGAAGCACTTTTATTCAGACCCACTATATTTTTTTCTGTAGAAACATAACAGTTAATATTAACAGCCAACTTGATGAGAGTACAAATATGTTGATTATTAATTAATATTTTTAATTATTATAAAGTTTATTAAAGTGGTATTTAGAATGATATATTAATAATAAATCAAACAGATGGAAAACTGAAATAATTTTTCATTTGTATTTTAATATCGAGAATATTTTAAAATATTTTTTATGTATTTTTTATAAAGTTATTATAAAAAGTTATTTTTCGACCAATACCATTGATTTATGGTCGTTAGAATGATATATTAATAAAAAATCAAACAGAAAGAAAACTGAAATATTTTTCATTTGTATTTTAATATCGAGAATATTTTAAAATACTTTTTTATGTATTTTTAATAAATTTATTATAAAAAAGTTATTTTTCAACCAATAACATTTTTTTAAGAAAAATAAATTCAAAATACAAACATTTTTATCACAAAAAATTAGAAGTTTCCTATAACACACTTTTTTAGTATATAAAATGACAAAAGAAAACTGATAAACACTCGCCTTTTTCCTTCAACATACGTTAAAAAAAATTGAACATATTTTATTTTTTGTAAATTTTGCTAAAATCACAACTTTTGTTACAAATTATTTAATTTTGAGAATAAGAGTCACAATCTGGGAAGCTACACTAAATGTAGGCCTACTGAAACGTGGTTATCATTTTTCATTATTTTTCTTTTAAACGTCTTTTAATAGTCGGAAAATACTAGTTGCGTTTTTAATATATTTTATTTTTATAGAAATAACTTTGAAATCAAAACCAGTTTCAAATTGAAAAATTAAACTTTTTTTGTTAAATGGTATAAAATCTAAATAATTAAAAAGGAGGTTTTGTTTATCATTCTACAGAAGAAAATATTATTGGAAAAGCATAGATTTTAGCCCATATTTTTCTTACACTCAGTTTATTTTTTTAAAATATTCCTTGATCGTAGTTGCCAATAATTGATCTTCTTGCCGGATCGCGCATTATTTTACGCCTATGTTGTCATCGATTGGGGCACAACTTAGAGTGGGAATAAGTCAGATATGACATTAATTTTAGACCCAGAAAGAGACGCAACAGTGAATGTTCACCAAACGAGATTTCAGCAACGTAAGCGCAGAAATAGTCAGGGTTTTTTTTATTCGTCTTCCTGTGGCTTGAATGCACTCGAAACAGTCGAAGTTTAGTATGAGGTTCACAAATATGTTGTCCGTTGGTGGGCTTTGAGAGCGCCCCGCTACGCCAGCTGGGTGCTAATCCCCGTGCGGTGGCCCGGCTACAAAGAGACCGCCATTATCTCTGCCAGGTCACGTTGGACCAGTTGCTTGCATTAGCTTGCCTTCCAGGGGACAGGTGCTCTATAAAACAGCGAATACTTGCCTCACAGGATTAGCCACTCTGCTATTCCGGCTGCTTTCTATAATGCTCCGTGACGTCTGAAACAAAGAAACGGAGGAAATTTATTATGGTTTTGCACAAATAGAAAGTCGCTCTCATAGAAATAAATGTGTATGTAAATAATAATTTTTGTTTTAATTGTTTCTATCGACTACCACTGGTGTTACCGACAAAAACGTAGGGACCATTGAAATGTGTACTGGTCACATGACGTCTGTAGCATTGTGGAGTTCACAGCTTCGTTAAACATGCTGTTTTCCCAAGAGCAACGAGTTATCATTGTTGAACATTAATTTGCCAGTCGTTCATATTCATTTCACGTAGACGAATTTCGAGTGAAATATTCGGATGTAACAGTGCGTAACAATTCGACGATAATCAGATTAATCGACCGATTCCGTGGTACCGGATCAGTGGCTCAATCAAACGATAAAAGCTTATCTCACCTGTCCAGTGCAGTTGTGTCGCTCTAGACTCTTCTTAGCACCTGAACAAAGAAACAACGATCTCAGAAACGTTGTGTGGTATTTATATTATCACTCCTTTTGTCTGTATTTGGCTGTCTTATTATTAATTTTAAATCCGACGTAAATATTTCATTTCAAACAATAAAAAATTGCACAATATTATTTCCAGAAACAACAATGCTTTTACTGTGATTATAAATATATAAATGCCATATAATAATTATATCATTTAAATTTTACGTAAATACGCTAATATCTAATAAATAAATTCATAATATATACGAATGGGAAGAGGAACAATATAATAATTCTCAAAAAGATGCTTAGGAGAAACTTATTTGGAACACAAATTGTGACGATTTTTCAATATTACTCTTTATTTACTTTACTATTGAGTGTTATGAATGCACACATGATATATATATATATATATATATATATATATTGTAGAGATTACTTAAGAATTTATTTTATTTAAGATTTTCAGTTCGGCAATACAGGCGATGTATTTCCGTTACGCCCAATGATTAATCTTTTGTTTACTACATTTTGGCGTCCCATCGTGGGGTAATATTACTCTTTAATCTTTGAATATTACATAATTTGGCGCCCTACGTGGGGCATATATTACTAATTATTTATTTTTAATATTAAAAAATGGCGCCCAACGTGGGGTTTGTAATTTTACTACCTTAGAGGTAATTTCTTTAGTGTTTACTACAAATTGGCTTCAACGTTGGGCGTATATTACTAATTATTGATTATGAATATTACAAATTGGCACTATAGAGGGGCATATATTACTAATTATTTATTATGAATATTACAATATATATAACGTCTGACAAACACACAAAATAAAATCCCGTTCTGACTGTGAACATACATTGGTTTTGTTAGTTCGTATGGTTTCTCACAAACACTTTACTGTCAGAGTTCCGTAGGGGAATGTTTTTTCTTATTCAGTCGTCGAGCCAATAGTTTTGCCACCTTCGCCAATATAAATCACACTACTGCTACTGTAGGCTGCATGACGGCAGGCGTAACTGTCTTTTCTCAGCGGGATCCGGAAGCGGGATTCAATTGGGTTGAGACGTCATCAATGACGCCCGGGTGATCATAAAACCAGATAATCTTTTAGTTATATTTCTTTCCGCCCGTAGCAATGCAGCCAGTAATAAAAAAAACTTTTTCCTGGCGAAGGAAGAGTTGACCACTGTTGGAACAGTCGGCCAGATGCCTCCTAAACTGATCGAGGCACGGAGAAGGGAATGTAGCTTCCCACACAAAACCCCTCTCCCTCCATCGGAATGGCATGGGACAATTTACCCAATGCCCGATCTATCTGATGTAGGTTTTCTAGAGTTTGCATCAGTTTTAGGTGAATTCCGCGGAAGATTCCGTAAACTATAACCCAGGAGCTGTATTTAACCCTTGACTGCCTTCCTCTACCCTTCTTCATCTTCCCTTTCAAATCCCTTCCTGTACTATGAAACGGGATTTGCCACCAAGTGGGTTACCGTCATGTAGCCTGTTAATATAAAAAATCTGGCAAAGGACCAGCAATGTCTAGCCCTGTGTTTATAATTTGGACTGATTATATGGAAATGTAGTTCAACCGAAAGAAATCACTCAGCATATAATATGTATTATATAATATATATTATATTAACATATAATCTGCATATTTCAAAATTCAGTAATTTACATTTCCTAAACAATTTATTCACGTCGTCTTATTTTTAAAAAAAATCTTAGCAGCCTGTATTCTTCGCTCGCGACCAACTATATAAATACTCCAAGGAGGATAGTATCCCAGCTATTTTTGTTTACCACACGAAGAATAAACACGATACGGAAAAAAATATTACAACACACAAAAAAGAGTAAATTTTGAAAACGGTGACTGGCGGAAAAAAGACTGAAATTTTCTTGGCATTACGGATAGGAACACGCCAGAGCTTTTAGTTGATTGTTAAACGTGGTGGAGAAATTATTTATAACTTAAATAAAATTTATTTACCGCATTGGTTGAATCACTGTCGAATAGACTCACTCTATGTCTCTCTAAGATGAATGATTGTATTTCAATGAAAACAGACAATTCTTTACAATACTTATAACGATCATTTTGTCTGTTTTTGGCTATTTTATCTTATTAATTAGACTTTTCCTTACGAATCCAAAAATATTTTGTGAAATATGAGTACAGCTTAGTGAACTAACTGCTGCTTAAGATATTTCAAACAATTGAATTTACAAAGAACAACAGCTTTAGCAGTCAGAAAAAATTGTATAATAGATACAACACTACGTAAAGCCGCTAATTTGCGACATCTTCAGGTATGACGCTATACAACATTTTTCGTCAGGCTTATCCTCCGCTGGCTACGTGGCCGAAAAAAATTAGTAACCATTTTGATTATATTATTTCATGGTCTAGAAATATACTACTCAATCAAACGACACTGACTGTCAAAAGTTTGTAAAACGTCGTACCTGAAAATGTCGCAAATTATCGACGAAACGTAGTGTAATTTCTATTAAATAAATTTTTCTTACTACAAAAGGTTGTTGTTTATTTATAGTTTATCTTAAACATCAGGATATATAAATCATAACTGAAATTACAGTTTTATAATTCCGTGAAGTCGAAAAAAATTTCAGTGTGTGAGACTCTTGAAACGTGTTTGACCTCTTTTCCCCCCCTAAAGTTAACCTATTTCTTTTTCGTACCATCACGTGTATGGAGCTAATACTCAGGTTTAATAATATTTATCACTTTATTTATCATTAAACTACCACCGACCCAAAACTCAACTGAATTTCACTATGGTACTTGTACACGCAAACGTAATCTCACGCTCCTTAACCTCGAATAAACAGCATATTGAAAAGTACACACACCTTTCTAGACCATTAAATAATCAAAAGAAAATTATCATGTTGTTCTGGAAATATGTTCACGCAGATAACAATTTTTTATGCTAATTACCAGAAAAATTCGTATGATTGGTCTTTCTTCATCTTATGTCATTATTCAATTATTACCTTTTTTCAAGTTATTATCAATTATTCGTAAATATGTTGTGATTGAAAAATCACACAGAGTGTTATATTTATATTATTCAATAAAAAAAACTATAATATGTTTCTCATTTAAATTCTGTCTAGTTAACCTAAGGAGAAAACATCACTTGACTCAAATATCGTTCGACGTACATTTTTTTCCTGAATCGTACTGTTAAATAACATCACAGTGAAGGTAGTTTGAAAACCCGAATACATGTATTTTGGACAAGGGCGACCATCAGCTGCTTGAATAAATGCAAATTTTATTCGTTTTCTTTCGAATTCCTTCTACTTTTATGATGGATTTTCAAAGACAAAACATTTCAGGCAAAAACTTGTGAATAACGTGATCCTGGATATTCTCATATAGTATTAATATGAGCAATGGAAATTTAATACTAACGAGTTAATGTGTACACACTTGTGGGGTGTAGACGATCGATTCTGATAAATAGCATTACGTGTTTGTTACTACAGCGGACCTCCATTCCAGTAAAACTTCGCTTGCATTCGCATTGTTTCAAAACGCAAGGGAAATAGGAGCGTCGTATTCATTAAGTTTTCTCCTCCGTGTGATTGTGTGCCTTTGGCACTTTGAAGGCGACGAAAGCCGACTTGATTTCTTTTGTTTTCGACTCAAAACGTTGCACCAATCTACGGCGGGCGCAAAAGGAAGATATTCCAGTTCTTACTCCACATGTTCTTCAAATGCTCAAAGAGTTCAGACCTTACAGTGATGTGGCAGTCGCAAAACTAAATTTAAACTATCTAATATGACAATACCCGTTTCTAAGGACAGTGAAGATAATCTCTGTATATAGTCTGCAAATAAAACGCAATTTTTTTTCTATTTAATAGCCAAAATTTACGTTTGATATATGCAAATAATCTAAAGTGTATGCATGTAGTTATTTAACCTGAAAATGGTGAATTCGCCTAGTAGCTGATACAAATTAAAATAAATGTAATTATAAAAAATAAAAATAATTATTTTAATTTATCTTATAAATAAAAATGAGTGTGCATGTATGGATGTATGTTTATTTGTTCCGCATACACATCTAAACCCGTGGAGCAAATTTAACCAAACCACAGCGTCAAGGACACATGTTTTTCCATGTCGCGTAGTAAATATCAGGCGATCCTCAACGGCCAATTAGGTCGCAGCATGTCCGACACTATATTTACGTCGCACACGTCACGCAGCGCCACACAGGCTGAAGACAGCGGTAGAGAACAACTACCAGAAGAAACGTCAGCATCGAGAAATCTGAACCTGGTGCGTAACCGTGAAAAAATTAGTTAATAATTTACACCGGGAAAGCTGTCTTTCTTATTAAAATTATTTCCGCTGTGAGAGTCTGTGCGTTATTTATAAAGTTAAATTTATCAGCGTTTTTATTTAAGATGCATATCTTTAAAATGAGAACAAGAAATGCACGTGAATATTGGGAACTAGGCGAAAATTGCATTAGACACCTACTTTTCTTCCTTCATATTATAGAAAGCCATTTAATTGTGTTTATGGGACTTTATATGAAAACTTATGGAACGAATAAAAAAATGATTCACTATAACTTTACATTTGTAATTATTGTAAGTATAGTAATTATTGATTTAAAAAAATAATTACGGAATACGAAGAAGATGAATATGGGAACGCAAAAATCATTCCGATTAAAAAAAATTGATTAGCAGACAAATAAATAATAGTTTTTAATTTAAATAAAATTAATTATCTAATTTCGAAAATTACTAAATTAAGTACCACATTATTAATTTAATTTAGTGAATTTTCAAACAATGCAACCTGGCCGATAACACATTTAGGGATAGAGGTCGAGTTGCGTTACATAAAAATAACGAAAGAAATCGGGGGAGTTATGGATAAAGGACATCTCGGGCAACGCCAGGCACTCAGCTAGTAAATAGTAAATTGGACGTAAGGACAGTTACTGTTTTTACCATGTATATCCTTTTTATCAAATTATCGTTCAATAATAATAATGAGAGCTGCCCAATGACAAATGTCTGCCCGCCACAACTATGCTGATTTCTAAAATTAAAAATAATTCAACAATGGGTTAATTTACATAATAATTAAAACTTAATACTTAAAAATAAAATATTACGTTGTACTGACTAGAATGGTAAGTAATAATTCAACGTAGGAGAGTGGAACGTAAACGATTTATATAACTTAAATAAATCTCATTACCTTTCTTCCAACTGTGTAAATGATCTGAATTTGATATCTAAAAATAAAGTGTGTCGATTTTAACTTGACTGCAATGAGCGTGGTATTCAAATTAAAACCATCCTCTCTGTTATTCAATTTCGCAGAAAAAAAAAGTGAGACTAAAGTGAATAGAGACGCAGCCCTTTCCACGGTAGGACATCAGATAAAAATCCGTGGTGCGTGTTAGAGTGTCTGTTCTTGGAGGCAATCGATAGATCGAACTGCGCCGAGGCACGTTTAACGCTCTTGCTGCTCAGGCCTCTACAACTTCTCGTTTCACTGTATCAGCAAATATTTCTCAATAGAGAGTCAAAAAAATGCCCAAAAACATGTCAGTAGACACTGACGTTGGAGGTTCGATATGAAATTTAAGGATATCCCTCTCGAAATGAAGTGACTTAGTCAAAGTAAAACCCGGAATTACGATCAGCATAGGCTGTAATTAAGTGAACGTCTGGTTAAAACCATTCTTTTAACAATAATTAAAAAGGAACAACATAAATCAAATAGTAATGTTAAATTACATGTATTTTTAATGCATAAAATACTCACAGGAGTCATTATTATTACGAATCGTTGTTCCAAGTCAGTTCTTTGAGAATTATCTTCTCTAAAAATATTCATCTCCTTTCTTAAAAATAATATTATGCCTTTAATAAGCAGTTTATCCGATGGATTATCAAGTTAACTTGTTATATTTTCTTGTAATTTACAATTCTCTTATAGAATCCATATTAGCGATTCATGTGGTTGAGTCAGTATATTTCAAGATTCATTTTGTAAAATTGGACTGTTGTTAGTAATCTTTAAATGAAAATAAAAGCTTCTAAACACTCTCCAATCAGAACTTTAATTCATTTAGTTGATAGCTTTCGATAAAATTGTCGTAATCATTCTGTAGTAGTAGGTTTATTAAATGATAATATAAAGGGATAAATTCCAGAATTTATTAATTATTAAACTGAACATAGACAAAATAAAATAAATACAAATGAGGCGCGTTCAGCTAGCTGGGAAAACAATCGGACTCCTTAATCTCAAGTTAAACGGTAATTCCCCGAGGCGCGTCAAGGACTTCGCAGTTACCTTGCGTCCATCTCTGGTCGTGATCATGTGGCACCCTCGTTCTCTCCGAGTCCTCTGGATGATGCAAGTTTGGGACTGTTCGTCCGTCCCTGGCGACGGTTCGTCGAAGAGTCCTCCCTACACGTCCTTCCCAGCCCCTTCGATGGATGTAAAATATCGATGGTCTCGCTCAATTTTGGATCTATCTTTCCTAAACCAAGAAATGTGATTGGTTCAGGCAGTCACGTGTTAATTTAATTTCTGAGATTTTTGAAGAGACGTTTCCCACGGTGTGACAGTCCAGGTAGCCTCCGAGGGTCAACAACCTACGTGCCTACGTCCAGACCGAACGGATTATATATCCGCCACATTAAAATAAGATACGTATATATATATATATATATATATATATATATATATATATATACATATATATATACCAATTATAAACCTATCATGCTATAATTCCTTGGATAGTAAAAATTAGACATTAAAAAAATTAAAAGGCCTCAAGTGAATTAAATATAATTATTATAAATCTCGCTTAGTAACGTCAGTATCCTTCCAGAAGAGTGCTTAGGATCCTCTCTCAGGAGCATCTTCGGGAAACACTTAATCTACTTTCTACTTACCAATTTTTGTTAAATTTCCCCACTGATGACCTCTCGATCTAGGCGGAAACGACAACTGTAGTTTTGGGTGTCTCGCCACGGGCGAACGAACTTAATACTAAAATTTCTCACATTACAGTTGGCGTCATTTGCGACCAGATAATCTTATTTGCTATTGTCAAAGACAGGTTATTCTGTCGGTTCTCATCACGAGATGGTGACCCGTCCACACCAGTCTGAAACATGTAAAAATGGCGCCTGACTTTTAAAATATAATTATGAATTATTTGCGTAGTTAACTATAGACGGTTTACAAGCTGAAATGCTATATATAATGTATGATTTCACAAATCAAGCACGTCACTGAATTATTTGTATATAAAACCAAGTCATTTTGTTAAATCTTTTTTATGCGTTTATCAATTGCAGATATTAATATATCATATAGGTTTTCGGATTGATCTCTTCCATAGAATCTCCACCACAACATATTCTAAAACTCAATCTGCAACCTAAAATAATGGCGTTTAATAAATGCACTTAACGTTCCAACCAGATAAATAGGAACGTAAATGATATGATTAACTTATTTTGTGTTATAATAGAATGAATAATGAATAGATTTACTTGATGAGTATACTGTATTTTTTAAGTGTAAAATTCAAAACTTAGCGTTTCTGGAAGTTTTGTTCCTAAGCGGAATGAGATCGTACAAAAATGGAAACTTTCCAAAATGGTCCTGGTAATATATTTATTCCGTTTATAATATATTTTGACACGAATAAACTGAAAAGTGAAAACTGATATTTTTATGAACAATAGAAGCAAATTAAATTATTGCCTGTGCTGACTTTATTATTCTATGGAAACTGGTCTCTCGCACAAACTTCCGTAGTTTGAAGCAAAATCAGCCTTTCATTGCTGGACTACGTTGTATGGGTATCAGAATTTTGCCTGAACTTCATTAAATATTCACAGTGAAAGGACAGAACTTTGCCCCGGGAGTTTAGCGTCCTTCCTACTTTGCTAATGCGCGTGATAGCCAGGTGTTTGCAAAACTTTCGCGTTCATTTTGCATCAAAGAGAGAGAGAGAGGCGATCGCCAATATACGAATATCGAAACGGTATTCCACAGACGAATCACGGATTAAGCTTCAGTAATCTGCAATACTAATACCAACGATTGCTAGCTGATCTCAGTAATAATTTGGAAGTTTTTGCGCTCTGAATAACTACACTGACTTAACCTGATATGAAACCTGTTTTAAATTATAACCTCATAAACTCCTGTAAATAAACCATCACCTTTTAATGGATGCTTATTCGCAATGAATGTGGATTGGAATGAATACATCAATAAACTTTATAAAAATATTCCAGTAGCAGCATATTTACATTCATTGTGAATTATTAATTATAATTTATGATACATCAATAATTTAAAAAAAATTGTTATTGTTTCCAAATAATAAATATCTGATAGAGACAACATCAATTTGTATATACTTAAAAACGCGCTGCTGATGTGATTTCCCAAAAAAAATATCTTGAGGTTTGTTGAGTCTGCAGTATGGCTTATATTAAAATTGAAAACTAACATTCGTTCTCAGAGAGGGTAAATCATTATATTTTATTAAAAATTATTATATAAGTTGGTTGTCATGGGCAATTAATACTTGGAATGATTGAGAAAGTGCTAAATTATATAAGTATTTGGTTTGGGTCATACACCTCTATTATGGAGATAATTTTACCAAGGCGAGGGTTCATTACCTTTGTATACCTCGTCATCAGCAATCCAAGAAATTTTAATTGTTATTGTTTCAAAAGGAACTAAAACTAATACACCGAGGAAGATGTACTTTAATAATTTTAATTAATTCTTAGAGCAACGAACTACATGTTTTAGATCATTAACTTAAATATTTCGAGTAAAAAATCCATAAATGGTGAAAAACCATTATGTACTGTGTTGACGTAGAAAATTTATAGAATAACATGTATCTGAATGCAAACAAAAGCGTATGATAAATAATTTAAAGCTCTGTTGGAAAGTGATAGATCCGTAACCGCATGAAACTATCAATTTAATATAATATATTTTATTTATTAACAAATGTAAACACATTCAGAGATGTTGGCAGTCAACCAGCCAAAGACTGGTATAGGTCTTTTGAGTCTTAATATTTCAAGGAAATGTCATCTATAAGATATCTCTGCCAGAAATTCCTATCTCCACACCTCCATTTGTATTAAATATTACAATAGCATGTGCTTATTCAAATACATGTAGGCAAACCAGCTCATTTTTTCTTATATTGCAAATGAAAATTTAATGACATTTTTAATTAAAATCATATAAGTGTACCCTTTAATTCTCATTTATATAATTACAGACTATGGTATTAATGATCGAGCCTTTAATAATTCCTAGTCAATAAAATCGTCTACCAATTATTTTCACATTGGTAAGTGCTACGAAGTTCATCAAATAAACATTCACCATCGATATTCTCAGTTGGTATGAACCAGATTCAATTTAAAGGTAGTGATGGTATCTCAATTTGTTCGCACATACAGCTTCCACACAGTAAAACCTTTATTACAGCCGGTTGGCTGCCCCGTATTAAATTCCTTACAGAGTCTGTGATCATTACCCTTGTGAAGATCGCAAAAAATTTCAGATTCCAACCCGTGTACATGAATATTTATACACTCGCATATGCGTATTACATCCATATTTGAATTTTGAAACGTATATAAATTCAAAACTATTTAAGAATCTGATTATGTAAATTATCTACTAAACGACCATTACAGAAATATTCGAAGCGGAAACTATAAAAGTAGATTTTGTTATTATTTCAAATTTATGAATACGGTTATTTGTTATAGAATAAAATGTAAGGCGGAATGGAATTTTGAATAATTTCGCTGTATCAATAAAACCAGCGAACTTTTGAAAAGGGTCATAGAGCATTACGGATTACATTACTTTAACATTACACGTTTAAAAAGGGTTTAATATAAAAAAATTGATTTAATAATTAATTTGTATGTTCAAATATAATAAAAAACGTACGTGTATCTTCAAAAACCGTCATTTCTTTCACTTTAGAAATCATTATAACCATCAAATGTTGGAGTTATTTTGATGTTTTATTTAACTTTACTATTATGCTCACAAAATTACCTTATTTTATATTAAATTTTCTATTTTTGTTTTTAAGATTTGTTCTTGTATCACCCATATATTTAACATTATTTTTTTCTACTTGTCGTACTTCTGAAGTAGAGTCGACGAGCAGAAAATTTTATATCAATTACTAAAGTGAAAATAATTGATCTTTCTAAAGTAATTACTTAGGTTGAAACTGTCGACTATTTGTGGCTTAACGTAGATATTTCTCTGTTAGCTGGGGGAATATATAAACCATTCCGCTATAGCGGCGAATGGGATTCCACAAGGCTGTAGATTGGACCGTGCAGTCCGTGACCTGAATGTGCTGAACCTTCACCCTATCACGCGACAAAACTCAAGATTGATTGCTCCTTCCGCAAACTAAATTAGCAAACATCTGTTACGTCCAAGCAAAACCACTCCACTGAAGGTAGCAAACAACTAGAACACGTTCAAACCGAACATCTACATCGTCAACTTGATTATGGTTGATATTAAAATATGTATGATAAATAAAAATTTAATAAACTCGAGTATGTTTTCTTTCTTTAATTTCATTATTAGGCAGTTTTATGCAGTTTGCCGATGAAAATTGCAACAAACAAACTTTGTAATGGGGAAAATTTTATCTGGTTACAATGGAATGAATTATGTTATTTCCCACAAAAGTCTTCTGAGGTTAAAGTCTGGTACTGTCAAAATGTTCAAACGAAATTAGTTTAACGCCCCATAATTTGATCAATAGAACCCCACAATCCCTTACAAAAAAGAGTTTTCATAAAATAAAAACTGAATTGCCAGGAATAATCTGTCTTTAGTCTCCTTAAATCTTTCTTCGTCGGTTTCCTTTTTCTCAATCCATCTGTCAAAATTATAGTCCAGATGCATTATCGGTTTGCCATTACACTCACTATTCATCTCATATAGTAAATTCCACGTAGTTCTATATAAATTATTATGCTGTTTCCACGATTATATTATTAATTATTATATTAAGTTTTAAGGTAGCTGAATTTTTCGTCCTAAACTTTACTAGTCAATTCAGAAAATAATTTCCAAAAAGTTGTGTCTTGTTAGAAGAATTTTCAACTCATCAAATATTAAATAAAAATTAACTACAGATTCCTACAGATTATTTCATTAAAATGAGAAATAATTTTACAGATACATCCGTTTCATGATGTATTTTAAACTAAACTAAAAGTTTTGAAGTATCGTTACTTTCTTTTATTACTGTTACAGATTTATTATACATATCACAAAAGAAGTATTTCAATAATTTATTAAGAAAACTGTAAATATTTTCTGTATTTCATTTTTTAAAGAACAAACCTGTGTGGCAGCGGTAGACTTCTGCAATATTTCGAAGCATAGATATGGAAATAAAAACGGCAGAACCAAGGAAAAATAAATGTTTGCGATTCTCAATTTAGCGTTTTCTTATGAAAACTATTTTTTTCCCTTGAATGTTTACCCAGTAAAGCTCAAGTCCATATAAATTAAATGTACAGTTATTAAAATTCAGTTTTCGAAGTGGTGAACAAATAAAAAGTTTTATGCTGCATCATTACGCTGATTTTTACGAACTGTTGACACACCAAATACTGAAACTTATATTGACACAAAAAGTTTTTTTCTGAGAATTAATATGTCGAAAGAGAACGAAGTAAGCGCATCAATATCGCCCGTGGCTTTCTCTGTGCTACGTTTTTTAAAATTAAATTTTATCCTAGGTTTAACAAAAAATTATACATTAATTTTCTCCTCGTTCCAGACGATTTACCGCCGTTTCAGTTTTACTCAGACTGTGATATATCATCTTCTCTTTTAAAAGAAGATAGTTAACTGTTTTTAATGTGTGCATTCTTTCTCATTCAAATTACCTGATGGCCGTTCCGCGCACATATTTGCAGAGTAAACTGGCCTCGTTCGAAACAAACAGGCTTTGAAAATCTCTAAAAATTATGAGCGTCGGGGCTCGGTTTCAACGTTGAAACGTTGACAAGCGACCTCAATTATTCACAGGTTTCGATCCCAACCTGTCCGCACCGACCACGGTGTGGGCGGCTGATGTTAAAAGCGGGCTTCTCCATCAATCACCTTGTCATCGGTGATGCGGCCCTCGTTAGGCGTGGCCCCGTGGATTCACGACAGATGCGTCACAATCCCTTAATTGATTTTCGCATAGCAATTGCTCATTGATTGAGTTCACGGCGGATATATCTTGTTCATTCATCAGGTAAACAAAATCTTATGATGAATTCTTACTTCTTTCTACATTAAATGACGTATTATACGTTTCGGCTAGCGTCTAGCAACACAGCTTAACTATGAACGGACCCGTGTTTGAATCCCAGAACCATATAAAATAACGCTTATGGAAGGCAATATTAATTTTCCGGAAAATTCTAACTGATTACCAAGATGGATCATGAATCAAAAATTAAATCCGATAATACTCGTCGCATTAATGACAAGTTAAATCGAAAATTATGTAGTTTTTTTCTCTACATTACCTCAAATCGTCATTTTTTCCCGATTAATTTTGCAAACAGACACTCTGATAACTTTATTAAATAAATAATGGTGTAAAACTATATTCTTTATCAGATAATGCTATATAAAAACGGCCTCACAAGATCTTATAGAATAAGAAAGGGATTTGAAAGGGGGGATGCGGAAGGGTGGAGGAAGGTAGCCAAGGGTAACTAGGGCCCCCGGGCTGTGGTTTAAGGATCCTACCCGACATTCGCCTAAAAGAAATGCAGGACAAACCCTAGAAAAACCTGCATCAGGTAGGTCGGGCATTGGGTACTTGTCCCACGCCCTTCCGATAGCAGGAGAGGAGTTTAGTAGGTCTGATTTTTAATTTAGAATTTTTGTAATATAACAGCAGGAGGCTTTAATCAACCTCCATAAATAATTTTAGAACTCCATCAATAATTCAATTATTAAATTCGAAACAAGGAGCTTTCGGACGACAGCTTATCCATAAACAACTAACAAAACAAAATATAACTTTATAATCACTTAAATTTACAAAATACTATAATTATATAAATTTTCGCATTCATTTTCCTTATTTTTATAGTAAAAGTATATATCAAAATTACCAATTATTTTATTAATTCCAAATTCATACCTTCAATTTGTCAAAAAACTTTCTGTACTTCTAAACGAGTACATGATTTTTCTATACGTTATCAATTATTATAATCTTTTAACTTTTAGCGTTTCTAATTACATTCCATGTTCCAATATTTTAATACCTGAAATGTGTAATTTGAGTTGTTATAGCATGTATAATTTCAATGTACCACTGTTTAAGGGATTGATGGTTGAGGAGTAGGTATCAAAATATCTCCCTTCAGATTAGTCGTTGATTACACTTCGCGTGTCAGTTCTGTAGCATATCATTAATTTGTACCAAATATGTAGTTGTTAATAAAACAGGCCATAGCACGTTTCCAAGACGCTCGTTTATCCAATCTATCCTCATGGAGTAATCAGCGGGGAATGTGAACAGCAAAGATTTTTCGCTGTCTCGTTGCTTCCTAAAAGCTTTCTTGATTTTCTTTTCCGATTCGTTAGTGACTGACGCGTCGGTTCTAATGGAATGTCTTTTTTTCTCTATTTACAGTGACCACTCCTGCGCTTGTGGGGATATGTCTCGGCGGCGCATTATTCCTCGTAGCTGTCGCTGCGGTCGCATGTCTCTGCTACCGACGACATGGAAGTGTTGGAGGAGTTGCGGCCAAGAAGGGGCTGAGGGGAAGCGGAAATCTGACGGAGCGCCCCCTCGCTCTGCATCAGCCCCCTCGTCGTCCCACGGCAGTCAAAAGTCCTTCCGGTGGAAATGCTCCGCATTATCTCAAGAAAACTCCTTCGCCGACCAACGTAAGCGGAGGTCGTACCCCCACCGGGGTACGTATTAAAATATCAACACTGTACCACATGGTCATTCCAGGCAGTGTTTCTTTTTTTTTTTTCAGGACACAAATATTTCTCTGGACAATGGATTATTATTATTTTCTGCATTATTCGTATAATATATATATATAGACGTTATTATCATGTATCTGCCACCGCATACACACGTCTTCTCCAAAAACTTACAGTGAGGACCACCCAAAAACAATTATTATAAGCCATAAAACATCTGAAAACAATTATCATAAGTCACAAAAAATTAATAATTGGCATAAAAATTTAAATATTGACACTACTTTTTGTCCGTAATTTGAAACTTCGTCAGGTCTACATTAACTGTCAAAGAATTTATACAATTGTAAGTTAAATCAGTTTCACATAATTTTATACGACTACTGTTGTTTAAATATATTTTCTTAAAATTTCAGTTTCATTAAACTTCTTTCCATTGAAAGAAAATTTTTTCTTAAGTTCATAATATAGGTTTTTTTAACAACATAGGTACGTCAGATGAAGGGACGAAACGTCGTGATAATATATTTTTATTGTATTTATTTCTTAGTCTTTTAGTGACGTTTCGTCCATCCATGGACCATACTATTTAACTGTCATTTTGCGTCTGGGCTATAATTTTCGTTCCTTCCTCGTTTTCACTCTTGCCAGTTTTGGCTTTTCATATACATCATGATACTCTTGGTGTTTGTTCTTCAGCGAATCACGTTTCAGGATATCCTCCTGTGTTGTTCCCACTTACTGCTGGGTTGTTCACTACCTCAGTGAACCACGCCTCCTTGTGTTTTTTTGTTAGGAAAGGAGATAATGATTCTATTGTTTAATCTTGTAGAACTCAAACGAGCAATTTTGCCATAGAAACCAATCCTTCTCTTATTAATGGCGCCCGTGATCTTTTCTACATGTCCGCAGAGATCATTAGTATGTGTCTGTTGGATAATTCCTCTTGTTTTAATCGCTATCCAAATTCTTTTAGGATTTCGTGAAGAGTGGGTCGGTTAACCGAGTCATAAACGTTTCTGTCACCTACCGGAGTGAGTGCCTATTTCTTACGTTTCTGTTTTAGAGATGAGAGTACAAATTTAAGATTCATGATTTATTCTGCATATGAACGTCGTTTTCTGAAACCTCATATTACCCAGCGTTTTTTAAACGACACAGGTCAATGTCCGGTAAAGTTACCTTTCACTATGTCAATAAATAAATCATCTTTACGTAAAATGTCACCTATAAGGAGATTTTGTAAATTCCTACATTAGATTTAACTGTAATTATCATACGATAATTATAATATATAGTATAATATAATACTGTTCCGGGGGCCAGGCTTCCAGTGTATGAAAGGCTTTGAGAGATCGTGAACGCCATTCAGTGACGTTTAGAACTGTTAATAGCAATCGCATATTGTAAAGTCTAGATATTAAACACCCTTATTAAACTATATTAAACGCCAATTGAACCATCTTAGTGCGGTACCTTACAATGATTCACCGTTTAGAAAGGGTTTTCTCAACTTTATCCACTATTAAAAACTTTAAATATTACTAACAATAAAAATAATACTTTCCTTACAAATCGGTTAAATACGAATACAACGTGATTACTTTCTAATAATATTTTTCATCTCAATATGTTATTTATTGAGCTAATACAACCACATTTTTGTTGAGAGGAAGCAATTCCCCGGCGGGTTATTAATCCATGACTCTTATCAAACTGTCTAATAAGGATTTACGGCTAACGATAGAAGATTTATTGCCTTATAAATTTTTTTGAAAGCAAGAGTTGCTCGTTTTTAACAGCATTCGACAAACTTTACCATGAGCATGTAATTGTTGAATCTGTCCACTGTTTAAGAGTGCTTCATTTTCTATATTTGATCTGTCTTGACACTTATTTTTAATTATCAAAGCATAATATAGAAAAAATTGTTACCCCGCAAATAAGGATAATTATTATAATTAAAATTAAATCCTCACAAACACCTTCCATATTCTTCTACGATTATCATTTCCGTGTTACTGAAAATGAAGTAGGTTGATAAAAACACAAATTACGTTTATGCCCACAGAGTATTTAGACATGATCATACCGAAAACGTTCCAATATATTTACTTGGAAAATATTATTTCGTACAGTAATAACTGTATCTATTTTGTTAGGAATTTCCCTGATGAAACATGAACAGAAATACTATAAACAAGATGATACGTGCTTAATTCGTAGTTGACAATGTCGAAGAATAAAAAGTGAGATGTTGTAGAGAAATGACAAATAAAAAAAGAAATTACGGTTAAAAAAGAAGCAAATTTAAAAAGAAATTATGGGTAATAGTATACAAAAATACTGACATTCTGACAAAAACTAATAAGCTGTACTGTTTTGTGAAAGACATATATAGAAAAATTAAACCAAAATGGAACACTACTTTAACCATCCATAAAAGCGCCAGCAAAGGCATTTTTAAAGTTTTAACTGGGAGAAAATGACCTATTAAAGTTAAAACAAGGTTGTAGGTACGAATCCTGAAACTTTTTTTTCTATTTCTACAGAAGAATTTTGGACATGAAATTGTGAGTGTAAATAATAATAATGAGATGATGTGTAAAAAGTGTATTTTCATTAGCGTAACAGAAAACAAAGCTACACGAGTCTAGTATAATGTCAAAGAGAAATGTTGGAGGATGTAGTCGAAGAACATCGTAAATTCATGGAGATGAAGTTTGTACAGAACCCATAGGATCTGATAATTGATTCATAGAAACCAAAAATAAATTATAATTATAACTTCTGAACTCTAGTATAATGTATCGCAAATAAATATTGAAAAAGTAGTCATTAATTAAATAATTGTAACTTCTGTTTTAATAATAGGTTTCGTTATGTTACGTAAAAAAACGAAAATGCAGTTGAAGTTGAAAGGAGAAAAAAAAGTGTGTATTCATGTTAATTCTTTAACCATAGAGTTTTATGAGATATTTTTCCTTCTCTGGAAATGATTTTCTTGTCCCAACACGACTCCCCCACAATACACTTTCACCTCTTGAGATGAAAGCCTTTCTCTCAATAAAATTGTCGCAGAGGACGCTTCGTGAAATGCGTGTGATATATTCCCTCCTTTCATATACCATTTTTCTCTCGCTATCCGATTGAAGATCGGGTTCCTCTCAATTTTTTATTTTGCGACCAAATCACAGCTATAAGTTATTTTACACATACATGAAAATCATTATATCCACCAGACAAAATGTATGATCCTTACATAATATATTTGTCTCCGTTGATAAAAAAAAACAAATGTTTATATGGACGTAAAAATCTGAAATAACTCCACACCGAAACTCTCAGGATTTTTAACGTTAAGCGGTTCTCAACCATTATTGTAAATAAATAATTGCCACATTATTTTAAAGAGAGAATCTACTACCAGTTATCTACGTAAAATTGGTATAAAGCATCATGTAATAAAAATACATAACAAATGAACCACTATTGATCGATAATGGACAGATACCGCTGTGTCTTTACTCCCTAAATATTAGATGATAGTTGTCAAATAACATTTTTCGATGTCCGTACAAGAAATTATTGATGGCAAGTTACAAGCATTCTCCGGTGATGTGGGGCCAAGCTCCACCCAAAAACTGCTACGTGCGTCACTTCCTGAGCTCCAGCCATTGAAGAGTCCAGTAGCCACGGAAATTGGTTCCTGGAACGGTCGTTTAGAAGAGGAAATGTTCTGATCACCTACCCTGTCACAAATGATCTTACGAGTCTTGATTAACATCCTCGATAATGGAGGATAACCCCGCGTTTATTGTGAAATCAATTCCCAAAACTATTCGCAGGACTTTTCTGTGCAACAACAAACGGCAAAAATTATTACTAATATAATCAGTAAACAATAAGCCTTCCCGCTTAAATTAGAATATTGCAAATTTGTGATCATAAAACAGATTAAAATAAATCTATGCTTTATAGAGACTAAATATGCTAAAGTTATATGAAGTACAAGTTTTTAAATACGCTTCTTTGCTTCATTTTGTAAAAGGATAAACTAAAATATCTCCAGAAAGAATCTGATATGTTTGCAAAACAGACCAATTAAAAACTTTCATAAGAAGATTTAAAGAAATTTACAAAAGCATGATTATAAAATTTTTGAAAATAATATCTTATAATTAATAAATTGACAATCGCGCTCCAAGAAGACAAAATAAAGACTACTAGAAACACTCCTTAATTGCTCATTAATTTAATAAAATAATTTGTCTTGTCAAAGAAAAAGTAACGTTATCGAAATAGGTATTGATCCGACTTATAATTATAATTTATTTTTTATAATTGGGGCTTCTGAAGTAATTGTTACATGAACTAATTTTTTGAGCCAGTAAATCAATTTTTCAACATGTAGCAGCAGTCTTTGTATTTTGGTGATCTTACTGATTATTTATGAATTCAAACGGTTGCATTAATAATCCTAATGTATATAAAACGGATTTAAAAACATGTTATTAACCCTTTATAGGGCAAAATTTTCTAGATTTTGAAATAAAATTTGTGTTCATATAATTGTACATGATTATGACTATTTATTGTTCTCTATGTTTTTTCGATTAAATTTTTTTTTCTTTGAAGAAATAAAGTGGTACCAGTGAGCATTTTGAGTCGTATAAAGAGTGAGAAATCTGCAAATGGTTCATACGGGGTACCATATATATCCTTAACAAGGGTTTTAATAATAATAAAATATTACTTAACAATTAAAATAATTTATTTTTACTGATACATAATTTGAAATGTTAACACTCAGTTTACCTATAATTTTTTTAAGAATAAAATATAAATAATTTAAACTGCGGTTTTTTAAAATATTTCAACTTGAAAAAGTTCAAAAATAATGCCTCATTAAAACATTGGAAGTATTAGAGCTGAATACTATTTTGTTGGAAAGAAAAGTAAAAGAAAAGTAAAAGAAAAGAATTCAAACATAATACATACAGTAACGTTACCTGATCAAGGATAAATAACCTAATATTATATGTCAAAATTTCCGCTAAACTAATTCAATTAATATTAATGAATTCCATAAAGCGCATAAAATTAGTTTACGGATGGTAATTCGTAGTGACAGTTACCCCTTTATATAGATAGTTGGTTCATCATAGTGATAATTGCATTTAACTCTAGAACTCATCATTAGTAATCATGTGTGTCAAACGTTAACAGTCCTCGAATCTCTCATGATACAGATTGAGCATTGCTGTAATATTTCGTCCTCTCTCTGTAAGAAACATACGAGTGTATAATGTCAAATTATTCGTTCCATATTTAACCTGTTTATTTCTTAGGGACAAGAGATGAGTCATTTCTGAGAATCTTGCTATAAAAACTGAACGCGGAATAAATACAAGATGTCTCAATGCGTCAAACAACTTTTATATCATTCAGACTGTAAATAATAAGCTTTAAAGAACAATTTAACCTTTTGAAATTCTTCGCTTCCGTGAAGGAAGAAAAATCCGTTGTTGTTCTAGGGAAAGTGCGTTAAATTAATATTGCATGCAACAAAGTAATGTCTTCATTTTCTTATTGCCCCTCGTTACCATCTGCATTGTTTTTAATAACGAAACCCAGCAGAGAGCACGCCATTGTATTCAGAGCAATTGTGTAAATTCTTATGGCTGAAATAAGCGAATGGCAAGTTGTACCTCGCAATCAACTGACGATATCGACCTGAAAGAGCACGGGCTTGCCTCCTCGAGGGAGCCATATTCAGAAGTCGTCCTCGGAATCTCCTGCGTCTGTATCACTCTTGGGACTTGAAGCTGATGACGCAACTCTATTCTTCCCAACTCTCCTTTGCAATAAAAGGCCGGGAGAAAGTGTGAAAAATACGATATTAGGTTAGTTTCAAAAGACTAAGCGGAAAATAGGAGGAATCAACAGTTCAGTGACGATCTGAAAAAGCTAGTGGTTTCACGTAATGAAACATCATCGCTCGCATCACCTTTCAACATCTCATGGACTCTATGCCAAGAAGAACCGCCGACGAATTGAATGAAAAACGTAACCCAACAAAGTAGACTACTGATGGGGCGGTCATAATAACTGGTTACTCAGTATATAATCCATATATTATACTACTTTATCATATTACCAGCTGGGTTCCCGGCGTTTCCCGGGTTGTCATATATCCATTACACCAGATTTGACTACAATCTTGGTTGCTTTTGCATTATTTTTATGTACCGCACCTCGACCGCTATCCCTAAATGTGTTTACTTCCCATGCCGGAAGGGGTTGAACACATTGACCCGGAAAAAATTCATTCGTCGATTAAATCAGCCGTTTTAATGTGTCCCAAAATTCTACCCCCGCTACTGTGGGTTAAACAATCGGATGGTTACATTGTTTGAAAATGTTTACCCCCTTCACGCGTTGCCCAGATTGTCATAAATAAACTCGGCGACATCCATAACCCCGATCCGACTTCAATCTTGTTTTAGCGTTATTTTTATGTAACGCCCCTCCACCCCCACCCCTAATAGTGCTCCCATCTCATAACGAAAGGGGTTGAAATTATACACAAACAGAATTGGTAGAAATACTATCAATGTCATTGACGAATAAAAATATTTATTTCATGCAAATATCGACCGGTTAACATGTTTCAAAATTTCCACCCCGTCCACCTTTTCCCCTGGGATTAAATGGAAAGTTTAATGTCATAATTAAACTCGGCTCATCCATAACCCTGGATCTGACTCCAATCTCGGTTGTATTCGCTTTATATTTATGTAAGGGCCCACCTCTACCTCTAAGGATGCTCCTTTCCCATGCTGTAAGGGGTTGAAATTATACACAAATAACATCGGTAAAAATACTATCAATTTCTTTGCCCTCTAAAAATATTTATACGACTTAAATATCGGCCGTTTTTGCATGTTTAAAAATTTCCACCCCCGCTCCCGCGGGTGGTAGGCGTGTGTCACCCTCAAAATTACCGTTTCTCGTGTTTTTAAGAATATGTGTACCAATTTTGGTTTCAATCTGTCCACGCGTTTAAATTTGTGTAGAAATTAACGTACATACATATTATATAGATGTTCTACAATGAAGTGCGCTGCGTTGCTCCTAAAGGAGAGGACTGGGTTTCGAATCTCCACGTGTCCATCCAAATTAAGATCTACCCCTGTTTTCCTGAGATCATTCAGTCAAGTATGGTAATTCCAAATAACTCCGCTTCCTTAAAAAATATAGCAAAGAAAACTGAGGCGAAGAAAGAGGATAATTGGTCCCTCTTATGATGACAGTCCGGCTGCCGTATCGGTCGAAACCAATGAAATATGTTAACAATAATAAAGTAATAATGATATCAGTTGGGTTTCTACCGGTAAATATATAATCATTTCTTAAATTAAAGTGACACAGAATTTATAACTAGCATTTAATGCTGTATTTTTCATGTAAAAATTTAATTTAATATAAATCGTTTCGTTATTATCAATTAATTTGCCTTTGATTGATTTGGTAATTTGCTTGTCAGCATGGTAATTCCCATCTGTTCTGATTGAATAAATATTCATTACGTTCGAGCTCGTACATAATTCATCGAAGAGGTATAACAAATTCACGATCGCGCTTTTATACGCCGCCGGAACGAAATTGCATTACAACTACTCATTTTGAAATTAACGCGAATAAAATCTGTTAGTTTCACATTAATTTCCCAAAATATTATAAGCTTTAGTTTTTAATTCTTAATATATAAAATTTAGCCCTAAGCGTAGGGACACAGTCTAAAATAAATTTGGTTTGACTGTTATTCCAGATCAATACGGTCAATTTTCAACCCTCGTCAGAACAGTAATCGAAAAGTTAGTTTTAGCTCTTAATTGCCTCGTGACACGCTGCATGGGTGTACGAGCATATGAGGTTAACGTGGTATTGAAGGCAAATGCATTATGAATAAGAGTAGGGTAATCGAAAATGTGTAAGAAAAAACCCAGTATTGTGTTTGAAGTACGGTTCCGGTCGATCAAGCAGTATAGTATTACTTAGTCACTGACATTCTTGCCGTTCGGAGATTAGTATAACTCAGTTTAATTTTCACAAGTTAGTAACAGTACCAGTTACAGTCAGTATAATGACTGGACGATTTTGTGATTTAACTTTGTTTTATAATGAGGCACATCTAGGCGGGTCAATGTCTAGACCAGAGATTCCAAACCTTTTACTACTTGACAACATTTTGATTTCAATATACCCCCATAGCGCCAGTATAAAGTTTCAGCTCCAAGGACAATCGAATAAGTCGCTAAACACACACACACACACATATATATATATATATATATATATATATATATATTGTAATTTTGAAATAAATTTGAATTGTTTAGCGAAAAGTTTGTATTATAGAGAGAGCAATCCGAGCTCTGTTCCTATTATTGAGAGCGCGGAATGGCGTTTACGCGCGCTAAAGCATAGTTAGTTGGTCGTTGTGGTCTGGATGTTACAGAGGTCAGACATCGTCGAGCATAGTATAATAAAGTTGGTGAATCATTGGAGAATAGAAGCGGCCGACAATGAAAACGTTGCAGAGAACGGTCTTTATAAAATTGAGCAGAGTAAAACATTCAACGAGATATTGCAACGTGAATATTGTAAAGTAATACCAGTTTCGTTAAAATAGAACTTTGTACAATCTTCGTGGAGGAATTGTTGCGGAATAACATTGGTAAATTGTTGTGGAGCGGAGCAATCAACAGAATACAGCCAATCTTGCCAAATTTTAAAGTGAAGTGTAATATCAGTAAAACCAAGGTCTGAGATTAAATAATTAAAGAGTGTAAAAGTGTCCGAACGAGGTAAAATTTATTGTTCTGGTACCAGACCGACGGTCCGCAAGTAACATACTTTTGAATAATATTTTAAACGCAAATTAAAAGATAAAGTCAGATTTCGTTCCCTTTTAATTGCCAATCAAAGTTAATTTCTTTACTTTTTAATTCTTTCATTCTATCGACATATTGTTTAGGTAAATTGTGAACTTTTTTGTTAATAAGATTTTAAATCTTTTTTTGTGTCCATTATCAAACCCAGTAGAGGCCCTGAGAGGACAGATCTCAAATTTATTTGTAATTATCTTTTATTGCCACAAAATCAAATAAATATTTTTGGTTTGTTAATTGTTAATAAGTTTTTCATTTATATTAACCCATCATATTTAATTAAACGGTCAATTATTTGTTCATTACAATATATATATATATATATATATATATATATATATGTGTATGTATTATTTAACCAATTTTCATGTTTACTGACTTACATTTAATTACAGTAGAATTTTTTAAAATTTAATGCAATGTATGTGGTTGATTATTTTCTATAATTCATTTTATTTTATATATAAAATTTTAGTTAATAAAAATATCAAATATTGCCTATATTTCTGGTTTTTCATAACAAACTGTTAACGTGACTAAATCCTGCCTCAGCTAAGAAATAAACAGGAAAATCTACTTATCTGATATGATTTAAGTTGCATTTTTTTCTAATACTTTTATAATTCCAAATTATGGATATAACTACTTCTTAGAAAAACTTATTTTATCCTCCAAATAATTCTCCTTCAGTTCAATAAATTATTGTTATTTATTTATAATTTAGCGCATATACGTAAACGTTCAAAAATTTTATAACGGGCTTTGATATTTTCTTCAAATTGTTTCGAGTGGACAGTGTCGATTTTAATATCATCATTTTCAGCAGCATGAAGCATGAAGCATGAAGTTGGATCAAATATTCAATCAGTTCTATTTAAATTGAAAATAAGCATATAAATAATCGAGCAACCCCCAAATATAACTATTCGAGTTTCACTGAGGTTCACATTATCCCTTTTAATTTATTTTACATATGACAAAATAAAGAAAATATATCTGCTAAAATATTTATTATCTTATAGTTACATTCCTTAAAAATGAAATCAAATTCAAAAAGAACTCTGGAATACTATAGACCTTTTTCCCACTTCCATCGAGGTCCCGGTAAACCCTGGTCTAGACTATACGAGTATAATGCTGTATGTGTATTTCGTCTTTGTGTAACGCGAGATAGATTAAGCGCAAAGTTTGTTGTGTACTAGATAATAGCCACCATAGTTGAATGGCATGATCGATGCTTCGCCATTATTTATAATTGTTGTGCTGGAGCATTGGAAAGTAGCAGTTGTACCATTGTCGCTGTATGGGTTACCCGATTTTTTATGTCCCATCTGTAAAGGGTAACTGAAAATAATCTGTTTTTTATGTTCCGTGTGTATGTGCATCGTGAATTGTTTATTTAGTCTGTACAATCCTCGTCAGAAAAATTAAGCACGCTTTCCTGCAACAAGCAATACATCTTTGGTTCCGATGAGTTATTTTGACTTTTACTGACGATGAATAAAAAAGATCCTCTTCCAACAATTAAAAAACGAAGCATTTAATAAACCAGGGATTTTCGTGACTAACAGGACAGTTTATTACTTATTATTAATGACTAATTGTCAATCAACCGATTGAAAAACGCTTAATTTCTTAAGGCAGATTAAAGACAGATGTTCTCAGATTCAATTATTACCTCGGGAATATTATTTTTCCACGCAGATTCATTGGTGCCTTTAAAGACAAGTGTGTTGTGACGTTATCCGACCAAATTAAACGTAAATATTTTGAATAGTATTTATTTATGTAAAACCGCAAAGGGCTTTTCTTAAACGATTATTTGAATTAATCTACACATCGTCACTCACAATATATGTCAGTATATGGTAGTGAAGAATCACGTGTAAGTTATTGTATACGTGATTTTCAGGCGACAGGTGCGCGTTAAATATTTATACCATTGAGTGCGTATAAATTGTATCACTCGGAATGTCGAACTATCTTTTTAAGTTGGTAAATTCAATTAACTGGTTTTATTTCTGTGTGAAATTTTGTAACATAAGAAGTTATGTGTATTTAAATATGTTTCCCATGACAATTAATAATGTTCATCAAGAATTAGCCTTAACTAAGAGTGTATATTAATCACGAATCTATGTGTAACAAGATTGATAAATATTGTTGCGCCTGTTTGCTAGATATAACATCAATCAGTTATCCTCACATGAAGTCCTAACAAATACGTCCCACAATAAACCTGAATGGCATTTTTATTCGAAAACCGATGGACTCTGAATTATTTGGTATTCCGCGGCATTCGTAAGGATAAGGATTTTTTTCAAATACCCATATTATCATATTGATTGGAGTTTTCCCTACTTTCCCCGAATCATTAAGAAAAACGCTGCGGTAAACACACGGACGCAGCTATTTCCGTTCAGATATCCCAAAAATGATTAAAAAACGGGGGTAAGACCGAAAAGAATCGGCTCCTTCCAAATCCAGTCGTTTCAGTATCTGTTAATTCTTCAAGTATTATTAATAATAATAACAATCTCAAACTATATATTATTATTTCTTCCAGGCATATGTTAAAATATATTTCAACCCGACTGGCTTACTAAACGATTACATTGTATTAGTAAATAAATGAACAAAAAGGAGAAGTTCCACTTAATGAGTTATCATAAATTCTTCTTCTTTCCGTATCCCTAATTTTACCAAATACAGAAATATCGAACCTTTTTTTATAAATATTTTTGAACTACTATTAAATAATTTAAGTAAATATAAATGGAATTGCGAACATGTCAATATTTTTAATAAACAAATTTTCGGTTCGGCGTAATTATTCCCGTCTCAAACATACGAATTTTATTACGTAAACTAAAGAGGAATTTTTTAACACACCCCCAATGAAAAGTTAATGAAGAGGAAGGTTTTACCACTGACGCTATTGGCAACTGTAATTATTTTATTTCAGTAAATCGAAAAATTCTGTTTGAATACCATATCCCAGACACGTATGCGTTGGTAATATAAAAAACGTCGAAGTTCCGAGTCCTTGGTACGGTCTACCTGCTGCAGGATTTACTATGGTGATAAGCACATTCGGTGTGTTGTTAAATAAACTGTTGGGTTAAATCCATGAAGCTATGGTAAATATGCCATTGTACGTTAAAATCTGATTGTAAACTTATTACACATCATTGTGTAAAATTTCAGCTCTACCAAATTAACAATATTCCCACTGATGAGACAGAAGACGAAGAAGAAATTCGTCGAGCACCACGTGAAAGACGTAGTCTAACAAGTTCTTATCCGTCCAACCGCAGCTCAAACAGAGGCAGAGACCAGAGTTAAAGTTTGTAACGAGTTAGAAGGATAGAGAAGTAAGTTCATCTTCTCCAAGTTCTTTGAGAGCTTCAAGCGCCTTGTCTCTTACATGTCGAATGTTTCATTGCTATCTTAAAAGAAAACAATGTCTCCCATTTGTCTTACAAAATAAAAGATCATTCCCTTCAGATATGGCTAATCAAAATTTAATTTATTTATGTTGGCAATATCGTCTGTATAAGTTCAGTCTGTTAAAATAAAAGTCGAGGGTATATTTTCAAAATCCTAGTGTTTATTTATTATCTACTAAAACTAAGTACTTATTTATTGTAAACTCAGTTTTAAAACCAAACTTCTATTAACGGCATAATCTAAAATATTGAAAATAATGTGTTGTAAATTTATTGATCAGAGATTTTATTATTATTGAATACTTTTTTACATTTTGTCGGACTTATAATTCTCGGAGTAATTTTTATTAGCAACTGTCATATTACGAGCATATAAACATTTCAAAATATTGAAAGCTGTCTCTAGTGTGTCTGTGAATCTTCCAGCCGCTTAAATTCTCTGGCACCTTTTGAAAATGCAGCGACTATTATCTTTATTACGACGTTATATCTCATGTCCAACAGCACAGACTCCCAAAATATTACGGCCATCTATTTAGTGCCCCTGTAAAGTATACTGCCATAAATTCAGCATGCTCGAGCTATGGAAGCAGAATATTATCTTATTAATCTTAGTCACTCCCACTTGAATGTAATTGCGTGCCTTTCAAAAACGTTGATGGAGCATTAATGAACACGTATACTACCTGATTAACTTCACAGGGAAAAATAAATGCATCGGTGTAAAGACAGACCATAAGAAAGTGTTGAAAAATTAATAAGAAATCACTTTTAACATATTTGGAGGCAAATGACATTATATCTGGTGGATACAGAGAAAATGGTAATTTACAAGTTATATAATTGTCATGGAAATAGAGACCGAGGCTTTGAACAACATCATCTTATCTTTTAGGTGGGGGAGCATCTGTGCAGAAAATCCATATCTCTACGGACATTAACCTAAATATTTCAGCCCAGCCTCGAAGATACGGTTTAATCGATTTTCTGTGTCCAAATGATTCATATAAAAATAATAAATGACGATGCGGAAATAGCAGTCGAAGTGATTGGAAAAGCAGAACTATAAGAACTGGAACTAGCACGAAATGTATTACTCACTAATCAAAATAAACCTATAAGAATGTACCAATAATTTAGTTAAAGATAACAAGTGCGTGAATGCCACAGAATTCTGTAAATTACTCACAAAAATAAACACGTTATCTTCTGACGAAGCCGAGTATTATAACGTTAGCCGCACGACGGAAAAACAAAAGATATTTTTTACGAGCATTTTTTATTTGAAGTACATTTAATTGTTTATTCCAAATGTACGGAAAAATATTACGATGATCACTCCAAATGTAATGGACATCATAAACTCGAGTTCTGAAATTATATTTCCATCCTACAGCATTCCTATTTTTACAGTGTGTAGAAACAAAATTTCATGTCACATGTCACATGTCCTCATAATCCCCATAACTCTCAACTGCCTTAGTACGCCTTGCAACACGCTACATGATGGTAATCCACATGGTGGCAACTCCCCTTTAATAGCATAGGAAGGGATTTGAAAGGGGGGATGTGGAAGGGTAGAAGAAGGTAGGCAAGGGTTAACTTGGGCCCCCGGGCTATATTTTAAGGATCCTACCAGGCATTCGCCTAAAGAAATGCAGGACAAACCCAAGAAAAACCTGCATCAGGTAGGTCAGGCATTGGGTACTTGTCCCACGCCCTTCCGATAGCGGGAGAGGAGTTTTCTGTGGGGACGCAGCATTCCCTTCTCCGTGTCTCGACCAGTTTAGGAGGCAGCTGGCCGACTATTCCAATGGTAATAGAGGACAACTCTTACCGTATGCCCAAGGTCTGTGACCCCGGAACATACACACCTCAGAACAGGCCGAGGTGTCTCGGCTTGTGGGAACCTTAGTTCAAAACGGAGAGGAAAAGGCATCCCCAAAGGTAGCCTATTCGTGTCTCTGCTACAAGGTTCTGCCTGCGAGAGAATAGCCCTCGCAGACTGTGTGGATAACGCCTTGAAACTAGGACCCGCAATTGTACACCCGCATGGTAAAAATCTGCCGCCGCGAGTAATATCCAGAATATTTGCGTGCCCTCGTTTACCACGCAACCTGCTTGCCCACAGACTAACTGTACAGCGATCGACAGCAGCAAATCCACCAAACTTTTTCAACCTCTTGTGGATGTTTCTCACTATCTAGTTCTCACCGCACAGGAATTTTATAACTGCACGTTGTTTTTGACGAATGTGAAGTGCAGCAGCCATCTTGAAAACATGCTATGTCAGCGCCACTCGCCGCAACGGGTTGAAATAAATTTGAACAACAAGGATGTATCTATGAACTCCAAAAATTTCAAAGCTGTTGAATGAAAAATAAATTTAAATGATAATAATAGTGTGCGTTACTTTTGGAGTGACCCTCGTACAATAGAGCGCAAAACTACAAGTCAAAAATTCTATTATTGGCACTGCAGAAAGTATTCACAAGAATATTAAGAAATATCATCGAAAAGTATCCATTCAAGGAATTTAATTGGCTACATCAGAGACGACTGCGCTTAATAAATAATGTATGCAGAGGAATACCTGAAAAATTGCAATAAAAAATTAATAACATTGTGTAATATACGTTTATATTACGTTTTTAAATTTATTTATATTTAAAAGTTTTAAGAATCATTAATAAATACCGTTAAAATAGCAATTTAACATTGATTTATATTTACGTTTAGTAGGAATACTCTTCTAACCTGAAGGTCATTTGGTGGGCTTCGTAATTGTTGTTACTTTACGCTTCATTACTTAAAAATTTCCTGAAGAAGAAAGAGAGTTTACAGTTAATGTTATATACTGCCTGTTTGTATGAGTACTCCTACTTCTTCATCTTTTTTTAATTATTTTATTTATAGTCGCATCAGCTGATAAGGTCATTTCGAACTTTGTACTAATGATTTTCTTGGTTGGTGAGCTAACGAGTGGGAGTTTCTCTGAATTCTAACTGTTGTCCGTCCGTCCGCTTTCCGCTCTGCGTTCTACTCGCCTCTGCCGACGTGTCGGAAGACGTCATATGTAGATCTGCGCACGTGCTGCTGACATCCTGGATCAAACACTGAATCCAGTAATCGCTGCTAATTGCATAAAATTCGTTTAAGTAAATTAAACCAGTATAAATCGGACCACATATCTGCTTTCCATACTTCATCTCCCTCTTTCCGGTGGTCCAACAATCACAGCCCGCAGAGACTCGCGTAGATTCGCACCCATACCTCCAGTAAATATATTTCGGATAGTCTCACTTGTTTTTGTTTTTCTCAATTTGCTCGGGAAATCCAGTCATTCAAAACAAACGCCATCTGTCCTAGCACTTAAGTTCTTAAGCCTGGCTTTGACATCAAGTGGCGCCTGTTACAGCACACGATGCGGCTAGCTTCATTTTATAACCCACTTAAGCTGTCATATAATTTGTTTTAGAGTGCACTTCAATTGAGATACTGCGAAAACGTGTTTTTACATGACAAAATTTGATATCTATCAATTATCAGCAAGCATGGTGAATAAGGAAATAAATGTAAAACTACACCACTATTATAGTGTTGAGCTACTCCTACAACTAAAAAAGTATAACATGATTGGGACCTCTTCAGGTGTATAATTACAATTCAGTTATCTAAAAACATAAATTAAGAAACAAAGTGTTTTTTTAATATAATCATGTATATATATATATATATATATATATATATATATATAACAAATTAAAGAATGAAATTAAATTAAATTTGCCCCACGTTGTGGTAGCCAATTTGTAATAACCAAATTTTAAATATTCAATGAAAGGAAAATTTAAATTAAACAAAAATTTAAATTTAATAAAACAAAACAAATTTATTCACACAAAATACAATTTAAATCTCTACTTTATTTCACCACATTTAGATCAAATTTTACTAACAATTAATTTTACCTTTTGTGGCATTTAAGAAAATGTTTACCTTTATTTTTTTTTACAAAGAATGAAACTCAAAATCTCAGGGTCTCCACTAGGCCTGATAGAAAGAACAAAATCCAATTACACTTGAAAGAATTTTACATAATATAGAAAATTAATTTATTGAAGTTACTAGAAACGAAATCTAACCTTTCACCTTTAATTTACGGTTTACAAAATTATTTATTTAAAATCGCTACTTAGAAGTTTTATGCTTTTGAGTTCGGGAACACACTTCACTTTAATAATGGCCACTCTGTGCATAAAATTTACACAGACATTTTTACTGACACACGTTTCACAACACAACATTATCCTTTCAGTATCCAAACTCCAGACTGCAGATTTCCGACTACTCGCCCGCGGCCACCAATCAATTTGTCTAGTATGATTGACAATTCCAATACGTTTTGTCTTATTTAAAATGTTCTGGACCTCTCAACCTTCAAGACAGAGTTCAGATCTGGTGTTCAATCTAACACTCCTTTCTCCTTCCAGCTATGACGTCAACTTCTATGTCTTTCTCCTCTAAAATCTCTTACACAAACATTATTCAACTTCTAAATTGTTCATTACTTTGGCTATATTTACTGCCAAAACAGACCACTTTATGCCTGTATCTCTTATCGATGACCAAACTCTTCTCTCTGCAACCACGTCCTCCCCCCTTGCTCTCTGTCATCCAACTAACTTTTCTATCAGCTCCCCCCTCTCCAGAATATTCCTCTTTCCCACAGTTCCAATTTCCCACGTTCGGACCTCATCCGGCTTTCTCACACTCAGAGAGCTACGCAATATTGTTAGTTAAACATTCCCTTATCCCATAATTGGATGTCAACAAAAAACTGTTGTCATTGTTCCTTTTAGGGTCCTGTTCCGATGTCCGTCAGACACCAGATCTAAGAGCCGCTAAAGATCCCCAATTATAGTTCTCCCTTTTGTGAGCCTTCATCCGCTGTCAATCATCATTTTTTACATGAGTCACCCAAGATCCCCAGTCTGAGTTGGTAAACAGATTTTAAATAATGGCCGTCCACCTCTAGTCTGTGCCGTGAAACAAAATATTATCAAATTTAAACAAATATAATAGCCTTCTTAACTAGGTATTACATTATATATATATATATATATATATATATATATTATAGTGTTAAAAAGATGTCTATAATTGTTAGTATAATCTAAGTCTTTCAGACTTTAATATTTACTATTAAAATACAAACGAGAATGCTGACTGTAAATAGTAAAGCAGTTCCTAATATTATACCCCAGTTTCCTGATATATTTTGCAAATATAATATTTTCATTCAACATTAATCTATTTATTAAAAACGGATGCATATTGGTATGTATGCATTTACGTTAATTTCTATACAAATTTAAACGCGTAGACAGAGTGCAACGATACTTGATACACATATTCTTAAAAACACGAGAAACGGTACTGTGGGGGTGAGAAACTCCTAGCATAAATTTTCGAAAGAATTGTAGTTGAAAAATGTGATAATTTTGTGTTAAATTACTGCGCGTCAAGAGACGATGACTTCACGCGCAACAGAGAGAGACGTTACTACGCAAACGAACATAGGAAATAGTTCCGTTTTCCTTAATAAAATAAAGCAGAAATATTTCTATTGAATAAAAGGTATAATTTTTATCCAGAAATACTCCATCGAATGATAAGAAAAAAATAACACGAATACTTTACGATCCTTGCAGAAAATGTAAGCTAATTTTCCTGCCATATTAGTGACTCCAATATGGCGACCATGTGTTTACATTGTGAATATAGCTAAGAATTTCATCAATTTAATCTTTCGTAATATCTGAAGACTGAGGGACAATTATATCCTGCAACACTCAAAGAGTATATTTAAGAAGTTCGGAGTTTTGTATGTTGCGATTGATGCAATAAAATTAAATGTATTTTATAGCTGTTCAATTAATGCACTATCGCACGGAACTAGAAACAGTTACATTTAGGTTAAATCACTTCTTAACTTAAGATTAATATAGAATTAAATACCAATTCGGGTTTATATATAAGTACATGGGCAACGCCGGGCACATTACTACTTTAATATAAAATTCCGAAATTCGACAAACAAATACAGTTATTATGGCGAAGACAAGGCAAGGCAGAAACATCTAATAATAAAAATTGAAGTGAAAACACAAATCAGTGAGAAATATATCAAATCATATAGATTCTGAAATATAGCTCAATGTTTTCCTCCAGTATCATTATTTCTAAATGTAACCTTTTACACTCAGTTGAACTTAGTCTCTTGTTGAATTACAGATGTAGTTAGTGTGAATTATATTTCTGGTGGATCTCTATGTCTTCTAGAAATGTTGGGAGCAGTGAGTTTTCACTTGGATTCCATCTCTTCAGCAGTAATAAGGCAATTCCACCTTTACATTATTAGGTTGATGTTTACGTCAAAAACCACGGATTTTGATCTCCGGATTATATCCGGAGTTATTACGGGTGCGATTCTCACAAATCTGATATAGCTAAGTACAAAACTTTTTATTTGCCCGAGTTTCTACGTTCCAAAAACCTCTCTGAAACGTTTCACAATTATGCTGAAATCTTGTATTCATCGTATTTTGAATACATTTCTTTGAAATATCTGTTCAGTTATTGGTTGATAGAAAATCAAATCGGCACACATTCTCTTCAAAATGAATTCTGTTATATTAACTCAATTTATATTACATTTTCAGAAGGAGGAGAATTGATAATATATCTTTTGCATTCTTTGAAATTTATGAATTGCATGCTTACTTGTGCAAGAAGTAATAATTATTAATGAGCATTTGGCACAAAGCTCCTTTTTGTACCTGACTTTCACCGATAATGTTTCCACCAACTAATTACAATGTTGACAGTCTGGGCCACCAGTACCTTGTAATATATTCTGAGCAGCAAAGGGGTGTATTTGTCAAAGGGGTAATTGGCTTTGCAAAATTTCAAACATCATTACTGCAGAGAGAGGAAACTCTTTGTGGCATTTCAGAGTTAGAAAATCACTATTATACAAAAGGTATTCTCATTGGAAGTGAATTTAAAGGTTATACAGAATCTCAAGTTGGTGCAAGTTCAAAGTCGATAATTGACAATTGTTCCTTTATTTTCTATTTGTTATCCATCTCTACGTTTTTTCTTACAATATATTTTGTACTCGTGTCTTGTTTGACTTCTTCAAAGATTTTTTTATGTGAATTTTATTTACATTCTCTATTCAGAGCTTCCTCGTAGTTTTAATAGTTTTCACGATCACATTTCAAATGCTTTTAAGGTTCACTTTCCAGGATTTATAACATATTTTCCGAGTATCTCTGCTCCATATATACAATATTAGAAAATAAAATCAAAGTAAATAAAACTGATTATATTTCTTTATCCCATTTACGATACAATAAGCAGATACTTGATTCTTTATTTATCTAACGTAGCATCTAGTATCATTACCAATTAAGATATCGGCGATTACTCGTGTTCTTTCAGAAACAGAAACTACCCTCGATTCATTTAGACTATTATCAAGAAAAATTATGAATCATGATTTTTATAAAGGCTATTGGATGCAACATCCAGGGACTGCCAACTTAGCAACTCCTTTTATTTTGTATCCCTATCACTGAATGATCCCACTGGTGACTGCGCTCCTCTCTTGACAAGTCCATTTTTAATCCGTCGCTGTTTGATCCAAGGATGTTTCCAAATATCAACAAATCACATTAAAATTTTATATTATAGTGCAGAAATTAAAGCCTCCAAAGCAAATTAATAAAATTCTGTGAAACGGGATGTAACTGTAACGGTAACTGTTGGTTAACTTCTGGCGCAATATGTCAACAATCAGTTGGTTATGGCTTTAGGAAAATATTCAGTCACTAGAGGAATTTCCCAAAATGCTCACAATTTGGTAGAAATAGTGGCTGCTTCGTCACAATTTGTTGGACTATTTTTTACATTGAAATAAACTAATTACAGCTGATACATGAAGGTTAGCTGCTCTGAAAATTCAAAATTGGGAACTCAAATATGTTAGGTTGTTATTTGGGATCGTCCACGGCTCAAGCAGTGACATATTACAAATCTAATAATCCAAGGTGGGAAAAATTGGACTTACCAAGAAGGAAGCTCAATGAACAGATCAGGGCACCAATGTGATCTTTCAGGCAGAGGACTGTAAATGATGACTTTATCAAAGAAAAGTAAAATTTGTCTGCCTCTCTTAATATTCAGTAGCAGCTGTCGTAAGGAAAGTAATAAAAATGATGAAGAGTTCATATTTTCAGTTGCTCCTGACTCGGAGTAACAATCAGGTCGGTGTATTCTTTGGTTTAATCTTTGACGTGTATATATATATATATATATATGTTTATCAAACCTTGATGTGCCTACGGGGGGTAGGAACATCAAGGTTTGATAAACTTGGCATTCACCGTTTTTCCAACTTGTTCACCGAAAGCTTGTATAGGTTGTAAATCTCTGGACCAACCTCGAGGAGCAAATCCTTCGCCTTCGATTCATCAATTCGTCCTCTCTCTAAGACGACTAATCAAGGAATCATGTCTGAACTCCTAAAGGCTGTGCAAGAAATCCTTATTTTATCGACTGCTTTGGTCGATCTCCCTGCGCCACAAAATTTCATTGTTCCAGACAATCACATGGTTGACAAAAATTCCTCATTTCCGAGCTATCAGAAACGACAAATTTTTCTACTGGAAACCCCTGGTAATCGCCAGTGTATTTTTATCTCCGCATATTTAAGGTCTAGCACGTTCTCCTTTACAAATATCAAAGATAAACTGGCACGAAAGAGTGTCGAGCACGAAGACATGCAGTAAAATGGTCATATTTTCAGTCCTTGCATTAATAAAGTGAAATAAAATAATCTTGATGAATTTCTAAACTATCGCGGTTCAATAAATCATTAAAACTGAGTCATAACATTCGAATTCACAGTTTTTCAGTCCATTTAAGCTTTCAGAACAATGTAATAGAAATATTTATTTACGAACTTTGTAGAAAACACAACACTAAATGATGCTTCCAAATATAATTATATTAAAAGGAAATCAAGGACCAGTTCCCAACAGAATAACAAAATACGTATTTAATTCTACGTTTATACACATGGTGAAAGACAATATAAATTAGATTATAATTATCAACCATTTATAATTATGGAAATAGAGAAATTTACCAGAACGTCACTAGACAAATGTAAGTAATATATTCCTCTTTCCATAAAGTATGACGTAGGGTGACAATTACCTTCAAAGAAAGTTGATAACTTATCGATATAAAAATGAATCAAATACGGTCAAAAACTCGCAATATAATATAAAAATAATTATATAATTTCCATTTTCGCCAAAATTTAATATTTCGATATTGTAAAATTTCTGAATATTAATACATTTGTAGAACAAATAACATCGGTGGCAATTATCTCTGAGTCTTGGTACATGAATGGAGAAATAATTGTGCTAGATATGTTTAGTGTGGTAACAAATGAGAAGGCGTTCTCAGACATGTAGAATCGAAACTGCGGGTTTCGTAATTCCACCAAAAATGCAAAGCTAATTGCTCGTGGAACCAATAAAAACAGTTCTCCCGAAGTCGAGAACATAAATCCAGACGGTCGTAAATGTCATTTAACGGACATTCGTACTAATTATTTGGGTGTTATGGCTGCCATGTTCACGTATATATATATTTAGCATGACACCATAAAACTTAAATAATTCAAATAAATCCGAAAAAAGTTGCTGCATGTTATACAGAAAATATATATGTAATATAATAAACCAATGTGGTGAAGTGTTGAAGTTATAAATAAAAGGATGTTTTAATTTCGAATTAAATTAAATTAATCGAATATAATTAATTACATATCCATAAAAAAATTAAAAACTAATATTAACCAAGTTCAACAAGAATTGACGATATTTGTTGATTTTTCTCGACTGCGGACCATGAAAATTACGAGTGTGAGTTGACGTCAAAGCTCCGTATCAATCGTTAACAATAATTACAAAATAATACTAAACAATTATAGAAAATTAAGAACTCTTACATTTTTCTCCTATGAAAAGTCTTCATTTTTATTCTGTCCTTAAAGCGTGCTGAATTCAAGTGACCAAAACGAACTTGATGGAAATTCTAAGCACCGGACCAACACGCGACTATACTATATTATATTATTTTCGTAACAGTTCATAGTAATTTTCGGAAAATACCCTACAGGTTTTCTAATGTACATGATTTGTATTTGTACCGTTTTCAGCGAATTAAAACTACTTTGCCTCCAATAGCGATAATTTGTTATCTCACGAATAGCTATTTTGTGTCGCTTAATCAAAAATAAACTGGTTTTTTTTATAGAAATAGTGGTGAAATCATGAAACTTTATAAGTCGTCTTAAAATACGTGTAACAATTTTTTTTTCGTTTCGAGCATGTCTGCCGTCAAAATTCAACAAAATCTACGTATATATGAAATTTCAGAGCCGAATCAAACATCCAAGGAAGCCAACGAGAGCTTTCTCTAGCATGAGAACCTTCCCAGAGAGCTGTGGAGGAGACTAAATTTGGGGATGCCTTCTCCTGTATCTGGTTTTTTAACAAAGGTTCCCACATAGTCGCAACTCCCCTCTTATAGCATAGGAAAGGGACTGAAAGGGGGATGCGGAAAGGTAGGGTAAGGTAGCCAAGAGTTAACTAGGGCCCCTGATCTGTAGTTTAAGGATCCTACCCGGCAATTCGCCTAAATATGATGCAGGGAAATCCCTAGAAAAACCTGCATTAGGTAAGTCGGGCATTTGGTACTTGTCCCACGTCCTTCCGATGGCGGTAGAGGGGGTTGCTGTGGGGTCGCAGCTTTCCCCTCGCCCTGCCTTGACCAGTTTAGGAGGCAGCTGGCCGACTATTCCAATAGGAGTAGCGGACAGCTCTTACCGTATGCTCAAGGTCTGCGGCCCCGGAACACACACCTCTCAAAACAGGCCGAGGTGCCTCGGCTTGTGGGAGCCTTAATTCAAAAAACCAGAGATATGTTAAGGCGTCCCCAAAGGTCATTGGGAAGGTTCACCTGCTAGATAATCCTATCGCAGGCTTCCTTGTTTCGTTTAAAATTAGTTTTATATTAAATTTTGTTCCACCTACAACTCGGCTAGCAAATTAATGTAATTTATTTATATTTGAATTAAATAAATTGTCTGTAAAATTTGTAATGTTGTTTCATTGTAAAAACGTTGAAGTAATATTATTTTATTATTACACAATTAAGGTTTACTACTGGTTTTATCTCGTAACATGTAAGAATTTATATCTACGAATTGGATAGGAAAAATTTATAAAATTTTCTAAAGCATGTTTAAATTCTTAATACTGGAGCCAATGTTACTTAAAACATTTGATTTAAACATAAAATAATCTCATTTCACTACAGGAAAGTGTACTTCAATTAAATGGTCAGTTTTACCCTTAATTCGCGGCAAAATAAATAATATTCCAAAATATTAACATGAACACAAAAATTATATATGAAACAATATTATTAAAATTAATGAATTGTATTTGTAAGTATGGTGCAATATTTGTATCGTGGCTTCTTTGGTTAGTCAGAGAAAATTTCCTAATTCGCACACATTTCGGCGTTATTACTTGATATTATTCTCGGAATCAGCTTACAAAGTTGGTAGACGCGTCTGTGGAAATAAGCCTTTTTTCCCACGAGTCATGCATATTTCATGAAGAATGCCCCTTCCATCGAACGTTCAGAGAAGGAGAAGGTATAGTGAGAAATGAGAGATGAAAGTGAGGAGAAGAAAGTGAGCGGGCGATAAAGAGGCCGATATAGCTTGTTGGGGAGAGACCTTCTACGAGTATTTGCTGTTCAGATTAATACTGCATCCAGCCTCACTGCATTATTCGCAGCTGACGGAAATATTGATCCATTTTGCAATTCTGAATAACAATGTTCAATCTGGAAAGTGACTTATCATCTACATATTACTCTCGGAAGCAAGAGAATATAAATAAAATTTTACACAGCGTATAAACTAAAAAATTACGATGAAACGGAAATCAATAACTCATTCAGGAGCAGCAGAGCAGAAAAAGTTCTTGGGCTTATCCCGTTGTTAAAAGCCTTGTAACACGATGTTTAGTCGGCTGTCACCTGAAGATGACTAGACCCTGAAACGCAGTATTATTACACTGATAGACGTTTAATATTCTTCGTGATAAGCCTTCATAAACACCAATGAGTTACTTATCTATTCAATGACAGATACGGATTGTATCAGACTATAAAAGAAATTATTATGTGCGTGTAAATATATTTATGAGGCGGAAGAGATATTTAACATGTCAAGTCATATTAAACAGATAAAATTTATTTATCTTTCATAATGATATTGTAATATACGAAAAGGAGAGCGTTAATTAAATGAAAATTATTCAACTTTACAAACAAACAAATTTATTTTCAATGTTTAAAAACAATTACACAATTTAAAATTTATCTCATGGTCTCTACTGGGTTTGATAATGGCGAATCATTTTATTTCTCAACTTAAACACAAATTCCAATTTAAAAGAGAAAAGATTTACTCATCAATTAACAATGACGAAATTTACTTGTCAACGAAATTAAACTAAAAAGATGGATTCTAATTACCAAATTTTATTAAAAGGCGGGAACGAAATCTGACGTCTATCTTTTTAATCAGGTTTACATACTTGGTTGATTGTAAATTGTACTCACGGCTGCCCAGTATTCCGGGATACCTTTGATTTACGAAGCACTATGACGAGTTTTTGTACTTCTTTTAAACTCACAGATTCTAAATTTAATATTTTTAGATCAAAAATCAGGAACCAGGATAACTTCCTTTCGCCTCTCTCTCTCTATTGACTTCTGCTACTTCTGCTCGGCTATGTGCACCAAAAACTGTTTGTTTTAGCAGGTTTTGTAGTTCTGCTCAAGTGAATATTTCGTCTTGAGCAAAATGTTTAGGGACCAATCAAAGCTGTTGATTGGTAATTCTCGATGTTTCTCTGCAAATTTCCTTTGAATATTTGAAATTGTCTTGTCTATTTCAACTCGACCAATTTCTGTCGTGTCTGACTGCCCACTGCTTCTACTTAACTTTTTCTTTTTAAAAGAATATCTCGTCTATTTTAATACGACCTGTACTTGTCCAAACCTTCCAGCATACCTCCTCCGACAAAGGAAACAATACTTGGCTACATTGTTGCTGTGTTCTGTACCGCCGTAAAGAATAGATTTCTCAAACAATTTATTTTTTTAATTTCTCAATTAATGTCTCAATTAATTGGCATTACAATATATATAAAAATATATTCTGACTATTGAGATAACTAATAAATAAATAAACAAGTCAATTTTAAGTCGGAAAAAATGTAAAATTAAACAACTTTTCGTCGCTTATTTTGCGACCTCATCAGGTTATTATAACACTATATAAATTAAACAATACAAAATCAAAGAGTCATAAATTTTATTCATATTGTTAGTATCAATTTTTATATTAACAACTGTTTTATAGGATTTGATATATAGCATTTCGCTCATTAATCTCAAAAAGTAGGTTGTTTCCTCGTGCAAATTTTATACTTTAAACCAATCTAAATGACTGATTATTTAAATAAATATGTTTAGCTGAAACAGAATAATTTTGAATATATATATTATTTTTTTTGTTCTTTCAACCTAGTTTTTAATGCTTTTGACACCATACTTTTCTAACAGCCTATATATGTGGCTTGGATTTGGTCTCTTATTCTGTTTATATAATAGAGTATGAAGTAATAGTCGATTGAGGATTCTCCGGTACGAGTTATTAATTATATGTAATATTTTAGTATTCTTTCCTACAATAAAAGAGCCTAGATACAACAATTTCTGAGTGATATTGTATTCGAATATTAAATTACAATTAGGTAATGTAGACTTAAAATAGAAATGTCTCACAAGCCGTAATAGTTTCTTTAAATTGATAAACGGAACAAAACACGCATTAGAATAAAACAGCCAAGAGAATGAGTCATTAATGATTAATTTTGTGCCTGAAAATATTAAAAATATTTTTCCTTATGATTATTCACAGTTCCCCGGAATAAAATTGTCGAAACAATCCTGACTTTGTACTCGAATGAGAATTTTGCCTTGACTTATTTTACGTTCATTTCGCATCAGACTTTGGCCTTGCATGAGTATAGTCAGTTCTGCTAATAGTCCATCACTCTTCCTTAATTACCACAAGACACGGTCTGGAAGTCTGATAAATGAAAGCACAGATGAATCTTGTAAAATTAATGAAGTGTTTCGCCTTCATTAAAATGCGATTATCTAATCGTTTCAGAACGAAAAGAAATTAGTTGAACCCAACATGCGTAAGATTAATCTTTGAATTATATTAAAGTTTTCTTTGTAAAAATTGGAAACTTTAAATTATTTAGAATCTCTAAGACGCAAAGTTTCTTCGCAACTTCGGGAGATGCGTCATAACTTTTTACATATTATTTTAACGCACTAAAAATTTGTAATAATTAAATATACAATCCTGATATTCAAAATTAATTTGGAAAATTATTTATAAAACGTATATATAAAGTGGCATGTTTAAATTTTATGGTGGATTAAAATGCACGAGAAAAAAGTATTCTTTTACATACAAAGGCAAAAATATTATACACCATCATTCATGTAATCCTTATATTGCATATCAACTCCGTTGATATCCCAAAGCTACAATTATTACGCTGTGCTAAAATTGTATGCATACTCCAACTTTTTACGTGTTCTACTGGTTTGTAGATTTTTTTTTACATACAATCATTGAAATGAGTCATGTACAGAAACGACGAAAATTTAGAAGTTGTCTGCAGTTGTGTCTGTACATTTCTTACAATCAAGTAATTTATATATTAATGTTAAATTTTGTGCATTGGAGCTTCTAAAAACCAATGTTATCTAAATTCCCGTCCGTTTTCGGCTTTCACGAGAAAACAGCCGGATAAAACTTTATTTCGTTCTTATACAGAGCTGAAAAAGTTTTTTTTAGCAATATAATACTGCATTCTAGAGACAAAATAGCCAGACATACCATAATATTGCTTTTTAACTGCTTAGACAACGATTTAGTTTTCTTTCCAGAAATACGACTGAAATCATGAAAGAAAATATTAGCATGCGTTAATATAGAAAATTGCGCTACTTTTAAATATGACCTAGGACTAAATTATTCGTAATACATTGAACTGAGACGGTTGGATGAAAATTAGGTATTCTTCTTAATTGTTCTGGACATTTTTTATATATTTTTTTTAAAAACCAATTTGTCAAAAAAGTCGCTTAAAATTCCATATTGGCATATTTATGAACTAAACGTCATATTTTCATTCTTAGAATATAATTACTTAAGAGTATTTGTATCTTGTGACTGTGTATAAAGCTGGTTTAGCCTTCTCTCATTACCACTGAAACTATGACAGTCTCTTTTTTATATTGGGCCTTTTTCACAGGCTCTCATACTGCACAGCCTTTTCAACAATCAGTAACACTTTTTAGTGTTATAGCATCTACTTCAGATTCCTGTTGATTTGTGGTCATATTATATTGGGAACACTGTATTTTCAGACTATACCCGGTTCGAGCCCTGCTGTGTCTCCCACAGCCAGCCTCCAGCCTCCTACCACCCCCGATCAGCCCCCTCCACCACCACCAGTTGCAGAGTTTCACACCGAGGATGAAGTGATGCGAGATAAACCGACAACACCATCAAAGGAAGAATTGGAGACCAATGAGAAGAACCTCTCAATAGGAAAATTGGGACAGCTCGTGTTCAAGATAAGGTATGGCTGTTTCAATTGTCATCTGAATATAATGATTTGTAGTAATAATGTGTAAACAGAAGCTATTTATAATTAATTTATACATGATAATCATCCATAATTTAAATAATGTGTTTCTGTCTGTCTGTCTGTGTTGTTAAGCTTGAAAACACACAAGTACATTCAGATAAAAAACAACAATTTACAAAGCGTAACTTTTTGAAAGCTACAAGAATTTTATCTAAACCAATACCTTAATCTTGAAACATTTTTGTGGTCGATTGGTTGTGACACTGCATGTCCTGAATTTCTGTGGACAACCTTTAAAACTATTTTTCAGTATTATCATAAGGAAATGAGTTTACAGATAGAGGTTTCTGTCAGTCTCTAATTGCATCTGAGCTCGAGCTTCGCTGCATGAAACTGTGGACCTAGACTAGTCTTATAAAACTTATATATATATTGTGGTTGAGAAACATTACATAGTTCTACTGTAGATATTTCAAAGTTTCTTTACTGCCCACATATACTGCCAATATATTTTGTTGCTTCCGTCCATGCAATTCCAAAAACAAATGGACTGTGGGTTACTGGATCTCATACGTTACAGTTCAGAATTATATTTGTTCATCGGCCTTCTGCCTTTCTCCAAATACACCCTATGCACTGCATGCATATTCATTTCGTAATTCTCAACCGTCTTCTCAACTAAGTCATTCCTTATTCTTCTAAATTCTTCTATTCCTTTATAAAGGAACTTTCCCATTTTCTGACAAATGATTTCACTACTTGATTCACTTCGGTCATTTAGTGACACCATTTTTGCATTTTTTTAAAATTTATTATACCCTCTTGGATTTGTGTAACTTCTAATGGATGTTCCATTTATTATTGTAGATTTTGTTTTTTTCTGTGACAAAATATTTATTTGGGAGTTGTGTCTTATTAATAATTAATACGAGAAAGACCAGTTATTCATCCTTCACTTACTTCGTCAAAAAAGTTAAGGTTTACTGACAACACATATGGTATACAATTACCATAAATATCGTGTATTTCTTTCTCATAGGAGATAATAATTTAGGAGAACCACAGAACTAATTCCAACATTCAGGCACGATGACGTTCAGAATCTGAGAAAAACATAAATCTGTTCAGAATAAACGGAATACAATATGGCCATTTCTGGTGACCTGAGTCAACAAGAACACAGGTTGATTTGTGATAGGGAGATCAGTTAGTGGAATCTAAGAGCTGGAGGGCATTGCTTTCTGCTTCCGCCGTAGAAATGGATGCCTGCACATCTCAAAGAGGTTTTAATTAATTTCTCGAGGCAAACCTGGTACTGAAAATAGCTGCAAACTTCGATCAGGTCATTCCAGTCCTAATATTTTATTAATTCATAGCATCACAACAAGAATGAATATATGTGAAATGCCCAACATTATTCGCTTATTTCTTCCCAACAGTTGAAAAATTTATTGTTCATAATTTGCTTATATTATGCTTAATACGAACAGTAATTGGCTATGAACACAACTGATGGAGAAATCTCGAACCACGCCTGGAGTCTACTCGGATAGCTCAGTGGTTAGAGCGTCGCATACTTAGTGGGAGACCCAGGTTCGATTCCCGTTCCGCTTAATATTTTTCAATCCTGATCCTTTGACACAACTCTGTTTATTATACAACAGCAATCATTTATATATATATATATATATATATAAAAAATAGAATTTTGGGTTGCAAGTCCAGTTAACTATATAATTACTCACAAATAAAGAATGCAGTAGAGAATAAATTTAAGTCTTCTCAGGCTTCTAATCAAGAAACAATTGTATCCACGACGTTTCGATGATGTTCACAACATGGTCTTCTAGCAAATTATTTACTCGGTTAGAAGCCAAAGAACACTTTATTCATACTCACAAATACTTTGGTAACATTTAATTCCCTTATTTATACTTCCCTTAACTCCGATAAACATCAACTATCCCAGAATACCTGTTTCCATTCAATGTATTGTTATCACTTTATTTATTATTATTTGTAACATTTCATGTATCAACTAACTTGCTGTAAACATTACTGTGCTGTAATAACTGAAATACATTGACTTATGGACTGAAGAAATGTTTCTTAAAATTCATTTCCATATCTAGTATAACACCAAAATAGTTTATATATATATATAGACCCGGTGGCCGAGATGGTTAAGGCGTCTGTGTACTAAGCAGAATACGTGGGTTCAAGTCCCGCCTGGGTCAAATATTTTCAGTCTTTCCTTCTTCTTCCATCCTTCTCTCTGCTTTGAACATATGCTTTTCTATGTGCGTAATTCTTCATCCGAGCATATGAATTCACATAAAGCGCAATATATATATATATATATTATTATATTTACCACCTGTATTACATTACTATCTAGAACTACACTCTCTTAATGACAACTTCTTTTTACTATTTGCAATACACTTAGTATGTTTTACAACTTGGCAATTAATCCCAAACTTCTATTTATAGTGTCCATTACAAAATTAATAACACAACCAGAAAAATATTTCAGCATTTCATCTTCAAAAAGACACCTACTATTCTAAGTGAAGCTTTAACTTAGTAGATTAACATTATCAACCTTAATTTGTTCATGTGATAATTCATATCTTCCTCTCCAGACATTGCTTTATTAAATCTTACACAATAGCTTATGTTCAAGAAGTCATTATGAAATTACTACCACTATTTTTCCATTTGTATTTTATATTATCATGCACTATATTTGGTATTATCCATATATATGTTCATGGCATACTGATATTTTATCTGGCCCTTTTAATTGTAAAGACACGTCACTGGAAATTGGAATCTTATTAACATTCAATTCCTGTCAAGGTACTCAATATAGTTTGAAGTATCATACTACCAGGCAAACTATTAATGAGGTTCAGTTAAAGAATATTGCTTTCAGAGTTTTCATTGTCTATGAGGTGCACAAGAAGTTAAAGAGGGATATTTTTGATTTTTAAAAAAGTATTAATGAATAATGGCTGTGTTTAAGTATTTTTTTATATATTTTCATAAGCTCTAATAATTTTAAGGTCCATATTTTTACATAGTAGTGTCAATTAAGAAAAATTTCCAGATCTTCTTCCTTACAGCTATTCATATGCAATTCTATGGCATACATTGAAGAAAGAATATTATCAATTTTTATCATAGTTTGATTTCATTTAACTGGCTCTCTCTGAAATCTTCATACAGTTTTTTAAGAATATGGAATTTCTTAAATTTTTTTACAAATAATTAGAGGTTTCTTTAATACATTTTGGTTTAATTTTCAGGTACAACAGGGAAAAAAGTGCTCTAGTTGTAAGTGTTGTCCGCTGTCGCAACCTGCCAGCTAGAGATGCCAATCTTGGAAGTAGTGATCCATATGTGAAATTACAATTGCTACCTGACAAGTTACACAAAGTAAAAACTCGGGTCCTACGTAAGACAAGGGATCCTGTGTATGATGAAGACTTTACCTTTTATCGTGTTACCTTCAATGAGTTGCAGGTGGGCATTTCTCTAATGGTTTTTTTATACTTTTGGGTGATAAATTACATACATTTAACTTAATTAATGTAAGCAAGTATACTTTATAATATAAAAATATTTATTTCACTTTTTTAATGCCTACAGTAAATAATTCACATAAAAATAATTAATCAGTATTGAAAATATACAAAACAGATATAAATTATTACAAGGTATTGCACAATAAATAAGTAATAGCTTTTTAGATTAATTTGAAGATGAACTGGGTTTAAAATGTATTAAATCTGTCAAGAAATAAGTAATTAAGGGTAATAAAGTAAGAGAGAGCATTCTTCAGAATATAAGTGAATAATAACTCAGATAAATGTGGACACAGTATTGCAAAGAAATTTTCAAGTCCTTATCAACAATTAAAAACTTCAATAATATCAATATATTATAAGCAAACACATTAAAAATCACTAAAAAATTTTGCTCAATCACAATATTCTTTACAAATACAAGTAGTTGTTCAATTATAATATTTGACTAAGATAGCAAAATTACCTTAGTAAATAGTTCATTGTCCATATGAACTGAAGATAAGTTATTAGGTTCTTATTGTTGCTACACAGGTATGAAATTTTATTTGTTTTACTCTGTGTAAAGAAATAAATTTATTATGAAAAGTTATTGCTTTTTTGTATAATTACAAATATATATTTATATTTTCAGGTTTATTACAATCAGTGGTGGCTTGTGAATGTTATACTAGGAAGGTAGAGAACAAAGATAGCCTGCTGGCTGCAATAATGGGAGCGAGTATGTTCAAAGTGGACAGTTTAAAATCTTCTAAATTGAAGCAGAAATTCACACTATTAAAACACAATTAATATAAATGTTCTTAAATTAAGAAAAAAATTCTTTCTAAATTTCTTTGTTCAATAGCATATGCACCAGCCACCACTGGATATAAATGCATTTGAATCACAAATTTCTGGAATTTTATTTTTGCTGGTAATTTAAGAGGGTGTTTGAGTGTGTAGTCCATGTTATAATAACTTTTTATAGTACATTCTTCATAGTATTATTTGACTAAATGTTACCGTTTAAAAATTATTTTTTTTCAGAGCATCACATTACACTTTGTTGTATTAAGCTTTGACAGGTATTCTAGAGATGACATAATTGGTGAAGTTTTATGTTCATTAAATACAGTTGATTTAAGTTTGGCTGAAAACCAACAACTGACACTCTGCCGAGATATACATCCCAGGAGCTTAAAGGTATCGTCCATAATTTCAATTATTATATACCCATATTTATCTATTCAAATATTTGTCAGTTTTAAATTTCAATAGCAGAGACAATAACTGCTACAAAATATTGTAGCTAATTGGTTCTCTACTCAGATTTTAAAAATGTATTCAACTAACAGGTGTTATCTATCTCTCATCATCCCCCCCTCCCCATCCCCCCACAGCAAATTGTCTTAGATAGAAAGAGAGACATCAAAGTCGACTTATCTCTGACGTCAGCTGGTTCAATCCGGCTGAGGAAAATAATTCAAAGGCCTGAGACCCTTTGTCAGGAAGGAACGTGTGTGTGTGTGTGTATATATATATATATATATATATATATATATATATATATATATATATATATATAATGAAAATGTGATGAAATCAAATTTAATAACACATTTGGATAGGAAAGAGAGACAATGACACCCCCATACTTGAAATCAATAGTTGGTCCAATCTGGCATAGGTGGAAGTTCAAATTTTCGAGATCCTGAGACCCCTTCGTCAGGAAGGAAGATCTAAACTGTATATATATATATATATATATATGATATTAGTAAGGATATGACATTGTCAAAAATAATTGCAATATTGGTATGGAAAGGAAAGAGAGACAGGTTGTGGCTTACCTGAAAGTGAAGTGCGGTGTCGCCATTAGGAACTGAAGGTTGTTCTTCAAATTTTCGGAGGCTCTCAGCCTCCTTCCCGAAGAAGGACAGTCTTTGAAAAACAACCTTCAGTTCCTTATGTCGACACTGCACTTCACTTTCAGGTAAGCCACAACCTATCTCTCTTTCCTTTCCATACCAATATTATATATATAGTAACATTCCTTCCTGAAGAAGGAGGCTATGAGTGTCTGAAAATTTGAAGAACATCCTTCAGTCCCGTGAGGCTACACATTTTCAGATAAGCATCAAACTATCTCTTTCCTTTCGTACCAATCTTGCAATATCACCTATTTATTTCTATCCTTCCTTATTATCCAAGTTCGAATGTGACTTTGCCACCAAATTTGTTCCTATTCCTCACTGTCCAAGTTCATATATATTAATTATATATTAATATCGTGTATATATATATATATATATATATATATATATATATATATATAAATTTTCAAATGCCAGAACCCCCTTTTCAGTATAGTTGGTCTGAACGAATTATGTCTGCAAACATGAGTTAGGATGGCACTGGCTCACCTTAAATTGAGATGTGGTGTTGCCACATTTGATAGAAAGGAGCATATCAAATTTTAAGAAGCATGCACTTAGGATAGATATTGCAACTTATGCCTTTGACCAACATTATATGTGACATTTATTTTCCCTCTTTGTTGAAACATGAATGTACTTCACATTTTGAATCTCTTATAATCCACATAAAGTCAAATATATTACTGTAAAGACATGCATCTATCTCAAACTAGAACTTTTCAAGTTATTGAATTGTCAATGCAATCAGCACTGTTCCCACTATAATAGTCAAGTTTGTAACATGCAATTAGTATTCACTTATTTATTATTTCCTGTGAATATTATATTTTTTAAACATATCTTTAAAGATATATTAATGAATACTAACCTAAATAGGTTAATTATATAAAGTTGTAACATGCAATTAGTATTCACTTATTTGTTATTTCCTGTGAATATTATATTTTTTAAACATATCTTTAAAGATATATTAATGAATACTAACCTAAATAGGTTAATTATATAAAGTTATTTAAGTTGTTTTATTATTAATACTAATGATATTTGGTAATAGATTCGCGCACAAGGCCGAGGAGAGATTCTTGTTTCATTGTGTTGGCAGCCAGCAGCTAACAGACTAACTGTAGTGGTACTGAAAGCTCGTAACCTTCCAAAAATGGATGTGACAGGGCTAACAGGTGAGCTGAGATCAAAACTTTTAAAATGTATCTATAATATGATATTTTCTCATCATTGAACCAAAAACTATTTTTTGCACATATAACATTGTTTTAAACAAACAAGTGCATTCATAAATATTGATTTTAAATGCAGATTGTAGTGAACATTAGCCATTAAAATGTTTCATTAATATTCCAGATCCATATGTAAAAATGTACCTATTATATAACAACCAAAGGATAGCTAAGAAGAAAACACATGTTAAGAAAAGGACACTGAACCCAGTATTCAATGAATCATTTGTTTTTGATATTCCAGCAGGAGCAGAAGGATTAGATAATGTAAGCTTAGAATTCCTATTATTGGACTGGGACAGGGTTACAAAAAATGAGGTAAGATATGAAAATAGATAGTTTAGTAATTACAAACATATTATCTGCTAAAAAAATTAATTTAAATTCATTTCTTTAAATGTAAATAACTCATTAAAATAATCAACAGTACACTTACATGAAAGCAATTGTAGTTTTGTGTCAAGCTTTTTCTTTAAAGGAAACTCATCATTATTCAATAGATAATCAAGTTTCTCAATTATACTTAATTCTAATAATAACACTTATGGTGCATAATATATGTGATTAATGGTATTGTTTTTCAAAATGGAAGAACTACATTAAAAAATCTCTTGCTGAAAAAACTAAATATCTGGCAAAAAAATGGTGTAAAAATAAGTGAATAACAGAGATAAGCTATGCAACTCACTCTTTCTTGCCTTTTTACAACTTTGTGAAATATGATTTCTTTTGTTACAATCCAATTTTAAATGGTGATGTAATTCCTGGCCCTGATGGTTTGAATTGATCAATTAAAATGGATTGATTGTGAAAATCAAATGATTGTCCCCTACAGCAAAGAGTACAGAAATGTGAGCACAAATACAGCTTTTATGCTAGTAGACCTTGTGTTCCAACTGACAAAGGTTATGAAGAAAGTTTTTAGTAAATATTTTCCATCGCTTAAACTTCAATAATGTCCCAAGGACTCCATGCTCAACTAGATTTGTCATTCTGCATCAGGTACTTGTGGTATTGACTTACTTAAAATGTCTGTTCACAAATCTCAAATATAACCCAGAGAGTTGTCATCTGAAATAGTGCTTGAATAAATATTGGTGTGTGATTTATGTAGAGGCTTGAAGTGGATCATCTCCCCTACATAAGCTTCTGAAATTAAATAGTAAATAACTATCTTATCTTTATAACAGATTTTAATCTGATAATTTATTTTGCATTTAAAGTGATTTGCTTCATACATATTTGATATACATTACTTCTTTTTTTAGTAACCAACAGGCAATAAATGACTTTACCAAAAAATTGTATTTCTCAATTTGAAATATTTTGTTATTTGACAGGTAATTGGTCGTCTGGAATTAGGAGCTGCTAAGAGCACTGGATCTGCTTTGCATCACTGGAACGAAGTGTGCAATTCTCCTCGACGTCAAATAGCTGAATGGCATAAATTGAGAGAGTAAATGTAGGTTGGGTAAATATTCCATCAGATGGAATGAGAATGATGCTATGATATCTTCACTATATTTGCTTGTTGTGAAATGTAGTTATTACATAATATATGAAATCATTAAAAGTTCAACTGCTTACAAGATTTCATTATGTATCCTATCTTTAATGTCAGTCTTTGGTATTGGAAATGTATTCATTTTATTCCTATAATTTAATAGTAACATCAATCATGTGGTATTGTCCTGAAATATACCATACAACTCCCTCATAAATGTATTCTTCCAACAATTGAGAGGGCATATTGTTTGAAATTCTATATAGCATGTAACATGGACATCATTCTCATCTCTGAAATCTTATGACTCAGAGACCCTCATTTTGTCACAACATTAGAAGTTAACTTATGCAATTTGCATCACCGTCTAATTGTGAGACTTGCTGGTTTTAAATGTCTCTAAACAATAAAAGAGGATATAATATAAAAAGACTTTGTACATATTAGATTATAAAAACATATATGGTACATGTATTTCATGCACAATGATTACTGTTTAATGTTCTGTAACGAGAAAAACCCTACAATTTACATCTTCATTCCCATCCAAAAAATACTTCAACTATTATATTAATTGATGAAAAATATCATAAATTATTATTATTATGCTTCCATTGTTTGATATGGACTAAAAACAATTGTGCCACTGAAGAAATGCTTGATTAAATATTTCACATATATTTAATATCCAGCGAGAAATCAAATTCTGCAAATAATAATGATTATAAATGTTATAATTTACTAGCTTGCTGTTCAGCCTTGTAAATTTTTGACAATGAATACAGCACAGTAGAACTTAACTAGAGAAAGGTAATTTAAGATATCTGTAATATTTACAACAGTACATTTTCAGTCATTTTATACCAAAATTCCTTACACATTTTATATATACATTTCTGAACTGATTTTTTTATTTATATGAATGTACATTACAGTCATTAGTTCTGTAGCATGTGTATATTTTTTATTGTTATGACATGTTCTTAAGAACTTAAACAGGTAGCCCAGTTTATGAGGCAGATACATCTTTCAAATTAGTTTTATACATCTGTTTTGGATAAACTTGCAGAAAATCTTGGAGTTAAATTGTTAGACATAGGTGCAGAACTTGTGAAATATAAACTTGTTAGATATACAGCAGAGTCCAGAAAAATTAATTATCACTGCTGTTAATTTTTCTGAAATTAAATTGTCTTTAAGATCATGGGATACTAATTAAATCCATTATACACATGCAGAGAGTTTGTACATCATAAGCAAGCAGACATTTACAACTACAACATGCCATACTTACTAATGTATATGATTATTATAAACTGTTAAAGTTTTGCCAGTTCTCATCAATTTTATGTGTTTATACAGTTATGCTGAAAAATATACTATTAACTGATTTATTAATGGCTTCATTTCATCTCTTAAGTTTTATCTTGCATAAATCATAAATAAGTGTGAAGTACAAATCACAATACTAGTTTGAGTATTTCCTCATACTGATTGTTTAGAGTTGTGAGTAATTGTACCCAAATATTACCATATTACATGTGTTACGAATATCACCCACACATAGGACTTTGATTTTGTCACGAAATATAATTCTTGTACAAATTCCCAAGCTTTATTCTCTAATAATTATTTTGTTGAATGAGACAAATGCACTGTTAGAAATTTAGTGAAATATATATACATATATAGATGAATGTTTCAAGTTAATTACATTCAGTGTAAATGCATTTAGTATGTTTGACAGTTTACTGGGATATTTGTGAACATCTTGAGACTGGGCAGAGAAGTTATAAATACATTCTACACAGAGAATATATTTTTGTATATGCATTTTGTTCATTATTTTATTTCAATATGGAGAAAGGCTGTAGGGACCAATTATTTCTGTTTTTCAATCATTATAATTCACTGAAGTAGATAATTATTGACAATTTTTAGTAATGAAAATTTTCAACAAATGACAAAAAATTAAAATAAATAAATTTGATTTAATATAATTTGTGCCCAAAATTAATTTTTAGAATGATAAAGTAATGAATCATTTGTCAAACTATGCTGTAGTAGTATAAATAAATTAAACTCATGAACAGGTATTCAATTTCATGATATCTGTATGCTTATAATGGCATTATAAGGCTGCAAAGTTTCCAGAAATCCGTAAACTTCTTTGGACAAATAGGTAACTCAACCAGTGCAAAGATCTCTTCAGTGAGTTTAGGTTTTATGAAATAACTATGACAATTGAATTTATACATACTAAAATGTTAATCATTACTGGAATAGAGTTATTAGTGAATAAATCTAATGTTCCTTACATTTCAGAAGGTAAAGAAAATATGAGATTTAACTTTACAAAGTAATTAAATGAATGATTATCATGTGATTATTAGTTTGGTTGAGTTTACATAAGTAATATAAAGTGATTTAACTAGTTTCTTCTGTGCTCATTATTCAAGTGATTTACAAATATCTAATACATCATACACATTATGACCTCCATAATAATTGACAAAGAGGTAGATGTGCAGCATTAAAAAATGTGTAGCATCTACAATATTTCATAAAACATTTTATTTCACATAAAAATTGTTCACTGTTTTTATGTGTTTTGTTTAAATTAAAGCTTTTTTAAGTAAATAGTTTGTTTTTATTTGTAAACCTGTTCTTTTCTATATATATATGTACAACTCATTTGGATAGGAAATAGGGCCAACAAGCAGCTGACTTACCTTAATTCAACAGTTGGAGTATCTATGAAACAATAATGTGTCAAATTTTGGAGGGCCTGAGTCCCTATCTTCAGGACAGTAGGTCTGAACAATGTGAGAGCACAACTGACAGGACATTCAGACCTAGTGTCCTGAAGAAGAGGATTCAGTCACTCAAAAATTTGATGCATTATTTCTTACCAGACTGGCTACTCCAACTGTCAATTTAAAGTAAGTAAGCCAATGTCTGCCCCTTTTCCAATCTATTTTTATATATATAACAATCATATAGTCATCCCACAAAAGTAATATTTAGTATAGATATTCAATAAATTTTTATGCTTCTGTTTTAAAAGTATACCATATATAGTTATACAAACTTATAAGCATCTTATTAATTGATTGTAAATAAGTTACTCTACAAGATATAATGGTTTAACAGTATGTTCAAGCTACCTAAATTTTTAAGCAAAAGTCTCTTGTTCAATTTGCTGTAAAGATCTCATAAGGACTGATAACTGAAAAGTAACATACATAGAAGAAAATACAATATTTTTGTCATTCAAACATCATATCAATTTATCTTCACCAGAGTATTATTTTCTAACATGTGTTACCAGTTTATTTGTTCACAAAGTAGGTGCCTAAAATGTAATGAAGTATTTATAATTTCTATTAAAATAAAGAATTAAAATGAAAATGCTTTTTACTTCCATGACTTCAAAAGTTATAACAAGTCTCCTAAAAATTAAGTTTTAATAAAATAAAACCAAATATTTAACTTTCATTATATCATTATGTTCCTTCCAGTTTGTAGTCTATGCAGTGAAAAGATAAACCACTTGCTTTGCTTCCTATACTTCTTTTTTTAAATAAATTATATAAAGTAAAGTTCTTAATGCACAGTACCATCTTTCTCCTAAGGAGACTAACACCTCCAAAATTTGAAGAGTTTTCTCCTGAAAGTGAAGTGTGGTGTCGCCATAAGGAACTGAATGTTGTTCTTCAAATTTTCGGAGGTTCTCAGCCTCCTTCTTCAGGAACGAGTGTTACACCATTCCGTGCACTGGTAGTCTGCAGCCAGCCAGTGCACAGAATGGTGTAACACTCCTTCCTGAAGAAGGAGGCTGAGAGTCTCCGAAAATTTGAAGAACAATCTTTGGTTCCCTATGGCTACACCATACTTCACTTTCAAGTAAGCCACAAGCTATATCTCTTTCCTTTCCATACCAATATTGCAATTGTATATGTATGTATGAATGTTGTTTTTTCCTGTCACCTCTGACTGGACCAACTATTGACTTCAGATAAGTCAGTATCGCTGTCTCTCTGTACTCAAGTGCTTTGTAAAAGTCATCTCAACTGCAGAATAATCATAATGCACACAAACGGATTGAATGGGCCTAGGATTATCAGAGGACAAAAACCATGATATGATGAAAATAGGCTATCCAGTGTACTTACAATTTCCAGAACACAGCTACCTGTAGGTATTTTAAAATGAACCAAAACAATTCAGACTAGGTTTTAACAGAGAGTAGATGAAAGTAATAGGATCTTCTGCATTTAAAAGCAGGACATCTTGTGATAATGATATAAGGATGATGGTTGGGAAAAAATTATAAATTCTGTATTATCAACAAGATAATTTAAGATCAGTACAACAAAATAAATAAATGAACTCCACAGCCAGAAAAAAATCTGAATTAAAACAAAAAATTATGTCAATCTGTATATTACTCAATTACCTGAAAAAGTCCCAAAATTGTGGATGAAATGTATTAAAATAAATTTTAGTTTTAATTAATTAATACATTTTTCTGACATGTTGACTGTCCTGTTTATTTATTTATTAAATGATATTTGTTTAATTACATTAAAAAATGATAATCAAATTTATTTATTGCAACAGTATAAGAGAGCATCTGATACAATTCAAATGTTATTTTTGGTAACATATGTATAAAGAAAAAGTTTATACAGTTACAGATAATATAGATAAAATACATCAATGTTTCTGCAATGTAACAATAAAAAATATATATATTATTAATTAATTTGTACAAGGGGGAAGAGCATTCATAAATTTCAGAGAAATGTAGTAGTGTCTCAAACTTAAAATAGACACCTATATTTCCATTGGAGAACAGGAAGTTTTAAATTTGAACCTAATTTTACCAGTCTTAATAAAAACTTTTTATTTGTAATAGAAAGTCTTTTGTGTTCGACAATTATAGCATCTAACGAATCATAAATTATTTCTACTTCTAAGGTTATGACAAGTCTGTCCCAATGAGAAATATGAAATATCCTAAGAAAATCAAACCTGAAACGCTAAACAATTTAATTAGGTGACAGACACAAAGTCTTAAAAACTCAAAATTTGATCAAACAGGGTAACTTATGGTAGAAAAACAAAGAAAAAGTCTGGTGGATAACATGAATTAAATAAATTTATTTTCCCTTGCACAAGTATACAAAAAAGAATAAAATGGGACGAATCAAGGGTATGTAAATGGGGAGCGGGGAATGGCAAATAAAAAATTGAAATAATATAGAAGAAGTTATAATTAGTAAACAGTATAAATATAATAATCAACAAGGAAGGTACAATAAATTTTGTTACAGGCTGCTAAATACCACAAGCTGAGGTTTCCACTTAAAAAAGGAAATATCTGAAACAGGCTATGAGAAAAGGTCAAATATTTCTGTGGAGAATAAAAAGTGCATGCAATTAAACGGCTCTGGATGATGAACCTCATGTGTTAATAGAAGCACTCACATGTATAAAAATGAAGTAGAATGAATATCCTGAACATGATTTAGTCAAAATATATATATTGAATCTACCACTCATCAGCTCTATGGTCCTCTGAGTACCTTCGTCTATTTAATAACAGCAGCCCATTCCCTCTGTCCTATGTTTTCTTCTCCAAGAATCTAATTTTTTGATTGCTACCTTCAAATTTTATATATGTTATTATATGTCTTTATCTTACAGATTTTATATATAAATATATATATATATATATATATATATATATATAACTTGTTGAAAAATCAAAATCGCGGTCTTATAATTGTTATAAATAAATTAATTGTAGCACTCCGTTCAAGTAAAGTATACTCATTGACTCATTGAAATATAAAATCGCGGTCTTGCAGTTATAATAAATAAATGAATTATAGCACTCATTTCAAATAAAGTATACATCATTATCTGTATATTTATTATATATCAATGCAGAAACCGTTCGGTTGATGATGGATTAGTATATATTTAAATTTGCAGTGATCTACATGAGTTCCAATGAACTCACGTTCGCCGGCACTATTGTCCAAACAGTACTAGCTTGAGCCATTTTGAATGAATTCGTTTAGTTGTGCAACTGGCGTGCACGAGTCATAAGGGATCAAACACCGGGGTTTATTTTTGGTACTGTATGCGACTTATTGAAAAATCCAAATCGCGGTGTTGTAATTGTTATAAATAAATGAATCGGAGTACTCCGTTCAAATAAAATATACATAATCTGTTGATTATATTATCGATACATGAATAAGAATGTATTCTTTTGAAGATAAATGAAACTCGCTGTTGTAATACTGCAACATGAGTCAGTGAACAAAACACGATTCAAGGGCACGTGGCTATGTTCAGCCTGGGTTAACGAGTAACTTTACACTGCAAGTTTCCAGTATATACAAAAATGGCATTTGCGTCTCCGATGCCAAGCAGAGAATTTCTTTGGGACATATTTCAAAGGTAAAACTAGTTTTGTTTTGAATACATGTGTTAAGTATGTCATATCATATGAGTTGATTGTTTCAGAATTGATAAAGATCGTAGCGGATATATATCGGCCGAGGAGCTTCAAATTGCTCTCTCGAATGGAACGTGGACACCATTTAATCCAGAAACTGTTCGTTTGATGATAGGTAAACAAGTTGATACTGTTTCTTATTTATTTTACTTCCATAGTGGATATCCAAAAGTACTCTTGAAAAGTTTTATGAAGCACTTGTAATGTGTTCCAAATATCGTGAATGGTATATGGTTTTTAAGTAGCATGCTGCATTACGCAATAAGTGCAAACAAAAGTAAACTCCAGACAAGATAAAAGACACGTCAGTCGAACGCTCGTTGTGGCCTTGAGGCTGGTTAGTCTCGGACTCGGTACTCGCCCGTCACTCCGTCAGTATCCAATAAGCGAAATGGCAGCCTTCACGTCTCCCATGCCCAGCAGGGAGTTTTTGTGGGATATATTTCAGAGGTACATTTTTTTAGAAATTTACGAGTTCATGCGCACTGTGGTTTCGAGTTTCCTGAAAATAATTGACTGTTACAGAGTTGATAAAGATCGCAGTGGTTACATTTCGGCTGACGAGCTTCAAGTAGCCCTTTCTAATGGTACATGGGCACCCTTCAATCCGGAAACCGTTCGGTTGATGATTGGTTAGTAGGTGTATTGCCTGAGTTGTAGAACATGCATTTGAATATACTGCTTATAACATATTAAAATTCCTTAAAAATTATAAGTTTACATTAACCTTAATTTTTGTTGTTTAATACGAAAATAATATGCAGCGTTCACACTAGTGCTTTTATTTAAGCTTTGAATGTATTAACATTTTATTCCCAAATTTCTATTATCTCTAACTTTTGATGGAACATGAAATTTTGGAGTAAATTTTATTTTCAAAATGAACTAGAACAGAAATATATGTCTGTGTAATTTTTCCTGTTTCCGTGTTCTATTTATGAACTACTGTGTGTTTTTGTCAAATGCTTATGTATTGATATAAGAAGATTAAGTACTTATTATGTTGTGTAAATGCTCTTATTCATTGTAATCTATTACAAACACACTAAATTCTGCTATACCTGTAATAGTTAATATATTTGTTACTCCAAGTTTCCAAGAATTTGAGCTAAGTTAACAAAGAATACTCTTTTATTTAATTTCCATTAGATTTTGTCCTACAGTCACTTTGTTTTTGAATGCACTTGGAAACCTTAGTATCATAAGCTCTGGTTTATCATTTTCATATGGTAACCTCTCCTCCAATTTTTATCTGTTTATTTATTGTTCACTATAGAATATGATGATTTGTCAACTTCATTATTCTTAGTGCCTGTGAAAACTTGTTATTTTTAATCAGTTTGACCCATCTGATAGTAGTTTACAGGGACTGATGGCAAAGATTCCAATGCCACAGCATTAACCAAATGACTAACTTGTTGGGCAATGCATGTGGGAGTTAATATTAGATTACTTGAATGATTCTTGGGCTTCCAATTAGGTAAGACTATGATGGCAGTGACAGTCATCAAAATTTCATGGATTAAGCCTATTCTTACCTAGTTGGAAGCCCAAGCATCATTCGAGCAACAAATACACCTGGAAATCCTGCACCCTTTGATAATATTAGATTATTTAATAAGTATATTCAGAATTCATAAGTAATTCACTTTAATGAAGTAAAATTTTAATTAAATATGTATTCTTATATAATTATTTAATAAACGAATAGTACTGCCAAAAGGTACTAAGCCTAAAGACGAATTTGAGACCATGCTCCACCCATATACTAACGGTGATGTTGTAGTAATATACTGACATCTGCCAGGAATAATTTGTAAATAATAATATTGTTGTATTATTGTTATTTTAGTATTAGTTAATTATTACTATTTAAATATTTTTAATTTAATGAAGGATTTTCCTTCATTTCAGCCTCAAAATGAAAACGAAAGATTTAATGCAAATTTCTAACTATATTCAGAATTTCCCTTCATTTGCCACTGGTGTTTAAGGGGGCAGGGTTTGGTTGGTATGATGTCACATCAGTGATCTATAGGTTAGGCAGTTGCAAAATCACACAACAGCAACTATCCAAACTGCTCAACAACAACAAATTCTCATGTTTGGTGTTGTTTAATATTTCATATGTCTTTAATTTGTTGCTCTAATTTTAATGTATTATTTTTAGGAATGTTTGACAAGCAAAATCGAGGTACAGTCAGTTTTGAAGATTTTGGTGCATTGTGGAAGTATGTTACTGATTGGCAAGGCTGTTTTCGTTCATTTGATAGAGATAACTCTGGCAACATTGATGGAAATGAATTGAGAACAGCATTAACATCTTTTGGGTATAGACTGTCTGACAATTTAGTTGGTCTTCTTCTGCGTAAATATGACAGAGCGGGTCGTGGAGTTATATATTTTGATGACTTTATCCAGTGTTGCATTGTGCTTTATGTGAGTATAATTGCATGTTCTTAGCCCTTTACAGTACTTTTCTAATTGTGCATATGTTGAAATGATTGATTATTGTGTTATTTTAGTTTTTACATTTATAAATTTAGAAAATTTAACACACATTTTTAGAACAATATTGTCCTACTTATGAATTATTCTGACAACATATTACATTATTCTTTTATAACTTAACTTGACATTCCTAGCATTATTCAAAACTGTTAAACAAGGAATGAGCAACATTTTTTTGTAGGGGGCCATATAGAAAAGGGTATGGTAGGCCATGGGCCAAAACAAAAAAAATTGATATTTATAGTATTTATTTAAACAAGATAATGTACAGGATATCTAAGTATACATTGTGTTGGTATTATATATAATAAAATAATAGTGTTACAACTCTAACTAATGAGAAATTTGGGATTGTCTTTCAATATTATAGTCACTATTATAATTTGAACATAATGCTTGGTTTTACTACGTCACTGATAAAGACAGAAAGATGTTATCTTTTAGTTTTTTTATTACCAGCACATATTTTTTTGCCTGTTTTCTGCATAATTTGATGTGTATTTCCCTTATTCTTGTTAAGATGGTGATTCGAAATCTATGGATGCTTCATTCAGCATCTTAAGGAAACAAACAATTATAACTTTTAGGAAGTATTACAACAATTTTTTCTCAGGCTACCTTTTATCAGTTTGAAACTCCTTTGCACACACTTGAAACTTTTCACTTAGACTCTTCTTCGCACCTGATGAAAGGGACAAGGATCCTGAAAACATTGTGTGGTATTTATATTATCACATTTTTGTCTGTATTGTCTATCTTTCTTATTCATTATTTTCAATCAGATGTAAATTTTTCATTTTGATATTAAGTTTCATTAACCTTTCTAGGTAGGGGAAAATCCATATCCATGAATGTATTCAAAGTAACTGAATATTTGAGAAATTCTACAACTGGCATTTATTCATTGCTTTGTACTAACTGAGAATTTTTTTTTCAGACATTAACATCATCTTTTCGTCAGTATGACACTGATCAGGATGGTGTCATAACTATTCATTATGAACAGTTCCTGAGTATGGTCTTCAGCCTCAAAATATAAATTAAGCTGTCAATTTTAAAATACCTCTCCGACTGAATGAAATATGTATGCTTAATTCCACAATTTTGCTCAGGGTTGAGATAGTATTATAATTCAGTGCATCAGAATACTTTATCTTCAATTGTGTGAGAGTACATAAAGAAATATATACACTTCAGACATGTGCTTGGGTTTAAAGAGTATGTTTTAAACTTATTGAATTTGTGATTGTGACTGTTTTTAACACACTTGTTACATTGTAATTGTAGGAAACTATTTCAATATATTTGTACATAACCTTCATCAAAATAATTTTATTAAAATGTTGCTTACAAAAACAAATCTGAAGTTTTAAGTACTTAACCAGATTCTATTTGTCTCTCTGGAAATTGCAGAACTTTGATCTATCCGCCAGTCTTCAATTTCATGTATGACATTTAATCTATTTTTCTCCTATCCATACTAATTATTTTGACAATTTCTCATCCATACTTGATGTGTGATATTGGCAAAATAACTCAAACCATTTATATGGAAAGGAAAAAGAGAAAGTTGGAGCCTTATCTGAAATTGGAGCTCAGTATCACTTTTCAGGATAGAGGGAAGTTGTTCGAATTTTTGTACACGAAGCCTGTGACTGAGCAGCCAGCTGGCACAATATTCAGACCTACTGTCTTGAGGAAGGGCGTTCATGTCCTCGAAAATCATGTACTTCTTCCCAGACTGGATACATAACCTATCAATTCAATGTAAGTCAGCTGCTCTGTCCCTCTTTCCTATCCAAATGAGTTAATTAATTTGTCAATGTAACATCCTTACATGCTATATATGTACTCATTTGGATAGTAAAACAGGACAGTTGGCTTAAATAAGTAGGTGGTGTAGTCAGCAGGGACAAAATAAATTTCCAGGGCTTGAATTCTGACAGAACACAGTATATACCTATTACCCTGATGGGGGGAGGCTCAGGTCTTTGAAAAAAAAATTATTTCTGCACAGCCAGACTGGACCAACTTCATTTCCTATTCAAATGTGTTAATTACTTTGACCTTTTTACATTTTCCTTAAGTTGAATAAACAATTCTTAATCTCAATTTGTGTGGAAGCCCAAGAATTGTTTATTCAATAGATTCACTGGGAAAACCTACGATCTTCAATTTTCCTTTTGTATATATATGATGATAGTAATGATATGACAATTGTCAAAAATAATTGTAATATTGGTATGGAAGAGAAAGAAAGATAGGTTGTGGCTTACCTGAAAGTGAAGTGTGGTGTTGCCATAAGGAACTGAAGGGTGTTTTTCAAAATTTTGGAGGCTCTCGGCCTCCTCTTCAGGAACGAGTGTTACACCATTCTGTGCACTGGCCAGCTGCGAACTGCAGAGTATATATATATATATAATTGTGATATTGGTATGGAAAGGAAAGAGATAGCTTGTGGCTTACCTGCAGTCCGCAGCTGGCTGGTGCACAGAATGGTGTACTCCTTCCTGAAGGAGGCGGCTAAGAGCCTTCGAAAATTTGAAGAACAACCTTTGCTTCCCTACGGCTACACCATACTTCACTTTCAGGTAAGCCACAAGCTATCTCTCTTTCCTTTCCATACCAATATCTCAATTATTTTTGACAATGTCATGTCCTTGCTAATAACATATATATATATAATTTATACGAAAAAGAAAGCAGGAATCAGTGGTGCCTGTAATTGATGGAATGTATCACCTTGTCCAACAATAATTTCAAATTTTCTAAGTTTACACCTATAAAAATTTGTAATTTTTCTTTTCCTTCATGGTGACATCAACCCTTGATTACAAGTAAGTCAGTGAATCTTTCTGATGTCTATTACAATTACTACAATTTTTCATAAATATGGCTAATCAACCTCTATTAAGCAAGTGGTCAGAATGATGGATTTTTTTAGGTTACATATTAATGTTAGTACTGTAAATTCTTTCCAAATTGTGGATTATGGAGATGATAAAATGTAAAAATTTATGAATTGTGCTCTAAAGAGAGTTTTTAATATCTCAAACCTAGTTAAATGTACTTTATGAGCAACTTCTATGCTCTATTTTAGAGTATGTAATAAAAAGTATTGAAATACAAATAAATTGTATAATTCTTTTTAATTTAGTTAAATTCACTTTTCTGAAGAATATTTAATATTAAAGGAATTTTTATTCTTGCAACATTAATATTCACCATCCTTCCACAAATTAGAATATCCATTTCAATCATGGTCGATTGTAACTGGGCTAAAGGACTTAATTAATCAATGTCAAAAAATGGTGTGACAAAACTATTGATCCTGAAGTATATAACTGTTTATTTCACATATTAAAAATAAAGTATTTTATATTATGAACTTGAAAAAGAAGAACTGACAATCAGAGAAAGATATATCTTTTAATAAACTGTGAAGTATCAAATATGATTTCCATATATGCAAGTTTTTGCTGAAATCTTGTGGTATTTTAATATAGCAAACCTTTGATGCTCATTCTTTGAAATAAGAACTATTATTAGGTGCAAGTCAGACAAAATCTCATGTGATACAGACAAATAATGTTCAGAAGTAAGTAATAATATTGTTTTCTGAAAGTTTCTTTAAATATGGGAAATGTATTTTCTTATATATATGAAAAAATATTAAAAATTACAGTATTCCAAAGGATGGATATATGATATTAAAATTTCAAAATATTCTGCAGATTTTGTGTTCTTTTATTTCAGGTACAGGTAATGAACCAATCATATTTAGCCATGTTAATGCTAATTTATATATATCTTGTGTTATACTATTGAAAACAAAGAAAGGCCATTAAAATACGAAAACCAAATTCTTCACCAAGAAAAGCTCTGGTGAATCTGAAATAAAATACTGTCCTGAGATCCACAGCACGGAAAAAACAAATCATAATTATCCACAAACATGATGCTAATATTGGATATCCAACAAATTATATACCTATTCGTTTATTACCACTTGTGTAAAACGTTTTAGATGACATATTCAAAAAATATTATCATATCATGAACCGCAAATGCTGAGATCATGAATACATACGAAAACAAAACTAGCGCCAAGACCGTACCCTATGTCACCAGCGTTAATGGTGTTGGTATCATATTCTACCGAGACGGTCCGAAATGAAGAAATTCCTTAGTGTCGGAAAAATATTCTTTTTCCGTATTTTTTTAAAGTTAATCCTTACCTCAGAGCAAACATGTACCACCCAACCGAATGATATGGCAATATGAGCGTGAAATTCGACATCCAAAATTTAAAAAAGTCCGAACAGTTCAAAACAATTTTGCGTCTCATAATGATGGTATCATACATTGAAATAGCTATGTAACATGAGTATACTAGAAGTGCCATCATCTGCGATCATTCTAACCTTCTTTTGCAGCACATATACGAAAATCCCCCGCCGCACAGGTATGAAAGAAGATTAAGAAGAACAGGGCATTTCGTACGTTGCCAGGTTGTATTCATTACGTATAGTGTGTATTAATTAGCTATATAATTTTATTACGGTTATTTAATGGACAAGGATCCCAGAACCGTTGTGTGGTATTTATATTATCACTTTTTGATTGAATTGCCTTTCTTATTAATTGTTATTCGTTTCAATTTGTTACTGTCTTCAGTTATTTACTTACTGTTACATGTACTGATATTTTATTAAAAGAATTATTTATATATTGCGGTCACCAATGGTTGGTTACTGATACACATGCTAATAGTTATATTGTTTTTCCCGTCCATACCCAAATGAAATATTCTTATCAAGTACAGTATGGATTAAAAATATTTGTGAATGATAATATTTATAATTTACCAATAATGGAAAGATATACGCAAACGGGCCGAAATTTTAATATTATTTTAGAAAGGGTAAACCGGAAGTATCTAAATTTCTTTAATATAAAATCAATATTGATATTTCATTTATTGCCGGTGAAACGTTGTACAAAGTCATTTAGCATTGTCAATTCTTATATTTCGTATTTACTAAATAATAAAGCCAAAATTAACTTACTAGATATACCGGAGTGCTAAGACAAGAGAATGATGCCACATATATAAAATATTTCTATATCCTTAGAATAAGTTTTTTTTTACATTATATTTTCTTAAAAATGAATCTAAGGAATACAGACATTTATTTGATAGCAATTCTTTAACAGCAATTTTAAAGTTTCTCCCATTTAAACCTTTGGTAACTTGTTGTACCAACTTGCTCACTAATATATGGGTTTTTATTATAAAATTAAAAATTTAAGTCTGATTGAAAATTAATAAAAAGAAAGATAGCCAAATACAATTGCTTTGATTAAATTAGCGTGTTTGTTAACATTGATAAAAAGCCATTTAGAAATCAAATTCTTGGCTTGCTTTTACAGTAACAAATGACAAATTACAATATCAAAGGTCTATGCGGAGTTTTTTTTTCTGATTAGTAGGATTGTGTTTTCGTTGGGAGCTAGTAACAGCATATTATAATCTCATCTTTTTTAGTAGGCGATACAGAAAATTTTCGTAAAAGAAGCCAGTTTAAAGGCAGATTCTACAGAAGTAACTTTACAATCAGGCTGATGAAAACTTTCAAAATTATACACTAAAACAAAAATTAAAAACATAGAAAAGAATTCTTATTGGATATAAAATTTTGACACAGTGAAAGTTGATCTAAAATATGTTGTGCAAATAAAATTTAATAGTGAAAGATTATTCAACATATGTAGTCCTCTTTATTCATGTAGTGAACTGTGCGGCATGTCACTAAGAATAATTTTAAAAATGATCATTTTTAAAACATATTTTATGGTTGTAAGTAGATTTTTAATTAACTAATTAAACATAGCACATTGACAAAAATAAATATAAAGTACTTTTATTTTAGGATTTTTGAAAATAAAATGAAATAACACAACAAAATAATTAACTATGTATGCTATATGTAAAATTAGGTGAGGAAATAATTTGTATTTTTGAGCAGAACAAATAGTCTGTTTTTCTTTTAAAAATGTGTAATTGTGTTGAACTCCTCATTTGTAGTGCAGACATGAATGTGCTTTCAAATTCCGAACATACTCCACTTATTGATTCATTGATGCACTACGGGATAAGTGTTTGACCTGAAACCCTTGCCAAATTTGGCAACCATACAATATGGTGTAGTTATATTCATGTTAGCACTCATCTAAATAGCGCAGAAGTGAGTTGCTATAAAAAGTTGTCACTGTTTTTATTCAAAGTTCGTAGTGGTTATTTTAAATATACAGTTATTTTGCGAATTTAAAAGTAAGTTTCTGCTTTTCGTATCATTGTTTCTGTTTAACTGCGTTGCCAGATTTCCGACCAATCCGGCGCGGTGTTACATAGCTATGTTCTGCGATTGACGTTCTCTTGTTCTTCTTTCGTCTGAGTTGATGAAAGGGACATGGCTACTAATAATTATTTCGGATTTACCCACGGAGGGACCCAATATGGGTGAGTACTATATGGTAGAAATGTTCTTTGTTAAATTTATGTTCTATTGTAAGTATTTTAATTGTAGTACCTGTCTCTGTGTTTGAAATAGTGTGGTCAGAACCTCTTTTTGCCGGCATCGATTGAATGCGTGTTTAGTAATATATGGTTTTTGCTCACAATTTTATGTAAGAATAAAGATTTTGTTACAGAATTTTCATTTTCGGTATGCTTTTATTGAAGGGAGTTCTTAATCTAAAGTCTAATTATAATTTTCGTTAGAAAGCACAACTGCCGCCATTTTGAAGTTTCATATATTTTTCGCCCAGTTTTGCGTTCTTATTCGGAATATTGTCAATAGTTCCCTTAATGATTGAATTAAAATATAATTGTATTCGGTTTTATCATTCTAGATGTGTACGTTTATTCGTAACTTAAACTTATTTATTTTTTCTTCGCACTTCTAAATAATGCCTATTTTTAACGAAATATTGGGTGTTACCAATTAATTGCAATATGTGGGTAGGGTTTATAATATACATTAGTAAATGAAACGCTTAGAATTTATGTTATACCAAGTGTTATGGTGTTCTTCATTAAGTTTGTATTTAAATTTCTTAAAATTGCAACCTTAATTCTAAGAAAGCATTATTTGGGTTTTACTTTGCATGAGGTTTCTCTTATACTCAGCTATCAAATGAAAACTATTGCCAAATATATCGGATGTGGAGTTTTATATTAAATATAATTGTGAGTAGATTTACACTGATGTTGGGGTTCATAGCACAGATAAACGGCATAGTTAAAATTTTAATTTATGCTGGTAGCCTGTGCTAAATTGACAGATCAGATTGCATTGTTTTTCATTTATTTGTGATGAGAACAAAATGCAACTGAGCTACACTTATTTGATCAGAAGGAAATTGGATCTGAAAATGTAAAATTTACACAAATAAATTTATTTAATTCATAGTATTGTTCTTATAACTGTAAAGGTACATTTATATATACTTCATGTGACAATTTGGAATAGAAACACTGGATGGAGAGAGGGAAATACTGAAGTTTGGGTTTGGTGTCACCATGTTGATGTGTCTTTGATAATTTTTAATGTTTCTTCCCATTTGACATGGTGACATTTAACTCTGTAATTCTGTTTGTATAAAGTATTTTGACAAGGTTAAACCATATTTAGTTGTGTGTATAATTGAGATCATTGGTATGGAAAGTTGGTGGCTTACCTGAAATTGAAGTTTGGTGTAGGCACTTTGGACAGAAGGATGTTCTTAAAATTTTCAGAGGCTCTAAGCCTCCTTCAGGAAGGTGTTACATTTGGATTGCCGATCAATGAGAAGTTCTTCAAATTTTCAGAGGTGTATAGAATGCATCTCACTTCTCCAAAAATTTGAGTAGCAACTCCAAACCTCAGTTTAAGGTAAGCCACCACCTTTATCTCTTTCCTTTCCATACAAATCAATTTAATTATATATGTATATACATACATACATATATACACTTAGTTGGTATCAGCACCCTGGAAAAGACCAAGTATATTATGTCCCTGTGGCTTCCATGCCTTGTACCAAACGGAGTTTGGTTTAGGAACACCTGGCAAGTGGCGGAGAAGAAGTTTGAATCGCGGATAAAGTTTTATGTCTAGTTTTGTGGGATTCAGGTATCTGGGGGAAAGATCCTTTGTTGGTGTTATTTCCATTGTACTATTTGGCTACTTAAACTGTTCATCATACACGGGAAAACAGTTGATTGAAATCATTGACTCTTTTCTATTTTTGAGACAATTTCAAATATATGAATAGTATGTTTTACAGGAATACTAGGGAAACGCACACTTTGAATATAGAGCAGAAGTCTTACTTTTGGATTTGAGGTTTTAAGCTCCTTGAAGAGTTATGTCTTCTTGCTTGGAGTTGCACTTCTTTCATGAGAAATGCCACCAAAGAAATGAATTCTGGTCCTTTCCCCACTGTGCAACTATTTTTGAAAAGTGATCATGATTTGCCTTCCAAATGTCTTTTGGGGACATGATTAATTTTCCTTATGAGTATAAAAAATATAAATTATATTTATCAATACTCTTTTCTTGTGTAGAAACACACAAGCTGAATAATTTGAACAAATGGTCAGTAATGGTTAGTTTATTAATACTCTGCCAAAACTGTCTCATTTGTAGATTCAATTGTCCTTGTTATATTTTTCTGTAATGTAGCATGTGTGTGTTCGTCAAGCTTATTATTTGTTCCCTTTTCTACAGTTCCTCCACTTACTGTTAATTGGTCTACTTATCATTGTTTTGCATTAATGTTTCAATTGTGGAATGCTCTTAAATTAGTGTAACATAAAGCAACGGAATGCCTTCTAAGTAGGTTGTGTAGAACTTGTTCAATTTTAAATCAGTTTGGTACTTCATGTTATAAACTAAATTTACTAATTGTAAAATCTTAACCATTGTTTTATAACTTTCCATAAGTGAAATGTGGGATTCCAAGTCTTAGCACAGATAAACGGCGCAATAAACTTCAGGTTTTTGCAGCTGGTAGCATGTGCAACAGAAAGCTAGTCAGCAAACTCTCAATTTCATAAGTATTATGGAAAACTGTTTTGTTGATTTACATATGGATGCTTGTTTACATTCTTTCAAAATAGATTATAGTTGGCAGGGCTACTAAATGGTTTATATACTAAAATTTATACCAACTTAGTTATATTTAATTCGGACTCTCCCCTATTAGTGTTAGTATTGCTCATAATTTATTTTAATGTTTAAATATGTAAAAAATTTCATTACTAATTCCAAAATTTTGTTACTTGTGCATATTTATTAACATGCTAAGTTGTGTGTTTGTATATTAACCATATAAGCAATGTACTATTATATATCAAAGTAACTTTTTTACAATTTATACTATTTTCCTTGTGTTTCTGTGAGTTTGAAATTCTGAAATATATTTTAATACGCTGATGTTCTCTGTTTAATAGAAGTGGTAATAGAAATTGGAACCACAAAATAAATGATCATCTTAATTTATAGTGCAACTGGTGCAGCTGCGTATCAGACTGGACAGACTGGTTATGCAGTGACACCAACAGCAGCAACTGCTGCTACCTACACGGCACAACGAGCTGGAACAGGATATGAAACTGCTTATCAAACTGCTGCAACTCATACAACGGCAGGAACTTATGCAGGTAGGAATATTTTATGATTAATTTTTTTTGAAATATTTGTTTTTATCTAACTTTTATTTAGAAAATGTCAAATTCATTATATGTATATACATGCAAATTTAACAATTGCATATATGTAACTTTTATGGTTGTGAAGAAGTCAAATTAAACAACATGTTTAGATGGGAGAGAGAGGGAGTTAAATTAAAAATTTGTCCAGTTGAGCTTAGGAGTGAAGATATTATAAAGTATATGGATGGAAAAATGTCAACCAGACTGAGAATCAAACTCGGTACATTCCACTTACCAGATGGATGTTCTAATCAACAAAGCCAATCCTGTAGACTGATCCGTTGTGAAATTCCTCCTCAGACCTAGTGTGGTTTACCTACAATTTACACATCCAAGCATCTTCATGGCCTTATTCCCGAGATCAGATGAAGGGTGTTTTTCGAATGTAAATTGAGTTGACGGGATTGGCAAAGTTGGTTAGAGCATAGCACGGTAAGCAGAAAGTCAACTGCGTGCTGAGTGGTCACATAATACATTGTGCCTGGCCATCACACAATTCAGACTGTCTCACCTGACACATCTATATAATAAAAAATGATGTATGTATGTTTGTATGTATTTACAGTAATTTTAATAGAAGTTTTATCACGTGGACAGAATGCAACAAAAGTTGGTATACGTATTCTGTCAAAATCGAGAACTGGCACTGTGGGGGTGACAAACCTCTAGAATAAACTTGTAAAGAATTATATTTGAAATAAGTTACGAATTAGTGTTAAATTACTGCGCGCCAAGAGACGGTGACGTCATACGTTGGCAAGACATTGACGCATCATAAAAATATAGTTCTGTATTTCGTAATGAAATAAAGCAGAAATATATTGATTGAATAAAAAGTATAATTTTTTTCAGTAATACTCCATCGAATAGTAATTAAAAACAATATGAAATACTTTATCATCCTTGCGAAAAGTTAATTTGGAAAAAATATATTGTTGCCATCTTTAATAACGCCAATATGGCGCCTTAGAAAACATTCAAATATGTGTTGGTCGAAATTTATAAAATTTCATTATATAATGTACTATTGCATCCTGTATAATATTTCAGAAGATAATAAGATTTGTCTAAGGTACGACTGCTGAATTATGTGTTTGTAACTATAAAAGTATTCAAAATAACGTACGGAACTACCAATATTTTTGTCGTTATTCAATTAATGCACTCTCAGTCAAAGGTATGTACAGAAATAACCAACCCTTCCTTGGGGGAGTTAAACGATTTGTTGAATGTAATAATTAAACTCATTGACATCCATGACTGTGAGTTCGACTCTAATGTGGATTGTTTTTGCATCATTATATTGAAATTCCACTCCACCCCCATCCTCCCCAAGGAAGGGTTGGTGGGGGTGTAAATTTTAAAACATGTTTAACGGTCCATTTTTGAAAGGAATGAATATTTATCAAGGTGAATGTCACTGATAATATTTCTACTGATTTAGTTTTTAATTTCAACCCCTTAAGGCACGTGAAAGATCAGACTTTGGGTTGGAGGGACGTTACAAGAAAAAAACGTGAATAAATCCCAACTTCGAGTTATGGATGTCACTGAGTTTATTTATTTATGACCATCTGTGCGAATCCATATAATTTGGGATCAATAGCATTCATAAAATTTCACTACATGTTATCTGTGTATAATTTCAACTTCTTTACGCATGGGAGTGGTGCACCCTTAAGGGTTTGCGGGTGGAGTGGCATTACATGAAATTACGAAAAGACATTAGAGTTTTGAGTTTAATATGGGGTTACATTTTCCACTGTGTTTAATTATGACATTTAACTTACAGTTTAACTTCTCCAAGCGGGGATGGACGGGGGTTGAAATTTTCAAACATGTTAAGCAGTCTATATTTGCGTCGAATAAATATTTTTCTGGTTAAGTAAGACTTATTATATTTCTCTACATGTTCGATATATTTTATATAACCTCTTTTGGGATTTGGAGTGGAGCAGCCTTAAGGGAGGGTGTGGAGTGGATTTATATAAAGATAACGAGAACACAATCGAGATTGGACTCAAATCATGGGTTATGGTTGTCAGTGAGTTTAATCATGATATTCAAGTTACCGTTTTAAGTCCCCCAAGCAGGGGTGGTTGAGGGTGGAAATTTTCAAACATGCTAACACAGCTGATATTTGAGTCTGATAAATATTTTCCCGGTAAAAGTGATTAATAGTGTTTGTACCAATGTATGTCAGTAAAATTTCAACATTTTATGGCATGGGAAAGGAGCACCCTAGGGGTGGGGGTTGGAGGAATGTTACAAGAAAATAACCCAAATACAACCGAGACTGGAGTCAAAACCAAAGTTATGGATGACGCTGACTTTAATTTTGACATTAAACTAGCAGTTACCCTCCCAGTGACGGGGATGGTCGAGGGTGAAAATTGTCTCACATGTCATATGGACAATATTTGCGCAAAATAAATATTTAAAGATGTCAATGTCATTAATAGTATTTCTACCGATTTTATTTGTGTATAATTTCCAAACCTTACGGCAAAATAGGGAAGCATTCATAGGAGTGGAGGTGTGTTCCATTAAAATAATCCAAATTTGAGATTCGAGTCAAATCAGAGTTATGGATGTAGGTGAATGTGTGTATGACAACGTGGGAAATGCATGGGAGTCGGCGGTGGTGTGCAGGGGTGTGAGGCGCTTGGCGGAGTTGGGCTGGGGAATAAATATTAACCAACAGATTTTTGCTGTGAATAAATTATTTCTGTACCAGTGAGATTCATAAAATTTCTATACATATTCTGTGAATAGTTTCAACTCCCTTTTGGCTCTCTAGGAGTGGGCGTGAAGTGGCATTACATAAAAAGAAAGCAGAATTTATTGAGATTGGAGTCTAATCCAGTAGGGACAATGTTAAATGTCTCCTGAAAAAATTCCTTGGATTTATCTATTTTTCTAGGGCTGATATTTGAGAAATGTACATAACTATACCTTTATTTGTCAATACATAATTATCCATTAAAATGATTTAATTACTTGTGAAAATGTTCACCTTTTTGTATTTTGACTTGAATTCTGAAGTGGAAAATTGTATAAAAGAAAACTTATGTTCCAGTTGGAGCTGGCACCGCAGCAACAGCCACCACCTATGATTATGGCTATGGGCGAACAGCTCAAACTGCTTATGATAGTACAAAGACCTACTACCAACAACCAGCAGCAGCTGCGGCTACATATTCCACCACAGATACACATTATCAAGGTGAGTTTACTGAAGTTTTATTCAAATTAAACAATTCAAAGCTCAGATGATCGATGTAGTAATAGATGATTGACATTCAATTGAAAATAACTTTAATTTGGGAACTAAGATATGACAAATTTTATAACACAGTTTGAATGTTTGAGATATAACCTTGTTCAAATTCAATAAATATATATATATAAAGGGGAAACTGTGATAAGGTCAAATTAATTCACACATTTGGATAGGAAAATGAGACAGGGTAGCCAACTTACCTGAAATCAACAGTAGGCAGTCGGATTGTGCAGAAATAAAAACTATAGTTTCGAGCACCTGAGCTTGAACTGTGTTTGTACGTAAAGAAAAGAGGGAAAGTGGTTGGCTTACCTCCATGTAGGGTAGCAGAAATTTCTTCAAATTTTGAAGTTGTTAGCTTCCAGCTTCAGGATAAGTCAAAGTTATTAAAATGAGGAAGAAAGATTGCATGCTATGCCTGATAGTAAAGTATGTGTGTGCTCTATGTGGATGTTCAATAAGTGTTGCTTGGGAAATGATGTCTGTTACACAACAACAATCCACACCAACTGATCTCTCTCCAGGAATGGTTAAAGGAATCCCTGTTTAACAAGGGATGGGTGGGGGAGGAGTACAGAAAGGAACAAAATAATGATCTGGGACTATAGTTTGGTTATGACACTTTGTAATTAAGTTGAGAACTAACATTTTTAAATCACTATTTAAGCTGTCACTTTTTTCAGAATTTGTGTTAAGTGAAACTTGAATTTACAGCCTCCAAACCCGCATTCAGTACTAGCACGTACACAGCTACTACTAGACAAGTTACACAAACTACACCTAAAGCTGCTTCATACAGTACAGCTTACACCACTCAAGGAACACAAGGAGCAAGTTACACTTCTGGCTATACTGCAGCAGCTGCTCAGACTACCAACACAACGAAGGGTAGGAAAATATAATTTTTTCCTCTTTGAATGCCATAATTTTCCTGAAATTTGTTAAATTATAGTAATTTTGAATTATATATACAAATTATGCTTTGAGGTATGATTTAGATAATTTATTTTTGTATCTTTTTTGGTTTAAAGTAGCATATGATTTTTAGCTGCAGGTAATACCACTTACTCAGGATATGATGCAGCCTTGTACAGTGCTGCTACAATGTATGTAGCGCAACAAGCTCAAACAGGAACAGCAGCAGCTGGTACAAATACTGGTGCTATAGGAGCTGTTGCCACTAATACTGGTGTAGCCAAGGCTGCTACTTACCAATATAAAAAACCTATGCCTGGTGGCATGAAAACCATGAAGTTGAAACAGCCCCCTAAACCACAGCAGTTGCATTATTGTGATGTATGCAAAATAAGTTGTGCAGGTCCACAGGTAAATTGACAAATTATTGGAAAAATTGTCTGTTCTGCCAAATATCTTATTCATTTCCATAATTTTCAGACATACAGAGAACATTTAGAAGGGCAGAAGCACAAGAAAAAGGAATCTGCACTTAAAGCTGGTTCAGCTCCAGTTGCCAGAGGAGGCAATGCACTTAGATGTGAGTTGTGTGATGTAACATGTACTGGCACAGATGCTTATGCTGCTCATATTAGAGGAGCTAAACACCAAAAGGTAATTTAGAAAATAAAAATTTGGTAGTTTTTGTCATTTAGGATTCTTTTTTATAGTATTTCTGACCGATAAAATGTAATTTTCATTTTTCATCAGAATGTGTGTTATATAAATTTTCTAGTTAACATTTAATTTCATACTGCCTTAGTTGTTATATAATTAGTCCAAAGTGATGAAATATAATTATTGCATGAAATATGTATAAATTTTTCTAACCATTTAAATGTTTGTTTAGGTGGTAAAGCTGCATACAAAGTTAGGTAAACCAATTCCTTCAACAGACCCAGTTGTTGTTGGTAATTCAACCACAAAAACAACTACTTCTACAAATATAATAATTACAACAACATGCACACAAGCTAAAACTGGAGCTGCTGTTCCTAAAGTTGTATCAGGAGGAGTTGTGGCCAAAAAAGCAGTTACCTCTGCTCCAAAGATAAATTTTGTTGCAGGTATGTTTGTAGTAACTTGTTGTTCCCTGCTGTATCATCTTAATTTGCACAGGCAATACAGCCTTGTGAAAATTATATCAATGGTTCTTTAGTTTTAAGCATAAACCTTTTTTTGCTCTTCGCAACCTCTTCAGTGGGTATGATGCATATTATGCATAAAGTGCTTGATCTGTAGTAGGTAAGACGTGTATATGTGTCAGCACACTTAGCAACTAAAATTTGTGAATATTTGAATGTAAGAATACTTCTTTCCTCAGTAAGCATGTAATGGGGTTTTATCTATTGGTAAGGGTTCTTTTTTCAATAATCAGGCAAGGGTACGATTCCATTTAAAGTTCCTCATGTTGAAGCTATTAGTTTCTTCCTATGCTTAGTCTGCGATTCATTGATGCAAAAATTATACATTACTTCAGAGAATGTAAGTCAACTGCTCTTTCCCATCCAAATTAGTTATGATCCAGTACAGCGTTCTTTCATTCTTTGTTGTAAGAGTTGTCTTATGCACTATAGCCATTGTCAATTGTGGTTTACGTTGGTCAATTAGTTTTGTTACATATGCATATGTATGAATGCAATTAATTGGCATAAGTCTCATCAATTGCTTCATAAGTTTATTTCTGATAACTGTACTTCTATTAATTTTTCCTATGAACCTATTTCATTTTAAATTATAAAGTCTTCTTAATTTTGAGTTTGTATGTGCTGTGTAATTTGAAAGTTTTTATGCAGGCTCTTCAACAAATGCTGAAATGAAGTGCGATTTAAAGGAAGAGCAGTCTTCAGTATCTGATGATTTGGCTTTAAATGATAAGGATGTACAACCTGTTGGCCAAGATTACATTGAGGAAATAAAGAATGATGAAGGTAAATTTAATTGTATTTTTTTTGTAATATGAAAGAGTCAAATACAGAAATTGGTGAGTTTTTCACTGAAATCATTCAGATATTTAGAATTAGACATTGCTCACTGTATTATAAATCTGTGTTATATTAATCATCTAAGCAAATAACATTTAAATTCAATTTTTTTTGTGTATGTTCTTAATTTCTATTAAGAATATCAAATTTATGTTGCAGGTAAAGTAATCAGCTTTAATTGCAAACTTTGTGAGTGCCGATTCAATGATCCTAATGCTAAAGAGATGCATATGAAGGGAAGGAGACACAGATTACAATACAAGAAGAAGGTAAACCCAGAATTAGTTGTTGATGTGAAACCTTCACTTCGCCAAAGAAAACTACAAGAGGAAAAGTTACGCAGACAACAGTTACGTGCAGAATATTGGAGAAGAAGAGATGAAGAACGGTTTGTAGTACTAGAAATATTATATCCATTAGTTATTTTTATAAATAAATTTTGAAAATTGTAGTTTTTAAAGTTCAAATCAAAGTATCCATTCCACAGAATGAAATTAATACTTTTTAGCTGACAGGTTCAACATATGAAGCCTAATTTTGTATTTAGTTTGTGCTGTCCTGCTTCTAAAATCTCTTATTTCTGTATTCACCCTTAATGTTAATCAATTGTGAGCCATTTGTTATGAGCATTTTTTTACCTAAACTAGTGGAGTTTAACTTATTTTCCAACTTTGACAATATGTTGCTGCAGGAGAGTAAAATTCAAAATTTACATTAAAATCAAATAAATTAGTTACCTAAGCATATTCTATTATTTTTCAGGCATGCCAAAAGTACCCTTGTATTTTTATCCTAAAACCTAATTGATACTCTTCTATAACTTTACCTTACGTTCTTAATATTTTTTATGTTCAGTATGATGGAAGAAGAGGAACGAATGTATTGGGAAGAAAGACGACGTTATGAGGAAGAAGTTGAATATTTTGAGTGGTATCGCAGATATGGAAGGGATCCAAGAGCTTTGCCGCCACCACCGCCACGCCCATTTGGACCTGGTGTTCCTCCTCTTATGGTAAGTTTTTTTGGTAAATGCTGAGTAAAACTCTTGTGATCAAGTCTGAGAAGATTTGGGCTGGTATTAACCCCACTCATATTATAAAATAGTAAAAAACTAGTTTCTACTTAAACTTGAATCAAATGAAACTGATACAGAAATAAATGTGGTACCTCTGTTAATGACTGAAATTTCAGAATTAACTTCACAAACATTTTAGTGATGCCAATTAAATTTTATTGCTACTGTCCATTTATTGTTAAATCTGTTTAAATAATCAGTCTCCCCATTACAGAAACAAACTTTGAACGAAGTACTTTATCGACCTGTCTGCATAGCAGCCGCTTATTTTTGTTAAAAACCTCATTGACTATTGCCATTCTCATCTAAACCTCTGCTATTTTTTTTTTATAAAATCTATCACAATTCCTACACTTTTAACAGACAAACATGTTCTATTTATTATTGTCCAATCTTAATTTTCTCCAATTGCTGTGCTTATTTTTCATTCCATACTTTTTGAATGTTGTTGAATATTCTATTTCTGCTAATACTGCCATATTATCTGAAAATATGTTCATTTTTCCTCAAACTTTTTACATTAATTACATAGAGTTGCTGCAGCATTCTAATCTCTTTTCAATTACGGTTTATGTTTTGCTCTACTTTATTTCACCATCGTCTCATGAATGGGAAATGAAATGCTGATTTTAAATAAAATAGTTTCATATGATCAGTACTTTTTGAGGAATACATATCTTTCAGCCCATTTGTCAACCAACCATATCTTTTGAGTCTGTCTTTACAAAGGTACCAGTGTACTTTATTTCAGTATGTGTATTAAAATGCTCAATTTTCTTATTTCTGTGAAGTGAAATATAGTTCAGATTCTCTTTTTGGGCCTGTCATTGGAGTTGCAAAGTTTGTAGTAAATTCAAATTAAAAGAATTGTAAGAAAGTAAATAAGGTATAAAAATTAAATGGACTCCGATAACAGTATCAAGAAAAGGTGAATCTTAACAGAATATGTGCAGATCCTGACTAACACTGAAATTTTTCCCATAATACTTGACAGGAACCAAACGTTTATAGAGAAATTAAATATCTAAAAGAACTTTATTAAGCATATTGAGTTGTGTTAATATTAAATTGAGAAATAAACAATTTATCCTTATAAATTAAATGGTTGACGTATGAAATGAGTAAAGTTTATTGCAAAATGTAAGTTTTCCTTAGCACTAAATCATCTAAAAGAAGTACAGTCTTGTTCTAACTGTGCTACTATGGGCAAGTTTTGACATTTGACTATTATACTTTTCAGTTGATACTGCTGTTGCTTCCATTTTACTTTTCTATTGACTTAATCATACCCTTGTTGGTATTATTTTTTTAAAATAGCCTGTGTCTGTAATTTGGTTTAAATGCCAATATTTGGCAATAGTAACTTTTTTAGATTTATGAATTGTTGAAAATTAATTATGTAGTCAAGTTTGTGTGAATTGTGTTGTTAGCAATTCTCATTTGTAAGTGGAGAATGAAGCCTCTTTCAGTTTTTCCCACAGCCAGTAAGACGACCAGATTCAAGTGATGATCGTCATGTCATTGCACGTCATGCTGAAATATATCCAAAAGAAGATGAACTACAAGCTGTCCAAAGAATTGTATCTCACACTGAAAAGGCTCTCAAGTTTGTGTCAGATCACCTTGCAGACACAGCAACAGCTGCAGCAAATGCTGCCAAACCTAAACCATCTGGAGTAACTACTCCTGCTACTGCACCTGCAAAACCTGGAGTTGTGACTCCAGCAAAATCTCTTACGCTTAATCTTCTACCTAAGCCTGTTGCTACTTCAACTCCTGTTGCTCAACCTGTAAAAACTGAGGCGGCCCCAAAAGAAGAAAACAAGAAAGAAGATGGCAGAGATGGAAATTTGTAAGCGTTTTTCAATTCTATGGCTTGTGAAAACGTTTCAATTTAAGATAGGATTCTACTTATATTTTCAGACTTTTCCTACAAAGTACTTGTAATTTGATTTCAATTATTTAATATTGTGTAATATATTTTCATTTGATTTCATTTTCAATGTAGCTTTAAGTACTGAAATTTAATTGCAGAAATACTAACAAGTAATTATTCAGTTTTTCTGTAAAAATACTTTTAGTTCAAAGAAAAACTTAATTTCCTGATACTCTTTTAATTAAATTTGGTGTTTAACACAGATCTGTACAAAAAAATTGATGTGTAATTTCATTAAAACTTAACTTTGCATTCATACATTGCTTATTTTGTTCTCCTATTGACTTAAATTTTATAATTATCATAAACTTGTTGACAGATTTTCTTTTCATCGTGACAAAGATGATAGCCAGGTTCCAAGAGTATTGAAAGGTGTTATGAGGGTTGGTGTTCTTGCAAAGGGATTACTGTTACATGGAGATACTGCCGTTAATCTTGTGGTACTCTGTGCAGAAAAGCCTACCAGGACCTTACTGAACAAAGTTGCTGAGAATCTTCCTAAACAACTGAAGGTAATTAATTTTAGGTATCTTGTGGGAATGAAATACCTTTAAACAGATGTATTAATTTAAAAATTTCATTATTGTTGAAATTAAATGTTTGCTATACTTGGAGTAGTAAACACTGTTAAAGTTACATGTTTGGCTTTTGGAATAAAGCACTAAGGAGAACCACATTAAACTTAATTGTTTTATTCATTTTCTGTCTGAAAGATATAATAGCAATGGTAACTGTAAAATATTTAGTTGAATCTACTTATTAGTTGTGTATCTATATGTCCTAACTTTCACTTATCGTTTCCTGTTATGTTTCAGATTGTATCACCAGAAGATACATATAAAGTGCAAAGAAAGGTAGAAGAAGCAGCAATAGTTGTCATGGGTGTCAAAGAACCCCATATAACGGTTACCATAACCTTGACATCACCTGTGATGCGAGAGCAGATGCTGACACCTCCTGAAACTACTGGTGGTAAGGCAGCGGCCAGTGTTAGCACAGGTATAGGAACCAGGGGCCAGTAGATTGTCACTTTTCTATTGATTAAATATATATGTAAATACTATTGCGGCCCCTGGATAAATATGCATCAAAGTGCTAGCCTGATGATTTCTTAATTTTCATAACTAGGCAGGCTAGCATGTTCCAGGCCAAGAAAAGGATAAAGTTCTAGTCATACTTTTGTGTTTAGCTAGTAAAGACTCACTTGGAGAACCATTTATGATTGCTTTTCATTCTTGAGTGATTCCCATTGTACTGATATTTGTTCTTTTCATGAGCCTGTGTGTTACTGCTAAGGTTTCTAGGTATCCTGTCGACTTAACAGCCACGGAGGAGGGGATTTTAAAAAGTCGTGGCAAATGGGAAGGATTTTTGACCATGCTGAAAAACACTTTTATAGCCACTGGTCTTGGTCGTATTGCCATAAGTTTATATGTTTATTATTACACTGTCTCTACAATTAACACATTCTACACTTATTGACTAAAACATAGCTATACAAAAAATAAATACATAATTTTAGTTAGTAGTTATTATCTTATCAACAGAAAATATTTATGGTTTTGTTAATTATTTGTTAGATATATATATATTTACTTATATTTAATTTAATGTTCAACTTTTTGACCTATACCAGTGACTTGAAACTGTTTTTGCAAGAAATGCAATGGTCAAACACCCTTTGTGAATTTGTCTGATCGGCTTTCTTTCTTCCCCCGACCCCAGACTCGGTGTCTGTGAGTCAGGCGCAGGTGATGAAGGACCCACCAGACGTGCTCGACAAGCAGAAATGTTTGGATGCCCTGGCAGCTTTGAGGCATGCCAAGTGGTTCCAGGTTTGAAGGAATTCTTCCTTTCTAAAGTCAAAAATCTTAAGGAAAAAGAGAATACTTTTCAGCCTTGTGTCCGTCAAGTAGTTGTTGTTGCTTTAAATTCAGTTGAATTAGAGCATGCCCTTGGCTTATGGAAATACAATACTTCTTTATTTATGAGTTAAATGGTATTAAGTTTTTCTCTCTAAATTTGGGGAGATTTCCATTAAAACTTGCATGGTCAATTTTAGGGCATGCTGTAATTTTACTAATGCTTCATATAAATATTAGATCTTTAAACTTTTCCAGTGTCCTAAATTTCACTAACTGTAGATTGCAACTGTTAAAGTAGATTTGTAGCCATTTGTGTGTGCACCTGTCCTTTTTGTGTATACTTAGTTGCTAATATATTATTTAAGTTGAAATTGTATATGGGGTTGGGGTATAAGTTGGGAGGATTATACATGAGGCTGGAAAGTTGGTATGAAGCTAGTCGTGTTACAAAAACATCTTCGGCTTCACTCTTTGTTCCCAGGGCATTGACGGGGTTACATTTTAATGCTATAGTACCATTGTTCGTCCATATTTGTTTTAGTGTGCATGTTAGATCTTTCATATTCAACTGAAATATTCAATAAATGGGGGTTTTAGTTTCTACCTCTTAAGTAGTGTTAACTTTAAACAGTTAAACTATTTAAATTTTTTATACTAGCATGCACATAAAATAATTAAATGTTAATTTTGGACGAACGTTAGGTATCAAATAATATTAGGAAATTATTTTATGTCTAATTATGTATAAAGTTATCAATGATGAGTTTCCTCACAGGCTAGAGCAACGGGTCTCCAAAGTTGTGTGATGGTTATTCGTATTCTGCGAGATCTCTGCCAGCGTGTTCCTACTTGGGCACCTCTTCATAGTTGGGCAAGTTTTTTTTGATTAAGCAATTTTCAGTCAAATCACATTTTAGTTTTTCAAATCCTGCAATCTATTAATGCTTTTGTGAAGTGAAAAAATTATGAAAGGCTAATTACTAAAGGAAGTAACTGATCTGATTTCAATTCCTGTAGTAATTTTTATATCTTCTGCCAAGTGTAACACAATTTAAACTTTCTTGAATCACTGGTAGCAATTAATTTGCTTATGTCTAGATTTGGTTTATGTATTTGTTAGTCCTTGAATTAGGACGTGTTATTTCAATGAGATTCAAAATATATAATAGCAGCTACAATTGATAACAATTATGAGTTTACACATTTTTAACCAAAAAAAAATTGGGGCAGACAAATTTACCTTTTCCAACATAACTAAAAATACAATGATATATTAAAACATTCCTTAATGTTACTAAGATATAATATGTTTACAGTGTGAAAATATAAAAATTAAACTTGCTATCATAATTTCCTGAATCACAGTTATGATCTCACTATTTCATGAGCTCTGCACAAAGATTGACGAAAACTGTGATTGAGCGTTTCGTTACCATAACCTGGAGGTCCAGTGGACAGCTCGACTGGCTCCTATTATTTAGCCAACTATCTATCACAAATCACTAAATATGGAACTACAGAACACATCAGAATAAACAAAAAACCTTCACATGCACTCAAGGGAGAAACTCACAAATGGATAGGTCACTTCTTGGAACTAAATGACGATAAATCTGCCCTTCCATAGTAAGGTCTTACATGAATCAAAGAAAGGAAATACGTGGTTTAAGCACTTTCAGTACAAAATTTAGTTATTGGGGGAATGATTCAGAAGCTTCTAGTAAAATATTCTTGCATTGATTCTCAACATTTTTGCAGTTCTTGTCCTTTCCTTCTGGAGGAAAACTATTGTATATCCCAGTATGATGAATAATTCTGGTAGAGAGCAAGAGTGATTTCTTGTTCACATATTCATGAAATTCATGGTTCATTTGAAAGAGATTCATGTTCTGCTTTATGAACTTTGAAATTTTTCAAAGATATGCTTGGTGGGTTAGTATTTGCAAACTTTTGACAAACATTTTACAACTAGATTTATAATTCACATTCAAAAGTATTATAGTTGCATGCTTTTGAAACTTGAATATTTCAATGCCCATTTTGTGTTCTCATGGCGCACAAGGGAATGAAAATATGCCAAATAAACAAATTTTTGTTGATATGACTTGCTACATTAATTTTCTGAGGGATTAAAAACCTTGAGTTCCCCAGAATGCAGATCTTTATGGTGAATCTTCTTTAATTTGTCAATCTGAAGACCCAGAAAAAGTGTGGCAGGCGCACACACTGGAAGCGACAAAACTGTCGGCGACGATTTGCCTCGAGTCAAAACGTCGCAAGCTGTCTGAAGCAAAATGACTCGAGTCAAAACATCGGAAGCAAAATGACTGAGGCAAAATTGTCGCTGACAAAATGTTTCAAGCTGCCTGAGACGGTTTCAGGCTGTTTCGAGCTGTATCTAGCAACCAAACTCATTTAATATCAGATGGAGATGGAGTGTGACGCCGAAATAGCTGTTATTATTTATTGTTATATGTTGTTGGAAGAAGACAAAAGTTCTCGAGATTTACATCCAATTAATACTAAAAGAAATATAAAACGGTTTTTATGAATTACGAGCTGACGAAAACAAATTTTTCAATTTCACAAGGATGAACCCAAAAGTTTCGATTTTCTTTTTGATTGGTGAAAAAATAAGAAAGAAAGACACTATTTTTCGTAGGTAATATATTATTACATACATTGCTATTTTAACTTATTCTATTGTGGGAATATTATGAGTTCTGTAGCTTCTGCCTCTTCCTCGTCTGCAATAGCTACACCAATTCTAATAATTTTACTTTAAAAGTTCTTTGCAGTCTTATTGAGAATTTTTCAATGTCCACCAGCAGCCCTTTAAAAAAATGCATCTTAGGTGAATCAGGTTCAGTGCACCTAGATTCTAGGAACTTTTGCATTGGCACTGCCAACATTTCTGCTGCAGTTTTTTTTCTTCAGTTGGGGTTCTGGAATCCAGAGAACTTGAGGATTGTGTGTTCTCTACGAATAGCTACACCAATACAGAAATGAATATTTGGGGGCAAAGACAAGGTTAGGTTTCCCGCTATGTGCTGGGCGCATGCGCAGTGCTGTTAGACTCGCCAGGCAATGCGACGAGTCATAATTCAATCTGTCAGCGTCCGACACGACGAAACATGACTCGAGGTGTCTGGCTGTCACGAGGCGACGGTCGCGGACTGTCTCAAACCGTCGCGCCGTGTCTGACGCGACAGTTTCGCCTGGTGTGCGCCCCTGCATAAGAAGCCCATGTATTTTCTTCCTCGAGTCGTCCAACAAAATGACTCTTCGCGTCGCATGCAGTGTGCGGCCGGCCTTACCTAGATTAAGTGATAATTGATTACCCTTAAACCACTCAATTTGTTTGCTTAGTGATAACAGCAGTTTTTTCCCTTTCATCTGTTTCCAAGATGCTCTCATAAATACAACTTCACCAAATAAATAATATGTAATTAATTATGAATGAATTCTGGTATAGATAATTTGTAAAATATTAGCACTTCACTTTAAATGTGTGCATTATTTGTTTTGTACTTTATACCCATTTCCTTTCATAAATTTCCTTGGAGCTTAATTATGGCTTCGATTTCTGTACTTTCATATGTGAAATTGCATTGGGAGCCAAAGATTGTCCAACCAAACCATATTTATAAAGCAGTACTAAATTTATTAATTACTCCACAAACTAGAAAGACCCATAAGTTGCACAAGTCATTTTGCTTTGGTAAGTTTATCGTATTTGATGGACACCCTATGATTTTTGTTCAGTCTGTATTGTTGCAAACTTAATCACCAATGATACATAAATTAATCTGAAAAAAAAGAAAAAGAAATGCAGCATCGCTGCAGAATTGTGTGCAAAATTCTAATCTTTTGTGATACCCAGGGTGCAATGCCTGATGTTTAGTACAGGTTCTTTCACCTTCCTATGTTCTTTCTGCTGCTCTAAATATTTTTATAGCTTTTCATAAGTTTGCAGGAATTTTACCATTTATTTCTTGTATCTCTTTCAGTGTTGTAAAATGTGACAGTTCACATAACGTAACAAACTTTTTTTAACACATACACTAATTTAATTGTTCCTAGTCATGTGCAATTGACAAATGAAGCAATGCTTATATATTTACACTTTATAGGCTATGGAATTGCTTGTAGAAAAAGTTATAAGCTCATCTGGACAACCTTTGAGCCCTGGAGATGCTCTTCGTCGTGTTATGGAAGCATTAGCATCGGGAATTTTATTGCCAGGTGGCCCAGGTTTATTGGATCCATGTGAGAAAGATCCATGTGATGCTGCTGGAAATATGCTTCCGCAGCAACGTGAGGATATAACTGCATCAGCACAGGTACCAATTCATCAATTTGTGTAATTAATTCATCTTTCAACACCTATTGTTGTATCTAGCTTAGATTTTACATTGTTTGAACGGATCTAAATTATTAATTGCAGTTAGTAAATGGCTATTTATTAAGAAAGTTTTGTTCGTCTGTATTGAGACATGTTATTCAAAGTTACTTATGTAAATTGTAATATTTTAATCACTGAATTCAAAAAATGATTTTTACATTTCAGCATGCTTTACGCCTAGTGTCTTTCCGACAAATACACAAGGTTTTGGGAATGGAACCTCTACCCCCACCTAAATTTACAAGGGGACGGTTCAACCGTAAGCGACGACGTGACAGCAGCAGTGGTGAAGGAAATGATTCTGAAGGTATTTGTTTGAAAAACTTTTCTTTAATACAATATTCCTTCCTTGACTGTGAATCACTAGTTTGATACTTGTGAAGGTGTTTCTCCTAAATCTACTACTGTTCTTTATGAAAGGGTAAATGTTGGAAATAATGTAAAGTATGAATGTATCTTCATTTTGTAATTACTGAACAAGTGAATTCCTTTTCACACTTCAGACTTTTCTCAATTTTCAAGTAGTTTTCAGTATATTTTTCAGCTTTAAATTTATTTAGATTCCTTTATGTCTTAGACATGTGATTTGACATGAAATAAAATTGACACGTCATAAATGTTAATATATTAAGGCTGGCGATGATTACCAGGAATTGTGGGCTGATTTTACCATATTGGACAGGAAGAAACGGTCAAAATTTTGGAGGCGTAGGCTTCTTTACTTGTATCTACCTCATACTGAAATTGGGGGCTAAAGGCATGAACTACACTTCTGAAAATTTGATCAGTTTTCTGTTCAGCTTCGTGATACCAGCCATCAATTTAATGAAAACCATAAACTCTCGCCTATCTATCAAATTGTAGTGGAATAGAAGGATATTGTGGTTTACCTGAGCATTAAAGACAAAATATCCTAAGACTAACCCTCTAATTTTTTCGATTGTTAACATAATTTGTAGTAACACTACAGACAAGGTTTTAATATATTTAGTTTTCCTTTTTCTTAGTTTTTTTTAAATTCAATTTTTTTCCCTACTATTTACTATGTGATGGGAGTTTTTGACTTTTTTAAAGACCCCTTTTTCGGGAGTGCTTATTTAGTGTCAGTTGTGAAACCCTCTTAATGCTCAGGTCAGCTACTGGATCACACCTATCACAATGATTCTGACTAAAATAATATTAAAATATTAAGAGCTTTTTTAAAAGTAATAAAAAATGTGTAGACGTTTGAGCAAAATATTTTTTTTATGCTTTTGTTAAAAGCTGGTGATGGAAAGAAAGATAAAAAGGAAGATGGAGCTGATGGTGACCTGAAAATGGAAGTAGTTAAAAGTGAGCCAGCAAAGTGAAGACTGTGAAAGACTTATGTGATGTGAAATTTTTCAAGTAGTTATTAGACAATTGCTGTCGCCATCTACATGTCTTTTGAGAGTTCTGTATATTAATACAGTTCAGTTATTCTCGTTAATTTAATTATGCACTAGCACTGTGGGGTGACACATGCTGCAATATTTATGTAAGATGCTTGTCAATAAATAAAACATTTAAGTTTTTTGTATTCAGTATTGCGGAATGTTAACTATTGCATTTTGTGCAAACTATCTTTGTAACTGTATATTCATCGTTTGAGTCATGAAAACTTGAATTCAAACATTATCATTCCTTTATTATTTAAACTATAGGTGTTCCATTTGTGTAATTACATGTTTGCAGTTGTCTTAAATGTTAACTTCTTTATGTTGAGTGCAACAGTTTCTTTCAAAACATATGAGCACTATATGAAATATTGTTGATACAAAATTCAGGAACACGTTTGGTTGTAGTAACCAATGAACTAAATGTATGTTTTCTTCTGTCTATATTTTAACCTTGTTTGTTAATAAAGATTTCATTTTTGTTACAATGTGTTGTCTGTTTTCCCCCCGATTTTTATGCTACAAATAGTTTTTGGTCCATGTCCAGTATGAATATTTGGAGAGGTGAATGTACATGTATCATAAAATTGTGAAAATAGCAAATAATTAATGTGGATAAAGGAAACAGATTTATTATGACAGCTGAGTAAGTCTGTCACAATGTCCTGCTTTTCATAGGTGTTCTTTAAGACGTAGATTGTCATGAGCTCTTGTTAACTTAACATGTCCTGTGTTATGTACACTGGAATATTTGTGAAAACTACAGTTTTCTGGTATGTTGAATTTAGAAATATTGATTCTGTGAAATATTGAGGCTCAAGTATTTTAGAGGAAAAAATTGAGTTTTAACTTGCAAGATTTTATTGGTGGTAGCTGGTAAATCTAGGCTTACCAGAGTTCCTACGTTGACTTAGCCCCAGTTTCATTGTCCCAATTATTGTGATTTAAATCAGACAAATATTGTGACGTATCTGTAAATCCTTTCAACAGAAAATAAAACTACAAATTGTGTTTTTTGTAGCAGGTCTAAACCTGTTCCAGGTGAAACTGCTGAAATACTGACAATTTAATGTCTTGTGAATAAGAAAATCTATAGAAATGGTATTGGATTCTGCATATTTTTGCAATAATGAGGGGCCTTTTAATGTGAGAAAATTGCAGATGGAGGAACTTCAAAGTATTGTAGACTTTGCTAATGATATTCACTTTGTAGACAACTGTCTTGAAGCTTTCAATGTTCTACTTATAAAAGTAACAGTCAAAACTTTTTGTCATTTTTACAGTTTGAGTTGCTCAATGTGGAACCACTTCTTCTCTATTCCCTATTAGCACATGCATCTTGATTATGGAAAGTGAATGTATACAACTGATATTTCCAGTAAACTTTGTTGTAAACTCGGCCGGAAAGTTGGGATTAATAATTTTTCTTGAAGCAATTGCTTCACCAGTGTACAGTATTTATTCTATTAAGACAGTGGAAAACTTCCATCTTGTCCTGGAAGATTACAGCTGTTGTTGAAATGTCACTTGTTAATGAGTGCTATTTCTACAGCAACTACACTTTACACCTTTTACTATTTTTAAAAATTTTTAACAATAAAATAAATTAATAATTTTAATTTGTTGACTTATTTTTTGTATTTAATTATCTGTTAAATTTCACAATAGTTTATTTTGAATGTTCAATGATGCTTACTTAATAGGCTTAATTTTATCAAAAGAAAAAAATGAAAACCACTTTACAGATCTTCTAACAGTGGTAATGTCTGAATGAAAGACACATTTTGTGATGAGAAAAGTTAAGTTCCAGTAGATTGAATAAAATTATATACTAATAAGATAAATAGCCAAATAACACAAAAAGGAGTGCTAATTAAATACCACACATTTTTCAGGTGAGTAGAAAAAAGACCTGCAATGGTGAACCCAAACATTTATTTTTGTCAGTTATATCAAATTTGTACACTTTTAGGTAGAAATAAACTTATGATAAAGGTGAGTTTTTAAAATAAGGTATATATGAATAGCTTAAGAAAATGGTAAGGTTGGTAAATCTAACAATGTGTCATTCTGACTAAACAGCAAATATACTTGAAACTTTTTCTACGTTGTGTAGGAAGATGATTGCTCTCTGAACTTAATCCAGCATGGTAAAATGTTTTAGTTTTATGTTTTGTAGTGAGATTGCAACAATTGCTGCAAATGATGTTGAACATATTAGTGAATATATACAAATGTGTAAACAACCAAGTTTATAGTTTTGGTCAAAGTAATTATATATTTTTTTAAACCTAATAATAGTAATTTAATAAACATTTTATCTTTCCAATACAAGTTGTGATAATTCTTATAGCAATTTAAATATAAATGCTAATTAGATAAAATATCCAATAACACACGATGAGGTTGAGTTTGTCTCCTGGATTGTTTGTGTCATACTCTTGGCTCTCAAGTTTTTGATCACCTGACAAGAGGGACAAGGATTCCAGGAATGTGTGGTTTGTATTATATTATTTCATTTTGTCTGTTATTTGGCTATTTTATCTCATTAGTATATTTGTTTAGATTCATTCATCTCTAGCACTACACTATTAAGTGCTGTTCTGATTTTTACTCAATGAAGCTTCTTAAATGGTAAGTACATTGTGTGTAAAATTCTAGAATAGAAACTTGTTTTTTCAATGTCATTATTTGGTCATATTAAAAGTAAACTATGTAGTTAATAATTCTACTGTTAATTTTTCTTGTGATTATAAAGTTTACTTATATATATGGTCTCGTGAAAGTAGGGATGGCAGGTAGGAAGGGCACTTTTTAAAGGATGTTGAGTCCAGGACTTTGCCTGGACTGTAAGACATGTTGGAAAGAGTTCCCACAGATGGAGATCTGCCTCTGATGAATCGGGGGACAGAGCGTTAAGGATGGTGAGTGTGAAGCATTGGTAGAAATTATTTATATTGTGGCTTTGGGCGTGAGCACCTACCGGGAATTGAATTTTGGGAAGTTTGACAGTGCTGTGGTGGTTGGCTATTTGTTCAGGGAGGGGTCTTTTGGTTTGGCCTATATAGAATGCAGGGCAGAGTCTACAGTTAATTTGGTAGATGGTGCTGGTGTGTTTTTGTGTGGTTTTGAAAGGTTGTGGTGGGCTTTAAGATACGGCAGACATGGCATCTGTTCCTACCACAAGGTTTTCAACCCGGCATGGGTTGGTGGGAGGTGGTGTGGGTTTTGCACGGGTGGACAAGTAAATTTTGGAGGTTGGGTGGGCGTCTGAAGGCAACCCTTGTGCATGTGGGGGTATAGTGGGGAGGGTGGTTTTTAGTTCACGGTTGGATTGCAGTCCAGTGTTTGCTAGGTGGAGAAAGGAATTGATTTTTTTGTAGTCCAGGGAAGTAGGTGGTTGTGAGGGGAGGACTACCTTTTCTGTTTTGGTCCAGAGTGTGTGTTCGTGTTTGGAGATTTGATAGGGCACGAGTTATCTGTTTTTGGAGAAGGTTGCTGGGATAGTTTGTATTGATGAAGGCGTTGAGGATCCGGTTGGTGTAAGAGGTCAGGCTCTTCCAGGTGGAGGAAATATGTGCTCTCCTGAGGGCTTAGACCGTATGGGAGGGAGCGTTTTGTGTGGTGTGGGTGGCAACTTGTGAAGTGTAGAAGATATTGGAGTGTGTTTGTGTTTTTTTGTGGACAAATGTGTTGATTGTGCCAGAACTCAGGTGTACATCAACATCTACGTTGGTTGGGGAGTGGTTCCAAGTGAATGGGGTGTTTGAAGTTCAGGGTGTGGAGAAATTCGCATAGGGAGTCTGGTCCGTGGGTCCATAGCATGAAGATGTCATCTATGAACCTGAACCAGGCCAGTGGTTTTGATGGGGAGGAATTTAGGTGGGCCTGTTCTAGGCATCCATGAATAGGTAGGTGGGGACCATCCGGGAGCCCATATCTGTGCCACTTGTTTGATGGTAAATGTTGTCTTGGAAGGAAATATATATTTTATAGAATCAAAAATGATATTTTAAAAAACTACAGGGTCAGTGTACAATGGTGTACCAACATAATTTTGACCAGTTGCTGATTTGTTCCTGTGAACTTTGTTATACATTGTTTAGCATTGTGAATTGACACATTTGAACTAATGAAATGGTTTTACTACACATTTCAACTAAGCACAAGTTACATTAAAATGATTTAATACAGTTGTAGAAATCCTATTGTAATATTTTGGTGATGGAGTATTTTTTTATTGGGTATTTCAAATAGTTTTGTTTGCCATTAGGCCCTCGAAAGAGGCAATAATTATTAATAGATACAAATTAATGAATTTATAGAACCAACAAGGTACTACTTAATGTAAAATAACGTAAATATTGATGACTAAAAAGAATTTATATGTAAACTATACGCATACTATATTAAAATGGAAGTGCAAAGAATGGTTTGTTACTCAGGGCTGCCACTCAGTGTGATCTTCATAAGCAATTTTTGAGTCATACATTAAAAGTATACTCAATGTACTTAAAAATTAATATCTGATAAAACTCAAAATATTTTGAATTATTTTTTAGTTAAAAGATTGCTGTATTAAAGAGAGATAAGTTTGCAGTAACAAAAAAAATAATTAAGAAAGATCTAAATGCTACTGAGGATTTAAAGTTGTTTAAATAAAAATATTATCAGTCTTGAAAACTAGTTTTTTCTTTTATCTTCCTCCACTACAATTTCTACCATCCCCTCAAATGTTGCTTTTTATACGCCTGTCAAACGTCGAAATTAATGGAAAAAATTGTTTTTGGAGCGATGGGGTTACACGAGATGGTCTCTTCCCTTTCAATAGCATTCCTTCGGGGCTCTTGATACATAAAATTGATTCCCATTTTTTCCTTAATTCACAAAAAATGTTTGCATTACAGTGTGCTTCCATTTTGCTTCCATTTTTAAATGTACATACCCTGTGTGCTATTATATGCACATATTTATTGTGTGTGTATATTTTGTCATAAAATATAATTTTTATAACGGTTTGATTATAAATTAGCTCCTTCAAACGTATTTATATGCAAGGATCTATGGCGAATGTGTAGAGTAACTTCACTTACATCAATGAAAAGTCTCTATGTATAAACTTTGCTCAATTAATCGTTGTATAAAGAGGTAGCAAATTAGAAGAAAACAGTCGAGTATAAGTTTCAAGGATATGTCTCATGGAGTTAACGTCGATGCAATATTATTCCATCTAAGTTATTCAAATTTCATAAGTGCATAGATACTTTTACATAATACGCTTGATATTACGAGAGAAAAAAACCATCAACACGTTTCCGCGTTCGACGTGCATCACGTTATAAATTAATACATTGAAGAATATTATATCTTTGAAAAAAAAGTGTTTGATAATTGTTTTACAATCATAAACACAGGAAAGTTATGAGCCACTCGTAGTGGCTTGTCGGCCCATTTTTCTTCGTTTAGAACGATTCGTAGAAATTTATAGTTTTGGTTGCGATGTAATCATTTTCTCTATATTAGGACTTGCAGTCCAATTAATTAATATCAACATGTAAGTAAATATTTACTTGTACGTGTATGAATATTTTAATGTTACGTTGTTGATTTATGATACTGCCGCCGGGAAAATACTTTCCACCTTTCGAGAGTTAGTTAAATTTGACGATGAGTATTTAGAATGATTACTTTGTTATAGAGCTAAAAGCTTGTTTTTCGAATTTTGAATAAAAAAAATTGCTTCCCAGTTGCGGCTTTTTAAGCTATGTGCTACATCACCAGAAGCAATCATTTTTACTAGAATAATTATGTAAAATAATACTACTACAGCGATAGTGTTGCCAATACTCTGATCCGACCCGTAGAGTAATATGCTAGATTTCTAATTTGGTCTACATACTTTCCAATAGTGTTTTTAAAAGCGGAATAATTAAGTACCAAATTTTAGCACATTTCTAGCACGAAAGTATTTTTCCATCGTACATATTTTAAATAGCTAATTTTTGTAAAAAGCCACGCATGATGGCAATATTGTACGTAGGGTCATGCGATAGATTTTTGCATTATGATGCCCCTTAAATGTCTATTTCTTTAAAACATCTTCGATTGTAATTTTTTTAAAAAAAATATTACCCAAAATGAACGAATACTATTTTTGTTTTGAAAATATAAACTGCTTTAAAATAAGAATTTTAATTAATGAATGGTCCAAATTTTTTTTACTTCGTTGCTTATGCGACGCATGTGGCTGCCTCTGTCATTTCTCGGCATTGTTTCTGCGTGCTGTTTGCTGCGTAGCACCAAGAAGAGGCAGTATGATAGTGCAGGGTGTGTGTGTGTGTGTGAAAAGGAATAATACGCACGAAAATTTCTCATTAAAGGCAGAAATCATGTGCTACAGCAGTGAGTAGCACAGACATGTCAAGCTGGCTGCATTAGCGGGAGCGAGTGAGCCACAAGGCTGGTAGTTTAAATAAATTCGCATTATTAAGGGGACCTATCCTTGAAATTAGGCTCTTTTCCACTCATGTGGCTATGAATACAGATTTTAAAATACTTTATTGGAATTTTGCACATGCATTTGGAAACTTATTTCAGATATATGTAGACTTTTATTGATAAATTCCGCCAGAGCATAAATTTTAAAAAAAGTGTCGGTCCACGGTCTATTTAGGTAAACGTTCTAATGTACGCATAAGCTACTGAACTTTATTCAATTTTTTTCTAATCTCTTTTAGTGGAGGGGGGGGGGCGTGGCTTAAAAGAGAGATGCATTTATTATTGTGTAATTAATGCAAATTAAAAATGACCATTTAAAATAGGGGAAAATAAAGTACGTTTTACCATATTATTCTTGGTAGAAAATTTTAGTTTATTGTGATAATCAGTATAATTGTAGTCTTTAATTTAGCTTTTGTAGCTACATACAAAATTTCATTCCATTAACTTCAATGGTTCAGTGGTTTAGAATTTTTCTTTGCGGGAAAATGAAAATCCGGAGTATTAAAGGATGTGTTGACCATATACAAACACTTTTAAAAACGCAATGTCTAAGTACCTTGTAGACTGAAAACATGTACAAACGGGATGCGACAAGAATTTTAAAAATTTCCAAAATAATCACGGACAAGTCTCCTTGCACAATTATTATGAATATTCTTCAAATTAGGTAAATTAATTCTTCCTAAATTAATTTACGTGATGTAGCACCAGTCACCACTTATGCGAAGTCGAAGGAAATTTTTTTAAAAATGTAAATTGATAACGTTGCTTTATACAACTAGGATGGCGGACTTTTATCTTACATAAATACAGAATCATTTTTTATTTGGAATATTTTAAGATTCACTGGTTTATAATTTATATTGTCACATTCATTGCGTAGAAAATATTCAATGTTTGTAAGCATTACATAAAATGTGTTACCATGACGTTTTCTATAATAATAATAGTATACGTGTACTTCTATTAGAACTCATTCTTTATCGGGAATATGATATATTTTAAAGGATTACTTTCGATTTTATTTAAATAGATAAAGTTCTCTTAGTCACGCGATTCATTAAAGGAAAATATAGTCATCGGTAATCATCTGGCAATGGATGCCATCCAGTTTTTGAATTTTAGGGATAACGAATAATTTTCCGACGCAAGCAATTTTCGTTAAAGTATGATTTCCACTTCCTGTGAAGGAAACCGAAAATGGTTACAGTATTCCATTTTTAATTGGATAAAGCGTCATGTTCAATATGGCCTCCGCACTGAGTTGTGGGCCGAATAGCTCGTTGAATCATTTCATGCTTGGTGAATGTTAAAGCTCTCTTAATTAAGTTTGTATATAGTACAACATGACATTATTTTGCATTATACCAGAGAAATTTACATTTCACGAAGTTAAACAATTTTTTCGTCACAGAAAAATCATCAAACTTTAATTGACCCACTATTCCCAAACGAGATCACAATTTGTGTTCCTCTTTTCCTAGTCAATCAAACAACTGGATCCGGGTGGAAATGGGACTGATGCAGACCACACGACTTGTAATCTGTCCTGTAATTTGCCAAACATATTTCTTCACTTATTTGTTTTCGGAAAAGCCACTAATACTTCATTTAGGTATTGAAATGTGATTTCTCACACGACCACCATAACAGTGAAAATTTTTATTTGTGAGATTTTGCATAAATCGCCAGAAATTAATTAAATTCACATTCGTTCTTCATATTTTGATATTTCTTCGACACAGTTATTTATACCCTTCCTTTAAAAAGGAAATTAAATAATAGAAAAAAGGTAATTATTTGAAACGATTTTAACAGGTCTGAACTGTCGCACTGGTTCACGAAATCACAGGGTTGCCGATTTTTAGTGTATATCTGTGAGTTGACATGTGTTCCACTCGAAAAAAAAACCAATCCAGTCTTACTCTCTTAAACGCATGAAGCAAAATCAACCAAACTTGGTACTCATGTTACTTACGATCCAGGAACAAACACTTTCGGGGGTAAAACGCCAGTAGGTGGGGTAGTTGTATCGTGGTGGCATTTAATGATAAAACATTGGCTTTTAGTGGCTGGTAATTAATTTTAGACATCGCTGAGCTTGATAGTCTAACTCTCGATGTAATTAAAGATTTATTTTAATTCGTAGCGGCACGCAAGATGAACCACCATAAAGGAGTGAATGAAAGGGTGTTATTTAAAATAATTCTAAAACAATCGGGATTCGTATCGAATCCAAAATTAATTGAGACGCTGAATTAAACTGACATTCACCATGCTGGTTAAGTGTGGTATTTATATTACCTTTTTTTTCTGAATTGGCTATCTTTCTTATTCATTATTTTCAATCAGACGTAAATATTTTCATTTTAAAATTTGTTTAAAGTCATGAATTCAGGTTGGAAGACGGGGTGATAAGGGGAAAATTGTGGAAATTGGTCAAGATTATTGATGAATCGATAATTTTCTGCAGTGACTGTCCCGATACCGGTTAATTCACGTATTCACGTGGGGTTAGTTATAATTTTCTGTAGAATTAAATTATTTTCCGGTCTAATATAAATAAATACCTGGGAAAGGCGTGGCATTAATGTTTAAAAAATAAAGTTATTTATACAATTTTAAACGCGTGGAGCAATTTCACTTACGATCCACGAACAAACACTGTGGGGGGGGGGGGTGGTTAGACACCTCTATAGGTAGTGACATTAATAGAATAGTAAAATGACTGATATTAGCATGGAATAAATATTTTTCGGAATCGCTGACAATTAATGGTGCCTAATTTCAAACCCTAACGGCACGAGTGGGAGTAGAAGCGGATGGCATAAGAATAATGAGAAAACGAGATTAGTAGGGAATACAGGATTATGGGAGTCGCTGAGTTTAATTCTGGCATTCACCATGCCAATTAAAGTTCACTCACCTTCGGCAGGGAGGCGGAGGAGTTCCTCGGCATTCAGGTTGGGGTGGGACTAATAATGGGACTAATAGCCCAAAATGTTCGTGAGACGTAAATATTACTAGCTTTAATTACCAACTTAATTGGAAAATTTGCGTGAACTATGACCAAATAATTTTTCCAAAGTTTCACTTCAGTACATTTCTCTTGGATCGGACAGTAATATTTCTTCTTGTCAGCATGGAAATTTGTTTAATGAATAAGAAAGATAGCCAATTCAGACAACAACAAAAAAGGCAAGTAACAAGTGCAGTTGTGTCGCTCTAGGCTCTTCTTAGCACCTGACGAAAGGCACAAGGCTCCAAGAAACGTCGTGTGGTATTTATATTACCTTTTATTTCTGAATTGGCTATCTTTATTATTCATTATATCCAATCAGGTGTAAATATTTTCATTTTAAAAGTTGTTTAAAGTCATGAAGGTATTACAATTGATAAGAAAAGTACATTTTTAAAGTAATATTTGCGAAACTGGATGTAAGCCAGTATATATAATATACATAAAACTATATAAATTAACGTATAGAATTTTTTTATGCTGTATTCTAAATGTTAATAATACCATTTTCATGTCATCAATAATTTAATAGTGGCACATAATTAATAGTAATATGTAAACAGTTTTTTTAACAATACAATATATTTAAAAATATTTGGAAAATAAAGTAAAACTATAGAGAGAGATGTCTAGAGTAGTAAATAAACTAATGTGTAAAGGTTTTTATAATATTGGTTTGTTAAATAGATAGGACAATTATTAAAATATTATATATGAATAATAAGCTTATAATATGTAAAGTAAAAATTGATCCAATATTTTTATTGTAAACATGATGTTTTTGACAGGAGACTAATATGGAAAGACAACGAACGATCCAGATGTCCGAAACTGATTGTTAGATATTAAAAAAAATGTAAATTAAAGTTTTATGTTTCTTCAGAAGGAATATGGTTCTGCTCTTGACAAAAATCTTTATAATAAAGATTAAATTATTGATTACTTGAAAATGGTGTTATTAACGTTTAGAATTATTATATTACTCGGTAATATCATGTAAGTGTAAATTTAATTTTCTGAGATCATTTAAGTAACGCATTTATAAATATAAATTGTCATTTTGCAGGGATTATGCTGAAGTGAATCTGTTGCCGATGTTGAGATTATTCTTCCGTCCATTTTGAGAAAATTTAGTGTGGTTTGCATTGTGGTGTCTTGGGAAATATGCTTTCGGTCATTTGAGGTGCCATTGAATTCACTTGTAATAGAATTACCTCTTGGAAGTCTGCTAATGCTGAGACAATGCCGTCAAATTTTCCTCCGGAGCTTGCGAAATCTGCCAACCGCTTTTACCGATGCAGAAACACGTCGAATTCTGTGGATGCCTTTGGTTACGTTTTCACTTCCGTCAAGCAATGAGGCCCAGCTGCGACACCTTAGCTCTATTAGTTTTATGACCTTGTACAATGGCATGGTTAACGAAGCTACTAAAAATAATCTGGCATGGAGATTGCATATTGTCGACAAGTGTTTAGATGAAGGTCTGTATAGTGTGGCACGTGAAATTTTAGAGGACGAGGAGAACCAAAGCGTCGAAGTTTTATGGCGCCTGGGAAAGACAACGTACCTTTTGTACGAAGAAGAAGTAATTCCTGAATACAAGAAAGAATTGTTGTTGAAGGCAGCTGATTTTCTGCAACAAGCTCTTCATACAAACGATAGGTCAGAAACAAATATAATTGATTACCAAAATATTATTTTTGTAACTGTCACGGATTTCATGCTATAAGATTTTTAAAAACCATTTATATGATTTATTGGAGGGAAAAGTTGTAAAAATGATCACCGTGACTGGCGAAGCGTTGCGATAATACTTTTACATGAATTTCCGCGGTCACAATAGCCCAGTAGGTATGTCCAAAAAAAAAGGGGGGGGGGCTCCGCGAGAAAAAGGTAGGGTGTTTTACTACCCTCAACTTTTGTATGTTATGGTGAAAAACCAAGTTTTCCAATTCGAAAAGTTTCTGTGGCCTAAAAACCACGAAATTTTGCACCTCTTTTCAGTTTTTCGCTAATAGCATTTTATTGAAAATATTGTTCATTAATAAATTGTTGAAATTCTGCATCCAATGGTATGTCTGATTACGAAATTCAGTCGAACAACGTGGTAGAAATCGTTCGTTAAATTTAAGACATTTTACGTCATTTTCGAAAAAAATACAGTTTGGCGTATTTCTAGTGCAGATATTTTCAAATAAATTAAAAGTGCTAAGAATTTAATATTTTCCGATTAAGAAAAAAAATTAATATGGTCTGAATTTTATATTTTTAGCTTAATAATCATTGACGTTCATAATTTTGAGATATTTGTTAAAAATAAAATTCTCTAACAGCAATCCCGAAGTCCACAAATGGCTTTCTGTTGTGTTAGAACAACAAGCTGAAGACGAAGGGATTTTCGAAAAAGAATATAGTCTTCAAGAAGTCAAGACGCATCTACTTCGAGCTGCTTCACTTAATCCCAAGTAAGTGCGGTGGAATTATTTCAACAATTATAATCGCAAGTACAGACTTTTTAAGAAGCCAGTTATTATATTTTACGTAGGCTGTAGACTTCCTGAAACTATGGAAGTCCAAAGTATAATTAATTTTTCAATCAGCATTTCTAGTTATATGAGATTATAATTTTACAATATTTAATAATGTTTTAGATATAACCACATTTTACTCTAACGTTGCGATCAAGTAGATTTGGCCACATTAGTTGTGGTCCAATGACCGCTTTTGGTACAAAAACAAGAAAGAAAAAAATGATGTTACACGAAAGTAATTAATAATAGTTTTGGGTTTCTCAAATACGTTGCCCGGATAGTGGAAACAGAAGTAATACATATTGAAATAAATACTAAGCTTTGAAGATAAAACAAGTTAGGTTATGGTGCGCCTTTAGTTTTCAATTTGTATACAAAATATTTTTATAACTTCTGCCTAAATTACTGCCTGGAAACATGGAAACGTGGCTTGCCGGGGTCGAGCAGCAGACAGAAGACAATGCCGGGGTGGATTGAGAAAATCCGCAAGTCCCGCAAACAAGGTCATGGTCGGCCAAGAAAGGGGTAGACGACCGGGAAGGTATGGTCCTAAAATAGATTGAAGTGGGTCATGTGTGGACAAGGACCAACCAGGAGATAGGGATTTTGAGGACACAGAGAGAGAAGTCTGCGAACACTTGAAGAGATCGATCTGGACCGTCGGTGAGAGCAGTCAGAGAGAGTTGATCCTGGACCATTTTGGTTTGCACGTGGGTCTCCGGTCGTCTACTGCTGCTGCTGCTGCAGAGAGAGAGTCACCAACGGGAATCGACCCTGTCCGAGCTGCAGACCTGGTAAGTCGCATTCCATGCTTCCAGGTATCGCGTCGGTTTGCCACAAAGATAACCACGGTTAATCTTGAGAAAGGGGGGGTACATGCATCCCTGGCAAGGCTGGAGAGCTTTCGTTTTATATAAATTCTGATAAAAGGAATTCTTGTTTTTTTATTAACTAAAATTGTATTTCCTTTCTTTCCTGCGGGTGAATAATTTCTTGCAGGTGGCGCCCAACAAACCGCATACCATTAGTTAATTTGACTTTAAGATCACCACAAGGTTTTCAGTCTAAAGCTATGGACTGTGATGAACGATTGTCGTCGAGGGTAGTTCTGGAAGTACTCGAACTAACGAAAAAAAATTGGGAAAAAATATATTTATTTCTCAACGTTGTCTTCTGTCAGCTCGATACACTTTTCCCAGCGACGGTAAAAAGCTTCGATGCCCTGTTTAAAGTCAGAACAATCAAGCTCTTCAAAGTAGCCATCAGCCGCTGACTCCACTTCTTCATTATTGGCAAACATTATATCTTAGATCACGTTTGAAAAGAGAAAATAATCCGAGGGGGAGCTAAATCTGGCGAATAGGGTTCACAAGGAAGCAATTCCAACTTTAACCCATCGAGTTTGATCTTCGGGATAATGGATGTGTGAACTGGTTCATTTCCGTGATGAAACAACACTTTCGTTTGTGCCAAAATACGGCCATTTTTCCTGATCTCATCACTTAAACGCATTAAGCATTATATTAGCCGTTGGTTGTTTCACACTTTTGAAGATAGTCAATGAAAATTTTTCCACGCGCATGCAAAGAAAACTGGCTCAATGAACTTTCCAACAGATGGAACTGTCTCCTTCTATGGAGCCGATTCAATACATCCCATTCAATACATTGTTTTGACTGTTCCTTTGTCTCAAATGTGAAGTGAAGGCACCTTCGTTTTATCTATGGTTATGAATCGACGCGAAAAATATATTGTAGTGAAACATAGCCAAAGGCTCGACTGAAACACCGTCATGACGCTGCTTTTGTTCTATTGTAAGCAAACACTTATCCTGAGCACGGCTTTCTCAGTCAACATGCGATGTAGAACACTTTTTTTTAAAATGCTTACCTTGTCTGATAGCTCTCGCACTTTCAGTCGACGGTCTTCCAAAACCATTTTGCCGATTTTTGTGACTATTTCTGGCATGGTCACTTCATTTGGTCGACCATTGTGGTCGACTTAGTGCTTTTTACGGACTCCTTTAAACGTTGTCACCCAATATTTTATTGTTGTAAATGAACAAGAAAATTCCCCCAGAGTAGAATCTGTCATAACGATGACCATTTTTGCCATATTTACAAATTTACTGAGAGCATTCAGTATTGATTGGTGTCAAACGAACACTAAACAATGTAGCGTAGCTGGGTCATTCCATGCCAAGTGACCAAATTTTCAAATAAAATTTTAAGTCACCATCTCAAATCTTGCTGAAATTTTGTGTAGGGACAGATATGTGTCTGAGACAATTCTGTGTAAAATTTCACCTTCATAAGTAGTATAGTGGTTTTTCTTCTTCTTCTTCTTCTTCTTCTTATTTTTTTTAGGGCAACAGGCTACATGAGGGAAATCCACTATGGGCAACTCCCCTTTAATAGCATAGGAAGGGATTTGAAAGGGGGGATGCGGAAGGGTAGAGGAAGGTAGCCAAGGGTTACTAGGGCTCCCGGGCTATGGTTTAAGGATCCTACCCGGCATTCGCCTAAAGAAATGCAGGGAAAACCCTAGAAAAACCTGCATGGGGTAGGGCGGGCATTGGGTACTTGTCCCACGCCCTTCCGATAGCGGGAGAGGAGTTTGCTGTGGGGACGCAGCATTCCCTTCTCCGTGCTTTGACCAGTTTAGGAGGAAGCTTGACGACTATTCCAATGGGAATAGGGGACAACTCTTACCGTATGCCCTAAGGTCTGTGACCCCGGAACATACACCTCTCAAAACAGGCCGAGGTGCCTCGGCTTGTGGGATCCTTAGTTCAAAAATGGAGAGGAACAGACATTCCCAAAGGTAGCACCTTCGTATCTCTCCTAAAAGGTTCGACCTGCGAGAGAATATGGTATAGAGGTTTTTTTTTTTAGGGCAACAGGCTACATGAGGGTAATCCACTATGGGCAACTCCCCTTTAATAGCATAGGAAGGGATTTGAAAGGGGGGATGCGAAGGGTAGAGGAAAGTAGCCAAGGGTTAACTAGGGCCTCCGGGCTATATTTTAAGGATCCTACCCGGCATTCGTCTAAAGGAATGCAGGAAAAAGCCTAGGAAAACCTGCATCGGGTAGGTCGGGCATTGGCGCAATTCAACCGTGAGTGTGAAGTGTCAAGTACTACTGTTGTGGAACTGTAGCAGCTAGCTTCCTGAAAAATGGTAACTACAGACAACTTTTTATGCTTGCCACGATGGTTACAGTTTCAAGGTTTAAAAATTTTTAGTTTTATTGCTGTTATATCACAAAGTTGCTCAAAAAAACCGTCACGTCAATTTGAGGCCGACTTTTCGGGCTTATAACTTTTAAACAGGACGTTTTACAAACTTAAGCTTTGCTAAGCTAACTAAACTCATTACTGATTTTAAGCTGCCAAAGTATCAGCTTTCAATCTCACTTTTTTGTCGAGATATGTGTTAGTTAATATGAGGTTCAAATTTTATGTGTCAAATTTTGTGTATTTTCAAACCGAAATAGCAAAAAACATTTTCTACAATCAAGTTCTTTTTGTTACCATTGGAAAGAGCGGACTTTTTTCTTTTAGAGTCATCTAATTTCATTTTAGAGGCTCATCATTTAAGGCCAGAAAAATTACTTTGAAAATTGCATTTATTTAATTACGTGTCGTGACATACATATATGATTCTACAAACAATCTGCAGGAAGTTGATAGTCAGTCTGACTGGAATTACCATACTTTTGATTTTAGGGCCAATTTATAAGTTTAACGTATACTTGCTTTGCTCATTAAAGTTTATTATATACTATTATTTTATTTAGACAATTATTACTTGCTAGTATTCAGTTTGTATGCTAATTGAAAAATTTCTTTTATTTACTGCAATTTGCCTATTTAAAATACGATCAATCAAATTTTTTGATATATAATCCAAACACATTATTGAAATTTGTGAAATATATTCCCGACACATTATTGAAATTTGTGATACATATTTAGACACATTATTGAAATTTGTGTTAAAGAAGAACTATATTCAAAGTAAGGTAAAAAAATATTCCAAATTTAAAACCAAGTTAGAAATTGTACAATAATTTTCACAATATTTAATGTAAAATTTTTAAATAACAAATTGATTTATAATATGCACTTCAACAAAGGCAAGTCTAATCAACAATGAGTCATTTGCAGCTACCACATCAAAACAAAGTTATGCATCGTTTATATAACTTTTAATAGTATTTGACTAAACACCTGAACGTGTATCATGGAAACCGAAGACAACCCACCTAAATGCACCTTAGGGAACAGTGAAAATTCGGTGTGTCACTATCCAAGATTCTATTCTCACACAGCTGGATTAAAATTAAGTAGTAAGCTTAGTAGCGAAGAACAGGAACTTCTAAGTCGACGATCGGGATTTAAATTTGATGAAGGATCTACAATTTGCCTCTACATCACGAATCAAGTCTGCTAACGAATTTCGAGTTGATTCAGGCAAAGTGTTGTAACCCTTTTGGAAAGAAAAACCATGCACCAAAGAAAGGTTTGCAACCCGTTGACTTGTCAACAGTAGATTACCTAACGGTGCTAACGAAAAAATATGTGAAGCCTGGCCAAAAATTATGCCAAACATGTAGAAAGGAAATGAAAAACCATAAAGAAGCATTAGCAGTTCCATCTCTATCTTCAGAATATGATCCCGATGAAGTGGTACTTTATGAAAAGATGAACTCAAGTCTGACAGCCATCGGCATGCCTGCAATTTTCAAAGTAATTTTTCTGGCCTTAAATGATGAGTCTCTAAAATGAAATTAGATGACTCTAAAAGAAAAACGTCTGCTCTTTCCAATGGTAACAAAATTAACTTGATTGTAGCAAATGTTTTTTTTTGCTATTTGTGTGTGAAAATGCACAAAATTTGACGCGTAAAATTTGAACCTCATATTAACTAACATATATCTTGAAAACAAAGTGAGTTTGAAAGCTAATACTTTGGCAGATTATAATCAGTAATGGGTTTAATTAAATTACCAAAGAATAAGTTTGTAGAACGTCTTGTTTCAAAGTTATAGGCACGAAAAATCTGCCTCAAATTGACGTGACAGTTTTTTGAGCAACTTTGTGATATAACAGCATTAAGACTAAAAATTTTTAAACCTTGAAACTGCAACCATCGTGTAGAGCATAAAAAGTTGTATGTAGTTACCATTTTTCAGGAAGCTAGTTGCTTCAGTTCCACAACAGTAGAACTTCAAACTTCACAATCTATTCACACGCACGTTTGAATTTTTTTGAGGAGGCCCTGGCGTCCCCTCTATACTACTAGTGAATCTTAGATTTTGCACAACATCACTTGAATCTTTATTCAACACTATCACCAAATTTCATCAAAATCCAAGGTGGTACCCAAAACGCGATTTGGTCACTTGGCATGGAATGACCCATCTTCAAATTGAAGCTTTATAGGGTTGGCTTTTTAAACCAGCTGTGATTGTCAAACAATAACCAGCCATTTATACGTCAGGTCGCGTACTTCTGGGTCTACCCTTGTAGGTGTCATACTCTCAGATATTAATATCCAACCTCGTATGTGGAGATACTTAAATGAAAATGCGCGATCATGCTTAGCTCTCACGGCGTGCAAGTTGGTACCTACATTTGTAATTTAATTGTTGAACTGAGTGGCGAGTTGCAAAATCACAAGTACAATGTCCGCTTACATTACGACTCGTAATTTATTGTGCTGGAAGTAAGGTTAGAGATTATTTCGTCCAACTTCAGTGATGAATGGAAGTAAATAAATGGAAGTTTTAACTGCCGTCGGATTAGGAGAACGAGAAATGCATCGACGCATGTCTGCTGTTTACGGCGAACGCAACAAGTCATGTTCGCTTGTACTGCAATTGCACAATAGGAACGAGTGTCATTGTGCGACAATGCTCGCCAAGGTCAGACTCATTGTGTCACCGTTCCTTCTGTTATTTCTGCGGTTCATGGTATTCTGCGGAGAAATCGACGAAGCACTGTGGACGACGTGGTGGGCGAATGGGCCAGGGTTCCGCAAATGGACTTTTGACGAATCAGCAGCATTATCGAAAAAAAAAAACCGCGGAATGGACTCGGCATCAGACGACAAAGGATAAAAAAATAAAAAACAATGGCTGATCCACTGAGACACTTACTGCGGTACCACGAGGAACAGAACGAATTTCTGTCCCGTACTGCCACTAGGGACTAATCGTGTCACCATTTTAACACCAAAAGTGTCAAGTTCATCATACAAGTTCCGGTAAAGTCATGGAATCCTTTGATTGTTGTGGTTCCTTGCTTGCTAAATTTCTCGAGCATGTGACCTCAATCCATGAACAGCATTATGAAGGAACTTTACAAACATTGAGTAGCACCATAAAAAGTCAGAACTCCCAGGAATGGAACCCAACGGCGATATACTTCTGCGTGATAATGCCTACCCACATACTGTCAACTCCATGAGAAATACGATTCAGAGATTTGCTTGGGAACGCTTCAACACCCTCCATTAAGACCAGACTTCTCCCATGAAAGTAAATAACACATTATTTAAGAATTGAAGAAAGACATTTGTGGACGTAGTTTTGCATGGGATGAAATCGTGTGGGACTCAGAAAAGATCTGGTTCGGATGACAACCCACCAACTTTTTCATGAATGGGATTGTCTCGTCATAACTCGCAGTGGGGTAAATATATAAACTGTTTCGGTGTTACTTTGCGGATTATTAAAAGTTCTATTATAATTTTTGGTCTCTGACAGTTTTCTATTCGACTGTCCCTTTCCTCACGATTGAGCATGAAATACACAAAAGCTCTTAAACTGCGTTGCTTACCAGTACTGAGGGTAACGTCCTCAAGTTGTATTGTAGTAATATCCACAGAATCGAATCACCTGTAAGTCCTGAAGAGTCGTGAAGAACATGATTGTGGGTCTAATTGTGGACTGTTCACATTTTTAAATCTTTCAGCGTCCACATGGAACTCGTCAAGGGGTTCAGAACTATTGATAGGGAAAATCGAGTCACTACATTACAGTCATAAGAAGGCAACTTAATCCTTATTTGAAAATGGCTTCCACTGAATACATATGAAGATGAATACTATTCTCCGTCAATATTGCTGAGAACTAAACAAATGTCGAGTCGGAAGGAGATGTATCTAGAATTACTTTTAAATTGATTCAATGGTTCTTACTCAAGTCCTGAGGATTACAGTTAATGGAAATAAATGTTGTAACACTATTAGCGTATATGCTAACAAATAAGAAAAGGTATAGTAAAGCAGAGGAAAGTATGAATCTGAATGGGGAGGAATATGAACTCTACAGGAGTAGCTGAAACCAACGATATGAGAGAAGAAGTACATGCTAGGATAATAGGAGTTACTCTACATTATGTAAAGTATTCAAATGAAGAAGTAGGAATCTGAAGCTGACTTTATCGTGCGTTATTGGGATCTTTAATGATGTGTGGGGCAGAGACTTGGATAATGACGGGTGGTGATGTTACGGGCATCGGAAATGAAGATAATTTTTAAAATATATAGCCCAGTAAATAATGCAGGGCAATGGCGAATCATAAATAATGAGATCAGAGAGCTGTATGACAAGTGGCAGAATAAAGAATAAAGTGGAAAGCCAGTAGGACGTCGTATGTGGGGCGGACCAAGGCCTAGTTGGCTGGATAACGTGTAGGAGGTCCTGAGAGGGATAGGAGTTAGAAGATGGAGAATCGAGGCGATTTTTAAAGAAGAATCGAAGGAGATTGTTCATGAGGCCAAGGTTCTACATGGGATTTAGCGTCAAGGAGAAAAGCAAAGAAATAAAAACACTATTAAAGAGACTAGTTAGTATAAGGACTGTTTAATGAACAAAACGGTACCTTCACCTTTCAAATAGTCACGAGCTTACTAAACTAATTGAAAAGTAGATAAATCTAATGGAACGAAAAGTTTACGTCTGATTGACAATTCATAATAAGAAGGATAGCCAAATACAGACAAAAGAAGTGGTAATATAAATACCACATTACGTTTCTGGAAGCCTTGTTCCTTTCTTCAGGTGCATAAAAAACGCAAGAGCCTAGAGTGACACAATTGCACTAGTCAGTTGACAAAATTACGTAACCAGTAAAGGAAAAGAAGATAGCCAATTAACTCTCTTTTCAGACATTGGAAAGACGCTGTAGAATTTGTTTACCGAAGCCAAACATGGAAAATAAAAATGATTCAACCCGTTCAGTTCTACGAAAAGTGCCTATTTAAATTTGGAATGACAAGGGTTGCAGAATATAAAAAAAACTATTATCCTAATAACCATATTTAATATTTCGACATAATTCTGTTTATCATCTCCGATTACGGCCACAATTTGATGCCTATGTATCATAATAAAACTTTCATATTTATTTACCCGAAATATTATATTTAATGTTACAAAAAACCTAACATAAACCATTACTTTTCCATATCAGCGATGGAGCGACCCTTCATTTATTGGGAATGTGGCATTTTAAAGTTGCTGACGGACCTTGGTACAAGAAAATCCTGAGCTGCGTCTGCAGAACAATATGCAAATCTTCGTATGAGGTACACATTTTTAAAAGTCATTATTTTCATTAAGAAATAAAATATTTAATTTATATGTTAAATTATTATGCAGTTTATTAAATTGTAACTCTTAAGAAAATGCATTTTTGGTCATTCAAGATGTTTCTCATATGAAGTTAGAGAGGTAAATAAAAAGAAATTGACTATAACAATTCGTGAAACAGGTTAGGAGACGAAATTGCAAACATAAGTAAGAATTATTATCACTAAGATGGAGACATTTTAACAATGATCAAATATTAGGTTAGTACTTTTCGTGTTATAATAGTTATATATATATGTGTATATATATTGTAATAATTAAATAATATATTACAATGGCTGAAATTATATAAACAAAAATTACATTTTACTTTATATTGGAATCAATGGTTGGGACATATTCGAACTTTGTTGTGGAAGAAATAACACTACAGATTGAATTTAAATGTAATAATTAAATAATTAAAATTAAAGAACGATCTGACTTTTATCTTTTAAAAGAGGTTTACAATATGATTTTAAAGTTTTCTACTTACGGCCGCCCAGGTCTCATTTTATGTTTTTCGTGCACAAAATTTGGGGATATCACTGATTCTAATACTCACAGACTCTAAATGTCAACAAATTCTAATTGGCGTAGTTTTGTTAGTTGGTCTAATACAAATTAGTAGATTCTCGATGCTTTGCTGCAACTTGGATTTGCAGATCTCATGTAGTTGTAAATGTACTTCCTTGGTTTGTCTATGGCCAGCAGGTTGAATTTATGCTCGGCCACCGATTACAACATTAGTTTCACTCTTTCCTTCCCGACTGAAGATTGCTTTACTTTTCAATATTTTAAGGCATGTTTGTAACTGCTATCAAACTGTTCTATTTGCGGTCCACTGCCCGACTGCAAAACTTTTTATAATATAAAAAGTTTTGGTCTTTACACCTCGCTGTTCTATGCCTGACTGCACATTCCTGACTATTACTTTTGTACAAAAACTTTTCTGGTCCTTATGCCTCGCCGTTCATTGCCTGACTGCCCGTTCGTCTCGTAGATTTTGAGCGCGTAGAACCTCAACAATGTTTTCTTTGCTTCGCCGAATTGTTGCGGCGTCCGCTCTATATCCTCTAATAATGAGTCCTCTACAATCCAACTTTCCAATTAGAACAATGTCTTAATTACCAATTACTACAATATATATATATATATATATACACTATATGATGATTTGTCTTTCCACTAAAAACGAAGTGAAAAACAAAAATATTTCTTTTATACGAACCGTAAATTTTTAACACACTATCAAATCCAATTAGTGAATTACATTAAAAGCTGTTGTGTATTTGAAGTAGAAACGAATTATTTTCATATTAAAATTGTCTTCGTATAATAACAAAATAAATATAATGGCCAATAAGTCACAACAAGATTAATTACAAATATTCACTTCATTGGCACTGAAATCAATAAATAGAAAACTAAGATTCGTCCTTAAGCTTGGACGACATAAAATTAATAATAGTCGATAATTAATATTTGTGATAAAAATGTCTTCAATGATTTGTATTAATTTGATTGAATAGTGTGTCAATTAGTACGGCACAAAATTTATTTAATATCATAGAAAATAATTTTGAATAATATTTAAAATGCAAGGTACTTCCATGTTGTTTATAACGTTTCGAGTATATAATTTGATTTTGGAAATAGTTTTTAATTAATTTGTGGTAATGAAATAATGTATTGCTTGTTCCTTTACCACTTGGGACAACAAAATATTGTTTCTATTTGTCTTTCCGTCTTGACATGACGGTATTACAGCTAGGTTGTCTTTTGTGACATTTTGTTTAATAATATTTAACTTTTTGGAAAAAGGAAGAAAGATGAGTGTTTTCAATTCTTGTATATTGATTTTGTGTGATCGTTTCAAAAAAATTGTATTCTAAATTCCAAATTTTTTATCAAAATCGTTAATTTACGTAATTTCTCTGTGGAGTTACAAACTGAAGAAGGTACAAATATGTACCGAAACATTGTTATTTTAAAATGATTTTTTAATTTTGTTTAATCTCAGATAATTTTGATAATAGGCAAACAAATCATTTACCTAAAATAATCGCATTTCATTAGTATATCACATCTGATATTATTGGCTGATTGTCTAACCCATTCCACTCGAGAAATAAATAAACTTTTTAACTCGCTTGACGATTACCGTTGGAACATTTATATTACAGAACGCTTTGGCATATTTTCTGGAAGCTGAAAGAGCTGAACCAGGCAAGAACATACGGAATCTGTTCTACATTGGTATAACATTTCATCGACTTGGCTATTTACTACAAGCTGCCCGATACTACCATATGACACTAAAATGTCCGAAAAAAGCTCCAAAAGATAAACATCTAAAAGAAGAAGCTAAAGAATTGTTAGAAGGTATCAAGTCATTCATACCACAGAAAAGTGCATTGAACTGAATGGTAAATACCGAAAAAATGGTTTATTCGAGTAAATAAATAGGCATATTATTTTATCTGTATTTTATGTATCTTATGTGTTTAAGAATATTAGAAAACTATTTAATAGTGATAATTATATTTTAATAAATCATAATTACAAGTTTTTCAGGGTGAAATATCGTTCATGCTGTTACATTTTTCCTATACTGTATTTTATTCTACTACTAGCTGGGTGCACGTCGTTGCCCGGGTTGTCAGAACCCCTGATTTGACAACAATCTCGGTTGTTTTAGCGTAATTTTTTGTAATACTACTCCATTCCCACCCTTAAGGGTGCTCCCCTCCCAAGCTGGAAAGGGGTTGAAATTATACTCAGAGAAGATGTAGGGAAATTTTAAGAATCTCATTTATCTAGATAAATATTTATTCTACGAAAAAATCTGCCGGTGAACATGTTTGAAAATTTCTACCCGCACCGAGCCCCTCCCACCTCCACGAAGTTGCCTAGATTGTCATAAGTAAACTAAACGACATCCATAAACACGATTTGACTCGAATTTTGGTTGTTTTCTGGTTATTTTCTTGAAATTCGCCTTCACCACCACATCTAGACGTGCTCCCTTCCAGTGGCGAAAGGGGTTGAAATTATATACAAACAACATCTGAAGAAATACTATCAAACTGATTTATCCTGAAAAATATTTATTCAACGCAAATATCGGTCGTGATTGCATGTTTCAAACGTTTCACCCCCGTCAATCCCCGCCCGGGGGCCTTAAATGTATAATTGAATGTCATAATTAAACTCAGAGACATCCTTAACCCTGGATTTGACTCCAATCTCGGTTGTATTCGCGTAATTTTCTTGTAACGCCCCTCCACCCCCACTCCTAAGGGGGCTCCTTTCCCATGTTGTAGGGGGTTAAAATTATACTCAGATAACGTGGGTAGAAACACTATAAACCTCTTTGACCCCTAAAAATATTTATCCGACTCAAATATCTTAGCATGTTTGAATATTTCCCCCGACAGTGTTTGTTTCCCGGTCGAAAAGATGCCGTGTCCGAAATTTGCTCTACGGGTCTAGATTATTGAGCGGACCATACACACAAACACACACCCCAAAACTGACACGTACAGTCTATTTTATTAGTGAGATTTCCCCTCGTTTAGGACTAAAATTTGCCGTCTAAATGTGGGTGCGCCCGACACAGTGGTTACATTTTTTTTTACTTGAATTTTCAGTTTTTTCAGTATTGTTGGAGATTTTTATTTGCAAAACTAGTGCTTTTGCGCTTATTACCGGTTTATATTTTGCCACGATATTCCAAGAAAATGATCAGAAAATATTGTCGTATAGTGGGGAATTCAAGTTTAAAGTTCTCAAAGTTGCAAAAATGAATGAAAATCGGGTTGATCAATGCGAGTTTTTTTCTCCTGCAATTTAGAAAAATGGAAGACCTCTGAAGACCCAACGCTATAGAAAGGCAATGAGGGACTAGATTACAATTTGGCCTGATTTAGATAAAGAATTGAATGCCGAAGGACAATTGAAATTCCTGTCCCACAATGCCTGCCATATACAGTCATTTAAAGTAAAGATTATTTTACAAAAATGTAATAAGCCCAAATGAAACAAATTATGCAGTACCTTGCCCAATATTAGAATTAACTTAATATGTAAATCATACTCAATTACAATTTTTTTTAAATAGATTCTCATCAGATATGTAAATGAGGATCCTCGAGCAGCTATTTCAGCTTTCAAGCGCTCAAACACTACACATACAATAAGTTTTGGTTTATTTTTCCACTGACATGTCTGATAGGTTTAGCATAATTTACCTCTACAAGGTTTTTAACATTAGTTGAAGGGAAATTCAACGGAATTCCTGATGCTTATGAGACATTTTCTGGATGCAGTAAAAGGAAATGTAGGGTAGGCTGTATAATTCTCATTCTCTAACATCGTCTCCTCTTCGGCTTCAGATAATATTAACTGTGGTACAGTCGTGTATCAAAAAGTCCGAAGAACAAAAATGTCTAGTTATTTAAAGTGAACTGCCCTTTTTATGAGTTTTAGCTGTTAGTCTTAAATATAGTTGCGTTTCGGTTAATAATTATCACTTCACTCTGAATGAGTAAATGTTCGGAACAAAAATTAAAATAGTTATGATATGTACTTAAATTTCTTTTTTATTTTCAGGTCTTATACACGCGAAGGACTTGAAAATGAACATTGTTGTCAAAACCTCTGAAATGTGTCTAATGTAATCCTTTTATTCTACAATCGTTTGTGCATATGATGTTAAAATAATTAATTATGAACATTTTATAATCGTTTACGAAGCCTTCGTGCTAAAGAAATAGTATATAAATAACTGATTATTCTTTTATTCTATTACGAAAACTCTGTGCATGCGCCTGAAAAAGCGTCCTTAATTGCATATTGTCTACTTTGAGGTTTGGTACAGATTACTGAAACATAATTTTTTTTTGTATATATGTAGTGGAATATATAGTCATAACTGACGCGTTGAAGTACGAACATGAAAAGAAAAAAGATAGTTTATTTACTTCATCGCAAAGTGCTTATTACCAGAAATGTTTGCAATATATGTTCAAATATGCGAACTACTTGATGGTAGCGTCGAATGAGTGATTGGCCAGCAGTTCCAAAGACGCCAGGCATTTCGCGCACGCTTGCAGCCGCAGTGGATAGTCGAGCAACGAGGTCCTGAATTGGGTTAATTGGAGTATCGTAAAGGACGACATTCAGACGTTCCCATAAGAAGTAATCGATTCTCGATAAATCTGGCAATCAGGGTGACCATCGGCCTGGAAAAAAGCATTTATAATTAACTTATAATACCTTACCATGTAAAATAAAGAATGGTAAAGATCCTGAAGACACCGATTTTGTGGTGTGTAATTCCAGAAAACAATTAGTACAGTACGAATAATTATTTGTGTCCTTAGATTAATTTTTTCTAAGTGTGTACAAGCCCCATTATTTATGAAAAGATCATGTTTATTCATATTTTTTTGAAGACTGTTGTATATATTTATACCGGAATACTGAATGCTTGTTTCAAAGAGCCTGAGGCAATTCTTTTTTCTTCGTAAATGGAAACGATGTCTACTTTCGTGCGGATGATTTCTGATACAGATTTCTCTAGGATTTTCCCTGAATACCCAATACCGGGTAAGATCCTTAAACTATGGCCAAGGGGTCTCGTTAATTCTTGGCTTCCATTCAACATCCCTCTTATACTATTATTCCTTTCATCCTTTCTATCCTATAATGGTCCTTTCTATCCTATTATTGTAGTTATTATTTACGCAATAAAAGATTTGCGTTCCAATTCGAACAGACTGTTATTTTTACGGTTTGCTTTTGTAAGATAAGTATTTACGAAATGTGACTGTAACCAACCCAGTTCGCTAAAACGCGAGACATAACAAAAGAGAAACTCAGAATAAATGTTATTTATAGATCTAGAATGGAGACGGTGTCAATTAAAAAGTACAGTTGTTTTTCTCTAGGCTCTTCTTAGCACCTGACGATAGGAACGTTGTGTGGTATTTATTTTACCCTTTATGTCTGAATTGGCTGTCTTTATTATTCATTATTTTCAATCAGACGTAAATTTTTTCATTTTAAAATTTAATTAATTAAAATAATTTGTAAATGATCTAAAAATTGCTATAAATAATTATGTTATTAATTTCTAAATTGTATATTAAAATTTGTTCAAAATGAAAAAGTCTTAAAATAGGACGAATTATCGTATTTAGTTTGTGTATATAATAAATATATGCATAAATATGTTATGAAAAGAGAATTGTTTCGCTGTCTCGAATAATAGTTGCTGAGAGTTTTAACGTTTCCATATTTTTTTTTATTGTAACGTTCCGTGAAAATATGGGTCGTGGAAACGTGCGCGCACTCGACAAGGGGAGAGCTTGTGATAGGAGAGGATTTCCGTCTCGCCGGAATGCTGGAACGCGGTACTGGGAGGGCCAAGTGTTGGACGCGTGTCACTGGAGAGTTCGGGCGCTGACTCAGGAAGCCAGGCGGCGCTTATCACGCGCACGGCTTCCGCCTTCCCACGCCGCTTCGCACGCCTGGGAAACAACCGACGCTACTCCACGCCACGCCACGTTCCCGATTTCCTTATTTACCCACAGGCCGCCCCGAATCGTTCTGCGAGGTTTATTACCAACGCTGATGCGTCAAAATTAAGTAGTAGAGTATCATTTTCCGTAGACCCTAAAGAGAAGTTCGGCTATAAGGATGTTTAAAATATACATATTATATTTATTTTTCTTGGGCTATATTTTAATATTAAAAATAATTCTAGCCATTCATGAATTGAACAGAAGTATTTGCTATGAAAAAAAATTGGTGGGACCTATTTTCGAATTTGATTTGATTATTCTTTAACTGACTAATGTTATGTGGAAGCAATGTTTTTTTAAATTTACAATTTATATTCGCATTGGTCATTAGCGACTTACATCTGTTAAGTTTTGCATTTGTGTAACATTTAAATTACTTTATATAACTCAGTTTTCCTAGTAAAATCTGTAAGGTTGTTTATTGCTGTTGGTGAGTTGCAGATCGTAATCATTGAATGGGCGGCTATGGTTGATCTTATGTCGATATATTTGGGGGAGTCAAAGAGGACATGAGAAATTGTTGTGGCCTTCTTGCATGAGCTGCATACCGGCTGTGGACATCTGTGTAACTGGAGTGCAATGCTCTGATTCTGGATTCAACAACCTGTTGCCTTCGAGATAGTTCTTTAGGGTGCGATATTTCTTTGATGCTGCTGACATTTCTGAGGATGACTCCACATTATTCTGGTTTCACTGGTCTATTCCTCTTCTGCTCCAGTTCCTTGTAGATCTCTACTCTACAGTCCCTGCTGGTTCATATGGGCAGGTTGCTGGTTCTTCCTTGATGATCAGCTTCCATCTTCGCTAGGAGATCTGCCCTGTCGTGTCCTTCTATGTTCTTATGCGCCGGTAGCCAGGCTTTAGTGATCTGGTTGCCGTTTCCGTGAATTTTCACTATATTCTCCCTAATTCGACCTATGCAACCATTTCTGTACACCGTACTGGTTATTCTATGCATTGCCTCCTTGGAGTCTGTTAAGATGATGATGTTGGCCTCCGGTGTTTCCAGACACAATTCCGTGGCTATAAAGATGGCGTATAATTCTGCTGTACTGATCGATGCATTATGGATTATAGCGATAGATTTTTCTTTGCCTGTCGTAACTATTGCGCACCCAACTCCATTTGAATTTTTGGACGCGTCGGTATAAATGACCCTGGGAAAATTATATATTTGTAGTAACTGATAGACTTCAACGTTCCAGTTTGTGATGTGTGGGTTGCTTACTTTAAGCTTATGTAGCGAAGTATTAATTGGCAGTTCTTTAAGCCTCCATGGGGGTGTGCTTGCCGTAGTGTTGTCGCCCATCTTTAGAAAAGTCATTCCTTCTTTTCGTAATATATCCTTTAGTGTAGTGTAGTACGGGGTTAGGTTTCTAGGTGGTTGTTTTTCTGCATGTCGAGGGTTGTGCGGATACCATTATAACGAACTCCTTCCTCTGTAACTGAAAGCGATTTACCGTGCTTGTACTGTGCACATACGGCATGTAAGAGTAAAAATATTACAAATAAATAAATGGTTTTAGCCAGAAAAGTAATTATAAAGTTTATTGAAAAAAATCACAACGATGTTTTCTCATCAGGTAAGACAAGGCTCTATTGATTTACCTGTTGCAACCGTAACATTTTTGAATTTGTTCGATTATGCTTTAACTGTTTAATGTTGTGTGGAGGCCATTGTGCGGATACCATTATAATGAACTCCTTCCTATGTAACTGATAGCGATTTACCGTGCTTGTTCTGTGCACTGAAAAGTAATTATAAAGTTTATTGAAAAAAATCACAATGATGTTTCCTCTCGTACTGCCTCTCAGGTATGAAATATTTTAATAATTTTGTGTGATTAAAATTTAGAGACAAGGCTCTACTAATTTACCTGTTGTAACCGAAAATTTTGCCATGAAACATCGTCGTGAATTTTATAATTTCTTTTTCAATCAGCTTGATAATTCTATCCATTCATCAATTGAATAGAAGTAATTGCTAAGAAAAAAATTGGTCGGATTTTGTTTTGAATTTTATTTTATTATTCTGTAACTGTTTAATGTTGTGTAGAAGTCATTGTGTGGATACCATTATAATGAACTCCTTGTGTAACTGATAGCGACTTACCGTGCTTGTACTATGCACATACGGCATGTAAGAGTAAGAATATTATAAATAATATAAATGTTTTTGGTCAGAAAAGTAATTATAAAGTTTATTGAAAAAAATCACGACGATGTTTCCTCCCCTAGTGCCTCATCAGGTATGACAATTTTTAATAATTTTGTATGAGTAAAATTTAGAGGCAAGGCTCTACTGATTTACCTGTTGTAACCGAAAATTTTGCGATGAAACATCGTCGTGAAGTTAATAACTTTTTAAAATATACTTTATAATTGATTTTCTGTTTCAAGGCCATTTATTTATTTATAATAAGGTCAGACACTTTTACATCATTGTTAAGTGTAAGAATGTCCAATTTCTTGAACAGACCTCTGCAATGTCTTCATGAAGAAACTTGACATAAATCTAACAATCCTTTTCTGAAAAATAAGTCTTTTGTGTTTCCTTGAAGAATGCGACGAAACTAACTTTCAGATGTTAAGAACACTAACTTTTGACAGCGTATGTGACTGAGCTTAATGTAGATTAATGTAGATGTAGAATTTTGAACTATTAACTTTACAAATTTTATCATATTTTGAAACTATTTCTCTAGTTTTTTCGTTTGACATTGCACAAAATGTGTTTTTTTTTACAATTAATTGATAATAATCTAGTTGAAATGATGCTTGAATGCACAATTTGCTACTTCTTCTGCCTAAAATGATCGTGTTGGCAGCAATGAGACAAAAATGAGTCATAGTTTTTTGTTAAGTCATAAAAGAGCTTTTTGTAAAGTGACGAAAGGTTCATGGATCCTAGAAACGTTGTGTGGTATTTATATCATCACTTATTTTTGTGTGTATTTGGCTATTTCATCTAATTCGTCTCAACTCAGAATGACAAGTTTTAGATTAGTGTTACTAACTTTAGAGAGACATGCGAGTTAAATAAAATAAAGAAATAAGAGAATACAGTTAAATTAATTTAATTTAATACAATTAAATCACTGATTTACATTTCATGAAAGTTCAAAAAATTAAGTACAACATTTTTGTCCCAACTTTGGGACCTCTTAAGGTTCTACATTAGTATAGAATTAGTATTCTTATACAGTATAAAATTAGTCTATAAATTCAGTCTATGGAACACAAAACAATACTTTATGACCTTTTTGAAGCCAAAATTTGATTAACGTTGAACTCCTTTTGTTGTAATATTATGACATACTTTCTAATTGAATTAAATTCAAATTAATCTGACTTCATTAGACGGATTTATTCATTTTATTTATTATAAGCGCAAGATAAATATAAATTTTAGAAATACGAGATACTACACAATCATTCTGAGGATCTCCAATTGATTTAGACTCTTTACACAAACTCCCACCCACCCACGTATATATATAATTTATTTTTTCGCAATATATTTTATAATTATTATGACTGATATATATTGTAACATTTTTTATAATTCAATAAAATATAATTTTTTTAAATAAAATATTTCAAGTAATTTATTAATTAGGATTTTACTGACAATGTAAAATTTCATAAAAAAATCATGATCTTAAAAATTTATTACAGTACACATATATTTTTTTAAAAAATAAAGTATTGAATTATCGAAAGGAAAGTATGGTTATATGTATATATATATATATATATATATATATATACATGTGTGTGTGTTATTTTTATACATGGTGATTCTACGGTCATTGGACAAATTTTGGGGGTGATACACCTTAGTAAAACATTTTATTGCGAAGGCATGCAAGGTTGGAAGTGACGCGTTGAAGCACGAACAAATTGGACATGAAAAGAAATAATTGTTTATTTAAATCAAAGTTCTTTCCAGAAATGTTTACAATAAGTGCTCATAATTCCGACCACTAACACTAGATATAAAGAAAGGGGAAAAATCGACAAGAGAAAGGAGAAATAGACAGGTAGATAGGTACAACAAATTACGAAACATAAAACAGACAGATTTTTTTTGATTGCGATGAAGTAATAAATATTTATAACAAGGTAAATATTGCGTACGCAGATTAGTCCAATGTTTCGAATATCAAAGAAATTCCGTTCTTCATCAGGGAAAGAATAATATTCAGAGGTACAGTACGAGAGTCCGAACACTTCATTAAGGCGTGTTATATTCGGCCTAACCCTCGAGAGCTAGTTGCCTCAACATTTAACATCCAAAAGAAGCCTAAAAACCTTCCGGATGCTAATTGTATGGCAGCATTATTACTAAGCTAACTTCTTTGATCTTTTATCAATATAATTGTTTTTAGGAATATGGAAAAACTCTGGCTTTATCGGTTTGTATTTAAAGTATTTTCCATATTTGATTAAATCGTGAATTTTATTTCCGAGTGATTATTTTACCCAGAAAATATTTTATTGGACACTTGTTAGTGAATTCTAAAATATGTTTTCAGATTAGTCAGAAAATTAAGTGTATTTAAAAAAAAGACGTTTCGTCCTCATTTAGGGTCTCTTCAGGTTCAATAATTTTTGTACATTAAGAGTGAAAAAAAATTTATAGGAGTGTTTGGGTTAGGTTTCAACATGCCTCTATTTACCCCCCCCCCCTCCCCAGTATTTACATACAAAATTATTGGACTTGAAGAGGTCCTAAAAGAGGACGAAACGTAGTTCATTATTTTTATTAATAAACAAAATTGTCTGACTCAAGATATTTTATTTAATTAATTATATTTTTATAAATGCCCGATATTTTTCATAATTATTATATGTTTTTAAGATCCTGTATTGATCCTAACTTTCTTCTTTGGAGTCAGAACTGTTGTTATGCTGATAATGAGTGCTGTAGATAGTAAGACTTCTTCGAGAAAATATATCACGGGCTCTTAGCTGATAACCTCTTTTCTAGACTATTATAAAAGCCGAAAAGGCAAATATGTGCAACTCTTATGGCGGCCGACGTTCGCTTATCTGCGTAAGGCTTCGCACTCCTCGTTATCGTTGCGTATACACGCACGTGCGTGATCTTCGCAGTAAGCCCTCATGAGTCCGACTCTGTCGCGATGAGCTACTTTCTAAATCTGAAAGCATCCAAGTTTACAATTTGTCAGGATCCGTGAATAACGTTTCTGTTTGTCGGTCCACTTGACGGGGTGAACTAATAAAAGGCTACGTAGATTTCAATGAATTGTCATATTTGTATTTTTACGTTTTCATGGCTCAAGATAGACTGAATTTAATTGTAAGACTGACGGCGGGAGAAAGATTACTACTTTCTATAGAATTATAAATGGTATTTATTCTTGTAGTTAATAGGGGACGCAGAGCTAGTTAAACAATATTACGGATAGATTTTATTATTTTTTTAAAAAAGAATTACGCTGACGCAGAAAGTTACCTTTTGGAAAACTACTGAATAAATTGATTTACGGACAAATTAAAATAATGATAGATTTATAAATATGACCTGAAATGGAATCCGCTCATATAAAAAGCATATGAACATATTTTCCGACCAATAACAGATATTTATTTTAATAAAACCAATTAAAAATACCAACGAAGTTTCAGTGCATTTTAAATTATAATTTTTAAGAACTATACCTTTTGGTCTCAATGGTCAACCGTACTGCAAATTCACTGATTGAAGATATTTATGATGTATAGATGTTATTTAAAATTTCTTAACTTTTGTTGATGGAAGAAAGAACCATATTGAAGGTACAAAAATGTACTGAAACGTCGTTGATATTTTTAATTGGGTTTGTAAATGTATGTCTGTTATTGATAGGAAAATACAAGTTTTTATTGAATAATATAAAAGAGACAGAAGTAAAAAGGAAATATATTTAATATTGTCCTCTTGAGCACGCGTTTAATGCATTTAACAATTATGAATAATAATAATATGACGTCTTTTTAAATAAATGTTAAAAACACCAGCCTATTATTCAGAATAAAAATTAACAAATTTGAATTGACATATTTTACGTTCTCAAGGCACAACACACACAACGTTTCATCTCTGATTCAGATATAATTTATTATATGAAAATTTAGATTGACGTACTTTTTTTACTTAGGTTGCCTCAAAAATGATAGTCATTTATGTTATTAAATGTCTGTTTTATTGACTTGTTTGATTCTTCCACTTATATTTCAGATTCTTAATCGATTTATTGTAGTTTTATGAAAGTTTTAAAATATTCTACTTAACTACTTCCATAATTAATGAAATATTTGAAATGTTATCTAATTAAATGTAACTATTTATTTGATTACAAATTAATAAATAAATAAACAATAGTCAAATTTAAGTCAGAAAAAAAGGAAATTTTTTTCAATTAACAACGTTTCATCGCTTAATTTTCTACCTCATCAGGTTTCAATTTAAAATATTTTTTGATGGACAGGTCATTCTATGCTGGCTGTCTGACATTCCTTAATTTGAATACGTGTTAATATACATTATTAATTAGAAAATGTGTAACATTGAATCTAGGTTATAGTTTTATTCAAAATTTCGTACATTACGGATCGGGTACAACAGGAAACATTTGTCAGTTTCAGTTCTGCGTAAATTGAAATCATGCCTTTTTTAGCATATCGTTAAAAATATTACCTAGTGATTTTTCCCCGTTATGTGTTTCAGCGAGGAATCATAAAAGCACTGTAAATATGAGAGAATTTCTTTGAGGAAACGAAATTTTATGAACATTATACAGGTATTGGTCTACTCATCCAATTCTTTTCGATTTCACCACACGCCTTTACCCGTGATTGAAACGACCCTACGAAGATATTTACAACATTGAGTCTTAACTTGTAGGTTCAAAATTACGGCCGTTGGTCATTCTTTAAATTGTTGTTGACACTGCATTCTTTGTAGGTGCATATTCAGTAGTAATACTACTCTGGGAAAACTCTGGACTTCAAGTCCGGGCTCCTTGAAACCGGATCAACTTAAATAACAACTGTACTTCCGTATCTAAAGCCTACGACGCTTTGTACAGCACGTATGCATGAAGTTTCGCCAAACCAATAAAAATAAAAGATCATTTATTAAATAAATATAATATAAGATCAGGAAGCACACGGTATATAATATATCCATATCTATGTACGCGTATATTAAAATATTAAAAGAAAAACACGTCGCAAACAGTCACTTGTATTTATTAGAATTAAATTCTAATCACATCTAGAAGCTTCCGATTGTTTGTCGTAATCATCAGGAAAAGAATTGATCAGAATCCCACAATAGTTTTAAATGCTTCAAATATATGTAATAATTCTTACGTAGTTTACAGGTGATTATAATTGAAACAATAGAAATTTTCTAAACGAGTTTTAGCATTTCTAAATAAAATAATCCGCTGTTATTAATTGACAGTTAACAGTTCTCAAAAACAGTATCGATGCTTAATATTTACTATTTTTTATTCACGTTTTCAAAATATATCATCAATATTTATAAGAAAAAATGTTTTTTTTATAGAATCAAGCTCGACATGTATACGGATGTAGTCTTAGAATTTTCTGGTTAAAAAATCTATAATTTTCTTTGTTAGTTTATAGATTATTTTTTGAATTAGTCATACAAAATAATAAAGCCAAGCTTTCAGTATTCGGTCAAGTAAAACTATGTTCACCTTTTTCGAAGCCAAACCGTCATGCCTTCATTAGGATCACCTCAACCATCACGGTGTAAACGTTACTCTCTGGATGTTACGTCTATGGAGAACAGGGCACTGACGTCATATCTGTCGGAAATGACACGGATTGCATCATAGACGACCTCGTCTGCAGCTATAAAAATATATTTTTCAACTACGGCAACAAAATAATTCTTCCCTTTTAGAGCCTTTGCCAATCGGGATGACTGACAGACTCTCGTCTTACGTGACACAATCGGGATTTAAGAGAGACACGTGGCGAGTGTGACGATACTCCTTCAGTCTTAACCACAGTTTTCATGACCATGACGATAACAAACATCCCTGCCGCCCATGTCGGGATTCGAACCCGGGACCTCGTTGATTAGAGGAAATGTCGCCGACCACTCCAGGTTGGCACAGTAACAAAATCATATCCATCAAAAAAGAAACTTTTTATAAAAATCATGGGAATGTAAACATCCTCCAGGAAAGAATCGAAGTAACACCCTGCAACCATTTCAATCGAAATAATATTTTTATTTCAGCTTATTTAACCCAACAATTATATCATTAGTGTTTGTAGTGCAGGTCAAAAACCTTGACAAGGAATTCGAGATACATTGAGAGAACCGTCTCGGTACGGGAGGACTGAACACGTGTTTAAGTTAAATACCAGACAGCAAAAAAAAATACTCATTCCTAAATAGGAGAATAAATAATTGGAACAAATTTCCTGCAAGATTTTTCGGAGAAAGTTCTCTAACGGAAAGAAAATTTAGACTTAATCTGAACTCTCTAGTGAATATACGGTAGTGTAGTGAAGTGAAGTAATAGTGCTCGCTATAAACTAAAAAGAAAAATGGGCGTATTTCTTGTCTCCTTAGATAGTTAAGTTCTATTTCTATCTTTCCACTTTTCTTCTTTTCCGGCCAGTACAACATTAATTCCATCTTTAACTATTTTTAAATTAACCTTTAATTAATATAATGTTATATACATGTATTTACAGTTGAAATTATGTACCTAAACCTAGTTTATATTTTAAAATAATTAAATTAATTTACTCTAATTTCTTTTATTGTAACTTCCCCTATTTAATTTGTCATTAAATTGTAATATCATGCATCTACCACCCGATAATCTGTACATTTGTAGATTAAATACATACATAATGGCCCAAAGTAATAATTTATCCAAATTAAAATTTAAAAGCTCAGGGGCCGTTTCAGTTGTATATAATTAACAAAATATAAAGTTTTTTTATATTTTTTGTTAATTTTGTTCTATTAATATTGGTTTATGAAGTAGGAAATAAATTTATATTCATAATTTTTAAGAAAAGGGATAACTTAATTATGATTATAAACATTAGAGGGGGTACAAAATTTATTACTTAGTAACAACTCCTTACTGAATAATTTTTTACTACTGCTCAAATAAAAATCCCAAATATTCGAGACAATCTTATTACGACTTTGTAAGTTATGTCAATATCAACTGGACAACCAATTAAACTTTTAAATTTTCTGATCTTAATCTTAAATGAAGAGCATTTAATTTATTACTTTGAATTTTTAAAATATAATGAAATGTATGGTAACAATTTTTTAAAATTTCAGTCAAATTATTAAATACAAATTTGATACACGAATGTAAATCCTGAATTATAAATTTATACTTTTATGTTTGAGATATTTTAAATTGGGGTTACGTTTGCAATGGTATTTGAGATCATTAAATCTAATCAAAGATACCAGATTAATATTATTGATATGTTGTGGAAGAACGTTACATCCCCTACAATTTAATAAAAATTTTATTTGTATTTTAGAATATAGCAAGCTATTTTTAAAAAAGGCAATTATTTGAATTACAAATCAATGAATTTATATTTAATGCTGGTCAGCTTAAGTTTATATTTTTATTGTTGAACGTTATACTCGATTTTTGTTTTGCTCCTCTCCCGCTATCGGAAGGGCGTGGGACAAGTACCCAATGCCCGACCTACCCGATGCAGGTTTTTCTAGGGTTTTCCCTGCATTTCTTTAGGTGAATGCCGGGTAGGATACTTAAAATATAGCCCGGGGGCCCTAGTAGCCCTTGGCTACCTTCCTCTACCCTTCCTTTAAAATCCCTTCATATGCTATTAAAGGGGAGTTGACCAACTTGGATTACCATCATGTAGCCTGTTGCCCTAAAAAAAATATATATAATACCACACATCTTTTCTTCAAACCTTGTTGCTGTTGTCAGGTGTTTTAAAAAAGCAAGAGCCGTTATAATTTTAAAGTATTGGAAAGAAATAAACTAACATTTTTTTTAAAAAATGTAAATAATTGGCGTCTTTGAAGTAATTATGGTTATTTGTATAAAACAAGAAGTTTTTGTAATTTAAGAATTATTATAAAACAGTAATATCAATGCTATTTAAGGATAGAAATTTTCTTTTAAACTTATAAATTAATAAAATTTTATGATATTAACTGAATATATTTTTCATATACTATGTAATATGTATCATCTAATTTTTCTGCAGAGGAATATAGTTTTTTATTTACTTTATAAGTCTGAAAGATATTATGAACTGTAAAACAAAAACAGTTTTAAATAACGAATTAATTCCAGTCGAAAGCTTATTTTCTTGATGTTAGGACGAGTGTTCCCAAAGAAATCTTCCAGTGACGTACACTACTTAAGTGGTTGTCGAAACGTCTTGAGATGTTGATGGTCTCACTCGGCTACAATCACATTTCATTTAGTCTCAATGTTCATTGAGCTTCCATACTAAAAAAATATTGTTTTCCCTTTCTTGTATTTTAGTATTTTCACTTTACTATTCCAATTTTCACTGAAATGACAATCAAGTAATGATTCTAGGGTATTTAACATTTTTAAATTTATAGACACTTCATCATTAAAATGTATTTTAAAATTTATTTAATAGTGGTGGCCTCCCTTATTTACAATTTTATTGTCAAATTATTTTCAACAAATAATATATATTAAGTTGCTTTCTTCAAGTTAGTGTAATGTTGTCTAATGATCGTCGTCTTTCACGTATTTCGACCGTGAACTTCACCTGTCGACAGTCGTTTCGTCTCCCAACGCGTCCGGCTCACTACATTTTCAGATTTCATCAGTAACTCTCGTTGTAAATATTCTTACATTTTCATTTGAAGTCTTCCCTTAGATGTTCTCTTCTATTATTCGCCTTGCAAGTTCTGTGGTTTGTGCACAGTAGCGCAACATGACGCCGGAATTTCTAACTGCTTTATTTAAACACAAAATTTACATATTTAGCCACGTGGAGCAATGTTTGATGTTGGTAGCACTTGGTCTTGTGCAATTTCACACGGCGTCTCCCGTAATCACATTCCATACCCCTCGGTGCAAAGACCAAGGACGGTACAAACAGTTGGACAGGTATCTTCGCTTTCATATATTTTTTAAGAAGAAAAACGTCTTGGATGTTACGTAAGGAGGCAGCAGTTACACGGAAAACAAAAATAGAAGAGTATCCTTCCAATGTAATTAAGTTATCCGTTCCAACGTCCTTGTACTTGTGACTATATTTCAATTAATCACAATTATGCACGCGCTGATAAATACAGAAGTTAGTTTACTAAAAAAAAGTGGGGGGGGGGGAGCAGAGAAATGATATAGTAATGAAATCATCTTCCATGGAGGTCGAATCCTAGGAATGTTGGACTTACGTCACATTAGTCTGCTACATGCTGGCGATAAAAACGAGGGTCAGAGGAATTTATAAGCTGTGCGTTAGGAATGTGTGAGTTCTTGTTTGCTGGCATATACTCTTATCTCTTATTACAACATTATTAGCGGCGTTTCCTATTTAGGACAGCTTTATGCGGTTACCCAAACAGCACGTTACTGTCGCTCAGACGTTATAAAAGCAGCGGAATTTTATCAAGATTCTCTCTGGACTGCAAAGTTTGTGGACGTCATGAAGATAAATGCAAGGACATATGCATCCATTTAATTACTTTTCCACACACAACAATTGTCGATATTCTCAGCCACTGACAATGTAATTTTGATACTGCTCAGACCTGCATGTCATGATGTAGTGATACCTGTATTTTATACGCATTCCTGACGTAAAATATGATTACATATTCTTTAAAAAACAAAATATTATTTATAATAAGAAAGATAACCAAATACAGCCACAATACGTGATAAAATAAATTCTACACAACGTTTCTGGGAACCTTGTTCCTTTCTTCAGGTGCTTAAAAGAGCCAAGAGCTTTGTTTCATCAACTGACGAGTGTAGTTGTGTTTCTCTAGGCTCTTCCTAGCACCTGAAGAAAGGCACAAGGATCCCAGAAACATTTTTTTGTCTGTATTTGGCTATATTTCTTATTATTTTCATTCAGACGTAATATTTACATTTCAAAATGTTATTTATCTGAAGACAGAATCACATTAAAATTACGTAATGCTTATATACGTAATGACAGGTTATAATTTCCACCCATCAACCACGTTCCTCAATAGAAATTTTTATAAATAAAAAAAATGCGCAATAGGAAAATATCGCGAAATTTTTTCTAGGCTCTGCAATTAAATAAACTGATGACATTTATTGCAAAAAATTTTAATCAACCCTCAAAAAACGGACATGGCTAATTCACAACTAACAAACAAAAAAGAACTACATCTACGAGCTCGACGAGCCAAGCTGATAAGAAAGACGTCAGTAATCCTGAACATAAGACAAGCACTAATCCACCCAAGAAAACAAAACAAAACATTCAGGATCATAAATATAAGGCGCTTAGTCAATCATTAGGCCCGATAAAAATATTATATGAAGAATAAACCAGTGCTCCACCTATCCCTTTGGAACAGTTAAAGGCTCTTATAGTAAATGCTACGGACTCAAAGAACCCAAGAACCATTATTAGAGATTACCAAATATTCTCTACGTCATTCATATTGGACTCTTTTTACCCACACTTAAATGATAAATCGGCAAAAAGTAGAATAAAAAGGCTCATAAATTTAGTGAAGAAACAAGAGAGTGATACATATTCAGAAGCAGACGCCTCTTCCTAATATAAACAGACTATGAATACAGTACAGTGGAATTTTCAACAGTAATATAATTAATTATCCTATTATTATTATAAATGATTAACAAATGCGAATTGTAAAATGTAAATGTAAGAAACCCACATTTGAAATGTATAATTATTCTTTCAAACTGTTCAATTGTATGTATAGTATTGGAATCAATCTGAATCGCAGCATACTTACGTAAACAAGCACTATTTATAATTTATTTATGGGTCGCCAATGACCAAGTTGTTAACGCGACCATTATAAACCTTCAATTAAAAAAAATATTTTTTTGTTCTTAAGTTCAATGATAAGATATTTGGTAATATCACATGAAGCATCAATTAAATGAGAGACCATTTTGAAATGACAAGGCTCCAACTGGACTCATTCATTGATAACTATTATGAGAAATAAACTTTCAAAGTTAATTTTAATTTAAATTAGTTAATTAGAGCCTATAAAACGTATATTTCCGGAAAGCCTGCAGACATAGATGGAAAATCAAGTGTTTGTATCTAAAACGTGATGGATAATTCATTACTCTTTTTTTTTCCACACACAAAAATTTCTATTATAAAAATGCAGTCACATACAGTCTCTGACAATGTAATTCTACATGTCATGAGATAGTGATATCTGTATTTTTTACAATTTAGTAAAGTAATAGTAGTTGAATATGTTTTAACTTAGCGATGAATCGCAAAATAACTGCAATGTCACACGAAAGCTCAACGCTATCGACGTGCAGACGGTTCTATCCGAGATGACGCGAATTGTCTTCAACGACTCCTTAACGGTCACTATGAATACGTATGACAACTAGTTAAATCTATGTAACCCTAAAATTTACGTTAGGCGACGTCCGAGCGCTCTCTCTAGCTAAGTTTCTGGGACGGACTGAACGTACTCATTTAATAATTTTACTCTTTATACATATTTATAATGCCAATTAAAGCTAGAAACATGTACATAATTTGAAATCAATAAACGTCAATAAATGTTCTCCAATTTTTTAGTGTTACCGATTTCATTACAGTAATACGGCTAATGTTTGTGATTATATTATTTCTGTGGCTACAGCTGGGTGTAAAGTAATTTTGCTTACCAGAAATAATAGGACACCGCCATTGTGGAAACACTAACATAAAACGCCGAGCGCGTAGTTGCTATCGGATTTTTGTTCTAGCTTTGAGCCCGCCGAGGGCTAATGTTTATATACTTTTTCTATATTACCTTCCGATTTCAATAATTTAATAATGAACCAATAATTAAAAGTCTTTATTTAAAATCTGTGAAAAGTATTACACGTTGTTCTCTACCCGCACCAATAAAAAATATCGAATTATAAAATGATCTGATAAAATTAGAAAAAATCGCCCCAACTTATATGATTTAATAAATATAAAAAACTCATCTTTTGAGTAAATAAAGAAATGTTAATTAATGTAAAATTAAGGATTTCGAATAACGAATTGTGGTCCATTGAAACGTGAGAGACTTTCACATCTCAATTTGAGTATTAAAGAGTAACGAGGACAGCTGATCAGATAATTTAATTACCTGATTTTTTATTGATTTCTGTTGGTATGTGTGGAAGGCGGTGTGTAAGGATTTTAACATCACAAAAGAAATATACCCGTAAATCGGGTGTAATTCAGTTGAAAATTAATTAATATTACGTAAGTCTTTTACAGTAATATTTTTGTGCAATTAAATTAAATCCCTGAAAATAATTGAATGATAAAGAAATTTAAATCAATTAATAAATAAAACGGCGAACACGAGAGAAACAATTTAATTCCAAGTACCAGAACATTTCGTTCCTTTTTTTTCGGAACTTCTTCAGGTGTAGTAAAATATAATATAAATAATGTATAAATGAACTAAACGTTCTGTTATTTTGTATTAAACTGTTTCCGACGTGTTGGCCGTTTTATTGGTTTATTGATTTAAATAAAAAAATGTCAGTTAATTATAACTACTAATGATGTTTATTTATCATCAACAAATGCAGTTGGATGCATGTTCTTTTGGAGGGTGACCATAATATTTTGCACTTCTCGTCGCTCCGGAGACTGCAAATTATTTACTAGATGGGTCGTGTTTGCGGACGCTCTGTTATCTGCTTGAATTATTGAGGCAAACACTGCAATAAAAGTGTCGCTGTTTGTTTGCTAACAGGGCTACAACCTGGCGGAGAGAATTTCCCACCGGCTGCTTCCGGTTCGTGACCCTCCGATGCCAACCAAACATTGTGATGTGTAGGAAGCGATTCACAAGAGTAGCCAAAATAATAAATCTTGAGAAGGTCCTATTTTAAGCTAAGGTAGGGTATGAGAATGTGTATATGAAGCATTTTTTCTCATTTGCTTAATCGGCTAATATAAACCCGTTGGGCGAATTTTCCTGAATAATCTTCATAACATACAAGATATGGTTAATGTAATTGCTCGTTAAAATTTTTAATAATTGGGCAAAAATCAGACCTGATATAACAGACCTTGCTTTAGGATCATCAAGTGATTGAAATATGTAATATAAATTGTTAACATTTGCATTATATATTATGCCTGTTAAAATCTGTGACCCTTCATAAAACGTTTACCTAATAATACAGCAGACTGAAAATTAAAATTACACTTATTAGCTTTCCATTTCCTGAAGACCTATAAATAGAAACAACGATTTGTCGACAGAAATTGGATGATTACGTCAACGTTGTAACACTCACTCTCATGCTTGAACAACTTGATATGAGATAATATTCATTACTTCACTTAAAGGACTATATAGTTATGAACTCATAAGTCTTTTTATCTATTATGCAGTGGCTGGTCTCACGTCAGTTACATTTCAAGGGGAGTGGAGGGATGGATGACATTTTTGATTATCATTCTCAATAATCACAACTTAATCCAGTTACAATGTGCTGAGTTTATTGATCGCGGTGGAACCTGTCCCACGCCACTGAATTGCCTACAACAAAACACCTCAACAGGTAGAATAGATATTGGCTTTTAATCGCAGTACTTCAAGGAAAACCAGGAACAATGGAAGATATTTAAAATTATACTTTTAATTTTGGCCCTAAATTGATTGGTGATGCTTCAAATCGGTACGTAAAACTGAAAATACAGAAAATGACTTTTTTTTATGTAGACGATCACTGAAGCCACGGGTTGGAACTTCAAATAGAATAAAATAAGGTTCTCTTGACTCAGAATGGCCAATGCTCTTTGAAGCTCTTGGACAGCCACAATTCATTAATTATTGAAGAAAATAAATAAATCATGGCTCAGTGGATCGTTATCCGAAGCCCGAGGTATCGATTTAGAACACAGTTCACTCAGCTGATTTGTGCAGAGTGAGACTAACCCATCATTTGGAGTTTTTAAACAATAAAACGTTAACTACAATATCAAAAGGTGCGAATGAGAGGAACATTTACAAGTACACCAACCAGTGACTCGAAAATTAAATGAATCGGCTTAAGAAACCTGAGTTATGATTATCTTTTATTATCATTAGTTGTACTATCAACCAGGTGTTTGGGCATTGATAATATCCTTCTGCTACTTGCCCCGTTCCTAGATTCTTCCTTCATCACCCAATATATTCTTTTCTTCCAATCAAGTCTTTCACCACATGACCTTCAACGATGTTGTCCAGTAAAATAATTTTTTAGGATGTTTGTGTTCCAGTTTGCTTTTTTCTTAAAACTGTAGTCAAGATAGGTCTTTTTTATTAAAATTTATGGTCGCGTCAACCATATTAGCGACCTTCTATATAATTTAACTGATAGGGTACGTAACATTTTCTTTATTCTAGTGCGATGATTGTAGTTCCATTCAGTTTCTTCTCAAATTAGATGGTCGATTTTGGCACTGGATACGAAAGCAAGGAATGAAGCGATTTTATCTGGAACATCTTTAGTTTTGAATTTGACTATTGTCACGTTTCGCTTTTATTCGTATTTTCTGCATTCAAAGAGCACATGTTGAATGGTGAGGGATAGGTTGCAGGGACTGCATATGGATTGGGGTGTTCTGCAGAAGAGGTTGGTATGTTTATCCTGGAGATTAATATCTATTGGTTTCTGTGGAGGTTCTTGGGAAGTATTAGTTTGGATGATGATGTTATTTCCTGATGGAAGAGTCCGTTGTTTCGAGTTCGCCTCTTTGCTTGCCAGGTTGATTCTATTTTCTTCTTGATTTTTTTTTATTTTTTAGGGCAGCAGGCTACATGAGGGAAATCCACGTTGGGCAACTCCCCTTTAATAGCATAGGAAGGGATTTGAAAGGGCGGATTCGGAAGGGTAGCGAAGGTAGCCAAGGGTTAACTAGGGCACCCGGGCTATATTTTAAGGATCCTACGCGGCATTCGCCTAAAGAAATGCAGGGAAAACCCTAGAAAAACCTACATCAGGTAGGTCGGGCATTGGATACTTGTCCCACGCCCTTCCGATAGCGGGAAAGGTTTTTTCTGTGGGGACGCAGCATTCCCTTCTCCGTGTCTCGACCAGATTAGGAGGCAGCTGGCCGACTATTCCAATAGGAATAGTATAGGAATAGCAGATATTGCCTGTGAGAGAATAGTCCTCGCAGGCCTCTTCTCATAATATTTTCTTCTTGAAATTCTGTACATACTGTAGATGTGTCAGGGTGATGTTCATCCTGCGAGAGCGTCCACCGCCTCGTTTTCCGCTATATGGACATGAGCGGGGATCCAGATAATGTAGAATGATTTTTGACATGCTGATATGTTCTAAAAAAGTATTCTGATTTTATTTTCTGTTTCCAGTCCTGAGTTTTGGGTCCTTTATGGCCTTTAATGCTTCCAGGGAGTCAGAGAAGATTATTACGTTGTTTAGAGGGGATTCAGTGCAGTATTCGAGAGCCTTGGGAAATCCGTTGATCATCGTTGTCGTGATACATGCAAATGAGTTAATCTGGACCACTTTTCTACGATTCACGTCTATGAAGGCGCCTATTCTCATTTAGAAGCTCTTCGTTTGACAATATCTGTCCATTTTAATTTTTCTCCACCACCACATTACAAATCTTTCTCCCTCTATCTAAATGTTTATGCTCCTGATGTAGCGCTTTACCAGGTTCTTCCGCAATCCTAGATTGGATTGGATTCTTGGTGAATGCTGTCTTGTTTATAGCGATACGTGACCGCATTTCCCTCGTGCTGTATCAATCCTTCGTCAAAGAATGGTATTCATTTATACTACTTTATTTAGAACTGCACGTCATAGTCTTATATTGTAGATCACCATTTTGCGTGTAAAAGATCCAGCTACGCGATGAACTGCTTCTAGTGTCGCAGTTTGAGACGCACAGCAGCCCTCGCAAGACGAATGTGATATTTAAATGTGTCCGCTATCTGGATATGTACAGTCTTTTAAGGACTGTACTTGAGTGAAGCACGTTTTTCATCCCAGGAGTGGCCGTGGAAGCTCGTCCGATTCGGCACGCACTTCAGAGAGCCACTCCTCGTATCAGATGACCAGACCCTTATAACTCGCAAATGCGGAAGGCCTCTGGCTACCAGGGAGCAAATTTACGATCGGAGAACAGATAGCGAGCTGTTGCTGCGACTTTCATTAACACCAGTCAAGGCTGCAATATGCCTCTTGACGGTTGCCAGATAAAAACGTTTATTTCCCTAACTGATAATCGAACAAAGTAGGTTAGCATTCGATATTATTCGTCGTCGTCTCCAATCGACAAGATAGTACAGAAAAATACTTGCCGTAAAGCTGTATTATTAAACATGGAAGTGTTTACGTTACGCAGATGTAAAACATATTTATTTTCCATAGTCCGTTATTTTATTTTCATATAAAGTAATTTAACTCAATTTTCTATATGATCAATCTAGAAAATTCTTGAAATCACAGTAATTCTTTAACTTATTAAGATTCTTTATATAATGTAACGTTGGAAAAGCCGAAACAATAATTATTTTTTTCATTCTGAGTTACGGTATCATTCTATAATGGTTTTAAAATGGGAGCATTTCTGGCTGTCAGCGAATGAGAGCAGAGAAGTAGACAAAAGTTTCCACATCGTCATTAATGATAACAAAACCTTACTGTAGGTCCAAGGAATATAACATATAACAACGTCGCACGAATTTGAAATTTGATTCGACGGCGCAAGGAAGACCTTCGAGGTTAAATCGGCTTCCATTTAAAAATAACTATAATATCTTAGTATAAGTAGGAGTAGCAAGCAGAAAGCTTAATTAATTTTCCCGTAACCTTAATGAGAAGCGTGAGTTTTTGAGGATGTTAATTTTCTTACTAACATATTTTTGGTTAATATTATACAACATTTATTCGATTCTTGGACTTAAATTACTTGATAAAATAAATATTATATAATTTAATCCAAAAAATAAATCAGAACGGTAAAAAAAATCTGAGTGAATGTATCTGAAATTTAATTTAAGAGGGATGTATTCTGAATCAGTCATACCTACATATTGTGCAATGGAGACAAAAACTACCATCGCTTACTCATTTTAACGTTACTAAAATTATTGTTATTTATATTTTTCATTCTTAAATTTAATAGCTTATTATTCAAATGCCTTTTCCGAGGGAAAACCTGGAGGTCCTAATGGACACCCAGAAGATTCCGCACTTTTGAGTAGTGTTGGACTCTTACACATTAAAATCACCATACTGTTTCCTCTTTGCATATAAACAACCATGTATCCACTCTCGCAGTACTTCGGACTGGATTCGCTTCGTTACCGAATCAGTACTTCTTGTGTGCTCCAAAACTGTTAATAATACTACTAAAAATTATTATCACTATCAAAATGATCAGCAGCAAACCACCACACCATTAGCACCACTAACACTACAATTGTTTATAGGAAACACCTTTGATAAACACTTAATCGTTCTATAATTGTTTGCCTGAGCACTAGATGAATAAATGTGGTCACTTAATCCACGACTCCTAATATTGAAACATTTTCTCCAGAATATGGTGAGGTATTATTATTTCACTATTGTCTTCAAATACTTTTCTCTCTGGTTTTTTTTATCTCTCGCTATTTCCTCAGTCAAGCACTTTCGCTGATTTCCACCAATTGTCACGTTTGCTTCTCTTGATGACATTTCGGAGTGTCATTCTCGATTCTCTATGTTCACCGTCTGAGACGCAGAGAATCTTGCATGGAGACAACCAGTTTGCTTCCCGCCGGTTGTTTGAGGTCTCTTCTGCAGTTTGAATTCATTGTTTGATGAGCATCACCGTTTCCTAAATTCATTTTACCGCCGATTACCTCCCTTCCAGTAAGCTCCGAGTACCTCTTTTGCACCTTGGCGGTCGGGACCTGTTTTTCGTCTGTCTGAGATCTATGAGGATGATGTATTTATCGTTGTTTGCGGTTGTCGCCTATCACCTTCCAGCCTGTAAGCCAGCCATTAATTCGTCAGACGGGCGAAGAAGTTCGTGATCGTCCCCTGTATCCTGGTCGCCGGAAAGTTGGCGTGAATCCTCTCGAATCTGGAAGGAGCATGAATCATTCCAAAGCTGTTTAAGTAACATTAGGATATATAACTTATGATTTTATTTTGAATTGATTTATTTTATTCAATAAATCAAATCAGAAGTTATATATCCTAATGTTACTTAAACAGCTCTGGAATGATTCATGCTTCTTCCAGACGCGAGAGGATTCACGCCAACTTTCCGGCGAGTTGGACTTGATTTATTCCATATTTACTAGTTAAGTATTCTACAAGTAAATATTAATAATATATATTTAATTCATTCGTAGCATTTAATGAAGAACAAGTGTTAACTTCATCAAGTTACAGTTTTTGCTACTTACTTTTTTATTTACCAATTTCATTAGCACGCTCATGAATTTTTTCTAATTTAAGCTGAATACATGTCAGTTTTGCATATTTAGTTACTCAGCTTAACGAATTACGAATAAACAATGACTTCTTCCATGGTCTGTTTAACGTTTCCTTTGAGAACGGTAGTTCTGCGTACCTCGCTTGACTATCAGTCAAGTGTGAAAAATGGTTCAGTCAGACGGATGGGATTTGCAGTACCCATTATCACGACGTATTGAACAATGAAGGAGCAACCAATTATACTGAACTCCTATCTTGGGCAGGGTATGTAGTCAATGCAATTTAGCGAAGTCACCGCGGGGAACCGTGAATCAATTCTCACGGCCACTTCGTCCCACGACTGCTGAGTTACATTCCTCCACCGGTGTTCGTCTACCCACACAGGCTTCATTAGCTGAAGACCTCACAGTTTCGCCCACCATATTCAGTATTTACATGCCAAAGTGTCGTCGATATGTGATTCCATGTTTCCGTCATGGTGTACGAGCGATATCCCGAATCAGCGCCTGACGATCCTGTCTGTTGAGGTTAGGAGGAAAAATACGCTAATAATGTTGATATTAATAATAATAATTTTATTATAATAATATAATTTCAAATATTCCACAATGACATTCCACATATCCTCATCGAGAGATTCGGCTCATATTTCTCAACCCAATAAAACCTCAAACGCAAATTTATTCGAACTAATACTGTTATTATTGCACTGCTGTACTTATGATACTTTGATAATTGTTAAGTTAAACTGTTTAATTTTTTTCTACTTCAGATCATACAACTTCTCTGGTGGAAATAATTATTCAAAGGCATTGGAAGCTGCAAAGATGGCAATTAATCCTGGTCAAACTTGTAAAATTTTCCTCATTTAATTTTTTAAAAAAAAAAATACGCCAGACCAAACATAATGAATTATTTTATTAACAAACATTGTCCTATCTTCAAAAAGAAAAGGAAAGCCACAATAGCCTACTACTCCATTTCTGTTCATCCGAGGACTCCATAAGGGAGCTGGTCAAGTTCATGGAAATAATCGGTTTATATAATGAACTGTAAAGAAAATAATCAAGAAAAATTGTATTATAATCAAGGAGGATGTCAATAACTAAGCTGTAAAGACGTAAATAATATAACAGGAGGAATCACTCATGACCTTAATGGATCATGTAATAAGAACTAAAAAAACCCTATGAAACAACACTTGCGCAGAATAATATCCACGTGAAAAACAAAATGGGGAAAGTCATATCTTAAGCTAGATGCTAGTGGTTGAAAGCGGAAGAGAATATTTATAATGATAATATATGGGAGATAAAATTAACGGAAAAGCAAATTAGAGAACCATAAATAAAAATTAACAAACAAAAAACAAGAAGACAAAATTAGGCTATGCAAGGAATTTAAAGGCCAGAGTTTCAGTAATGTAATATTTTCGGAAAGATACATTAAAAATAAATACTTGAAGATCTGAAGATCTACGCTTTGACTTTCGCTTAATATTAATCTTCATATTTTTTGTGTGTAAAATTTACTACTGCAGTTGTACATCTTTTAATTTTTCTATTACGGTTGTGTATAATAATACTCATTCTTAATTATAAATAACTATATCTCCAAAAATTATACCGTATTTGATTACACTCTATCATATCTTGTATAAAAATATTTTTTCTGTTCAATATTATTGTCCCTAATTCATAAAATATCCCAATAAATAAACGAACTCTGACAGTTATCATAACGATTTTTTTTATTTTAAGAAGAAAGAAATGTATAAAAATTTTAATCTTTTGTATGTCAGTTTTTCACTGGTAAATAGTGAACAGTGGACTGTTTTATTATTTACGAGCATATTTCAGTTTCCTTTGGGAATGTTTGTCTGAACGAGTATAAATGACCTGGCAAATGAAATCTGTAAACCTCAGCAATATCGATGATGGAAACCTGAGACTACATGAATGACAGACTTCAGTTAACAAAGGTTTGATGAGTATCGTCACGATATACCAGTACCGTTATTCTGACCACACACACAGCCGTCTTGGGACTTTACCTGACACCCAATGTCACCATCGGTTTATCACTCCGGCCATACATTTTAAAGAGTTAATACCTCACTCTCATAACGTATGATATCCTTACCTGTGGTAAACGTCGGGTTAAATATCAAGTTGCCATGGGCGCGTTATCAAACTAATTTACGTTTCTTATGCTCGTGCGTACTAAAAGGGATGTTACGTTGTCTTCTAAGAAATAAATTAGTAACGGAGCTGTAAATTCTGTTCAGAATATACGAAAGTTCCAGTCTATTTTCAGTTAAAGAGTATTTAGTTTCATGTACAGCTCTATTCACATGAAAAAAATTTATTTACTGAATCCTAGAATATATATTGTATTAAATACCATAATATTCCATCATTATAGTTATTTCAATAACAGTTATCAATCCATAAAAAATTATGGTGTGACCAATTTTAATACGGTAAATTACTGTTACTCAAAATTGATTCCATTGCAAATTGTTTGTTTTTTAATCTCCCAGATTCTATTAAACATTTAAGAAATTATAAATCCAAATTTTAACATAGTACGTCTATTCGATTGAAACATTGAAATTTTATTCAGAGTCTTAAAATTCATATTTTTGTAATGATATATATATATATTCTGACAATTGAGAAAATTTATAAATAAACAACAGCCAATTTGAGATCAGAAAAAATATATTTATTTATGGAAAATTTAACTACGTTTCGTCACTAACTTTGCGACCATTTTCAGCCACGACAGTCAAGGGAGAATGACCTGATTATCAAAAATTGTTTGTACTTCAACCTTAAGAAGTCGAAAAGTTATAGACGAAAAGTAGTTTAATTTTCCATAAATAAATATCGTTTCTCTGACTTCAAATTTCCTGTTGTTTATTCATAAATATTGTAATTTTCTGTACAATAAAAATAAAGGTAAAAACCTCTACTATTAATCAAACTGTGTTTTCCAATTTTGTCCAATTTGAAATATTTGAATTCTGTTTTTTTGTAGGGTCTACCGAATAAATTCCACGATATTAGAGTTGTTTATTAATAATAATTCGGAAGATATTTTGTGACCTAAATGCGTAAAGACAAACCAATACGAAGTAGTGAGATACCAGAATTTTTCAACTTTTGCCAACTTATGAATGTTCATTGCTGCAACTAAAATGTCTAAAAGGTCTTATTGGTTTAAAGGAGTGCCTTAAGTTATTGCCGTCCTTTGGTTATTAGAAAATCTTATATTTTCCAACATACTCTGCATTACTCGAACGGTATTGATGGGAAAGATATTGCTTGATTTATAATAAAGAGGGGAAAATAGTAGAGGTTTAAATTGTAATAATTACAAACAAAAAAAAGAACCAACCAATAAAGCCCATCGGTAAAGTCGGTTCATATTTCAAGAGATAGTAATTTTCTAGCAGTAAAACTAGTAATAAGTAATTTGATAAAAAAATGAAATAAAAAGAACGTGATTGCCCTACAAGCCTATTTAAGAAAGTCTCATAGCGGACAACTAAATTATTTGCTAGTGAAAAATAAGGCTGATTTTATTATTATTAAATCCCATAATATACAGCTATTAGAATATGAACATAGGATATTAAATTTAAAACATTAAAATTCATAATAAATTTCAATTCTGATTCAAAGTAAAATTAATGCTGAAAATATAAAAGTGTAGATTAATTATAAAAAAATAGATAATGAATATTTTATCATCTAAATTTTCTGTTTTTTTTGCTACCTTATTATCTGTTTGTTATAATTAATTCTATTCAGAAAGATCAGAAAAAAAATTTCTCATTGGCCTGTGACAAAATCCCGACTCCAAAACTACATTTTTTTTTGTTACAGAAACAATACTTAAACAAAATGTACAAATAACGATAAATCTATGAACCCCATTTAGTATATGTTAAGTAAGTGGATTCAATTTCCTGTTATAGACTACTAATATTAACTAATTTGTTCCTAAAAATTATATCCTTTTACCGCATGGCGTTTAATAATACGGCCATTTCCAGTAAAGCTAACGTATTCCTTCGTCATTAGCAAAAAATTTATGAATAATAATCATAGTTGTAAATTGGAGTAATTAATGTCTTGGCGTATTATAAATATTTTGAGTACAATGCCATTAATGTCTGGCAAAGACCTTTCGCTTTTAGACTTTTTAAACTTTATAATTTTACTCTAAATTTGTTTGTCTATCAATTTTTGGCAGATATTAATGTCCGAACATGACATTGGTTACAAATTATTTGTAGTTCTCCAATCCCGAATGCAATGCACACCTGATGAAATCCTAATATCAGGAAGCTACGTAATAAAATATACATTTTTATCAATGGATTTATTAAATTTTTTCTGACTTATTGCTAATTTATTAATTTAAAGAAATTGTTGTAATATATATTTATACAATATTTTAGACTCAGACTGTCTAGTTTTAATGTGATATTCTTATTTATTTATTCTGATGAAATAATGATTGGAATCTTTGATCTATCTTATTCGTTTATTGAAACCAAATGAGAATAAATGATAAACTAACTAATTACGTCTTGTGGACGGACAGGTCGTAGTATGTAGACGAACCGTATTAGAAAGAAAATCCTTTCAAAACAAAGAAAAAAATCAGTTACCGGATCACTTAAATATTATTTTTATCCTACTTACAATCACTAAAAATTGAGACTAATAAATATGGATTTTAAATACTTTACGAGGTGTCTACGGAATCTGGAGCCTTATAAGTGAATTATTGTGTTTAAATGTTTTGTTTTGGATTAACTCAAACCCCTCTGTAGTTTGAAGAGATTCTCTCCTAATGCTGCGTAAAATATTGAGCCACAGGCGTAGAGACCACCTAGACCGTGTGAGAGAAGCTGTCGCGTCAGTAATTGATGTAGCACGTAGTAGGGCTTAGGCGAAGCTCTGGACAAGCCACGATGAAAAGACGAAACCGACGGAGCGCCGTTTGTAGTTACAGAAATAAATGATACTCACAAAACCCTCCCAATTGCAAAACCTACTCAAATAATAATTAAAGTGAAAAGACTAAGATAGTTCATGAAAATATAAATTTCCAAATAAAAATCTTATATGTTTACCCTTAAAGACTGATCTTTCGGCAGATTACGCAACTATCATCTGAAAAATTATATATAATTGTGCACAACTTTCTTCCAGAAGCTGTTAAAAATCTGTTTGCTATTTATTCGACGTCTCTCCATATTAATGGTGAAATAGTGCAAATATGAGTGAGATTCGTGTTGAAGCTGTTAAAAAATCTCTGATAATAAATCAAAGTATTTCAATATTTTTCAGTTGATTATGAAACAATATGCAGAAACATGCTCAAAATTAATTGAATCAATGGCCTGGCATAAACAATTCTCAAAACACGTACTTTTTGTCAGTAGGAAAATTATACTGAAACGATTTAGACCAAATAGGTTGATGAATAAAGTGAAAAACGAGCTGTTGTTAAATAATTCAAACTTTTTTAAGTGAATAAGTTTGGATGTCTGACAACTGATTCAAAGCATCATTCGCGTTACCGAATCAAAATTCACGAGTTACAAGTATTGAGGAATTTTGTTACTGAATATTTTCCGATCAGGTACACACAAGAAGTAAAATAACTGTCGATGCGTAAAGACGTACGAGTCGAGTTTTGTGGGGTTCCTGATAATAAACCAAATTCATAACAGAGATTTTTTTAACAGCTAATGCAACATCTTAACTCGAATCTTACTCATATAGCCCTATTTGTTTTACATGGAGAGACGTCGAATAAATAGCAAACAGATTTTTCTAAAAACTAAATTTTTTAATTTTTACCGTCTACTCATTAACTTGTTTGACAAATACGGTGTTCGTATTATTTTTAAAATTTTCAACAAATTAAAACTAGTCAAAATTTTGAAGACGAAATTAATATTTAGGATAGGGAAATGTAAGATACAAAGTTAAATTATTTGTAAATGTAATTCTTGTTATATAGGTCAAACTAAATCTATTTAAAAACCTGCATTAAAAAACAGAAAAAGAAATAAGTTCAACGTGAAAAAATATTCTGTTATGCCCAAACATATATTTAAATAATCATAATTTTGATAGGAAAAATACTCAAATTTGAGATTAAGAATGTGGGTATTATTAAAGATTGATGAGTGAAATTTTATGTCCAATGATTCTTCTAGAAATATGAAATTTGATACTAATAATTTACGACCCATTATTATTGTAAATAATTTTTATTATTTAATTCGTAGATTAATTTATTATTATTAATACTTTATAAAATAACAGCAATATTTATGTATTTCTTCAAACACTTAACAAACGGGAGTTGCAAGTAAAATTTATGTATCAATTTGGGCTACGATTTGTGGAATAATGTGGTAATTTATAGAAGTCGTTAAATATATTTTGTATCATTTTTATATTAAAAATTTTTTGTTTAACATTTTTAATATTAGAACTTCACCATTATATACCGGATGAAGTCCTCGATTGAGGACGAAACGTTGTGAATATTATGTTTCTTGTTAATAAGTTACATCTGACAAATTTGGCTGTGTTTATACATTTATAACTGAATCATTGTTCAACCTAGAAAGACTGTTATCTCCAAAGGAGGGCCAATTACTAGAATATATGTATATATGCTATTCGCTGTCTTACCTGATTGCTTGTTTATGTTCTGGACCGACATAAAACATTAGGATAACAAGTCAGCCAAGGTGCATCATATCCCAGAATTATTAGAACTGATAAGTTCTGATTTTAATACTTTGTATAATTAAATGATTTTTCATGTAACGAATTAGAATATTTGTGTGAAACAAAATATTAAAGATCGTTAAGCTGTTGAAATGGGACTTTAATGGATTTAATTAATTTACGTGGTATCTAATACTTTCAGAGAAATTTTAACATTACGATTAGTAAATTACTATTGCTGATTACGAGGTCGTTATTTCTTTTGAAACTCAGAGCTAAAATCTTTTCCTCTGGAGATTGCTTTTCTCTAACGGTTTTAATCTATCACACGAGTGCATTGTAGTAGCAAGGAGCTGTTAGGTGTCTGTGGATACACTTTGGGTCTGATGCCGGCAGAACATCGCGGAGAAAAGCGTGACGGACTGTCAGCACCTGGAGCTCGTCTAGGCACGCTACATTACTCCAGTCCTCAGCGTGCTTCTCAGAAAAAAAAAAAAAAAAAAGGAAAACACATTTCTCTGGCCATTAACCCTGCCTCTCAAAAGTGCGTCCTTTCGTAGAGAACGAAAGCAAAAGTATTCACGTTACGTAACACTGCTGAATAAAGTGCTCCGGAACAGAAAATCACTGTTAGTATTGAAAATGAGATCGCAAATAATGGACAGGACAGGGGTTTGAATTGTATAAACTAAATATATTATTAAATTTTGTGGTTTTACTTACACAAAATGTTATGTAATAATGAAAGAATAAATCTATCCTGGAATACGGCTATATTATTTAATAAATTAATTATTTAGTGCAGATAGAACATTCTTTTAAAACTTTATTCAATATTTGCTTATATAATATAAAATTCTGACAAATTGTAAATACATAGAAATTATTTATAATAGTCCAATTCCAATGTACACCTGTTGAAGTCATAATTTAAGGACGAAACATTGGGTAATTATATTTATTGATTAATTGTAATTATTGATAAAATAACATGCCAGTTAAATATAGTTATTAATTTTCATTAAAATAATATTAATTTTACTATCAAAAAAATGTACAAAAATTAAAATTTTAATAGTTTAACTTAATGACTAATTATTCTCGTTTTCGCGCAATTTATATACTAATCTGGGCAGTAAAACGCCCACTTCCGTCCACAATGGCCTCAAATTAATCAAATACTGCAACAATTACTATAAAAATTTAATAAGCCAAATTCATCAATTCAAAATTATACGGATATGCCTTTTGAGGCTTTTGAGAAGTAATGCAACAAATTCTACCACTATTTTTAATTTTTCTCCGACATGTAATTTACACTATTTATGCGACTTTTTGCCTCAATTACATTTTAATAATTGTACTCAGAACTAATCATTTGAAATTGTTATTGACTGTGGAATATAAATGTAATTGTCCCGATACTAATAAAGGCAGTGTTAAATGTTTCAACCTTTTGAAACAATAATATTATCTCGCCTTGTGTGAGTGAAAAGTTGAGTTTCATCCAAGTCACAGTTTGTTTCATTAATTCATTTCGAAAAATATCTGCTTCAGAGTCCAACATAAAACCTTCATTGTATATATTTAAAAAAATTGTTGGAATACTTAAAACCAAGGTAATACCAATTATTTTATTTCGTCGAGAGTTTTAATAATTACATGCAGCATATATTAGTAATAATTTTTTTAAATTGATTTATTTACAGTCGTATTAACTTATTAGATCATTAGAGACTAGGTATGGGTACTCTTGACGAGAGTTAAGCAATTATAATTTCAAGTTTCACTAATTTCACTATAAAGTCTCATCTTGAGGAAGGTACGAACAGGTACGGTTGATATTTTAACATGAATTTTTTTAATTACCTGTGTATTGTAGGTCATAAACTTCAATTAATTTTATATAAAGTCCACGTTTGTCTTTGAGAAAATAGAAATATAATTATGGATATTTATTAGAAAATATGCGGCTTTTTTTGGTTTTAACCAACATATTTAGATATTTGTATTATGTTGTAGAAAGGTCAAGGAAGCCTGTGAGAGTATTCTCTCGCAGGTGAACTCTCCCAGAGAGCTCTGGAGGAGGCTACCTTTGGGAATGCCTTCACATCTCTCTGGTTTTTTGAACTAACGTTCCAACATATCGAGGCACCTCGGCCTGTTTTGAGAGGTGTATGTTCCGGGGTCGCAGACCTTGGGCATAAGAGTTGTCCGCTATTCCTATTGGAATAGTCGGCCAGTTGCCTCCTAAACCGGTCAAGGCACGGCGAGGGGAAAGCTGCGACCCCGCAGCAAACCCCTCTCCCACCATCGGAAGGGAATGGGACAAGTACCAAATACCCGACCTACCTGATGCAGGTTTTTCCTGCTTCACTTTTAGGCGAATTGCCGGGTAGGATTCTTAAACCATAGCCCGGCGGACCTTATTAACCCTTAGCTACCTTGCTCTACCTTCCGCATCCCCCTTTCACTCCTTTTCCTATGCTAAAAGAGGGGATTACCCTATACATAGCCTGTGTACACCTTTTAATAATAATAAAAAATTCCGTTTCGCAGCCTTTTCTTTTCAGGAAATGTATCGCAGATGAGGACTTTCGTAACTAAGACGATATCAAATAATTTCGTCCTCAGAATACTTCTTCGCATAAAGAATACAGCTGTGAATCAATACTGTATATATTTCTTAGAAAATTACACTGACATATGTAGAATGTAATTTAAGAATACCTTCTAAATATATATTTGTTAGTGATTTTTCAGAAGACTCTGTTGTTGGTCAGGAGAAAACTCTCAGGTATAAAATCTTCAAGTCTGAGCGCCTAAGGCATGATATCCCACCTGGTTGATCTGTTACACCTTTTGCAGAAACAGCAGGCGGTGAATCATTAATTTTAAAATTGTAGTCCTCCTCCCTGCCGTTCATTCCGTGAATTAACTCAACTCACAATTAACTTTTAGTCGTAATATTTCTTCAATCCTGATCTTTTTTTTTCTATAAGAAAAATGAGGAATCTAGACAGGGATCGAGGAATAAGTTCGTAAAATTTATGAAGCGTGGTCCATGAACAGGCAGGAGAATCATCAAAGGTAATGTTTGGAACTTTTATTGATAAATCAGAAGAATGTATGTCTCAGAGATCTGTTGGAAGCTCAAAATTTTATCAGTATTTTCTGATTTATGTTGAAATATATTTCTTGCGAAAAACCGGAGAAAATTTAAAATTATCGTTGTAAATTTTTGACCTGAAATACGTATCTAAATTTGATGACGTTCTGGGAGCGTAACGTAAAATACGATGAAAAAAGGCTAGCCTTACACTTGTGTAGTGCGGTTCAAAAACTTTAATTAAAATCTAAAATAAAAATAACCCTTGATAGTTTACGTAGTCGCATAATTCTTAACATACATTTGAGACAGGAGATATTCTGGATTTATCTTTTCCGCCCATCGAACCTTATATGTTTCAGTTAAAAACTATACTATTCACAAGCATTTTACACAACCAGAATTAGTTTTGAAAATATTCTTTTATTATTATTGACGAACTTCTACCTCTTGAAATAATATTTCCGGAACAGTTGTACTTTTATTTTTAGCGCATATTGAGGGCTTCATGTTAATAGTCGTCCTGGTGTGAATTTTTAATGTCGGAACAAATATTATTCATTGTTTTTAATACAGCTATGTTTATCTGACATAATAATGACATAAAATGACAAATACGCCAGAAAAAATTTAATAGTTCGCAAATTAATTAATTGCTAACTAACCAAATGAAATGACGTTTCGTTCATGTTTTTTGGATTTCATCAGGTTTACAAGTACAGGATAACAAATTTGGTATTGATTAATTGTAATAAATAAATTTATCTCCTGTAATATTACGCTCTTCCAATAATTAGTAAAATTTGGAATGAAATTTCCACACATGAGGAAATATAGCCAGTTTTGTAACTTACATTTAATTCCTTTGAAATGACTATTGGTTATTTTTTAAAATTTTTCTTTAGTAATAATTATAAACTTTCCTGCTTTGATTAGGTAAACTCGTACGATGACATAGGAATGTATTTGTATTTCATTTATTTTAATTCGTATTCATAAATTTTATACAGACAGTAACACTTAAAATAGTTTTATAATGAAAATAAAATGTTAGGATATATAATTTTTTGTTCCATGAGATATATATTAAAAGTTTAAAAAATTATATTTAATTTCTATATGTTATATTTCACATCAACATTTGCACTTTGTTATAAAATACTGTTGTAACAGATATTTTCATAATTTTCATACTGGCTGTAATAATGTGATTATGATTTGCATTATTTACGGTTCCCCATCTTGTTTTTTTTGGTTGTGATGTTAAATAGCACACACCAAAAATATTAGACTATAGTGATTATCAGCACTGCAGTGTAATGTAACCACGGTAATTTGCAGCATCACAGTCCAATGGTAGTAGTTAAGAGTTGCTACACCAATTCATTCCCCTTAGGCGAGGATATCTTATTTCCCATATATAATCTACCGTCGAGAGTAGTATTTATGTGGCGAGACTCAAAAGCCCATCATTACCTGAGTCTTTTGCGTTTTCAGTGAAAACGTTATTAGAACAAGGAACCATACGCTGCAAGAACATTTCCATAATCACAGAATAGTGACATCCTTTTAAATTAATATCATACAAAAGGATTTATGGATGCTGGAAAAATAATTAACTCGTCTCGAGATACGGTTACAGGATTTGAAATTTTGTGTAGTTTTAATTTTCAAGCCACACAGTCGTGATGCCAATTAATTAATGGAGATTCATTTACAAACCTCTGCACGCAAATCGATCGAAAAGTCTAAGATAAAATTGTCCCATACACTAACAAAAACCGATAATATGAATTTCAGCATTTCATTATAAAATATGAATATATCAACCTGGTTTGTGGCCGTGTGTCGTGATCTGGAATTTATTTAATATGGTTTTCCATTACGTGGAAATTTGTGTGTTTATAAATACTCTGATATATAAGTAAATAATTTTCTATAGCTAGTTATTTATATATTAATATTTAATTAAATTAATTGGTTTAATGATTTATTTTGAAATACTTCTCTCATAGTTTAATTTTAATGTAAATGGTGATTTATTATGTATTAAATGATTTTTTTTATCTTTTGTATTAGGGTTGATTCAACGATATTTTTTATTAATTTTTCTGTTACCACAAGTAATAGACCACATGGTCATTCGAAAACACGGCCAGCGTTGGTAAATCAGTTGCTACATAATAGTTTCCTCAGATGAAAGAATCATTTATTTTCCTGTATAGAATATTTCTTGCACTAATTCCCTAGGAAGCCAACCAATTATTCTCCATTTGTCGTAATTCGAAGTCAATTTTAAGTGCAACGTTTTCTGGCTAAGTGTCATGCCAAATACTTTTCCAACTATAGTTGTAAGTCTTCATATATCGCCATATTGTTTATAAATTCATATTTTTTTCCATATTTATACATATTTAATTATAATTATTCTAATTTTAACATCTGATGTTAATTTTAAGCCTTTAGTATCGGCTATAAAAATCTTAAAAAATTGTAATTGAATATTGAATTTTTTTATTTTATTTTTAAAAAAATAACTGCATCCTACGTTTGACAAAGAGCTTCAGCCATGTCGAAACTTAGCAACTTAAAAGTTTTACTCTTAATACAATTATTTATCGAACTCCAACTCCTATTTTGCTTAAATATACTTGACGTCTTCATATCACTTTTAACTTGCTTTAAAAATTGAACCTCTTGCAAATATATAATTGAATAGAAACGAATTACCTACCTTGTTGGTCTATCTTCCATACATAATTATTTTCAGTGTTTACGGAGGTGCTACAAAAACTTTGTCATCGAGTTATTTTCCCTCACGACGAAAATTTCTATAAGTTAACTGTATTATTGGAGGATACGTCCGTATAAATCGTGAAAGTGGCCGACGATGCGTCTCGATAGTACGTGACGTTTGAATTTATTGCAGTTATGATTACATATATGAAGATTATAAAGTATGTATTATTTGCACAACTGGAAAATCGATGATATTTATAGATATATTTATTGAATTACAAAACCCGGTTGTGTGATGTTTAGGATAAATACAAAAAAGAACACAGAATAAGGAAGGGAAAATCGATTAATTACATCTAAAAAAAACTTGTACTTACGACAAATAAAGATTAACTATCATTAAAACTATAAATGGCATCCTACATTTTTCTGTACTCGTCCTCACATAATTTCGCTGCAATGCATTTAATATATTAAACTAATTTCCAAACACAATATACTTAAAATATAATAATATTTTCAACTTTATTCAATTAAAATATTTCAATTTCTATGTTTTTCAGAAGAATTACCTATCATAAGATGGTTGTCTATTTGAATTCCGAATAGTTCTATTTATTCCCTCTGTCAATTCGCTTTTTCTTCTGTCTAACATGACACTATTTATTGCATTTAGATGTATGAGTTGAAATTATAACATAAGTGTTTATATTTCTCCAGGCCGGTTCGTTTTTTGTGTTCCCTGAATAATACACGTAGTTCAGCCCGTTTTCTTCAACTTGGCTTCTGATACACTATTCCGTAAGTTTACAAGATAATTTCATAGCTTATTTCAGAATTTTGTTTAGTTCCTGATTGTGCCATACGGATACCAACGAGCTGTCAAAAGTCTGTTCTGTAAGCTACGGCCTTCTTCTTTTTTATAACATTGAGTGCATCTGAATATAAATGGTTTGACCTTCTTCTTACGTTGTGTACGTGTGAGTGCATTAAGCGAAGCTGAAACTCGGAAAAACTTTTTAATCCTGGGTTGTTTCAGGCTTCGTGTAAAACTAAATTTTCGTTATTATTGAAGCTAAAACTAGGAATTCAACTAATATTTATATAATACAAATTATTTAATAAAACCTCTGATTATCATTCAAATAAAAACATAGTAAATAGTGTTTTTACAGAATTTATTTGAGGTATTTTTCGGTAATATAATAGTCATCGTTTTAAAGGTTATAACTTCGTAAGCAGGACAATAATGACAGGAATGAATTGCTTTCATTGGTGCTAAAGATTTAATTAAAAGTGTTGATTAATACGATTAAAAATATATAAATAGTGTGGTAGAAATTAAGCAAGATATTTGTCAAAAATAGATAATAAATAACACCGTGAAGTAAATGAAAGTGATGACTCTTAAAGATTTTCTTCATGTTATTACAAGTGTTTATTTTATCTTGTTATCTCTCATCTCATCTTCATTTGAAGTGATGAATATATACGTACATAAATATAGGTATAACATAAATTTCAAATATACAACATTTAAATAATTAATTATAATTTAAAATAAGTGGTTTAATTTTTATTGTATTCAATTGTAATGCTATAATCGCTAATAATCAAATAAAATATCATCATATACCTTTCTTACAAACAATATTTATTTAACATTGTTTTATCAGTATATTACAACATTATTATTTCCATTATTTAGAAATTATGAAAGTTCCTTTAAAAACACAAAATTTAAACAAACAATTAACATTTGCCCTCACGTTATATGACGTTAATTATGACGTCACTCCGACTCATGTGAATAATGATTAACAAACCTCTTGGGTTAAACCATGGAAAAATATTCCACCTAAGCACAACTTTAAAAATATACAAATACTATTTACTACAAGGTGGACGATAGTTTATAAACGTGCTCTATCAAATAAAATGTTAAAATAATTGTCCTTTTTCCTCTGAAGTTCTACTTAACAAAGAAGTTTCATACGATTAAAACTTATCATCTGTTGCAAGTTCGCATCCACAAAACGGCAACATCGTCGCTGGTTTGACAGTTATCAGGAACGTGAATCTAATAAATATAATATAATATTATGTATAATAAATAATCATGTGTGTGACAAAATAGGCGCTACGACTAAAATTTCCCAATACACAAAATTCTTTAACATTGGTATATGTTATATTAGATATTTTTTTACATTAAGAATTATTTCTCGCCCACCTAATGAAAGATACATACAAACCCCTCTGTTATTTTTAACAGCGATCATCCTACTGGCAAAGAAAAAAAACTTTAACCTGTACCACAAATTTAATAAACACTTTACTTACAGAATATAATAACGTTTTTCACTGGTATAAAATAGTGAATAAATTATGTAACATTAATTATTACTCAATTAATTTGCAATTAATATTCCTAGTGGCGATATTTAATTTTTATTCTTTATACATACCTGTTTGTTATTTTTTTTAAAAAAGAAACTAATCTGGCATAATAACGGATCATCTTGTTCCTGACAAGATTACAAACACATTTAATCTAGAACAATAGTGGCTTACAGTGAGACACTGAATGTTTTGTACGCGGAATACCCCTATACTAAAATATGTCTAGATGTTGTTATTGAATTGATAATAAATGACATCGTTCACTCATGCCGAAATTGCGTTACAGACGGAGTCGTATTTCTCACCAGAATCGATTTTTTAATATTGTGTTTAATTTTTTCCCTTAAAATTCTTGAAGTGGGTTCTCGGAACACAGGTCGAAAATCACCGCACTTTGGTGAATTTGGAATTCTGGAGAGGTGCTTTATTCGGGGGGGCTGTAAGAAGGAAACACTTCTGGGTGACCTCTGAAACACTGTTTTAAGTTGACCATCGGGCATTTATCGCTTCTTTCGTCTTATTTTACTTACCTGCACGATTGATGAGATCATTTTCACCGGTTTTATATCTATAACATATTCTTACAATTTTCCCCCCATTTATTGACAATTCCGAGCGATTAAGTTTCTTCTGTTGTTACTAAATCATTTTATGTTTAGTTCTGCTCTATGGCCACTTCGTTGGAGACGTTCGAGCAACGGAACACGGATTTCGACGAATTTAAGGGAAAATGTATAACACTTAGGATCGTGATCGAGTGAGGTTAAGTGCAATACCGGAGAAGGCGCCCACGAGGCGGCTCGGGACTAATGAAGCAGCACTTACAGAGGGCGATAGCGGCCAGATTCCTCGGGCCTATAATGAACCACTGTCCGATAGGCCGCCGAGGGGGCATTCCTAGCCTCGATAAGACGTCTCTCTGCCTCCTTGGGACAGACACCTGCGATTCGCGCTCCTCACGGCTCCGGAGACCCTTACGGCGTTTTCACACGCTTCAACACAGGTCAGTCAATCTACGAACACTGCCCAAGGAGCACGGTTTCAGATTCTCGTTCCCGCTACAACGTCTTTTATAATAGAATTGTTAAAATCCTGGAATGAATACGTAAAGGATGAAAATGTTTTTTGGACTGACAATTCGCGATTGTTTTTTTCCTCAAAATAATAAGTAACATATGGAGATTATTAGAAAAAATTATATATATTTACTTTCTGTCAACTTACATATTCAATAGGGTCATTTATTATAAAAAAATTACACTAAATTTCGATCTACTCTGGCATACAATTATTAAGCCGTAAAAACTAAAGATTATGATATTTAAATTTTAAGTAATTATCAGTTCAATAATAAAAATAGAAAATGAAACACTCCATCTTGAACATACTTATCTAACCAAACTTAGTTTTGTTTGGAAAACTGTTAAAATTCTGGACGTAGAGAGAAATTATTACTCATGATTCGCCACGCATCACATTAGTTCCAACATAAATTCTATTAATATTAAAAATGACAAACAAAATTTAAATTCTTTTTTATTATGATTCAAATAGTTAACATTATTATACATATTTCCTCATTTTTTGAGCTGTAGGTTGTTTTGGAAATTTCTTACAATTGAAAATATTGACAATTTTTGCTCGCATTAGGACTAATGAAGTGATATAAAATGGTCTAAATTATTATCGTAATCCTTAAAATCTAAATATAATTATGAAATTATATAATTAAATATAGTTTTTTCAATGATTTTAAAATTTGTAATTTGTTTTTATATTTAATCTTTATTTTATTCATTTTTTATTTTTTAGGTTATTGATCTTTACAAAATATGACGAAGTCCAAAAAATTAGGTGTGAAACGTTACGTACGTCATTATTTACTAACAATTTCTTTGTAAATATTATATTGTTAAATTGTAATATTCAATTCATATATTGAATAATGTTGTTTTTTACTTCTACGCTTAATCTTATTACAAAATAAAGAGTAAAAATAAATAAATAAACAATACTGCAAATATTTCAGAAAAATTTAGTAAACTGATTGTTTTCAATATGAAGTTTCGTCCAATATTTTGCGACATCTTCACGTAATATACAGTTTCGAAATTATTTTAAATAGACTGCGTCCTATGACGTCCTAAATCGAAATTTTGTATATTTTCTAATTCAGCATTTATTAACGCATACATTCAAAACTGGATATTACCTGAAGAAGTCTCAAAATAGTGAAATGATTATTTGGTTTAATTTAATTAGTAGGATTTTCTGACATATTGGCAGTATTCTTAATTTATTTTTTGAATAATTGTCAGATTATATTAAAAATAAATTAAATAACTTCAGGCCAAGATTCATGAACCTATAATTACTACAGTTAAAAACAAAACAAAAAAAACACAAATTTCTGATTATCTGTCTCTACTTTGTAGGGAAATTCATATTTAATTAAAAATGTAACCTTAATCATATATTGTACATGGTTTTAATGATATATTCATTATTTATAATATAATTTTATGGTAATAATAATGTGTATGGTCAGAACGAACAAATATTTGTTGTAAATGTTATAAATACGTATTATAAATGGCTTATTCATTTCACCTACTTACTGTGAAATTAATTTTAGATTGAGAACCCTACATCATTCGACACTTTCCTCATCCCTGAAGCTTTGCATCTCCTCTGAGATAATGTAATATAATATGTTACAATTCGACACAGCGATTATAATTTAATATTTTAACATTACTATATTAAAAAGAAAAAAATAATATTATATCATAAAATTGATGCACTTTACGTCTATTACCAATTTGTCTGAGCCTTTTTGCAGTAATAATAAAGGTCTTCAAAAGCTAGGTGATTTATTACAAAACTGACAACATATTAAAGTGCTTAAAAGTCTGCAAATCCGATTTTAATAGTAACTGTTTTATTTCACAACAGAGGTAATTGACCTGAATAAATAGGACCAGTATGGGGTCATATTTTATGTTGCCTTCTAATCAATTTTTCTAGGTTTGTTAATTCGATAAATATTTATTATTTTACACCTAAATAAATTAATGCAGCAAAATTCAATGAAAAGTTTTGTTACACTAAAATATTTAATTACACAAAGAGAATTATTATATACACGTTTATCCTCAATTTTCATGATTCATTAGTTTTGTTTCAAACTCGATGTCGTAATTCAGTTAGTTTTGAAATCTATTTAAAAATAATAAGAGCTGTGCACTCTAACACAAGCCGACAGGAGTGTACTGTCTAATGTCAAATACTAACATACTTCTTCACTGACGTCACTAGCTGAAATGATAATACACCTTATTTTCTGCGTCATATCCGATTTTTCTGCAAATTGAATTTGTTAACGGAATACTATCATGCGGCATTTAGATTTAAATTTATTGTACAGTGTTCTTAATCATTTTAACCATTGAAATTAATCGTACACTATTCATTGAGTTAATTTCAATAATTCTGCACGTGAAGATACATTATCAGAAATATCTTTTTCCAAACTACGGTAAATTTGTTTCTAATTTTGTGTTAAATAGAATGATGCTGAAAGAAGAATTTCTCAAAAGAACGAAGACCTAAAAAATGGTAGGCTCTATTATACAAAGCAGATAATATTTACTAACGACGATAATATCAACAGTGAAAAACATTGCCATAAATTAATGAGTGTTAATTAATAGACTGCTATGCATACTTCAGTTGGAATGAGCTTGAAGATAAAATCTCGAAGAGCCTAGAATTGATTTGAATTAATGAATGGAAGCTGAGTGCATTCTGGCCGAATATTATATTTTGATATTTCATTACGGCCAAAAGAAAACTCATGTTCAAAACAAATATCAGAAGATATAATGTGGTTATTTTTTAATGAAACACAAAACAAATTCGGCCCAAATAACGGTAAACTCAGGTCCAAATCATGTAAATGTAATGCGTATTTATTAGTCAATAATTAACATTCTGAAAAAATTAATTTCTTTCTGTATGCAACATATAAGCTTCAAAACCCATATAAGTGTATGAGTATGTATCCTTTTTGTGGTTCACACTGAATCATGTTGGTGTCTATTTTAGAACAATCAACAACTACCTTGTTACTTGTGCAAACAGAGGTGTTGCCAGGAAATTTACTCACCTGTTGAACGTGCAAAGATTTACAGTGAGAACGTTTTATTTTTAGATTCTAAAGTAGAATTTTTTCCCATGTTATTATTTCACTCCTTAAATAATGTATATTGGAATGAATTTCTCTCAATAAAATTTCAATACATCAATAATTATGAATGATTTGACTTTAAAATAAAGTAAATGATAATAATCAATCGTTAATATTTTTAATTAGTTTTTTATTTTTCTGCGTGACGTCTTGCTTCACATCTTCTCCAAAATCTGATCGAATCTCAGCGGAATATTGTTTTTAATTTTCGTTAATTAAAAATCTAATTTACCGTGGGTAAAGGAAACAGTATTGTTAACGATGAGTTTTAACATTTTTGTAATCGCTGTCGGGTATATGGTCGTATATAATTGCAAAGATGACTGATACAGCTATTTTGGACAAGTAATGGTAATAAACCTTACTAACTGCAGGTTTTAGTTTTGTTTTCAGAAGCATTATTTGAAAATTATATAAAATTTTCTTTTATAGTTCTGAACAATTTACAGAATTATGTGTTTCTTCATTTTTTGTTTGGGCACACGAAATAGAAGATAATATATAGCGTTATATGGTTTTAATTCAGTTTTTGATAATTAATATGAACAGACTGTAAACAATTTTTTTATTTCAATGATATCTTCAAATATAATAAATATGTAATAATAATTGGATAAAAAATTCATATTATAATTTGATATTAACTTTAGCAACTTGTTAAATTTATTTAGCCACACAACGCATATTATCTCTATTTACATTCAAATTCATACACTCTCCATTTACTTTATAACGTTACATTAGTATTGTTTGGAAAATATTAATTTTTATAATTTCTTACAAAAATAAGTCAATTCTTTGTTTCATTTTTCGTTTCCCAATATAGATGACATTTATAAGTAGTAGTATACTTATTTTTATAATTTTATTCTGTTTACTGAAACGGGAAACCGTCACATCAAACAAGACTTCATGAAGTAAAGTTCTAGTTGTTGTGTACGTTAACTCTGAAAGCCAAAGAAATAATTTAGGGATTAATGTAATAATTGAACATTATACTTGATACGTAGCTGTCATTATTTTTAATTATCATCAATAACGCTCTTTTATAAATATAGGGTTCATATTTCCTGTTTGGGAACCTACAATTAATTTAATACTATTAAATTTAAGTTATCTCTATTTAAACGGTATATTTTCCGTGACTGTAAATTCTTAGGAAAATGGCAAAGTTTGATTTAAATTAGTAAATTTTGTCAAATTTATTGATCCTACGACAGTAAACTAATTTTCTGCAACTCGCCTTTGGCGATTTTTTTAAAATTTTAGGATAGATGAAATTGATACAGTAATTTTATGTTTAAAATATACTTCGTAATTGTTGGAATTTTTTTTTCTACCCTGAAATTATTTGAGGAAGCGTAGAGATAAGCCGTGAAACATGGTAATTAAGACTAGTGTTCGAATCGTCACCTGGTAATCATGGCTTTGCTTTTCATTGGTTTCGCCAAATCATTCTGAAAGTTTTTGTGATGAAGTCCCAATATAACGGCAGGTCCGATTCCTACCAAATTTCCCCCAAAATGGGCTAGGATAATCTAGGATAAAGGCTTAACATAAAAAACCCTTTAACAGTGGCCACGGGCCATTTTGATATTACAATGTGTCACGCAAATCGTCTGGGTAGGTAATAATTTTCTACTGACTGTAAAATATCGCAAGGTTATCAAAAATTTAACATTATTCTAGAAAAGCGAAAATTAATTATGTATAATAATGCAAAACCAAACGTAAAAATAGTTTCAGACATTAATTTATCTATCGTCTGGTCTTAGAATTGTCATAATTAATGAATTTATATGACTTTAAATCTAGCCAACGAAAGAAACGTCGGTGAGCTACTCGTTTCAGTTATACTTCATGAAAAAGAACGGATATATGTTTTTTATATCCTACTACACATGCACATGTCTTAACGATCTCCAATGAGCTGCAATAGAATCTTTATCTAGTCAGCTGGTATTTAACTGTTCTTTGCGTGCTATTGCTAAAATGACATAAAACAAAACTAGTGGAGGTGTAGGTGCTTCACTTCAGTTAAATCGCTAACTCAATCACCAATGTTACTTTTTTATTTGTTTGAACGGCCATTCATACCTTGATTGCTTAGAAATGATACAAAGAAACTAGTAATCATGAATGAGGGAGACTGGGAGTAGAGGACAGCACTAGCAGGGATTTCAGAACAAGCCATGGCGTCTCGGTAGATTAATTGTTCTCTTATATTACAATTTTTTTAAAAAAATATTATTTCACATTTTTTCCGCGTTATAAAATAAAGATAGAGAGTTTTTCGGGATTTAAAGAGTCTGTCAGTAAGAGAGTTCCGACTTTAAAAAGCGATAAAGAAAACGACCCGAAATGTTCGAGTTTTATTTATTTCATTTTAAAAGGAAATCTTTCATTTTTATATTTAGAAAATGACACATTTGAATTGTTCTGTTCAAGGGATTCCTCCCTTTCAAAATCAGGCCATCCGGGAGACGGACTGAACTCGGATTGGGCCTGGCTTAATCCCGATTTCCCGAAACAATACAGAAATAAGCCCAATTGTGAAATCACGATAAATTTCTAGAAAATGTTTCGTGTAGCAACACGATAGTTCTGAGCGCTATGTGACGTGTGGCACCGTCCTGCTGGAAGAAAATATTGTTCACGTCAACATTTAACGACGGTGGTCACAAATAATCCTATATAACAGTTTTTTAGCGCCTCTCTTCACAGTAACAACTCTAGAATGATTATCTGAACACTAATTGCGTCAACATTTCAAACAATGTTTCCTACGTGACCATTTCCGATCACCTTATTATTGGTGTACCCTTTTTATCATCGTTACATTCTCACTTCACCATTCGATACTTTAACGATATTTGTAAGCATCATTCAGACGTACTGAATACGAACTATAAGTCCGTAGGCACCGACTTGATGGATAATTTGAGTAAGAGATATTGTATAAAATTTTGACAAAAGATTGGCGATTCGCAATATTACTGTGGCTGATCTGCTTCAAAAAATTGAATATACCGTAAAGAGCCCAGAATTACATGGCCACGAAAATTAAAAAAGTGTCCTGAAGTAGTTCCAACAATGACGAGAATGTTCATTATCTACTGTTCTACATTGAAAAAGAGAATATAAAATGTGTATAGCGAGTGCGTTTTATCATGCCTAAGATTCCATATATGAAAATAATTTCACCGAGATCACGATGCGTGATTCTGAGGACCAATACATTTTTGTTGAAATGATTAAATATTGAAACAAGACACGTATCTGACGCTCTGCGAAATCGTGCTGATGAGTTCTGTTTGCCGGGGCGAGCAAGTTATATTGTTAACCAATCCAGCCTGAGTTTTTGTAAAGAGCGGCGAACAAATACCCCGTATAGAGTGGAGCACCTGCGCGTGGGAGGGAGCCTGCGCTTGGAGATTGGTCTGTCTCTGGCAGGGTGGGGAGCTCTGGACCCGCAGCATCCAGCAGTCGCAGCCCGGCAGCCATGCACGTCGCTCTGGTGCTGCTCCTTTTCGGCGCGGCCCTGGCGTCTCCGGCCCAGCAGGACGACGGCTCTGAGGGCAACGGACTGCAGCCTGCGCCGGTGTCGGGGTAAGAACATCCATTATCTTTGGTTCAGATAACTGAAGGACACAGACATTAGATACGAAATAGTTTTTGGAAATATCTTGCGATAAAGACCATCTGACGGTATTCCTACATTACCTTAACACTACCTAAATTTGGTGACAATATTTACCACGACAATTTCGGTTGCAAGAGGTCCTGACAACTACGTAACCTTATTAAGGTCTGACACCAACTCAAAACAGTCCTTCGTTTTGTCCAAAATGACAGAGAGGTTACAATGTAAAACACATCGTATTTTAGAGGCCGAGATTCCCAATATAGCTTAAAATTGATTATCTTCAAGAAATTTTAATAATTTTATACCGGAGGAATAACCGTCTATTGAAAAACTTGATAATTGTCAGCTGCGATTAGTGTCTAATATTATAAACTTTCGAAGTCAGGTAATACTTTCGTCAACACGTTTAGATGTCATGATTGAGTTTCAGCAAGAAATGTTATTTGGATATATCTTACTGGCGAGGTGATGGACTGAAGAACCACGCGGTCCACTCGAAATCAGACGGTTGACAGGTTTACAATTTTTTTTTTAGTTTCATTAGTAGTTTTATAATCGTCAGAACGGAACATAGATTCTTATTAATTCATACTCTTGCAACTCAAAACATTGAGTTGTTTTAGATTCTCATGTAAATGCAAACGTTCATTACCACTGTCGTGATAATGATCTTTTAATCATAGGGCCACCCCAGTACTTTTTTAAAAAACAAAATGACGATCTTCAACACAAAATATCGATGATTTCAAATTCAGGAGAGCGAATATCTATAATAATTCTCAGATCTCATACGGAGATTTACTATCCGGGCGATCGTGAAGTGACGAAAAAAATTTGAAACCACATTATTTCTAAGATTATGAATCCCCTGAATTAAGTTGAAGATATACTGCTGGTGCTGTCTTAGCCTTGAACAATGCTCCTGTCTTCACCAGTTAAAGGCGGTCTGTTGTATAACATCCTCTAAAACCACGAATAGGATCATCGGGAAAACATTTGATCGGTTCAGTTACTAAGACGATGGATTGGTTAGTTGGAATTACGAAATGTAATCTGGAATTCTCACTAACAGTTGAATTATACGTGGTGTGTTTTCTGTAGTAGCGTCGATGCTCGTGGAACAAGCTGAAAATTTTTACCGAAATATGTTGATGGGTTGAATTCCACGCGGGTAAAAAATTTATTCGTGAGTTAGTATTTTTTTTTGGGTATATTAAACTGGATAATTCATGTATAATCATTGTGTTAGTATTCCAGAAAACCATTAACACTTGTAGGGTGCCAATATTGGCGACATGATTTGGTTGATTCACGTTTCAATGAAAAAAAAATTATTCAGCTGGACTTCATCTCATATGAACATGTATTAGTGCCATTGGCGTTATACTCATTGGTTTTTATGTAGTGAGGTAAATTATTTAGATAAGAGCATTGTTCTCGTGTCTGGACCCTGCCGATGTCATCATCTAGACAGTTGAGGGTGATTAGGAAAGAAAAGTGGGACTATTGGATCTGGATTCAAGCGGATTAGAAAAGGAAATCTGGAAATGCGTAATTTCTTTGGAAATACTCGTGCAGTAGCTGTATTTGTATACATCTACTTGCGATTAATGGAAATATGAGTTTATATGTACTTAACTGCCGATGAGATAAAACTGAAATGTGCAAACTTTCATTAATCTTACAGCCCGCGACTTTTCTGAATGAGAGATCCTTGAGTCACGGTTTAGTAAAAATGACACTACGACATATATTTACAATAGAATACCAAGTTAAGATTTTAAAATAGTGTGAGTATAAAATATAAAATCGGGAAAATTTAGATACAATTAGGAATCAATGTTCATCCCATCTCCAGTCACATTTTACCCAAGATAATTCTCACAGAAAAATCAAGTTCTCTCGTCGCATAACTTTCTAAAAATTTGGTTATGCCAGTAGTATATGAATAGAAAGGAAGGAATATAATCAATTATTGAGAAGAGTGAGAAGGTAGAATTAAAGAGTCAGGCTGATGAGGTTTCAGGATGTTTATAGAATATTTCAACATGAATAAAAACTTGACTTTGTTCACAGATTTTATTATTAATCGTTTCAAATTAACGGGGAAAGTCAATTTTTATTTGTTTAATTTGTATAACACGATTCAGTTTTTTCTTTTTGTAATAAATCTTATTTTTCCTCATTTTATACGAGAGCCAATTGTTGTATTTGCCAAAATCATAAAATTCTCGCTTTGGACTCAAAGTTCTCAATAGTCGTCCATTAACAGTAGACGTCGATGTGGGCACCGGAAGATGAAGTGACGAAGCAGACTGTTTATCAGGCCTTGCAAGCAGCTTCCTGGACTACAGACCTTGAGCTTCTTTAGAGTTATCATTTATTTTTGTGTCCCTGAATTGTGTATTGTTTGGTGCGTGGAATTTGCTTGTGAAGTGGAATTTATTTAGAAGGATTTAGATTGGAGCGGTGTAATTGTTCATCGTATAACTACAATTTTCTTTAAAAAAAACAGGTCAAATAATTTAAAATGCGATTGTATATTAATTTATAATCCAATTTTAAGAATTAGTATGAAATAAAATACAGAAAAGTGGGCTAAAAATTAATTCCATTTCATATATTATTATTTATAAACTACTCTTATAAATATTTATTGCAGTAGTTAATTTCTTGTCGATTTCGTCATCGATAAGGAACTCTCCTCAAACAATAGGAGGATAGTTAATCTGATACGTTTATAAATATAGAAACACGGTAAATTTAAGGAATGTTTCTAAATCATATTTCTTAAGCTTTGAATGATTTTCCAGTTTTGGAGCGACTCACCATAGTTTCCAATTCTGGAAATTCCCATTTATCAACAGACAAAAAATAATTATGAATTAACTACTGAATTTAATTCATTGTGAGTCAATAAATTACGGATAGAAATCAAAAGTTTTCAGTCTCTCCCTCTATGAATCAAGAAATAATCATCAGGTCGGTTTGGGCGGGGTTCCGATCCTGTCCTTTAATCACTACTCGAAGCGTAGCTAACTGTCCTATTTGGAAATGCAAAATACCCGTCCCCAAATGTAGTGGGTGTAAGCATTCCTTCTCTCTGAATGATATTTATGCAAATTACTCGTGGCTCGTTTTATTTCAGTGCTGTCTTCTCCGGCGTCACGCCAGGTAAACTTTAGATTACATGTCCTCAATTGTCTCTGCCTCCGCAGACAGAACCTCGTCCAATAATCGTTAAATTTTTTATTCTTACTTCCCAGACAGGAGAACACAAAATGTTAATTCTGCAGTAAGACGCTATCTTATTCAACAAGCTCATGATTTGGCTTTTTAAATAGATTAATGAGCATGTATACGAAGAAAAAAAGACGTGATAACTCTCAGGGCACTTAATGGCAATCATTTTTAGTTTGTTTCCTATTTTAATTCAGACTCTGAAACTATATGCCAGGACAGCTTGTGAGTCTCTACACCTATACATGTCAATTAAAAACACCTGAGCTGGATACAAACCTTTGCCTTAAATTACAACGTTCAAGTCTGGTCAAGCATCGCGACTTCCATCATTTAATTGCTAACAGACATCACGAAACCTTACCTTACCTGTGTATAGATAATGAAGTAGCCAGCAAACACACAAAATTAAGTGATAAATTAAATACCACACAACATTACGACACCTTGTTGCTGTCGTCAGGTATAAAAAAATCAGAAACAGAAAGAACAGAAGAAAAGCTTTCAAACAAAGCTCAGCCATATAAACCATGAAACTAAGTTAAAGGATCAGGATGGCAAAAATATCGACAGGTATTTGGGTGCTCTACCATCTGAGGCACGAGACTTTTCAGTCAACTATATTACGGGTGAACCGGGTTCGATTCGATCCTGACAAGATTTTCAAACAGAATTTTATGACTGCGTTCAAAAAATATTACGCGTCTCCGAAAAGTTGATCGATTTTGGCGGATTGATTAACCACACAGTTACTACTATAATATCAGTAAAACGATGAGTAGAACAAAAGTGAGATTTTATCGTATTTTTACATCCATTAAATCTGATTCTTTGCGTGTCTGTTGAAATATTTTCAAACCATTGAAAAATAAATAAGCAAAATGGCCAATATCTCAGAAAACATAATATTGCAACAGGTATTTAATACTAAATATAAAAAAACACGTCGTTCAGTTCTGTTTTGGGACCTTATCAAGTGAATATGTATATTATTAACAAATTAAGTATTGAATAATTTTAACTAATAAAATTTAATTTCTAGAACTTTCATTGTATATTTTATTATTTATTGTAAGAGCGTAATATAACAGGAAATAAATTGTATTCGTTAAAATTATGAAATACGAAATTTTTTACCTTATATACCTCAAGAATTTCCAGAATGAAACGTCATATTTAGGAATTTTGGATTACGTATTTCAGATGTATTGGTCGTTTTATTTATTTCTCAATTAAACTAATTTCAAACTATGAAAAATTAATAGCTTTTAGGGAAGACATAAATAATACTAAATAAATATACAAGATTAGAAACAAAAAATAATAAACGACGTTTCGTCCTCTTTAAGTACCTCTTCAGGTTAAATCTACAATTTTGAAATTAATAACATAATTATTTATAGTATTTTTATTTTAAATTAATAATTTAATTTTATTATAATAATTAATTAAAATATTTTGTAATTGTTCTTAAAAATTAAAATATTTGTTATTAATTTATAAATTGTAAATTATAAATTGAACATGTCCTAAAAGAGTCCGAAACGCCGTTTATTATTTTTTGTTAAATAACATAATTATCTGACTTTAGGCCGTATATTTCTTTATTTATATTATTGGAAATGTCATATTTTTCATAATTAAATATAACTCTTTTTTATAATTGGGGTCTAGCTTTGTTATATATATATATATATATATATATATATATATTATATATATATATATATATCCGACACACGTATTCGTATAAAGTTCCACTCAATGTCAGAAATATCGACAGCTTATTCTGTTTAAGAACGATGTTTATTGGATTAAATTAACATTTATGGAATCATGGTATAAATATATATTATATTTCACTTGTAATATGCGACGCATCTCTGGTCACGGTCATGTACAACGCTTCTACAAACCTTGTTGCATTCGTCAGATGTAAAAAATAGTATGATCCTTTAAAAGAGAAGGGCAGCACAAGCCAGCCTACGAACTTTGGGTCTTACGACATTTTAATCCTCAAGACAGCAAACAAGGATTGCAGAAACATTGTGTGGTTTTTATTTAATCACTTAGTCTATTTATTTGCTACTTCATTATTTATCCACAGGTATAAACCCGGTAATGTTTAGTGAATTCGGTTAGCAAATAAATAATGTCTCTATGACCGAAGGATTGGGTTGTGACGAATGACCAACCTCAAATACTGCAATTTAAGGCAAAGATTTGTATCAATCTTCGTATTTTTGTTGCCAATCAGAAAAGATTCCCCAATTTGTTGATGTATCTCTTTAAATGTAGTTATTATGTAACCATATAAATTCTTAAATTGTAATAGATATATGTCCAGATTAGAAACCGGCACTACGTCCAGAACGATTATAGTAAAGATACAAATGACTTCATATTTTAAGATATATGAGAAGCACAAACGCAAAAAATAGCGTCCCAGTTTAAGTTGGGGAGCAATTAAGCGGCAAGTTCCCACAAAGCTGTTTGTTATTCAGCAAGCAGAAAAACACAGCAAAGCGAGGCCTGCGTTGTGTCACTGGATTTTTGTGGGTCACGGAGCCCCTGGACATTTTGACGATCTCAGAATACATCTTTCGGAGAAATGTGCCAATTCGCTCAAACCCTGGCATATATTGCTAGAATCATTTAAAATGATTTAACTTTCCAAAATAGAGAATTTGACGAACAATACGGAGGCTTACCAGTACTTAAGTAATTCTTAAATACGAATTTTGATAACGTTGTAAGATATTTAAATAAGACCAATCGTTAATCAACTGTTGCTTAACTATATAGTATTACATCATTGGAACGAGAGTGTTTTATTAAATTCTAGAAGCATGGAATTCACACGAGATGCAAATAACGTCAACTGCTAGTGGTTCATGACATAAATAACGACTCTGGACGCAAATATGTTTTTTGCAAATACGTAGTCATAAATAGTTCAATTTATCATTCGCCGGCACTGTTGTGAGACTTGAGGCATGATAATTTCTAGGACATGTAATATGTTACGATTTAGCATCTTAAGTAGACAGAAACAGGTGTTGGCAGAACACGCAGAAAATTGTCTTATACTCTTAATGGCGACGCTTATTAATTTGTTGATCTGCATGAACGTATGTACTTTTTATTAGATTCCGCACAAGGAATTTCTGGTTGGATTTGATGAACTTTAAACTAGCTTGATCTACTGGGCTTAATGTATAATATATGGTGATTTAAACAGAAAAAGAAAAAGTGATAGTAATAATGAAAATTTATAATTGCAGAAAATGTTCCCAGGAAACTTTGTCCAGTTAGCGCATTTATAGTACACGGCGTTTTGGCGACCAAAGTATCTGCCGCCATCATCCTGTGAAGTCATGAATATCGCCAAAGTCGTTGGTCACCAAAACGTCGTGTACGCTAGTCTCTCGAGAACATTTCTACATGTCAACGGCAAGAAAGGTCTTGGTTCAGTGAACAAGAGTAATAATGTTTCTGATAAACTTTGTCCAGTTAGCGCATTTATAGTACACGGCGTTTTGACGACCAAAGTATCTGCCGCCATCATCCTGTGAAGTCATGAATATCGCCAAAGTCGTTGGTCACCAAAACGTCGTGTACGCTAGTCTCTCGAGAACATTTCTACATGTCAACGGCAAGAAAGGTCTTGGTTCATTGAACAAGAGTAATAATGTTTCTGAACTTCGTGACAATCAGTCAATCGAAACAACGAGATTTAAAAACACTGTACGTGGGATGAAATTTCTGATAAAATGTAACAGAATTGTTTTTGTTTCATGATGCCGAAATTACAAGCGCCGACGATTTTCGTGGCCGGTCTGATAATGTGACTAATTAATGTAATGAGTTCTCAAGTGAATAAATGGTAAATTCTGAACATATTCTCGCAGACTTGTCAGTCCAATCAAACAACAATTTTTAAGCCATGGCAGTAGGCCAAATGGTGACATTGAAACTACCAGATGCGAAAGCTACCTTCCGTCTTTGCGATGGGCGTGACTTTTCCTTACGTCGATGCTGATGAGTGGTCTGTGGAATTAAAATTGATTCTCGCCTTTGGAGTGGGGTACAGAATTTTCATTGTCCGTGGTTTCCCAGATGAGAAACAGTTAACAGTAATTTTTAAAATGACAAATAACAGAGGCAGTTTTGTTTCGTGCCGTCACCATTTTCATGAGACAAGCGAAACGATCCGCTCCCGAGCCACAGATCATTTTCATCTAGAAGGTAATAAATTGCATAACTGGACTTGTCTAGATTACCGTCGCTCAGATAGTACTGATGAGTTGGAAATAAGCTTGACCTGGCGAGAGTTAATAACCCCGATCAAAAACGTGGGAAATGAATGTGGCCCCGAAAGGTCGGGCCGTTCTCGTGAGCGGGAAGCAATGACCACGTCCGGGACAATACGCCAATTAGACTGGCATTGTCCTGCGGCACACCGCGGCGATTACTCCTGTCACTCGCCCTCACTTCACAATACCCGCAGCTAATCACAAGCTCAGAAAGGTCTGCTCGACTCGCACAGATACGCTCGTGGTGATCCCGTCGCGTCCCGTCGGCAGCTCGAGCCAATAGTCGAGTCGTGGCGACGAAATGTTTACTAGCTACGAGCTTTACAGGAAAAACGAAAGAAAAACTATATGAATCAGTTCTGACTGAGTTTCATTTCACATCTTCTCGTGAACTCATCGAAGCCCGTATTTCGTCAATTCCGATTTTTATGGTACAGTTGTCAGTTGAGGCACAGAGCCATGATGGTAAGATCTTCAAAACTACAACTTACAATTAACGGAGGTAATTTAAAAGTCCAATTCCTAAATAAAAATTTCCCTACCTCATACGACACCACCGCATTTGGTTACAAATTGGAGAATTTTAAAATATTTATCTGACTATAATAAATTTATCATAAATAAGTATAATGGCAAAACTATCAGAAAGTGTTTAGTAATGGACAATTAAATTAATGCAAAATTTTTTTAATATTAGGAATAGAAGCATTTTAACGCTTTTTAAAATTAATTAATTTTTATATATTAAATAATTTTTGGAACCTAATCATTGGAAATCTTAGAAGTGTATGCAGTCAGAATATTCAAGGTCTTTCAATAAATTTTCAATGATATTTTATGGTCTATTTTTGTTAATCTAATTTCGAAAAGTAGTGATATTTTTCTCTAATTGCATTAATTGAAATGTTTATGAATAAACCTTATGTTTCGTCATTATATTTATATATAAAATTATTTTTACGTGTATGCCAAAACCAGACCGATAGTAGATCCATAAAAGTATTATCCTGTATTCCACAGTGTAGAATAGTGCAAATTATCAAAGGAGGATAAAAATCAAATGTTTAGAGCAGAAAAATCTTTGTACATATTCATGAATAAATTATTTAAGGAACAGAACTGGACACAAGAGTTTGAACATTGCTAAAAATAAGCATACGAAGTTCAGTATATTCCACGGAGCCGGAAAACGTTGAACTTGGCATTAAATTCCAAATCTAGTATAAAGTAAAAAAAAATAATGTCAGGTTAATTTCTATAAATAGCTTAATTATTTTAGGCTCAAGCGTGGAGCAAACAGCGTCTATTTTACTAATTCCTCTCTTTATGTTTCTGGTAACTGTATAATTTTGTGTTATTTATCGTTGATCTGCTTTAAACATATCGTCAGCTTTTGAGTTTTGTCAACTGACTTGTGTCTCTCTAGGCTCTTGCGTTTTTTCTGCACATGAGGATAGGTATTTGTATTATCAATTAGTTTGTCTGTGTTACAGATAATACTTCTTATTATTTTAAATCAAACGTAAATTTTTCATATTAATATCGTCAGTTAATTTGCTATAAAATAAAAAAATTAATTATACGGAGATTTTATATATTCCCCTCCAGGCGTCGAAGCAGAGTTTTAATAATTTGATTTAATTAAAAGACTGAACAAATGATTTACGAACTAGATCTCAGTTTTTGCTAGTTGGAGGGACAATCGGATCTTTCCACCTCAAGTTAGGACCCAGATTTCACCCTCCCCCCCACCCTCCCTAGGCGCTTCAAGGATTAAGAAATTTGACTGTTACAATTTGTCGAATTGTTAGCTTGGTCCTCTCCCGTCGGTGACTAACCATACAATTGTACTGCTCTAAGGCCGTGTAAGAAGTTTTAGTTTTATCGACTCTTAATCGATCTTTCTGGAGCAAAAAATTCCATTCGAGCATAAACTCACGTGGTTGACGATAATTCTTATATTTTGGAGATACTTTGCCCCACTTCAAAGTTTTCGTCAACCCACAAACTTCCCAACTAAAGGTCAACGACGCGGAATTTTTTATAACTATATTTTCAGGTCTTGTACGTGATCCTTTACAAAATCCAAAAATTAACTTATGGGACTGAGTAGCGCCATCGAATACACGCAGAAAAACGAACAAGTTGGCAACCCTTGCTAAAATAAAATATATCTTCTAAGAATTTAGTACACAAAAAATGAATATCAATATTTGTAAAATAGAGAAAGTCAATTACACAGATGACACACGGATAAAAGCTATATCCCCGCTGCGGACAACCCATGGAAGTTTATTAACCACCGAGACTGAACTCATCTCTCTCGACACATTCTGGATTTGAAGAGTTATCTGGTCAGTGTGCCGATTCTTTTCAGTCTTATCCTCTGATTTAAAGGCCATTCGAAACAATAACAACACTAAAGAGTAAGTCGAAAACCTGTTTCAATGTAATTATGTTTCAGGATTCTCTTAGGTAGTTGTTTCAAGTTGTCAGATCAGTTTCACAATCAGTCGAGCCGTCGGTTTTTCCTGGAAAACTGGCATGGAAACATCGTCTTGACGGGAGGGGCAGATCAATTTGTTTCATACTAGCGAGTTGCTGTAAGTGAACACAAGTGGCTCAAGTCAGGTCTCTTTTGATCCTGAATCAGAGCACCACAATCGCGATGTCCAACAACAAATTTGTTTGCGAACTCGAAATTTGTAGAATTAATCCATGTTTTTGGAACAAGATTGACCCAAAAGCACTATAAAGCGTGAAAAACCCATCTTTTATTTTATTTTAGAGTATCATGCTACGTGAGGGTAATCGGTGTGGTGGCAACTTCCCTTTAGCATCATGGGAAGCTCCGATTGGAAAACTGAACAAGACACCCAGAACAGAAGTGGCTGTGAGAACTGAGAATGGTATTGATGACGTGATAAAACGGATAAAATTAAAATTAATGGAAATAGAAAATAAAAGGAGCTTAAGTCTCAGGCTTGCAAGGACTGGAATAATTAATCTGAGGAACTGAACTATTTATTTGACTACGACATGTTCAACGGCACAGGGTTTCGTTGATGTTTAGTTTATGGGTTACCAGTTAGACGATAAATAAATATATTAATTATCCCGCTGATATGGTTAGAAATCAGATATTATATGAATTAAAATTTGAATTCCGCGGTCGATATCTCCTATTCTCACAAGTGTTTTCATTGATTTTATTAATGAGAAGCTACCTTCAGATGTTTGGTATCGTTTCGGGAAGAACTTTTTTTTTCTGACATGAGCATATTATTTTACAGGATGAGAAGCTGCTACGTTATCGTCAGAGTAGGCCCGTGTGTTTTAGGTTAGATACTGACCGATTCCCGTGCGAATGGAGGTGACTCACAGGCGAAACTCTACCTCGGCGTCTGTAGGGTGTCGCGTTCCGCGATTTCACGCCTCGATATTCAACCGCTATAATGAAATCTAGCCTGTTACGTGGATCGGTGCAGCTGCAGCTAAAATCCAGTCTATAGTTATTCTTCCACATTACAGCACATTAACAAGTGATTACATTGTCGTGGCTGTAACAACTAACAGTTATCACTGATCAAATCGATTGCTTCTCTGAGCAATTGTCAAGGATGAGGTAAGAAAGACTGTAATTTAGCAAGATCAAACCAGAGTTAGCATTAAGAAAGTAATGTCAGATACTGTGGCTAAGAATTGAAGAAGAATTGAATTATTTATTTAAAGTTAGATTTTTTGCAACTATTAAATTTTTTCGTTCCAATTCTACGCAATTTCTATTTCAGTGACGAATAATTGACGCTTGATTACAATGATGTGTTTCTTGAAAATGTTTATATGGGAACAGCCATTCCTAATTACTTGGAGCTAAATCTGTTGTATTTAGTGCATGTTGGAGCAATTCGAGACGCAATTCGCGGAGACGAGCAGCAGAAACTGAAGATGAGTAAGCGGTCCCATTGTTAGTGGCGAAAAATAACTTTTGGGATTTGACGGTCTATTATAATTTGACAAATACTGCGTTGATTGTTTTACAGTATCCCACATAGTTTTTGAGAAGCACGCCATGAACATGACGAATCACAGAGGCGCTGATGGAACACTTTTAGCTTCCTTCAGAGAACCTTTTCCATCATTGTTTGGACTGTTCCTTCGTCTTATGGATGTGGTAATGAATCCGCGATTCATCAGTAGTGATAAACATCGCACATACTGAGCTTATAAAATAATACAAATGTTTATTCGAGTTCGTTTCTGGTTAATGGACGCGGCAGACAACATTTTATATCCGAATGTTGTAACTATGTCTTAAAATCTCAGACAATTCGTGTATTAAATAACTTAAACAGTAGTTTTGTATAACTTAATGACCAATTCATATACAAACTTGATAATACTTAGAAGCACGATGTTTCTACCACGATTGTGAATCTCGTCAGGTGCTGATAATAAGCTGAGAAAAGACGTCGTGCTTCTAAGAATTATTAAGTTTTGTCTGTTAATTGGTCATCAAATACTCCAGCATTATTACAAATCTTTCAAAACTGCTTTTCTGGATTTAATCTATTGTTTTATCGGTCATAGCATTCTCTGGGCGTCCTGAACGTTCACCATCGTAAATCGAACATTTAACTTCAGCTGCCTTCTTCTTTAAGTTTGACACCGATGTTGAATCTTGTTCCTTGTTTTTAGAACTTGGAATCAATTATTAATTGCTACAGCTTACAACAATCAAACAATAGTCTGCCACCTAAGACATAATACCTGTTTCTTGAAATTGTCATGCAAAAACGTCAATATTTTTTGTTATTTGGCAACGTATTAATGTGATACCTGTTTGTGTCTACTGGCGGAATGTCTGTATTCTGACGTTAGATTTCTGAACGAAGGACTGCGTAAGCATAATTATATTTCTATGGAAGGATGCTAATTAAAAGTTAACAAAGTATTCAATTCATTCGTTTATTTAACCATCGCCAGCATTATTAAGGAGCTTTCAACCATTTAAGGGTCACAATCATCTAAAAACTGGTGGAAAGCTCCTTAATAATGTTGACGATGGTTTAATAAATGCTTTAACTGAATATTTTGTGAACCCTTTTTGGTATCCTTGTAAGGTCCTGACTAGGTGTGTATGTTTTATGGCGATCATAATCATATTTAATTTAGTTCTTTCCAGACAACCATTGCTTTCTGGGTCTACCAGAATACGGATTCGTCGCAAAATTAATATATAATTTTATTGTAACAATTTAATTTGAATCCATTTTGTAATGGCGTTTGAATGACTTCTCAGTCGTATGTCAAGGATTTCAGATGTGGAATGTAATTAAAGGTCAATTGACAATATAACTACATTCGATATGCTGAATATCTGATGTTTCCCTTTTACGGTGTGGTTAAAATATGTCCGGGATACTAAGTAAATAATTTAAACATACTTTTCACAATGGAGCAACATTATAAATACAAATAATTGATGTGTGGAATAAGTCAGAAATACAGACATTTTCGGTCATTGGATGAACTGGGTCAAATTCTGAAACATTATATCCGGGAAGCTTTTCACTGGATGAAGATTTTCATTTAGTGTTAATGATTGGTCAATAGAAATTATGTGTGGGGCCTTTAGTTGCTCATGGTTGGTATTCATGCGGCCACCCACGCCTCTTGTCTCAATCAAGAGCGCTCTCCGATGATTAATTCCCCTACAAGCTACTTTAAACACGTTGTCCATGATGAATACAAACGACTGTGGCACGCACGGCGCACCATGTCTAAACTCAAGCTCATCTCCCATCTACGATGAAGGAAACTTGATGAAGACAACGCAGACACTGAAAACATAAAACAAAACCGCCATCATTTATTGAAGACCCAGATACAACGTTTTGGGAGAGAGCTACACATCGATTTCGTCTCTGTCGGCAAAAAAAAGTTTAGCTAAGAGGTTAAAATAATAAGCGAAGTATTCATGTAAACAAATTATTTAAATAATTTTTCATTAAAGGGGTTACTACAGCAATAAGTAGATTTTCCTTTAAACAAGAAACTAGTGTACTGTAATTTAAATTAATAAGTATTTATAATATTTTTTTTCAACTCTAAAACTAAAACAACAGACTTTTTGTAACTCCGCATTCAGAAGTGAAGTAATTTTAAATCATACCTAACTTAGTCATTTGAACCATAAAATAGTAGAATTTCATAAAAATGTGACTTAGTCGAGTTAAATATGAACGTGAAAAATTAACTATGAAATTAGTCATTGTTTATTGTGTCCCATGAAACGTTCAGTTTAATTTCTAAACCTTTATAACTTAAGCATATCAACCAGTTATTTGTCTTTAAGGCACAGTATCAGTAAAAATAATTATACATCTTTCACTAAATCGGAATGTCTGTAATTATTGAGTTAAGGACGACAAATGTCATTTTTTGCATTCTGAAGGTGAGGTAAATAGAATATATGGTGATTTTATCCTTCACACACCTCACCTATAGTCATCCGAAGGGAGTGGGACAAATACTGACAGCCCGACCTACCTGATGTTGGTTAACCCTTTGCTACACTGTTCTCTCGTCAACATCCTCTCGTTCTATCCCTTCCTGGGCTCTATTATAAGGAAGTTGCCATAACATAGTTTACCCTGAAGTATCCTGTTTCTTAAAAGAAACGTGCTTTTTATTTTGGTTTTGTGTACGGGTGTGATGGGTGTCTCCCTATGAAGGGCGCGTCCTCTAGCTGCAATTGTTCCGCGCCCTGCTTCTGCTTCTGTCTCAAGGTTACGGACCTTCCCGCAATTTCAATCGGCACGTGTTACAACGGTGAATGGAGTTCTTTATATTAATACACACAATTAACTCCTTATCAGAAATATGAACAAGGGCATTGGATCACACGACGTACCTGCAAATTTTGTTTCTCACTTCAGGTGTTGATCTTAATAACCACCCAGGCGACGTAGATAAATGCAAAGCTATCGAAAAAAAATCAAAGAAGTTACCTTAACAATAATGGATTATAGATATTGATGACTTTCATACGGTCGATGTTTACGTTAATTACAGTGATGTTAGATTTAATACAAAGCAGTTCGAAATACAATACGTCAGTGTTGAAAGTATGCTAATTACATAAATAAATAGCAAAATAACAGACAAAAATGAAGTGATAAAATAAATACCACACAACGTTCTTGCAATTAATATCGTTTTCGTCAGGAGATTATACGTGCAATAACCATGAGAACAATACTACAGTACGAACCAGGTGACGAACTCAATAGTTGTTGCGTTTCGAAACCCCTAAAGAAAGCAATAAGTACATCTGAAACGTTGTGTGGTCTTTAAATTATCACTTCATTGCGTATATGTATTTAACTAATTTCGGATATAATTCTAGAATAGTCCCTGGTGTCAAGATAAATATTTTTAGATATCATATGTTTGAAGGCGACTTGTTTTTTTTAAAGCGGTGCTTGATATTGAATATATATACATTGATACAGGTTTTAATGACCTTTTGGTTTGCTCTATGCAGCAGGCATTACAATCAGAACAAGATATAATGTATAATATATAAAACTTATTTAGGATTCAAGTGTGTCCTTGTAGTTTTTGATCAAGAAGTAAAGTGTATTAGTCGATTTGTAAATTAAGAGTAAGTGATAATATTTAAAGATTTTGGCCAACTTTTGATATACATTTATAATAAGGGAGAACAGTAAAAATTTATACTCGAAGAGATTGGGGACGAATGGCAGTAAGGATTCTTATTGAATCTAATATTTAAGTGTTTATTAATAAAACATAAAGGGTACTAAATAGAAATTAAAATATTACGGTTATTATTTATGTTGTGTTGCTGAAACTTGAATTCAGACTGCAATATAGGTCTGCTACGAGATTGTATACCATAGCTATTTTTTTGTTGTTAACAATAGTTGTTCGACGTTCCTGGAAAGGAGAATTTTTGAAGTCATGGCGATGTATACTAATGAAAATTTTACCACTGGCGTATAATAAATATTTTGTTTATACATTTCAAAGAAACTAATATAAACTACAAGGACGCACTTGAATTCTAAATAAGTATTGAATATATTATCTCTTGTTCTGATTGTAATGCCTGCTACATAGGGCAAACCAAAAGGACATTAAAAACCTGTATCAAAGAATATAGTTGATATTTTTAAATGTAACTGTAACTATGGAATGTTATTTTTTATTGGTACACAGATTGTACTCTGCTCTGATATTTTGCCGATTGAACTATTAATTTTACGCAGAATGTCCCACAAAATTTGTTTCTATCAGAAAGGCGTTAATGGGGCTAGAATGTTTGAAGATTAGACTAATAGGCGAGTATTGCCATATAATTGAAACCCCTTTTCTCGTCCGTGGCCATAAAAGTTTCGTATATACCTCTTCATGAACTAAAAGGAAGAGAATCTGTAATGGGCTCGCCACAGATTCGGATGTGATTCTTTTTGAGAGATACGAGTCGTTTCCCCAACTTGGCCAGCGTTTGCTAACAGAGAGTAGCTTTGTATTCCGTAACCGGGGTCGAGAATGAGTGGAATTCCAAACTTCCGGCTTGCTGTTGAAATCGCTGTTACACTCTGAAAAAAAAAAGTTCATCTAGGAATACAATCGGGAGGACATTACTTCAGTAATATAAAATGTGTTTGATAAAGTACAAGCTTGATTCATGAAACAACTTGGCTACATCAGGGCGTTGACGGTGATGAATTCAAAGATTAATTCATATCAATCATTAAAAAAAATTCACATAGGCATTTAAACTTTATTATAGAAGAACATCGTGTGGAACATATCGTTATTTATATAGGACATAAATCAAGATACAAGCTTAGAATATTTGTTAAATTCCTATCCAAATCTTTGTTTTATTTTCTGTATCAATTTTATTTGAATATATTCATTGTAAGTTACACGGCCTGGTACTTTAAAATCTTCCGATCTTTTGCGTGGAAAGATTTTTTTTCTATTAAGAATAAAATCAATTTCGTTTTTCATATTCCTGAATGAATAACTTATTTAGTATAAGAATCAAGAATAGCAAAGAATTATTAAAATTATTTTTTTACTGTATAATATTAATATAATTATTATATTTCAATCGTTAAACGCTATTTTCCCCGCTGTAATAAGATTCCAGCTTTATGTATAAAAAAACTAATTTACAGGGTAGGAGTAAGTTCATGAACCTCACTTTTGAATAAAACTGTAGTGTTTCTCAAATCTTATCAGGAAATTTGGCAAAAAATTTCATGTTTCTGAATATTCCACCCCTTGTTGTGCAACGGACAAAGACTTGTACCTCTTATGAAAATTATTTTTTATTTCTTATATTAAACGAACGAATATCAAAGTTGGTACTATATTTATCATAGCATAAAATAACATCGATGAATTAATTAATTAACATAAAAAATGAGTATTTATAATTTCTTGAATATGTATTTGTATAAATTACTGGAATATACATGAGACATTATCGTAATTACTCGATTTTGTCTATAAACCTGTGGTTATATCTCAATATATAATTCCCTGAGGCATTAATTATTATAAATAGGAATATATTTAAGTTTTGCAATTTTCGTATCACTATAATTTGAACAAACTCTGACTGCAAATGTCAATGAGATGAGTTTATTTCTTAATGTAGAGACACGTTCTCTCGAACTAAGTATATTATGTGGTGAAAGATCTTGGTGTTTTGTTCTTTATTCATCAGTAATCATGTACTTTTGTAAAGTAATTGAATTTAATGTTGTGTGAAATAGGACAGAATCAAACAATTTACAGAAAACTAATTTGTAATACTATTACATGTATTATTAGCCAATTCTTCCAGAGTATATCTATTGTTTTTATTAATATACTTTATCCACTACAAAAAGAAGAGTATTAGAGTCTGGATCCATTAATTTTTGCAAGCTATGTAAATAATATTGTTTTGAATAATAGAGGAACTAAAATAGAGCCTTGTGGAACTCCAAATTTATATTTCCATAGTCCGGACTAAATGTTTAGACATACGACTTCTTCAATCTTACTGTTTGCTTTCTGTCTGATAAAAAATCATGATTTACACATTTTTGTAATTCGACAGTATTTAATTTTTTCTATCAGTTTTATTCGAATCTACACATTCTAATGTTTAAGCGAGATCACATATAAGAATCTTTTATTATTAAATTCCTATAAAATTTGCTCCAACTGAAAGAATATAGGTTTTTCTGTTGAATACCTTTTTTTAAATACTAAATAATTTTGGACAATCATTTCTTTGTTTTCCGTAGAATCTTAATGCGAACGTTTTCCTTCCAAATAAATCTACTGCTGTCTTAAAAAGTCGTACAAAAACACGTTGTCGTCAAAGTTTTAATTTACCTTGACTTATTTTCTCTTATTTTTTTCACATAATAAAAATGTTATTTCCTTCTAGCTGAAAAATAATTTAACCATACTTTTATATAAAATGCGTATTTAGTGTCCAGTAGTAGTCTTTATTTGTAGGCTTTGCTTTAAGAGGTTGTGATATGTGAGACTACTTGTTTTAAAAAATTAGTAATTTACTTCAACAATATTACATTTATCGAATGAAACAAACTTGTCGTTGCTTAGTGAACACATTTGCAGCTACAACGGGGTGATTCATTTTGTAATTCATCAGAAGTCGAAACTTGTGCTGCGATCTCCAGTTTCAATCCTCTTAAGTATGTAGTTTACCAACACTTGTTTTTGCCTTTCCTGAAAACTAGTAGTTACTCAAGTTATACGCTGTGGTTTCTGCTCATTCGTCTGAAAGTAATTAAACTTCATTCTGACTTTCATCGTGAAAGGACGACATATCAAATACCAGACTTTCGTGATTGTAACAGTGGCTATAATATTACACATAGAAATCTTTTAATAGCGTTTCACTTTAATTTCCAGGATTTATCAACATTTTAAACATCCACAGTAACATCCCAGATTACTCACGTTTATTACATGTAATAATATTGTCTTGAATAATGTTAATTACTTTAAAACTGAAGAGCTAATAATTGACTTTAAATATAATATTTGTTAGGCCATGAGAATGTTTGAGAACTCAATATTTATTGAGTTCCGTTAGTACAGATGTAGGAATTTCGTAAAGTCATGCTAGGTTATGGCGAAGAAACAAATCAAGTGTTTGTTACGAGCGTAAAATGTTTCGATAAACAGTAATACTATTGAAAGTTATTTTAAGTGTATGTCTTCTACTTCACTCGTATTAATTATGAAGAAGCTTCTCCGGGAAGAGGGCAAGAAACTGTTCGTCGTAAAATTTGTCTGATGGCACGTCACATGCAGTCGTAATTTTCCTACTGGTCCATTACTGTCAATACGGTCACGCTTGCAACTTCCAAGAAACACGACACTTAAAAGTAAGTGTTCTTACTCTGGTCAAGATTGATTGATTCTCGTAAATAATTCCTGCGAAGTTCGTGTTGTAAGGGGTAGAATGAAAGTAGCATAACGAATTTAAGGAAATATCTGTGAAATTCAGTACTGTGTGTTTATTTAAACCCTATTTTGCGAAAAATAATAATAAGAAAGATAGCCAAATAAAATAGCCAGACAAAATAAGTGATAATAAAAAATACCACACAACGTTTCCGGGATCCTTGTTCCTTTCTTCAGGTGCTAAGAAGAATCTGGAGCGACACAACTGCACTCGTCAGTTAACAAAACTCAAAAGCGACGAAAACGCAACGACAATAGGAGTTTCATAGTGTCTGCACATTTATTGATTTATGATTTTATGTCAAGCATCCTTGATAGGAGTCTGGAATTGTACCGGGTGTCAATGTCTAAAATCAAATGAATGTTTTGAATTGATGATATGTTTGGAGACTACAGCTTGTTTATCGTTGGGAAGTTTCATATGTTCCGTGGTACAGGATATTAAAGGAACGTTTTTTCCCCTATGTAGCAGGCATCACAATTAGAGCAAGAGATTTTGTAAACTACACAATGTTTGCTGCAGGTGTCAAGTGAGTTCTTGTGGTTTTTAATCAAGAAGGAAAGAGTATTAGTGGCTATTGGGCGTCAACCAGAAATTTCAGGCGTTCCGCCAATCCACCAATTTGATTTTCAATAAATATTCGTAGAATAACATGAATACATCAGTTCTCCGAAGAGAAAATTGATTACTGAAGGGATTACTGGGAAGGGATACTTATACAATGTAAAAAAATTATGAATTTGTGTTTCAGCCAACAATGCTGCCAACTAGACGAAAAATTTTTTCATTGCCACTGAAGACGAGGGAATATTGCCAAGAGTCAGTGCATAAACGTCAATCTTATTTTGTTAGTGGGTCGAGGCGTGTTTAAAGCTCGTCGTCGGCACCGAAGAAGGTTATTCGGGGAAGGAGGGGGGGGGGGGGGAATCTAACGTCACCCAGAATGTGTACTGAAAATATAATTGATTCTTGTATTAACAGCGTGGGAAATCTATTGTTGCGGGAAATATTATTACAAAAACACTCAACTGATAAGATTCTTGTACAAACGAATTAATAACTGTTTATTTAATTCAACCGTGAGAATTTCTCCATCAGTTTAATTTGTTCACAAAACGTCTCGACACGTTCCAAATAGTTAAACGGATTTGAATTAGTTATTCCCTTCTAGCAGGAGGGATGCATACGTCAAGAATTTCCCTTTAATCTTGCCTGTCAATGGAACAACAATGATTTTGCCCCGATATATTTTGCTAGAAATACTTCTGCGATAATTCGAACCAGTGACCATGTTGTCTCCCACTAGTCGTAAGGCATGAATTTATTGTAATAGTTGGTGGACGAGTTGTTAAATTCTTAAAACTTCAGAAATTGTCCAGTTAGAAACTTGCAAATATCTTTTTTTATATATAATACGTTATTTTCGCATCATTCTGGTATTTATGCTGTATATCTATAAAATAAGAACAAGGAAGGTAAGTGGATATTCGGAGTAAGAAACTATCTGTGAATTAAATTACTCCTTGGATACTCCATAACCGAAGGAGAAATTTTCTTTCACGACCAAACGAAGCCGAACATTCTTTACGTAAAGGTTACGACTTGTTGCATTCAGGATAAACCGCTCGGACTTTCTGACAAAAAGTTATACGACTGCTACATGCCACGGAAAGTGACGAGAGGAATTTTTTTTTCTGAAAGGGCGATTGGATTATTAAGTCTGCTACGGTATATAAAAAGCATTCATAAAGGAAATATGCGTAGACGTTGCCAAGAATCATTCGGAGTAGAAAATGAATAAAATTAAAAAGAAATATTACACATATGTGAATATATGAATTCGCTGATAAGCCTGGAGACTGAGTAGAGAATTACGTAATGTAATATACAGAACACGGAAAAATCTGAAAATAGTGGTAATTCACTGGAGAATTGGGAATATATTTTTAATAATAACCAGCCTGGATTCGAGTTCATAATTAAATGATTTTAAACATTTATAATTCATATAAAAGTTAAAATAGTTTACTTATGTTCTTATGCGAAGAATAATAATCTGTCGGATTTATTATTTTTAAGCGCTGTGTTGTAGTTATAGTTAAGTTATTATCTCTCATTTGTGATAAATGCAGTCTGTCCAATTGTCTGTCATTTATGGTGTCAGATGCGATTTTCTTCTCCACTTACGATCTCTTTCAGTCGTCCTTCTCCAATTGCCGTAGAGTGCTGTCAATAATAGACTTTATCTTTATCTGCATTGTCAATACTCTGCTTTCTTCCAGCTGTAGTCTCCGGCCTGTTGATAAATTACGGATCTAAAAACAGTCATTTCGTTTAGACCCATTGTCGGACAAGTCTTCAATATTTCATTTCTCTCTACAATAAAATTAAAATAATGCATCAAAATTTACCCACCAGAACACTTGGGACAAATTAACTACATTGGTGGTAATTTACATAAATTTTATGAGATAAATGTTCAGATATATATATATATATATATATATAAATGGATACCTGATTTGCGGACTTATTGTTTAATTCTCATAAATATTGATTCACACGATTTGCTAAATTTTATTACATCCTCAAACAGTTTTCGTTTTCATAGTCCTGAAATACGTGCGTAATTGTTACGAGAATCGAAACAAAATACGTAAACGTAACACAGCGTTTCGTTCAATGTTAACTGAGCAGCAGTAGCAAATTTTGTTGACAAGCACTAATAGCTATCATGTTTCTTCCTCGCGGTCTATCACCCGGAAAAAGATATGTGCCAAGGCTGAATGTGCATCATTATCAATTCAGGGTGCATATCCTGCAGGCTCTGGCTGTTGGGATAATGCCAATTCCCTGCATGCAGACAACCGTCGCAACTTGCGCAAGCATCCCACTACTCAAACGACACTTGTTTCGAACAAATAATCAAGAAATACTAATTAAAAAAATGCGCGAGTATTTAATTTATTAAATGGGAAGAGAATTATAAGATAAGCACGCTAAAAGCGTTGGTAAACTACAGTTGTTTAGTTAATGGCATAATTTTACATTCGCCATTTTGCAATGACAGGTTTATATTAAATATGTATTAGAATTATATTTTAAACTACTGTAGCAATTTTAAGTTGATATTAATTAACTTCGGCATTACGCATTTCCAAACGTGTAATATGAAAGTCTTAAAAACAGTTAATCGATCTAACACCACTTGTGTTTGAAAATATAAACATGACGTAATTGAATCCATTTTCCATTTAACCTGGAAACTATATTTATGAAATAGTACATGTTTGAGAACCATATTTACCATACACTGTTAATAACCGGTGGTTGAACCTATTGATCCAAAATTCCACGAATTTTTCATGTTAAACAACATTTAAAAATGATTACATATGCTGACAGCTTCAACTGGTGTCTCAACATTTGTAACCTAGTAAGATTGATTCATAAATGTAATAAATATTTTTTACCTACTTTTATTTCAAGTATATTAAAATTTAGTTGGAAACTAAGGATTGATTATAAGGAAAGAAAAAAGTCAGAATAGAGTAATAATTAAATATATTACTAGTTTTTATGGAGTAGAAAAGCATAGAACCAATAAGCTCCATAGAGAAATATACGTCATAGTTGATATCATTGTGGCCACGTTTGGCCATGAGGCAGCAGCTGTGTTCTGATCCTTCACTTTGCGTTAATTGGGGTTTATGGAAAGAAAAATGGATGATGGTGTTGAATTGGCCGTTTCTTACTGGTGTACGTGGTACTGACAATAACTGCAAGTTATCGTCGAGTGTGAGGCAAAGCAATTCATTGCGTGAGTACAGTCGGTGCGAAACAGCCTTGGAGCTTGTATTCGTCTTCTCGCGTTTGTCTTTTAGATAACTGCTTTTGAAATTCTTAACAAGCCTTGCGAAATGTCGACCTTGTTCATTATTGACCCAGTGTGGTATATATTAGACGAGCTAGAATGGCTTATCAGTCGTGACGACGCATAAAACGTATAGAAAATAAACTCACACCTCAGCCCATTAACATACTGTCCGACTTGCAGTCATCAGTTCTCAGTTCTTCGTCAAATTTTTCATTACAACTGGAAGTTATCTGACCTTATTTTCTGTATTTGTAATATAGGGATCGTTTGTGAAATACGTTTTAAACCAAAATTTAAAAATCTATGTGAAATATAAAAATTTGTAGCCATATAATCAAATCTTATCAATAAATCAATCTTAATGAAAAATTTTGTCATATATACTTTATTACATTAACAATGTTTCGTCCTAAAATAATTTTTATATCGTGGTGTAGAATAAAACCAATAAAATTTCAATTGTAGAGATTAAAGTACAAAGTATGTAACTTACATTCAGTAACAAAAACATGTCATTAAAAGAATGATCCATAATTCAAAAGAAACAATAAATAATAAATTTTAATTTGATCTGAACTTTTTGGCCTTATGCCAACATGAACTCTACAGAAGTGTTGTAATCAATGATATAACAACAGGTTAAGAATATATATATTGTTGACTTGAATTTCAAAACGGACACTGGTGAAAAAACATCAACCTGTAGTTCATTTAACATTTTTTTAAGTCCTCCTAATTATTTAATTCTCATTACTTTTTTTATATAATACATTTTTATGTGAAGAAATTTTACTTTTTGACTAATATATTTATATTATAATTTAAGACCGTCAGATAATTTTCAATCCCTGTGAAAGTTTGATTCCAAATCACTAGCGGGTAAATAAATTTTGGTTATTTGTATTTATTTTGGTTACGCGTTTCTTAGAACTAATTCTGATTTTCCAAAATGAAAAAACTTGTTCCTGTGTTATGGTTTCAACCGGCTTTCCCCCTGAAGAATTAGACTAAACGTACAACCATTCCAAATAGGAGAGTTGGCTATATGTCAATAGAAGGCAGTCTCGCACGTTCTATTTGCAGCGATGTGTTAATTACGACTCTAAACGTAATTTATGTGTTAGTTGCCAAACCTTTCAACTGTTGTAAGTGTTTAGTATGCGATTTTGAGTGTTTAAAATTCCACTTAGATCATTTTATGCTCCAAACGGATTTCTGGATGCCTTAAGCCGAAAATCGTTGTTTTAGTTTCATTAAGCCGAGAATAAGTGGGAATGAATTGGTTATAAGCTTCAATAAATGACAAGATAATTCACGTTGAGGAAAAAAGTAGCTTAAAGTTAACGCTGCAAACTAAGGCAGCGTGAGTGATTCACACAAGTTCTTGTGGCACACGAGCAGTAGCTAGAAGTTGAAAACTGGGTCAGGTTGTGGCTCTATTAATATATTTATTATATGTAAGTTTATGCTCTATAATAAATATTATCATTCGGTGAGGATGTTTATTCCATGTAGAACGTTACGCACGGCCACAAACGAGGTCGAAGGCATCAAACAGTGCGGATATGACTTTATTGACACCTGCTCGGATGCGTGCTATTTTTTCGCATCATTTCCTGTTTCCTACGTCACGCCTACTATAGTCGTCGATACAAAAGCTCACCTATAGAACAAATCCTTTTGTTTATATTCAACGCAAATTGGATTTTGTACTTAAATGGTGCTCAGATTAGGATCACCTTTTGGTCGCCATTACTTTGAACCCGGATGTGATCCAGTATGCCGACAATTAAGGGGCAGAATACTGCCAGGGACCGTTACAAATACTTATATTACCAATATTAGATAACGTTTGTTTGAAACTCGTCTAAAGTAGTATTTTCATTGAATTATGGTTTTTCGTATAAACCTTGAGCACAGCACGTTTAACAATGATACTGTATTGTTAGTTTCATCAATATTTATATACATGGAGCTCAGGTTTACATTTTGGGTTATAACTGCTACCAAACGCGTGACTGAACAACGCGTGGTTACGTTGTGGGCACGTGAAACTATACGGAAAGTGGAGGAGTTATGAACGAGGAATTATTCTAGCGATGATACATACCGAAAACTGAGAAATACACTAAAATAAGCAACTTTAACAAAGGGCAGGGTAATATGGCCCAGTGCCTGGGAACGAGCATCTCGGAACCGCCAAAGCTGGTTGGTTGTTCGCGTGCTAGTGTGGTGAGCATCTTCAGAAAATGATTGAAGGTCGGTGAAACAACGAGTATACGACAAGGCGTTGCACATCTAGCCAAAGAACGTGAATCTCAGAAGTTTGCCTGCTCAGCAAATCATGACGGGCTGCTATCTGTGGAAGATCTGACGACAGAGTACAATGCTGGTACAGGCGCAAGTGTTTTGGATCACATATTGGATTGAATGTCTCTTAATGCTTGATGTCTTACCCTACGCTGATGACATCTTGCAGCAGGGTAACTGTCCGTGTCATAAAAGCAGAGTCGTGCTACAGTGGTTTGAAAACCATGATATTGATGTCATTTGGACAACAAATTCAACGATGGAATACTTCTGGGACGTCATCAGAGGTCCAATTTCATTTGAGTACCATGTATAGGTCGAACAAGGTTTACTGAATCTCTATGGTTGAATACAGTCCGTGGAGGCCAATCGGCGAACGAAAATAATGCAATAATGTCGAGTAGCATAACAAATTCAAAGTTTGGAGATTTGCCAATTTTTCTCAATATTATCAACTAATTCTTTCCGGAAATTTTTGGAATATAGGTAAAACTTCGTCCAACGTGACTTGGGGGAACCACGAATGATCCAAATCAAATTGTGAATTCGAACATGCAGCGATGCTTCGTTTGGATATTGGCGTACCGAATAGGTGTCACAGTCGTTGAGTTAATAGATATTAGCTTTTAAATCTAATTTCCTCTTATTTTGCATTTTATCCGGTGCCGGATAAAGAAAACAAAATGTTGGAGAGATCGGATAGTAACTTTGATTCCATTGTGTCTCCTGATTGTGAACTGGTAAAGTTGTAAGGTTAGTTGGAATTACAGATATCTCTTCCCACGTGTGATGGAGGTGTGAGGGCTCAGCGCTGGTGATGACAAGAGTCAGGTGCGTTGGTGCGTGAGTCCGCAGCAGTGGGCGTGTGTTGGTCGGCCTTGCGGCGCACCCAGCTCTACCTTCCTAAAGGGCAAGGTCCGCACTAACAATGCGTGGCGAATCAATTACCTGTCTTCGTGACAGCTCAGGAAGTAGCATAAAAAATTGTTGCCCAAAATACGGTGATACAATACCAACATATTCCAAGGAAAATATATTCTCCTGAACGTTGACAGTGGACCAAATCATATCTGGATTTATTTGTTGGCCTCTTTGCATATACGTTAATAGTTTTCTTAGCTATAGAATTCTTTGTGTCACATGAGTTACTGTAAACTTCGTCTTGCGACCTCTTTGTTGAAAATTACCTTTGTTCATTCCACCCTTGTTTCATATTATGACGGATTGAATGGTTACATACATCGTAAAATGAAGTAGTTTCGTTAGTTGGCTAATACTTCAATGACAGGAAAGGAGAGAGAAAAATGGAACTAAAACTACGTTAAATTAAGAAATAATTGCAGAAACCTGTGTATTAACTGACACACTTATTATCAAAATTTTACAGTAAATTTTCACAGCATTGCATGATTTTAAATGGGAAAATGGCAGTAAATAATGTCAACCATTAGGTTACTGATTCAGCGAATTAGAGAGAAAAGTGTGGTATTATTTTCATTTTAATTCATACGTAATTTAACTCAACTCATTCTGATTCTATTTTATTTCTGATGAGGTAAACTCAGTAATGTTATAATCTAGAGTAAACATTACAATACAATAATTAGGAACGTTTCTCATATACTTGGATTTATTAAAAGAAAAATAAATTATTTGACTATCCAATTAGTATTAAACTTATTATATGTATTATTAGTCAAACCTTTTTTAATGTTTGGTTCCATGATTGGACACCGTACACTAAATCAAAATAATTAAAACAATTCAACATAATTTTTTTTATAAATATCTCTTCGAGAATGAAATTGCCTGATCGATTTACCTAGCATAATTATGTAGTTTTGTCTATAATGTTGAGAATTTCTTCTTTAACATAAAATATTTTCTATGGATTTGAATTTTTCTCGGAATTGCTAAATAATAAAAGAGACTACATTGAATTTAAAGAATATTAAGAGTTCCGGTTATAAGCTCGATACAGATGTTTAATATAAATATTACAAAAAGCGAATTCTAACATTGCAATGTCCAGAATGTTAAAATGTGTAAATAAATTAAATAAAGATTTATTTCGCATTAAATTCTTGAAAATTGATGATTATAATATTTTCAATATGAATGAGGCGCGTTGTAACGTAATAATGAAGTAACGTTAACATTTGTATATATTTATTGCGAAACCACAATTTATTTATATCGATCTGTAGTGCTGAGTAATGCTACATTTATATATAAATTGATAAATATTCGTCATTTGGGAACAAATAAATTGATTTAAAAAGCGGATGCGTACCTGGGAGGGTCTATTTAACTCTAATGAACATCTAGCGTAGTTAAAAAAAATTATATTAAAGTTAAGCACAATAGAACATTTTAGGCAGTATTGTACCGCATTTTCATTGAATTTTAGAAAGTTATAATTACCTGTAGGTGAAGTAGCGGTTCAGAAATTTACTCTGACGAGTAAGAAAAATATTAATCAGAACCAACAACACGTATAATTAAAATACAGGCCATGAATATTTGAACATGAAAGAATGCAGCGCTTGCTGTCTGATACCGTTGCTGAAGAGGTATTATAATTTATATATATATATGCATTGTGTTCATAAAACTGCTATCTCATGTTGACTTATTTTATTCAATTATTTCTTTATCTGAATCTCTGGTCTTATTTTGCAGATGAATATGGGTAAATGGCGCGAAAGCTTCAATAAGTTATTAATTACAACTCGTATTTGGATCATTTTGGTATTTTATAAAGTCATGCTTATTACATGTCGAGAATTTTATGTCGTAATCATGAAACGGAGATCAGTTGCGATTGAAAATTGATGTCAAGATCGCAGTCTGCTGATACAAACCTGCTTATCAAAAATGGAAGCTGTATTTAGACATAACTGTTCCTGTCGATCTTAATTCTATCATATTATTTTTATAATAACACCAGAAACTTGTCTTGTGGAATGTATGATGAGGTTGATGACTTTAAATAAGACTACATCAGACACAGCCGTCTTGTGCTCGCCATACGTAGGGTAACAAAATGAGGTTTGTTTTGTTTCGGTTCAACTTACCTACTCATTGATGACAGTGGATTTACAATGCTAGTAGCGCATATTGATGTCAAATACCACAGCCATACTTATCGCTTACCATACAATATAATATTATACGCACTACGATCGAAAAGTCACGTACATCGAAATAAATGTGTCTGTAAATTGTAGGTATTTTAAAATTATTGTTATCGACAACCACAAGATATCACCATGGGTATTACCGAAAACTTTGTAGAGATCTTTGAAATGTGTACTGATCACATGACGTCTGTAGTATTGCGGAGTTCAGAGCCCTGTAAACATGTTTTCCCACGAGCAACGAGTGTTCATTGTTGAACGTTATTATGCCAGTCATTTAAATAAATTTGTCGTAGTTAAATGTCTTGTGAAATATCTTGAAGTAACATTGCCTAATAATTCATTCAGAAGATAACCAGATTATTTGGAACATGTATTGTAATGTAAATGAGCGCGACTTTGCGATCAATCTGTATTTCTGATTGCCAGAATTCAACTTTTTTAAAAAATTTGTGTCTCATCGCTATTCATCTCCTTTATTGTATTACGGAGCATAAGCTGGTGTGCGTGTGTTTGTTTCTAAGCAGAGCGAAGTATTCTTTCCAAATTTGAAGCGACGTCAGAGCCTACTGCTTGAATGAATCAAATTTTAGTTATAAATATTATAGATAAATGTAAACCACACTATGCAATTTATAAAATTGAATATAAGGATTTAAATTACTAGAAGCGGGCCAAAAGTTAGTTTTATTTATTTATAAACATTAAAAATGACAATATATTAACTCAAATACATCGAAAAGTTTCTTATTTTTGATTCGGGACCTCTTCTGAAAATAAATTTTTCGGCTATGGTACTTGGACGATACCTAAATTTTCCACTTAAATATTTTATTCACATTTAATAACATATTTAAAATGTACTTTAATAACATCTGAAGAGGCATTAATCAAATAGAAGAAACGTAATAATGTATTTATGTTAATAAACTGTAACTTTTAATGTTTACAAATAAATATTGTGACTGTTGACCAATTTATACAAATTTAAATTTAGTTTAGGTCAGATATAGTTTTTATTTCAATATACGGATTGTTCAATTTTTTTATTTCTGTTTTACTTCTATGGTCATTAGCACCGGTACAATTACATCACATTTAAATTAATACTTATGGTTTAAATGAAATATAAGGCAGAATTTATTAACTTTAAAATTTCCAATAAAGTACAAAACGCTTCTTTCGTTTTCTTAGGGACCTTTTCATTTGCATCTAAACATTACTATAATATAATGAAAGAGGCAATGATTGGTTGAATCCCAATCCAATTTAATTTACTTGACAAGGCTGTTAAATTTAATTTACTTGACAAGGCTGTTAAATTTCTCACCACAAAGTCACAAAGGATAATTTGAACAAAAGTTTTAAATTCTAACTCCCAGATTCATAAATAAACATACTATAAGTAGTTTAAACTTCTTCACATATAAAACCGAAAGTAGTAAAAAACTTCTGTTAACTTGGTCAACCTCTTTGCCAATTATGGTGTTAGAATAATATTTAAATTATATAATAATTAAAAATTGTAAAAATGTTTTTTCCAAATTTGGACATTAAGTTAAAAAAAATGGAATCTTTGTATTGTAAAGTCGTCTATATAGGTCAAACGAAGCTTTAGCTTCGAACCAGAATAAAAAAAATATTTTGCTAATTTAAAACAACCTTTAGTGTTCTACCCTAACATGAATAATCACAAAATTGATAGGATTAATATAAAAATTTTAATGTTGAAAGTCATTATTACCCTCGTTTTATGTGTGAAATTCTGCATATTAGGCGCAGTATAAATTCAATAAATGAGAAAACAGGTAAAAAAATAATAAAATTCCATACAAAATTCAGTGTTGTTATAATTTATAATTATGTATTCTTGCAGTAATGAAAGTTTAGTTCTTGTGTTTAAAAAAGCAGTTACAAATTTGAACGTTTCGTGTTGAATGAGATTATTTTCTCTCATATCTTTTATGGAAGGTGATGGAGGAAGTCTAAATATCATGTTTTAATTTTTTCTTTAATTATCTAGGTAACAAATTTATTTTTTGCGATATATTACTGTATTGTTTATATTTATTTATTAATTTTTAGATACAACTGAAGAGATCCGTAAGCATAGGGGAGAAACTTTTAGTGATTAATTGTAAACCTTAATGCTAACAAATTCTGAATAATGGCTATTTTACACGAATTATATTTAAATTTAGTAGAATCAGATAAAGTTTATATTTTTATTTAGAGTTATCATTACATTATTCAGTATATCCAAGAGTTATGAATGCCCCAGAAAAAATTTGCTGATTTAATTAATCTTATAATGTGTTCTTGTTCTGTTGGTAATACAGTGATCTTCTTCACTGTATGACCTATTGACTGAATGGCATTTAGTAAGTGGTATCTACAATTTTAATCATATCAGCTGGCCACCGTTAACTGTCATTTGAAACTTGTTGAACAATTTATTCATTATATATATATATATATATATATTAGTTTGTGTTTCGATCAATCAGGAAATCATCATGACAATCACGTATTTCGAATACAGATTTTAATGTCCGTTATTATAATATATACGGGGAATGCTATTTTCTGCCTTTCTATGCGAACAATAGGTTAATGTACAAATGAGTAAAAAGAACATCAGTTACACGAGAGACAAGCGGTGTATCCACTCGGAACAAGTGCGTTACGCGTCATAGACGCATCCAGTCACGGACTTTATTCAGGCGTGCTTTATGCACTCACCCAACTGCCTTTCCTCGAAGTTTGCTCGTGCATACGGGACTGATAAATAAAGCGACTTCTCTGAAACATCGTTTATGGTTTCCTGTCTCCTAACAATCGCAAAGCCGATTAAGTCAGTATTCAGCTGTTAGGATTCGTTCACCCTTTCCTTTCATAATACAGTTTCTATCCATTAATTCCAAGAGAACATTAGTAGAGGCGCGGAACGCCTTCCTGGTCTTCAGGATTGGTCTCTCGAACACGGAGACACAAGCTATTCTTATATTAAACGTGCCAGCTTTTTAAACTGATGACAGAATCATTTCAAATGAAGTAAGGACGGGGTTAATAACGACAATCTTCTCCATTACATCCCAATTTTTTTCATCTGGAGGATGTATGCAATCTGACATAAGTACTTCTACAATTATCAGGATGAGCAATAATGTATTATTTGATATCTCGGAATGTAGCACAAATTAAAGTCACATGATAACTTTCGATAATTTAATTTTCTTTCACTGAGGAACACAGGAGGCCTAATTAATATACTGTCCAGGTTGAGAACAATCGTTCATAGCATATGATTTGTTGTTTAAAAATACAATCTTACATATATGCGAATGAGGCAATGAAAATTGAGATGCTGGCTGGACGCCACATTCCTCCAGAGAGACAAGTCGCCCTTGAGCTTAACTGATGCTTGGCTCTCATTATTGTTAATTATAATGGAAATATGGATTGAGTTATTAACAGCCATTTCAAGATAGACGATATATGCAAAAGACTAGATCTGTGCTTCTTCTAAGGGGAAACGCATATGTGAATAATCCTCAAAATTATTCTGCCCATTCTGTCACAATGGCACGATAATTGTTTTGGCATCATGTAATGCCGTGTAAAATAGTTTCACCCGGAAAAACGTCCAATACTGTCTTGGAAATCTAATATTATCCAGAATGACTTCTAAGTATTTTACTGGCATATATACAGGGCCTTTCATAATTCCCATTACAGACCTCTAGTTTTTGAAAGGACTTATGAGGTAAGGAACCCATGTCCGTAAATATTTGCGAAATACGTTTGAATATCGAATCGATTTCAAATCTCCCGGGCTTCACGACCATCAAACAAAATGGGCTGATCGCGACTGCTGATATCGTGTGGCATGGCTAATGTTTCGAGTAGTGGTTGACGAATTCTCTTCTACGTGATGAAGGAATTTCTCTTCAAAGTCCACAGTGCGGCGCGTCCGTGGAGCACCGCAGTCATCCCTCCTAGCTTCGAACGTACCTGTTTCTCCCAGCCGATGTTGTGTTCTGACAAAAATGGTATGTGATGGAATGAGTCAATGCGGAAAACGTTCATGATACACGTGTTGTGAAACTCGACCGTTACGTCCAGATTCGTGATAAATTATTAACAGATCAGTGTAATTTTCAAACGTGCATTCTACTGTCGCGTCCTGTTCTTCTCAATGACTGAATGACAACTGATGTGAACGTCGACTCAGCAGAACTGATTGTGAATACAAGACACGATATCAGTAGTCGCCCTCAGCCCCATTTTGTTTGCGTACCGTTTAACAAAAAAAACAGTAGGACCAATTTCTATAAAACATTTATTCTCGTCGTTATGCAGAGCCATAAGAAGGTTATTAATAATATCAAAATGGCTACACGCCACCTGGAGACAAAATAGTAAACGTTCAAAAACTTTTTTCGCTTTTGAGACCGACTTTTCTGGTACTTTATCTCGTTGTTATATCGATATATATATATATATATATATATATATATATATATAAGCAGTTGTGAATTTCAGTCACATTTCTGAAATAATAAATTAAAAATAAATAAACAATTAAACCAATATGTCAGTTACCTTTAAAATTAACTAAATTAAAAAATTAGTTATACGACGTTTCGTTTACAATTTTGGTACTTCTTCAGGTAAAAAAGGAAGTGTGCAATATATTTGCTAAATTAGAAGAAACATTTCGGTTAAAACTGTCATAGGACGCTGTCCGTGACTCTAAATTCATTCTCAAAACTGCACATTACCTGTTTAACTGAAGAAGTCCCAAAATAATAGACGAAACGTCGAATAAACTGATTTTTTGGTTTAACTAATTAAAAAATTAATTTGACCTATTGGCTGAATTGTTTATTTATCTGTCAAAAGATAATTGTCAGATTATATGAAATAAATGAAAACTACTTCAAGTACTTGATAAGAATCGTTAACTGTTAGTATATTTGCTGGAAAGTATTCTCAATAAAACGTGAGAGGAAAATATACATTACGTAACTCACACGATCCAAAAATTATTTCCTTTCTTCATTACTGTCTGGTAGTCACACGCGGCATATTGTTGAAAAAATACACTTCAGTTTACTACTTTAAATTCAACGTAAGTCTACAGCAAGTTGGAATGCAGCTCTTTGAAGCGACAACAATACCGAGTGCTGTTTCGTCGCAAAGGGATATTATTCCATTTGAAGTCCCGTTGCAAAGGGACGTGAGCTGGAACAATGAAGCGAGGGAAGGGAAGAAAAGTCGGAAGTGATCGGACGACGGCAGACCGCAAGAATCCTCTGCAACCGGAGCGCTGGCGAATAATCTCCAGGTTGTGGGATCTGGAGACGACCGCAGCTGTCACACACCGTTTGTCAGACTCGGAAATTGATATCGACGCGACCAGCTGCGCGGGTTAAATAAAGTCTTCGTTCAATTCTGCGTTTACACTCGCGGCTTAGCAACGTGGCCTTATTAAAACATTGAACTAGTGAAGCACGAAGCTCGCAAAGTGTTGGGGTCCGACCGCGCCTTGTTGCGGATTTACCTTCAACATTTCCCTTATTTTCGACATTGAAAATTTCCCATCACTAGTGGTTCACGTTATCCTATCCCCTTCTAACGTTACTTATTGAATGAAACTGATATAACAAACACTTTATCATGAGGGACCTTCCGAGTATCAGGTGAGACTTCTTTCTAAAAACCAAAAATTAATTAAAAAAAGATTTTGAATAGGAATTGTATTCTGTAGTATTAAAATGAATTACCTATTTAATATATATCATAGTTATAAATGTAGCCTATTGTTTAGGAGATATATTTTAAATCTGAGTATTAAATATTCTGAATATCTACATCGGGCTTTTATTTCGAATTAAATTATTTATTTAATTCATCTTCAAGAAATTTACGTAAAATATATAATAAATCCCAATATACATTTATTAAAATTTATAAATATGTAAATCATTTTCATAAACAATTTTAAATAGGCAAATACATCAAAATAATTTATACCAAGCCTTGTAAGTATCCTGACTAGACAAAATAATACTGAAAAATCTCTCAGTAAAATATTATGAACATACAGAAAAAACAAATATTTATGAGATATAGTAAAATTTGCCTTATCTTTTCTTTTTCGATATTGCCTGTGTTATTTTATTATACTAATAAATGAGGAATAATGCTTATGTTTGGGTGACTTCAGATAAGAATTTATAATGTAGCGTACAGTACATTTTATATTTTTTTAATGAGGTTAAAAATGAACATTGTTAACGTATTAACGAGAAAATCTTTGTGGAGGTTTTTAATTGTAAAATAGTTACCTTTGACGTCAATTCGCGCACGGTGTTCCATTCCGTTGGCATCCCAGCCAGAAACGTCAAGTTCTGAATCTGATTTTAATCGGACATGTTCGCCAACCGAACGATTTGTCTGCATATTCGCTGGTTTGACGACATCGTAATTTTACTATATAAGGAGTTTTACATAGCCCAAATATGAATTTGATATTAATAATCTATAAGAATCCTTACGATCTCAACGCACATAATTCTACAATATATAAAATAATCGTAATTAACAGCTGAACGTATTGGTATGATTAAGACTTATAAATGCTTGAAAATAAAGTATTGTACTTGCAGTACGGTGTGGTGGTAAATATATTTAAAATACTGAACGTAAAGACCAATGAAAAATTTCTTAAATTTGTTTGAGAGTATTTAATAATACATGCACTTCAAAATAAAATGGAAGAAGCCACGTCAATCAATAAAAATTAATTTTTTTAAATAAAAAATATTATCAGCGACATATTGGCACAACCTTGCACTAAAATATGCTACGGCAGATGTGAATCAATCCTATTTCGTCATAAATGTGTTTTATTGGAGGGTAAAGACGCCACCATCGATATATATTTACGCGTATTTCTGTCTATATTGTATATAAATGTAATAAATGATATTATATATATAGTAGAGGGTGTTTTCCAACTCATACGACAAACTTCTACTACGAAAGAAAACTTTTTCGTACTAAAATTGCTTTAAGTAAGAAATAAACGTCCGACTGATGTAGTAAGTTGTCATTTTTTCTTAGCAAATAAAAACGTGTCATGGGCGGTTTTGTTGAATGCCTAACTCAAGCTTAAGGCGAACTGTCAATTTAGGACTATCGTCCGAAACAGATTGTATTTTTTGATGGAAAATAATCACAAAGTTATTACATAAAAAGAACAAACATTCAGGCGAACGGGAAAAAGCAAAGAAACGTTAGGTGGCGACGGAGATTCGATCGCAGACCGGAATGCACTGCTGCGAAAAAAGGAAAAGAACGGTAACAGTGAACTATGGACGATAATTAATCGCCTTGCTGTGTATGGAAAAAAAGGAAACGGTAAGGCGTCCTCTTCGTCTCTTGAGATGTGACGTTGCCAGAAATTTTGAAGGGTCATAAATGAGAAACGGGTTGGTCTTGGGACACAACTTCGCGTAGGATATATACATATATATATAATATATAATACAAAATTGAAACCAAATATAGCATAATAATACATCGACTTTTCAAAATTCTCTTAAAACTAATTACGAATCTTCGTCTATGTAGCTTACTGATTACTACTGACAGATCACAACTAGTGAAATCTTTTACCTTCTCCAATACCATGAAGGGTGTTACCGTCCTGTAATTATTTCCTGTGAAGTTTTGGTTAGAGATTTGAGCCGTTCGTTGAGAATAAGTCTTGGTAGGAGATGCCGGTCTTTTGCGGAAGTCGCGACTGGAGAGTGTTTGGCCACCAGAGCCTCTGGAGCCGTCCACGGGCCGTAGCTGTTTGGGTTAATTGCCGCCAGATGTAAATTGGAGAGATCAGCGCTGCTTGAAGGCCAGTGGCCACCGAGGATGCAAGGTCACCCGACGTGTCGCACCTGGTTACGTAACTCTTTCAACATCTTCCTTCTCTGCTTTCAATAACGGTAATATAATACGGCTGCCAGAGTCCGGAAATATTCAATATAGATATATAATTAATTTTGTATTCTACTTTGAACTAGGATTGGACCAACTGGCAATTACAATATTCAGAGCATGAAGACTTTCCCGGTGAAGGCGCTGAATGAAAAGTTCTCGGTTTACAACCGATGGGAGTGTCCGGGTAGAAAAAGAGTAATTTTTTTTCTAAAATATTGTTACGTAAAATAAACTACGCATTGAACACACGAGAACTACGTATTTTATCACAGGGGTTATTTATAAAACTATCAACTCCTTGTCTTCTTTTATGAAGAACTAGCTGGGTGTAAGCCGTTGCCCGGGTATTTATTTATAATTTGTATGCGGAACATATGGACATACATACATGCAAACAAACATTCAATTTTATTTATTAGATGGTAACGGACGATTGGAACCAGGAGACAGCCATTAATAAAATGTTCGGATCGTAATACATAGACCAAACCCAGCGTTCGCTAAATTGAAGGAATACAGTATAAATCTAATTTTTAACTTCTAGTTTAACTCAACGTAGTAACATCCATCTTGGTTTTGTACTTGTAACAGTCTGCCGATTGGCAGGAAAAAACTTTGTAAATTTAGTTGGCCATGTTCACATTCTAATATTTAATAAACAGACATAAATATTATTCGTTATATTCTCACCTCATTCTTAAATTAATTTGAGAGAATTATACAGTGACCCTTAAAGCGCCGAGCTTTACTAATATCCATTCAACTTTATATATCTCTAAATCTTTCCTCAAGAAAATCCATCTTTTTCATTACCGCCAAGAATCTAATTTAGTTCCTCTCTCTACTTTTTTTGCCTCATTTTAAAATGAAATTATTTCGCGTTTCAAAATTTTTTCTCGACCACACACACATTGTATAGATTTTCGATGAACTGACTAATTAATAGAAATGCAATTAATTTTTATTTTCTCCTCACGAATGATCTCTTATTCTAACGGAGAATAAGTAAGCGTTTCTCTTAGTGTTCATCTTGATTTGTTTCCTACGCTCGAAAAACGTAGTCCCTTCCACAAATTCTACAATTTAGGTATTGCCTCGTGGTTATTCCAATATTATACTAAACTGTATCACTATATAGATCCATAAATTTTAATTGACCACAAACTCAAATCGTTTTTGCTATGTTTAATAATCTTAAATATTCGAGAGTTTTGGACATTATTTATTTGTTAGCGATATCAACTTGTTTTCTTTTACTAGTTTTATCCGAAGTATCTTTCCTTATTTAATGTCTATTTCTGTATTGTATAGCATTGATTCTCTTTTAATTTCATACTAATAATTTCTGTTCCATAAATTTTCCAATCATTTTAGTAAAGATCTCTGAGAACAATAATTATTAATATTATTTGGATTCTTCCTGTTAATTAAAATTCCTATGAATCTCTTATAAAAATATTATATAATACTAGTCCCGTCTGTAAGTTTTTGATAATTCTTAAGCAGGTTGTTACACTTCAAACTCTTCTTATTTCAATGTTCTTTTCTTATAGACAAGTATTTTTATTTTGATTCATTGGTCAATTCTGACTCCACTACGATTCACAATTATTTTTACCTTAATTTTTTTGTTTATTAATACGAAATATACAAACACCTCTTATCATTATCTACATTGAGCGGTTAGTATCACGCATGTAATTTTATTTACAAAACTTTGCCATGTATATTTTGCTTTTTCTGTAACTATTGACGTTATTTTAATTTATATATGCAAGCCGAGACATTTGATGATGACGGTAGGATCCGATCATGTATTAAATAATATATACACTGTATTAAACACAAGGAAAAGTATAAATTTTCTGAAGTTTTTATCTTTTTATCGCACATTGGTATATTAAATAAATTAAAAATAGTTTTAAACAAATAAGTCACAATTTATCGAATTTGGCTTGAAAACAACGTTGCCCTAATATTATAACAAATATTACGCTGGTATCATGTTAAATATTTTGATGATGTCATCGACGGTCAAACATCAAGTAAAAACGTACGGTTACATTAATAATTTGGAAAATATTTCTGTTTACTTCTACGCATTACGTGATAGAATTTATTTGGCCATAAAATGCATACGAGATTATTTCCATGGCCATGGGAATTATACGTCGGTTCGGGTTTATCAAAGAGCCATTTAGAGCAGGACGAGGAATGTTAATCCTAAAGCGTGCCCACGTAAGCTTAAGTCTAAGGAAGATTTACTATAATCTCTAAAATACCAACACACGAGAGCTGTACAAGAAAGCTCAACTTAATTTCGTTTTGACTGGTTCAGGGCAACTGCCGTAATTTGTCTAGAGACCTGAAATAAGTTTGACCGTTGTGTTTTACTTAACTCCAATTGTAAACTGCAATTTTCAATGTACCTTTTTATTCATTCAGTGAATAAGTTTGTTTTCTGGCCACACTTAATTATTTTAAACTTTATGATGAGCCAGAAGTTGCTCAATTTTAATTCGATGCTTTGTTTAAAATTGGTATTTAATATATCTTGAAACCTGTTTCTTTTGTTCAATTTATATTGGATTAAAATTTAAAACATTTTTGAGTTATTAAATTAATCCAGTCTCTTACAATTATCATGTGAGAGAGCGCTCGGACGCTGCGTTACAAAGTTGTATTTAAAAAATAAAATGTAATTTGTGACCAATAACAGACAGTTTATTAAATACTTAAGTTTTAATTACTACGTTTCGGTACCGATTTGTACCTTCATCAGGTTTTCACTTGTAGTAAAATTAGTGACGTGAAATTAAAAATGTTCACTCAGTCTGAATATAAAGCAAACATTTTATTCTGTATAATTTTAAAGAGACGTTATGAAATATATTAATTTAACATGTATAAAGTTGAAATATATTTTCTTACCAATCATAAAGACTTCTGCTGAAGCAATTTTCTACAGAGACCGTGACTGGAATTTTTGGATTTCTCAGGAGAGAAAAAAATCCTTTTTTTATTAGTTTTCCTCTAAATTAAGTGCAAAATTCTATATAAAATTGAAATATAACTTCATACTGATTTCGTTTAATAAAATACTAACTTACATTAATTAACATAATCGAAATTTCGCTCCTCGAAAGCATTTTCATGCATTTAATCTCAAGATTTATGCTACGCATTAATTCAGTTCAGTTTCATATTTAGTACAACGATATGCCATTTTACAATAAATAAATTGGACATAGGTCAAAAGAAATTTAGTAAATAAAATTTATATAACTATAATTTAACAACGTTTCGTACTGTATTATGGACCTAATCATGTGTGCATGAATTACAACCAGAGTACTTAGTGAAAAATTTATTTATAAATTTTTTATTATATCAATTTTCTGGAGATATTAATAGAAGAAATTTGCAACGTACATAAATTATACATAAAATTCTAAACCTAAATTGGTCCAACGTTCACCTGGTGAAGTCCTAAATTAAGGACGAAACATTGTGAAATTATATTTTTATAAATTGCTTTATATTTTTTTTCTTTTTCATGGCCTATTTGTTTATGTATTGTATATTTAAATAATGCCAAATATTTAGAATTACTATGATATAGCCAATTTCATTACAAATTTCACGCAAAGTTTAGCCATTATTTTTCACGTTCCAAATATTATTGTGATTGAAGAATGAAATGCTTAATGACGTATAGGGAGCTAGCCGTCGAAACGTTCTTTATCCAATGAATGTCCTGGTTGTGTAACCGGAATATTTTTTACTCTATCATCGTTGTTAATGGTTGTATAATTACTACAATCTGTGAAATAATTTTTTCTTACTAAATCTGTACTAAGTTACATAGACCACGTGAAAGCTCATCGCTGGACAGTCTCCTTTTTATATTTGAAATGTAGCACGGATAATTGTAAGAATTAAAAGACAATATAATTTTGATGAAAAATTACGTAACATTCGTGAATAATTACAAATGAATATTTTTTTATCTCATCACTCAAATGTGGAATAAATTGTGAGTTTTGTTTACTGCCCGTGTTTTTTATTTGTTATATAGCGTGCCAGGTTCTTTCTGTGGGGTAACAGAACTGAGCATTCAGTGTTGTTTCGAGCGACGGTCTTAATCTCAGATAAGTGACGTCAGACGAGCATCTGCAGTCCGGAGACTTCATAATGTATAATCATAATGCAGCACCTTGTATCAAATTAATTCGAGCAGCCACGGTTTCCAACTGTGATATTACCAACATATCATACTGTGTGCCCTCTCAAAGGCCATGACTGATTATAAATGAGTCAATATGGAAGCAAATAATTATGTAAATTGTGCTTATGTAATAATAACTCAACTTTCTCTTTGGAGAACAAAGTACTTCGGTGCAAGGATTTCTAAGTTACGGGTGAACAAGTGGAATCTTATCTGCTGCTACATTCCGTTCCACAAAGCGTACATATACTATTATTGACTCAAGTCCCGATTCATGAATAATTATATGCTAAACGACGTTTGATTAATTTTATCACAGTGCTATCGTGGTACGTAGTTGAAGAATTCTCTCAATGAGAACCACGAATTAAATTATTTGAAAATAAACGATACCTAATTATAATACATGAACCTCTTATGACGTTGTGATCTGTTTAATTTTTCTCCGGAAATTTTTTGTAATAAATATTTCTTATACACGCCTCTGTTTTTCCTGATAACATAAAAATTTAAATTCTACGACGAAAAATAAATACGAAATAATATTTAAAATTTACAACGAAAATATAGTGTATCGGTAGAAGATTAATGTTTAACTAATCAATCATTAGTAAATAATCCACATCGTAATTAATAGATCTCACTCCATTAATTTGTCCCATAATTTATAAATTTTATGGAAACGTGATTTCATCATTAAAATGCCTACGTCTAAAATTAATATTATTTTGTATTGTTATTTTATCTATATTTTTATTTTTGAATTATAAATTTTAATTATATTTTATTTTATTATATTGTAATGTTAATCCTAAAAATTATAATTATTTCGATTAGTTATTACGAAACTCTGAATTAAGTAAATTATAGTAAGATGACGGGAAGATGTGAAAGAATGAGAGAGAAACGATAAAAGAGTGACAGTAAACTAAATGTGTTATGGCAACGTTAAGCAGGCGTCAACTCACCTTTGTTGTCCACATATAAATTTTGGGGTGTATTATTATGAAATATTAAAACAGGATTCAACACATGAAATTTATGAAGTTACCTTTTTCTTTTTCCTAGAGTGTTATACTCATATTCAGAGCCTGTATCGTTCCCGGCCATGTTTCTATCGTTCACGGGCTTCACCTTTTCTCTGTAACAGACTCGCTAGTTTACTATTTAACGGCATGTTCTGTTTCTCACGGTATTGCCCTCTATGAAAAATTTAATGAGATAAAATAAGGGACCGATCTTAAATATCGTGTTACCATATTTTAATTGCCAATAAATATCTATAGTTCTTTTCAAATGGGAGCCGTTATGACCTTGAATCTCTTCCTTGAGCCGTCGAATCAAAATCGTACGATTGTCACACACTCCTGAAGTAAGGATTAGTTGGAAATGTATGTCCATACCTCTGCTCTCATTCGGTGACAACTATTTAATAACCATTATAAAGCTCTTTTATGATACGTATTCGATTTGATTTATAAAGTGAATTAGAGATTTAATACAGGATTTTCAGTTTCTGAATAGAATGGCGAATATTGACTATATTTTTGGTTGTTGTTCATTCACAGAATTTATGCTGAAATTGGGTTTAAAATCATAGCAGAAAGATTAAAATAAATACACGTAAATTTTAAGCGAAAATCGAGGAAAACGTCACGTTTCTAATCCATATATTTCTTTATTAAACACTTGAGTTATAAATTCCTTTTTAACATATTTTTTCTGCGACATGACAATATTTATCCCCCAGATTAGTCTTTTAAAATTCATTTTAACTGTTCCTTCTTGCAAGTAGAAAATAAAACTTGTTTGTTGGTCTCATAAAACTTTTCAACGTCTTGAAAAAAATGAACTTTCGATGTAACAATAACTATATGAATAGATTGGTCGTTTATCTGCGAAATATAGGCCATTAGGTTCTCCTCACTAAATTTAAAAAATTGTGCTGAAAGATATAAAAATGACAGAACGAAGAACTCGGCTCTCTTATTGACTCTCTTTTTGTCTTAATGCGTCTCCATGTTCGATGTCTCCAATCTGGTCGCTTTCCAAACACAACACGATCTCCGTGAAATGTAAAGCAACGGAGATCACAAATCAGAACGTACGACCTTTTACAGATAACTGTTATAGCATAGTGACCCATTACATTGAAAGCCTTGGAAACACATACGAAGAAGTACTTAGAAAGCCAGTTACTGATAATGTACCAGGTGCATTAGATCTTCGGGCCACGAATTTTTCGTTCTCGTGTCGCGATAAACAGGTGGACAAATTGATCACTGTTTCATCAAAGGTCCCAATTGTGCCATATTGGATACTGAATGGATATTCATACATATTTTTGTTTTATTTGCATAAATTTAAGAATAATTTTTTAGTCGAACCGTTACAGAAATCATAAAACCATATTTCTTTGCTTTCTGGCAACTATAAAATTTATATAACATTTATATATATTTTTCTCACTTCAATATAATGAAAATGAAAACTTTAAATATTTATTAACAAAACCTTTAAAAAAATTACATTTTATCCTCAATGTAGGACTTTATCAGGTCTAAATTGATATATTTTATAATTTAAATAAATATTTTAAATAAAATTATATAACATAGCCGAAACATTACTGAAATTTATAATAATTTATTAACTGACCATTCGATTTTCGATCGGCAATGGCAGTCAATCATGTGTCCAACAAAATATTTTTCAAACTTAAAACTGATGATATTGAAAATAAGCGATTAATCGTTCTTCATTTAATTAATAAATTCTTTTTCTTTCACTTAAAATTGGTTGATATTTATTTATTTATCATAAAAGTATTTTCCGCTGATGGCGATAAAATTACGAGCGAAACATTCATACCTGATGGTTGCTCACGCGATTGAAAAACGGAGTCAAATATCAATATAAATTAATTAATACATTGCGTCTTTATTTTGATTTCTTCTGGTTTTCCAAAGTCATCATCAACAATGCAGACTTTGGTTCGAATTTTCTGGCCATTTGTTAATTGTTTTTGCCAATTTATTCTAGTGATTTTCAGTGAAAATATAATCATCTTTGAAGCACGTAATTCGCAACGAAACAAAAGTTGTAAATAATACTTTGAAGTCTGAGGTTACTAAATTGTATATAAGACAACTTGAATCAGATTTGCGGAGTACTGCAGAAAGTCGTTACAAAGTACCGTTTGTAGGATAGAAATGCGAAGCAGAACACCATTTAAATAACGTTTATCTGATCCGGGAGCTGTTTTTCTAATAAGCGCTTGCACATAAATAGCATCAGCGTGTGCAGCCAAGCAAGACGGTCCTGCGGGTAGCTCACGGCCATCTTGCAGGCGCAGAACTCCAAATAACTGCCTACGTCGTGATAATAATTTTCCGAAAATTGTACTTTCGTTGAACTCAACAACCATAATATTAATAATTATACTTGGAAGAAGTACACGAACGTATTAAAACAGATGTTGAAGATTTACATCGTGATTTAAACATAATATAGAATTATACTCTAAATCTCTATAGACCAATAGAAAATCGCTCTTTACTTTTGTTTATAAACTATTATTTATTATTATTGTCTATGTCTTCGTCCTATTTATGACGTTAAAATACCTCGACTTTTCATTCTAATTTTACGTTGGGAACAATTTTATTTTCACGCCTATAAGCCAATGAAAAATCGTCTTTATGAAGATAATAACTATAAATATATCTCACCAAGAAAATTACTCTCCATTCGATTTAATACCACAAGTTTAAAGGTTTTGTGGAAAAATTACAATTGTATCCCGTCCTTTTTTTTTAAAAAAAAAATAATAATCATCAGTAATTTTGGTTTTAAGCTGCTCTACACCAACTTCGTATTATAAAAATGTCTTCCAAATAATTATCAGGTGTAACTGCTGTACTCGCTGCCAATCTTCACTTGTCTTACAAGCACTGGCATCTCATTACACGATTACACATCATTGTCTTGTCGCGTCTCATTTTCAGGTGAATTGGAAGAGCCCTTCCTGCCCTGGAATTATTCCAATGTTTCTCAATTTCAAATGAGAAAAATAGGCACACAAAAGCAGACATATTATATTTTAATTATGGCTTTTTGATCAGAATGGGATCCCTTATTTAATTAATTAAATCAATGTCCTAATGTAGACCCTATCAGGCTTGTAAATACAATGATATTACATTGGAGTTAAAAAGTTCAAAGATATTAATTGAGAATCAAAGATTGTAAAACAACCCTAAATTAAAACGAGATAAATGTTAGGAATTATTGGGGACTGTTAAAATTCTTATAAATATTTCTATAAAAATCAGTGTCGGTTTTGACATCGAGTGAAACTGAATTTCACTTAATGCGTAATATGTCGGAAAATTAACTAGATTTATAATAACCATTTTTTTCGGAACTTTTGTAATTAAACCAGTTGACGGTGTTATTTGTGTCTAAAATATGCTTGGAAATAACTGATAATTTATCCTGGATGTGGATATAATCTCTGATTATCAGTTAATACCTTTGCACTTTTATATCTACTATTTAATATATTTGTATTTGCAAGCCTTATGAGGGCACATTAGGGCATTATTTAAATTACAATTTTATTTCGTACTCATTTCAAATGTACGGACGCAATTATGTCTCAATTTAATTTTGTCTGTTCACATTATATTTTCATACTATACCAAAGCTTACCAATATATTAATAACTCTCATAAATTCAGCTTTAGTCAGTTGTATCGGAAATAATAATATTACGTTGGAAAACAGCAGTATTGTGGATTATATTAATAGCATGTTCTAACTTACTGGGTATATTAATTATAAATCTTGTTAAACTTGCTACGTAAATTAGAAATAACACATTTTATAATTGCGCTTATCTTACAGAATAAAGATTATTAATTAAGAGATCGTTGGGACCTTTCTTGGTCGTTTTCAGTATCCTGTGATCCAACTTAATTTTTCAATCCAGTATGAAAACCTGAGTAAATTCTATGATAAATATGAAATGAATTAAATTATTAAGTAAAGAAAGATAACATCAATTGTTTAGCATGTGATTCGTCGCTGCCATGTTTTTGAGCTCCAAGAATAATAAATAAAATACAGAATTTTACGAAGGTTCAGTTGAAGGATTTTCTGAGTGAACCAGGTCGTCTCGGTTACAAACTGGATCGCAAATTGGCCGACCCAAAAAACCGAGAGGCTGGCACGATCTCGGACAGACCCGCTTTACTGGGTAGACTCTGGAACTGTAAAATGGTAATTTACGTCGTTGTTGAGGTCTCGCCCCCGTCGTTAATGCCAACTCGTGCTGAGTCATTAAGTGGCAAGGACGGCACCACGTGCTTCTCACGTGTGACACGCGCGTTCTTGGGACACACGTGGACCCCATTAGCGCGCCCCCGTGATGACCTGGCACAAATTTTAACTCACTAATTCTTAGCGCTACAACAAGAAGAATTCTGTATACATTTTTAGAGGCTTAGGGTTATTTACCGATTGCGGAGCAGTGACGAACTTGCTCCTGTAGTCTTTTTCTTGGTTAAAGGCTACTACAATGTGACCACTTCCCTATAATAACATTGGATGGATCTGAAGCCACTCTTGAGAGTTATATTACTATTTTCAGAACCTTAGCTCAACTTGAGAGTCATATGTAATATCCTAAAATCAGTTTTTATTTTATGAATTATTAATTAGAAAAGAACTGCCTCGGCACGATTCACATTATAAAATGTAGTGATTTCATAAAATCTTTAAACGTCTTAAAAACATCAGATACTGTAACCTAAATTAGAAATTATTTGTAAATAGCGTTTTGCACATTTTATTCACAAAAAAATAGGAAATTGTTAATTCTCCGAGAATAATTGAATATATTTTCTTCGCACGTCAATTCGTTTCAGTAGATTATTTTTTTATAACTTTGTTAACTGTAATTCGCAAACTTATTTTACAAATGGAGTATTATATAATATAATATTGAGAGCACGCAAAACATTAACAAGTTAAAATGACGTAATTCTGTACGTAAAAATTAAAGGCAAAAAATACAATTGATTAATTTGAATAAATTTTTAATATATGAATAAATTTTGGTAAATATAGCTTTTTTATTGGTGTTTCCAAAAATAGAACATTTGATAAAAATATTTCTCGGAGTAAATCGTAACTCATCAGAATGTTTGTTAAAAAAGAAAACATGTACACCGTAAACGAGTAGACTTCCAGAGATATTAAAAATGCTGTATGGGTGTTTCAATTTCATTCTGGCTGTTAATTCTCCGAGAATAATTGAATATATTTTCTTCGCAAGTCAATTAGTTTCAGCAGATAATTTTTTAATAACTTTGTTAACTGTAATTCGCAAACTTATTTTACAAATGGAGTGTTCATAGCATGTCTCTTAAAATTCGTTAAGTCATTTAATAAGTGCAATTGCAAATTTTTGTCAGTAAAATATTTTGAATTTATCAAATAAATACGTGACACTGCCCATTTACTATAAAAGAAATCTGAACACTCGCAGGAAATCTCTGATAAATAATACTCATAATATAGATATGAAAAGATATTTTAGTTGTCGTAATAACGGAAATGAGTAGTTCTGGTAATTTAGAAACATGAAAAATATTTTACTGCATTCATTTATTATTAAAGGATTTAAAGATTAACGAAAATTTGCATTACAAATTTTCATACATTATATTAAGAGCGTTTATGTTTATTATTTTTTAAATAAATAATTAAATATACATTAAGTGTGTTGCTGATCTGTATTAATTATCAGCAACTTAATCTAAAAAATGGTATTAAATATTTAAGGCCTGTCTGTATGTGAAATAACGTATTTTTCAGTTTTTTTCTAATGATTCTTTATATCGACGGATTTGGATTTGATTTAAAATCGTTATAGGGTGTATATTGATGATTTCATTCTGTGGCTATCGGAACGTGTGGTATGTATTTAATTTATTTTAAGGGGAAACTTGTCTGCGTATTCTTGAGAATAGAAAACTATCCCCAGATGCATAAATCTCCTATGAAAATGGTGAAATGTCTAGAGATTAAGGACAACGGCTTTCGCGAGAATACGGTTTCTCGTCTGAGAAACGCCCATCGTGCAGAAACCTGTCTGGAAACAAAGACGACAGACGCATAAAACTCTGCGCGTCCTTTGCGTTACTGTTCCAAGAAATCAGCGTCTCAAAGGTCTCAAAGGGTAATACTTGTGGAAAAGTCTATCAAAGGAAAACGGACAGTTGGGAATCGTTTAATGTTTGTGCTGGGAACAAATTGACGCCTGTGTCGGCAGAATAATAAGGCGCTTGAGTTTGTCACAATGTTTCACGAATGAAAGATCTCAGTTAACCGTGAGAGTGATAAACACAGAACACGCCCACCTTATTTAGCGTAATTTTAATTAATTGATTTCATGCTGGCAGATGTTACCTTACAACTTCAGGAAATTTTACAAATGCAGCACTTCCGAATTTTTTAAAAAATAATCTTGTACTGGATATGAAATCAAGATATATGTTATATACACAAAATAAACGAGCTTTTAGATTCAATAAAAAATGTTTGTTGGCGACTATTGGAAATTATATTTTCTAAAATTAATTTAAATTCTCAACCAAAAGAGCTTTATCCGCATGTAACGCGATTCATGTTACTGTAACAAGTTATTATATAAACGAGACGTTTATTTCCTTTCTAATCATTTATATTTGTCATGAGTATTACCAACGCATGTTGTTTTCGTTACATACGTACTTTAAGTGCGTCTTTTCTTTGTATTTGTCAAGACGCTATGTTTTGTTGAGGCTGAAATGAGCCCTCGGCTCTGATGGAAGCGAGCATCCCCTTGGTGACGTCATGAGAGGTCAAGACATAATTACAGCCCTCTTCATCGAAGCAGTTAAAACATTACCCTCAATTCGTTCTGAAGCTTCTCAGGAATGCTCCGTGGTCATGAAGTAGTAGTGAGGCTGAACACTATAATACTAAAAACTGACTACAAGCTAGACTATATTTATTTTGAATCTGTGTCAATCATTTATTAATTAGGATAACTGTTGAATGTATTTCTATCGAATGAACAGAAATTCTGTCCTGTTCTTTTCCTATAGTAATAATTTTGAAATATTAGTAGCGTCACTTCTAATTTCGTGATTTACGTTCATCACAATTAATTTAAACTTTTCTCATTAACCACTTAAAATATTTCATTGTTTGCAAAGTGCGTGTATATATATAATTCGACTACACTGAGCCAATCGTTTAGAGTTCTAAACTATATTTTAGCGCACATTTTTTTTATATACAACTTCGTCGTGTGAGCATTTGGAATTATAACAAGCTCTTGATCTTTTCAAAGACACGGATGCTAGTTACGAAGTAAATATTCGTGGGGTACAGATGTGGTAATGACATGCGACCCTCGTGTAAATCTATGTTGATAGTGACACTGAATCTCTGAGAAAAATGCATTATCTTTTTCTTTGTAAGTGATATATCTCTTTGTCGTCTTTGGTTAGTGCAAATGCCCGGGACTCCAGTTTAATCATACACAGTACATTCATCACTCGAAAAGGTCCAGAAATTGGTGGAAGAAACGTTGTTTTTATGTCTATAACTATCTGTTATATACGCCATATAATTTGTTTTATGAGAATTGGAACAGACATTGTTGGAACTGCATTTGATATTCATAAATTTAAGCTTTCTCGGCGTTCGCTTCGCATGAAATGTTCTCGAGAAAATTATCCTAATGAGTGCATGAACCGTTCACGGCGTTTGGGCGACGACACGTTTCTGCCGAAATCTTCTGGTGAAGTCAAATAACGAAGTAAAGACGATGCGTTTCAGTTCTGTAAGAAGGGAACTTTGGAATTATCAGTCTTCGTCCCAAACTTCAGAAGTGCACTCCGTCTCTCTCTCTACGATTTACCTATCTTCTTCCGAAAAATGTATAACTTTTGGCCAAAACTGCCCCCTCTGGTAGTTCGAAGACCTTTCCAAAATTTCTGCCGTTTCGTGCCACACCTCAAATGTTCCTTCTCTCCTCCAATTTTAGTAGAACCCAAATCTGCCTTCTACCACCTTCTCCCAACATATCCGACCAAATTTCCCAGCAAGGTGTCTTCTTCTCACGGTAGGTGGCTCATTTTCTTCTGAAGACGCCTGGAAGTCAGGATTTTAATCCCCTCGTCTCTCCAGCGATTTCTTCCGGCCGTATTAGGATTAGTTTTAACTGGAAACCTTAAGTAATTCTTTAGGGTTTAATCGAATTGGACTGCAATTGAGAATAAGTCTAGGCTTTTTGAACGAGTCGGATGAGTGGTCGAGACTTACTTAAAGAATGCGTTTATGTAAAATAAATCTGCGTGATAAACGAGACATTCTCGTAGTAACATTGGATATTTTATTGTAGCTGCCAAGTACGTTTTTATTTATTTACGTATCAACTATAAATTTTGTTGTCCCGCGCTTTGGTTTGCATCAGAATACTGCAACCTCACAGACACTTCACTGGCACTTTTATCACTTGCGGCTAGGAATTGTTTTGGCCAAGTCTGAACAAAAGACAGGCGTGTTAGATCTACAAACACCGGTATTTATTAACGTTTTTCTGCACGATTGCTCTACTTACATCTGAGTAGCAACATATTTCGCTCGCCTTGGAGAAAATGGTAGCGACAAAAATCCTAATCTATATAAATGAAACTTAATGTAATCCATTATATAAATATATATGGATTCATTGCGACATTGCGGCTACTATGAAAGCGTATATATTTCATTTTGAGTCTGTTTTTAATCATATAGAGTAAAAAGAAGATTTATGACCAACAGTCCGTTATTGGTAAGAAACCATATTTTTTTAAAAAATATGTAATAACGGATAACTTTAATAAATAAATAAAGATTGTCTTTAATTGAGCCTGTGAATTGGTACCACTTCTCTGATTAAGCTTACAACAACAAAAGCATCAAAGGATAACCAAAATTTTTGATTAGCACTCATTGAAAAATAATGTTTAGAATTGTTCATAAATATGTCAAAATCTGCTATATTATATTTGCTTATATGTGATTTTAGTTTTTATTGAGTATTTTTACTGTCTACAATTTTTAATACTATTTTATGCAAGAAATCGGATAGTTTAAAAACTATGTAGATTAATGAATAATTCATACCAGAGTAAAAATTTTATTATAATTTTAGTCACGCTGCGTATACTAATTCACGAAACTGCAATCTCTCAAATGTAAGAGACATCCGTCTGAATGAGCAGTAACTGAGGAAAAAAAACCTGTTTAACCATGTCCCTTTCTTGTTAAGACTCATTTCCAGAGAAATGATGAAACAGAAACTTTATTTCAGTTCCTGGTGAGGTGACAAAATTGCGAAAGTCTTCTTGCGGCGAGGATTAGGTAAGAGACCGTCGTAAATGTAGGAGTCTTCTTTGAACCATAAAGGAAGCGTATAGACGTTGACGGATGGCTTGTCTACACATGTGCTTCCGTAACATGTCCTTCAAAGGCGAAACTAAATGCAACTGTCACGTGGTACGACACATAAAACCTATTCTGTGGTTGACTAATTATACGGCATAATTAGAAAATGAAATGATTTTGTTTATGTTTTTGGGAACGTGATCTCATATTACGAGAAAAAACTTGCAAGGAAAATGTTACGAGAAAAATAGAATATTCATCGGTATAATTAACCAAACAAAGCTTTACGAGCGCGTATGGTCCATGGCCGTGTTCAACGACAAAGAAAAATAACTGATGTTGATTTTAGCGTGACTGACTCTTGTGTTTGTCGTCGATGTTATTTCTGTTAACACGCTATAACGAGGATGTACGTACGAATTTTGGTTAAAGTGTAATATAACCGGTTTTAATCAAAAGCAAAAAATTGACGCAAGAAAACATATTTTGTTCAGTTCCGCTATACGTCAGAAAACGTATCCATAACTTAAAAGATAAGTAAGTACAGGGTGTGGTATAAAGACCGAGTCGCTGTCTGTATGTCCCGTTCGTAAGAATATAATGAATGTTTAATGTACGATAATGGCGTAGCGCAAAGCGGGAATTCCTACTAGACAATAGTCTCCATATTCTCCCTTCCCCTACTGCGCATCTAACACGCCATGCTATTTCTCAGGACCTATAAATTTGTCAGGTTTATCGTTTGTCCATTTCAACATCAATTGAACTTCTGTCGAAAAACAAAAGACTAATTTTAAACTGAAAGATCACTTTATGATTTTTAAATATATCCTAATTTTTTATAAATTATAAAAAAATAATACGAACATTGACGCAACACAACTTTAAGGATCATAATTTAACAATATAGTCCGTTCCTATAATTTAACATCAGACGTTAAGTATATTATAACTAAATAACAAGTTCTAAGTATTAAAAATATTTAGGTACCTAGGAAGAAGTTTGAAATAACTTAATTTACGTTTATAAATTTTGTAGAAAAGTAAATAGGAGTATTTAAAAATTAAAAATAAAACGGATTATCCTATACTAGTATTTCAGAAAAGCGTCATGGATTAGAATAATAATAGTCATGGACGGTAAAGGGTACTAGGATTAAAATATGAGTATATGAAATTAAATTTGAAATTTTCAAAGTTGATAGTATAGAGTATGGTCAAGTAAAAATTATTGGAATTTTCTAAATGCTAAATGTCTATCATAATTTTATTAAGAACAGATAATTATTTCTATTAGCCAATAATTTTGTAGTAATCCAATGCGTCGCGTGCGCAAATACATTTTATAATACTTTACGGTATTTTATATTTCAGTTCCTATCACAAAACAATCCTCCGTTTAGCGATGGAAGTTCTGGTCACAACTGTCTCGTCTTTACATTAAAAAAATAATTATACTACCTAATCTATTTTGGCAAATATGGTAATTTAGTATTGAAACGAACGGCAGTAACAATCGACAGGGGACCTCAAACGACGACGATTAATTTAAGACCTAGTTGAGTCTTGTTTTTTCTCGGTGATTATATATAATGAGCTTAAGAAAAGTAAATAAAATGCTGAAAAAACTGGGAAACCCATAACGTCGAATTTTTTCTTCTAATTTTAAATTTAGTAAACAAAAACATCTTGAAATTTTTCATCGCCGTATTTTAAATATAGTGAAATTTTAATGAATTGCGCTTAACTAAATTCAAAATTATATAATATATATATATATATATATATATATATCTGATATTATTATTTCATTTTTTTTTGGGGACTACTCGTTGCATGAAGCGCAGAAATGTATTAATTAATACCTGAAGAGCTCCTAATGTAAGGAGGAAACGTAATTGTGTATGAAGAATTTGTATAATATTTATTAAATATTTTATTGTGCCTTATTTGCCCATAAATATTTTTATAACATTACGTCGTCTTATTGCCAATACGAAACTTCACTAGACTAGAACTGAAAATGTATATATACAAATATTAGTAATCTAATACACTAAAAGATGAATGACGCAACTGACAAACTGAAGTGTTTTCATTAATCCTACGAATATATTGAAATAATAAATTAAAACTTAATGCAGTCATTTAAAAATGAACTAGTAGAGTTTAGGTGCTAGACCTCCGTTGTTCTGCAATATACAGCACTCTATTCAATATAAATGGAGAAACAAATAGTGAAATAATACAAGATTGTGAAAATTAGGAAGGTGTGGAAGAACCTGGAGTGAATTATATGAAAGAATAAGTGGAAAAATGCGTAATGGAGACTAAGATTAATTTATGAAAGAAAGGGTTTGAAAATTAGAAGCTATTTATGATGGGTCGAAGTAATAAAAATAATTCAAAGTGAAAAGAAAACTTTGTTCTTCTTGACTATTTTATAGAGTTGCTACAAATTCTTATGTATTAGTCAGAAATACTCTTTTATAAAAAAATCTCTAGTTTTGGCTATGGATCTGTTGCTTCTCTGTACTAAGCGCGGAGTTAGTCTCAAATACCAACGTTATTCTTAGCTTAGGCCATGACGACTATTTCAGAATATTCAAGCATTCTTTCGACCTGTACATTTTCGACGTTCTGCTTCTCGTCCTCCTTGTCCATGCCAAACATGTCGAGGCATAATCAAAGAAATTTGCATGATGACAGTTCTTGGATAAGTCCCTGTAGTCTGGTGACTAAACCCAGAAAACTCTGAAGTGCACTGACCCCTGCCCTGTGGGAAGCCGCATTAGCATATCCAAGATAAGTACATTACGAGTCGGCGCTCTGCCTCGTATTGTTGGACTGTCAGTCGAGCGTTCCCTTTGTTCGCAGGTGACATAAGGAGAGCCGAGGCAAACACTGTAAAATAGTCATCCCACATTCACCTCACCACTGAACGCCGCTAAAACTGAAGCACGTTTACGAGTGCTCAATTTGCTACCGTAATCCGGTTTCCTCACGGTGGAACTAGGTTCTATTCCCGGTCTGAAAGGCCGTTCTTCGTCTGGGACAAGGAAGTGTTTCGCTTAAGAGACTAAATCAGGCCTTTAGACCAGAACAGACAAAATCACCAAGAAATATTTTTTTCACTATTTGTGGTTGTACGCTTAATTTATGGCCTCCAGAAGCTGTCAAATAAATAAGAAATCTGACACCATTGAAACATGCATAATTTTCTTAACGTTCAATAAATACAATAAAATAATACACGAATTGGAATCAATATATTTGTAACTTTGTGTATAAATTTTATATGTCTTCACGCCTAATCTGTTATTTTTAATGTTATACAATCCTTTACATACCAATATAAACCCTGAACATAGCTTTTGTGTTTTTGTGAACTAGTATTGAATGAACTTCAATTTATATAATTTATAAATTATTAATTTATTTTAAGTTGGACATATTTCTAGTACATCAAATTGTATATTGAAGAAAATTGAAACTCTCGTTTGTCTGTGTAGTTTCACAATTATTTTTCTCAGAGATTATTTTATTTGTCTTTAATGAATTATTTAATAATGCGAATTATTAGCATACTTTGTAAATATTATACTGGACTCGTAGTAATGTTAAGTCAATTTTTATGTCCATCGACGTATTCTAATGTATTTTTCTTAATTTAAATATTATGCTGAATTATGAATTATATTGTACAGCAAAATATTTTGAGTTCCAGGTGAACGGAACAGTTTTTCTAGTAACTGTTCGTCATTTCATGTAATGAAGTATTGTATTCCCTCAATCGCAGACCAATAGAATTAATAAAATTCTAAATATAAGTCTATAGGAGATTGAAACTATTCTATTAATACAATCAATTTACTGCCAGAAACAGTTTACAATAAAATACTTTTAAAAAATATATAATTAAAAATACTTTATAAGGAAATCTTACAAATTCTTATCCGTTAGTTGTATATATTATTTTATAAGATTTCCATGATTATATTAATTTATTGATAAAATAAATTTGTCAACATTTTTTCAAAAACATTCAGTTACGAGTACTGAACACTTATGAAATTTTATAAATTTCTTAATAAGTGATAAAATAAATTAATTTACTACTCCTATGAATTATACAGTTGGTAACCAATATAGAAGAAAATTTAATGAAAACCTGAATCAAGTTATTATATGCTAACAAAAATATTAAACAAATATTCATAATTATGTTACAACAGCCAGGGAAGCATTTGAAATATACTCAAAATTTATTTACGTTACATTTCTTTTTGGCATTGTATACAAATTATTCGTAACATTCCACTTCGATGAAGACATTTTTGTACTTAAATTAATAATTAATCTCATATCTAATTTTTAACAATTAATTTTTTACTGTTAAAGTCGAAAATTAGTACCGAAACGTGATATTATCTTTATATTTATTTCGACGGGAATCGTTGTAAGACTTTCTGCTGAAAACTCCTACGTCGAATGTAAATTGAAAATTAATTAATATACTTATCATTTCTTTAATTACTAATTACTGTTATATTTATAGCGTAGTTTTAAATTATATATTTTTTTTGTAAAGTACAATGTTTTTCAGACTTTGTAATTGTAATAATTTATTATTTTCATGTAATCCTATATTATGACGTATCCTATTTCCTCGACCGAGGAATAATAGAATGAATAATAAATCTGTATGATATTACTTCTTTTTTAAATTATTAATTTTATGAACCAATTTATTAACTTAAAGTAATATTAACCAAATGTATTTCGTTTGTACGGTAATGGTCATAGATAAAGGAATTTTTATTTAAGAACAAATAATATAAACGACATTAATTAAACTAAGCGGTATTTCTGCAGTATTTTAGAGTCCTGGTAGCACTTATTAAGTATATTTTTAACTGCTAAATTGTCCAATGCACTCGATTAATCTTTCTTGTTTGTTAGTTGTAGTTAGTCAACGTTATTATAATTGAATATCTGCGCTGATTTTGTACTTTCTATTTACCTTTAAATTTGATAATATTGCTAATTAACAAGGTACAAATTTAATGGATTGATGTTTTAACATTATTTAACTAACTTAAAGTATAGATATTATAATTTTAGTCATGAGCACGAAGCTGTACAATATACACAAATAGGTATTTCCTCCCAACAGAACAAGCGTTTGACTAAAGAGAAAACGAATCACGGATACATGTCCCGAGCAATGTCAGACACGAGGGCTTTTATGTAATAGCGGCCACGGTCTTTGTATGTTTCGTGGTGTGAGAAGTCCTATCGCGACCATCACATTACGAGTGACGCGGAGTGGTCCTTTGTATGGAGAAGCTGGACTCCTTATCTCCGCTGGGAATGCTGAAAGTCAACCCCTGAACTTGCTTTCCTCAACGGTCAGGAAGCGTGGGATCTGCAAAACTGCGAAATGCGAAGCGACTTTACCTCTCGGAACATGGGAAAATGGGCTAATAAAAGGCCAGACAATCGATGATTGAATTTGATAAGCAGTGAATTAGTGACGAAGGATAATGGGATTCCATTGTTAGTCCTTTTGTATTTATTATTTACATAGATAATTTACAATACAATACCAATTGAAATTTATGGCGTGACAAAACTTGTAGAGACATTATTCTGTCGATCGATTTTTCTGTTTTCCCCGAAGACGAACAGACTTTTTTTTACTGTTCAACACGTTATAAAAACCTCTCCTGTCCTCAGTTCATTGCACCTTTGCGTCTTTATAACATAGGAAATCCGAACAATGTCTATCATCTCACCATTTTAACTCTCAGCCAACGCTTATCATTCTGAATGCGTGAAAAATTATTTGGCTGAATTTCTCTTGGCAACGTGTTTGTTTAAATTAGTGATTAGGCATTAGTCAGTTATAAATAAAGGGTCGTTAATATTCTTCGTTATTGGCTTAAACCAAGAGCGAGTCTGTGCATAGAATCAACTAAATTATTTACGACTATAACAAAATATGGTGTTTAACAACAGATATAAAATCCTGGAACCAATGCGGAGTGGATTTTAATGCAACGATCGTAAAGAAGCGTTAAGAATAGCGTCGTGAAAGATCAAATAAATAAATCCATGTAACTAGGTCCTGTAATGAAACTACATTATTATAAATTTTACTGCTATAATTTTTTTATTTGGCTTTATATTTTATTATTTTTTAAAAAAACACATTTATTTGTTTCAGGCCAAACGTCTGTAGATCGAGATATCGCAGTAATTACTGTTGTCACGGCTGGAAAATGAAACCAGGGACAACGTTATGTATCGTGCGTAAGTATACTTCTCAAATATTCTTTTCCCATTTATTCACATTCCTTGAAGTTAACAACATAAATATTATGGAAAAATCAAATTTGCTTAGATTCAAAAATAAGATCCCTAAATTCATTGAGGACAATTCACAGGGGCCTGACTCTTAGCACTATAATTTTAAGTAGTTATGCAGAGGTATCCTTAACTGTCATAGACAATACAATTTTTTTTCACGTGAATTTTTTTTTTGAGGTGTAGACAGGCTATGGGTAGGGTAATCTACATAGTGCAACTCCCCTCTTATAGCATACGAAAGGAATTTGAAAGGGGGGATGCGGAAGGGTAGAGGAAGATAGCCAAGGGTTAACTAGGGCCCCCGGGCTATGGTTTAAGGATCCTACCCGGCACTTCGCCTAAAAGTGATGCAGGGAAAACCCTAGAAAAACCTGCATCAGGTAGGTCGGATAAACCAAATTTGAAGAGTGTTTGTGTAAAATAACCCGCGAAATAATAGGGAATGAACCTCAAATAACTCTGATCATCGTCACAAGTAACTGATGTCAGTACAGTGAGAAATATATTTTAATTTTGTCTGAAATTATTTCAAATATTGAATTACTTGAAGATACAGTAGTATTTTTAACATTTTTTTCCCTTGTTACTACGAGTATTTAGCTAAAACACGAAAATTGTGGCGCTTCATTAGCTTCATGGCAGTCTGAAATAATAAACTTGCTTATCTGTTCCTCCTGTTTATCCCATGAAAAACATTTTGCCGAACAGCCTGCTGAAAGCTGCCTTGGCAAAAAGCTCGTATATTTGTCTTCCAGTGGCACTTATTAAATTACCCACATTAGGCCGATTGAAGTTAAATACAAAATCTTTCTTCAACGAAATTTTTCCAAGTCATGTTTTCTCTTTCTCACTGATAACAAAGTTATCAAGTGTTTCAGCACCGTTAACACCTTTGCAACGAAATGAAAGGGAAAGCAGAGAAAGCTTTTCGCATTTGTTAGCACGATTTGTGACGCACAAGCCGTGATCTTGTAATGTAACACTGACCAATTGTAAAATACCGAGCTAAGCTAGTCCAATTATATAGTTCGAGAAGAAGAGCTTATTATCAATCAGGTATCGCGATTGCGATGCCACCGGCCTCTCACCAACTCTTAACTGAAATTTAACACACAGCTTTATATTCTGTGCGTAAGTAAACCTTGTATATGCATATGTCAACAATGCATATTTATCAAGATGGTTGCAGGTGATAATGGCTAATTAGGTCGAAAGTTCATTTATTATTCTGTTACGTACAAGTTATTAAATAAATTGTGAAAATTGGAGGACGTTTGGTTATTTAAATCTTGTCTATATTAAAAAAGTTTTTTTAACTCAGTTATTAAATAAATATTTATTTGGTCGCACTTATGATAATAAAAAATTAAAATTGGAAAGTTCAAAATAATTGAATGTGTGGTTTTTAGTTGAAAATATTATGAAATTTAGAATTTAGCTCATTAGAAAATTTAAAAAAAAATTTAACCATCTTAAAATGTACAAAATGAAAGGAATGTAATCCGTAATGACTTTTTTCGGAAAGGACTGTAAACATCTTTAAATTTATAAGTTCAAACATTTTAATTTTCGTTGTTGCTCTGTATTCATTTTAAAAAGTACGCTGTTTTTTTGTGTAAGTATCCTCTTCCATCTGAATTTTATTACATGTAATAGCTTCAAATGACGTATGTTCGAACAGTGTAACAGTCAAAAGTTTCGGACTCATTTTCTTTTGATCTGAAGTGAATTTACTTTTATAGTCTTCCTCTAAATAACCATGCAATTTTCGCATGGACCTTTTGCCAAGTCTTCAATAATTCACAAATTCACTAAAATTAATTAATAATTAATTAAAAAACCTGATATTCTCTAAAAAGGTTCTTCAGAAAAGCATCACATATGAAATTTAAAAATTAGAATGTACCCGTATGATCCGATATAATAACAATGACTCCTCGTCTCTGTATGATTTATTCGATATCAAATGTTCATAAATTGACAAGGCCCAGTACGGTCCTGTAGATATTTCAGATAAATCTTAATTAATGCATAGCTGAAAAGAATAACTAACGCTAAATTGAGTTTCAATTGCCGAGAGACTGGACCCTCGAAATTTCTGAGTGTTCTATATCGAACGAATAATATTATTCTCATTTATCAGGACTCGGTCTTATTTCCGCCCTTGTGTAGGTAGAAGGATGTGTGCAACGTATTTTTGAAATAATTGTTGGAAGGTTATTATTTTATAGAATATAAAATTGTCATCTGATAATTTATTGTAAAATCTTATGGACGACATTTCGTGTAAAGATTATTTTTTAATTAATATATTAATTTTAGTCTACACTTTAAAACTGACGGTAATCCAGTCCCTGACTGGGAATTAGTAGTGCATTACCTTTTGGGGATCCTGCAAGTGATTGAGCTTCTATCAGGTGGTTTCTTACTCCGTAACTATTATTATTGTGTCATTGCATTTGAGAATACCATACAGTTCCGTGTAAAAAGAAAACATTTAAGAACGGACCTATGCCTTCCGTACTAACTCGAGCTTACCCAACTGCCAACCCAACGGCACAAATTCACAAGAATCGCGTACTGAGTTATACGCGAGTGTTAACACGATTATCAGTGTTGATTCCAAATGCTCTTATAGAATCCCTAGGTAATCGTTTTAAACTTATGACCGGGGTCAAGCATCTTGCGTTGTACGTTTTACGCTTCAACGTACTTCCTACTCTACTCAATTAAATAACTAATATGTTATAAGTTGACCATTAACTTACAACAATGATGTTGCAGTATTAATTTGAATTGTATCTTTAATTAGGTATCGGCCTACGCCTATTGTATTCCGTCTGTGTTTCGGCTTCCTTTTTCTGATAGTCACGGACTTCGCATTCATGAGTCAAGCTTTTACAAATGCGAAGATTAGACAGTTAACAACGAATAATATACAATACTTCTTTGAAAATTTGTAAGTCTGACTGATGTCAAAAAAATTGTCTCTCATATACCAATTCCAGTCTAGACCTTTAAACTAACGGCAATTTAGTCCAATTTATCATTTAAAATTTAGTATTAATAAAGTAAAAAAATAAGCAAAGAAATTCAGAATAATTTTAATAAAGTTAAATTAGAGAATTACGTATAATGAAAGTGCAGATCGATTCGACTATTTAACCTCAGCGCGCACTACATTAATAAAAATTAAAACTCAATAAAATCTATGGAATAAATTAAAACCATTGAATACAAAAAAACTCATTACTTTATATAGTGAATTTTTTTAATACGTTTGGAACCTGCTAATCGTATTTGTATTACAATTTGACTTCATCAAGGTCATTAATAGTTTTTGTTGAATTACATAGAATTAATTTACAATTTCCAAAGTTAGATCGAATCGTTGATAATCTTTTATGTAATTCTATAATTTAACTATATTAAATTCAAATTATTCTTAATTTCTTGGCTTATTTCTCAACTTCATTTATACTTAACTTGCACAAACAATTGTCTTGATTTTTTCTCTTAATACGTCACTATAACTCATTGTTGCAGAATCAAATTTTAGTGCTTTTTAATTCCTCCTACTTCTTGCCTAAATCTATTAGATTCTTTTACCACTTTATTCTCGCCTACTTTTTGCATAGAAAATTCTGTTTATTTCGAAAATATTCTTTTTACAATAGAACTTAATTGAAAATACTCAATTTTCATTCCTCGTGTGCATTATAACAATTTAAGTTATTTATCGTTTTTCCATAAAAAAAATCCCTGCCCAAACATTTAAAATAATTTATTTTTAACTTTAGCAATTTTGTCTCAGTTTAATATTGCTTGTAACCTTGTTGCGATATAAAGTTTCGTGGGAATTGATTGTATAAAAATTTAATAATTAACTTTTTATTATTTCTAATGACTCATTTATACAAAGCATACTATGATAAGGTAATATAAATTCCATTTGTCTGTTTTCAGCTGTGTGCACCCGGCCTTGTCATCAGGGCCGATGTATCAAACCCAACATCTGCCTCTGCGATGGCGGCACCGTAGCGTCTTCATGTGGAATCGCTCACAGCCAGCAACAAAGACCTCCTCAAAACGGAGAAGCCCATCCTAGACCAGGAATTAACGGTAGGGTCTCGAAACTGAAGTAATTCGTTAGAAAATTCCTTTCAAAATTCTTTCAGTTTGTTAGAAAGCTATGATAAAAATATCATAAGTAATCGTTCATGAGTTGAGGTAGATCAAATTTAACGTGAATTAGTAATAAAAACCTTTCAACTGATATTTTCTGACGAAGATCTTAGTTGATTTAAGATTTTGAATTATAATACATTTCATGCGCCTAGTAGGTAGTCAGTGAGTCAAACACCGGCGAACAGTCGGCTGCCTAAATGGCGCGGCTTTCAAACATGAAGCAGTGTTGCTTCAAAGAGATGGAAAAAACCAAAGTTTTTGGGTTATAAAATTAAATTCATACACTTTGTAGATATCATCTGCTTACACAATGTACATAAGAAAGTTCTTCTCGTTACATTACATTAGACTACGTTGTTTTATGCTACTACACTCGTCGCCACGAAATTAGGCGAAATTAACTTAAACGGGATATTACTAATTTAAATCAAACTTTTATTAATTCATTATGTTTATAATAAAGAAAAAGTACTTGAATTAGATTAGAATTATTAGAAATAAATGCACTTGGCTTAAACTTTTATTCCTATTTATTGATGTGTTCGAAAAACATATTCACTGCCTCGGCTGGAGTCAACTCCGTAGAGGTTCCCGTACTCTTCAACAGACATCATTTCGAGGGCGTAACGCTTTCGTGTGACGATTTACAGCCAGGCTAAATTTGCGAATGTTTGCTAATCAATTTTTGCTAAAATTGCGATCAAAGTGATAGCAGAAATTTAACCACAATTTTTTTTCTTAAATGTGGTTAAAATGAGTCGTATCCGTATGGAAACGAGAGCGAAAAACACAATGAAAGAGGTTTCAATGCGATATCTCCAACGGTTTAAAGGTATTGCGAATTTTTGATACATAATTTTTATTAAAATTGCTATAAAAATGATAGTGGAAATTTATCCGAATTTTTTTCCCCTAAATATGGTTAAAATGAGTCGTGTCTGTATGATAAAATTCGGACCTCACTACTTTGATGCTGATTGAATTTTAACCACGGATAATGTAAGATACTTTCAGTAAAATTAAAGTGTACTTATATGTTTCCGGGAATAAAATTAATATTGTTATTATAATAAAATACATAACTATGGAAATCTAAAATTAGAATGAAACAGTTCACCTTTTATTGCTACAGATATTTAAAATATGGCTCATGAAAATTAATTTAGGAACATTTTATTTATCATTAATTGGCAAATAATTAAGTTATTATTATAAATACCATTATAAACTTTCTTTACATCACCAAAATAATAATAGTGCTTTATAATTAAAATTAACGCCTTTGTGAATGCGTTTTTGCAGATCTTTTAATATCAAAAACTTGATTTAATAAAGTAATTAATAAAAATTTAATTTTACAACGTTACGTCCTAAATTTAGGACTTCGTCAGGTGTACGTGATTAATTTAGGATTTTGAGTACTATAAATATTTTTTTAAAATTGCAAATCTTCCATTAATATTTACCAAAAATTTGGTTATATATAATCGTATACATTTAACGACCAATAACATTTTTTCATAGTTCAAATAAAATATTATTATGCATTAAATCTTTAATTAACAACCAAAAACGTTTATGTACGCATTTGTATTATCTCTTTGTTTTGATGTTGTAAACGCTTCCTCAGTCTGGCTGTGAATATTGCTTGTTTTTTTATTGGACAAAACTTTTATCTTTAGATTATTTTTTTAAAAAAAGTTTTAAAATGAAAAATATACGCATCTTATGAAAATAAATAATAAGAAAAATAGTCAAATACAGACTCATGAAGTGATGGTTAAAATACCACAAAACGTTTCTGGAAGCCTTGTTCCCTTCTTCAGGTGCTAAGAAAACTAAAAACTTAAAAGCCTAGTGCGACACAACCGTACAATACATTTGAATATCAAACTCAAAAGCCATTATATTCTTACTAGAGACGTTGTGTAGTATTTCTATCATCTCTTCTTTTTTCTGAATTTGACAATTTTTTTTCATCTATTTAAAGAAGTCAGATAAATATAATTAGTATTTTGTTAACTTTCTGCGGTAATCGGAGCACGAAACTCATTTAATTGTTACACGCAATACAATTTAATTAGATTAATAAATTATATAACTGAAACATTAAAAAATCAAGATTATATATATAATGTAATGCCAATTAATTAACACATTAATTGTAAATTAGATAATATAAATTGTTTGATAAATATATTCTTACGGCGGTATAGGACACAGCAACAATGTAGCCAGGTATTGTTTCCTTTGTCGGATGAAATATGCGTGCTCAAAATTGCGAGACGGTAGTTCAGCTGGCTGGAAGGTTTGGTCAAGTACAGGTCGCATTAAAATATTGAGGAGAGTTCACATTAACATACGGTAGAGTTCAGTTCGCATTTTGGTTCCTCTGCGATCGGGTGGTCGTAAAAGAACTTTTGGAAATTGGAGACTAAACACGTACCGAGAGACGAGGACTAAAGCGAAAGGCGAGAGCGAGAACCGAAGGTAGAACTACGAAACCTGCTAAACACCAACAGATTTGTGGACGTAGCCGGCAGTGGAGATCGGCAGAGGTCAACCGAGGAGGAGACGCAAAGGAGGTTCCTGGTTCCTGATTTTGTTCCAAAAATATTAAATCTAAAATCTGTGAGTTTTAGTAGAAGCTGTGCAAAAACCCGTCATAGTGCTTCGTAAGTTAAAAGTATCCTGGAATGCTTAATTAATAATTAATAATGCAACTAATGATGTAAACCGTATTAAAAGATAGTCGTCAGATTTCGTTCTCTTCCTTTGATAAAATTTGTTAAGTAGAATCCATCTTTTAGTAAATTTCGTCTTTGTTAATTGACGAGTAATCTTTTTCTTGAAATTTGTGTTGATAAGATTTCTAAATAAATGATTAGCCATTATCAAACCCAGTAATGACCCTGAGATAAATTCTATTTGTAATTAATTGAGATAATTGTTTCATGCCACAATAAATTCTTTTGTTTGTTAAAGTTAATAATTTTCCATTTAAAAGTCCACTCCTTTTTAAATATTACAATATATATATATAAATTGTATTCATAAAATATGTCGTAAAATGGAGTAATTTACATATTATAAACAATACAGTGACAGGTTCTTCCATTCGCATCTGACAAAAATGAATACATAAATTAATTTTACTCAAAATTAAAATATAACATAATTCTTGTCGTATTTCCGGAAAAAGTTTATTTCCGTGTAGACGGGGCCGGCCCAGTGACGTTACGGTAGACCAAATAAATGTTTAAGCATCAGAGCGTATTTACAGTCGTTGAGTGTACAACAATTACTAGTTGGCTGCCGAAGGCGCGCGCGTCAGGCGTTCGAACAATGCGTGTTTTAATTTCCGCAGAGCTGGGTGTAGCTGACTGCGAACAATGGCTGTGTGCCCAGCCCAGTCGTACAGTCGCAGCGCATCCACGTGGCTGAGCTCGCACCTCAAAGGTAATAAACCTACACGCAAGACGATCCGACGGGTTCTATTTTCTTCATATCGGAATAATAATTTTTTTTTTAAGTATTAGGACAGACGTTGGTAGTAACTTCAAATGGCAAGGTACAACATGAAATTGTTTAATAATGGAACTGGTTGTTGCTTCGTGTCATAAAGTCTAAATTGATGCCAGCGGAACAACAATGAAAGAGAATTCAAATTCGTAGAAAATGCCAACAGTCAGAATATTTATTAAAAGTTACATATAATATGTAAGTTAAAATCCTGTGTAACGTTTCTTCCCTTTGTTCAGGGAGCTCTTCAGACGTTATCTAAAATTATATAAAAAAATGGATAATATTGAATCCCTAATAAATCAATAAATTTTTAGGTTACATTTAATATTTCAAAATAAATAATCAGATTGTTCGCCATATTATACTAATTTGAGTTTAATACGTCATGGTTTTAATTATTAATTTTAATGAATGATAGTGTTTTAAAGAAATTTAATAGACGACTAAATGTCGTCATTCAAGAGGATCGTTTCTGTACAGGTCGTCTAAGCATCGTTTCTGTATCATTAACCTTTTGTGTATCAAGTATCAATAGACTTCAAAATGCGGTCTATATAATGTTAATACACAACTAAGATTCAGTACCGCATATCAACTTCAATGGCTAAATTGACATTGAAACCAAAACAAATAGAAAAACAGTAAAACACGTTTCCTTCCGAATTTTGATTTACACCAGATGAGAAATAATAAATCAATTTTTAACCTTTTATAGACACGACCACGTTGCTGTTTAAGAGATTTGTTTGCCTCGGACCCCTTTTATAAATTTCGTGGACCTTATTAATATGTTATTAATTTTTTGTGTTAATTTTTTATAATAATTTGGAAGAAAACCTGAAGAAGAGAAGAGCATGTATCGAAACGTTGTTAATCTCTAAATTAAATGTCTGTAAAAGGTCAAAAACTGATTTATTAATTCAAAAACAGAGGTGAAATAAAAACTTTTAAAAGTTGAAAAAGATGAGATCTTCACAATTATTTTTTGTGATAAAAATTTATTAATTGACGTTGAATTCTTGTATTAGTTTGGTTTTATAAAGTGCCAAAATCGTCAATTCTTAATTGCCAAAATCTGTTTAAAGTGATAGGAAATAATTTCGGTTATAACTGGCGTGGAAGCCAGATCATAAACTTTATCGATATTTCGTACAACAATACAAATCTCTCTAATATATGAAAATATTGACATATCGGCTATGGATGTGATGTAACGATGACTAAATTCTACTCATAGCTCTTAAGTTCAATATCTTGTTATGAATTTTAGAAGGAATTTTGCAATTATCCCATTTAAATGTAAGTTACTTCAAGGATACTTAAATTTGTAATTCGTTTTGAAATTTAATCTTTACGTTATACAATTATTCCCAAAAATATGGCATGAAATCTTATGGATTAAGTTCACTGTTAATTTTATTCATTTAATAAAACAGGACACGCATAATCTTATTATCATTTTACATGTCGTTATATTTATTTATTTTGATTTTATATAAATAATAATTATGCAAATGAAGAAAATATACATTAAGTAGACAATTTGTTTTCTAATATAAATTCTTCCGAATGTTATTTTTTAATGATATTTTCATTAAAAGGAAAGCCAATATTTAATAACTTAGTCACTTCGGTGTGAAATCAATTGATTGTATGTATAACTAGAGAAAAATGCGATGCGCAGTCGTCCGCTGATCTGTGTTAAAATTACAATATAATTATTGAATGCTACAATTATAAACAATTAGAAGTTAACATAAAAATATTAAAAATCGGGAACACAAATTTCCCTGCCTGACATATGTAAAAGAACTATATAGTAATAATAATAAAAATAATAATTCTTTAACATTACTAAGGATATAATATAATATTAACAGTACTAAAAAAATTCAATACGCAGTAGGTAAAAAATTAATGTTTAGAGAATTGACTATCATAAAATATAGAATCATACATCACAATTAAGAATATACGTAATGAATGTTTTTAAGAATGAAAGTAGCGTTACTCCAGCTTGTATCCAAGGGTTTGTTTCCCCCTGACGACAATACTTCCCCACCGTCTTCTCGCTTCTCCTACTTCCCATTTCGTACGATTTGCTATCGATTTGTTATCGTGATTGTATAATCATTATCATAAACATTAGATGCTCTTGAAATATTTTCAAACCGGATCGTAATTCATAGCATATTCAACTATATTTCTTTTTATAAAAGGGAATTAAATATAAACAAATAATTCTTTTATATTCCGCTATGCGTTAATTAAACGTTGCCGAGATGCTCAGTAACATATACTAATCTTTCCATCTCAAAACCCCTTTGTTTAAGAGCACCTCGTTTATTCTAATGTGCTTTCACCTTACAGGTTCCAATGCCGAGTATTCACCCTTCGATATAGTAACATATTAATCATTTAATAACGCATCATATTAAAATATTTGACAAAGCTTGAAATTGTCAAGGATTCGAAACGATTGATTTCTTATGCAATTTCCAGATTGTCCAATAATTATACCGGCTTTTCTTATTATTATTTTCCTTCAAATCATGCGGAAACATGATGGACGAAGTTATATGAACTAAATATTTTTTCAGGTGGTAGTTCATGTGCTACACAATGTCTGCATGGAGGATCGTGCGTTAATGGAAAATGTGTGTGTAGAGCTGGATTCAGCGGTGATTCCTGTGCTGAAGGTAAGTAAAGACACAATTACAGGAAACTGTGACTCTTTCGTTCATGTTACGAGGTCTTAGTTCTAGGGTCAACTCAGCCGAACTGAATGAGGTCACCAAATCCTCTAAGATGGGTTTAGGCTAGAAGGGTATTGGCTGGTATTTATTATATGTGAATGTGACCAGTTCCTTCCGTGATCCTTATTAGATCTAGATTATTAAATTAATACCCCTTTATGCTCTATTAACTTCTTCCCACCATTCCACAATACAGATGGTCACATTGCACTCACGAGTGCACCCCTGTATTATTAAATACACTAACTAGCTAGGTGTCCGACGTTTCCCGGCTTGACCTATATCTATAGCTCTCTATTCGACTCAAATCTTGGTTGTCTTGCGTTATTTTTATCTAGCGCCCCTCCACCCCCACTTATAAGCATTCTGCCTTCCCATGGCAAAAGGGGTTGTAATTATACAGAAACGACATCGGTAGAAATAATATCAATATCATTAACCCCGACAGTTATTTATTCCAATCAAATATCGCCCATTTGATAGGTTTCAAAATTTCCGCCCCCGACCTCCCTCTCTTGGGGGAGTTAAACGGCAAGTTGAATGTCATAATTAAACTCAGTCACAACCATAACCCAGGATTCGACTCTAATCGTGATTGTTTTGGCGTTACTTTTATGTAATGCCACTCCACCCCGACTCTTTAGGGTGCTTCTCTCCCAAGCCCGCAAGGGGGTGAAATTAACCCAGAGAACATGTAAATAACATGTAGATATGAATCTCATTGAACCCGTAATATATTTATTCGACACCCGCTCATCCCAAGACCACCCCCGCGCATTGCCCAGATTGTCATAAATAAACTCAGAGACATCCATTACCCCGATTTGATTCGAATCTCGGTTGTTTTTGCATTATTTTTTGTAACACCCCTCCACTTCTACCCCTAACCGTGCTCCCCTCCCATGCCTAAAGGGGTGGAAATTATACACAAACAACATCGTTAGAAATTTTAAATCTAATTAACCCTGAATAGAACTTCTTTTGTACCGTATTAATTGTGCACTTCACAATTTTTTATTTTAAAGAAAAATTTAATCAACAGGCTATTTTATTGTTTCGCTTCACTACATAACGACCCATTGCCCACCGGATACGAACTTTACTTTGCCCTGATTATTATCACTCAGTTTTACTGTAAAAGTACGTTAATACCAAACTTGAATACTATATTTTCAGCCTTTATTGCGCATAGACTTTGCTGACTTCTGCTACTTATCTAGTCACGACAATCCTCGGCTGGTCTCCAAAACTAGACTCGTTCAACATGACCACACCGGTCAGTCTCTCAAAACACACTGAATATTAACTTTACCGTTCGAGCTCCAAGACTATACTCCTGTATTTCCAAAGTTCAGCTTATTACACACACTTTGCCGACAATAATAAGGGTAGAAACCTTTCCAGTCCCTGCATTCTTGCGCCACTCTGACTGTTATTTACAATGCTCTGGCCTCAAAATTACGCCGACAATAATATTAAGGAAAATTATTAAAAAAAACTTTCATTATACATTGATAATCTCTCTCTCTCTCTCTCTCGCTCGCTCTCTCTCTCTCTCTCTCTCTCTCTCTCTATATATATATATATATATATATATATATATATATATATATATATATATACATATACCTATATTTTTTGGAGATTTAGACGACAACCTCTTCAATTGTTCGTAAATGGGCAATTAGCTGATTTGTACAACCCTTGGGCCTTACAGGATGACGGATGTTGTTGAGACAAATGGGTGATGTCATTCCTATGACTTAGCAGTCATTGAAGCACATTTTGTTTCTCTCATCTGCAAAGCTTCCAGTCTTTCACTACTGGCAATATTATTAAAAATATATAGATAAAATTACTGAATTTACAATCCAACCACCCTTAATGGGTATATGATAAAACTACGGAATTACTTTTTGAAAACTGCCCGTGAGAGTGACCAAGACTTTCATTAAGACTTTTCTTGGTGAAAAAAACGACAGAAGGAAACAGAAGCTTTTAACCAGCTCTTTTAAGTTCTATACACATTAAAAATAAAAATAAAGGAGAACAAACACCTCGAGATGCTATTCTTCGGATCCTGTAGAATATATCAAATTCTCCATTTTGTTTCAGCCATATGTTCACAGCCATGTCAGAATGGTGGACGTTGCATTGTTGACGATCGATGTGCCTGTGTGTACGGATTCACTGGTCGCTGGTGTGAAGCAGGTACATTAATTATTTTCAGCCACATGCATCAGTTTGGTAAACCAGATAACTATGAAACAAACCGATACAGTACGATTAGAAAACATATTAAGTCCTGTTGGCATAAAGATTTGTAGGGATTTAAAATGAAATCTGGAACTGTAAAATTATGAAATATGCATTTTCTAAAAATACAGCAATAAGGCAATAATAAATTTTTCTGTCCAGAAAAGTGAGAAACAATACACACACTTTCATGAAAACCAATACTGATATAGGAATAAGTACCTTCATATTTTATTAACATCATCACTATAGGCTACTGCTAGAAAATATTATTTTTATGTACAAATGAACAATTTTTTGTCCCTTTTATGAAACAAAATTAATTGATGAAAACATATATAGTTTACTGTGTTTTCAACACTAATAAATACATCCAGAGAATTATTACATAAAATAAGTTAAATTTTATGTTTATTGTTTTTTAAATTGAATTCTAAATAAGTATTAGTGAAATACACTAATTCACAGATTATCGGACTGGACCTTGCTTTACTCGTGTCCGTAATGATATGTGTCAAGGACAGCTAGAAGGGGTAGTTTGTACCCGACAACTGTGTTGTGCTACTGTAGGCCAGGCATGGGGACATCCATGTGAGAAATGTCCTTCACACCTTGATTGTGAAGAAGGATTCATAAAAAATATCCATAGTGGACAGTGTGTTGGTGAGTTATTGTATACATTATTTGTTCACTAATTGCTTAAATTAAGAATTTTTTTCATTTTAAAACAGCAAGAGTATGGAAACTAAAAATGATATAATATAATCATCACAATTTCCTGCATAAAAGTAAATAATGATATGACAAAATTTATTTTCCTTATTGTATATCAATTCATTGGTAATTTGAAAGTAGATTGAATACATTTCAGATGTTGACGAGTGTGAAGCAATACCAGGTCTATGTCAAGGAGGCCGTTGTATAAATAGTATAGGTTCTTTTAAATGTGAATGTCCTGAAGGCCAAATTCGAAATCCTGAAACAAATGAGTGCAAAGATCGCAATGAATGTGAAGAAGAGCCAAGAATCTGTCAAGATGGACATTGTGTGAATACAGATGGGTCATATTATTGCTTGTGTAATCAAGGCTTCATACCAAGTCAGGATAACAAGTATTGCATAGGTATTTTTTTTTACTTTTATTATTAATTTATAAACATATTAACTTAAATTTCATAATTCTAGTTTAACTTTTAGATTATAAATTATTATAGTTTAAATATGCTAATATCATTTGTGAATTATTTATATCTTATATTGCAGATGCTCGACAAGGAAACTGTTATACGTCATTATCAAGAGGTGGTCATTGTCGTAACAGACTTCCGATCAAACTTTCTAAACAGGATTGCTGTTGTGGAATGAATATGGGGAAAGGGTGGGGTGACAACTGTGACATTTGTCCTTCTCCAGGAGAAGGTAATGTTTTTCTAGTAACAAAGATTAATTATTAGATAATTCCTAATTTCTGTCTTTCTTTTATAGCATTTCAAATTGGTAGCAAGATATTTTAGAAATATTTTTATTGTATTGTAATAACTTTACAGACATGACAGGCAGGCAGACAGACAATTAATGACTTACTATATATAAATGTGACTTACCTTAAATCAACAGTTAGTTGGTGTCACCAGGCTGGGAAGCAATAACCTGAATATATTACAAGCTGAATACTTAAAGTAATTTTTTTTATTGAAACAAAATCAATTACATAAATAGAATGAGACCTCACAGAAGTAAGGTTTTCCAGAGAATATATTGAATAGTAGTACATAGTAATGATGTCAGAACAAGCTGTTAAAATGTGTATTTATCCAATGATGCCTGGGTTGCAATACAATAATTTTTTATTCAAGAATGTGATCTGTTTATTGATTGGGAGTTTTAATTGTATAATTTAAATCCATCTCAATATTATCAGAATCTTTTACTGGTTAAAATTATATATGAACACAATAACAAGATGAAAGGAAGTTGTATTCGTAGTTACAAATCTTTAACATTCATTCCTATTTGATGCAGAGTAATTAGAATATTTTTAATGATTTCCATCTCATGAAAAAAATACTTGTCTATAGTTAAATTTGGTTAATTTTTCTAGATTTTTTATTATGGCATAACAGTCAGATTATTGTTTTTATAACATGCATTTGATCATATATATAATAATGATAATACTATTTATTTTTGTGGAAAATAATAAAAACAAACTTCAGTTTCAGGGTGATAAAATACTGTATATTTTTAAAAACTAAACATAAATATTTATTTAATAAACCCTAAATTTTATTTTCAGATGCTTATGCAAAACTTTGTCAAATACCTGGACCTATAATGGAGGGAATTAATGAATGTGCACTAAGGGCAAACATTTGTGGCAATGGGAAATGCATTGATACACCAAAAGGATACAATTGCGAGTGTCACCCAGGCTACCGGAAAGGGCAGTCAGAAGTGTGTGAAGGCCAGTCAATGCAGTTAAAATAGTTATGCTCATGTGCTTCCTTTATTTAGTGAACATAATTTTACAAATATAGAAATAGTAGCTTGTAATAAAGATAAAATTTATCCATTTTTCATTACACTAAGTTGAAGATTGTTCACTTAACTCATTGAAATTAATTGCATATATTTTTAGACCAATATATTTATGTATGTATAAAGATATTGGTAATATGATGCACTCAAATGATTCAACGAGAAAAAATTAAATAAGGAAACATGACAAGGTCAAATTGAAAAACTCATTTGGATAGGAAAGAGGGACAGAGAGCAGTTGGCTTACATTAAATTGACTAGTAGCAGTCACATGGGATGAAGTAAAATTTTGAGGGCCTAAGCCCCCTTCTTCAGGAAAGTAGGTCTGACCTACTTCTTCTTCTTTCTCTTTATCTATGTTTGCCCCTTACTTCTTGTGTCTTCTTTTTAGTGTTTCAATAAGGACTTCATTGGATCTTTCATATTAATTATTTCATGATGGATTTATTCATTAAATTTATACTTTTGTTTTCTAAGTCTGTTTAAATAAACAGTTACTAGGAGTACTTGCATTAAAAATTTATGTAAAGAGATTATAGTCTAAATGAAAGTGAAGTATAGACTTTTAAGAATGTCTGCAAGATAGATTGCAATATGTTGGAAGATGAATAAAAATTTATTATTGGAATTTAATTACTCTAGGAAACTATGATATTATCAGAAATCATTGCTGTTCTAATTAAAATTCTGTGGTTGTTCTGAAGAATACATGAACAAGTGTTTATTACAAAATCAAACACTACTGAATCAGAAATGTATGCTTATAAACTGAACAGTACATCTTTAAAACTAGTTTAACAAGGTGTTTAGCCAGAATAATTTAAATTGTAAAAAAATAGATAGTAGAATTTGCTGGAAACACTGAAATTTAAAATTTGGGAAGACATAATTCTAGAAATAAATTCATACAACAATAATGGAATTCACTTACCTGACTTCCGTTTCTTTTACAGATATTGATGAATGTGCTGATTTAGGTTTCTGTCAAGGAGGTCGCTGTACAAATTCTCCTGGAAGTTTTACTTGTGAATGCATGCCTGGCTTTGATGTTTCATCTGATGGAAAATTGTGTATTGGTAGGGTTATCTACAAATTATCTAATTAACTCCATCACAAGTTTTTAGTGGAATTCAAAATAGTATTCAGTAGTAATTTTGAATTTATTCTTAGAATAATTGAAGATTTAGTTATAATAACTGAAGTTTGTTTATTTACTTTGCGCTGTCATGTTTCAAAATGGCATGCCACTATGTCATTAGTCAGCTATGTCAAATGTTTTATTAATATTTTCTGTATGCATCACAATTTATTACATTATTTTGAATCTCCCAGGCTATTGATAAATATAGAATTAAAAAGTTGTCAGATTGTCATTTTCAAATACTGTTGAGTTTTAACATTTTTATTTGTATATTGGAGATTATTGCAACTTAAAGGTAGTTTGAATAGTAAAATACAAATGTTAGAAGTTATTAATTATTTAAATATTTGATACAAGACAAAAAGAAGCTATTTGTTTCCATTTTCATCTAAATACTTCATATTAAATCCATCATTTTTCTTTTAAGTTTAACTTTTATTATGACAAGAAACCTTTTAAGTTCACAATAGCAAATATTCTTTTGAATAATTCAGCAATAGTATTTGCATTTCTTTAATGTCTATTATTTATAATTTAATAATAAAATTGTCACTATAATAATTGTAAACTTCCTGAAAATATTTTACTAATAAATTTGAGTAAGGATATGACATTGTCAAAATAATTGCGATAATTGGTATGGAAGGAAAGACATCTCAATTACATGATTATTGAATGGATCTGTGATGTTTTTTGTGGTAGAATTTTTAAGCTCTTAAACTAACGTTTCTCATACATGAATATTATTCCTGAAGGGTTAATTAGATATTATTTTATTCATTACATTTTATTTGCTTAAAATTTTATTTCAGATCATAATGAATGTGAGGAAAATGGCATGTGTGCCAATGGGAAATGTACCAATATGGATGGATCTTTTAAATGTGAATGCTACCCAGGTTACATTATTTCACCTTCTGGACATTCATGTGTTGGTAACTATCTAAACCAAATATAAACTTTGAATTATTAGTGAACTTTTTCATATACATTATTCAGGATATTTCATATATTATTTTGCAAAATTTTTAAGTTGCTTTGAATATCTTTTATTCAATACAGTGCTGACAACTGGATATAGGATATAGGAGCCTTTATTGTTATACATAATACTTAAAAGGAATCCTAACTGCATATGTTATTTAAAATACTAAAAATATATGGAATCCAGATGTAAAGTGATTTAGAATTGGTACTTTACTCTGAAGTACTTATTGTAACAATCAGAGAATAATAATATTAAATATGATTTTCTTGAATTTTGAGCATAGCTCACAGGTTTTTATTTAATGTTGTTGGCAGATATTGATGAATGCTATGAAAATCCTAGGATTTGCCTGAATGGTCGCTGTGACAATGTACCAGGTTCATATCGTTGTGTGTGTCAACAAGGATTTATCCCTTCAATTGATGGAACATTTTGTGAAGATGTTGATGAATGTGCATCTGGAAGAGCTTGCGAAAATGGCAAATGTGTCAATACTGAAGGTTCACACAAATGTGTTTGTGATCCTGGTTATCAATTAACTCCTGACCGTAGAGCTTGTGTTGGTAAGAAATTCAACAATTTGATTCCATTTTAATTTTTATTTGAAATATAATCCACTCTTTCAATTTTCCATAATTTGTAAAACTATTGATACATTACTTAAAATATATCTTCCTTATATGTTAATTAATTCTCTCCTAAAATTTTATTTATTCAATAATATATATTAAAACTTGAATTATTGTATATACGTTTTAATTGTAGATATTGATGAGTGTCTTTCTAATCCCTGTCAACATGGAACTTGCAGTAACACACAAGGAAGTTTTCGTTGTGAATGTCTCACTGGTTTTAACCTTGGCCCTGATGGTAGATCATGTTTAGGTAAGTATTTTCAGTGATAAAATTAATTTTATATTCATACATTTATTCGTTGGTATTACTTTTTATTAGTTTAGTTAATATTTTTAACAATTTTTTGATCAAATAGAAAAACTGTTAAAATATTTATAATTAAACCAGTGAATTTGAGAAAAATATGCATTTCAAAATATGCTACATAACTGAGTAATATATTCAATTACAAATTTTTAATTTGGTTTTGTGCAAGGAAAAATAGTTATAATCTAATAAAACAAAATGCTAGAGTTGAAATTATAAAAAATTGTGTTGATAAAATTATATATTGCATATACAAGCTATGAAAGCATTATCTAACAAATGGGGCCAACTATTTTCAAACATTGAATTATGACTGTAAAATGTTTAGTTGGACAGATGTATAGTAAGGCATAATTTTTTAAAATTAATTTATAAGTGTATGTAGTAGTGTTATAAGAGTGATGAACATTAAATGGGCAGAAAAGGTATGGAATAAAAAACATTTTAGAAAGTATTCTCAAAGGAAGAAAACTGTAGAGATTTCTGGCAAGAGGATATGGTGACTTAGGACCTGTACTAAGAGATCAGAAAGAGACAGGGTAGAATTAAGAATAATTTAAGAAGACTTAAGAGTATATAAATGAAATAAGAAATTTTGTATGATGTCAGTACTTTTTTATTAAGAGATGTAAAACTAGTTGTTTGACTGATGAGAACACCAAAACTGATTACTTTCATTTTTCTTTATTTTCATGTATCATTGTAAAATATAATTTTTATGTAACTCTTTCAATCAAACTATTTCAGATACAAGACGAGATTTATGTTACTTGCAGTATCGTGAAGGGCAATGTTCCAATCCAGCCACCAACCCAGTTGCACGTTCTAGTTGTTGTTGCTGTTCTGTGAAAGTTGGCCAGCCACTTGGGTGGGGAACTCCTTGTCAGCCATGTCCTATGCCAGGAACATTTGAATTTGAAGCTTTATGTCCTCATGGCCCAGGAATGACTTATAATGGTGATGGTAAGTGAACTTATTTTAATTTTAATCCCAAGATATATGGATATTTGGTATAAATGATTCCGATTCTTAGCGTTTCTCATTTTTCATCTGTTTTCAGTCCAGCATAGCTTAATTTTCTTACTCTCTTCTCTTCTTTAGATTGTATTAACATATATCATTCTTGCAAACCTAATCACATTTGTTATTGTTACTATACCTGGAAATTAGCAATTTACATGATCATAAAAGTGTAAACTTATTGAATTCAATAAATATATTTCAGCACAGTAGGAATGGCATTACCTAGGAAATGATTTATTTTGAAAAGCAAATTTTGTATGTTAATATGCACATAATGAGAACCTAATTACAAATTAATTTATTAAAAATGTTAGAACTTTAATGTATATTTATGTATGATAATATCTAATAAATACATTTCATTTAAATTGTAAGATTGCATTGTACCTGGATATTACAGTGAAACTGTATATCCTTAGTGATTCCTAATAAGAAATGGCATGTAACCTTAGGAAATTATATAAATACATGATTTAATAAAATAATACATAATATTACTTTACAAAAGTTGTGATTTAAATTAGTAACAGATTTTGATGGTTCTCTGAAGCCTAAAGATAAGTTAAGTTTTTAAGTTAATGTGATTAGTTTCAAAGCTGTTGAAATTAATTATTTGTTATTTACCATTTGAGAATAGTATCTTATAGAACTGAAGCAACTCCCAGTCTACATATTTTAATAATACATTATGCTTGCATGAAATATTACAGACATAAATGAATGTGCACAGAATCCAGGAATCTGCCAAAATGGAGCATGTGAGAACCTAATGGGAACACATAGGTGTATATGCAACCCAGGATATCAAGTGGACAGCACAGGGAAACTATGCACTGACATTAATGAGTGTGAAGTGGATGATCTTGTTTGTTCTGGTGGACAGTGTCGAAATACACCAGGAAGTTTCCAGGTAATTATATTTCAATGTTTTAATTGTACATTTAGTTTTTAAAATTAAATTAATTTCTTTTTATTATCAATGTGTTATTAATGTTGCAATTGATCTATAACATTTGAAATGCATTTAGGAGCTGATTCATATCTGTTTCATAATTACTGTGAATATAGCTGATACTCTGGTTTAGTATTTGCTGATCCTATGTATTAAAACACAAATTATTTGAAACCGCTTGTGTATATATAATCATTTTTCTTTTTATTTAGTGCATTTGTCCAACTGGAACACAATTAAATTCTGACACACAAGTATGTGAGGATATTGATGAATGCCATGAACTTGGACCTGATGCCTGTTTTAATGGAGAATGTGTTAATACCATTGGCTCTTATATTTGTGAATGTGAACCAGGATACATATTGGATAATACTGGTCGAATTTGTATTGGTACATCGATGTTCTTTTCCGCTTAACTATTTTAAATGCAAATTAAAATTTAAAATAATGGTGTAGTAATTTAATTTTTTTTTTAAAAAAAACATTCATTTCTGTATAGTAATATTTATTAATAGAAATAGCAGTAGTTTTGTGTAGTTCACATCTAGAATAAACAGTACCCAATGTTTACTTTCATTCAACTAAATACAGAGAAGCCTTAATGCATAGAAAGTATGTAATGACTTTTGGTCCTTAAGTTACTGAATAATATTTTATCCTGTCATATGAAAATTTTGACTTAAAAAATTTCTCTGAAATATTATCAAGGTAATATTTTACAAGCTAATTAGCAGAGAATTTTTGTGCAGTACAATTTTTTTTATGTAATTATAAAACATTGAAATAATGACTTAATAATTTTTTATAAATAGGAAGGATTGGAATGAAAGTGAAGGCATACCTGCATAATGTTAAAGTAAATATTCATGTTATGATGAGATTTCTTAAATTTAGGATTTCCATGGCTCTTTCTCAGAATTATTTCAAAACATTTTAAGTAGTAATATGCTATTCAAAACTACTTTCTGAATTATATTTTTATACTTAATACTCAAAATTAATCTTTTTGAATTTTACAAGAGAACAAAGTTAAATTTAAGTTACAAATATTTATTTTTTACTGTCAGTCCTCTGTTTTATAATGTTTAAAAATTATCAAATTACAATAAGTGCTGAAAGCCAATGGAAAATTTCAATGGTAACATTGACAATATTTTAATAGAAAAACATTTCAACATCTGACCCTGTAATTAGGTATATTTTTAATTTGTTGAATTTAAGTTTTCAAAACACTATATCAATTTTTAGATAATCGAAGGGGTTCTTGTTGGACTCGATTAGTATCTGGCCGATGTGAAAACAATCTTCCAAGGTTAACTCTAAAATCTGAATGCTGCTGTTCCATTGGTTTGGCTTGGGGTAGCCCATGTGAAGTTTGCAATCAACATCAATGTGATTGTCCAAAAGGATATGCCAAGGTAAAATTAAAATAGTTAATTTATTATTGCCAAATGAAGAATAAACTCTATTAAGTTTGATATTAAATTTTATCAATGATTTTAGCATCTTCTTGTTGGATATGCAACTCCAAAATCATACAGTAAAATTCTTTTTGACATAATTGGAAACAGAAGTATTTTCATGGGTTATGATTGAATAAAGTTAACTATCTTGTGTGCTGATTAGACTTACATTCAAATATTTAGCAGTACTTAGAGAGACTGTTATTGTCTTTTCTTTTAATTATGTTTGGAAAAAGTGTTTAATAAAAGAGGTGATAAAATAAAAAAGAACTAACATAATTTTGTTCAATTACTCTTCTGTGATATTAAGTAATTGACAGAATTGTGTTTAAATTAAAATAAATCATCTGTAAATAATAATATGGCACATTCTAAAAATTATTATTTAATGTATTTGGTTTAATAAAATTATAGGATAAAATTATATATAATGGATTCTCCTAATATTGTATTTATTCCTTAATGGAAGCTCCTAATACTTCATTCGCTCTACTCTATCCATTCCTCCACTAAAACTATTAATTGTCCACAATAAGACTGTCTATATTTGCCTGGTCAGGAACTTGACCCGGTGGCCGAGATGGTTAAGGCGTCTGTGTACTAAGCAGAATACGTGGGTTCAAGTCCCGCCTGGGTCAAATATTTTCAGTCTTTCCTTCCTCTTCCATCCTTCTCTCTGCTTTGAACATATGCTTTTCTATGTGCGTAATTCTTCGCCCGAGCATATGAATTCACATAAAGCGCAATCCTCCTATTTCTCCTATTTATTTCTATCCTTCCTCACTATCCAAGTTTGAATATATATATATATATATATATATATATATATATATATATATATATATATATATATATATATATATATACATAATATATATAACACCTATATATTATATAACACTTATGGAAAATATGACGAGTTCAAATTAAATAACACAGGATAGGAAAGAGAGACAGACATGCATACTTATCTGAAATCAGTAGTTTATTCCAGTCTGGCCAGCTGGGCACGCAGTTTAGATCATCCTTCCTGATTAATGGGGCTCAGGTCCTCGAAAATTTTTATATATATAATCCAATGTGACTTCATCTTCAAATTAGTTCCTAACATTGTAATTATTCCTTAATGGATGCTCCTAATTCTTCACTCTATTCATTTCTCCTCTAAATAACAATTTATCCATAATAAGACTGTCAATTTTTCTGGTCAGGAACTTGACCTGTTGGCTGAGATGGTTAAGGTACCTGTGTACTGTTTTCAGCCTTTCATTCTTCTCCTTCCCCATGCTTTTCTTTGGGCATGATTCTATGCCTGAGCATATGTATTCACATAAAGCATATTCCCCATATTTATTTCTATCCTTCCTCACTATATATATATATATATATATATATATAAATAAATATGTATATATATATAGAGGTAATAATTATTTTATTACTATAAAATTAACCACATTCACTTATATAAAAAAAAATATTAATGGAATTAAAAAAGTGTCAGGTGCCAGCAGATATAGTCTGCAAAGATTTATAATTTATTACAATAAATTTATAATATCTAATTATTTTTCTGTGGCATAAATTTATTTACGAGCCCATTTTTCATCAGGGTAATGTGGGCAGTTTCAGCGGAATCCAAAAGCAGACCTTTCCCATCTACTATGTAATTATGCAGGAATGAAAACGCTTTACATTATGAATTTGGTGATTCTTACTCAGTTCAGCTCTCATTGTTACACATCTGCAGACAGTCCTGCAGTGGATCACTGGTCTCAACCCAACTCCAGACAGCTATGCAGCAAAAATCCTTCATGTTGGGTCACAGGGCTCTCACTTCCTCACCCTGTCATGATCCTCTCATGATTCTGCACTAATTACAACTCCTCACTTCTCTCAGGTGTGAATCACATAGCTCTCCCCCCCCCCCCCACAATGCAAAAAATGAGGGTTCATTGTGCCAATTCGTTCTGATGTGACCCTCTGAGACCCGCAGACAAAGAGTGGCCACATGTTGCTTTCACTACTGCTGAAAGATGTTCATTACAATATATTGTTCCAAAGAATACAAACACTGCTTACTATTTTATTATTATTATTAAAAAATAAAGAATAAAATTATAGGGTATAATTATAATTTCTATATAATTTATTATTCTCTCTACAATCTTGAATCCCAGCATCTTGATAGGGTCCATGAAATTTAATCAATTGATACTTGTTTGATTAAAATGGTTTGCTCAGTTAAGAATCCATAGTTATAATATAATTTATTATGGAACATAAGTCTTCAGTAATAATTCACTGTCCATTTAATATAATTTATTATGCAACATAATGTGTCATGACACTATCTACACATATTTCATTTTCCATTTTTAAGATTGTTCACACTCTTTTTTGCAGCTTCCTAATTTTATGTCAAGATACACACATGACTAACTTGTTTACAGCATACACTGAAAGTTACTTACACAAATATAAATTTACATTCCAAAAATGTTCTGTTATAATTATTCATAATTTAATAAAGGATTGATTATGCAATGATAAACTTATTCAGTCTTACCTATTAAATTGCTTATTTTATTTCACTTTACTTTGTAATGTATGAAAGTGGAGGATGCCTTGAATCAATCTATTTAATTAAATATAGCAGAGAAAAGTTTTAAATCTTATAATTGAATAACTACTTTGATTTAATGCATATCAAAAAGTTCATTAGTAACTTTTACCAAAACCAAGCTAAAAAAAATTAAAATAATTTATTTGTAAATTCTCACAGGTTGATGGAAAAACATGTACAGATGTCAATGAATGTGATCTAAATCCAGGAGTGTGCAGAGGCGGTGGTACATGTGTGAATACAGACGGCTCCTTTACATGTACATGTCCTATTGGATTAACTATAGACTCTACAGGTATAATTTGAGTTCAGTTATGTTATATAATATTCTTATTGCATTTTTTCTCAGTTCAGTATTTAATTACCTAGAAGATATTACATAGGAAAATTATGTTTATTTGGTTAATTTATTTTGTATTTCATTGTCATAGGCACACTTTGTCTTGATGTAAGAGAAGAAACTTGTTACATGGATTACCGACATGGAACTTGCTCAAATGCCTTAGTTGGGATATATACTAGAAGCCTATGTTGTTGTACGTCTGTTGGACGAGGATGGGGTAGCAGTGATTCAGGAGGTTCAGGAAGATGTGAGCCATGTCCTCGAGTGGGAACAACAACTCATGCAGAATTATGTCCCCGTGGTACTGGTTTCCTGGATCGTAAAGATATTAATGAATGCACAGAGTTTCCTGGAATGTGTCAGAATGGGCGATGTCGCAATAGTGTTGGTAGTTTTAGCTGCCACTGCAACCAAGGTTATGCTCTTGATGAAAATGGCATAAAATGTATTGGTATGTAAAATAAATTGAACATATTTGTCAAATTTTACCACTGATTGATGCTTAACTGTGTTTAATCCATTTTTGTAATATTTATTTGAATAATTATTCTCCAAATATTTCTTTTAACTGCATATCTTACATACTCCAAGTTGTGATACTTATAATGCTATGTTTTATAATTCTGAATTTTAATATAATGAACTACTTAAGTGTAATATTTTATTATTTGACAGATATTGATGAGTGCAACATCATGCATGGTGTTTGTGGAGATGGCGAATGCAGCAATGTTCCTGGAAATTTTGTTTGTAACTGCAAGCCTGGTTATGAAAGTACTATGATGATGCAGGTGTGCATGGGTAAGCATTACGTGAGTAGCAATTTTATGTGCAAGAATAGAAGATGAATTGCTATGCTAGCTTGCCAGATTATAAGTAAATTGCATTTTAAAGATATGTTTACAAAAAGTTCCAATAGTAAACTTATATTACACTCATTTTTCAAGAAATGAATGGCCAACAATAATGTTTTTAATAGTTTTTCAGTATTTTAATTTTTCATATATTTAAGTTATTCATTATAATTATTCTGTATTAAGAGAAAGAAAAGAGAAGTTGTCATTTCCTTTTGACATATATATTGGGTTATTGTTATCCAAATTCATATAGCATTCACAGAGAATATAAGTAGGATTGATGAAACTATTATTAGGAAATATAGATAGATTTAAAGAACTGCACAGTCAAATGACATGAAGTTCTGAAGAAGGCAGCTTGTGCCTCTAAAAATTTGAAATGTTTATTCCTATTTAACATAACAGCACTGGCCCTCAATTTAAGGTAAGCCAGAAATTTCTTCATAGGAAGGTATTAGGAAGCTCTTACAACTAATTTCCATATCCAATATTCCAAGGTTTTAAGTCTTTAAATATGTTCTGTAATAATAATAAAATCTTATGTTTTTAACTCAAATCAATTTTCTTCAATTCATCATTCTCAGACAGTTTTAAATTTTTCTATACTTTCAAGTAATCTGATCTTGGAATACTGATACTTCATTTTCTTTATTTCTAATATTAAATTTCTCTCTGACATTAAAGATGTTTAATAGGCTTTGTATTTTCAAAATATTATTTTTTGTTTCAGACATTGATGAATGTCAAAGACAACCTGGTTTATGTAGGGGTGGAATTTGCATTAATACTCCAGGTAGTTTCAAATGTGAATGCCCATCAGGCCATGAATTGGCACCTGATAAACAATCATGCAAAGGTTAGTAACAAATATATCATTTACAATTTAAATTTAAGGTACAGTTTAAAACATTAATGCCAAATTCAAGACTTATTATCTTTATTTTACCATTAAAATTTGAAATATATTTCAATCCTATGAAGAATTACAAATTTATGACTTTTCCTAAACATCATAAGACACTCAAAAGGACAACCAAAAACTTGTGTATTTCAAATATATATGCAATGATCTGATTTAAATCAGAAATAAATGGAAGCATGATAAAATTTAGGTATTTCTACCTGTATTTTTTTGTATTTAAATACAGTTTATGCAAATTTAAGTTGTGTTCTTGCTTATGGAAGCAATTGGTTTCTGCAATGTATTTTCACAGTTATAAAGTGAAACTATATTGTTATACGCCATATAGTACAGGAAATACTTCAATTTTGAGAAACATTTTCACAAACATGTTAGTAAATGTACCTTGTTTCATATAACATATATTTATAATTATTCTCAGAACTTGAAGATGGCAAATAATGTTTCAGGTTTTGATGTAGGAAGGTATTAAATAATTTGTCCAAAAATTGTACAATTGTTTAATTCTAGATATTGATGAGTGTTCTCGAACCAGTGGAATATGTTCTAATGGTGTTTGTGAAAACATGATGGGCACATATCAGTGTGTGTGTGATGATGGCTATCAACAGACAGGACTTAAGTTACACTGTGAAGGTAAGGGAGAAATAAGTATGATATCACTTATAACTTAAACACCATTCACGTTAAGTAAAATATGATCCATAATAACATTATAAATTATTTCCTTTATAGCACTCAAAAAGATAAAGAGGTAAGATCACTTCATCAAAATTATGGAATGAAAAAAAATATATAGAATTCAGTCCAGTATTATATACATAATGTAAAACATGTAATATAATTTCAACTATTTTACATTATAGAGAAGTAATATTAATAATCTTCTCTCAACATTACAGATATTGACGAGTGTTCTAGCAGAAATGGTAATTGTGATGATGTATGCATGAATACTCCAGGTAGCTTTTCATGCGCTTGCAGGTTAGTGTTCTTAAAACTTTGATTAGTAAATTTTTTATGCATATTATATTGAAATGTTCAATATTTCAACTAGAATTTATTATTAATTTTAAATTGACTTTATCATTTGAACTGCAATAGTAATCATTGATATAAAAAAAGACCGACAATTGTATAATAAATATTATTTCAAAATGAACAAAATTGTAATAATTGTTACTTGTCAGTAAATAACAAGATTTATATTTACCTATGTTGAGTATCCTCTAACCAAAATAGTTCAGTGTAATTCATCTTTGATATTTCCACAAACTAGAAACCAATTAATACAAGTAAATATATTGTGACGTGTATCTAAGTATAACAGGGGTTGTCTAATCAATAAGTGAAATATGTCATCATTTACTTTTGGATTTTATAAGTTTAGTATTAACATTTTTTTTCAAGATAAATGTTGAATACTAAAATACTGTATTTGAACATTTTTCTATATCAGTATGTGATTTTAAAGTTAAATAATTTCTCTATAGTATTCTGTCATATCCAGCACAGGGTACATGTTACTTCTGGATGGACGTAGCTGTACTGATGTCGATGAATGTAAAGAAAACAGTCGGATATGCAATGGTGGGAAATGCACTAACTCACCTGGTAGTTACACATGCTTTTGCACACAGGGACTTCTTGCTGGATCTGGTGGAACTTCATGTATAGGTACTTATATATTTTAAAAATGTGAGATACCGTTAATCTGATTTGTAATTCCAGTAGTTTACATTTATTTCCATTATAGTCAATTACTCAACATAAATGAGTGCATAATAGTTCTCAGAACTCAATTTTGGCAAAAATGTACTATGTTCTAACTGATTCTGACATCACCATACCTGACAATGATAGAAAAGATTGTTGTTGAAACATTGTGAGTCAATCTACTGTCTTGGAGGAAACGCTAGAACTATTTATTCTATCAATTCAGAGGAAAGTCTTACTTTGTTAATACTTTATGACTGCATAATAAGACTGGACAGCAAAATCATGCTGTGAACCCTCAGGTTATAAATCCAATTTCTTCTTGGATCTGATCTGTTTGTTACCTGAATCTATCCCATTGTAATACATGTAAACACAAATAATCTTTTCAGGCCTCATAAACACAGAACATACTTTTGTTGTCAAGGGTTTAATTTGCTGAATAGCATTGAATATCACATGTACAAATATAAACAATGGAATATTAAGAATTATGTTAAATTTTTTATTATTTTCGATGAATCTTTCTGAAACAAAGAAAAACAATCTTAAGGATCTGGTTTATGTTCTTTATGCAGATGTTTTGGAGTGAGAAATTACATTTTCAAAATGTTAATCACTGTACCACAACTTTGGTGTTTATAAATAAATTTCTGCATCTCACTTTACTTAATATGCATGCCTTTAATATGAATGTTTGTAAACTCCTCCCAAACCTGTTCAGCCCCAGAAAAACTTTTAGGTCATTTTTTTCCTCATTTTGCAAATTAATAAGTTCTGCTCCTGCACATCAAGCCAATAATCTTGCCCATTTGAAATAAATTCACCAACAGCCAAAATCTGTTTCTGGTACAGAACTTAGCCTAATTGTCCTCCTAGCTGATTTCAAGGAGCAGTTCGAGACATCATTACCAGTTTTGTTGATTAACATTATACAATGTAGGATGTTGAAGTGATCATTCCTAAAATAATATAGAGTCAAATTCATGTCATTTGGAAACACCCGGTTATACAGGTTTCAGCCACTACTATTAACTCACTAAAAGAAAATGTTACAAAATTTCTCTCCTTAGAGTATATTTAAAGAAGGGAAAGCAGTGGGGGATTGAGGAATGGGGTACCTAAAGACAGATCTGTGATTCAGTCATAACAAGTCCTAAAAATACTTTGTTTATAAGAGGAAGAGAAAGAAACAGAGCTGCAAGAATTTAAAAACAGTGTGTATTTGTTAGTCAAGGTTATGTTTATAACTTGAGGAAAAATTTGTTTCCAAAAGTTGGTCATAACCTGAATTATTTGTAACCTTAGAGTTCACTGTAAGTTTAAAATATTTGTAGTTGTAGTTGTATAAGTAAATAAAAGCAATTGCTTAATCACAAATAATTCAGCTACAATTCTAGAAATAAAATGAACTTTATGAAAATAATAAGTAGCGTTAAATACTGATGATTTATGAATTAGAACAGATTTATGTATTTTATTTGTAGTTTTATGATTCAGATAGTTTTACTTAATGATGAGTTGAATGCATTTGCAGATATTGACGAATGCCAGACAGATGGAGTATGTGAAAATGGAGAATGTGAAAACACCCTTGGATCATTTGCTTGTCGTTGTGAAGAGGGATATTCAGTTAAACCAAATGCTAGTCCAGGCTGCACTGATGATGATGAATGTGAATTAGGATCATTTACTTGTGATGTCAATGCTGAATGCACCAATACTCAAGTAAGTTTACAATTAAATTTAATAATTTTGTCAGACATATTAGGAATGGATCTATCAGTTTTGTGAATACATTCTTTTAAGTTTATTACACTTCCAACTGGATTTATACTTTCACCATCTTCTCTTTTTGGTGAAAGCAATATTATTAGTAATTATAATGTATATATTATGATATATTAAGTCCAAGGATCAGTCATTTTTATTCACATGGTACAAACTAAGGCTGAGAGCCAGGAAATTTTATAAAACCAGAAAAATGTATGCTACAAGATTTGAGTCATCATAAATATTTTTGTGAGATCAGCATAACTGAGTATTAATAAGTGTTTATTTTCAATTTCTAATATACCATAATGATAAGTTTAAATTACATAGATTATCCAGAATTGTAGAAACTTTTCGTTGGGTTTCAACTCAGTTCTGCATTTGAAACACTATACGTTGCTAGCATTACTTGTTGCTATCATCTGGTCAGGTCACCAAATCAGCATGGTTAAAATATACAACCAGATGGAATCCCAAGAAAAGTTTCTACATTAATAATCAGATATTAATAGTTTAAGACTTTTGCATATAGCTATATACTCAAATGTATTTTTATTTTTAAAACAATTAAATAAAAAAATATTAACTTTCAGGGTTCTTATAAGTGTGAATGTAGGGATGGTTTCACAGGTAATGGTGTAGTATGCAGAGACATCAATGAATGCCTTACCAACAATGGTGGATGTGATCAAAATGCCCAATGTATTAATACCGAAGGATCATTCAAGGTTGGTAAATGTGTGCTAAATCATGTTCCTTCTATAATAAATAAAAAACCCATAAATATGATAATTCAACAATATATTTTAAAATACCCTATTTTGACAATATCAGACTGCGTTTGATTCCAATATACCATCTTCCTACCACAAGGTTTGCAACCCATCATAGAGGGGGCATGTGGTTTACAGGGTTGGGTGAGTAAGTTGCAGAGGTTGGGTGGGCATTTGAAAATAGCCCTTGGGCAGGTGGGGGAGTATGATGTTTTTTATGTTGGGGTTGGATTGCAGTCCAGTGTACACCAGGTGGAAAATGGAGTTGATTTTCTGTATACTAATTAGATAAATAATTAGCCAAATATCAGATAAAAATAAGAACTAAATTAAATTCTACACAATGTTCCTGCATTCCTGTTTGGTATGTTGGTAAGTATGAAGCATCTGCAAATTGTGCCAAGCATTTAACAGTTTGTTATATTTTTAGTGTGTTTGTGATGCTGGGTTTAAAGGAAATGGCTATTCATGTCAAGATATTGATGAATGTTCTAATGACGCATCCTTGTGTGATAATGGCCATTGTCTCAATTATCCAGGATCATTTCGATGTGAATGTGAGATGGGTTTCATGCACCCAGATGAGAGAAGTGAACAATCTTGTGTAGGTTAGTAAACAAGTTATTTTCAATTTTGTTTATTTAGTATATATATATAATGTGAAAAATATTATCCATTATTTTTATTATTATTATAGTAAATGAGATGAAGAATATTAAAATTAATTTTATTACAAGAAAATATAATTTCCTATTCTAGAAAATATTGATAATTTTAATATCCTAATTGCATTTTTTTTCAGATATAAATGAATGCCAAATGTTTAATAATTTGTGTGTCTATGGTCGTTGTGTCAACATTTTTGGTATGTTTCGATGTGAATGTGATGAAGGCTATGCTTTAGATGGGTCTGGAGGTATGTCAACCAAATTTACTAACTATCACAACCTGTATAAATGAATTTAGGATATTTTTGTGTGATTTACAAACCAAATTACATGATTATACATATTTCCATACCATCTGAAATTTTTCTTATAAATCACTGGAAATTAAACTTAGTATAATTATGCTACAGGCATAGATTCTAAAAATTAAAAAAATAATTGCTGTCAAAATAAAATGTAGCTTTTTTGGACACACAATATCAACTACACAAATGCAGGACAAGATATGTTTCTATAAATACTAGTCAAAGTCAGTCTTTATTTACAATAATATTGAAGTAGGTAAAGTTGACAAAAGAAAATTTATCACAAATATATTTTCAAAATTTATAGAAATGAATTTGTTAAACTTTTAAGGTAATGTCCCACCAGTTTGTTGGAATATAAACCTAAATATTTGAATTTATTTGATTAGGATATTTGGTTTCTTGATAATAGAAATGGCATTCTGGAATTTTAGGCAACTGCACTGATGTGAATGAGTGTGACAGTCCCCATGCTTGTTTATATGGAACCTGTATCAACACTCAAGGGAAATACATTTGCCAATGCCCACCAAACTATCAATTAGTGAGCACTGGAAATGCTTGTGTTGGTAAGTCTATGTACTGAACCTCCTAGAGTTAAATAATTATTTACTTTTCAATCATGTCTTCAAATATTTTTAGGTATAGATTTCTGATGTATTGTTTTAGAAGTTACAATTCAAATTTTAGCCTGGAATGAAAGATAACTTTTTATATTGAAAGAAATTTTGTGTTTACAGATCGGCGGAAATCTAGATGCTATCTATCTGTAGATAAGTCAAGTAGTGGACGTCCTCTCTCTTGTTCTCAAGAAGTTGGGGAAGCTTCAACCAAAGCAGCATGCTGTTGCACCCAGGGTAAAGCTTGGGGGCCACATTGTGATCTGTGCCCACTACCAGGTACAGAAGAACACAGACAATTATGTCCAGGTGGAGTAGGATACCAGCCAAACACAATTACTGTAAGTAATTAAATTTCATATTTACTATAATAGTATGCAGATCAGTGGTACCAGTTTTCCAAATTTTCAAACTATGTTGGTATTTAACTGAAATTTCTGGAATGTATTTGGCACATGTCTATTGTTTATATAAAAGTCATAAAAGTGTACACCATTCAATTTTTGAGGAAACTGATGCTTTACAGTAAGTTTCAGGATCCTATTAGTCAATATTTTAGACAATTTTTGTTTTGTTGGTAGGTAGCATTGGAGGACATCAATGAGTGCCAAGAACTACCTGACCTCTGCCGAAATGGGCACTGTACAAATACCTTTGGCAGTTTTATGTGCTCCTGTCATGATGGTTTTAAATTACACAGCAACAATGCCCAGTGTATAGGTAGTATATCTACCACTTCTTGGAACAAATAAAATGCACTAATTTTTCAAATTTTTAAATACTGTTGATGTATTTTTCTACTTTCAGATATTAATGAGTGTGCTGAGGACAATCGACTTTGTGAACCAGGAAGGTGCATAAATGAAGAGGGATCCTACCATTGTGTATGCCCTGAAGGATACATGCTACTTAATAATGGAAGTAAGTCATTCTTCTAATTCAACAAACTAATCATTATTATTTAGTAAGCTTCCTTAACTTTTGGATTAAATAAAATGTACCCAGTATTTGAGTTGTGTCAGTTGTAGGCTATCACACTATTTTATCTATTTTCAGTACAGTATTGTACAATTATACATATGTTATATGTTTAAAACAATTATTCTGATTTTTATATAAATCATTAGTGTTATTGGATAACAGAAAGCTCCTATGTGAACTGATAAAATAAAAAAATTGACTTTTTTAATCATTGTTTTTTATTATATAATCTTTTCTTATATTTTAAATACCAAATTATTAATTAACTCTACATGAATGTACTATATATCTCTGAAATCAGTCAAATAATTAATTATTGCATTCTGAATTATCAGTGATATATTTATCAAAATAGAACTAGTATTTTATCAAAATAGATCTACAATTTAAAAAATATATATTTAGCCTGGAATAATTTGGTATGTCTGTTTCAGAGCAGTGTGTAGACATGAGAAAGGCCCAGTGCTTTTTGGAATGCAAGGATGGGCAATGTTCAGCACCAATGTCACAAAATCAAACTCGCAAAGTATGTTGCTGTTCAATGGGTGTAGCATGGGGTGAAGCAAATCAGCCTTGCCCAAGACAAGGAACTGGTTAGTACTGTATTAATATAAAGTGCATTAAATTAATCACTAGTCCTATCATAAATTTCCTATCACAACTCTGTTCTCCTGTCATTCCTATGTCAGTAGTATAGTTTAATATTTACATATTATTGACTAGTTTACACATTTTTGAATATACAGACTACTTATAACTAGAAAATAATTGTTTCTATTTATGCTTTTGCAATAATTGTTCAGTTTTAAAGACATAATTTTGTTTGAGTTTGTTTGGAATTATTATATTAATATTATACTGAGTTAAATCTGAGTAATCTTAGTATAGCAGAAGGGTAGATTTGTTCTTTCATTAAATTGCCTGCTTATTTGCTCAAATGAATCATCCACATGGACAGGGGAAAATGCATAGTTTTTTCAATTTCAAATTCTTGTATCTCATAGAATTTTTGTTTCCATACATTCATTTTTATTTATTCCTCTTCAAAAGGCATCATTTACTTACCTATTTTATAATTTATGAGAACATTCTCTATTTTATATAAAATAATTAATGTGGATAGGATATAGAGAAGGATACAGTGGAACCCTGATTATCCAGATTTCGATTAAACACAGTCAGATGTCATTCTATTAACAAATTCTTCAACCTTAGTTTTCCTGTCAACCCAAGTGGAAATCACCACATTTGGTAAGTATAGCGATTTCATCCAAACTTATCACTTTAAAGAGTTTGTTCCAAAAGCACACCTACATGAAAAGATTGTAACAAGTGATACTAAAACAGTTAAAATTCTCCCTAAAATTTGACATCACTTGTGCAGCCTAATGATCAAAGTGTGATTGAAACATTTTAAAGATCATAAAGAAAATCAAAGCTCCAGGAAATTGTGATCATCAATGAAAATGTGGTTATACAGATTCATTTGAACAAAATAGCTTTAAAATTTAATGGTCTACCAAAGCTTGGAAATCCATCTGATGTTAAACACTTAAATTTCACGAAATAAAATACTAGGATATTACAATCCAAGTGGAGACCAATAAGAAGTTCTTGTGTATCTCCATTCCATAGCTAGTCAAATTCCTGATTTTGATGAGTCTCAGGAAGATGTTGAAGTGTTGGTTTTCAAATATAACAAAGAAAACATTCTTACCATTGGAAAAACATAGATTTGGCGGTAGAAGGAGGAAATGATTCAGATAATGGACAGTTTATCAAGAATTACAAGTTTGAAGTGGGGTTTAATGCCCTGGAGGCTCTTAACTTTGTTGATGAGTGACCTTTTGCTACCTATTCTGATATATTAACAATAACATGGTGGAACAAACAAACCATGTCAATAACTAACAAATGAACAGAAAAGAGAATGAGAAAATTAATTGATTACCACCTGAAATTGAGGTCCAAACATTTTAAACTTTTGAAGGCATAAGCCTTCTTCTTCAGGAGGGAGGACTGCACCACATGAGGTTGACCATAATGAGAAGCAGTACTCTTCTGAAGAAAGCAGCTTATACCCCCAGAATTTGAAAGTTTTGTCAGGGTTGTAAAACCATATAACAGTCTTCCAAACACATGGTTTGACTTATATTATAAAACATTTTTAAAAAAGCTTTTGGCATAAAAATTATGATTACACATTTACAATTACTGAAAATGGAGAATAACACACCCAAGGTCTACTATTAAACTGCCTCAAAGTAACCATAATTATAACTCAAATAAACTACATCATATTTATATTTTTTCTATCCTAATCAATTATTTAACTATCTCCTATTATTCAATTATACATCCACTCTACTACTCCATATATATATAACTGTAATATTGGTATGGAAAGGAAAGAGAGATAGCTTGTGGCTTACCTGAAAGTGAAGTATGGTGTAGCATTAGGGAACCAAAGGTAGGTCTTCAAATTTACGGAGGCTCTCAGCCTCCTTCTTCAGGAAAGAGTGTTACACCATTCTGTGCAATGGCCAGCTGCAGACACTCCGTCCTGAAGAAGGAGGATGAAAGCCTCTTAAAATTTGAAGAACAACCTTCAGTTCCTTATGGCGACACTGCAGTTCACTTTCAGGTAAGCCACAACCTATCTCTCTTTCCTTTCCATACCAATATTGCAATTATTTTTGACAATGTCACATACTTACATTACAATATATATATATAGACTAAATTTTTAATGTTAATGTTTTGTTGCAGAAGAGTATAAGATCCTCTGTGGTACAAAAGTGCCTGGCAAAATAGAAAATCCTATAACCAACAACATGGAAGACATTGATGAATGTCATTTGATGCCTTTAATGTGCAATCATGGTACATGTATGAATGTACCTGGTAGTTTTGAATGTCAATGTAACAAAGGATATACTTTTGATATTGCTTCACATCAATGCATAGGTTAGATATGTTTCATATTACCAACACTTACGGTATTATAAATCTTTTTTTTTTATAGATATAGTGAAAATTATTTAGACATATTATTCCACTAGTATTTATTAAATACTGACTCTACAATATTTGTTCCATTAGCCACTTCTTTAGATAACATTGCCTTAGAATATTTTACAATGTTTGGATTTTACATTATTTTTTGGTATTTTCCTTAGTTATGTATTAAATTTTTTTATTCATTATTATCTGTTATAGCTTTTTTGTTATGTGTATTCTGTAAACATAAATTCATACTTTTTAATTTTACTCAATCCAAAATAACATTAATAGTGGTTTCTTCTTCTGGTATTTCTTTCTGTCTAATTTATTTACAATAGTGTTTGTTCTTTATGAAATTTAATCAATTAATTCTTGAATATATAATATGAAAAATCATAGCTACCTACTTTTCTTGACACTATTTCTTATATAATCTAGAGTTCATTTTCTTATTTTAGATGAAAATGAATGTCTCAGAGTTCCCAGCCCATGCCAAGGAAATGCTCAATGTGTTAACTCTCCTGGAAGATTTGAATGTCAATGTCCAGAGGGTTATAAGCTGGGCATAAGCCAGCGTGACTGCATAGGTGATTATATTATTCAAACTTTCTGTTTAAGTGAATAATAATTATTTTAAAACAGATATTTCCGAATATTGTCAACAGCAATGTTTAATGCCTTCTTGTAATTTGTGTTGTTAATTATCTTACAGACATTGATGAATGCACAGAACGGTATGGAATTTGTAGCAATGGTGAATGCAAGAACTTCCAAGGAAGTTTCCAATGCTTATGTAAAGATGGTTATGTGCTAGCTCCAGGTCGAGATTCCTGCATTGATATTGACGAATGCCAGCGACATCCAAATATATGTAACAATGGGTCATGTATTAACACCATTGGTTCTTATAAATGTCATTGCTACCCAGGTTTTAAACTGAGTTACTCAAATGACTGTGTAGGTAAGAAAAATATTAAAACATATAGACCGAAATTTATGTTTTGTATTGCTTTGTTTGATTGGAATATTAACTCAAAGAATATATTTCAATTAAAAACTTGCAACTCTCTCCTTTTATTATTGCACAGTAAAAGTAGATTATGGATTTTATTATTGCACAGTAAAAGTAGATTATGGATTCAAGTATAAATTTTAATTTTATATAAAAAGATATAACATCAAATTTCAAAATTAAGTAACAATATTTTTTATTGATTGATTGGACAAGTTATATACAGAGGAGAATTTTACTTATGGAAGTAAATTATTCATAATTTTCAGATGTTGATGAATGTCGAATTATGCCATCATTGTGTCGTAATGGCCGCTGTCGCAATGTTATGGGCTCTTTCAACTGTGAATGTGCTGATGGTTATGTTCTTGCAGCTGATGGTCAACACTGCAGAGATATTGACGAATGTCGAGAGGTGTGTTTGTTTTATGAGCAGTTACAAGAGAATATTTCTTATTAAAGTTAATTGTAAAGACTGAAAAGAAAGAAAGAAATTGTGGGCTATCTGAGTTTGAAAGTAGGTGTCCACAACCATGGATAACTCAACATTTCTGGGATACAATAGGTTATGGGTTCATTTGTACAGATATGGCTAATTAATAATCCAAACACATGAGTCTACTGAATGTACATATACAGTATATTGTAAATTCATATGTGGGACACTCTCGTCTGCTGTCATGGGAGGCTAAGAAAGTCTGGCTGCATATTGGGAGCTATGGAGAAAACTGACATGCTTTAGAGAGCGTAAGTTTTCCTGATGTATATTGTGTATAAAGAGTTCTCAGGTTTCTGGTCGGGTAATGTAATTAGTTAAACACAATGTTTTCATGTCTGACACTGCCATCTTCATCAGGTGAACTGTTCACCTGATGAAGATGGCAGTGTCAGCCATGGAAACTTTGTGTTTAACTAATTACGTTACCCGACCGGAAACCTGAGAACTCTTTATACTGACATGCTTTGTTAATGTAGGAGTGAAGAATAGGGAAGGGTCATATTGTTTACACGAAAATGTTTGTGAGATGTGGTGAAAGACCACCAAAACTTTGCTTATGAAAACAATAATTGGAAGACATCTTCACCCCCCCCCAACTTCATCAGTCTCTCTAACATAGCCCACAATTTATTTGTTTCTTTCCTGAGAAACTGTTATCATGCAACTATAGTATTGTATATATCGTATGTTAGATTAGGAGAGAGATATAAACTGAATTTTCCTGATTATTAAATGCAGATTACACGAGCCCAAGCCTTTGGAGAAATTTAGAGATGAGCTGTACATAAGACTGTACAACAGACTAGTTCCTCTCAAGTGTTGATTTGGGAGTATTGTTTTATGAGGATGAGGCTATAGTAACAACCCAACAAAACACAATGATCTCTCTTGTTCCCTTCCCCCCTCTCTCTTTCCATCGCCCTTCACCCTATCTCCCAACCTTAATTCACCTACCTCCCTCTCCCTGAGTGGTAGGTTTTTATAAAATAAATTGTTAGTAGAAACAACAATAAAGAAGATTGAAAGCAAAATAAATAAGCGAGACAGAATAACACAATTTTATTAAAGTATATAAAACCCTACACTTTCCTCGTACTGTAAGAGTTTGGATGGAGATTTCCCACAAATGAAGCAAGAATCAGGTGAGTTTTAGAAGGATTTTTTGAACAGTAATTGTGTTGCAATGGTCAAAGTTGTTTGAAAAATGGAAGGAGGCAAAGGCAGCTGCTGGGAATGGGAATTGTTTAATTTAAATATGCTGTGTTAACAGTGTGTCCAGGAATTGGCCTTTTGAATTTTGCAATATAAAATGGAATACAATATAAAATAAAAATATAGTATAAAATATAAATAAAAGGTGTGAAAATAAGTGTGGAAAAGCCATTTGTGGTAAAAGTAGGAGAGATTGAATTAGGAATGACTATGAGAAATAGTGTGAGTTGTAAATATAATAAACCTAAAATGTAACTTGCCATGACACATCTTAGAATAACTTGGCAGTGTATAATTATAATAATTTTCCTAAAATATATATAATAAAGAAGCTTATGTGTTAATCATATGTCCAATTTGAAACACAATAAAAGCCCAGAGTGACAAATAACAACTACTATACCAAGATTTTTCATTATTTTAGACTCCAGATACGTGTCCACCACCTGGAAAATGTCAAAATCTTATGGGATCCTTCATTTGCAGTTGTCCCCCAGGCTATGAGCTGAAGCCTGATGGGAAATCATGTGAAGGTGGGTCTTGAAATACACAAGAAATAGTCATTTCCTATTTCTTCTGATAATTCTTTCAATTTGATAAGTACTGTTGCTTAAAAAAATATTTTAGATAGCAAACTTAAGCAATAAGTCATCATTTTGTATATATAGTATTTTTACTTTTGACATGTAGCGTGCTCAAAATTCCTCTTACAAACTTCTGGGACAAATAGAGGGTACTGAGTAGATCATGTTCTGATCAAGAAACCGTGTCCATAAATGTACCATTTCTGCACTGCAGTCATTTCAAAAACAATATTATGGACAGTTATGTGATGGGGCTGTCCCATTTTCCACCCAAGCTAATGGGTCCCATGTACTTGTTCTTCCTATGACAAGCATTGGGAATGATGAAGTATGCTGTACCATTGAATGAATGCCTGTCAACACATGATTTCAGCATGATGGTGCACCCCTACAATTTTTATTTGATGTTTAGGAACACGGACAATTCAGAACAAGAAGTATAGGCTGAGGTGATATTTCCTCCATGATTACCAGTTTTGACTCCATTGAATGAGTTGCAGTTGCTGCACAACATATTGAAGAGGGACCAGGTGTGGTAGAGCAAGTTCATAGGTTCAATGTGTGCAAAAATGTTGGTAGACACCACATAATTCAAATTGTAGTGGATCAAAATGCTAACAGTCCTTTGAAGAAGACAGAAACAATTGTTATGTTTAACTGCAAATAAATGTGGTTGTGAAAAATGATTAAGTTTACTTTTTCTTTTGATTGTTTTATTACCCAATGTGGTTTAATCAAAAACCTTTTTTGAAATTGATGTGACAGAAAAATTACAAAACATTATCTACCATGTCCACACTACAACTTCTAAAAGTTTCTTAAGTAAATTTTCAAGGAGCCAGTTTATTATTGAAGATAAGGATCAAATTCTTTTCCATAGAGTATATGAGATTATACTTCTGATATCTAATAGCAAATGGTATTTTTTCTCTTAGTTGATGGAACTAGTAACTAATCAACTATTATTACTTTATTTATGTAAACAGATAATGTTTTTAAATTTTTTAGTCTAATCATTTAGAAATGAGTTATATTTTATGGTCTGTCCATTCATAGAATTATTTTGTGTTATGTAAATAACAGAAATAAAAAAAATTATTACAGATATTGATGAGTGCATTGAAAATGAAGGTATTTGTGAAGAAGGAGCTTGTGTGAACACTGATGGTGGCATGATATGTGAATGTCCAGAAGGCTTTGTACTTAGCCAGAATGGGATGAAATGCATTGACATTAGAGAAGACTTCTGTTATGATGCATATAGGAGAGGTGATAATTTCAACTATATTTTAACTTTCTTTAATCATTATTTTAAAAACAATCTTATAAAATTTCTAATACATGTTTATGTTACCAGTCATATGGTTAATTTGAAACTGTCCTGCTTGTATTGTTTTCTTTCAGTCAATCAATCTCCAGCAAACATCTTCAATAAATTAATTTTCTTATTTTATTCACTCCTTTGCAAAAAAACTTTTGTTCTCTGTTATACCTTTATTATCTATGTGTGTCTATTTCATATCTTATATAATTTATAATAGAATAAATTTGCATTGAAGTTACACAAGACTTTTCATATTAAAACATTGTGTTACAATCGCTGTGTTACCGGGTGGAAACCAGAGAACTTTTTCTATTTACATTGCATTCCAAATTTATTGAGAATGGTGTGATGAAACTGATATGTATATAATTCAGGTATTCTATTGTCTTAATTACAGAACAGTCTGGGACTATAAAAACTCTAACTCCTTTCTCCGTCTGACCTACACTAGTCTGCAATCCAACCAAGATATAAAATCATCCTTCCCACGATATTCCCCACCTGCTCTACATTTGCCTTCAGGCACCCTCCCTACCTCTGCATTATCCTCATCCTCTCTTGCAGTGACCCCCCCCCCTCCCATGCCCTCCATTCCCCCACCCAAAAAACAAAACCTTCCATACTTAAGCTGAATTGCCAATCCCCTACAAAATCAAAGAAAGCATTACTTGCCTCTCTTCCTGCATCATCTACCAAATTTATTGCAAATTCTATCCTGCTTTCTATATCGGCCAAACAATCTTTTTCGCAATACATATCTTGCCACCAAAGCAATGCCAAGTTGTCCAAAATCTAATTGTTAAAAGCTGCTGATGGCAAAAGTTAAACACCAACAATTTTGACTAATGTTTCACACTGACCCTCCTTAAAGCCTTATTCAGTTGCTGAACTACATCTATGAGAAGTCTCTTTCCAACACACCCTACAGTCTATGCAAAGTCCTGGGCTAAACTTCATCTCATATTTTATAATGATTATTATAATAAGTTATAATGTTAGTGTAATATAATAATTATAGTAATTACTATAATTATAATATTTAATACTTTCATCAATCTTACTCACTTACATTTTAACTTTCTTTTTCTTTACGTTTTACTTTCCACTTCTAGTCTCCATCTGCATAATATGTATGTATGTGTATATTTTAGCATTATTTTTGCATTGTTGTGACCTTTCTTTGAGAGAGTTGTTGGCTTTGTTGGGTGTTTATTGTTGCTGTCTAACAACTGGTGTGCCAGGGTTTGAATATGACAATTTGTGTCCTGCCGGCATGCAGTTCAGACATACTATCCTGAAGAAGGGGGGTCATGCCCTCAAAAATTTAAAATTTTATTTCATCCCAGATGTCTTTGCCACCTGTTGGTTTAAGGAAAGTCAACTTCTGTCTATATATATATATATATATATATATATATATATATATATATATATATATAACACATTCAAATAGGAAAGAGAGACAAAGAAGTCAACTTACCTGAAATCTATAGTTGGTCATGTCTTGCGGAGGTGACAGAATATTACAAATTTTTTAGGGCCTGAGCCCCCTTATTCAGGAGATAAGGTCTGAACTTCATGCTTGCTAGCACTCAAATTGAGTATATATGTATGTATATTAGTTACTTCTTAAATTGATCAGAGTCAAGAAATATTACACCCATAAGAACTTAGATATTTATGAAAAATTAGTTTTCATTCATTGGATTTATATTATTTTATTATAATTTGTTTTTATTCATTTGAATTTTATATTGTTTTATTATATATTATAGAACTGTATTTCTGATATGCAGAGAAATAGAAATGTTTACAGGACACTGTTCACTGGCACGGATGGAGCTCATTACTGCAAAACAATGTTGTTGCTCAATGGGAGCTGCTTGGGGCAAGTACTGTGAGCCTTGTCCTCCTAAAGGAACTGGTAAGGGTTAATTTGAGTAAAGTTTGTTTTCAATTATTTTTTCTAAGTAACCTTTTGAAATATCCTCTCTTATATGCAGAAGAGTTTCAAAGAATGTGCCCTGAAGGTCCTGGACGTTTGGACACAGGTGAAGATCTCAATGAATGTTCTTTCATGCCAAATGCTTGTGAAGGAGGTGATTGTATAAATACTGATGGTTCATTTCGCTGTGATTGCCCAACTGGCTACATATTAGATGATTCTGGGCGAAAGTGTATAGGTAATAATGTTTTTAATTTGTTCTAAGTACTATAGTATTGCTTTCTGTCTGTAACTCTTATAAATTAATTATTGCTCTTTTGTAAAATTATATGACATCTCTTAAAATTAAATTATATTCATCATAGCCTATAAGAACTCATTTTTTATTTTCAACAATTAAGAAATGTTAAATAAATTTAAACACTGTCATAAGAACATTGAAGGTGATACAAATGAGAAAAAATATGTAACAGCATCAGAAATCATTGAACAATATGACACTGAATGAGAGAGTGTAATTTTCCGAGATTTTGCTCAAAAGAGATTTTTAATAATTTCATATAAAATTTATGAAAATAATATCAAGTATAAAAATAATTTACTTGGGAGACAGCAAATTTTTTAAACTCAAGAAAGTGATTGTAACCAATGAAGTATACTGTAAAAATGATTGTCAATGGCTACAAAGAATGGATAATGGTAAGACTGCATAATTGAATAAGTAAACTTGCATTAACAGCGTTTGTTTGAAAAATAATTTTAAAATCATATTTTCCAAGAACTATGCAGAACACCATATTGGTTTAAAACATTTATTACTAATAATTTACTGTTCAGACGTATTGACTTGTTGAAATGCATAATTAACAGCTGGTTTAATATAATATAGTAAAAGTTCAAACAAAACATATGATACTGATTATACATACTTTTTGGAGATATAATTATTTGTGTAGTATGAATTACACAGTAAAACTGTAAAACCTTACATTATGGTATTTGTCTTATAAATATTGATAAAGTGTAGTAAAGAATATGCTACATATTCACAATTAAAGAATTCAGTTTTTGATTTGTTGCAGATGAGAATGAATGTCTTACTAATAGCAACATTTGTGGAAATGGTACTTGCACTAATGTGGAGGGAGGTTTTGAATGTTCTTGTAATAATGGATTTGCTCCAGGTCCATTACAGGTTAGTATATGGAACATTTAGGAAAGTTTATATATATATATAATTCCTTGTAGGCAATATCCCTTGAGTTTATAAAAAAAAATCAAAAAGAATTTTGTTAGCAAGTAGATTATTCATTTTCAAAGATCTTCCGCAAATTAGTCATGTGTAGCTTAGAAAAGTTAATGACCAATTTCAGGTTAATTCAATTTCATTACTTAAAATGTATTTCAAGTAATATGCAATTTCTTTAGGTTTGTGAAGATGTCAATGAATGTCTAGAAATGGGAAATCAATGTGCATTTCGATGCCACAATGTTCCTGGCTCGTTTCGCTGTATCTGTCCTTATGGATATGCTCTTGCACCAGATGGAAGACATTGTCAAGGTTAGTATCTTTGTCAAAAATTGATGATATAACATAAGGAATATGGGAAAGATAAAAGACAAATGGATGTTTTAGTAACATATCATTGATTATGGTATATAACCTTTCAGATGTGGATGAGTGTGTTACTCCGGCCAACAACTGCAAGTACATGTGTAAGAATTTGATTGGAACATTCATGTGCATTTGTCCTGAAGGCTATCAGCAAGTTGGTATGACTGATGATTGTCGAGATGTGAATGAATGTGCTATCAACCCTGGTATTTGCAAAAATGGGAACTGTGTAAACCTGCAAGGCAGCTATCGCTGTGACTGTTATGAAGGCTATGAGCCTAACCATGACCGAAAGCAATGTATTGGTAAGCATATAATCACTTATAACATAAACATAAAGCGAGCCTATCTTAGTGTATAATATTTTTCTCATTCTGAAAATCTCTTTCATCTTGCGATATGCTCTCATATCTATGTATATATATTTTCATTTATTGGGCTAGTTAAAATGTTATAATGTAATATTATCACATCATGATTACAAATTTTCAGTTGCTACAAAAAAAACTGCATTGCATGAGAACATTTTAATTCTTATTCAAGGAGCGTAGAAATGATTTCAATCAAAGCTCAGCTCTGAATTAACAGATTAGGATAGAAAAGTCTCAACCAAACCAGGAATTAACCTAGGACTTCTGCTAAGTATGTGGTCATTCCAACCATGATCTGTCATAACCGGTATCCACATCTATACAACATATAGAGAAAGGTCACATGTGACCAGGAGTCAACAAGGATAGCTCAGTGATTATTGCTCTTGTGCACTTATCGAAGGTTCTGGGTTTTATTCCTGTCCAGTTGAGAGGTTTCCACTCCAATAAATTATTTAATACCAATTTAAAGCTGCATAAATAATATTTTTATCAGGTTTATTATTTTCTGTGGAAAATAATGTAATTGGTAAAGTTCTATTTTATGAAAATTTTAATACATATTGCAAGATAAATATCTTATTTCTACATTATTACCAACTTTTTAAATGCATGTTAACAGATAAACGTGCAGGTTACTGCTTCCGGCAACTTATGGGAGGGCGTTGCACAACTCATACAGATGGCTTAATGTCTGTGACTCGTGCTGACTGTTGCTGCACAATGGGAGAAGCCTGGGGTCCACATTGTGAACGTTGTCCCACTAGGGGCTCTGATGAATATCAAGAACTGTGTCTTGATCCTGGCTATTCAGTTGATGGGCATGGTGAGTATAAAATGTATATTTATACAATGAAATGAATTATATTTACCAGTAAATTAAAATTATTTTTAATTTAATTACGTAAATAATGAGAAATTCATGTTTCTGCAATGTGAGTAGACAATTTAATTGCAATGGTCATTTAAAACTCTAGTGTACATACTCATTTGGTAAGCTATTTCTTTACATAACAGACAATAAAATAGTCTCTTGATTTCACATTATTATAAAATATAATAATAACAATTTAATCTTAATGAAATAATATACCATGTTGTCTGTTAATTATTTTTTCTTTGTATTATAATTTATAATATTGCCATTCATTTATTTAGTAAATTCATTTGTTTCTTTGAAGATATTGATGAATGCCATACAATTCCTGATCTATGTCGAAATGGGCGATGTATTAATACCCTTGGTTCTTATCGTTGTATTTGCAACAAAGGTTACAAACCTGATGCCAGTGGTACACGATGTAAAGGTAAAAAAATTGACATTAATGTTTTTGGTTTGTTTAATTTCTTGAAATTATGTTTTCTGTCAGGCATATATCCAAAAATTCAATTATATCCTTTTTGTGGGGTTAATATCTTTTTATTTATTTTCACATAATTATATGCATTTATAGTTCATAATAAATCCATTTTATAAGAAAGGACTTGTTTCATTCAAACAAATAATATACTGTTAGTCTAGTTCGCAAATGGGAAACAACTAGTATGTGAAATCTGTCAGAATTTTTAGTTATAGAAAAATATGTCTTTCAATGCATTATGAATTTTTTCAAAATTACTACCAATTTCATATAAAAGCTTCTTAGGATGCTTACTGAAAAATAGAGCCAAATTCCATAGTGACACTGGTTTGATGATGTGAAACATGGAGTTTATACATCCCCAACATGTAAAGTATAAGTACGCATACTAATAAAAAAATCAATATCAGCATGCTGTGTAGAAAATAGTGTGATCAGTGGGGAAAAAAAATGTATGATTCCTTTTTGCAATGGTAGAAACTTCCAGCTTCCTTAAATAATCTTCTACATTTATGACATGTTAATGCCATAACACATAGTCAATGAATCTATAGTATTTAATAATAGTAGAATGTGAATAATATTGAATAAAATATATGTAAATGGATAGAAGAAATTATTTTTTATAAAAATGAGAAAGTGGTTAAGAGACTCATGGTTATTCTTGCCTGAACAGATTTCAATGAATGTGAACAAACACCATCACCTTGTAAGTTCTCTTGTCAGAACACAGATGGCAGTTATATATGTTCATGCTCGGCTGGCTTTGTTTTGAACCCTGATCGAGTAAGCTGCAGAGATGTAGATGAATGTGCAACAGGACGTCATGTCTGTCAACATGAATGTGTGAATACACAAGGCAGTTATAAGTGTTCCTGTCCTAAGGGATATAATCAGTTTGGTGATCAATGCACAGGTAAATATTTTGAAAAGTCAAAAATACATAATTAATGAGTGAGTATTTTTAAGTATTGATAGTTGTATTAATATGATTTAATTGAATAAACCAGCCAAATTTGTCAGAAGTGTATTTTAATAGAATAGAAATTAACATAACATATAATTCATTTTTGGAACCACTTCAGGTGCAAATATAAAAGTTTTACCAATCTGAAAATAATATATTTCTTGAAATATAAATACATAATTAAAACTTTATAGTGACAATTTCTAAACATGTGCACTTGACCCACACTTTTTGCTGCCAAAATTCTCTTGTTAAAAATCTTACTGATATTGCCATACTCCTAATTTTCATCAAAACAACATAAAAATCATTAAATTTAGTTTATCGACTATTTAATATTGACAAAATTTTATAAACAGACATATCTGCCAAAGACAAGGGTTACAAATCCAATACAAAACTGACAAAAAAATTAACCTAATTTATAACCATGTCAATTTGTTAAATGTTACACAACCCTTTAACATATTTTTAGATCTCATAACATTCAGATTATCTCCAAATCTATCTATAATCTATCCATCACTGTACAAAATTTGAAAGATCTTGTTGAAAAAATAACATAATGTTGTTTACCAATTGAATTCCAATAATTGTTCATCTATGTACATAGGCAAAACAAGAACATGAGAAAATGGACATAACATCAAACATTTATAGGACAAATTGTCAGCTATTTCAAAATCTATTTAGAATAACAACTATGCCATAAATTTGGGTATTTGCATTTTTAGGTGAAGATAATGACTATAAATCAAGATGTACAATATTTTCATTCATTATTAATAATTCTTCCATTTTGAAAATCAAGATCTAAAATTTGGTCTATATAATCTCATTTATTTGTCATTTGAGTTCGTTAATTTAATACTTGAATTTGTTTTAATATGCTTGAACTTTTTTTATAATTCAGAGGGTTCACATTAGCAACAAAATGTGCAGCTTTATTAATTATGGCAAATTATAATTATAATAAAGAATATAGTCTTACTCAGTGTAGAGAATGAATAAAGTCTTCTTGGGCTTCTAAAATAGTAAACAATTGTATTTGTGATGTTTCAGTGACGTTCAATGCCATCGTATTCTAGGTGTTTAATAAACAAAAACCTTAAAAATTCATCATCTTTTATTTAATGAAAAGAACTTTCACATGTCAACAATATAAAAACATAAAAAAATCTCAGGAGCTTTTGTTCTTTCAAACATGTTTATCAGAGTGTTATGTGTAAAAAAAACACCCCCATTCTTCCTCAACAACAACATTTCATTAAATAAAAGTTGATGAATTTTTAAGGATTCTGTTTTATTTAAGAACTGTTTTCTACATGTCTGCCATACAACAAAATATATACAATTATAATGTTTAAAAGTCTGTTTTTGGATATTTCATTTATTAAATTTAAAATATACAAATGCAAATAAATAACCAATAAAAAAAACATTACCTGCCCTCTCCTCCCATATATTTCACTAGATGAATTACAGATTCTACATTGTCCAAATGAAAAAACCTCTTTCTGAATACATTACTAATAGTCACTGTCAATTTCATACTTCTCAGTAGACACTCATGCCCAGAGCCACAGCTCCACAAATTTTTCCCAGTGCTTCTCCTTCAAGAAATAAATGCATCATGTTCATGTTATTTTACTTTACCTGGCACACAAAGTGCTGTAACACATGCTGTTTGTTGTTTGGTATGTTGTGGCTAGTGCTCTGGTAAAAATGCTGAGCAATAAATACTATACCTATGCCTACTAGTAATAATTTTTTATTCTAGATATAAATGAATGTGAAGATCATACTGGCAACTGTCCTTCACCTGGTACATGTATCAACACTCTTGGAAGTTTCAAGTGCATATGCCCAAGAGGATTCAAATTAGATTCTACTGGATCATTTTGTACAGATTCAGATGAATGTTCTGATGATACAAAATGCCAATATGGTTGTCAGGTAATAAACTGCATTTAATAAAGGAAAATAAGATTTATTTTAGACTCTTACTTTAATATTATCAAGAAAACATTTCTTAATGTTGAAACACTCAATGTATTAGCTTTCAATTCGTGTATCGCTGACTACTGCTTCCCTTTTTTCTTATATTGTTGAATCTGTGATCCAACCCTGAATTGAAAACCATCCTCCCCACTATACTCCCCACCTGCCCAAGGGTTGCCTTCAGACGCCCACCCAACCTCCGAAATTTACTTGTACACCCTTGCAAAACCCACACCCCCACCTGCCCACCCCTGCCGGGTTGCAAACCTTGTGGTAGGAGAAGATGCCATGTTTGCCCTATCTTACAGCCCACCACAACCTTTCATAATCACACAAAAACATTCAAAATCAAAGAAAATATCACGTGCCTCTCCTCCCACACCATCTACCAAATTAACTGCAGACTCTGCCCTGCCTTCTATATAGGCCAAACCAAAAGACCCCTCCCTGAACGTATAGCCAACCACAGCAGCACTGTCAAACTATCTAAAATCCAATTCCCAGTAGCCACAACCACAACATAAACAATTTCAACCAATGCTTCACACTCACCATCCTTAAAGCTCTACCCCCCGATTCATCAGAAGCAGAACTCCATCTATGGGAACTATCTTTCCAACATGTCTTGCAGTCCAGGCAAAGCCCTGGACTCAACATCCTGTAATTAGTGTCCTTCCTACGTACCGTCCCCTCTTTCATGAGACCATGTGAGTATGTATGAGCATGCTTATGTATGTATAAGTATGCATACATGTGTATGTGTGTGTCGGTGCATGTTCATGCGTATTTGTATGTTCAAGCATACATGTATACATGGGATGCTTTGTATGAATGATCTGTATCCTAACCTTTCCTATGCCACAACCTTCCCCTGAGAGAGAAAGTTAGTGGCTTGGTGGGGGTGTTGATTGTTTATGGGCTACTGGCCATGCGGCGGTCAAATCACCGCAGTCCGCAGCCAGCCGGTGCACGGAATGGTGTAACACTCCTTCCTGAAGAAGGAGGCTGAGAGCCTCCGAAAATTTGAAGAACAACCTTCAGTTCTTCATGGCAACACCGCACTTCACTTTCAGGTAAGCCACAACCTATCTCTCTATCCTTTCCATACCAATATTTTTGACAATGTCACATTCTTACTATTACAATATATATATATATATATATATATATATATATATGTATGTATTATTATTCATCCCTATTTTTTTGAGTTTCAGTTTGTAAAACATTTTTTTGTGATGTTAGTTTAATAATACAATATAATTTATAAACTGAAACAGGTAGAAATTCGGCTATTTTTTCTGCAGTATAATTTACTAGTTTCAGTGCAATTAATTCAAGTCACTTATTTGTTATGTGACTTGTATATATTTTTTATTATATGAGAAAAGACTCAACTATATTAAGTGATTCTGGGGGTTCTTGTTCATGATTTGTGAAATAAGTTTGCTTTGCATTTTAAAATGTATATATTAAAGTGAATTTAATTTGAAATTATAAAATTTATAAAAAGTGCAACTTTGATTCTCAGAATTCAATGAAAAGTCTGCCAGTTTTAAGGATACTATATTTAAACAAATGTAAGGAATATGCTGTAAGATATTATTAGATTGTTAATCAAAAATTAATTGCATATAATGACTTAGGAAGCATTGTTATGTATTGATTTATATTTCTTTATTTGAACTTCTTTATCTTCTCAATAAGAATAAGTACATTAATATTTATATAATCATGAGAAATAATAAATGAATAAAACATTGTTATTTAATTATCATTTCTTTGTTAGTGCAAATATAATCGGTAGAATATGTATTTCAGAATGTGGTTGGTGGGTATAAATGTTCTTGTCCAGAAGGCTTCATACAACATTTCTACTATAATCAATGTGTTGATGAAGATGAATGTGTCCAGTCTCCTTGTGGATCATCAAATTGCATTAATACTGTTGGCAGTTATCGTTGTGGATGCCCAGAAGGATATCAATATGACACAAATGTTCTTTTGTGTGTCCAGGTATTTGCTTCTTGAATGTTTTTTCTTCTTTTAAATTTTCAGATGAAAAAATATTAAAAATTTTCTCTTGTAACACATGAACTATTATAATAAACACTGTAAAAGAAATATTTTAAATGTATTTGGTATCCAAAAAAGAAATTTCTTTAATGCCAAACAATATGAGTCTTGACAAGATTGATTACTACCAAAGTAGAGATAACCTGTTAATATATCACTGATGTTTGTGGCAAATATTCAAAACAATTTTATTTTTGGGAATGGAATGAATTTTCATTTAACACTACTTTCAAATATGGCAATACTATTTAAAATTTTGAATCAGTTACCATATTACTACACGGTAAATGATATGTATATTTTTACAAGTTATGAAAAATTAATGTGGTATTCCAACTATGAATAAGTTTCCATTCTACATTTCAACCTGTTTCACATTGACACTTGGTGTACTGCAGCTAGAAATCCAGAAACAGATGGAATATACATGTAAATGAGAGATTACTAATAGACTCCTTCTTTTAGAGGCCAGGATACCAAGTGCTGCATGTGAAACAGACTTTAATGTATATTGGGCCAAATACTGGCCCAATATACATATGTATATAATTTGATAAATATAATATAAATTCTTCTGTTATTCAATGTTGTTGAACAAATCATGTGTATCATTGAATTGGTTAACTTTAAAGAGGTGTGCTCATGTTTGACATATTCTTGTCTGATCCTGGAAAGATATCACTGTTGTTTTCCTTCTATTTATGATTGCACAATCTGTTTGACTAGCAAATAATGAAACTGTCACACAATTATGACCTGTTTAATGACTCATTTACTTTAAATGAGAACAATGGATAGCTTTTAATAACAGTCTTCCAAATGACTGTTTTGACATGGTGATTTTTTTGATGCTTGAATAATAATCCCATTTTACTATACTTTGAAATTGTTTTAATTTAATCTATATCAGCTTTTTATGGCTTTTTTCCCTTGCTCTATCCACACCACCATGTTATAAACACAATTATGTTGCTATTCAGTTAAATCCTATTATAAAAAAGGTATTCTCAAATATTGTTATAAATCACTCTCAATACAAGCTGAGAATGAGTGAAACATAAAAGTTCATGTTATCTCCCACATAACCCACAATACTCTGTGAAATTTCAGCCCTGAAATATTGTATTTTGCTTGGTAAAACTCTTTTCACCTTTACTAGCATGTGTATGGTTTTGTACAATATTTAAGATAGGTAAAAATTCTTACCTAAATAAGTAACAGGTTTCATAAAAACAAAATACAACACTTTTGAGAAGATAAAGTTTATTAGAATGAAGATAAATATAACTGATAAAAATCACAGTGCAACTTGTTGCAAATAACTGTTAGAGTTATGTAGAACAGACAAAATATTACATAGAAACATAAGTATTGAACAGCAATGTGTGTTTTGACAGAAAGTTAAACAAAGACTGATTCAAAGAAAGCAACAATGCAGCGTTAGTAATGGCTCATCGACCCAAAGATGGCAAGTGTTGCAGGATTATTTTTCTAACAATAACCTTCAAAAGAAAGTAACTTGCTGGTCACAACAGTAGACAAACCAGCAATCAAAGCAAAGAATATGGCTTTAACAGTACAGGCATGAGTAATTTCAAAAGTTAACTAAAAACTCAATAACATTTATTTGGCAAAATAATTTATAACCTATCCCAGTATGGAATGTGGTATATCATGAGTTACATATATATCTTATTTCACCTGTCATTATTAAATCTATGAATATGGACCTTAATTTTTTCATTTGATTGCTACATTGAACAGGTCAGTACAAGCTGTGCTACAAGTCCTTGTGCCTTTGGCTGTACTTCGCTTGGAGGAAGCAATTTCATGTGTGGTTGCCCACAAGGGTACCAGCGTATTGGCCAGGTAAGTTTAATCAAACATAAAAAGTAAAAGACTTAATGAATAGTGGATTACAACACTGTTAATGATATTGTATAATTATATATATACCTGAACACAGCAAACGCTCCCTTCCATAAAGCTTAGCCCTCAGGAGAGCTCGAATTTGCTCTACTTGGAACAGTCGCGCCACATACACTAACCAGATCCTCAATGTTTTCATAAACAGAAAATACCCTAGTGACCTCCTCCAGAAACAAATATTCTGTGCACTTTCCACTGTCCAACTACCAAAACTCATCCTTGATCAACACAAGAAATGTAGTCCACCCCTTGCCACAACCTACATTCCTGGACTATAAAAACTCAATTCCATTCTCAGCCTTGCTTACACTTAACTCCAATCCAACTCAATCTTAAAAACATCCTCTCCACTATACTCCCCATCTGCCCAAGGGTTGCCTTCAGGTGCTCTCCCAATCTCTGCAATGTACTTGTCAATCCTTGCAGGCCCCACCCTAAAACTCCCCTACTTAAGCCAGGTTGCCAACCTTGTGGTACGAACAGGTGCCATGTCTGCCCCATGTTCCAACTCACTACAATCATCCACAAATAGCTACCTATAAAATCAAAGAAAATATTACCTGCCTCTCCTCCCACATCATCTATCAAATCAATTGCAAATTCTGTCCTGCTTTCTATATCGGCCAAACTTGACAACTCCTCCTTGAACGCATTGCTAACCACCACAGCACTGTCAAACTTTCCAAAACCCAATTTCCAATAGCTTCTAATGCCCAAAGTCACAACTCCAATAATTTTGACCAATGCTACACAATGACCCTTCTTAAGACTCAACTATCAGATGCTGAACTCTCCTTCTACCACATCTTACAGTTTAGGCATAATCCTGGACTGAATACCTTCTAATATTGTTATAATGGTCATTGTAGCAGTGGTTGTGTTGAAATCTTGTATCAGCAAAAATTATGATAATTGTTACACCGATTACTATTATAATGATCTTTTCCTTTCTACCCTTTTCTTTCTTTTTTATCTTCCATTCTAATGTGTTTATTTGTATGCGTGAATGTATTTTAAGTTATTTTTACCATTGTTGTGGCCTTTCCTTGAGAGAGAGATACAGAGTTGTTGGCTTTGTTGGATGTCGAGTGTTGCTCTCTAAGGTGCACCTTAATTTGAATTTGTCAATTCATACCCTGCCAGCCCGTAGTTCAGACCTTCTCTCCTGACAAAGGGGACTCAGTTCCTCAAAAATTCTTATTATTCACTCACTGCTGCCAGACTGAACCAATTATGGACATCAGGTAGATCAGCATCTTTCGTATCTATATGTGTTATTTATTATGACCACATCATATTTACCTAAGTTTTAATACAGTGTTTTCAATTAAAAATGATAAATATAGGCACAATTTTTTATAGTAAATGTTCACGACTTAAGTTGAAATGAAATTATTTTATTTGTTATCTCAGAACCATTTGAAAAAACTCTTCCATAATTAGTAGCGTTTTTAAATATATTATGGAATAAGGACATGCAATGAATAGTTACTAACCTTAAAAATTCTATCTGAAATACTCAATGGTGTTTTTTAAGTGAAAAAATATTTGATAAATTAAAAATTGATTCTTCTGTAACATTTTAAACATCTTCTGAATAATTTTTTCATATTCTATCAAACTCCTTTTGAAATTCACTTATTATTTTCAAATATATTAATACTTTTAACAAGTTAATTTATTCAAAATACAATTCTCAGGTTTCAATCCAGGCCAATGTTTGGTTCAACAACATTGTTATCAGTTCAACCTGATGACAATGATGGAGCTTGCCATGAAAACGTTGTTGAATCAAACATTGGCCTTGTTGAAAATCCACCTTACACATGGATTTTGAACTAAAGTAGTAGGCAAATTTTAATAATTATAAGTACTACTAGCCATATAAAAGATTTATGTTGCTTTTTATGAAAACTTATTTTATAGTAATATATTTGAATTACTTTATAATCTATAATCCTTATCCAAAATTGTAATATAATAAATACTTATATTTCTATAATAAATAGGGTCATTGCTTGTCTACAATAAATCCTTTGGCTCACGGTTATAATGGAGAAGACATTGGCAATGTGCCAACATATCCAATTGAACCAGATCCGTACCACACATCTCAAGATAAAATAATTTCAACAGAAGGGTGCTTCTCTTGCAAAGTAAGTATAAACATACAAACACTTACAAAGTAAGTATATACATACAAACATATGAGTAAGGATGTGACATTGCCAAAATAATACAAAGAACATTTTATTATTATTTACATTAAATACATAAGACTATATTGTTATTTAACTTATTCTTTAATGTTAAGAAATTCAACTTTTCACGCATCAAATTCCATTAATAGATTGTCAATCTTACAATGCAGTTATCATGTACTGTAATAATGTATCTAATAACTATATCCTAGGTCAATGGAAAAGGTCGCCACAAGCGTTTGGCAAATGTAAAGAAACTGAATGCACACCTTCCGTCAATGAATAAGACTGTGGTTATTGAGCGCCATATGATGCAGAAGAATTTAACTTCTCATACTTATTCCTCAGCAAGATTAGAAGCTCTGCACAAGGTAAAAGAAAATAATAATAATCTAATAATTATATTTTGTAAATCACAATACTTTAATTCAAGATATTTATTTCTGTTGTAGTTACAGAAAAGAAACATTTTTAAAAGAAGAAAAACGAGGCATAATCATGAAGATTCACAAATTATTTTGAAAATCAGTTTATCACAAACAAAGCACAGAATGCGTATCTTGAAATTACAGCCTGCTGTAAAGGTAACTATGGATTTCCTGATTTAAAATTCAATTGCATATGCAATTCCAGATATTAAGTAGTAAGGGCAATTTAATATCCTTTTATATCATGTATAGCAATTCATTTAGTTTTCCATAATAATAGTACAAAAGTTTTCAGACTAGGTTTTGATTTGTTTTCCTTGTCATAATTATGTTCAAAATATATGAAAATTGAATTTGATTAAATTCCCATGCATGTTGAGCTAATTTTGATGTTTCTCTTAGATGCCCATAGTTTTTGTGCTTCTTAATACAAATGTTGATGTCTTTTTGTTTTTCCAATATAATCTTTACTGGTAAATTCCATATAGTTGATTTAAGACTTCATTCATTTAAAATAAAATTTTAAATCCACATTGCCTTCAGCAAAGTTGTATATCTCAGTCAAGTGTTAATGTCCCCAACCTTTGGTAATCCCCGATTTGTTCCGACAAAAATTTAAATGCATCAGCAAGTGAGTAAACAAAGCCTGCCACTCTTACCCTGAACCCTATAAATTTAGCAGCCAGTGTCTCCAATCAGACATAATGGGCTTGATAGCCAATTGTAAGGAAAAAGCTGAATTTAATAGGTTTATTTCATTAAGAAGTGTTTGAACTTTAGCATTTAGCTGTGATTCTTCATCCTTTCCCTTAAAACAGTTTATACTGTTCGAAACATAGGATAATTCAATGTTCCTACTTCCACCCTCTCATAATTTTGGTTCTACTAGAAACAATTGAACATCCAATAATTTCAACACCAATGTCAACCTAAATTGTAATTCTCTTGCACTGCTTTCTAAAATATTGTTTTAGTGTTGAAATTAATTCATTTTTTCAAATTACTTTATTGAAATTCTTGTTTACTAATTTATTTGACTATATTTTGCTTTTTCAGAATGACTTTGAGTACATAATTTCAAAAGGAAATGATGGAGGACACTTTGAAATGGTGAAAAAACACGGTATCTGGGCTTTGCACTTCAGAAGACGGCTTAAACATCCTGGAACATTTGATCTGGAAATAGACAGTCACCCTGTTGGTTATGCAAGAAATGATATTTGGGAAAAGCCGTTGTCTCTTCGAGTAAGAATTATAGTTACTCAATAATGATTATTATCAATGAACATAATGAGTTTCAAGTAGACAAAGCTGGACTTCTGAGGTTCAGCGTTCATATGGTTGTCAAAAAAGAACAGAGAAGTGAAAGTATTATCACAAATGTACAGTGTTAAATATTTATTATTTAATAAGTGATAAAATGCTCTTTATGACAACTCGCTATGGTATGTTGTTAATGCAGAAAGTTTCAGTGCAGAGATGGAACTAAATACAGTATTATAATGCAATAGTGTTGGTTAAAGGTTTGTAATTGCGATTGATAAGAACTAATTTCATTATTTAATGGGCTTATGGTGAAGCATTTTTCCAAAGTGAATTTATTACATGAAGTCATGTTATTTATTGGTTAATATATCTCTGATGGATACAGTCACTAAATTAAGGCAAAAATTAAGTATTCCAAGAGAAAGTTTGAGATCATAAAATCAAGTAACTATGTAAAATGACAACCTTTGATGTGCTTCCCAAATAGTACACCAGCAGGACTGAGTGTTGCATTTGATTAGCTTAAGAGTAATGAAATAATCATCTTGGTGATGTGCCTTATTTTTCATTTTATCAAAGGAATGACAGAAAGAAACTTGAATAACAAGAATGTAGGCTAACTGTAATGTTCTTTATTTTATGTGTTTTCTGAAGTTTTATTGCTATCAATGTCTAATTTACCCTGAATTCTTCTATGATGTCATCCAACAAATTATCTTCTTTCATAATGTGTTGTAATTCAGTTAATTTGAGTGTAATGAATGCCAACTCATACAACTATTTTCAAATCTGTACATTTAAGATTTATGATTTAAATGTAGAAATTTTCTAAAAATTGGAAAGGGATGGCATATTCAAAAATATTATTTACAGAGCACTCAATCTAAAAAAAAAAGTAAATTTTAATTATGCTCTTCCACTGCCATACATATGGATGCTTGTTACATTTATTTATCATATCATTTACATTACGTTTGAATGAATTTTATACTGGCATTTATCATAAATGGAAAACACTGCCATACATGGCTGTGCAATATTTTTAAGTACCAGAATAAAATGCCCTGACCAATTGATATTGGTTTTCAGTACCTTTGTTAAATATGACCAAAAAATGGAAACAACTTTTATATTTAAATGAAATAAAATAAATCTATTACTGTCGTTTTTTCTGTATTTGCAGATATTGAATTTTATAATTTATAATACTGAATTTTATGACATAGTGATCTTAACCTTTTGCAAAAATTTATCATTTTTATACTCATGATTGACCATATGTTACTATGTAATAAAATAAGGCTATTCATAGTCTTCAACCATAATAGGAAATTTTCTCAAATAAATAGAAAACTAAATATGGTATATTCAGATTAAAAATTATTTTCCTTCTTCAAAAATCTCAGTATTTTATAATTTGCTATACATATGTATTAGTGTACCTTTTACATCACCCCCAAACTACTCTTGAATGTTTTGAACAGAATTTCAGTTTATTGTTACAGTTATTCTTTAAATAAATATCAATGCAACAACCCCATAAATTAACTGTGGAATGAAATTTAATTTGTTATTTTTACTGTCATAAGACTTTTACACAAGAATCTTCTGGTAAAATATTTTGTAGTACAATGAAAATAAATGTTTTGGATGTAGGTAAATTTATTATTCCAGTGTTATTTACTAAAATGTGGCAGCCTGAATTTTTATTTTAGATTCTAATAACTTATTATATGTGATTAAAGTTGATTCTTGTTAATATTTAAGTTTATTTGAATACTCTTCAGTAATCTACAGTCAGGATCATTTTTATCTTATGTATGAATTATAATAAGTTACCACAACTTTTAAAACAATTTTGTATAATTCAATAAAGAAGTCGACCTATTGAAATAATATTGTTAAATTATATGCTTAATGTGATGTAAATAAAAGTCAAATTGATTTTTCAAATCTAGTCATTTTCATTATATCCTTCAATGTTCTTGTATCTGGTTGCCCTTTGAATATTTATTCAACAAATGATGACATTCTTACATTGAAAAATGTTATTAATGAATTGAGGCTATGTTATATATTAGTAATTCTGAAGTTGGCAAACATTCAGTCACAACTGCATTTTGTGGATTCATACAACAGAAAATTATATGAATGAGTGAAATTTTTCATTGGGTGCTTCACCTGAAGGTGGTAGACTATGGTCTGAGTCTGTGCTTGCCTCATTGAAAGCCTGAGATTTATTACTCCAAAAATCATATTAAATTAAATGTAGTATGCTGAATCATTATATCAACTGGTAAGGAGTTTGTAATATGATAGTGTAGTAAACTACATATCTCATGTATTTAGTTTTAAGTTTTTCATGGGGGAACAATTTTAAATATCACAGCCATCTTGGGCGCATGATAATAGAAAAGAAAATGTTGATTGGAGCTCCAGATACCAAACCAAGTTTTGGAAATATCAAAGACGGACAATGAAGTGGAGTACTGTGAGAGATTTAAATGAAGAAACATCTCTCAGAGCCAGGGAGAAAAGTATTTCTCTTGGTACAGTAAAATTTATATAGTATGAGGACTTCTGAAGTTTGCCTATGGGCAAGTACTAGTTAACTCGTATATGTTGAGAGATCTCAGCTGTAACCAGGCACAGCAATCTTGAAGGGCATGACATCAGCCATGGTCACCACCACCATAGGTAATACATTCATAAAAAATATTAACATTTAAAAAGAATTGTACCAATTAATTACTTATGTATTCAGTTTTAGAACTTTTAGTAAATACCATCCATTGTAAAGATAATAAAAGTCATAAGTGATAACTTTTAATCATTCTGTGAATTTTAGTTTGTTGTTATACTAAGAATAAGTGCAAAAAATTTTCAGAACACAATGATGTATGTACATTCTGATTACACTAATAAAATACATCAAGCTTCTAACAATGTCAAAACATATCTGTTCCCATGACATTGGAAAACATGGCGCTATCAATTTGTGTAATAACCTTACCAAACTCCAATAGATGACAATAATAAAAATACCATTAGACAATGTAGTTTTCAAGGTCTGAATGTGAATATCTTGTAATTACAAAACAAGTCCTCTCTCTCAAGCAAGGCTGTTGCCATATTTTGTTTAGAATAAACTTTTTTAATTCAAAATTGACTTGATTTAAATAGTTTCCTATTCTAAATCCAACCTTATATCTGAGATTTCAAGTGTTATATAGAATTGAATTAAGAGTTTTTTTGTGTGTTGCAATACAATCTAGCTAATATTTTATATGGGTAAAAAAATTATATAGATTTTGAAAGACATAATTTTTCCAAAAACATTTAATTAAATGACTGCACCCAGTCCAATCATATATTTTAACATTAGAGATACATTGATGTTTGGAACACAAAATAAATTCTCTTCATCTTCAGATAGGAAGCATGGAACATTAAAAGATGTCCAATACTGAGCAGGTTATCTTGACTTACGGAATCCAAATAATCACTGAAATAAGAGAACAACATTATATAACTAATAGGTAGGAGAAAGGTAGAAACAGAATTAGTTCTTTATTTTTTATATATATTATATTAGTAAGGATATGACATTGTCAAAAATAATTGCAGTATTGGTATGGAGAGGAAAGAGAGATAGGTTGTGGCTTAACTGAAATTGAAGGACGGTGTAGCCACAAGGAACCGAAGGAAGTTCTTCAATTTTTCGGAGCCTCTCAGCCTTTGACAATGTCATATTTAAGGGACATGTGACAAGGTAAAAATAGAAACACACATTTTGAATAGGAAAGACAGACAGTGTCGTCAATTTACCTGAAATCATCAATGGAACTGGTTGGGCTTATAAGTGAAGATATTACAAATTTTCGACGGCCTGAGATCTGTTCGTCAGAAGAGAAGGCCTGAACAGCATGCCAGCCAGGCATGAATTACATACAGACACCAAATTGTGATATTAGTATGGAATGTCATAACAGTAACAATAAATCATAGTGATGTGCTCGAGTATGACAAGAAGGAAGGTTGGCATACAAAGAATAAGAACATATATTAAAATATAAAAAAAATTCATTTGTGTGTGAATCCATCTGTTATAATATATTACCTCAAGAAATAAAAATGTTGAAAGGAGAAACTTTCATGAGATCAATGATGGGCATCCTTACAAAAATGGCTGTTTCCTTTGAAGAATAATAGTTGTAAATATATTATTAGGATTGTGATTATATAATAATAAAACATAACAGTGCTATAAGACTATCAGTTTTACTGGTAATAAACTATTATCATCTTGGCTATAATGTTGGCTTAGTAGCAGTAACGTGCAGAGGTTGGCAGGAATGTATTACAATGCAATACATCATACAGTGCCTCTAATTGTTCATTTTTAAGCAAGTATATTTTCCAAAATAGTAGTTTTTGTACAGTAAAATATGCTTTCCTGGTCATAAAAGTAATTTTTAAGAAATTTAAAAATATATATAAAATAAGTTCACACTGTTTACACAACTTCATTTCTTCCCAATTTTCATAATACACGGCAAATATATACAATTGAAAAGGAACGCTCTTGCAAGAAGTCAAATTTACTTGGTTGAGGGTGCATTTGTCTATCTTGTTGCCAAATTTAAACTACCCATATATCACAAAAATTTTGTGTCAGCACAATAATTTAAAAAAATTCTATTACAGATTCATGTCAAAACCTTAGTATTCCAGGTTGTCTTCCTCATCTTCAAGGTCACTTTCATCCAGTATAGATAGATGTTCAACTGTCCGGTCATCCACAGGATTGTAGAGCATGACAGTAAGCCTAAGAAATTCTTTCATCTGGTCAATCTTCAGCTCCTCACAACGCTTAAGGAACATGTATTTTGCAAAATCAGCGAATATTTTACGCTTCCTTTGGCAATTTGTGGACTCAATCAAGTTCGTGTACGTCCCTGCATCCGGATCTTTGAATACCACACTGTGATTAACCTGAAAATAAAGTTGCCATGTACAATAATACGAGCAATGAATGCCAATATTTTCTTACTCCAATTTCATTAAACCTTTAATTGTTTGACGATTTCGTTCTCCCGACAAAAATCGCTAATTATGGTCGTTCCAGGGGCGATCCATTCCGTGATAGTTGATATTAGTTTTTCAACTGAATTATCAGCAAACGACACTATAAATACTCTTCCAGTTCCTCGTTCATATCCACCCAACACTGATTTTCCATCAAAATGTTTCTCTTGTTCGTGTTTCTGTTTTCCAAATTTAGACCCGAAAATTTCAATTATCCGTCCTTCACCGCCCAACTGTTCGGAAGTTTCAATAAAGGCCCACAGAACTACCTGCCTGCACAATGCGGCCCAACTAACCAAAGTTTGTTGGGTGAGGCCCAATATATCGCCAATGTTAACCAACGGCAAATTTCTCACCCAAAAACTAACGAACGCCAAAATTTGAAAAATTGTAAGGTGCGAATGTGAGAAAAATGTCCCAGTTCTAATAGACACGTGAACACCACACGCTTTTCGTTTCTTCTTCTCTTTTTTAATATAATTTAAACAAACCCAACGCCATCCATCAGCGTCACGTTCACTTCTTCCAAGCTTCAGCGAACCACCACATCTTTTACAGCGGTAGTTCGGCTCAGTGGGTATCAATTTCCACAACTGCAACTGCTCCAACAGTTTACGTGAGTCGCGGCATAAAGCGTTTAATTCCAGCAGGCGCATAACCGTAACAAGCTAGAAATGACATGTGCAGGGATTGGATATCGATATCATCCTTACAGTAATATTGTAAAAATAGATATTTTCCATCGATATTATTCCTCTAATTTTGTCGATTTATGAAAATGAATTTCATACCTTTTCTACGTTTATGAAATAAAAAACGGGTAACACACTACTTATTAAACGGCCATCAAAAAGAGGAGCGCGCGAAACTGCTTTTACGAAGAAATTTTCTGCGACCAGAATCTATGGAGAAGTTTAACATCCTTATTGTGACTATTAGACCGTTCTAACTTCGTCCAAAGTAAAACAACACTTGAGAACTTCAACCTTACGAAAGCATGTATTGTTTTTGTGAAACGAATTTTGTGTTCATTTTTTAAATTCTATTACTATACTCATTGCTTTTAATATTCCACAAAGCTGGTAAACTCTGATACAGATCTATACATTCTAAAATAAATTTATTTTCTTCGTGTTTTATTTGTAGCCATTTCATTAAATAAATTGTGAAATGTTTAATGAGCACCTCACTGTAGTACGATGCTGACTGCGTGGTTGCGGAGACATCTGAACCATTATTGCGCAATAAACATCTAGTTTTTTTATTGACTCAATACATTGTGCAAACTTTCTCATACTGTCAATAATATTGAGAAATATCAATTGTTGGGAAATTTAATGACGATAATATTGAACGTCTAGTGACCGCTTAACATTATTGAAGACGTCGAATGGAACATTTCGATCAGAGCCCCTGGACTGGCATTCACTGGTACTTGATCGAGCACGTCACCTTTTGCCTGTACATTATTAAAATTATCCCGAAATCGTGGATATTTGGAAGGCGACAGTACAGCGACCGATCGTTCCAGAGGACGAAAGAAGGCCGGTATGCAGCCAAATATAAATACACTACAACGTTTCTGAAAGCTTTGTTCCTTTCTTCTGGTGTAGAAAAAACTCAAGAACCTAGGGAGAGACAACCGAGTTCATTTGTCTGTATTTCCTATATTTTTTATTATTAATAGTAAGTAATGTTCATTTCTATATAATACTGAATCCCTTCAGTTTCTTCATTACAAAAATGTTAGAAAACACTTGTACAAGTTTTCTTTATAAAACACCAGAAATTAAAATTGGTAAAATATGTACAGACTTACTAATTATACACACATTATAGTAATTTTAAAAGTGATTGCTTTCAAAGTAAAGTGCATCTTTGTGGAACCATAACATGATAGGGTTGAATAAAAGCAAGTCAGTCTTCAATGAAACTGGGTAAAGAATAAGAAAGATAAGATTGTGTGGTATTTATATTATTACTTTTTTGTCTGAATTGGCTATCTTTCTTATTCATTATTTTCATTTTAACCATTGACGCCTAGCCTTTAATAGCATCTTCTATTTCGTTTTATGTTTATATTATGTCTTTTCTTAATTATGTTTCATTTTCTTTTGGCTTTAATATTTATTCTAGTTTTAAAACTTTGGTAAAAGTCTCAAACAAATTAGTTATTGCGAGGTTCCAGTGCGAGTTTTTACTTAATTGTAGAAATTAGGTAAAGTTAACACAAAAGTAAATTTGGTTGGACATTCATAAAACTTATAGTAAACTAATACTTTTAATGCTGAGAAAAGTAACCAGGGATCTCATCATACTTTATTCATATTCTGGAGTACATACACATATTTGTTTCATATTAAATTACTTTACTTAAATTTTATACTTTCAATATTATATGTTCCATACAATATAACAAATTAAACTATCTTGAAATTTGTGTTCACTATGAGCTATGTTAAAAAGTTTTACATTGCCTAGTTGTATAGTATCAATCTTTTATTTTATGCAATTACAGTGAAAATTCTGGCAAAAATTAATCACAGTTAATTGTTTCATTACAGAATTAGTTAAAAATAATTAGAATAGATTAAACCTCAGTGGTAGGAGGGCGTCATTCATCAAAGTTTTGTAATTAAACAAAAAAGAATTAACAAACTGAATCATATATTTTATACTTTCAAGGCAAATCCATGTAACATTGTTAGAAAAGTTAACAAGTACTCCATTGTATATGGATGAAGCCAAAAGAAGGGGTCTGTTAATGACATTATCTAATTACATTCACACTTCACAACATCCTAAGGTTCAGATGAAACAGAATGGGTCCCATTTGAAAACCATTATAAACACTCACATTCCTGAATTATATTAATTTAAACCAATAATAATTTATCACTCAAAAACTTGTTAAAGACTAAAGTTACTAAATATATAAACATTTGGATTTGGGAAGTAGAATATTTTCTTATATTTCAAACTCCAAATCATAAATTAGTGCTTTGTGAATAAGTTACATGTTTATTGAAAGCAGTAAAATAATAAATTATTGCAATCTATATTATATGTGATTAATAGATTTTTACATATTACAAATACTTGGATTTAGTCTGCAAAGATTTGGTATGTTTGAACGCAGGGTGTAGTCATGAGAAAGTCCCAATTGCTCTTTTAAATGTAAGGAAGGGCAATTTTCAGCCACAGTGTCTCAAAATCGAGCCTCCAATGTATGTTGCTGTTCAATGGGGCGATTAAAATATCAGCCATCGTAAACCACTTTCCGACCATTTACAAGTCAAATTCTTAAATTACTTTTTTTGTGAAAACATATACTAACAAAGATAGGTTTAATTACAAATTAGCAGGTGTGAATTTTGTGGGCTGGATGTGCATGGTGTACAATGCTGCTGTGTTTATTATTCTAAAGACTGCATATATTATACGAGATAAATTTAAGGGTTTTATGTGTTTAATGAAAGGAACATCCTTTGGAATTGTGTGCTTCCCTGAATGAATGTGAATTCATGGGGTTTTGTGTGGTGGTTGTTCACCTAACTGCCTACGGAGTCAGCTGACTGCCTAGTGTTGCCAAACTTTAATTACTTATATCTCCGTATATACGAGGAGGCACACTAATTTTAAAGGGATCTTGGAATCCTAAGTATCTGAAAATAACACTTTCTATATCTCACAAAATTCTTGTGTTAGTGCATTAGGTTTTTTTTAAAGATTAAATGAATGGATTTTTCACAATACCTTAATCTTCTATGCTATCTTTCTCATCACTCAAATCATGTAGGGGATTGTAGATCGTGCCAGCTAGTCTAAGAAATTCTTCAAGCCGGTCAATCTTCAGCAACTCACAACGTTTAATGAACATTTGTTTTGCAAGATTGCCAGATACTTTATACTTCCTTTGTCCAGCAGTGGGGTCAACCATTTTTCCGTATGTGCATGTGTCAGGATCTTTGAATACCACATTGTGACTGACCTGCAAATCAAGTTACCATGTACAATAAAACATGCTGTGAGTACAATACCGAAATATTTTGATATGTCTTTACACTTTAAGAAAATTTTCTTACGTTCAGATGTTTGAAATCTTCGTTTTCTAAAAAATCTAAGGCACACCAGTAATCTATAATTACAGTCGAACCAGGGGCGATCCGTTCCGTGATAATTGATATTATTGTTTCAGTTGAATCATCAACAATTGGCACTATAAATGCTCTTCCAGTTTCTCGTTCGTACCCACTCAACGCTGCCTTTCCATTAGCACATATCGATAAAACGCATTTCGGTTTCTCAAATTCGGACTCATCAATTTCAATTGTCCGTCCGTTGCCACCTATCTGTTCTGAAGATTCAATGAAGAACCACAAAACTATCTCCTTGCAGAACCCGGCCCAGCTAATCGACGTTGATATGTTGATTCCCAATGCACGACTAATGTAAACCAATGGCAAATTATTCAGCCACAAAGTAATGAACGCCAAAATTTGAAAAATTGGAAGCTGCGATTTTGAGAAAAACGTCCCAGTTCTGACAGACACTTGTGTACCACATACTTTCCGCTTCTGCTTATTTTTACTAGTATAATTTAAACAAAACCAACGCAGTCCATCTGCGTCTCTTGTACTTTTTCCAAGCTTCAGCGAACCACCACATTTTTTACAAAGGTAGTTGGGCGCAGTGGGTATCACTTTCCACAACTGCAGCTGCTCTAATACTTTTGCAGGATCGCGGCATAAAACTCCTAATTCCAGAAGTCGCATAATAACTACATTCAGTTACAACACAATTTAGTAAATGACATGTGTCAGAAATTGGATATCGATATCTCAGTTACTTATGTCGCAATATAGATTTTTAACTTCGATATTATCGTTTAAATTTCTAACTATTTATGAATAAAACAAAAAAATGTTTTTGACAAAATTTATAATTCCAACTTTCCGACAGAAATGCATTGACCAAAAAAGTATATTAAATATTATAATTTTTCAAAAAGTAACATATAAAAGACAAAGTGATAAATTATATACATTCAGACTATTTAAGACAAAGTCTAAACATACAACAGCCTTTTTAAGTTAATAAAATATATTTATTGAAAGCTCCACAACATTTCGTCGCTAATTTGTGACCTCTTCAGGTATGAAGTTTTACAATACAAAACCAACCAAAACAATAATTAAAATAAACTTATATGAAAGATTTGGCAGATAACAAATAATATAAAATTTGGTGGACTTATAAATTTTGATAAGGTCATTCTCCGCTGACTGCTGTGGCCAAAATTCACAATTTAATCAAGAACGAACAGTAAAAATTCAGTTTCATTGTTAGGTGCAGTTTAGAATGGAAAACACTTAGAATTTAAAGTTATAATAGTATAGAAATTAAAGAATTATAGAAGAAGAAAGTGTTGAGGGGCTATGTATAGGGTAATCCACATAGTGGCAACTTCCCTCTTACAGCAGAGGCAAGAGATACAGATAGGTAGAGGAAAGTATCCAGGGGTTAACTAGGCCCCCCCCAGGTTGTAGATCCTACTCAGAAATTCACCTATAAGTGATGTAAGGAAAAAACATGCATCAGGTAGATGGGTATTTGGTACTTGTTCCATGCCCTTCTAACGTCAGGAGAGTGTTTTGCTGTGGGGACACAGCATTCCCTTCTCCGTGCCTTGACCAGTTTAGGAGGCAGTTGGCGGAATATTCCAATGGGGACAATGAACAACTGTTACCATATGCCTCAGGTCTGAGACCCTAGAGACACCTCTCAAAACAGGCCAAGGTGACTCAGTTTGTGAGAACCTTAGTTCAAAAATCCAGAGAGAGTAGAAGGCATTCCCCAAGGGTAGTCTCCGCCAGAGCTCTCTGATTGTAAATGTTCTGGAAGGTATCAGTTGGTTGAAGGGCAGACATGACAACTGCTCCTACAAAAAAGGCTGGGAATACAGTTTTTGTGATAAGTGTGTGAGTATTGTGTGTGGTTGATGAGGAGGATGTTGTGGAGGATGACAGGATGTCTAAATGCTATAGCTGGATAAGTGGAGAGTATTGTGTGAAGGATGATATTTTTGTTTGGGATGGAATTCAGTCCAGTATAAAGAATGAGGAGAATGGAAGTGTATGTACTTCAGGAAATGTAGGTTGCGATGAGGAGTAGTTTTTTATTTTTGGCAAGATTAGGTTTGGTTAGTCGTAAAGAGGAAATGGTGTGGGATATCCTATTTTCTATTTATATAAATAATTTACAATTTGGTCATTATAGCAGACAGACACTTTAGGTGGAATAATTGTGAGTTTCCCAAATGGCTATGCTGTATTGTAAATAGTGTTTGGTGTGGTTAGGGTAGAAACTTGTGAAGTGGCAATGTTCTAAGTGGTTGATAGGATTTATGTTGACCAGCGTTATTTGGCCAGAACTAAGATATTAACAAGAAGCAGGTAATTTTTTTAAAAAATAATTTTTCCCTAGTCACATCAGCTGCATTAGGTCATTAGCAACTTATTACTATTGAAGGAAGGCTTTCCCAGTCAATGTAATTGACAAAGTGTTCTCACTCAGTTGGAATCCCGAGAACACTTTGTCAGGTTTGTACTATGTTGCATTTCTATATTGAGGAACTAATGACAGGGGGTTTCTCAGAATGGGAACAGACACACACAACATCCATGCCTTTGCCGGAATTCAAATCTGGAGCTTTGTGACTCAAGGCAGTCATGCCTACAGCACAGAAAATCAGTGGAGCATGTACCTAAACAAAATGGTCTCTTCTTAAAATGATAGAAGGATTTTGGTGCATTGAGAAATGTTGTAATTTTAGTTATTCCTCAACCAGTGAAGCTCCTGAGCCATGTACTTCTCTAGGTCAATGACAGCAGTGCTGGAGATTTGACAGCTGCCTGAATGATAATTTCACTATTATTTTGTAGCTTACAGAGAGCTAGGTGTTAGCCACAGGTTATGTTAGATTTTTCTTGAAGGCCAATAGGAAAGTATAGTATGGTAATCTTATATTACATGATTATTAAATGGTATATAAGGCAGAAAAAGAAATTTTAGTAAAATAACAATTTCTTCTTATAAAAAATTATATAAATATTTCATATTAAAATTTGGAACTCTTCGGGTAAGGACAATAAATAATTAGGCAAACTTTAAATCTAACAATCTGACTTCATTTTAAATAAATGAAAAAAAAACCACAGCATAATAGTCAATTATCAAATTAATTAATAAAGAACTGTTTAGGCCTAATATGATTATGAATTAAGTCACATTTCCTGAAATTAATTAGTAATTCTAATTGTAGTAATGATTTAAATAAGTTATTAGAATAATATAAATTGTGATTTAATTCCTAACTTTATTAAACAGTTTAATCTTAATAAATTTGATAATAAATGATTTATGCCCATTAGACTAGTGTTTTTTTCACATATATTTAAAACTATATGTTAAATTATTCATTTTATGATGATGATGAATGTAGAGCATTCAGTTAAATATCCAATAATAATTTAATGTAATTAAAATACTTCTCCAACATTGATAAATTTCAACAAAACAATTTGTTTTATGTTCAGTTTTAGGTTTGTAAAAAAGAACTCTGCAGAAAATGTAATTAGATTTTAGAGACTACGTGGCTGCGAAGAAGGAGACAACACGTGGTTGCTTACACGAGAAGTTTATTAAAACGTCGGCCAGAGCGCAGCGTACGAAGTGGGCCCCCTCTTTCCGGTGCCTCTCAGAGGTGAACGGGAGAGGGGGAAGGCTGCGTTGCCGCGTCGACGTTGGTGTGGGCCATATCTTTGGCCCCACAGTAGCCCCCCGCCGAGAGAAGGAGTCGGGGATTGGCAACATATATACAATAAAGGATAAATAACAAACAAAAATAAATAAAATAAAATGTCATTATATTCACGGCAACACGCACACTTCAAGTGTTGTTCAATGTTCCGAGGGTCCCGGCTGGTCGAGTTGTCGGGGACTTGCTTTAGCGCTGCGGGGAAGGAGAATAACGGGCGGGCGCACGTGTTCGGCGACCTGCCCGAGTTGCCCGGGTCCCATCGGTCTGTCGACCGATCCTGGAAGGAGGTATTGGGCGTTCCCGAGGTACCGGCTGCTGTGGTGTTGCGATGGAAGCAGGGCGCGGTGGTGCGGCGGGCTCTGCCTCGGGCGTCGTGAAAGCCGGTTTCACCCTGTCTAGCGAAACCCGGACCTCGTTCCCTCGTATCCGCAGTACGCAGGTCTTGTCGTCCCTGCTGACGATTTGGTGGGGCCCCGTATTTGGCGGCCGGAGCGGAGGCCGCGCGGTGTCATCGCGAAGGAAGGCGTGTGAGCATGACGCCAATTCCCGGAGGGACGTGTGTGCCGAGCCACTGGCTGGGGCTTGATCCGCTGTGTGACTTGGCGGATCCGGTCGACAAGCGAAGTCGGGTTCAGTTCGTTAGGTGGACTCGGTTCGGGGGCGAAAATTCCCCGGGTAGCCGAAGCGTGGCGCGTGGTTTTGGCGCGTTGGCATGCCACGCACGTTCGGGCCCACACCCTGCAGTCTCGCTTCACTCTAGGCCACACAAAGCGCGACGTAACCAGGCGCGTAGTGGCACGGGATCCCGGATGGCTGAGACCGTGCAGCGCGTCGAACACCTGTCGTCGTCTGGGTGCTGGGACTAACGGTCGGTGGCGACCGGTTGATACATCGCAGTAGAGTTGCGAGGCGAGGCCTGGGACGGTGACGAGGAGCAGGTCGAGCGCCGTGTCGCTGCGACGGAGGACGCGTAGCTCGTGGTCGTCTGCCTGTTGCCGGGCCAGTAGCCCGAGGTTTACCGGGGTCGAGATTGATGTGATGGCATCTACCCGGGAGATGTGGCGGATGTCAGTTGTGAACTGGTCGATGTACATGAGGTGATTCCTCTGTACTGGCGGGAGATTCTCGCTGTGCTGTAAGAACGCGAAGCAAATCGGCGTGTGGTCTGTAAAGATCACGGTGTGTTGTGCCTCTATCGCGTGCCGAAAGTGCCGAACCGCCAGGTAGACAGCAAGGAGCGCCCTGTAGTACGCCGGCCACTGCGACTGTCGTGGTGTTAACCGCTTGGAGAAGAAAGAGACAACACGTGGTTGCTTACACGAGAAGTTTATTAAAACGCCTGGACTGGCCGAGCGCAGCGTACGAAGTGGGCCCCCTCTCTCCGGTGCCTCTCAGAGGTGAACGGGAGAGGGGGAAGGCTGCGTTGCCGCGTCGACGTTGGTGTGGGCCATATATTTGGCCCCACAAGATCTTAAATTTAAGTATGAAGAGAATATTAATAACAAATAATGACAAAGAAGTCAGTAAAGAATTAATAATAACAAAAATTACTTGCATATTATTATATAAACAAAAATTTCTAATACACTACATTTTTTCCACAATCCGTGGACTTTATCAAGTGTACTCTTCAAATAAGCTGAAACAATGATATCATATTTGACATTTTTGGTAACATAATAATGTACATGTAGTTTTTGTGTATAATTAATTTTTAAGTGACTACTTGGCCATTACATATGATTAATTTTTAATGTCAGTTACAACAATTTAAATACAGAATAATTCAGTTCATCTTACATCACTAAAACAGCCAAAATGAAAGAATACAATGTTAATATTTTCACTTTATTGTACAAAACTTCCCACTTATCCCAAGAAAAATGAGAATGTTTTTTAAAAAAGATAAATATTTGATTATTAAATTGGAAGCATTTTTGGATATATCTGATTTAAATTTGTTATTCCAATGATCTATAAAATGTAGAAATAATAGTAGTAATATTAACTCAATATTTAATAACTAGCTGTGGAAATAAAAAATGTACAGGTATCAATAAAATTAAGAAAAGAATTACTGTGTTTGCAAGTTTTCAGTTTTTGTTTAGTAATTTATTTTTGTTAATATTAAGCTAAATAAATGGAAATAAACAGGGTGCTGTCCTGTTGTCTTGAGAAAGGTGCTTAGACCCTTGAAAATTTGTATTTCCTGTTGCAACCGAAAATGCAAAACTTTTCATTTACATTTTGACAGATTTATGTAAACAATTAATAAACCCGGCGAAGTTTAAAAAAGAGGTCGAAACGTCGTCGTATATTTTGTTGTTGTTAATAAACGATTTTCTGACTCCTGGCCATATATATATATATATATATATATACATTATATACAATGTAATGTATATATATATACATTACATTGTAATTGCGTCCTAATTTCTGGCAATAACAGATGGGAATTTACAGTATATAAAAAAAATAGCAGTAAAGCCCAGCCGAGATATATTAGTTAAGGTTGTAAAATACTTAACGTTAATAATTCGTAGAAGACTAATTTTTTTATAGTAAATCTCAATTTTTTTAAGAAACAAACAACTAAATTTGAATTTTAGGTGGATATATTACCAAATATATTTCACTAAATGCCCATAGATTTCAACAAAAAAAATTGTCGTAAATTTATTTTCAACAGATAATTATGATGGTTATAAAATTGAAAATAATTTTGAAGTAAACTACTCATAAAATTTGACCGTTTTAAATTACATTCAATATGCTTATATTTTACTCTCTGTACCTTTTTTCGTTTAATAATCGGGCCACTGTAAATATTTTCAGATTTTTTCTTTGTCATTACTTGAGAATTTTACAACTTCTTAATTTTTTATCTACTTCTACTCCAAAACATGTAACAGAACAGCCTAAAAGTCACCCAAATTTTCGAATAACTATAATGTTTTTTATAAAAAATAATAACTTTACTAACAAATAAATTAATAACTGAAAACTTGATATAATAGAGTAACAGAACTGTAATTAGGTATCTTTAAAAGGCCAAGTCAATGGCCGCTCGTAATTAACAGAATCATGTTAATATGTTCCTGGCGAAGAAACAATATTGAGTGAACTACAGTAAGCGAGACGTGACGTGCGTGAAGGCAATGCCTCTCTAAGTGTTTATTCTTTCGGTTTGAATAGTGTTATTTTATATAATTTTGCTAGAAGACGTGTCATTCATCATTGCTAATGATGGAGAAGAGTGTTTTTCTTATGGTCATAGCTGCCATTTGTCTGTTATCTGTCGATGGAGAAGACGGTGCAATTCATTCTCGACAGAAACGATTCGTCGTATTTCCAGAAGGCAGTACACTTTCGGTAATATTACGTACCTTTCTATAATTTCATAATGTTATAAACAGAAAAGTTTCATTTAGATTGAAAATTAACTGACATTTGTTAAATATATCATATAAATATTGCTGGATCTTAATTAATACCTAAAGACGTCGTCCTAATGTAAGGACGAAAGGTTGTGTTTGTCTATGAATAATTTGTATTTTCTTTATTAAATATTTTATTCTCATTTAGTTGGCCGTTAATATATTTTTAAAAGATATTTTCTTCATTTTATACTCAAACACACAAAGAATGCCTATTATGGGGAAATTATTCAGTCAACTTAAATGCGGGGATTTATAAAATTAAGATTAATTTTTTAATATTTTCTGTAGGTCAATAATCCTAAGATTATTGTTTCCTTTTATTTTCCATTAATATCGAGCGAAACAAATTTAAGACGAGTTTTCCCGTATTTTAATTGTTGATTACCGAGACTTCAGTTTGTATATGCCGTGAAATATATGTCAAAATGCGATGTGCAGTTACTTCCCTGTAATGGTAGTGGAGATATTCGTGTTTTTTAAAATGGTAGTGGTGTAGTTTCTCCGCAAGGGGGAGTCTCCAACTGACTACTCCCCTCTACCTTCTCCCTTCTTCCACTACGCACCTGACACGACTTGCTATACCTCGTGACAAGACAGTTTCGTTCTCACATCAAACCATTTCTGAGGTCAGTAATTGCTGTTACTAGGTGACGTGTACTAAAAAATTCTTTCTAGCATGCCTGATTTTTTTTTGTTTTCCTTACCCATGCAATTTATAAAAATGTACGAAAATATAAAGCAGATTACAAGTTTTGTTTTAGAACATATACTCAACCGGTCTACAAAATCTATAAGTGTGACTATAGATATGAATATTCGCCTGCCTACTTGGTGTCACTCTCGTTGTAGCTTTCAGAAAATCCCAGAAAGCACATAGTACGGAAATAACAACAAATACTCACACATCAGCCAATTTCAAATTTTTAAATTCTGAAAGTAATGCCTACTATTATTTTAGTGGTGAATATTATTTCAGTCTGAATGTCGGTGTAATTTGTAGAAACCTTAGATTTTAGAGAAATGATTTTTTAAATTTATTTTATTGAAATATAATAAATGAAGACACTTAAATGGGACTGATTAAAACCAATTGTTAGACTAAAATATTTGACAAGTTGAAATAATTAATTCCAAATTATACGTTCATTGAATAGTAATAAAATTTTTAATCGGCATCCTTAAATAATATTAGATATAGAGTTTATATTTCTAAAAATGAATAAAGTTATAAGACGTAGTTTGGAAATTAGCTTTCCTTTTTCATAATTTTATGCTATTTTTATAATATGTGTGTTTTTTTAAGTTAGTGATTTGTTTTAGATTGCTTGGTGCATGTCTTTAAAAACGTCTACTCCCGATGTGGACATCTACACAATGGGTGTTAATTGGGGTGTTTCCTACGATCTTCCGAATTCGTCGGCCAGCTTCAACACCGATTTACCAGCGCCCGTTGCCTTGAGACGTCATCGTCGTGATCTGTACAGAAAAGTAGAGGTTATTCTCAACAAGTAAGTACATAAGTGAGTTGAAATATTTCTTTCTTATATCTTCACATTTAACAGCTAAACCGCTTCGTTTAAAAATTTCTATTGTTTTTCATACGTATTTTACTATAAATGTTTATAATTCGTCGACTCTGACCGTGTTCTCTATTGCTTCAGATAGTTAATATTTATTATCACGTGCCTTTAAGAACCATGATCCTTACACGTGTTTATCGAAGTATTATTGATTTTAGAGTTCGTCCTAGCTAGACTAATTTGTTGGGTAAAAAAGAATTACCAGTCACGTTCTACGGTCCATATCAGGCTGCTAATCTGGGAGTGATTTGTATTTGTAGCACTTTCCGGGACATCGTTAAAACTTGAGTAAGATAAGTATTTTTTTTATTTGAACTGCTCGAGTTGTTGTTTGGCAGAACTTTAAAGTGCTTTTGTTAACTGCTGTATAAAATCGGGTTTCAAATTGTATTATAAATCACTTCTATTTCGAAATTTTTTAAAACTCATGATTTATTCACTAAATATTTTAATTTAATTTCGCTTTTGTCAAAATATTTTGATTTTTACTGATAAATTAAAGGCTGCATCTACTAAATATTTAGTTACTATCAGCTATTCAATTCGTATAATAATATATTTCAGCAATATTATAATACTTTTCAAAATATCTGTGGCCAAAAAAATAGTGTTTACTCATCATTATTAAATTTTGAAGTAAATATTTGGAAATATAAACTCTTTTAGGCGTGAATTGTTCTGTATTAATTAAAACTGAAAAAATATTAATTTCAGTAATGAAATTAAACTTTTCATATTGTAATATGTAATATGAAAGATAGCCAAATACAGACAAAATACTTGACAATATAAATATTACACAACGTTTCTGGGATCCTTGTCCCTTTTTTCAGGTACTAAGAAGAGCCTAGAGCGACACAACTGCATTCGTCAGTTGACAAAACTCAAAAGCGACGACAATAGGAGAGCTGAAGGGTTGGCGTAACAATAAGGGAGCAATGACAATGGGAAACCAGAAGGTTTAGCGTAATAATAAGGGATCATAGCAATTGTTGAGTTTCATTGTGTCTGTTTGTACATTAATAGATGTGATGTTTGATTTAATGTGAAGCATCCCTGAAATGAGTCTGGAAATTTACCTGGTGTCAATGTCTAAAATCTTAGTATTTTACTAATTAAATGTATGTTTCGAATTGTTAATGTTTAGAGACTATTAATTATCGTTGCGAAGTTTCATATTAGATATATGTTTTGTTTGCCCTATGTAGCAGGAATTACAATTAGAGCAAGAGATTTTGTAAACTTCACAATGTTTGCTGTAGGTGTCAAGTGGATCCTCGTGGTTTTTAATCAAGGAGGAAAGAGTATTAGTAGATCTGAAAATGATGGATATTTGATATTTTTAAAAAAATTGGACGAATTTGCGATGTAGAAATTTGTACGAAAAAAAATTTGGATTTTCATTCCTTTTCATATTTCATTACGGTTTATATATTGTAATACACCTCTTGATAATTAATTTTAAACTTATTTTTGAAACTTTGTCGCTCCAAAATATAATATTCGACAATTCTTTAAATTTTTTGTTTCAAGTTATTACCCAAAATTTGTTTTTTATTAACAACTTGGAAAATTAATTAATTTGCTCCCATTGAATACCCAAACTATAGATAAAATTTGATTATAGGAATTTAAATTAAACTAGTTATTAAATTTTATTAACAAAACAATTTTATTAACCTAGAATACAACTCAAGAAATCTCTGTATATTTTTTTATATTCTTTTACATCATCAATTAAATTACACTAATAATCCAGTTACATTTTATAAATCAGACTATATACCCCAGGGTCTTCACTGGGTTGATGAGGAAACGGAACACTAAAATTTACAATTTAAACAATGCAGTTAAAATAAAATGAAAACGAAATCTGACTCATTACCCTTATTTAACAATTTACAGAATTTATCACTAAATGCCTACTTACAAATTTATTTGGGTTTTCAGGAACGCACTTCACTCTACAATGCCCTTCTGTGCACAGACTTTAACACACACGCTTCACAGACACGTTCACTTTATCCTTTTGATATCCAGACTCCTGACTGCTTGCATGGACTAAAATGGTTTTCTTAGTCACGGCCACCATTAAATTTGACCGAATATTTTATCACCAGCGCCAAATGTTCAGTTTGTTTGAAATATTTTGAGATGCCCAATAATGTTTATCTCCAAGCTTTCTTCTTTTGTCTCAGACGATCCTCACACAAAGTCAGTAAACCAACATTTAGTTATACTTCAGCATCTATTTGCTATTTTCCACTGCTCCAGCCTCCACGTCCTTCTCCTTTGAGATCTACAGTCCAACTAACTTTTCTATCCGCTTCCCCCTCTCCAGAATATCCCTTTTTTTCTTTTCCCATAGTTTTTGAGTTCCCACGTTCGGACCTCATCTGGCTTTCTCACGCTCAGAGAGCTACTCAATATTGTTAAAATAAACATTTCCTTTTCATATAATTGGATGTCCACAAAAACTTTTGTCATTATTCCTTTTGGGTTTTGTTCCGACGTCTGTCAAAACATTAGCTATAAGAGCCGCTAAACGTCCAATTATAGTCCTGCCGTTTGTGCGATTTTCCGCTGTCAATCATCAATTTATTATTATTATTTTTTTATGCAAGCCACCCAAGAATCCCCAGTCTGGGTTGGTAAACAAATCTTATGAAATATGAACATAATTTATGTCCTTCTTAACTGGGTATTACAATATATAATTGTGATTTTATCGGTATATTGCATTAGAAAAACAGTCTAGTACTATAACATGGATAGCTGAAACATGGAAATATCTGGTAATAATTGGGAATATATTTTTAATATTTCCCTTTGAAGTTACATATTTTTTATTTAAAAAAGCTAAAGCAAGATATCACTATTAAAAAAATAATGTATTACCTCTCAGTCAAATCAATTTTCTCTTTTGCGAAGACACAGTAGAATGTATGAATCAAATATCTACATACACAACTATGTAAAAAGAAAAATTTATACACAATATAGATTGTAATTAAACGATTTTTTTTTCAAAAAACCTCACTATACAAGTTCGAGATCTTCAAACTTGTATATAAGCAAAAGTTCTTATGATATTCAGAATTTGTAAGTTGTTAATCCGCTAAAATAGCATACAGTTTAATTAACGTTTTTTATTTAATTTCAGATCAGAAATAGATGGACACGCTTGTGTTTTACGAGCATTGTGTGAGACATCTAGGAAGATTACCCCAAAAGAAAACATGCTGGACGAAATGGTGCGGACTGTCTTTACGTAAGTAACACAATTATAAAAACTGATAAAATTACACTACCTTGATATGATTTGATGTTTCTAATATTTTTCATTAAACTTATAATATTATTGTGTGTTTATTCCTGATAGCTTGTTTAATAAATTCGATAGATTTTTAAACTATCGAATGCTCGTGAAAAATCAGCGGAAATGTCTACAAACTGATATTTTGTCGTAAACAGATTCAACTAAGATTGTTAATACACGCGCTAACAAAATATATTCATAGCTTATTAATTTTTTATGTTTGAGAAAAGCTAAAGTGTGCAACGTTTTATGAACGTTTGAGACCTGAGTGAAACTTAACACCAATTTTCCTTATAATTTTGAAAGTCGCGATTTGTAAAAGTAATGTGCGATATTGAGAGTTTGGAATTACCGTGTCCGAGCACAATTCCAGAACTTTACAAGACTTGTAATCACCAGCGAATGGGTTGGGTCCAACGGACCATGGTAGACGACCAACGTATATTTGAACACTGGTGTCAGTTGGCTGATTCGACAGAAAAGTCGATGAATGAAAATAGACAGCGGGGCTTTGAAGCAGACTTTGATTCGGTTTTGGAATACATTGATGAAAAATGTTGATGGACCAAACTTTTCTCGAGGAATAAATATATATTTGTAAGAAATATCACTTAAACCGAGAACAAATTGCTGTCAAATCTTGAATCATAATTGTCATCTATATAATGAAATAGTAGTTTCGTCTGTACCAGAGCGGCTCGTGAGTATTTTAAGTTACGTGCTACATCAACCCAAACTTTTTTTTTACGTGGATAACCATGTAAAATAATAATAATACAAAAGCGATAGGGTTACCACTACTTTGCGGCAAATGACCCGACCCGTAGTACGCTAATTATCTCTACATAATTTCCAATAGTGTTTAATTTTTAAAGGCGGAATATTTGAGCAACAAGATGAAACTCATTTATAAAGGAGAGTATATTTCCTTGGTAAATGTCTTAAATAAAGTTAATTTTTGAGATGATAGTATTGTGTCCCGGTCCATGCGGTAGATTTTATCAGTATGATGCAAGTATTAAATTTATTTTATTTTAATTAGCTTTGACTGTGATTTTTTTTAAAAAAATATTACGTAAAATTTAATAATACTATTTATGTTTTAAATAAAGTTTTTAATTTCTGAATTGTTCGGAATGTTAAATGAGCAAGTCGAATAATAACTTATAATTTATCATTTTAACGATGAATGCATATTTATTTAGTCTACTGCTTCTATGGTTAGTTTAGCATTTCAAATATATATGTAAGTGATTCGATTGTATTTAGGTTATCAGATCAACAGTCAACCTAATTAATTTCATTTCGCTCCTTATGCCTTGTCGCCTCTGTGCACGGCATGGAACTTATTGTAAATGTGCCGATATGAAATTAGCACGACGAGGAAGCAGTTTTTTAAGCTTGACGGGCGGTGCCAGTGGATGAAACGGAATACTGCGCATCCACATTTCTCATTTCAGTTAGAAGTCCTGTGCTACAGCCGCGGGTTTCCCAGAGACAGCAAGTAGACTGTATTAGCATGAAATAGCGTGAGCAAAGAGGACAGTTTAAGGTATTCGAAATCGAAGCAGAAATTCACACAGTTAAACACAAAATTATTAGGAATTTAGAAGTCCTTAAAATTAAGAAAAAAATCATTCTTCCTTAATGATATGCTGTAGCACATGAGTACATGCACGAGCATGTACACTGGTATGTTCATTATTTAGAATCGAATGATTTTAGAATGTATTTATATCAGGGGATCCGAAACGGATGTTATCTGAATATCATATCTGCAACTCCAATTTCATTCACTTTTCACTAGAAAACGGTCTGATGTATTTCTATAAAACTGTATGTTGTTATATATAAGCTTAAGAAAGTTCTTACCTATTGAGGCAAAATGTCAGACTTCCCAAAACCTTCTTTGTTTGCTTTAAACAAGAAAATCGTCGTGTCTATTTCTCTCAAACTTTATACAGTTGTTGCATAGAGGAGTAATTGTCATTCCTGCGTGATCGGCGAGAACAGCTACTAAAGTAATAATTTAATTTAATTATTCAGTTTTTTAAAAGAAAACTTAATTAAGGGATACAATAATTATTGTTTTTTAAGCAGTTTGATGTTTTCACTGTACATGTTCTTAAAATATTCAAATATTTTCCCACCACTCATGGAAGTTCCAAGAGTGAAATTAACAACGGGAGAAAGGTCGTTTTTATTATTTTTTTATTTTTTTTATGGCAACAGGCTACATGAGGGTAATCCACGTTGGGCAACTCCCCTTTAATAGAATAGGAAGGGATTTGAAAGGGGGGATGCGGAAGGGTAGAGGAAGGTAGCCAAGGGTTACTAGGGCCTCGGTCTATATTTTAAGGATCCTACCCGGCATTCGCCTAAAGAAATGCAGGGAAAACCCTAGAAAAACCTGTAAAGGTCGTTGGATGTGAGAAGGTTATATGCGAGTCACACCGAGAACTATCTTGAATAACAAAAAAAAATTAGTAAGTGATCGAGTCAACATTAAAAGTGAGTCAGAAGCGTTTCTTGACGAACCTTAAGGTCGTTTCAAAATGTTAGACTGGAGAATGGTTGATATAATTAAAGATAAAATAACGGAAATGTCTCTTTAGTCGTCGTAGACACGGATTAGACGTTAAAATGTGTGATAATAATCTTCTTTCGTATTGTAATATTGTCCATGCTGCGATTTAGAATCAGAGAGACGACCAACTGATGTTCTTGGACATTTCTTGCAAAGTAGGCACCGAAGTTCTCAACTTCTCGTTTTGGGACTGAATTATTTGGAATACCAAAATCAAGATGGCCGAATGTCGATTAGAACAGCGACGCCACCTCGTTAAGTAATCATAGTCATTTAAATCGGAGAATATTGCCGTATAACAAATATAATTCTTATTACGAAACATTTTCGTATAAATCCGAAATCGCTTCAGTGTTTTCCTGCACCCATAAATTTAGATTATTACACGCTCTGAACATAGGGATAAAATGTAGGGCAAGGAAATGAATTTCATATTGGACATGGGTTGTTTAAACAAGAGTCTGGGAATAAATTTCAGATTAATTACGGAATATATGATAATGTGTAAAGTTAATATTGTTCGCGGAACAATAATAAATATAAATATTATCATTACAGAGACAATTATTTTTTTATAATTCACGACACAAATATTGTAACATTTCTTAACTATGAAGTCACTTAATAAATCACCTATAGTTTTTATGATTTTATAAAATATTTCTGAAACGTATATAGCGATTAATCAATTATTATAATTTGTTGTTTCTGTAATTATTGAAGTATTAATTCGGGAACGATTTTATTTTGCTCATTTTCCTTACTTCCCCGATCGTCGAGTTGCTCAGAGAACGAAGTGCCCTCAGTTCAGCCTTGGAAAGGGGCAGAGTTTTCTTTTTCAACGCAATGTAAATCCCAACCTGCTTTGTCACAGTCTCTAGGGATTCACTCTACCATTCTCTTTTTATGTGCGTCCTTGTCCCACAGCCGAAGTAAAACAGCCAAGCATGTCTGCACTCCATCTTTTCCAACTGTGAATTGGTTTTCCGAAAACTCACTTTGTTTGGTGAGGAATCAAATAAGTAGTAATTTACATGATAAATTCGGCTTTTATTAGAATTTATGATGCGATATGAATAGTGGAAGATCTGATTTCCGTTCAGATTCAATTAACAAGAAATTGTCGACAGCCGATACTTTATTCGCTCAAACAAATCAACAATTTAGACTTTTCGTATTTCAGTTATAACACACTTTTTATTAATTGTTATATAAATAATGATGTAAGCACAGTCTTCTTTAAATTTAACTGTCATCAATAAAATATCTTTAATCTTATAATGCATCTTCATTTTTTTTTGTCCTCTTAACTTGTTGCTGCCTACATTCAAGCATCACAACGTTTTTACCCTCATTATCGACGATTCCAATTCGTGTCGAAGAACTCTCCAGAACAATTCTTTACCAAAACGCAAAACACGATTTAGCAATCCAAGTACAGATTCCAGCTAAGTAGCAAAATTACTAAAGGGAACACTGATTTTCTTTGCAATTTATCGATTTAATGATCTTATTGTTATTTCAATAATTTTTTTTATTTATGCAATTAATTAATCTTGTTTGTCCACGGCGCAATCGAGCGACGACTGGTTTGATTTCCAATTTAACAAAATGTTTCCCCTATTACTCCACACATAACAATTACAAAGAAAATTCGTTCAAAAATCTCAGTAACAACTTTGTTCTTAAGGAAGTTATTGAAGTTGTATCTCTTGGAAACAAATTTAGTTTACCTACCACATCCATGAACAAATCTCAATCCGATTCTCTCAAAAACATAACTAAACAAATATATTTTTATTACCAACAAAACAACACAATATGACCAGACAGTTTAGATTGTCAAATGAACTGTGCAGTTGTGTTGCTCTAGGCTCTTGTATTTTTAGTTTTCTTAGCACCTAAAGATAGGAACAAGGTTTCCAGAAACGTTGTGTCGTATTGATATCACTTCTTTTATCTGTATTTGGGTATTTTATCTTATTATTAATTTTCTTGAATATAATTCGGTGCAACTGAAAATTCATTTCATATGCTGTATAATATTTCAGAGTAAATTTAGTTGTTCATTTTTAAAATAATTTTATTTATAATAGAAAAGATTCCTTTTGAGTTTTAAAAATTTCTTCATCGATATTTTATACCTTCATATGTACATTTAATAAGTTAGTATCAATATGGTTTAATCCGTATTTTCAGAAGAGTTCAATACCTTTACGATCTGTTCGTCGGGACAAAATGTGCTAACTATTTACTCAAGTCTGATTATGCCTTAAGAAATATTTATCATGATGTTAAATATTTGAAACCTTTTTGCTTTATTAATTAATATCTTTGGGAACTCCAGGAGAGTGTCAATGCTTTACAAATTATATATTGTAATGCTTCATTTCTCTTAGGCGACTTTTTAATCTCTACAACGGACGCTTTGGCATTAAAAAATAATAATAACAACGACTTTTTTAATTCTGACTATTTATTTAGTAATACGGCAGGGTAAAATGAAATAGTATAGCCTTTAATAATTCATATATTTAATAAAAAAATACCTAAACTTCCTCCTACAATAAAAAATTGTAAATCTACTGTCTATGTTCACACATAGAGAAAAAAAACAATAACTTTTTTCTCAGTGGATTTTGGGCTCAAAATAGTGTGGTCATTAATATATGTAAATGTTAGCTTCTGTGTCTCTATAACATTGACTTTGACGGGACATTTTTCCTCTATACGTAACCGTTTCTATGGTGAGTTGGCAGGTAATTAGGATCGTCAGGTAGCCAAAACTCGGCAATGTCTGGTCTGGTCTGTTGAAACGTGCCGCATTCCAGGAAGAGGGTCTCTGTATCATCGCACTGCACTGATTATAACCCGTGTTGTGACCCACAGTCATAAATCTACATTTTTCTTTATGAATGTTTTTAATAAATGGAGAGAAGTTTACAAAATTGTTCAAGAAATAGGTAAATGTATAACAGAGCATATTTAGTGTAATTTTTTGTTAGTATATAATAATAGTAGGCAGTACAGAACTTATATAAAAAAAATTGACAACTTTAGTAAATATAATTACATCATCATGAACAAGGTGAAACTTTTTGACTTTGTCAATTGACTTGGACTCATAAATACATTAATAAAGAATGTAGTCTTTTTCGGTGTAGAGTATGAATAAAGTTTTTTCGGGCTTTTAACGAGTAAACAATTGTATAAATATATATATATATATATTTTTTTTAGGGCAACAGGCTACATGAGGGTAATCCACTTAGGGCAACTCCCCTTTAATAGCATAGGAAGGGATTTGAAAGGGGGGATAAATAAAAGCCCGAGAATACTTTATTCATAAGGTTTCCGACACTGTCTGCGAGGGATGTTCTCTCTCAGGCAGAACCTTGTAGGAGAGATACGAAGGGGCTACCTTTGGGGATGCCTTTTCCTCTCCGTTTTTTAACTAAGGTTCCCACAAGCCGAGGCACCTCGGCCTGTTCTGAGAGGTGTATGTTCCGGGGTCACAGACCTTGGGCATACGGTAAGAGTTGTCCGCTATTCCCATTGGAATAGTCTCTTAAACTGGTCGAGGCACGTAGAAGAGAATGCTGCGTCCCCACAGCAAACTCCTCTCCCGCTGTCGGAAGGGCGTGTGACAAGTACCCAATGCCCGACCTACCTGATGCAGGTTTTTCTAGGGTTTTCCCTGCATTTCTTTAAGCGAATGCCGGGTAGGATCCTTAAAATATAGCCCGGGGGCCCTAGTTAACCCTTGGCTACCTTCCTCTACCCTTCCGCATCCCCCCTTTCAAATACCTTCCCTCATGTAGCTTGTTGCCTTAAAAAAAGAACTTTATTTATAAACTAGCTTGGTGCCCGGCGTTGCCTGTGTACTTATTTATATAAACCCGAAAAAGGTATTTAATTCTATATTAACCTTTAGTCCCTAGTGTCGTACATACATAGACCGATAGTACATTACTTGAACATCTTTAAAGTTCATTGAATTTTATTGCATCAAACCCAACAAACATGGCGCCGAATTTCTTTACGAATCGAATACTTAAAATATATATATATATACGATAGAATTGTTTTTGAGTCTTCAGACATTACGAACGATCAAATTAATATAATTGTTAGTTAGATTCATAATGAAAATAAATAGTCGCCATATTGAAGTCACTAAAATGGACCTAAAATTAACTTACATTTTCCTCAAGGATCGTAAAGTATTTCTTCTTCTTCTTCTTTTATTGGCACTATAACCCTATGTGAGTTTTGGCCTTATTAACAATTTTCTTCCATTCCGCCCTCTCCTGTGTCAGTCTCCACCATCCTCTTACTTTCGTGGTTTGTATATCCTTCTGGATGTCATCTACCCATCTTGTCCGGGGTCTCCCCCTTTTCTTCCTCCCAATTGGCTTCCAGTCCATAATCCGTCTAGGTGTTCTGCTTTCATCCATCCTAAGTACGTGTACCACCCAGGCCAACCTTCTGTTCTTGATAAACCTAACAGTGTCCTCGTTATTCATGAGCAGCTCTAGTTCTCTGTTTGTTCTAATTCTCCATTCGTACATACAGGTCCGTATATCCTTCTCAGTATCTTGCGTTCAAATAGTGCTTATCATTATTATTAAGGGTTCACGTTTCACTACAGGTCTTATAAGTGTTTTGTAAATTTTTAACTTCAATTCTTTATTTAACATCTTGGATTTCATTAATTTTCCATACATGTAGTAAGTTCTGTTATCATTGATGATACGTTGTTTTATTTCACTTCCCACATTATTTTCACTGTTAAGTTTTGAGCCTAAATATGTGAAATCCTGTCGTAAAGTATTTAGTATTGTTTTTATCATTCCATGGAGTATTACTGGATAAAATTATGCTTTTTATTCAATGAAAATATTTCTGCTTTATTTCTTTACGGAAAAAAGAACTATTTCCTTTGTTCGTCGCGTAGCAACGTATCTCTCTCGCGTGTCCCGTCACGTCACGTCTATTGTCGCTTAGCAATTTACCACAAAATGATCACGTTTTTCAATTATAATTCTTTCCAGATTTATGCTAGGTGGTTTGTCACCCACACAGTACCGTTTCTCGAGTTTTGAAGAATATTTGTACCAGTTTTTGTTGCAATCTGTCCACGCGTTTAAATCTGTATAGAAATTAACGTAAATACATACATATATACATCCTTTTTTATTATATAGACTAGCTGGGTGCCCGGCGTTGCTCGTGTACTTATTTATATAAACTCGAAAAAGTATTTAATTGAATACTTAAATATATTCCTTGAGTATTTCAGGATATAATTGTCAATTGTCACTCAGTCTTCATACATTACGAAATATTACATTGATGAAATTGTTAGCTAGACTCACAACTAATATAGCGCGAAAATTAACTTACATTTTCCGCAAGAATGGTAAAGTAATTCGTATTCTTCTTTATTACCATTCGATGGAGTATTGCTGTATAAAATTATACTTTTTATTTAAAGAACATATTTCTGCTTTATTTCATTCCTAATAAAGGAAATATTTCCTTTGTTCGTTGCGTAGTAACGTCTCTCTCTCGCGTGACGTCATTGTCTCTTGGCGCGCAGTAATTTAATATTTAATGATCACGGTTTTTAATTATAATTCTTTCCACATGTATGCTAGGTGTTTCTCACCCTCACAGTACCGTTTCTCGTATTTTGAAGAATATGTGTACCAATTTTTGTTGCATTCTGTCCACGCGATAAAATTTGTATAAAGAACAACGTAAATACATACATACATACAAATATACATCCTTTTTTATTATATAGATATGCTATTAGCCTTATTTAATGTTACGAAGTTTAGAGCAGATATATTTCTACGGAACTGTAAATTGAATTTATTTTTACAAATCTGCAATCTCAGATCGACTTGTTGGTAATACTAAGTACATGTTCGTGGGAGAAATAAACACTTTTTTGTTAGCTTTCAAGTCTTAATTCACGTCTTTGTTCCTACCAAATTATTTACTTTAAAAAGTATTTCTGTAACAGTATTGACATATGTAAAAGTGTAAATAAATTCTCGTTAACAGCATTTCCCTTCACTTCAGATATTCGCTGTCTGTGAAACATTGCATTGCAAGTGTTTCCGTCAATTACTCTGAAGTGTGTAATTAACCCTGGATTATTCCAGCCGGCTGGAGGTTAGTGGCTCATGACATTCGCAGTTGCAACAACTCTAGTGACATTATGCACGCACCCTTCAATCTCATTACTGACACTTGTTTGGTGAAGATTTCTATCTCATCCGTGACCTACGAATATTACGTTCTTGTTTAGTTGGTAAGCATTTTATTTTATGCGAGACGTTCTCAGCTAATTGATAACATAATGAAATATATTTGTTGCATAGAGTGTTATTAAAAAAAGAACGAACCGATTTCTGGAAAATATATTTAAAAGGATAAGTACATAACCGTTTTACCAAGTTACACGTATTCCATTTTTAACCTTTCTGTGATGATATAAAAGTTAATAGATTTATAGAATTTCTGTGTTTTTTTTTATGAATACTTTATGTATTCCAATTAGTATATCGCCCAGGTATGAAGTATTTATGATACACCTGAATTTTAATGTACTATAGAGAGTTTAATGCTGACTTGATTAAATACATACACAGGAGAATTTGTTTTGCCGATTAAAGCCTTAAATATCCAACGTCACGTAATTATCAATTGAAATTTAAAAACCATTATAGTAAATAAGCTGCACGTCAAACTGACTTCCCCGTAGCGGGAAATACGTAGAAAGCAAAAGTAGTCTTTGACACAATTACTGTTTAGACGTAATTGACAAAAGAACTAATTACACTCAGGACTCTGAGTGATCATTGAACAGAGACAGACCAATTTAATGCAGAAACAACCAAACGCAGTTTTCCACGAACGCCGATGTGTTTTTTGTCGACACTGTGTTCTCAATCAAATAGCCGTAACTTAATCGGCCGACTTTCCAGACAGAAATGTCAGTAAAACAGCTACAATACAAATGTATGTAATTTTTATGACAATTGTAAAATATGACATTTTTAATTAAGAAAGATACATGCAACATTTTTCAAAGCATTGTGTGAGGCACCGTTAGATACCGATTTATTGATTGAGTTTAATACATTACTGAGGAAAATGTATTAAAAATAATTGCATTCAAAATTAAGAGAATAAATTAAAGAGGAAATACTAAAACGAATAAATATGTAAGAAAAAATACATGGAGAAGTAAAATTATATATTTATATATATATATATATATATATATATATATATTGTAATAATTAAAAAAGTCTTGAATTAAAATAAATTCTTAAACAAAACAATTAATTAAAATTTGAATGATAGCCACACGTTGAAGACGCCAATTTGTATAATGATTTAAAAGGTGGTCTAAATTAAATAGAAATAATTAACAAAATTATTATGATTTAAAAATTTATTGTTGATAATTACACATTATAAGCCCTGCTTTGCACGCCGAATTCCATCAATGTAACAAACAAATATTTCAATTTTATTTGATTAATACGTGGCGTTCTATGAAAATACGGCTTTATAGTTTTACAACCAGCTACGTCGAATTTCTCTTTATCTCAGGGTCATCACTGGGTTTGATAGTAAGAACAAATACAATCTAATGAACTAAAACATTAACAATCCAAACTCATTGAAGTTAGCGGAATACAATATTAAATACAAGAAATAAAAGAAAACGAATGAAAAGAAAAACGCGAACGAAATCTGACCATACCCTTTAATTATCGTTTTCAGTTATTAATAATTGTTTTGTTCTCACGACAGTGCTACTGGTACCAGTACGGACTCTTATATCTTGAAGTCAACATCCACTAAACAGGCCATTATTCACTGATTCTACACTTTAGATTTTGAACACACGCGGTCGTTACTCTTGATCTCTGCTATACTGGAACCTGGATTAGCCGCCCCTCAGTCAGCCCTCGGACGTGGGTCTCCTTGAAGTCTCTCTATGCGAAAATTGGTTCAGTTTGTGAAGCAAAACTTCTGCTTCTAAATTGCGCTTTTACGAGTCTCTCCGTCAAAACTGTTTACTTGCGTTTTATGTAAACTATTATATTTCGCCGCTGGACTTCCTGGATAGCCCTATTCATGCTTTTCGATTAGCAAACTTTACTGTGTTGTATCTCTCGCAGACTCTTTTATGTATCCTTTCTCGACCCAGGCTCGACGCAGACTGAGTTCTCTAAGCGCGCGGTCTCCAGTCTCCATTGTTAACAAAGAAAGACCCGCTGCGATTGTTTTCTTTAAGCACCCATACCGCCAACAATTCAATTATATTAAAAACAATAGCCTGTTTAATTGGTATTATAATATATATAGAAGAAAATCAGATAGAAAAAAATGTGCACATTGATAGTAATAAATAAATAAGTACGAATTTTATTTAAATATTTAAAGTTAACTGAGTTTTGAATATTTATTTTAACTGAAAAATAAAGTATTCTTTCCAAAATAACTTCGTCGATTCAAAATAATACACTTTTATTTCTGTGCCGTAATATTCAAATAAATGTTTTTTAAAGAAGTATTATGTAATCATTTTATACTATATTTAAATTTAATATTACGGTACTCGGAATAAAGTGAATTTTTCTGGTATTGCGTTCCTGTTTCCTTTGTTTCTGGCTGGTACAGGTACAAGTTCTCAAATTTATTCTTATCGACGAAATCTGAACAGTTCTCCTTTTTTACTTTCTATTTTCTTGCTGTTAACCGTAACTGTCCTTCCGACGTCATTGCCGGTACCCGTACTATCCACTTCCCTTTCATATCACTTCTAACTTGTATGCCTGTTATAACTAGCTTCACTGAATTACATCACGAACTCTCCTCAACTAAGCGTCCTCCATTAAATCCTCGCTCTTGCGTGGCGATTAACTTACTGTAAACCTCTCCGGATGACAATGATATTAAAAACTCTTCTCCTGGTCAAGAGGTCATCTGGCAAAAACACATAGAGGGAATATTCCAATTTCGCATAGTTGTTGACAATGACGGCTCAGTGTTGGGGGAGGGGGGGAAGAATTCGGCGTCAGTTTTGGGCACCGACTATTTCCAGACTATGACGAGGTCTGACATAAAAATAATATATGTTTTGACATATAAAGAAAACATATATATTTTTAATTATTACAGAAAATAGTTGGTTTGTATAAATATTAAATTTTATTCAGTACTAAATTCTTAGCTACTTTTATATTTACCTATGTTCTCCTATATTAAATGTCTTAATTTTAATAAATACGACATTAATAATAAGATATAACAGCCAAAATGAAGTGATGATATAAATACCACACAACGCTCTTGGAGACTTTGGTCCTTTCTTCAGCTGATAAAAAAACACAAGATCCAAGAGTGACACAACCCGCAATACAGTTAACTAGCTTTTGATTTTGTACATTATCGTAATTGAAGAATATTTACCAGATAAAATTGCCGTACCGTATGGAATGAAAGGAGCCAATCGGGAACACGTCAATAAAAAATTGAAACTGTGGATCATTTTAATTTCATGTTTACTTGCTCTGGAGAAACATTACATCGTATGTATTCTGTAAACACCAACTTGGTGTTTAACCAAGTTCTCTGATTTCAGTGTTAAATATACAGTAAATCGTTTGACGGAGTTGCAATGCCTGAAGCTATGGCTGCTTGTTGGCCGGAAGTTCACGGATGATGTAATGAATTCTCGTATTAAAGGGTTTCCCGATGATCGTATAATATACAGGGAAATCATAAATAAACCGTAACGTTATTTGTAAGAATTTAAATTATATATGAAACTCACATTTATTGAACGTTACTAAACGTAATCCAAGTATTCCAGTTCATCCCCAAAAAATGAGAAAATCCTAATTTCCAAACAGAAAAAAAATATGGTTAATTACGGCTTATCTGTCACCTTATAACATAATCGTGATCCGATGCGTTTTTAAGTAGAAGGTATTTTATTAATTATATTGTCTAAGAACATAGTTTAGTTGCGATGAATTGAGGAAAATGTAAAAAATGAATGGGGTTAGTGCGTAAGTAGAGCTTCAACAACCGGATGAAAAATAAAAATCCGGCATGCAGTGTTGATGCGAATGATACACGGAACGCTTCCCGCCATTGCTCAACCCCAGTTTCAATCTGCGAGGAACTTCATTATCCAAGACGTCAATGCATCTTGGGGTGAAACTTTCTCTAAAGGCCAACTTTGTGATTAATTGTATTTTCGGCTATGGCGTAGAGATGTTGCGCTTCGCGCTAAATTAAGAACATATACGTGATTCTGCCATTACACGCTGTCAAAGTTTCAAGTGTCTCGCTTTCTAACTAAGTTATAAATTAAAACTTAATTATAAATCAAGGATGAATTTTCCCTTCTATTGTTATACCTCGCATAGTTGTTTCCATACTATTTCCATTATAAAGGCTTGTATTCATTTTAATCTACTGATAATAACTGCGAGGGATGTTCTCTCGCAGGCAGAACCTTATAGGAGAGATACGAAGGGGCTACCTTTGGGGATGCCTTTTCCTCTCCGTTTTTGAACTAAGGTTCCCACAAGCCGAGGCACCTCGGTCTGTTTTGAGAGGTGTATGTTCCGGGGTCGCAGACCTTGGGCATACGGCAAGAGTTGTCCGCTATTCCTATTGGAATAGTCGGCCAGCTGCCTCCTAAACTGGTCGAGGCACTGAGAAGGGAATGCTGCGTCCCCACAGCAAACTCCTCTCCCGCTATCGGAAGGGCGTGGGACAAGTACCCAATGCCCGACCTACCCGTTGCAGGTTTTTCTAGGGTTTTCCCTGCATTTATTTAGGCGAATGCCAGGTAGGATCCTTAAACCATAGCCCGGGGGCCCTAGTTAACCCTTGGCTACCTTCCTCTACCCTTCCGCATCCCCCCTTTCTAATCCCTTCCTATGCTATTAAAGGGGAGTTGCCCAATGTGGATCACCCTCATGTAGCCTGTTGCCCTAAAAAAAAAAAAAAAAAAATTAATCTACTGAAAAAAAAGGAAGCCTTCGAGAGGATTTCTCGCAGGTGAACCTTCCCAGAGAGCTCTGGCGGGGGCAACCTTTGGGGATGCTCTCACATCTCTTTGGTTTTTTTGAACTAAGGTTCCCACATGCCGAGGCACCTCGGTCTGTTTTGAGAGGTGTATGTCCCGGGGTCGCAGACCTTGGGCATACGGCAAGAGTTGTCCGCTATTCCTATTGGAATAGTCGGCCAGCTGCCTCCTAAACAGGCCAAGGCATGGCGAGGGGTAAGCTGCGTCCCCACAGCAAATTCCTCTCCCGCTATCGGAAGGGCGTGGGACAAGTACCCAATGCCCGACCTACCCGATGCAGGTTTTTCTAAGGTTTTCCCTGCATTCCTTTAGGCGAATGCCGGGTAGGATCCTTAAAATATAGCCCGGGGGCCGTAGTTAACCCTTGGCTACCTTCCTCTACCCTTCCGCATCCCCCCTTTCAAATCCCTTCCTATGCTATTAAAGGGGAGTTGCCCTAAGTGGATCACCCTCATGTTGCCTGTTGCCCTAAAAAAAATAATTAATCTACTGATAATAACTGCGAGGGATGTTCTCTCGCAGGCAGAACCTTATAGGAGAGATACGAAGGGGCTACCTTTGGGGATGCCTTTTCCTCTCCGCTTTTGAACTATGGTTCCCACAAGCCGAGGCACCTCGGCCTGTTTTGAGAGTTGTATGTTCCGGGGTCACAGACTTTGGGCATACGGTAAGAGTTGTCCGCTATTCCCATTGGAATAGTCGGCCAGCTGCCTCCTAAACTGGTCGAGGCACGGAGAAGGGAATGCTGCGTCCCCACAGCAAACTCTTCTCCCGCTATCGGAAGGGCGTGGGACAAGTACCCAATGCCCGACCTACCTGATGCAGGTTTTTCTAGGGTTTTCCCTGCATTTCTTTAGGCGAATGCTAGGTAGGATCCTTAAAATATAGACCGGGGGCCCTTGTTAACCCTTGGCTACCTTCCTCTACCCTTCCACATCCTCCCTTTCAAATCCCTTCCTATGCTATTAAAGGGGAGTTGCCCAAGTGGATCACCCTCATGTTGCCTGTTGCCCTAAAAAAAATAATTAATCTACTGATAATAACTGCGAGGGATGTTCTCTCGCAGGCAGAACCTTATAGGAGAGATACGAAGGGGCTACCTTTGGGGATGCCTTTTCCTCTCCGCTTTTGAACTATGGTTCCCACAAGCCGAGGCACCTCGGCATGTTCTGAGAGGTGTATGTTCCGAGGTCTCAGACCTTGGGCATACGGTAAGAGTTGTCCGCTATTCCCATTGGAATAGTCGGCCAGCTGCTTCCTAAACTAGTCGAGGCACGGAGAAGGGAATGCTGCGTCCCCACAGCAAACTCCTCTCCCGCTATCGGAAGGGCGTGGGACAAGTACCCAATGCCCGACCTACACGATGCAGGTTTTTCTAGGGTTTTCCCTGCATTTCTTTAGGCGAATGCCGGCTAGGATCCTTAAACCATAGCCAGGGGGCCCTAGTAACCCTTGGCTATTTTCCTCTACCCTTCCGCATCCCCCCTATCAAATCCCTTCCTATGCTATTAAAGGGATGTTGCCAATGTGGATCACCCTCATGTAGCCTTTTGCCCTAAAAAAAATAAAATCTACTGACATACTACATATTTTTTAACTTATTTATCTGAACAATCACAGTAATCATCTTCCAAGATTTTGTCCAGTTCTTTTACATTATATATGTTTTATGTAGAAACTCAGAGGAATGTTTAACAGTTTGTGACCAATTGTCACCTAAAACATATATTTGTCCTATTGAAAAACACTGTTGATAAGCTCGACAATTAACAGTAAATATAGTTTAAAAAAGTGAATTATAGCGGTGTTTAAATACTACAGCACCTAGATAATAACTATACAAGATAATCCAATGAAAATGTAGTCAGGATGGCCGAGCGGTCAAAGGCGCTGCGTTCAGGTCGCAGTCCACTTCTGTGGGCGTGGGTTCGAATCCCACTTCTGACAATTATTTACGTTTTGACGTTCACAATGGCAGTACAGTTGTTCGCGTCTTTGTACGGTTTTATTTTTACTCTCCAATCAGTAAATGCGGGAATGCTTTATGAAAGAAAAGCTGCTGAAGTGACTCACAATCTTGAATATGTGTCTGTATACTTTACCTATACCAACTGTGGTAAAGTGAATATTAACACTAATAGTCCTACTACATATTTTTTCACTCATTTATCTGAAAAATCACTGTTTATCACCTTCCATAATTTTGTTCAGTTCTCTTACATTATATATGTATTATGTAAAAACTCAAAGGAATGTTTAACAGTTTGTGACCAATTATCATTTAAAACATCTAATTGTCTTATTGAAAAACACCATTGATAAGCTCGACAATTAACAGTAAATATAGTTTAAAAAAGTGAATTATAGAGGTGTTTATCTTCTACAGCACCAAGATAATAACTATCCAATAGCACTTCCAAGATATTCCAATCATAATGTAGTCAGGATGGCCGAGCTGTCTAAGGCGCTGCGTTCAGGTCGCAGTCCACTTCCTTGGGCGTGGGTTCGAATCCCACTTCTGACAATTATTTACGTTTTTACGTTCACAATGGCAATACAGTTGTTCGCCTGCTTGAAATTTATGGTTTTCTTTTTACTCTCCAATCAGTAAATGCGGGAATGCTTTGAGAAAGAGTAGATTCAAAAGGGACACACTATATTGAATATGTATCACTATACAAAAAAATAATTTTTATTGTCCTACTTAATATTTTTTAACTAATTTATCTGAAAAATCACTGTAATCACCTTCCAAGGTTTTGTTCAGTTCTTTTACTTTATAAATTGTAATGCCAATTAATTAAGACATTAATTGTGAAATTGAAAATCTAAATTGTTTGAGAAATCTATTCTTACGACGGTACAGAACATAGCAACAATAGAAAAGCCAAGCACTGTTCCTTTGTCGGAAGGCGTATGAGCGCTCAAAATTACGAGACGGGAGTTCAGTTGGCCGGAAGATATTGAGAAGTGCAGGTCGCATTAAGATATTGAGAAGTCGAGTTCGCATTATGATATGGTGAAGTACAGTTCGCAAGGTTTGACAATATAAAGTTTGCGGTGGGACGTCGTCAAATAATAACTGTTAATTGGAGAACGATAGAGCAGACGCATTATGATATGGTGAAATACAGTTGCAGCGAAATATTGAGAATTAGCATTCGACAGAGTTGATTGGTTAGCAAAAGTCACCCAATGCATGCGGTCTACCCAGAGGACGAAAGGAGGTTCATCCGGGTTCCTGACTACGAATAAAATATTGAGTTAGAATCAGTGCAGAATCTGTGAGTAGAAGAAGTGTAAAACCCGCCATAGTGTTTCGACAATTAAAGGTATCCTGGAATGCTGGGCAGACGTGAGTAACAATATAAAAAACAACTAATGAAGTAAACCTGATTAAAAGATAGCCGTCAGATTTCGTTCTCTTCTTATTGATTAAAATTTGTTAATTAGAGTTAATCTTTTTAGTTTTACTTAGTTTGCAATTAAATTTGTCCTAATTTAATTGACAAGTAACCTTTCTTTTCCAGTAATTGTAAATTGTTGATAAGATTATAAATATAATAATTTGCCATTATCAAATCCAGTTATGACCCTGAGAGACTGAGATATATTTAAATTTGTAATTGTTTTAAATTATTGCCAATAAATATTTTGTTTGTAAATATGAACTTTTCATTTGAAAAGCATATCATTTAGTAATTATTACAATATGTTTTACGTAGAAACTCAAAGGAATGTTTAACAGTTTGAGACCAATTGTCACTTAAAACATCTAATTGTCCTATTGAAAAACACCGTTGATAAGCTCGACAATTAACATTAAATATAGTTAGAAAAGTGAATTATAGAGGTGTTTATCTTCTACAGAACCAAGATAATAACTATCCAATAGTACTCCCAAGATAATCCAATCATAATGTAGTCAGGATGGCCGAGCGGTCTAAGGCGCTGCGTTCAGGTCGCAGTCCACTTCCGTGGGCGTGGGTTCGAATCCCACTTCTGACAATTATTTACGTTTTTACGTTCACAATGGCAATACAGTTGTTCGCCTGCTTGAAATTTATGGTTTTCTTTTTACTCTCCAATCAGTAAATGCGGGAATGCTTTATGAAAGAGTAACTGCTGAAGGGACTCACAATCTTGAATATGTGTCTGTATACTTGACCTATACCAAATGTGGTGAAGTGAATATTAATGGAACATACACACTCAAACTTGAATATGTATCACTATACAAAATTTTTTTTATAGTTCTATTACATATTTTTTAACTTATTTATCTGAAAAATCAGTGTAATCACCTTTCAAGATTTTGTTCGGTTCTTTTACATTATATATTGTAATGATCAAATAAGATACTTTTAAATGACTGAAAGATTATAAATTTTAACAAACAATAGATTTATTTATAATACTTTAAAACAATTACACTATTTAAAAAATATCTGAGGGTCTCTACTGGGTTTGATAATGGCGAATCATTTTATTTCTTAACTTAAACACAAATTACAATTTAAAAAAGAAAAGATTTACTCGCCAATTAACTATGACGAAATTTACTTGTCAACAAAATTAAACTTAAAATATGGATTCTAACTAACAAATTTTAATCAAAAGAAGAAAACGAAATCTGATGTCTATCTTTTAATCAGGTTTACATAATTATTTGTTTTATGTTGTTACTCACGGCAGCATTCCAGGATACCTTGTAATTGACGAAACACTATGGCGGGGTTTTGCACTGCTTCTAAAAACTGACAGATTCTAAAGTTAATATTTTGAGATGAAAAATCAGGAACCAGGATAATCTTCCTTTTGTCTCTCTCTCGATTGACTTCTGCTCGGCTATGTGCACCAAAAACTGTTTGTGTTTAGCAGGTTTCGTATTTCTTCTCATGTGAATATTTCGTCTTGAGCAAAATGTTCATGGACCAATCAAAGCTGTTGATTGGTAATTCTTGATGTTTCTCTGCAAATTTCCTTTGAATATTTGAAATTGTCTTGTCTATTTCAACTCGACCAATTTCTGTCGTGTCTGACTGCCCACTGCTTCTACTTAATTTTACTATTTTAAAAGAATATCTCGTCTATTTTTAATACGACCTGTACTTGACCAACCCTTCCAGCCAACTCAGACTTCTCAATATCTTACTGCGACCAAACCTTCGTGATAATGCGACCTGAACTCTACCGTATCATAATGTGAACTGCCCTCTCTCGTAATTTTGAGCGCGCATTGCTTCTTCCGACAAAGGAAACAATACTTGGCTACATTGTTGCTGTGTTCTGTACCGCCTTCAAGAATAGATTTCTCAAACAATTAATTTTTTTAATTTCTCAATTAATGCCTTATTTAATGGGCATTACAATATGTTTTATGTAGAAACTCAAAGGAATGTTTAACAGTTTGTGACCAATTGTCACTTAAAACATCTAATTGTTCTATTGAAAAACACCGTTGATAAGCTCGACATTTAACAGTAAATATAGTTAGAAAAGTGAATTATAGCGGTGTTTATCTTCTACAGCACCTAGATGATAACTATACAATAGCACTCCGAAGATAATCCTATCAAAATATAGTCAGGATGGCCGAGCGGTCTAAGGCGCTGCGTTCAGGTCGCAGTCCACTTCCGTGGGCGTGGGTTCGAATCCCACTTCTGACAATTATTTACGTTTTGACGTTCACAATGGCAATACAGTTGTTCGCCTCCTTGAAATTTATGGTTTTCTTTTTACTCTCCATCAGTAAATGCGGGAATGCTTACTACATACTTTTTAACTTATTTATCTGAAAAATCACAGTAATCACCTCCCAAGATTTTGTTCAGTTCTTATACATTACATATGTTTTATGTAGGAACTCAAAGGAATGTTTAACAGTTTGTGACCAATTGTCATTTAAAACATCTAATTGTGTTATTGAAAAACACCTGTTGATAGGTTCGACGATTAACAGTAAATATAGTTTAAAAAAGAGAATAATAAAGGTGTTTAAATTCTACAGCACCTAGATAATAACTTTACAATAGCACTCCCAAGATAATCCAATCATAATGTAGTCAGGATGGCCGAGCGGTCTAAGGCGCTGCGTTCAGGTCGCAGTCCACTTCTGTGGGCGTGGGTTCGAATCCCACTTCTGACAATTATGTACGTTTTACGTTCACAATGTCGGTACAGTTGTTCGCCTCCTTGAAATTTATGGCTTTCTTTTTACTCTCCAATCAGTAAATAGGGGAATGCTTTATGAAAGAGTAGCTGCTGAAGGGAATCACAATCTTGAATATGTACCACTATACAAAAAATTAATTTCTTTTCGTGAGCGATCAGTTGAAGCCATCCAATGCTACTGAGTTATTTGCAATTTGTTGAAGTCTTGCCTTCCTCATAACCTCGGCTTCACGAACAGTATGATATATATATACTTAACCAACTGATGAATTTATAGCGCGCTTATTTTATGGCGATTAATTTTTTGTTCATTTAAACTGCAATTATGTGATATGATGAGAAGAATTGCCATAGTTGGGAACAGTCTGGCGAAGGCCCAATTATGGTCGTGTTTACAGGCGATACAAGGAATTAAAATCGAGCCTGGCAGGCGCCACGTGACAAAAACCATGGCAGGCACCAACCTAGAACAAAGAAGACCGGGCAGGGAAAAGTTTGTAACTACGATTGGTCAGAAATGTTGGGCAACGTTGTAGGAGGACAGATTTGAGCAAAACTATAATTATGATTGGAGGACAAAGAAGAATATGAAGATATTTGAAGCATGTAGCGAAACGGTCACGAAAAAGGGCTGGGGTGAATCAGCGAGGAGAGTTATCAAACAGTTTTTGAGGGATAGTGAAACACCTAAATGTCATCCATATTACAATGTGTTCTGAAAGAAACCTTAACGATTCATTTTATCAACTAAGTGTGAAGTAGTGATTTAGAAAAATCCTTAATAGCATCGTATTACGTTGCCTTGTGTGCAGCATTGGTGATTTTCCCCCCAGAGTTAATATATAGCACATAATTGTAATTTCTGACTGAAAACTACTTCATGTCCGATGTTCATGTGTTGTTTCAGGTGGCCCGTCGATCGAGTTTCTTTGCATGAACCTGCTGAACATCTGGAATACGATTTAGCGAAGAGGAAGGGCCAATTACCGGACGTAAATTGCCAAGAAGAATTTCCTTCCTGCCCTCTATCTCTACTGGATGTTTTTTTGCGAGGATCTTTCGAGATTTAAGTTCAACTAACGAAGTAAAAAAATCAAGAAGAAAACAAAACAGGTGCCCAGACATTTTAAAATTAACATTTGCAGAACGTTATAAATACAAAATGTTTGGATGAATTATTATAATGAAAAGGATCACGAAAATTAATTTAACTTACTAAGGTCATCTTACTCTATAAAAATATCGTTTTAATAATTACACGTAGATTAGGGCTGTTTCGAAGAGTGTGTTCATTATTATATATATATATATATATTATTATTATTATTATTATTATTAATATTTTAAAATATGTTACACACCGAAAAAATAAATTTGTTTTTTAATTTATTTATGATAATCTTTTAAATGATTTCGTTATTATTAAAAGCATGTAGTCAGGGCGATGTGTAATTAAGACTAACAAGTAAAGTGTTGAAAACTGAGCCTGAGCGACTTAAATTTGTTTCAATTAGTAGTGAAAAATAGAGCGGAGAATCTGTCCTTAACTTAAATGCCCCGCAAAGTATGATAAAACACTAGGACTTGTGATTTGTAAAACTGTAATTGTGAGGCCATTGAGGAAAATTCTATAAAAGCGGCGCTATATATTTATATTAATTGAGAATTTTCGATGAAAGAAATTTGACAAATAGCTCAAACAAAATTAATTTCTGGGTGTCGATTTAACACATTATAAGCATCAATGGGAGGAAACTACAGTTACCGTTCATACTCCTGATTTTTAAAAGAATATTTTTCAAACCTGCACAAGCGGGTTAACAATACTAATACAAAAATAGCAGACAACAATTTTGATAATTATATTTGTCTGACATTTTTAATTAATAATAAATAACATCAGCCAATAAGTCAGATATTTGTTACGATCAATTTAATACATTATAAAACGCTTGTATTGTTTTAAATTGTAAATATATTTCTGAATAATTGGCTGATGTTATTTCATTTTATTGTTCTTTTAGTGCTACTTCACAGCAATCATGCAAGGTTATAATAATACGATGAGTAATATGAATAAATAAATTGCCTTGACTCGGAAAATTTTATTGCACAAAATTATCTACGTATATTATTATAATAAAGTCATATAAGTTTTCATTATTAATTCAATGAGTAGTTAGATGTAGTGTTCACATTTATGTAATTAATTTGTGGAGCGGGAATCCTTGCCTCTTTTCAGGCTTCAAAATTAATCATTATTGTTAATGTTGATATAAATTATTTCAATTATTGAGTGCATGATTAAAAAATGGTGTAGGTTACAGATAAAAGTTGAAAGGCCTTTCCTTTTGTTTATTGCTGTTAAATTGTATTATTAATAATAAGTCCTGAAATAAAAAATACAAGTAAAAATTTTGTCTTCATATTTTTTTCTTGATGCATTTAACTAGATATATACAAAGTATGTTTATTGAATGACCATATCTAACATTCTATTCTATTTTAGTTTTAGGTTTAAGTTATCAATATAAATGCTTCATACATAAAGTGATAAATGTTTCAAACTCTTTACTTTACTTCATTGTTAAGTCATTAAATTTAGAATAACTACACAAAGAAGTAGCCAATTATTTGGCAAAATTAAGTGGTAAAATAAATACCACACTACGTTTTTGAAATCGTTGTTGCTTTCGTCAGGTGATTCAAATCGCAAGAGCCAAAAGAACCGCACAAACCAGGTGACGAAACAAAATAATGTATTAATTACTGATTTATTGCTATATAAGGCTACATGTTCTATTGTTGTGTATCGTTATTGTATGAATTAAAAAATTGAAATTGTTTATCCTTCAAAATAAACCATAAGAAACAAAACTATTTTACATATTGGGGAACAGTTTAACTTATATTTGTAAGTTCTTGACAATGATGATGTAGACTTCATAATAATATTTTTACGCTTTTTCAATGCTTTGGAAATATAAAATTGCCCCAAATATAGAAGAGTGAGGAACACAGAAGGATAAATGGAAGTAGTAATTTCCTACCGGAAATATCCATGGCCGATAATAAAAGCTGAAACAAGAAGGAAGATATTCTTAGTTTTCATCATTAAAGGATATACTTCGTCTTCAGGGCGGAACATCGGACCCTGTACTGGCTAGTGGGCGTAAGCTTACTTTGTTTCGCCCAGCCGTGGAAAGACGAGCTATTTCATATTTTATAAATTAATGTTCCTTCAGGCTTTTCGTGGAATAAGGACTCAAGGCTTGGGGCTCTGGGAAGACGGAGATCAACTGCCTTTTTGTGCTGCATTTAGAAACTTTTCTTTTTTCATATTGTATGCAGTGAACTGATTTTCTTGCAACGTGATCAAGAATAACTACTTATAAGTGCTCATCGGCTTGTAATGATCAAATTAGTATTACGAGGAAATTTTTAAAAGTATTTAATCTAGGATACAGCACGGATGAACAGCGGAAAGTTTTGAGTCCAGAGCAATTATAATATTTGGCAAGAAGACGTAATTTTCAGATGATACGAAAACAATTCTGTGGCTAAAAAATTGACCTGATACTTCTTTGTTACGGTTGGACGTCGTCGTAGCGCAAACAAAAGTTTCTTCTGTTTCAGCTGATTGGATCTCTTCATACCACGCGTATACAGACCTGGTCTGTCAAAAGTAAGGAAGCCTTCGCATCGACAGAGGGAAAGAGAAAAAAATTGGAAATATAGTTTTTTTTTTATCACACACACACACACACAAATATATATATATATATATAAATATATATATATAGTATATATAAATATATATATATATATTCATTTGTGGTAATTAAAAAGAAACGTAATTAATTAATGAACAAGATTTTAGGACTTGCATTGTTGGCGGCGTAAACATAAGATTTGTATACAACAATATGGGACTATAATGTTTGCTTGCTGTGTGTATTGTCGTGAAACAATGTGTGTTGTGGGATCTCGAAGTGTGTTTGGAGGCAGAGGAGTACAGTACAGTCAGAAAGAGAGTGTTGGGAGTCGCCGGTCTCCAATTGTTGGACAGACAACTGCGACGATACTATGCAGACTGTTTATTTCCCTAAAGAAGAAGAATTTCTGAGTCTAGCATATGTTCACAAATCATACGATTCGTCAGTTCTTGGGCGCCAGTTATTTTAGCAAGTGAATAACCAAACTTTGATGAGTTTAATAATTTATTGATGGAGAGAACAGCGAAACAATTAGTGTGGTCGAATACATCAAGCAGAAAGTGTTGCCTGTGGAGATAATAATCACAAGTAAATTCTGTGAAAAATATGGCCTGTAATAAAAAGTGTTAACAATAATCGACTGTGCACGAGCTCCTTCTTTTTCGCACCACAAAACAATAAGTTAAATCAAACAATTCATTATATTTAAACCCAACAGTAAATGATATTTTATCGTCAGATTTCCGATTTCAATATTTCATTGATTGTTTAAAGTAAGAATTTTCTCACTTTGTAAATTTTAATTGTGTCGTAAATATTCTTTATTGAAGGCCCGATAGTCGGTCCTGAGATCAAGCCCTGGCTTATTATCAAATTATTACCAATATGTAATATAATTTCAAAGATTTTAATAATTTGATGTTAATAAATTAATTTTGTTGTATATTTTAAACTCTGATCTTTTTAATTAAAATCCAATCATTTAATTTTAATTTGTTTATTTTAATTATAATTCAATTAGTAAATACTACAGTTTGACGTCTTTAACGTGTGCCACGTTTTAACTTAGAATAATTTCAATCATTTATCTTTAATTACTACAATATATTTAGCGAGAAAGCGGCTGAGTTTCAGAGGATTCGACAGACATATGGTCGGTTGAGTTAAAGATCGTCATGTAACATGTTTCTTTTCTTTGCCAAAACGAAAAAACTTTCGTTTTAGCCTAGTAGAATATGCAGCCACGTAGGAGCTGTACCAGTGAACAGACTCGTAATCAGCCAGTTCTGCACGACAACGCTGAATCCTCAACCCCGAGATCCTATTTGAAAGAATTATAACCAAACAAAAAATAAACAAATGCTTTTGCAAATGCAAGTTGTCACTAAATGTCGATTTGTTATTCAATAGACGCCCACAGATATCTGAAAAAAATTAATCTCTAATTATAGTATTACGCTGAGGCAGTTTGAATTGTTAAATAATTTACATTGTTTATATAATAAATGTTTAATTATCATTTGTTTATTATAAGGAGTTAATTTAAATTTTTATTAATTAATTCATATTAAATATATAATACTTAGTAAAATGATTGACAAAAAATATAATAATAATAATATTTATGAACGACGTCGCTATTATTTAAACTTTAAAATTACAAAATATTTTAATTCGAACAGTATTCTTTAATTAGAAAACTGCAATCCAGTGTATTAAATGCAAAATAAAATTTTAAACACTATATAAGGGTAATTAGTGGTAATAAAAAAAAATAAGAAACTCAATTGAATTTCATTTTAAAAGAAGCGAAATGAAAGAAACCGCGGGGTTTGATTACGTAACGTCAGAATGATGTCGCTGAAAATCTTCCGGTCCACAAGCTGACGAGAAAAGAGCGTTTCGACTATTTATATAATCATAATTTAACAAACATAACGTTTCATCCCAAATTGGGATCTCTTGAAGTGTACATTGCAATTAAATTCGTTATAATTTATTACATAAATTTTTTGGTCAACATAAATTTTCATATAATAAATCATAACGAATTTAATTGAAATGTACACCTGAAGAGGTCCCAATTAGGGATGAAAGTTTGTGTTTGTTAAATAATAATGCTTTAAACTTTTTTAATAAACTTTCTGACTTTTTTAAAAAATGATAGCAGGTTTATTTAAATGTTAAGAGAATTATTTTTTCTTTAGAAACAATTGTGATTTTTCTTTTATGATGTCGAAAAATCCAGCACAATATATGACTGCCAATCTTTCCAAATCACCTTAAGGGCATTGCCTACCTCACTACATGTCAGTTTGTAAAAAAATAACAATTGCAACAACATGTAATTCTTTTGATGTAACTCAAACGGATATGTAATTAATGTGAAGAAGGTTAGTAAGGTAATTGCTTTATATAAATTAAAAAATATATAATCTCAACAGCCTAATATTTATATTATGAGGTGTCAGAATATTTTTACTTGCTGAAGTATTGTGTAGCCGCAAAATAATGAAAACATCAATATTAAATATTGTAAGTATAATTATGTTCCACTAAATCTTTCCATTGATAAACATTTCATTATTATTGGTTTGAAATTTGGAATTTCATACACAACTTCGGTAACCAGGAAATAGTTGAGATTTTTAGAATTTGTGTAAGAATGTGGAACTTGATGCTTGCAAATCTTTAATGAAAAATAATAATCAACTTATTTGAATCCCATGTTAAGACACGTTCCGGCGTAAATTCAAATCTGCTCGTCCGTCTTTATTTAGGCAAAGCTGTTTACAGCGCCTCTCCACAGAGCATAATTTCTCTGTGTGTACCGTCTCACAAGGCGTTTAATGAATGTGTGGGTAGGCAAATCCAATATACGCAGCGCGGCGTCATCATTCACCGGGCGGGCAGCCAGGGGAGAAGCACAGGCACGAGTCCGCATTCGGTGATAGATGGGATCGTCTCCCGTGATGAGTTAGTGCCGAGGGACTTGCTGGTCATTCCGCGAAATGCTTCAGTCCTGTCGTTTCGCTTACCTCGTCACGAATTCTCAAGGCCACTTTCTTTAACAAAATAAATAATAAATGACACAATCTGCTCAAATCAAGTCAGCTAACTATCCCTACTTACTGCCGCCATAGCTTTTCTGTTTTCGAGGTTTGCTCTTAATGGTGTTGAATCCATTGACAAACATTTGGTTAAACATTTACTTGACAATAAAAGAAAAGAGGTACTGTGACTTGTCAATTTACGCAAAAACACCGTTTTCTAAATTTACATAGTCTTTTTTTGTGTTTGTGCTAGTAATAATATTTTTCTCTTATCGTGTTCATTTTCGCGTGGTAAATAATAATATCTGGATGTTTATCACACGGGCGTAATAAGTGACGTCATCATCCTAACCCGCTTTTGGACTTTTAAAGTTCGCTTAACAACAATCGCGTAGCATTCCAACGTCGAAGTATATATATATATATATATATATTGTAATGCCAATTAATAAGGACATTAATTGTTTGGATATAAAATTTAATTGTAGCGGCAGGAGCTTCCAAAAAAACAATGGAGCAGAGCTCTGTTACTTTGTCGGAAGGTCAAAATGGCGTATGCGCGCTAAAACTCGAGACTACGATAGTTCAGTTGGTGACGGGACATTACGGAGGACGGAACAAATTATACTAGAGCAGAGAATAACCGTCGTTTAATGTATCATTCAACAAAGTTGTGAATTTAAGACAAAGTAAAAACATTCACGGAAATATTATCCCGTAAATATCGCTAAGTTAGCAGTTTTTACATCTATCAGCAGCCAGGAAAGGAGTGCAGTTTTTACGTCTGTAGCCAGCCAGGAATAGTAAAGTTGCAGTTTAAGTCCTAAGCGGTAAAAAGGCTAGCAAATCTATGAATCACAGGATTATATAAGGCAAGCGGTCACCAGATAGCTGACAAAAAGGAGGATCATCCGAATTCCTGGAAGCCTATCAAGGTGGACTTAAAGAGTGTAAAATCTGTGAATCTTAGAATCAGTGTAAAATTTTTGCAATTGTGTACTCCCGATAACAAAAAGGAATTATGGAACCAGCGGGACAGATGTAAGTAACAAAATACAAAAATAATGATTATGTAAACGTAATTAAAGGATAGAAGTCAGAGTTCGTTCTATTTTAATTGTCAATCATAGTTAATTTCTTTTCTTTTAATTTCTTCCTATCGACATATTGTCTGGGTGAATTATAAACTGTGTGTTAATTAGTTTTTTTAAAACAACTTGTTGTGTCCATTATCAAACCCAGTAGAGACCATTAGATCTAAAATTTTAAATTGTAATTGTTTGTGAGTTAAAGCAACAAAGTGGAAATAAATAGTTACATGTTTTAAATTCTTGTTGATTATTTCATTTAATTAAAACGCATTAATTGATTATTACATTTTGGCTACCACAACGTGGGGCAAATTTCATTTAATTTACGTCATTTTTTGATATATATATATAGCGAATACTAAGGAATTTATTGTATGAAGGATTTTTTGCTTTCAGTTCGGCAGTACGGGCGATGTTTTCGCTTTTCGCCCGTTGTTTACGAAGGTTTGACGCAGGGTCAAACTGTGTCTCGGGAGGAGAGTATAAAAGCCGCGAAGAGTAAACGCAAGTCAGTCAGTAGCAGGTGGCGATATTGTTTACATCAGTCAGTAGTAAAGAAGGCTAGCCCGTGGGCAGTCGCAGTGTTGGTAATTGTGTGTCTGGAAAGCTTGGTCGAGTTGGACTTTCTGTCCAGATTCTCCGTCGTTGGTGGTCGTTGTGTTTATTTTGGCTGAAGTCATTCCGGTCCTAAGCAGTTCTGCCCTATAGTGGATCCAATTTGTATTTTTCTGGTATAGTGAATCTCACTCGAGATTCATGCCAGTTCAAGGTTGGTAAAAGACCCCGGGAGATGGTAATCTCTGGTAAAGCCGTCTATCTATGATAGCTCTCCCAACAAATCTCCACACCTCCTATGGTGACACTGGGCAATGCAGTTTGCTGTAGAAAAGTGGAGAATGGTGACTAATGTAGGGTTGGGAGTTTGTTGTGATCATTAACGAACCACGAACTAACGGTCATCCGTTGAAGGGTGTTGGACCGCTTGGGAACCAATTTTGACGTTCCAAGGTTTGTTTGGTTTTGGTTAAGGATGGTAAATAAGTGTTCGATTTCTATTATAAAACTTTTATAGTTTTCTGTGTTCATTTTATAAAGTCCTAATTTTTTTTATTGGAGGCCCGTAGGCAACCCCCTGAGCCACATTTCACTTTAATATTTTGGTGGACAACAATTTGGCACCATTATAGGGGTAAATATCAATTAATTTAATTTTGTTTATTACAATATCAGAAGTATAGCATTAGGACGCGAACATTTGCACAAGCATTACAAAAACTCCCAATGCATGAGAGTCGCTTTCCTGATTGTTTTTGAGTAACAGGCTACATGAGGGTCATCCACGTTGTGGCAACTCCGCTTTAACAGCATTGGAAGGGATTTGAATGGGGGGATGCGGAAGGGCAGAGAAAGGTAGCAAAGGGTTCACTAGGGCCTCCGGGCTGCAGTTTAAGGATCTTACCAGGCATTCGTCTAAAAGTGATGCAGGATAAACCCTAGAAATCCTGAATCAAGTAGGTCGGGCGCTTGGTACTTGTCCCACGCCCTTCCACTGTGGGGTCGCAGAATTCTCTTCTCCGTGACTCGTCCAGTTTTAGAAGCAGCCAGCCGAGTGTTACAATGGGAGCAGTGAAACTCTTACTATATGCCCAAGGTCTGTGACCCAGGAACATACATCTATCAAAATTGACCGAGGTGCCTCGGATTGTGGGAACCTTAGTTCAAAAACGGAGAGATGAAAAGGCATCCCCAAACGTAGCCTTCTACCAACTATTCACATTTCAAATTTTTTATTTCAATTATATACATGCGCAAAAGGATGATGTTATAAGAAAAATAATTAAATTGTATTTTTATGTATAATTAAACCATTGTAACAAATGTTGATTAGGAATTATGAAAAAAAATTTAAAACAGAAATATAAATACAATGACAATTTGTGAAATTTATGGACTTTTTTCGAATTGTTCAGGACAGAAATTAATTTATTTTACCGTACTGAAAAGTAGCTCCATGACCGACGTAAAAAGCATCCATTTACAAAACGCATTGTGTGTTAAAATGCTGCATTCTACACAATTTTTCAGAATAATTTTGTTCTCTTCACAATCTTTTATTGAGAATGTGAGTTGCACATATTTGAATAAGTTATGTTCATCTGCACAAGTGTTTCGTGGAAGTTTATTTAAGTGTGCATAAACTTTTGAATACGGCATTGAGCATAAAAATAAATCATATTTAACTGACCAAAATTCTGAAAACTTGATCCGGGTTCCCCTTAAATGGAATATTAAAATTGATCCAACTACTAGACTAATGTAATTGTGTTTACTTTTAGCAAAATCATGAAATATTCTAAGAAGCATATATATTTTGGAAACAAAACGAATGTGGCTTTATATTGACCATTTGAATACAGAGAACGACCGTGAATTTTTTTTTCACAAAAATTATAAGAATGTTATAAATTACCACTGTGAAGATAAAATTTGCTTTGTTAATTTAAATAATTAATAGGCCAGATTAGATAGTGATCTGCTGAAATAGAGTAATATTTAATTAAGGTGGCTATAGAATGTTTTAAATCAGAGAACAATAACTTCTATCATTACCGTATATAAACTGTACAACCGAATGTATAAACTATATTTCATCATTTTTTCATGATTGTCAAGGACATTCTACTTAATTTTATATTATTAGCATCTATATCAAGAACAATGTAATTAATTTGCCCCAGTCGTAAACATATTGAGTGAAAATGTCGTATTGAGTACTAAGTAAGAGGTGTGAAATATTTGGGTTAAATTTTTAAAGTTTTAAATTGTTAAACTCTGTTAATTGGATATCGTTACATCATTGAATTGAATAATGAACCTTTCACAGTGTTAGTTATCGATCTGTATATTGTATTCCATATTAATGATGTTCCTGGTTTCTATTAATACCCACATATCCGGCACATAATGCAGATGACGCGCATTGAATAAAAATAAATGTTGTCAGAATCCGCTCGAATATTAAAAAAGTTGACAATTCGTTGCAAAGCTTGACGGAAAGGCTTACCACAAATACAGGCGTTGCTACCGCGAAATGTAACCTGCCATATTAATGAATGTTTCGTTTATGTTATTAAAATTTAAATAGATTTTTGTTGATAAAATGAAAATATATTAGTTGCGTTTTGGATAAATTTGTTTCGGGTGTCGACGAAATTTTTAAATTACATACTGTAATTCAATTTGTGTAAAACATGTTAACAATTTAAATAACACTTGAAAAATATTATCACTGTATTTGATGATTTACGTCGATTACTGTTAGTTTCAGCAACTGTTTCAGTGACATCAAACGTGACATTATTCGGAAACGCATCGCACGTATGTCTATTGAATCGAATCCACAACAGTTGAATGTTAGATTCTTATTACTTTTATTATTTTCATTAAAGTCCTTTATAAATTAATTGGTATTCAGAAATTAATAAGAAATGCAATCCGTGCAAAAACTGAGGACATTAAAAAATTCCAAGTTGTTGGAATTTTCGACGTATTATTTGACATGTCTTCACTGTATTAAATTCTGTTTTCGAACTAAATTATTCTTAACGTCGAAGGAAACATCAGTTTTTTTTCTAAATAGTTGACAGCCTTTAGTGAACATTATATATTGTAATAATCAACTAATTGATTTAATTAAATGAAATATTAATAAAAAATTTAGGCGTTAATTAAATGAATGATTAACAAAAAATTACATATAAAATATAATTTATTATCAAAGTGTGGCTTCAAGAATCAAAACAATTAAAATTTTAATATCTTCAGGGTCTTTACTGGGTTAGATGATTAGGACACGATAAAAGTAGAATTTGACTAATTAACAATTCAAAATATTATTTGCTTAAAATTAAAACAATAATTCGATCAATTATGATGAAAGAAAACTAGAAGAAAGCGAACGAACGAAATCTGACTCTATCCTTTAAATAGCGTTCATAGTTTTGGTTTTTGTTACTTACATACTGTTCGTCTGGTACCAGTATTCTTTGTTTCCCCTACACAACACGATAAATGAAAATTGTTATTTAAACAGATTCTAGTTCTCACAGAATTTACACGCTCACCAGCGAAAAGAACGCAGAAAAATTTCCGGAGCCTTGGATGAACCTCTCCTTGGTCAGCAATCGGATGTCGTCTTCCCTTCAGTGTATAATTGTTCGAATTTGCCTTATTACTGGAACTGATGATTTGCAGATTGTTTGTAGACTTATACTGTTATTTTTATTGATTTGAAATAGACTGCAAGGTATCACGGTGAAAAATTTGTTATAATGTGCCTCCTTTCCTGGCTGGCTGTAGACGTAAAACTGGCTCAGACTTTCCTGCGCGCAAACGCCATTTCGACTTTTTCGAGATAGCAGCCGAGCTCGCTTCTCCATTGTTGCTTTGTTCGATCAGACCGCTATAATGGATTTATCAAACAATTCAGATTTTATGTCCAAGCAATTACTGGCCTAATTAATTGGCATTACAATATAGAAAATTAAAGGAGCTTAAAAATGTAACATTTCAGAACAAAATTAATCTGGCAGATGAGTTCGAAGATATGATGCGAAAACGTTATTTTCAGTTTAGAAAATTGACATTGTTGAATGCGCGGCTGTTGTGAGGAAGAGTGACCAAATCTAAGAAACGAAATGGTATTGCTTCCCATTAATGTGATTTGAGACCTGAAAGAGCGGAACGGGATTTTTGAAAGACTGCATCGAATCATAATAAGTATTTCATGCTATCACGGGGATCGGGATGAGTTTGTGTAGATGGATAGTTCTTAGAGTTAGTAGGGAAAAGTTTACCAAGAAATAAGTTATACAATGAGTCAGAATGATGTAGTGAGAGAAACTACGTCAGAAAGAAAAGTTAATAAAGGTATTATGTCGGTGAGGAGTAATTCGCTGAGACACAGGAAATGGAAGAGAGTTGGTTTGTAAGTCGAGGAAAAAATAACGTAAATATTTAATTGTCAGGAAGCGTAACTTAAGAAATCCTATTTTTCATCCTGCAGGATGTCATTTTCTGAGCAAAAATAAATGCAATAAATAAGTGATTAAGACACAAAACCCACTTTTGAAGTTAAATAATTAAAAATAAGTGTATTTTTATTTATTTCTAATTGGTGAAACAAACGCAATGCTTGATTTAGAATCATCAGTATACTCAATTATTTAAGTATTGTTTTATCAATATATAATGAAATATTTCAGGTTTATATTTTTATGTTGTGTGTACGTATTTATATATATCGCAATTTAAGTTTGTGTATTTGTTTGACAGGGAAAGTGAAGCGAAATTCATAGTTTAATTAATTTTTAGAGCGGTAATTTAATTTCACGAGAAAATTTTCTACAGAAAACCTTACTTAAAAATGTAACGAAAAGGAAAAAGTATATACCGCAACCTTTATATATTGTAGAGATTACCAATGTGTAAAGAAATATTTATCTAAATTGTTTCTTCAATTATTAGCGGCGCAACTTTGAGACTGAGCATTGTAAGGAACAGCATTTTTTATCTCAAGAATGGGATCTACGAATTGTCGTCGAAAAAGCGGATATAAGACGCTTAGGATTTTAGTAGAGAGACAAGGAAGCCTGCGAAAGGATTCTCTCGCAGGTAAACCTTCCCAGAGAGCTCTGGCGGGGGCTACCTTTGGGGATGCCTTCACATCTCTCTCGTTTTTTGAATTAATGTTCCCATTTACCGAGGCACCTCGGCCTGTTTTGAGAGGAGTATGTTCCGGGATCGCAGTCCTTGGGCATACGGTAAGAGTTGTTCGCTATTCATATTGGAATTGGTCAAGGCACGGCGAGGGGAAACCTGCGACCCGACAGCTAACCCCTCTCCCGCCATCGGAAGGGCGTGGGACAAGTACCCAATGCCCGACCTACCTGATGCAGGTTTTTCTAGGGTTTTCCCTGCTTCATTTTTAGGCGAATTTCCGGGTAGGATCCTTAAACCATAACCCGGGGGCCCTAGTTAATCCTTGGCTACCTTCCTCTACCCTTCCGCATCCCCCTTTTAAATCCCTTTCCTATGCTATAAGAGGTGAGTTGCCACTATGTGGGTTACCCTATACATAGGCTGTCTACACCTCAAATAAAAAAGTAGAGAGCAGTATGTTGTGAGAAACGGTCACTCATGTGTGTTCTGAGAGATGGAGCAATGTGTTGTGGTGAATCGGCCAATGGAGGCCGAATTCAGCAAAGTATAAGCTGAATATATCAGCTTATGTATTAAAGAGATTTTCCACAGCAAAACCGAGTTTGATAAGACATACGAAATTAAGTAGAAAGGCTCCGTAAGTGTTTTAAAGTGTTACGACAAAATGTGAAAAGTATAAAATCAATAAAAATATTTTTTTTTTTAGGGTAACAGGCTACATGAGGGTGATCCACATTGGGCAACTCCCCTTTAATAGCGTAGGAAGGGATTAGAAAGGGGGGATGCGGAAGGGTAGAGGAAGGTAGCCAAGGGTTACTAGGGCCCCCGGACTATGGTTTAAGGATCCTACCCGGCATTCGCGTAAAGAAATGCAGGGAAAACCCTAGAAAAACCTGCATCGGGTAGGTTGGGCATTTGGTTCTTGTCCCACGCCCTTCCGATGACGGGAGAGGAGTTTGCTGTGGGGACGCAGCTTACCCCTCGCCATGCCTTGGCCTGTTTAGGAGGCAGCTGGCCGACTATTCCAATAGGAATAGCGGACAACTCTTGCCGTATGCCCAAGGTCTGCGACCCCGGAACATACACCTCTCAAAACAGACCGAGGTGCCTCGGCATGTGGGAACCTTAGTTCAAAAAAACCAGAGAGATGTGAGAGCATCCCCAAAGGTAGCCCCCGCCAGAGCTCTCTGCATCCGGATCCCAATAAAAATATTGTTCTACTAAAAATTTAAAATAATAACTTTGCATAAACAGGTACAAGACAGCTCAAAATAAAAGGGTACGAAAAACTTTCTTTTGTAAATATAAATTATTCAAATATAAATTTACTGTCAGATTTCTATAGTATTATATATTCAGTGTATGCAATTTTGTCAACTGACAGTGCAGTTGTGTCACTCTACGATCTTCTTCACACCTGAGGAAAGGCTCAAGGATCCCAGAAACGTAGTCTGAATTGGCTAACTTTCTTATTCAAATTTTGTTATTGTAAATTAAATTCATATTTTGCTTATGTGACTTTGTGATAATTATAAATCACTGTTTTTATTAGAGGCCTTTAATTTGGATTCCCTTGAAAGCTGAGGCATTTACTTCTAAACATAAAATGTAAAGTCAACGGTAATCAAAATTGTCAATTAAATAATCTTTTGTTATCTCTTTAAAAATCTTGGTTTAATTTCAACGTAAAATCCTGTAAACTTTTCCTTTGTTTACTTTTAATTAAAAGTGTATTCCACATAATTTGTCCCCAACGTGGTGGCATTTTTGTTATTAAATTGTGTTTAATACCACAATATATTAACAGAATTAATTATACCGCGATAGTTATAATTTTTGTTGTTGAGAAATCACAACTTAAGTTGCCTGAACGAGTACTAGAATCTTTCATAAAAATCAAAAACGGTATTCAACCCACGACACCTTGATTGAAGAAGGTTCGTTAAAGTTGAGTACCTTGCATTATTGCGGAAGCTGTAAAAGTTTGTTTTAAATATATATTTTAACAATTAAATTAATTGTAATATTTCAATTAATAAAGATCTGAAGTAGATTAAAGTGAAATCTTTAAAAATAAGTATAATGCTTCTTTAACTATTTCAGATTTCAAAATTATAATAGTAGAGCTAGTTATAGCTGAGTATTTATTGGTCGTATTAAGAGTCTCATAGATATAGAGAATTTAATAACATAGTTTGAACCTTAACCACATTGACGACCATTACGTTAGTGACAAAGATCCTCCATTTTTTTCCACCGGCATTTATATTTATTAATTCATTACTTGCGTATTTTTAAGACTGTTACATGTTAATCGTTTACATTTTTCTATGAAATATATAACTTGATAAAAATTAATAGAAATGAAACATTATTTCTTAAAAATTCTTAATAATTATTCGCTTGGATTGAAAACATAAGGTGATTTTCCATTCACTTTGTTTCTAAAAAAAAGAAGAAAATTCGAGAAACAGAGCCTTGTGATGGACACCTGTGCGGCAGCACACAGCTCTACATTGATGTATATAATTACGCGTCGCGGGCCGTGGGAAGTTTGACATGTGACACGAGTCAGGTCACAAAGTTGATCAGATTCCCAGACACTCGACTCTGGCCAACAGTTTGCAGCTCTGTTGTTTCATATTTTGTTAGCGCCAACGAGAAATTGATTTATACTTTGACTACGAAATTATTTTGCATGATTTTTTTTTTTACAAAACTAATTCATGACATCTAAACGAGCGCTAATTACTACTAATAAACATTAAGACTCAAAATTCTCGTGTCTCTCCTCAAAATATGAACTTTATTTTTATATTACGTACATTTTCATGGGTTAATTTTAAGTGAAAAATTATCCTGAATTAACTTCAGACAACTCTTAACTCTATTTAATTTTCACCGGTCTGTTGTGTGATGTTGTAACATTGATGTTAATGTTAATGTTGGCGTGAAAAAGTTCAACATACTTTATAGCTCATAATGGAGTATTATCGAATAACCACATTGTGAGATCAACTCGTAATCGTGTGATCATGATATCCTGATGGAGGTTTTTGCGGCATTATTTCTTTACGTTCTTGTTGAATAAAAAAAGTAGCATAAACTGGATTGAAGATGAAAAATTCTGCATAATCATACAAAATTAATTCTGGGAATGACTCCCAGTCTTTTAGTAACCACGGTTCATAATATAACTTATGTATATTGTAATAATCAACCAAATTTATCGATTAATTTGGTCCACGTTATGGGGCCAATTTGTAATAATTAACAAAGTGAGGTTATTTAAATGAAAAAGATAAAAAATTATCAAATAAAATAATTTATTTTCCTCTAGTGGCTTTCAAAGAATAAGACAATTACAAACAAAATTTGAGATCTGTTCTCTCAGGGCCTTTACTGGGTTTGAGGATTTACAGTGAATATTATTGAATGATCTGATTAACAATACAAATGAAAATTTACTCGAAAATAATGTGCTGATAAATGAAAGAAAAACTACAAGAAAAACGTACGAAATCTGACTTTAACCTTCTAGTTAGCATTTACAGATTTATTAAGGTTTTTGTTACTTACGCATTGTTTGGCTGGTACCAGCATTCTTTTAGTGCTTCAAAAAGTGCACTATATTGCAATATCTTTACACAGATTCTAAGTTTTTCTCACAGATTCTACACTTACGGAATTTCTAGGCTCCCAGGAACTCGGACGATCCTCTCCAAATTGATCAGCTATCTGATGGCTGCTTGCTTACAGGAATCATACGAGTTGCAGATTTCTTTATAGTCTTTTACCGATTTACTGATCGGTTTGGATTGAAACTCCGAATTAGCTCAGTAAAGATTCATGTCTATCCTTTCGTGGCTGCTCTTAGACATCGACTTCTCTATTCCGCTCCTCTCTGTAGACTTTACTCTTTCGCTCCTCGAATTTGACTTTTGCTCCACGCTGCTGACTGCCAACTGACTATGCTTTTGCGCGCGTAAACGCCCTTCCGCGCTCTCAATAATAGGAACAGAGCTTACCACTCATTGTCGCTCTGCTCGCTCTCGCTATAATACAAACTGTTCGCTAACAATTCAAATTTATTTAAAAACAATTAATTGATTAATTAATTGGCATTACAATATAATTTTTTGGTAGGTTTCCAATGTCTTCACAACCAATTGGTGGCATTCTTGGTAAACATTAGATGACATACGGGATTTAGCAAGTGAATTTGAAAAATTATTCATTACAGCTATTCCTTGTCAATGTAGTATTTATCCTAATGTATTTGAACAGCCTTCCCAAACATTATTTATCAAAACTGCCAAATTGAAATATTAAGTGGCACGTGTGCTAGTTTATTAATCGATCCGTGACTCGTTCAAATACCTGCGTTACCTGAATTATAATGAACCGAAAGTACTGGGTGGTGTGTTTAGGGACTATTATTGGCGTGGCGGAGGGTGTGAACTCGCGAGAATGTTCTAGATCCATCAGATATGTGGTACGGCACAGATAAATACACGTAAAACTTTGCGCGGAAGTCAGTTAAGAATTTCAAGGGCAAGACACTTATTTAGTTTTCAACAATATCATCTTCAAGAAATATATTGTTGTAGCTATTTGTTTCTCAATTACTAAAGCGTCAAATATAGTAAATGTTGGCGGCAGTTTCAGAAGTTTTAAATATAAATGGGATTTGTTTGCTTCTGAATAATTTTAAATAAATTTATAAACCAATAAATTTTTCGATGGTTCATCATACAACATGAACACCAATATATTCTGAAAAATGTGATAGTTTTTAAATTCGGGTTCAATTGTGAAAGTTGAGTCGGAATTGCATATATTTTGAAGGATGTGATACAGTCGCAACTCTGAGAGTAAAAGATTGAACTATATGCAATTTATTTAATAAATGCGCAAGAACACGTTTAAAGGAAACCACATGAGAACGATTTAAAATATAGAATGCGAAATGGGACATTACGAAAATTAGCGTAAGTGAACTTCTTAACGTTTTATAATACTCTGCAGTGAATTTTCACTAGAAGCGGTAAATATTGTTTATAGTTCTTCTAATGCCGCATTGTTGAAAATCGAGTTAGATGAAAACGGCCAGACTTGTTGGCCAATGAACCAAGCGACAACGACCAATCCAATAATTGAATTTTTGTACGTCACAACGGAAACCTCTTTAGAGATACTGCGCTTCAACTTTATATCATATCAGCTTTTATCACCCTGACTCTTTCAGCGACTCAGAAAGCTATTGTATCCCTTTCCTCAGGTAACGCAGTGATGAAATAGTACCGTAATGTGCACTGCTGTGTTATGTAACAGTGGTTAAACGACGGGATAAATTAATTATGTCCACTCCTGCATATCCCAGTTCAGTAGCATCCTTTACGTACAGAATTTACATTCTCTTTACGTGCTGAAGTGGAAAAAAAAATATCCGTGAAGTACGCATTAATTGCTATCTCGACAACGTATGGAAAACATATTCAATGTGTGGGGAAGACCAATTGCAGAGATTAACTCGTAAAAATTTAATGATAACAAAAACATGATTTTTCTCATAAATATAAAATGAATAATTATAGCTATAAATACAAGAATTTATCATTTTGTTTAACTAAACTTTAAACACTGGGAAGTTAAGTCTCGAGAAGGAACGATAGTGATATTATTGAGCTCTTCAATTTCGATTTTACACACTGAATTTCCATAAAATGTTTGAGTAAAATTGATAGTTAAATCTAGTGTGCTTGTACAACAAGAATCATTTAATCTGATTGGCTCCAATTGCTGTGGGGTAGGTATAAGAAGTCCCCAATGTTACCAAACCTAAACTGTATGGTCGAAACGATGTAGAATGTGTATTTAAGTGTTAATACGAAGATAATGTTAGAGGTACGCTTGGTTATGAAAAGTTATTTATTTCCTATTAATGCACAAGCAATGTATGTATTTTAACTTTGATTTGATTGAAGATAACTGGGTGCCCGGCGTTGCCCGTGTACTGCTTTATATAAACCCGAAATTTTTTTAATTCTATATTAATCTTTAGTCAAGCAATGATTTAACCTAAATCTAACTGTTCCTAGTTCAGTAGATACTTTCGAGCGATAGTGCATTAATTGAACAGCTATAAAATACATTGAATTTTATTGCATCAATCCCACCAAGTGTTCCTCCGAATTTCTTTACGAGTAGAATACTTAAATATACCCCTTGAGTATTGCAGAATATAATTGTTTCTCAGTCTTCAGACATTTCGAAAGAATAAATTGATGAAATTGTTAGCTAGATTCATAATGTAAATAAATAGTCGCCATAATGGAGTCATTAATATGGATCGAAAATTAACTTACATTTTCCGCAAGGATCGTCAAGTATTTCATATTGTTTTTTGTTATCATTCGATTGAGTATTACTGGATAAAATTATACTTTTTATGCAATGAACATTTTTCGGCTTCATTTCATTACGGAAAAAGGAACTATTTCCTTTGTTCGTCGCGTAGTAACGTCTCTCTCTCGCGTGACGTCATGGTATCTTGGCGCAGTTATTTAACACTTAATGATCACTTTTTTTAATTATAATTCTTTTCACATTTATGCTAGGGGTTTCTCAGTCCAACAGTAACGTTTCTCGTGTTTTGAAGGATATGTGTATCAATTTTTGTTGCAATATGTCCACATGTTTAAATTTGTATAGAAGTAAACGTAAATACATACATACAAACATAAATACTTTTTTATTATTTTAGATAAATGATTATGGTTACGAATATGGACGAAAGCTCCTAAACGTATGACGACGGTTAAGATAAAATTAATTCGATCAAGAGTGAACCTGTCTTTCGTAATCCTCTATCGATATTCTAGGAGTTTATTTTAATAAATAGCCATTTTGTACACTCAAATACAGACTTGCGAAATGGAACAAGTTTATAAAATCACGGGATAGAGTCTCGAGTGTTCTGAGAAACGTTTCTCGTGTTTTGAAGGATATGTGTATCAATTTTTGTTGCAATATGTCCACATGTTTAAATTTGTATAGAAGTAAACGTAAATACATACATACAAACATAAATACTTTTTTTATTATTTTAGATAAATGATTATGGTTACGAATATGGACGAAAGCTCCTAAATGTATGACGACGGTTAAGATAAAATTAATTCGATCAAGAGTGCACCTGTCTTTCGTAATCCTCTATCGATATTCTACGTGTTTATTTTAATAAATAGCCATTTTGTACACTCAAATGCAGACTTGCGAAATGGAACAAGTTTATAAAATCACGGGATAGAGTCTCGAGTGTTCTGAGAAAGGTAATGTACTCGTAGTACTAATTCCCAGTATTGAATTAGCACCTTAAGAGTCTAAATTAAATAAGAAAATCATATTTACATGAAATATATACGAGAATTTTTGTGAACGACTTCTTTGAAGTGGCTTTCGTAAATTGGCTTGCTCAGGCTAATGGTTTTCAGCGGGCCACACTCGTATTCCCTTACCCTGGATAATTCTTACAAATTAGCAGACGCCTCTACAATTTACTTTTAAGCAATTAGTTCTCATAGAATTTACAATGAAACAACTTTTTTAAATAATCAACAAATTTTTTGCAAAAAACTTTTTTGTTGACAAAATTTCTTTATTAAAAACACTGTGTTTGTTTTTTAATAACGAAACTTTGTCAACTTAAAAAGGATCTATATTGGCTGTAAGATCCTAATAATAAAATTGGTCAATACAGTTTTTTTCACACGAAAGAAAATAAATATCGATTCTAGTTAACGTTAAAAGCTGAAAAGTTAAGAATTTTTGAAATCGGAGGATTCTCTTTTTAACACCCTGTATTTGTTATTTCACGATTCCGAATACTGGAAATAAACTCCAAAAGACACTGAAATTTTAATGATGTATGTGTTTTTATGACGTCTGACGAATGTGGCCGGTAATTACCATAATTAATTGTTCCCGATTCAAAGAGTTGGCATGACTTGAAGCTAATACGAAAGTATCTCTTCAGTGTACGCTGATATAAGAACGTCAGACAGGAAACGTGGATTGTATAGAATGTTTAATATATCAAATCGTTTATATCAGTGCAAGGTCTTTGATGTGACATTAGCGCGCACCAGAAACACAGATTTGCAGCTGAGTGCACACATTGAGCCATTTGTGAAAACGTTTGAATTGAGACAGCTCTATGTTGAATATTTAGTATATTTGATTCGTGCCGCAGTAATTAGCCGGTTGCAACGATATGGATATTCTAATCTATTCCACTCGCTGATCGACACATGAAATATTCAAAGTGACACAGAGGAAACGCTCTATTAATATACTGCAATAACAGCCACGTAGCAACAATTAATTCACTATCAATATTTCGCTTAAAAAATAGAAGAATTTCAGAAGGCCGCAAACTAATCAAATCAATTATTTTGTTATTTAGTTAACGCATTAAACGTTACGGTGGCTTAAAAGACGTGGAGCGATTGTTGCTCTAATGAAATTTAAGAAAATTATTAACTGGGTTTCTGGCGTTTTCCTACTGTTTATTTATGTAATAATGAAAAAGGAATTATTGGACACTAATATAGGTCACTTTCGAATATTTATATAATTACTGAAAACTGTTGTAGGCCATTTTGGATGGAGCCTACACCAATAACCACAGTAATTTCTCTTCTTTCCAGTTCATAATGCTACAGTTACCAAAAGTAAAAAGAGAAATCAGACAGGAAAATCCTCGGCGGTTGGTACAGGAAAATTCAGAGAACAAAATCAGTTCGAAATCAAAACTTTATTTATTTTCCTGGAGTATTTAATTTCTTCAATCAATAAAACAATGTTTTATGCAAACTGTATCAAATTTGTATTATATAGCCTGTATAACTTTGAAAAATACACCGTTATATCTGCAGATAGTACAGTTATACAGGTAAGACATGCCATTAATTATTGTTTTACGTTTTGTTACATTATAAATCTATATCTCGTGAGAAATATCAATGCGTACGAAATGCGCAGGAGGAGAAGGGAGATGGAGGGGAATACTGTCGTCATGGTGGGGGAAATCCAACTTGGAGACAAGCTGCATACTTCAATACATTCGTTATATGTTTACGATCGGCATATACAAACAGCGACATGGTATTTTTACAACCACCTTTATTTATCATCTCTTAACCTTTACGGATGAGCTTTTTTATCGAACAATCTATTTCCTTGAGCAATATTTTCAAAATAGTTATTCCGCTACCAAGTAACAAAGGTTCGTGTTAAACTGAGCTCCTGCCTTCTTCCTCTACAATCCCAAGCTAGTGGTCTGCTGCGGATCGTATTTTGACACGACTAACTATTTGTTCTCCACTTAAAACTACAAATTACTTAGGAATATACATACAAAAATAACTTTTACGACGTCATTAATGATGTTTATCTCGAGACTAAAGGGTTCCAAAGTTATTTGAAAATGTGTTATACATTTTTCTTTGCGAATATTTAACATAGTCTTGTTGGTACAACTAAAGTGGACTAGATACTCATAAGAAATTGTTGACCCAATCTTCTGTGAGGAACGAAGATAAATTTTATGTGTTTGGAACACTCGAGAATAGTAAAAACAGAACAATTTGATGGGTCGGAGGTTTTTAACAAAAAATAATTCATTAAATGAATTAAATTGATACACTGAACGCAATCAATCTATGGCATCCGTTATTCATTAAGGAAAGAAATATATGCCTTACTGTGAGCTTCAGTTAAATCTTATATACAACCACAATATATGAAAGTAATAAATTTGATCACAGACTTGTGCAACATTTACATAAATTATGGAAACGATAAAAGTGTTTTATGTTCTCATCTAATGATGAGTCGCTGGGAAGAGATGAGAGAACACGATACACACAGTACGAGGAGTACTTTGTCGGGATATCTGGGACACGTCTAGCTCTAGGTACCGATACAGCTCAAACACTGGGTGCTGCCTCTGCGCTGTCGCGATAAGAACACAGCAGAGACACACTGTGCTAAATGGGCCGCAAAATAGCCGATTTTCTGCTCCATGTAAACACGCGGCGAAAGGCAATAAATAAAAGGCTTCAGCCTAAGAGGAAATTTAACACTGTCGATATCATCCCACATTTAATTATTACAAATTACTGAAAGAACGTGATGATTTATGTCTGATATTATTGAAACACCCCTTTATGATGATTTCAAGAAGCTTCTCATAAATATGAGAATTATTTTAATAATGTTTAACAAATTATGACCCAATAAATTATATAAATGAAATTATTAAGCATACGAAACTCAAGTCTCTCTTTTTATGCGAACCATCGTACCTCAGGATGCCAAATAAGGAAATAAATATTGAAACGAGTTAGCGGTTTCTTAACTCATCAGCAGTGAGAGCTGTCCTCTATTTCTATTGGAATAGCCGGCTAGCTGCCTCCTAAACTGGCCACATATGGGACTACTGTTTTTTTAATTTTTTTCCCCACGTTGATTATTACTTCAGATCATAGGTTTCAAGCCCGAATGTGTTCATTAAAATATTGTGGATCTCATAGGTTCTCATAAAAATCCTTCGAACAAAGGACCACTTATATTAAAGTCTGATACATTGTCACTATGAGTTACCACATATATGGTTATATCTGGATAAACTGGTACGGGGAACTCTTCACTCTGTAAGGCAGGAATCAATCATCTGATAAAAGAATCTTTTCTTTAGCGTGTAACTGCAGAAGTTTTCGTTAGTAAATTACAAAATAATAATTGCCTGAATGGTCCTTTCCTTCCTGCAAACCGTGGGGACCTCGAACGAAATAATGTGAATATAGACAATATAATATATAGCAACACTAAAGTAATAATAACTTATATTCATGTTCTGGTTGTTTTATTTTCGCTTCAAACTATTTTGAACTCTCTTGAAGGTTACAAATATTTCAGAAATTGTATGGATGATGATAAAAAAAACACTATATTTTTTCTCTAGTGAGACGAAATGAAATAAATTATTTCGGCACAGAAATCTGTCAGAACATGTTCACAGTAAATTAATTACTCGGCTAAAAATGAAAATCTAGCGCAGTTTCTCTTTTGGTGCTTCCGTAATTATATATTGAATAAAACAACTGCAGGAAAAAATGGACTGTAATTGAAAAGCAGCTGCCGCAGAACATTTTGATTTGTTGTGATAAAGTATAAATTTTGAGGTTCTTAATATGTTGGTAGCGATTGTGATATTTCTCATACTACGTCATTACTCATTCTCAAAAATCTTACAACTTATGGTTTTTATGCATAAAGTTAAAAAAAATTGTACTGCCAAGTATAAAATGTGCGTTAATGTTAGTGAGAAAAGTTGATTTTATGAATGGAAACACTTTGTAAGTTCTTATTATAACATACAAATCCAAAAACAGTTTCAATTTAAATTAGAAAATTTATATGAAAAAATTACTTTTACAGTGTTTTCAAATTAATTGACGTATCCCTCACAAATGCCCTTCTGTTATTAATTTCAATATTATTCACATCACACAGTAGCTTTCATTTCCTCCACACGTAATGCTATCTGCTACTGGCAAGTCAAACGTATCTGTCAGGAACAGAGTTCAATTGTACGCGATCTCCGACAACAACCGTCATGTGAGCATATACTGTATCTACGAACATTTATGGAACAATGGGTTAATTCACTTTCAAAAGGCATTACTTCGTCTTCACTGTTCTATAATTGGCTCCGTCATTTTCAGTTTTCTGGGTTAACAGAAAGGGAATAAGTGCCTAAGTCCAAACTTATAATGCCCAGAAGGTTACGTAGATAGATTTATTCACCATTAGCCCTCTAAAGAGGAAATAGGATTCGTCACAAATATACAGTAGATAAATTACATATAAACATATAATACACAAAAACACACACAAAAATTCATATCTGTTTACATTTGTCTAGTAACTACAATCATACACACTATCTTTAGGAAACACGCACACGGCACTAATCACTTACTGGTATTAATCTCCTGTCGCTAGGTACAGAGGGATGTCGTCATAGATATTTACTAAAACAGAAAGCAGAGGCAGGAAAACAGAGCCAAAAGGGGAAAACTGGACGAACTATTTACATATTTATAGCATATTCGGCAATTTTGTAGGCAAAACAGTTCAACGAATGTGAGACCGATTCAAAAATTCGTGTACAGAGTAATAAGCTTCATTTACTAGGAACGTTTTACACTCCTTGACGAATGAGTTGTAGTTGTTGAGGTTCTTTACATGTTCAGGAAGGCTGTTAAATGGTGCGATACCGGAATAATGAACGCTAGACTCGTAGAGACTGAGGCTGTGCTTGTCAGACCTGAGAACTTAACGGTTCCTCCGTGATTGTCCCCGTTACTTGCAAAAAGGATCATGTTGCGTTTAACAAATTTTAGTATTTCTAATATGTAAGCGCTAGGTAGAGTCAGAATATTAAGTCTTTTGAACAGATGTCTGCAGCTTTCTCTAGCATCAGAACCTGATATAATTCTAATGGCTCGTTTTTGCAGTTTGAAAACATCCACACTACGAGAACAATTGCCCCAGTTGGCAATACCGTTACACATATGTGAATAAAAGTAGACAAAATAGACTAGAGAAGCAGTTTTGGTATCAACTTTTTGCATCAATAGTCATCAATGATTAACAAACAGAACTAAGTTTGCGCACGAGGCGATCAATGTGCAAGTTCCATTTTAATTTACTGTCGACCTGCAAGCCGAGGAAAGTCGGATTATCTGAGAACTTATCCGTTACGATGTTGTTGGTTTCTGTTGTAAAACAAACTAACTTAGTTTTCTGTACATTGAGCGTTAATTTATTGGCGGCGAACCAAGTATTTAGGTCTCTAAATGCAGTCTCTATCTTCGCATTGAGATTATTTAAATCAATGTCCGTAATTAACAAATTAGTGTCATCTGCGTATAAGACAGATTTTATAGGGTCCATATATTCTGGATGATCGTTAATATACAAAAGAAATAACAGGGTACCTAATATTGAGCCCTGAGGCACGCCACAAGAAATGCCCTCCCATTCTGACAAGTGCACCTCACCAGCTTTGTTTTTTAAGGCTACCTTCAGTTTCCGATTGTTGAGATAAGATTCAAAGAGTGCCAAAGCATAATATTCTAATTTTTGGAGGAGTATGCTGTGATCTACAAGATCAAATGCCTTCGAGAGATCAGCAAAAATTCCGGCTACTTTCAGTTTTTCATCAAGGGAATTTTGTATACTTTGAATGAACTCGTACATAGCAGTGCTCGTGGATTTTTGTTTGAGGAAGCCGTGTTGAGCCGGAGTAATTACTTTATACTTCGTCCAGAATTCAAGTAAGTTTTTCTGTAAAATTTTTTCTAGTATTTTTGAAAATATCGGAAGTAGAGAAATTGGTCTGTAATTTGATGCGTCGGTTTTTGAAGATCGGAATAACTTTTGCAGCTTTAAGGGAGTCGGGAAAAATGCGGTAGAAAGACATGCGTCGAATATGATTTGAAGGGGAGTAGCTATGACGTCGGCACAGTAGTTCACAACTTTGCTTGAGATGCCATATATATATCCGCAGATTGGGTACATTTTAACTTTCTTCTTACGTTTATTATTTCGATATTGGTAACCGGTTGAAGGAAAATGGAATTCTGAACATTCGGTACGGCGTTTTGTAGCAGCTTATAAAAAGCACAACCTTCTGACGGCTTATTGTTAGAAAATTGATCCGACACGTGAACAAAATATGAATTAAATATACTCGCAGCGTCTCTGTTGGTGAAAGTTTTACCGTTGTCAACAAGCTTTGTATCTGTCGCGTTATAATTGACTTTACCTGAGATATTTTTAATCACCTCCCAAGTTGCTTTATACTCCGATGTATGCAATTTTTTAGCAGCTACAAGCACTTTCCTGTAGAAACGTCTATAAGATCGTAAGAAAGTCAAGAATTGTGTCGATGAATTAATATTTTTAAATTTATTCATTTGGCAGAGCCTTTCGCGAGAAACTATTATGCCTTTAGTTATCCAATTTTTTACTTTGATATTAAGTCTATTCTTTGATTTAAGTGGAGCTGTCTCGTTGATGACTAATAAGAAATAATTTAGAAAAGTTTCGAACATATCATTAGCATTATTAGTTTTATTAACATCTAAAATAATTTTATTCAAACTGCAGTGAAAAATAATAATGCAAATCGTTGATCCAACATTTATTACGCCAATGGTTAAGAAAGAGATCAAATAAGAAAAAACATTTCTGAGTCGTGTGTTGATTTCTTTTTTCATTTAATAAAACATTTATGACCTTATACAGACACTTTTTATTTATATTGTAACAATATATGTTATGTTACAATATAAATAAAAAATAAAAAGTATCTGTATAAGGTTATAAATTATTTTATTAATTCAAAACCTGACGTTAAATTAAAACTTTTTATTTTATTTATTTCAGTGACAGCCTACCTGAGGCTATTCCTTTAATAGCATATCTATTGATTTGAAAGGGAGATACGGAAGTAAGGTCCCGGGAAAAAGTTTAAGGTTCCTACCCGGTATTGACCTAAAAGTAATGCAGGGAAAATCCTAGAAAATCTGCATCACGAAGGTCGGACTTTTGTACTTGTCCCACTCCTGGGAGTTTGGTTTACGGATGCAGTATCGCCTTCTCCATGCCTCGACTAGGTTGTAAGCAACTGTCCTACTGTTCCAATAGGAACAGATGACAAGTCATACCGTATTCCCAATGGCTGCGACCTCGGACCTCTCAAAAGTGAACGTGTCCAGGCTCATGGAAATTTTACTTTAAAGTAAAGCGAGAAGAGGGCATCCTGACGCGTAAAATGTATTTGCCGCAGAAGTTTATTGTTTTGATAACAAAGAATAAATGTTAATAAATCTATTAGCTGGTAAACGTGAATGAGGAAGCTTGAGTTCCAAAATGATAAAAAAACTACAAAAAGAGTTGATTTTACAGAAAAATGATTTCGAGTTTTCTGATCAAATGAAAAATTTATCTTGAAATTGACTGCAACAACATTAATATCATTGTTAATTATATTAATAAATTGTGTATAAATACTGCTGGCTTGAAGCGCTAAAAATAATCAAAACAATACATAATGGCTCGAAATGTACTTGTGAGGGAAAACGATGAAATAGCTCGAATAAATAACAGCTACATCGCAGAGACAGAAAACGTGTTTTCTTTCCATTTAGATATTCCTTCGTATTTGTCTTGAATTTGGTTAGCACTTCAAATATAATAGAGTTCAGACTGGGTAAATTTTTAAACATATGCCTTTGTTTCATTTTGTATAATATAATGAATTATATTACGTAATGGAATACTTCACTATAATTGGCGAAAGGATTATATTATATAATATATGTGTAAATAAACGAATTCCTTAACAAGATATTCTCGTACTTCTAACAGAGTGAAAAAATCTAGTTTCGATTATGTTCACTGTCATCGTCTTGTGCTAGAAGAACCATAATTATCAACTGTGTTTGTTAGTGTACATCACTCAACTATATTGCCAAGTTTAAAAATATTTTTTGAAATCCACAACATTCCCAGAGTCCCACGTCATTTATCTTCAAATGTTACGGAATCTACATTACATGCATTCAATGAGATCGCCCAACCTCATGGTGTACAGAAATTATACCAGTCATTATTTATAATTTAAGGTCTTTTGGTTCTCTATCATTTTCCAATTTTTATTTATTTCGTTTATTACTGTTTTCATTGGAACGCAAGGAATGAAAAATAAGATAGAAAAAGGGGGCTATGAGAAAAGTGAGGTCAATGTAGAAGAAAAGAGGAGAAAAGAACTATATCAATACTTCACCCCTAGTAATAAAAATAAAGAAATAAATGAAAAAGAAGACGAATCACTAAAGAGTCAGAAAGATGATAAACAGGAAAAAAAGGAAGAATATCAACTATCACGGAATGACTTACATAAAGGGATTATCGGAAAATTTTGGGAAATTAATGGAAGACAACGGATTCAGGGAAGAGAAGATTTCGTGGAAACCGATGAGTAAAATAAAGAACATAATGCACAGTATGAAGGATAAGATTGAAAAGAACGAATTGCAAATATAAAATGTAATGTGATGGGTGCGAGAAAAAGTATATCGGTATGACGAGTATGGATATGGATAGTAGGATCCATTACCTGAAGGGAAATATGAAAGAGGAATCAATGACAAGGACGACATTTTCACAACTTTTAAAGGTTACTGGACATAAATGTGAGTGGACTAACTATGAGTTGTTAGAATTTGAAAATTCAAGAAAAAAAAGAGGGTTGCTGGAAGGGATATATACTCAAGAGCATTTAGAAGAACGTATGAATAAACGAACGGATGCGGGGAATATGGGGGTTTTCTATGCTAGTATAATCGAAAAAATAAAAAGATTGGGAAAAGGGTAATAGCACACTTGTGATAATTAAAATTAGGGGCGAAAAATAAAAATCTGGTATTAGCTATATATTTTAGAACATGAAGGCTTTAAAAAACTTTAGGAAATAATTAATGAAAATTGTAAAATAATGGAATAAAAATGTATGTCCGAGAAAATATTAAGTCTATTATCGTGATAAGTTCGAAGTATGAGAAATAAACTAACCAGATACAGGGATAGACGTAAACATATACTATCTTATGAACGACGGAAAACATTGACGTAATGCAATGATAAAAGTAATTGATGACATTTTAAAGTAGATGACAGGTATGAGCATACTAATGAAAATGTATTGTGATGTAATGTAAAAAATAATATCTATATGTTGTATGTTAAATTATGTATTATTGATGATTTTTTAAAAACAGGTGATTATTGCAAAGGTGCTGAAAGTTCTTGTGGTTTAATTATCTAATAAAATAATGATATGAAGAGAACTTGGGCTACCCTCATGTAGCCTGTTGCCCTAAAAAAAAATTATTTTTCACAGGAAAGGTCTGCGAGGGCTATTCTCTCTCAGGCAGTACCTGGGAGGGATCTTCTCTCGCAGGCAGAACCTTGTAGGAGGGATACGAAGGTGCTACCTTTGGGTATGCCTTCTCCTCTCCGTTTTTGAACTAAGGTTCCCACAAGCCGAGGCACCTCGGCCTGTTCTGAGAGGTGTATGTTCCGGGGTCACAGAGTTGTCCGCTATTAGCATTGGAACAGTCGGCCAGCTGCCTCCTAAACTGGTCGAGACACGGAGAAGGGAATGCTGCGTCTCCACAGCAAACTCCTCTCCCGCTATCGGAAGGGCGTGGGACAAGTACCCAATGCCCGACCTACCTGATGCAGGTTTTTCTAGGGTTTTCCCTGCATTTCTTTAGGCGAATACCGGGTAGGATCCTTAAAATATAGCCCGGGGGCCCTAGTTAACCCTTGGGTACCTTCCTCTACCCTTCCACATTCCCCCTTTCAAATCCCTTCCTATGCTATTAAAAGGGAGTTGTCCAACGTGGATTATCCTCATGTAGCCTGTTGCCCTAAAATCAAATAAGTAGTGGGAGTTTTTAATGCTCTTTTTATATGTCGTATGTAACAAATTTGTTTAACCTCAACTTGTATGTTATTTTATGTTCAAAGTAACTTGAAGAATTTAACTAGTTCCCGACGGTCTGAAGAACTGTTAATATAATCTTAAGAGAAATTTAAAGTGATTTGTGTTGAATTGATACATGTTTACATTACATTGAATGACCCTATTATTACATGAAACTATTTCAGATGACGTAGTGGAAATGACTTTCCACATGATATATGCAACATTTACATAGGTTTTCGTATTCTAACGAATCTAGAATCACCTATATTAAAGCAATATTATTTTAAAACCAGTCAACGTCTTTTATACTGTAACAGCTTTGATGGCTAAGTCAAAGAACCACTCTTATCTCTCTATAGGATAAACACGTGAATGAGATATTGAAAAAAAAGTCCTGGTTGGATGCGTCGCTCAATTGTTAAATGACGATAAAAAAACATTATCTGATTTAAATTGGACAGATGAAATATACAAGGCACATCGTTATATTTCCTACAAATAATAAAGTCCAGGGGAAAAAATTAGCTCAATCGCTACTTTTGTAATATCAGTCAACATTAACCTGTAATGTTCCTCATTATGTACTTAATATGTTTTGCCTGTATATTTCAACGATTTCAACTACATTAAAACAATGTTTAATAAAAATAATTTTAAACCCCGTGTTACATTTTGTATTAATTTGTAGACTGCGGAGTTTTATTCAATATTTTGTTAATAATTTTTATTAATTTGTAAAATCATGGTTACATCTGTAAGTCTACAACCTAATTTAGAAGGACTTTGTAAGTTTTTGTAATCGAGAGGAAAACTTGAAATGACAAGCGCGTTGAGGCTTAACTACAGTATTCGTCGCTAGTGGCTAATTAAGTGCGTATTGTGAACATTGTGACGTCAATTATTAATTGGCAAAGAGCTTTGTAGGCTGCGGTGCATGCCCGCACACGTCACCCGATTCACTGAATTATATGGCAGATTAATTAATTTTGACAAGTAACATATCGTCCATCAGGGACATACTGCACAATGCTTTAAGCGGCCATTTTCAATATAACTTTTGTAGCTTCTGTTTTAAAATTCCTTAAAAGTATGTGAGATGAATAAATATTAAGTTGTATACTCCACATTTTACAATAATTTATAAAATTTAACAAAACGAGTTTTTGTTCTAGGTAAGCATAACATAGTTTCTAGTATAGGTCGCGAGAAGTAGAAAGTCGTGTCAAGATATGACGCGTAGTTGCCCACAGCCCTCTGTGTATTCTAATTTAAATAACTATGTAAACAAAGGAGTTACCCGATTGTTAGGATGCCCGCCGAATGACCCTGAGATCTAGACAAATTATATTGTCTATAAAATGAAAATGTTCGTTTGTGTAATATATTACATTTTCAACTACGAGTAGTATTAAATTATTTATTTATTTTGTACAGCTGGGTACCCAGCGTTTCCCGAGATATCATTTATCCATAACCCCCGATTTTTTCGTAGTTTTTATGTAACGCAACTGGACCCCTATCCCTAAATGTGTTATCGGCCGGTTACAATCTTTGAAAATTTCTACCCCTGCCCAGAGTCCCCTCCCAACACCGAGCAATGCCCAGTTTGTCACAATGAAACTGAGAAACATCCATGACCCTCGAATTGACTCGAATCTCGGTCTATTCGCGTTATTTGCATGAAACGATCCACCAAACCCCACCCCTAAGCGTGCTCATCTACCACACCGAAAGGGATTGAAATTGTACGTTAACAAAGTCGTAGAAATATTCTCAATCTAATTAATTTTTAATATAATTATTAAAATTATTGAATGTTTACAAATTTCCATCCTGGACTGTACCCGTCTCTGGAAGTAAAATGGCCAGTAGAATGTCATAATTACACTCAGAGCCACGTATAACCCTGGATTTGACTCCAATTTCTGTTGTATTCGCGTTATTTTCTTGTAACGCCCGTCCACCCCCACCCCTAAGGTTGCTACTTTTCCATGTCGTAAAGGGTTGATTTTTACAAAGATAACACCGGTACAAACACTATCAGTCTCTTTGAGCCCTAATAATATTTATTTCCGACTCCAGTATCGGTATTTTTGGCATGTTTGAATATTTTAACCCCCGTCCACTCATCCCTAAGCGTGCTCCCCTCTCATATCGAAAGGGGTTGAAATTTAGAACATACGAATTATCATAAATGAGCTCAGACACATCCATTACCTCCGATTTGTCTCGAATCTCGCTTAAAATTTTACACACATAACAATGGCAAAAATATTATAAATCAAATTATCCCTGAAAAATATTTATTCCACCCAAATATCGACAATTAACATGTTTTAATATTTCCACCCACGTCAATCCGCGCCCCCGAGGGTTAAATGGAAATTTGAATATCATAATTAAACTCAGCGACATCCATAACCTCGGATTTAACTCTATTTTGGTTGTACTTGCGTTATTTTCTTGTAACGTCCGCCCACCCCTACTTTCATGGAGATTGGAATTACAAGTTATCTCATTACATATTTTCGATGTTCAGATGGCCAGACTAGAGTCTAATCATCTTGAGTTATGTAGTAGTTGTCTGATATTCCTGCACGTCATTACTGACCAAAGCCAAAAATGTAATCCAGGTATTTTTTTACGCTTCTGTAAACTATCAGTTACAAAGAAAAAAAACTTTTTTTTCTTAGCCTTTAGACTGATTATCGTAATTTGTCTTAAGAATACTTTTAGATTTATTTAGTTTTTATTTTAAAAATAAAGTTCCTTTCTTAAATCCTTATATTAAATATAGGAAGTAAAACATTTAAATTTCATACTATACGTATTGTGTATTTTTGTTGTTAAATTTAAGCAGGCTCCGGTAGAGGTTTGCACCGCAGTGGGTTACGGGTTGTCTCCGTATAACTGGCTCACCACAGCCTCGTCTCCTCATTTCCATTCTTTTCATGCAGCGCATAATGCCGACGTCAAGGAGGATGTCACAAGACCTCTGAAAAGCAGGTGAGCAAGATCCATAGACAGTGTACAGATGCTTCGCTACAATTAATACCTCTACGAATATTAGCTTATTTTAGTCTCTGTAATTTGTATTTATATCTTTGAAAGAAAACTAATGAGCAAAATTAGTCAATCATAATTCATCTTCAAGCGTCATACAGACTTAAAAACGTTGCGCAAACTATGTCTTGTGAGGAAATCAAGTTACTGCAAAATAAGGACCTTGTTGTTAGAAAGATTTTTCTGTTGTTTATATTATCCGCAGTCACTACTTTAGTTCTACGTAATATAACAGCGTTAAGGAGAATCAGTTCCTGCAAAACAATCTGTTTCTCTTGAATTTCCTGCGCTGAAGGAATCTGGGAAATACCCAGACATCTTTTAAGAAGATAAAACTTTCACTGGAGGTACGATTGCTGTGAAACATTGAGCGGGACGTAATGAAGTACAAAAAAAGATTGCGACGTGATGATTTTGAATGGCGGCTCTTATTCTGCTCAATTTAAACCAGGAGTAAATGAGGTGAAACGGATATGAACCCCGTTACTGTCTTGATACGTTTCGTGAAGGCGAACACTACAAAATGAGGGAAGAGACAGTCAGTCGTATGTCATTGTAACAGTGCTTTATAAAACTTTCAAGCATGCAAGAAGGCGATGCCGGTAGGGGGATGTTGTGCCAAGGGATGGATAGTATGCTGCAAAGAAAATATAAGTTTATAGTGTTCAAAGAATTACGAATACTTAATATAATTCAAGTTAATTTATGCTTTAGTATTTTAAAGGCGACTAATTATTATATTACAATTTTACAGTTAATCTAACAGCGTGTAGACTGAATGCTCTGTAAATATAAAGTTTCTTCTACAAGGTTCCCATAAGTAAATAAAGACCTCGTGTGGCGTAGGGGTCAACGTGACTGCATCGCATCACAGAGGTCCCGGGCTCGAATACCGGCGAGCGCATGGATGTTTGTGTGCATGAGAGAAACTCTCGTCAAAGCAAAAATGAGTTCCCATAACTCGTCTCTAATAACCTAAAGCGACTGTAAATTAATAAATATGTATAAATATACAAAACGTAATCAAACTTTTTAGGAAATATAAATTTTTATGAATTCAAGTCTAGCCATGTTTATTACGTTAGAAATGTTTTCAAAGCTTACTAAATTTTTCATTCAACAGGATATTTAAAAATGATTATTTGCGATCCAGAATATACGAGGGCCGGTTCATAAATCTCTCTGCCTAGCGCAAGTAGACAAAAAGTCCAATGCTTATCTATAAGAAGACATACCGTAAAGTTAGAACCATGCTGCTTCAATTCTTTTAGATTATTTAATTTAATTAAGAGAATTAATGGCGTGACAAAATGAATGAAATCGATATTCAAATTGTTATAAAAGCTTTAGCAACGATAATTGATTCTAAAAAAATTATGAATTCTCATGTTGATCAATTATCCATATGTCGAATATATAAGCGATAAATTGCGTATCGATTAAGTAATTAATTGCAATAAATTTTTGCTTCAATAGGAAAAAGTTAAATTTTTCAAAGAGATAGTTAATTAATGGTAGGTATCAGCAATATTTACAATACTGAAACCTAAAAATTTTCGAGACAGAGAAGTAAGAGAAACAGAAAGTGAAAAGAAGAACATTTACGACTCATTAAAAATTATATTTTGATTTCCAACGATACGTATGATTAAAAATAGAAATAAAATGTATCAGAAATTATCTCCCAAAATATTTACAGAAAGAAAATTCTTTATTTATGTATTTCATGAGATACAGATATTAGTTTTTAAATATTTTCCCTGGTTAAACTGCGGAGTGTGTTACGCACTGAAACTTGTAGCCAGATTCCTATTGTTTCCCAAATAGTGGTTAAGTGGTTAACCGCTCTGATTTCCATGCCAGAGAACCGCGTTTAGTTGTCGGCCGCACAACTGTCTTTTTATGTTTGCTTTAGTGGTTTTAGACAATGAGGTGTTAAAACAATCCAGCCATTTTTTAAAAAAATTAATATTAATTATTAAAAACAAATTTATTCTTCAAGGTTACAAATTTTATATTTTATAAACAAATCTAAATACTCTTTTTCTCAGGGTCTTTACTGAGTTTGATAGTAAGAAACAAATCAAGATTACAATTAAAGAATTTACAATTTAAACAATTTGAAACGCACTTAACATGAAATGAATAGAAACGAAATCTGACTTTACCTTTAACTACTGTTTACAAACATTTATTATTTTAGTTCATACTTACAACTGTCCATTTTGAACCAGACTTAATTATTTCAAAGCTTGGGAACACACTTCACTAAAATGCCTTTATGTGTATAAAATTGCACATTCACTTTCACAAACACACACACTTCAATCCTTTCAGAGCTCCAGACTGCTCGCCTATGGACAACCATTGTTTCGCCCGCAGCCACCAGTAAATCAGTCGCTATTTTCGCAAACACCCAAGCTGTTTTAAAAGGGAAACCAGTCAGTGTTACAGTGTTCATACCAATAGATAGATCATGTGATATTTTTGTCCATCATCGGCCCAACGGCACGTCGACGTCTCCTAACTCTGCGGACCAACTCTTTCTCCACCAGAATCTGGCGATCTGCTTTAAAACATCCTTCTCCCTCGAGATCTGGCACCCAACGAACTATTCGCTTCTCTGGACTGGCTCCACTTTCCGTGCGTTCTCTTCCAGTTCCCACGCTCTCAGTTTCCACGAATCTCGGCAACAAAGAGCCCGCCGTCACTAAAAATATTATAAATAAACAATTCATGGTCTCTCTAATTTAACATCAATAAGAGCCCGCCGTCACTCCGTTCTTTGATATAGGTGCTGCTGTCAATCAATATTATAAACCAAACAATCCATGGTCTCCCTAACTTAATACCAATAAGAGACCGCCTTCACTCCGTCCTTTGAGATCGATGCCGCTAAACAAAAATTGTGAACCAAACAATTCATGGTCTCCCTAATTTAATATCAATAAAAGCCCGCCGTCACTGTTGTCCTTTGATATCGGCGCCGCCAAACAAAACCTTGTAATTTAAACAATTAATGGCCTTCTTAATTAGTATTAAAATATATATATATATATAAATATATATTAAAAATTGTGAAACATAACAGAAATCTACTCCGGTTCATTTAAAATTTCACGAAGGTGTTAGAATTTTATTTATATTTTCAAAATCTATCGGGTGAAATTATTGTCAGTCAAAGGTATTATATTTAATTAACAATAAAGATAGACAAATACAGTCAAAATAAGTGATAATCTAAATACCAAACCTTTTGTTTGAATTTGGCTATATTTCTTATTAATGATTTATAATCAATAATTTTTTTCATTTTCGTATTTTATTTCAGTTATGACGTCAAAATTTATTTGTAATCTATCATAAAGTGCTAAATAACTAATTTTTTAAACTGTAGTTGATTCACTTGTGTCAGTAATTGCATTTTTACAGAAAACAGGGACAATGATGAAGAACGATAAGAATCGACTTGAATAACGTGCTACATTAAATGTTACCTAATTATTACGAGATGTCTATTTTACAACTATAAATTTTTTTATACAGAAAATCATGGTTTTTATGTTTCCTTAGATTGAGAAAAAAACTAGATGTGTCCAATAACTTGTTAGTGAATTAACGGAAATATGTAATTTATATGGAGTAATATATTTATCAATTTTTTTAAACTAAACATGACTTTATTGAATATATAACGGCACACCGTTGATAAACTGCTGCATAGTAATAAAGTCTAACGGAGAAACAACATCGTGGTCCGTACGATGCTTGTATTTCTTATCTCTGACTTAATTTTTTTGATATTCTTCCACTAATTTTAAATATCATCAATAACTAAATTTATAACAAAAAATGTAAAATTTTCTAATAACAGGTGCGCGGTATGAAGTTCATTTCCTTGATCTTCTCCTAGTTATTAAACTTATCTCACCACAAAACTTTCATAATCGTTTGCTATGGATTTATTTGCTTTCCCGTGTCGTGGCCTTTCCATATAGACTTTCGTGCTTATATCGTTTATATAAATTTCTTTTATAACATAATTGTTTATGTCCGAATAACGGCGAATATGTTTAATTTTTGATTCCATTCTTAAATTTTAAATTACAGTCAGTGGTAAATTAACTCTTTGGCCATTGAAGATAAGTAGTAAATGGGAAATACATTTTAATCAATAAAAAAAAGGATGACATTGTGAGTTCTAATTCAATTTTAAAAGGAAATTTTCACAAGTGCCATTGTGTAGTTTGGATTTAAATGCACATTTTCATACTCCATAATAATGCGTCCAATCGAATCCAAGAATTTGTAGTTATATTTAGTTCCGTTAATCGATATTCCTGTTATTTAATCTAACAAATAAAAGAAATTGACGCAAGAATTATTAGGATTATAGCTTTTTCAGTGTATTTGAAAAAATTCGGTAGTACGTTTAATATGTAACAGTTGTTTATACTTATAATGCTTGAACAGATTTAGTTTATATCGTTGATATCCTTCGGCATATTAGTTGATTCGTTACATTGTTTATGGGATATAGTATAAGTATAATTTATTTGATTTATTATATCAAGATTTTTATTAATTTCTTCTACACAAATAAACACTTAGTCAGTGAGAATATATTAACGCGTTTTATTTAAGTTATATTATATAAGTTATATATATATATATATATATATAATTATATAAATTGTCAAATAAGTAAGAAATATGTGAATTTAATAATAAAAATTAGAAGTTACATATTCTTCACACAAATTTATATTGTAAAAAATACAACGTATTGACATGTTATTCGAACGTCTTCCGACATTTAAAATACTTATAATTCCTAAAAATATGGATTGAATTTTGAAACTTTATATTGTGTTGATGTAACTGCTGTTAAATACAGAATAATTCGAAATTTTATTAATTATAAAAATATCAACATCTTTACGTAGAAGAAAATATCAAAAATATTATATAACTGTTCCAACTTTTCATTTTTATTAATTTTTTTTAGGGCAACAGGCTACATGAGGGTGATCCACGTTGGGCAACTCCCCTTTAATAGCATAGGAATATTACATCTCTGAACTGCAGGCCAACAAGGAATCTTTAACAATGATGTAAATAAACATATATTAGAAATATAAAAACAGTTGTGTTATGAATTTAAATTTTAATTACATTCTGGAAGATCAAATTAAACTGCGGAATTTAAAATATTTAGCAAATGTTAAGAAATAGTTTACTTACAATAATATGGATTCGTAAATTACATTTAAATTTTGAGTTTCAATTTAAACATTAATTGAAATATTATTAGATCTAATTTGCAATATCCAACTCATTAGTCTCATAAAGTATTTGTCTCCCTCATCTAAAACTTTAAAAAATAACTTAATGAAGATTTTTTATATAAACATACTTAGTGAAAACTAAATGCTTCTGATTAGGCTTTTTCAAGTTGAAACAGTGTACTTTTTAAAGCTGGTTTTGTCTGGACTATCTAGCATGCACTGAAATCCGAGAAATATATCATTTTTTAAAAGTTATTAATTATTTTAAAAGCAATTATAAGGTAAAACCAAATATAAACCGTAAGACAAATATAAAATAAAAAAAACCAGAAACATAATTTGAATTGTCAAATATCCACGTACAAAAAAGTTTTTTTCATAGAAGAAAAGGTTTGACACATTTAACGTGTTTATATAATAATAAAATCGATTTGTTATATATATATATATATATATATATATATGTGTGTGTGTGTATGATATATATATATATATATCATACATATAATTTATAATTAAGCTAAAACTTTAAATAAAACATAAATATATTGCGACTGTTTAAGTGGTATTTTCCTGTATAATAAGAGTTTTAATAACTTCATTACCCAGCAAAACTAATTCAATACCTACTTCTTCCAATTAAATATTCTTTGAGAGAATGACTGTTCTGGTTTTATGAAAATGATAATTTGAACAACTTGTAATTGTTTTTTATTCGTATTACATTTTTTTTACTCAATAGTAGTGTGCCATATTCAGATAAAATTTACAGATACGAGTTTATGAGTGATTGAATCAATGGGAGCCCCATATCAAAATATCAATTTAAAATGTATAAGTTTCATGTTAGGTGAAGTTTCAGAATGTTTTAAGCACTTCTTTAAAGCCTTGAAGGAGGTAAATAAGTAAGGAAATATAAAGTTTTGGAACATGAATCTCAAACCTAATATGCAGAGATTTTAGCAAGTTACCACACGGAAACATGACGTCACCTCGGGGATCAAGTGCATGTACGCGTAAATGAGATGAAAGTTTCTGAGCATTCTTAAAAGTCATCCTGGGCCAGAATCCAGCGATGTTAATGAGTTACACACTCACTTAATTTTTGAAACTAACTGAAACTCTCGTCGAAGTGGAAATATAATTGATTGATAAACATTATACTTCTATACGATAGAAGAATATATTTTGGGAAGTCATATATTTATATATAGACACTTTAGAACATTCCGTTTATAAAAGTCAGAAAAGGTTTATTGATTAACATTGTGATTAATTCAATCAGTACGTTTCGCCCTTAATACGGAACTTCATCAGGTGAAAAATAAAAAGAAGATGAGAACTTAATGATTGATTACTATTGTAAAATAAATTTTTTCAATGATATTGTTCTGATAAATATAATTGAATACATATAAAATACTTTCAACGATTAGGTGACAATTTTTAAAAATATTGTATAAAAGAATTTTGAATAAATATTAAAATTTTAGTTTGATGCCTATTGTAATCTAAATCTATTTATTTGTTATGTTAATGCTAGAAACGAACTTTATACAGACAAACTAAAAAAAAAGAAATATTACGTAAATTTGAATTTCAAAATGTCAGACGTTTCGACGCTGGATAACGACGAAGTACTTATGTCTGATATTGGAACAATAAATTAAAATCAAATATAAGTATATACATACCTTTGATTTTAGGTTCTTGTTAGCCGCCGTTAGAAAAATACGTTAAACCGAGTATATACGTATTTTTTAAATACAAATCTACTTAGTTTACGTTTCTCTTTTTTAGGTTTGTCTGTATAATGGCCATTTTTAGCATTATTATTTTCAACCGACGTTAGTTTATTTGTTAATATTTATTATGTTGTTATAGCCATATAAATAACTGTATAAATTTAGTTGATAGTCCAAATTAAACTGTTCGAAAATCGGTTAAACTTTGCATTAAATATAGATTCCAAGAAGAAAAAATTGTCGGCAGATTTTACGAAGATGTCGTATTGCTTGACGTGTTGACAAGAAGGCGAAATAACCATTGACGCATTAACATTCACTCCAACACTGGTATGTCGAAATTGTGTGACAGCGCATCGTGTTAACCTCGTTAATTTTGTTAACTGAAGCAAGAAGCTGCGACGACCCTCTCCCCGTGGCGGGACCTTAGCTCCTAAGATATTGCTTTGCCTTCGAGCCAACTCGAACAATTGTATTAGGCGGGCGACGTAGGTAGGGTTTTCGTTGTTGTGAATTCTGTGTACAGGCGCTAGAGATAACAAAGCAAGGCCACGAATGTGTTGGGGGAGGAACCTGGGAACGGGGGAGTATTTCCCATGTGGTCCGAGCAGGCCAGTATTTCTCGGTCCTGAGCAATCCCATTACCGACAGGGCAATACCGGGACACGACCGGAATCTATCCGGCTATGTATTGCACTTAGTGGTAATGCAGAGGGGAGCCACAATAATGGCTCCAAACGATTGTCCTCGGAAGCCGCGCGTGAATGAGAGCCGAAGGCATTAAAGCTCAAGCTCCGACACTTAGGCAAAATCAAGTGACACTTCGAATTTTCTCGACTTATCGAATTCTCTACGTTCACCAATTGGAAACTGAAAATAAATACGTTACATGTTGATATGAAATATGATTCTCACGATAAATTCAACGAAATATGATAACATATTACCCCCTCCCCGTCTCCCATAAATGTATGTAGTCATTTACGAATTTAGTCTTTGACTCTGTAGCGGACATCATACGAATATCAAATAACAATTTTTATTTCTCATACGGTATTATAGGTTGCTCTTCCCAGGCCCACAGAGAACGCGTATAGTACAAAGTCAGATTTATTTTCTTGCAGTGTATTACGTATCCACAATATATAATAGTTTTGGTTGAAGACATGTCGATTTCTATATTCTTGCTTGAATAACGATGCGCTGTCGTCCACTGGCCTGCGGTTGTAATGGCAACTTGGTAGTGTACAAACTATTCTGAAAACATTGACGCTAGTATATATATTGTGTGCAATTCTGGATATGTTGAACGTCGAAAACCTCATCCTGAAAAGTTAAGAGATGATAACAGGGCGTGGTCTTCTTCAAACTTCGGAAAAATAATTTTGTTGACTTCGTAGCAGCTTGAAATTTGAGATTTTATTATATGTTTTCGATTTGTTTGGTGTTCGCTAAAATTCTCTGCATCATACATTAGGGGTTATCGTTTACATATACATTTCCTCTTCGTAATATATTAAAAATTCGTGTTAAAGAAATTAATTTTGCCACGTTTTCCAAGTCAGCAGTGCAGTGCTTCATTACCAGCGTCCGAACCTGCAGATCGGTGGACACGGGTTCGAGACCCACACATCACAATATATTTTTATTTATTTAATTTGTTTACTTTTCAGTTCTGGAAGTTTCTGTTACTCGAATGTACAGTACTAGAATTTTCCATGAATGTATAAATATTATTTGACCTTGAAGCAGAGGTAGTCTTTTCACAATGTGTAGCGGTAAATTAACGACAAGAGATAACATCTAGTGTTACTGATGCATCTTTAACTCTCCATACGAGACAATATAGTTTTAATTTTTCCCATTTATATATGGGTTTTTATTATTAAATTGCTATACAAACTTATAATTTTTAATTAAATTATAATTTTAAGAAAAAATATGCAAACGGGGAAAATTTGAACCGCAAATGGAATAATTTGTTTTTACTCTTGAGCCTCACATATATCCTCCTTATTTTTTGGATCTGTTCAGTTTTTTATGAAACACCTTTCTTGATACCATACCACGTATAAAATAATACTAAAATCGAGTAATATGTGAAATTTCGCGATTGCGTTCCGGGAATTATATTTACTCATGTTAACAGTTGATAAATATTAAATTATAAAAACGCCTTGAAAGTTGTATATATGGTATATAATAAAACTGAATTTTCGTCATTAAGCACTTTTTTCTTTGCAGATAAGCCATAAATATAAGTACTTTATGGGAGATAGATTAATAAATAAAATTGGCAGAACCAGAAACAATTTTCTAAAATCTAAAATACTTTTAAGGGTATTGTTAAAATTTCTGCATAATATTTGATACAACAAAAACTAGACTGCCTAGATTAACCCGGACAACAGACGTGTATTGCGGGCATGCCACGTATTGATACGCACTGAAATTGATTTGACGGACTTCTTATTGATTTAAAACCTCAACACGAGCATAAGAAGTTGCTGTTTAAATATTTCAAATAGAGAAAATTGTGTAAAGTTAAAAAGATGGGTAGAAACCTTTATAAGTCTACGTTTTCAGGACTAAGATTTTAGAACTACTACGACTGTAAAGTATTAGAGTTATAAATTAGTATCTAAATACTATGCAATTGACGTCTTATTGGTGTTTGAAAAATATTTCAGAGATTTATTTTGTTTCAGACATTTTCTTACATTATCGAATAAACCGATTGTTTTAAATGTGCAGTGCGTGGCGGATTACAGTATGAATGTTACCAGACTGACCATTTATCAAACGGAATCAAGAGTGATAAAATTTGGAAAATGAGTATACCTAATTATTTAACAATTATAATAATCTTACTTATTTTTGTAAATATGTTAAAAATATCAGCCTAGTAGTCATAAAATTATATTAAATGTATATTTTTAAACATTGTTTTAAATTTGATAATAAAATTGCTTATAGGGTACATAATGAGTTTATTAATAAATATTTAGTTACTTTTTCTTCAAATTTCTTTCATGTTTTCGAGCTATTGAAGTGAATTGTGTGTAAAGATTTTATTTATCCTTAAAATTTCATTACTTGTTTATATTTTTTGAAATTAGAAAGTAATCTTACCAGGACAAAGATATTTTTTTACATTGAGAAAGGAATAAAAGCTCACTTTATTGAACGAAATTACTTGGTGAATTATGGCTACATATTATGTAAACTGTTAACATTGAAAGGAATTTACGGAAATTTAATTGGCAATTAAAAGTTAGAAAATGGAAGTCAGGGAAAAACTGGAGAGTTTTTTTTATTTTAATTCGCTGTGAATGTACGGAGCCAGCGATTGCTTTTAGCGTACAGGTATTGTCTGCTTCCGTGGAAATAAGTGACGTGAAGTAAAACATGAGTCGAAGATGATATTTTACAGAAAGTTATTACTATTAAAGTAAGCTTTTCGAATACTTTTTTTTTCCGAATTAGTTTATCATCGGAGCTATTATGAAGTCTATAGATATACACAGTGAAATATGTGTTTCGGTTTACAAATTCGCTACGGCCCATATATGGATCGTACTCGATTTAACGTAGCGTATACAGCAGATCCCTGATGCAGTACCATGTAATCCACAGCATTGCTCAGATTATTGGAAGCATTCTAAGTGCTACAATTCTGTAGCTGTAGTTGGCTGAGATTTTATTCAATATTGGCTAAATGATGTGGGTGCCATGATTTACGAAGTGAATTCGTAGTGACGGTTAGTTAGTCTTATTAATTTGCGCTCTGCGTAAGTGTGTCAATATTTTTTATTGCGTCGTTGACCAAAACCAAATGTAAGCCATCAAATTTTTGGTTTTCTATTAACAAACTTAAATGGTTTTAACTGGCTGTGTAATATAGTACGATTATCATTGATCACATCTAATTGTGACTAGTTCATAAAATAATTTTCTGGATTTGATTACTTATAAAGTGGAAATTTAATTATTTCTGATGCATGAATATTCTATAGTTATTGGAAGCAAGTCATTGTTCAAAATTTGAGACCGAGTTAAAATGGTTTGTATGTATGTATGTTCCGCATACAAATCTACATCCGTGGAGAATGTTTCACCAAATTTCGAACACGTGTTCAGAGCGACCAGGAAACCAACTGTCGGCGTGAGACACGTCTTTCACCCCCAGGAACGGGGTTGGAAATATTCAAACCTGCTAAAACGACCGATATTTAAGTCGGATAAATAATTTTAGAGGCGAAAGAGATTTGATAGTGTTTCTACCGTTGTTATCTACGTATAACTTCAACCCCTTACAGCATAGGAAAGGAGCCCCCTTAGGGGTGGGGTTCAAAAGGCGTTACAAGAAAATACCGCGAATTCAACCGGTAATGGAGTCAAATAAAGGGTTATGCATGTCGCTGAGTTTATTTATGACATTAAACTTGCCAAAACTTAACCCTCAGTAGCGGGGTGGAGTGAGGTTGGAAATTTTGAATCATGTTAACCGGAAAATTACTGCGTCGAATAATTATATTTCGGAATGAATGTATTTCATGAAATTTCTCTACATGCTCGCCGTGTCTAATTTCAACCCCTTTCTGGCTTAAGGTGGAGTGGCATTACATAAAAATCAAAATTGGAGTCGAATCCGGGGTTATGGATGTCACTGAGTTTAATTATGAGATGTATATTTCCGTTCAACTTCATCAACTGGGGGTGGTTCTGGAAGGAAATTTTCAAACATGTCTAAAGGTCGATATTTGCGAGGAATTAATATTTGTCGGGGTCAATGACATTGATAATATTTCTACCGAAGATATTTGTGTAAAAATTCAACCCCTTTCGGCTTTGAAGCGGAGCTCGCTTAGGGGTGCGGCAACACGTGTTGAAGGATGGGCGGGTGTAGAAATTTTCAAATAATGTAACTGGTCGATTTTTATGCCGAATAAATACTATTTTTTTTAACCCACAGTAGCGGCGGTGGAAATTGTCGAACATGTTAAAACGGCCGTTATATTCGTGGAATGAATCTTTTTCGGGGTCAACGACTTCAACCTATTTGGACATGGGTTACAAATTTAGTGATAGGGTCTAGGTATGTTACATAAAAATAACGCAAAAGCAACCGTAATTGGAGTAATTGGGTTATGGATATATGACAACCCGGGAAACGACGGGCACCCAGATATTTTCTAATAAACCGACAATCAAGTTTAGATAATACAACAGATAATGAAGGGATCCTAATCTTTCATTAAGGATAGGTGTTGTGTTACGACTAAGTACTTTAGGAAAAGTCAAGAAATGGATATTAATTCCGTTTTTAAAGATATAAGTTTTTATGTACATTTATAATGATTGATCATCAGTAGACTTTATTGCTATTAGTGACTTGTTTCATTCTAATTTTGTTTTAATATTTATATGAATATTTCATGCCGGAATGGAGATACCAGGTCAGGAACTTTTCTTGTAAATGTTGCAGAACTCTTGTTATCCCGAGTCTATGTGGACGGAACTGAAGTGTTTAGTTTGTAAATGGTATATCGAACGAGGTAGAAGACGACAAAGCTTGAGCAAACCTCTCTCAAATGAACTGGTGGTACCGCAGACCGACAGCATCAACTAAGTTAAGTGATGTGGCGGTAAATGCGGCCAGTGTTGACCCACGGCGGGTCTGCAAAGTGACCCTCGCGCGCGTTCGTTACCATGTAAATGCCAGCTAGCCAGCTTGCCCCTGAATATGTATGTCAGGGCCGGAACGTATTCTGAATCACAATATCAACGGGCTATTTCATGTTTAACAATGCAGCTGAAATATTCTCGACAACTTTCAAAACGGTGACCGAATTTTCTGCTCATATTTGACCGAGTTTTAAGTAAGGTGTTTATAACGACAAGAATTTCTCTTCATTGATCATCATTCGATCTGAGGCTTTGTAAAATCGATGTTCGATTTTCACTCATCTTATAAGGATTTAAAGATTTGCAATTTATATAACCCGACGCATTGTAACTATTTAGTGAACTGACTTGTTCACCTTAAAATCTTAATACTGTCCGAAATTTCCCGAAAGTAGATCTATATGGTAAGTCCACTTTAATTTGTCATATATCCGAAGACCCAGGAAAAGCGCATCAGATGAAAATATCTTTACAGAAGGTTAGACAGTTTTAGCTAACTACTGAAGTAGTTTTTCCACGTCTAGGTTGAGTGTAATTAATTTACCACAACATTGTCGTGCGTTCTGTCAACTTTCCTAACATGATTATCCTCAATTTTTTCTTCTATTACTATATTTGTATCATCCACGTAGAGAATTGGTTTTGGAGGATCTACATATACTTAAAAATCATTAATATAAAAATTGAAAAATAAAGGTCCAAGACTTGACTTTTGAGGAATACCACGCGTACATGACTCCTAATCTCAGATAAGTGAGTCATTTAATCGTTTTCCATCATATTCATGAAATGTTTTGTGAAATAAATAAAATTCATAGTATGTCACAATGACGAAATCTAAAGAAAATTATCTAAAAAAATTATATACATATAATTCCGATAGGGAATTGACGTAACAAATCTAAAAACCGCTCTAAAACAATGGAAAAATTGTAAAGAAGGAAAAAAAGACTTCTCGATTTTGGAAATATTGGAGATTTTATGAAGAATTTAAAATTTTCAGGTAATGCAGAAATATGCCATATGTTTGAGATAAATTTATATAAACATTAGAAATAAGCCAGGAATAAAAAATAATTCAGTATTTCAATTTTACAAATGAATTTTACATAATCATCATAATTAACAATATTATTTTTGTAATAATATTTACATCATAAATATTATAAGTACATAATACTTAAAATATATAACTGACATGAAATATATTCAGATTTATGAGCATTTATCTATAGTAATTTGAAGAACGCTAGGGAATTGTCCATTTTTAATTAGGTCATCTTCAGACAACTTGACTTATCAATTAATCAGACATTTGTTTAATGTTATTCATTTGTTTGAGAACAATTATAAACTCGAATTTAAGTACTGCGTAAATTTTATTAAATGTTTGTGATTTTTGGGTGTTTAAAACTGTAACATATTGTTCATTTTATATATAAAAAAACAAATAATTTATAGTAAAGAATTTAAATGAGTTGTATTTTTATTTAACAACGATATCCGAGTACAAATTCTTTAAATCTTACATTTATAATATATTACGATTTACGGATTAATTATATGGACAATTTTATTTATAATTTTTCTCATGCATTTTATGACTTAGAAAGATGGAATAACTTTTTTCTTTATTTGGAGAAACATTCATATAAGACATATATTTTGAAAAAATATAATAAATTTTATCGCGGATTTAAGTAGCTTACTTTTATATACCTAAGTACATTTTCTCTTGTCTGTTTACTGCTTATTAAAAAACAAATTTTGCCAAAGATAATTCTTCTTCTGGTTTGTGTAAGGATTCCTTTGTTATTCGCTTTAATAAGATTTTCCTCTCTGGCGCCGTATTACTCGTTTGGAGATGCTCTTGTGGCATGCGCCGGCAATCCGCATAGCGGCCTCAATTTACTTTAATTATAGAAGAACGTTAGCAAGAAAGTAACCAGGATAACAACAGTATCTCGCCATTTGGTTTTATTGCGAAATGTATAATGTCAATTTAAAAGTGAGTCTTTATTCCGTCATTTGTATCCTTTCCGCTGGGTGTCGACACAAACTTTCAGTGAAAGTTATGATACAAACAAATGATGGTTTCTTTGATGAATTCAGTAATAAAAACTCAAGCTGGAGTAAAGAATTTTTCCAAAAAAATAATTATTAATTTAAACAAAAAGTTTGTAAAACTCAAGGTAAGTATGAAATATTAAATTTAGTACTACTAAATTTTTATAAAATAATTTTTTTTTATCAATCACAGCTGAAATGTAACATAAAATCGAAAAATTTAATGGAGTAAGCATAAATTGTAAACTATATTGTCCATGACAACGAAGCTTTCAAATATTCAAGTCGTAAATGCTTTTACGTTATATTCGTGAAGTTATAAATATTTTAGTTACACTCGAACTATATAAAAATTACATATACTTTATAGTTGTTGTATGTTATAATGCAATAATAATTATTAGCATTAAGAATCTAAAATTTGTTAGCATATACATAAAAAAAATTCTGGAAATCAAAAGAGGTATGCAACGACGTTTTCAGGATTTTCCTAATATTAATGTTTATTTTATTAAGTTTTAAGGCTTTAAATTTGATAGAATTTTAAAAGATATTAATCGAATATCATGTGTAGTTTTAGACTGTTTTTTCATTAAAATTATGATAAATTTTTAAACCACATTACAAATAAAACAATTTTTCTCCGCAACTTTGTTTTGTCGTTCACAGCAGTTATTAAGGACGTTGTTTTCTTCAATTATATTTTATTTAAGGTCTCTATCACCACCGGGAAGCTTCAGATAGCAATAACTCCAACAAAACTGGCGCTCAAGAAGACACACAGCTATAGGAAGAAAAATCCCGACGGCTCAACAATAAAAAGTAATTTACGACCTAGGTAGGTGGAGAACATTTCGTTGGGCGATTACTCGGTCCGCCCTCAAGGGAAAAATAGTATTTCGGTACAAGCACTTTCTGCTCCTACAAATATGTTAACAGAATTACCACTTCTGGTGTATATTTTGTAACACAATGTAACATCATAATGCCGCACGAATTGAGTAATTTCAATATCACGTGTTTGAAGTCGGATGCTATTCATTTCTGCTGGATATTCTCTCTGTAAACTCATTACGTTAATGACTGAGGATTTCCTGAATGACCAACTTTTCTACATTGCGACGGATTATCCCATAACAAACAACGAGAAACGAAATTAGAATAATTCGACTCTCAAATGATATTATAATAGTAACTTGTTTACAAAATAACAATTCAGTTAAATTAGATAAAATGAATCATTTACATTTATAGTGGTTGAGGGAGGAAACCAAGTTACAATTGGGAAGCTGTAAAAATAATATTTCAAGGTAACATTATTTAATTATTATTCTAAAAGAAACCAAGTAATGATTTAATCGTATGAGATCATGTTTAAAGCATATGGAACTGATCAATTTGGTGGTTTTGTTTCTCGATTCCAGATACTCAAATTAATATTACTAAATTTTTAAAATAAAAAATATAAACAACTATTGAAATTAATTAAGAAATAAAGAGTCCTTATTGTAGTACAAATTATAATCGCGATTAAAAGTAACACACCACGGAAAAAGTAGTTGTGATGAGCAAACTAATTTGAAATTGTGACCGAAACTGGTTCATTTCGTATGTGAAGTAAAATTCTGTAGGGATATAAAGTTACATGGCAAATAAAGACTTACATTGAAGAAATGTGTAATTTCTGTTGGCTAAGAGAAATAAATCACTTCGGATGAATTTGTGTGATGGCTGACACCAAAAGCATATCGATGGACGAGGGACGGAATTTGAGCGAAATGAAGTGAAGTTCGCATCACCATCATATAGAATAATTGTGTCTAAATGAACTAAACATCCTGAAAACAATTAAACATGGAAAATTATTCAATGTTTATTTTACGTCAACGAAATGAGTTCGGAGTAACTTTGGAATAACATGACGTTGTTTTGGTATCGTGTATACTGACACGCAGTACAATCATTATTACACTTCTTTAAAATATAACATCAAGTAATTTCGATTGAGTTTTAGATTGAGTCCCTTTCTTCTGAAGCCTTATACTATACGATAATATCGTGTTTTAACTTTGGTTTCAATAGTTGGATTGTTGACATTAGCAAGTATAACGAAATGACAATAAAATAATTTTTTTTAACTAAGGCAAAAGAGGAATCATATATCGCTGTGGTAGTATCAAACGAATGTTTTTATGTCGCTGCTGTAACGGATAGCTGATCATTCAGGTTTAAAATTTTCCAATGGAGAATAAGGGCGCGCACGCGTTAGTTAAATGAGAAACTAATTTTTTTTAGGGAAACCGGCTACATGAGGGTAATCCACGTTGGGCAACTCCCCTTTAATAGCATAGGAAGGGATTTTAAAGGGGGGATGCGGAAGGGTAGAAGAAGGCAGTCAAGGGTTAACTAGGGCCCCCGGGCTATGGTTCAAGGATCCTACCCAGCATTCGCCTAAAGAAATGCAGGGAAAACCCTAGAAAAACCTGCATCAAGTAGGTCGGGTGTTGGGTACATGTCCCACGCCCTTCCGATAGTGGGAGAGGAGTTTGCTGTGGGGACGCAGCATTCCCTTCTCTGTGCCTCGACCAGTTTAGGAGGCAGCTGGCCGACTATTCCAATGAGAATAGCGGACAACTCTTACCGTATGCCCAAGGTCTGTGACCCCGTAACATACACCTCTCAAAACAGGCCGAGTGTCTCGGCTTGTGGGAACCTTAGTTCAAAAACGGAGAGGTTCAAAAACGGAGAGGAGGACGAGAAACTAATTTTTCTTTTGGGTGTAGACAGGCTATGTATAGGGTAATCCGCATAGCGGCAACTCCCCTCTTATAGCATAGGAAAGGGATTTGAAAGGGGGGATGCGGTAGGATGTAGGAAGGTAGCCAAGGGTTAATGAAAAGATGATTTTATTTTGCAGGAATTAATACAGACCTGCGAGATGATTCTCTCGCAGGTAAGGAAGGGGCTACCTTTGGGGATGTCTTTTCCTCTCCGTTTTTGAACTAAGGTTCCCACAAGCCGAGGCACCTCGGCCTGTTCTGAGAGGTGTATGTTCCGGGGTCACAGACCTTGGGCATACGGTAAGAGTTGCTCTCTATTCCCATTGGAATAGTCGGCCAGTTGCCTCCTAAACTGGTCGAGGCACGGAGAAGGGAATGCTGCGTCCCCTCAGCAAACTTCTCTCCCGCTATCGGAAGGGCGTGGGACAAGTACCCAATGCCCGACATACCTGATGCAGGTTTTTCTAGGGTTTTCCTTGCATTTCTTTAGGCGAATGCCTGGTAGGATCCTTAAAATATAGCCCGGGGGCCCTACTTAACCCTTGGCTACTTTCCTCTACCCTTCCGCATCCCCCCTTTCAAAACCCTTCCTATGATTTTAAAGGGGAGTTGCCCAACGTGGATTACCCTTATGTAGCCTGTTGCCCTAAAAAATGCAGGAATTAATATATAGAGTTTTTGTGTATGAGCTTTTATTATATTTGTCATTTGCCCTTTATTCTTATTACTTTTAATTCCAGGAACAATAAATTAAATCATTCATTTGTACAAAATATAATTACGCGGCAATAGGAGTTAAGATTAACAAAACTACATGTTTTAAACGTAAAGTTCAATAGACACAGCTTTATTAAAACTTTTATTAAGAATAGTTTTGATAAGAGTTTGCAGCAACAAATGGTTGTTAACTCAGAGAAGTTTAAGATGAAGTGGCTAAAATTTGACCCACGCTATCAGAACTTTCCATTGCCACACTCTGCCCGCGTCCTCTAGACACCTACAAAAGTTTTCCCTGACAATCTGCATCGCGGCGCCAGATGTCGGGGATTTACTGACATTGGAAAATTCCCTCCTCTTTATCTTTCTTTTTCTACCGAAGAAGAAACACCTGGTCTTCCAAACAGCGGAGGTTTTCATTTTCGCATGATAATTAAGGAATGCAACTTTACTTGAAAATGGTAGATATATTTATGATCTATTTGAAAGTCGCAGTGGCCATTAAATTTAATCATTAATGTTTCTCTACGTCCACATTTCTTCATTTTGTACGATTTTCAACAGTATGGTTTCACGTACCAAGCCGCGAATCTACAGCGTGATGTAAATACTGAATTAGTATATAATTATATAATAAGTTTGATAAGAATCTCCTACCGTTGAACAAAATCAGGTTAAGATAATATAAAAATGAAAATTCGTTGCTGTAGACTGGAACATGTTACGACTTCTGGTCTGTGAGAGCTGTTCTCTCGCAGGCAGAACCTTTTAGGAGACAAAGAGAGGGCTATCTTTGGGGATGCCTTTTCCTCTCTCTGCTTTTGAACTAAGGTTCCCTCAAGCCGAGGCACCTCGGCCTGTTTTGAGAGTTTTATGTTTCGAGGTCACAAACCTTAGGAATACGGTAAGAGTTTTTCGCTATTTCCATTGGAATAGTCGGCCAGCTGCCTCCTAAACTGGTCGAGGCACGGAGAAGGGAATGCTGCGCCTCCCCAGAAACCCCTCTCCCGCTACCGAAAGGGCGTGGGACAAGTACGCTAAATGCCCGACCTACCGGATGAAGGTTTTCTAGGGTTTGTCCTGCATCACTTTTAGACAAATGCCGGGTAGGATCCTATAAGTGTCCCGGTAGGTAGTTTACCTTTGACCACCTTCGTCCACTCTTCCACATACATTCAAACCCCTTCCTATGCTATTAAAGGGGAGTTGCCACCATGTGGATTACTCTCATGCAGCCTGTTACAGTAAAAAATGCTTTCTTTCTGCAGTTTTCGATATGAAAAAAATCAGGTTAAGAAAATATAAAAATGAAAACTCGTTACTATAGACTGGAACATGTTACGACTTCTGTTGAGCTCTAATTCCCCGCAGACAATAAGTCTTCTAGAAACATGTTTTGCACAATAAACTCCAATCAAAAGGAAAAGGGAATAGATCTGGGGAAATAATAACGAGACTGAATATGGAATTGTGGTAATAACCCGATCATTACTCGTCCGATGAATCACGAAATATCTTAAAGGAAGGGAGAGATGATTGGGTCATGCGTTGCTTTTGAAATATCCTGGCAGCCTTCAGCAAAACAGCGAAGGCCGGAGGCGAGGTTGCGACCGTAATGGAACACATTTCTTTTGTGGAGTTAAGCCGGAGCTTCCGCCAGACTCTATATTCAAAACATCATCTTCCGCTTCAAAATATTCAATATGTTGGAGTGCACTTATAGAATCCCCGCAGGGAGCCGGTTCAAAGGCAGCAGGAATACGCCAAACTGAAATGTGGTAGAAAAGATGGGAAATCAGAATTAAATTGCAGCAAGTGGTGAAATCACGGCGCATTGTGGTGGAGGTGTTTTTTGGCGGCATTGCAAATGCTGATACACGTGGGGCGTTCTGGAACCCGAATTATTCGTTTGGGTTTAAAGGTGACGTAGTTGGTGCCGCAGTGTCTTCGAGCTGTGTGACTCGGTGATGCTTCAGGATAGAATAATGATTTTGATGGCTACTAAGACATAATAGGAAGTCTGTAGTAGAAAAATAAAAATTAGGAAAGGTCGGTGAGAATTTACAAGTCTTGTTCATATCGAAGATAACAAAAGACCCAAAACCATAAATATCTTGATAATTAATCTTTTATTTTTGCTTGCAGTTGTTTAATTTTGTAGTTCTCTGTTCTTTATTTGCCAACTACACTTTTTAATTACAATTTTTATATTTTTATTTTAAAGAAGATTGAGGTTTTTACGGAAGAATAGTTCTGGGATGAAGCTCAATTATTTTTATCGGCAGATGTCGACGAGCTGGAAAGCTCCGTTAATGACAAAATTGGTCGTCATAAATAAGCACGACAGTAGAGATAGAGAGAGCTCTTTTTTCATGCCCAATTAAGACTAGTAATGTATTCAATACAGTTTAATATTAGTAAAAGGGATTTTGGAACATGTTCGTTGAATCAGGATAAATCGGACTTGAAATTTCTTTTAATTTAATCTTATAATATGCTAGAATATTCTTCGTAATTGTCCTGATTTCAAATATATTTTTTTAACTGATTTATGGTCGCGTCAACCTGTTAGTTATTGGCGACCCACTAAAAGGATTTACATAATTAAGTTACAGCAGGTTGGAAAATTTCCAATTATGAACAACGTTTCAAATAGCGGATGACAGTTTTGCGTCGGAGACGAACTCCAGAAGGTTCTTGATTGCCGTGGTGTGTATGCAGAAGACTTCTCCAGAGAATTCGGCTAAAGTCCTCCTGCGTATATCCTCATATTTTTTGCATTCAAATAGAATATGCTGGATGGTGAGGGCTTGATCACATACATCACAGGTGGGCTGATCTGATCTGGAAAAAATATATTCGTGTGTGAGTTGGGTGTGCCAAGTTCTAATTCTGGAGACTATTATTTGTTGTTTTCTTGAGATGCAATTAATTTGAGACTATTGTCTCGGTCCTTTTGAGAATTAATCTCTTCTCACCCCACCGGATACTGATGTGGCCTTTTAACCTGTATAGGGGGTGTCACTGTTCATCTCAACGACACTGAAAACTATGGATTCAACACTGATATGGGTCCTTTTGGTCAATTGTTTTCCGCCCTTCTCACTCACCTGGCCCCGAGAGTGGCTGAAATTTAAATTAAGCGAGATGTGGAATTTATCTATTTAATTCAGCGACCCCCAAAACTACGGATTCTCAACGAATCTTAGCTATTTTGGACGTATTATGTTTTACGTTCAGTTCGATGGAGGCTGATATTGAATTTTGCGGAATTGTTACCCATCAGCTTGGTGACCCCAAAACTATCGATTCGACACTAATCTACGTAGTTTTCTCCTTATTTTATTGACCGCTTCCATCCTATCCCTAGGGGTGCGATAATCCCATGGTTTTAGCTGCTTAGAAGGGATTTAAACTTCGTCGGGAATGACACTAGTAATATCAGGTACTCAGAAAACAATTTATCCGACAAAAAATCGATCGTTTCCACGCTTTATAAATGTTACCACCTTTTCATAACCAAATTTTAATGGTGCTTTGATTGTTTCACCACAACAGTGACCAATCCCAGAAATCTTTTGATTTCCAAACTTCTTTGAAATTTCTCCCTTCGTTTAAGAGTGTATGCCAAACATACGCACGTAGGAATATATAGTCAATACCTAAGTATATATATTGTAATTATTAAAAAGGTTACGTATTTTGTCTCCAGGTCCCTCAAACCAAGCTGAGAATTTGAAGCACAAATTTGAAAGTTCACAGAAAGCTCGAAGTTATGACATTAAAAGAAACTTTCTATGGTTCACAAAAATTATGAAAATTTTTAAGACAAAATGCTAGTAGGAGGATGTTAACTTTATTCAACAATTATGTTTTAAATTTTTTGGATGTGGTTTATAATTTATATTATTTGTATGACTACCAGAAGAGTCATAAATATTCCAGGAGTCTTATAATACGTAATTCGACTACATATTAAATAATACATACACTATTTACATTTATGTATTTATATAATAAACTGCCACTGAAACTTCCAAATTTAAAAATATTTTCTGTATTTCAGTTTACATTTCGTGCACATTTAAAATGGAATGCATTTTAAAGAAATTTCGATGATTATGTACAAAAATTAAGCATCAAAGATGCTTTCAAAACGTTAACTTTGAAATAAAATTTTTGCAAAAGATATACACTTCATTATGATTCAAACATATGAAAACTAGAAGAGAGCCTAAACGCCCTTCCTCAATTTCAGTCGTTCTCGTGTATTATTGAATGGCATTCAGAAAATAAAGTAGAGATAAATCAATTAATTAGTACATTTGTTTACGTGTAGTATAATTCGTAATGTTCTAAATCCTGAAGTGATAATTTAAACATCAATTGCCATGTTTGTCGGCCGTACACAGAAGCAGTTGCTAACAGATACGACTGCCAACCTCCTGACTAATTAGCTTTGATATTGGTCAGTACTACGAACCTTGACCTACGCAACATTATCGAGGCCGGATATTGAATCCGGAAACTTCGAGCCTAACCGCTATAGCAAGGATGTATATGAATCATGGTTTGAGTTAATCTTAGACGTCACAAAACAACTGAGCGATGGAATATTAAAGCTTCAATTTTCCTCTCCGCTTCAGATAATTTAAAATCAATTGGAAAAGATATTATCCGACATTCCATTATCTTTAGAGCATATCATGAGAGATGGAAGGAGAAAGAACTAATAAAAATTTGCGCTCCGTGAAAATATAAGAATCAGAGATATGGTCAAAGAGTCTGAACATTTGTAAAAAAAGATATTAATGTATAAATCTTTCAACCTCTATTTCTGATTCCTCTGACCAGCTGTGTTTTTAATATTTCAAAAACTTATTGTTGAATTTTTATTATAAAAAATGCTAAAAATATTATAGACTGATCTCGATTTTCATAAATGAATTTAAGTATTGTAAAGCTTGCACATAATGAAATGAAAGTAAAAAAAATAAATAAATTGTCTTTTATATTGATTACAAATACTAAAATTACAGCCCAAGATATTTAAATAAAACTTTCAAAAATATTGCAGCAATTGAATTTTTATACAACTAATAACAATAATGATTTAGGTGTTTTCTATACCTTCCTCATTGAGCAAATTTAGACATTCATAAATAATATTGCACATTAGCAATGCCTAAGATTGTTATTTTACGATTTAGATATAGTCCATAATTATTACTATTTTTTAATTACTTTATAAAAATTCCACCTATTATAAAATTTCATCTTTTAGGTGTAAATTCAATATTTCTCGACATTTTACTTTGTAGAATGCAATCTATAGGATTTTACATGAATAAATTATATGAAATATGCATTAAATTTACTTGATGTGTCAGTGAGATTCAAATACCCATTTAGAAATATGACCAATATTAGGCGAGCATAAATAAATAAATTCTTTCTTTATACCACGTATTTATTTAATTAAATGAGAAACTCTCAAAATTGTTCTATTTTGAAGGCGAGTATATTCATTCGAACTTAATCTTAACGGTGTGTGTCTCCTAAATTTTTATGTATATAATCGTACATTTAATGTTAAATTTACAGTAACAACTAATATAAATTATAAAACCTTGAAATATATGGACACATTTTCTGCACGCAGTTTTAATGTTTTTCAAACATCATCATTAAAATTGAATTTTAGACAAATCGTTATGCGGTCAACAATTTATTACAAGAATTCATAGAATAATAGTACTGATTCTTATTTTTTTCTCTTAGATATTGACATAAAATGTTAATAACTTATTTTGAGGTGTTAAAGTAATATTAAATTAATATACTTAGGATATACGTGTTTATTAACTTTAAACGCTGTTACTAGAGTTTTAAAGTACTATGGATGCATTTACTATTCTTTATCAGAAATATAATGTCCCAGTTTAGACAACATACAAAGGAATATATGATATACCGACGCTTTATTCCAATAGAGTGTTTGAATTTTAATTCGTTCCTAAGCTTATGACTTGTTTATTTTTAATATTATATTGAACGTAACATCATATTTTATATATTTGTTTCTAGTATAATTTTGTGTTAAAATACATTTCCAAAAGTTAACTTTCATTTATCTAGAATGTGCTATAAAAATGAACTTAAATTTGAATCACTGGTGGCCTCGGATGGCTCTTGCCCCTATTTTCAAATTATTCCGCTCGGTGATGTTGAAAATAGGCAATGCAGAGGTCCGTGTTTATGAGGGCAATTCGCAACAACAGTTTTATAACCGCCATGACCGTAAATATTGGATGACAGGTGCCACACGCCGCTGGATATAGCCTCTGAGAGAAATCCACTTCGCCACTTCTTGCGATTGTGAGCGCCGGCAATGGCGCACATCTCGAAAAATCTTCTCGCATTCCGCGGCGTAATGCCGAGGCTTAGTAATGGAGAATAAGCAACGAGGAAGAAATATTGAACGCCATTAAATTGGATAAGTCATGTGACAGCGCCCATTCGTTTCGTATATTGAAAAAGTTACAGACTCGGTCCCGTCAGAGTGGAACGTTTTTAACTCGCCTGATACAGTCGAGTCGTAATACCGCACGAAACGAGGACGAAAGAGCGCACGATAAAGGAAGACGCATAGTTTAATTATTACACCTGGCTGCAGTGTTAGCTCAATATAACATTTTAATATTGCTTTCAGATGTGAAATCATGAATTGCGTTCAAATAAAGGAGGTTTTAAATATTACTCGTATACTTAGAAGAAACAAAATTTTTCGTTATTAAAACTACCATTTAGAAATATTTCAAAACAGAAAAAAGTGTTGATTTGTGTTTCTTCAAGTTTACTGAGGAAAAACTTGTAATTAATGAGATCGGACAATTGAGAATGTTTTATTCATTTATTAAAACTATTTACGGATTCCAGTAAATGAAAATAAATAGAATCGAAAGTTGGTATTAGTGTTGCTAATACGAAAGAAAATTATTGTAGGAAGATTGAGCCGATAAAATGGGAAGTAAGAGCGAACATAACGTTGACAGTTATTGGACATAAGTATTTTTTTTATAAGAGACTCAGATATATAGAATAAGTAGTAAGGCGAGAGTTATCCTGAGAATAATTAATTCCCCTCATCAGTGACCTTGGAATAGAAGCACATTCGCAAGACGAGATCCAAGGCTCCGCACGCAGAATTCGTCAACTTCATAGGCTTACGTGAGCAAGAAAATACACGAGCCACCATTTACCGTTTTAGTGACGTATGTACATTTCAAGTAATATTATTCATAAATTTTTTAATCTATTCATGGTTATTTACAACACAATTCGATTCACCGCCCATAAATCATTGAGTAAATGAGCCGATAAGCACCTATAAGCAACTAAGTTTAACGAATCTTAGCGTCATGGAATATTTTAAAACTGAAATGACGAGTCGGCATTGTTTTAATAAATGCGGTTAAAAGCAAATTAATGTGAGGCAGACTAACGCATGATGAAGAGTAATAAATACGATGTTCAAGATGGCGCAGCCCTTTACAAGTTGGATACGAATGGTAAATGAAGGACTGGAAGGAACGGGAGGAGTGAGACAACTGACGGTGACAGGAAACTTTTGTTTATTTACAGAATAACGTCAATCTATCAATTAGGAAGTATGAGATAGGTGGAATTCGGAATGGAAGACTGGGGAAACACCAAAATATATCAGCTTTTTTTTTTATAAAAAATTAGTTTAGACGGAACGCATGAGTTATGAAATAATTCAGTTTGTTTCTTATATTTTAATTAATGACATAATTTATTTATGTGATTTTACAGTTTAGTGACAATATACGTCAACGGTTAATAATACAGGAAATGTGAATTTAAATGTATAAACGAGATATATCGCATTCATAACTAACAATTGTTGTATGAAATTTGTTCATTTAGAATCCAAATTGCGATAGCAACAAGAAAAATTGCCGTACAGTATCCGTATTATTCCATCATATTACTATCACAAGAATTAAAGTATTGAGTTATGATATGTTTAGTGCTAATTTATTGTCTTTTCAGATTAATTTATGTTACGCTAAAAAATAAAGGTTAATATTTGATCAGCCTCATATCAAAATGGAAGTCGTAAAAGTTTAAAGAATAAAGTCCTCATAAAATAAAATAGTACCGTTCCTAGCGCCAGGCGCTCCGAAATCATAGCATCTTCATTCCTGTCTGTCACGATGACTTAGTACGCTTTTGATAAGAAAACTGTCATATCAATTACACGGTCGTTATAAATACCCGTGAGAAGGTCTGAACATTATAAAAATTATCCGCCATCTTAAGAACAAATTGCGAATGTTCTACACTTTGATTTTGGCTGTTGGAGCACGGATTTTTTTATGATATTCAGAAAAATGGCTGAACGTTTTTACTCTAACGTGGTAAATATTTTGAGACTAAACTAAATAATCATCCACTAATTGACAAAATTGAAACTTAACATTCAGTTTTCCCAATTAGTTTTACTTTTAGGACTTATGTAGATAAACAAAAGAGTGGGGGAGGTCATACAAGTACAAATAATCTTATAATTAGTTAAAAAGAAAAAAATAATGAGAAAACTTGAAACTAAAACAATAAGTTAAAGAAAAAAGATATAGAAAATAGAATCAATTCGTATATATAGTATATAGTATATATATATATTTTAATGGCTACTTATTTATGTGTTGACATTTAAATGAAATACACTATTAACTTTAAACAATAAACAAAATTTATTATGCCAAATTTAAAACAGTTATTCAAAATACAAAATATAATTGGGATCTCATGGTCTTGAACTGGGTTTGATAATGGCAGAATTTAAAAAATCAAAGAACACAAAATTTACATTTACTTTATAAGGAAATCGATGCGTCTAAACATAGACGAAATTTATTAATGAAGAAATTTATACTAAAAGATTGAGTTTAAACAATTTCATTTTATCAATAATTAAAGAACGATCTGACGTTTATCTTTTAAAACGGTTTACAATCATTTTAAGGTTTTCTTTCTACTTACGGCAGCCCAAAATTCACATTAAATTTTCGTAGCACAATGGTGGGATTTTCACAGATTCTAATTATTCACAGACCCTAATTATTCTATTTAGCATAGTTTGTCGGTTGGTTTAAAATGAATTGGTTACTTCTCGATGATTTACTGCAACCTGGATTTGTAGATCTCGTGAGCCATGTTGAAAATGCAACTCACTAGTTTGGTCTGTTGACTGAAGATTGCTTTACTTTTTACAATTTGATGTAACAGCGTACTTATTACTGGAACACATTCTTTCGTTCCTTAAATTAAACCTCTTTTATTCTCGCTGCTGACTGACAAAACTGTTCAAACTTTCGTGAATTAGACTTTTGATCTGTTCTCCTCACCGCTTAGTGGCCAACTGTCTCTGTTCGTCTCCTAATTTTGAGCGCGTAAATCTTCTCCCCACCATTCAACAATACTCTCCTTCCATCGTCGGTTTGTTGTGGCGTCCGCTACCGCTATCAATAATGTGTCCTCTACAATTCAACTTTTCAATTAGAACAATGCCTTAATTACCAATTATTACAATATATATTATATACATATACTATAAATTGTAGATAAATCTTTGTGCTAAAAGATTAACCCTAACGTTAAGAGTAGTCACAAAATTTTCATTCTCGTATGAAGGCCGGGCCAGTAACCAATATTTATAGAATAATAGTCTTTTACAGTTCGTCGTATTCGAGAATTTTTGTTTCGAAAATAAAATTTTTACATAACATTTTACTGTTTTCGGAAATAACAAAGGTTTTGTCAGTCACTTCGAAATTTTTTGATTAACCCCTGTCCTTTGACGACTCTCTGGACGCTGATACGTACACTAGAATATACTAAAATTCTGACATTGACAAAATTCGCTGCAACATTTTGATTAAAAAATTGTCAACATCTACTCATAACTTTAAGATGTAATCCTACGATTCCTTTCAGTATAGGACAGATTTATTTTTAAAGATATTAAGTTATAAATCATGTATTGTAGAGTGTAATTAATTTATGAATATCTGTTCAAATATCCGGACTAATGGAAATTTTGATTTTACACAATACGAAACAGATAAAAACTTTCTAAACGAGCGGTTAATTCGCTCCCGGCGCTTCTTGAACAGTGCTGAGGTAAATTCGAAGAAATCCTGTTGGTGTAAAATGCACTGCTGCTAAGTTATTTTAAAAGTTAATAGACTAGTTCATAAATGTAGAAGAGCCGTAAAAGGATCCCGCAACACGAGAAAGATTCAAATTAACATTAAAAATGACGCAATTATTTCTGAACTCAAATTTAAACTGAATCACCGCTACTTGATGGAATTTGAATCCCTTTACAACCAGAAAAACATATCGTTGGATCAAATAAATTACGAATATATCCCGGATTTTACTTGGTTAGTGAAAGTGCAGTCATTATAAATATTATTCTAAATACATCTAGTAATTCTTAAAATTATAATGCATAATATTTAAATTTACCTATAATGCCGGCTATAAAACTAAGTTTAAAGGTTTCTGTTTGCAACAGGAATCGGCCTATTTGGCGTGTTATTCTGACATGGAGACACATATCCACACGCTTAATAACTCTTATTTATTCCAGATTCATCTTGTACAGTCCTGAGATACCCTGAGATTTACCACAAGGCTATCTCATACCTTTCTGCCAATCGCCTTAAATATTCATAAAGTGGACAACGTAAGAACTTTGATATGAACACTCAAAATAATGTTACATATATTTTTTAACGAAAGAAGATTACAATTTTGGTCAACTCACCTTTTAATATCTCGTTGGCCATGGTAGCACCGGGCTATGAACTACAGTTCAATGGTCAACAGTTAAGTGCTATACCAGATACAAAAGAAGAGATTGATTGAACGACGAGTGAGAGAGTCTGAATGAGCGCTTCACCTGCGCTCCATATATACAACAAAAACCATTGATATAAGATTCCACGATCGAAAAAATGGTTGCAAACAACTGCGCATCTTCGCCCGCCAACAAAAATAGCTCCTGCTAATACCAACTAAATACTTTACATTTGTTACCAATATTAGTCACGAATGCTGATGAATTGTGTATAATTAATTTATTAAATTGTTTTTCTTTGTAACAGTTGATAAATATAACAGTTTTCTATTACTGTTCAAATAATTTAAAACTGTTTTTTTTTATTTAAAGGATAAATATTTAATATTGATTGATTTAATTTCAAAGGCAATGTCGAAGTGAATCTTACGAATTAGGACGACCAACGGTACGGCTAGGTTACAAATATCACTTAATAATTATGCGTAAATAAATAAATAAAGTAAATTATCATTTATTTCTCCAAAAAAATTAAAATAAATAATTTACATATATTACAAATTATGTCTCCAAAAGTTTTTACTTATATGCACAATTAAATAAGTCAAATAAATAAATTACATATTAATTTATATATAAACATCTTTTGTCGGGAATTAAATTCGTCGTTAAATCATTGACATGCTTGTAAAAGCGAATTTGCTCTTAATAAAAGAAGATGAATTTAAGATTGAAATACTATATGCTTCTGAAAATTTCTGGAGTTTACCATCCTAATAATTTTTTTTATTAAATCACACTAGAGACGAGTTCTTCATAAATTTATTTTACATGTATTAGATCCAACCACATTTTAGCGTATTTTTCACGAAGTACGTTGTGTGGTCTTGTATGAAAACCAAGCTTTTGATTTATGGATCAGTGTTTTACTGCCACGTGTGTATAGTTCACCGTGTTGCTTCACTCTTTGCTCCGCTGATCATAGTCTAAGTAAAGGATCATAAAAGACTCATATTTTATTCTGTTCTCGCCCTGTGCTTGTCTTCAGCAACTGAGACGGCGGCAGCGTTTATCAGCAGACCCCGGGGAAGTTTCACTTGCCAGCGATTGATAACCAAAATAAGGACTACAAGCGCACTTTGTCACGACCATAATTGCGCCATTAGCGCCGTAGCGCTCTAGAAGAATGGATTCGGATAAGGATGGCGAAGCGTAGGGGACAAGACCCTTTAAGCTTCAGTGTTCAGGCAGCAAAATCTCTGTGTGGTAATTACGCACAGCATTAGCCAAGTTAACTGCCGAGGTATTAGCCGTAATACTGTTTGGCCGAAACGGAGGACAAATATTTAGTTACAAATGTCCCTCGTCAGGATTAAAGGGAATGGACTGCTAGGGCCACAGAATGTTTAGAAGAACATACCGTTTCCTCCAAGGACCATTGAAATTATTGCTAATGGTCACCGCACAAGCGGATTAATGTTTAAGAGATCAAATAAGGAACACAAAGGACTGATAGACCAGACAGATACACAAGGAAGAATAATTTATATTACTTTGTAGTTCAAGGGGACAGAAAAACTTTACTTTCCTACGTTTCTATATTTATTCAAAAGAATAATCTAACAGTGTGAATAAAAAATATCATTAAAAATATTTCAAATGAGATAAATTATATGTATGTACTATCAACTTAATTTATCTTTTGTAAAATCATTTGTTGCCTCTTCTGCGTGACTAAAATAAACCAAATTCTTTTAAATCCCCTGATTTAAAAATCCTGTGTTTTTAAATCATCCGATTTGTGTTTCATTAAACTTGATTGATAAATAAGAATAGGTTCCTGTATAATTTACTAAATTTAAATGTTTTTATTATATAAATAATTAATATTCAATTTGGTATTGGCTGCAAAACATGAGACTATATTCACAAAATGTTTTCCGCCAAAGTGGCGCATATTTATTACATTTTATTTCATTATAATATTTAATATTCATAAATAAAATGACTCGATGGGAGAAGGAAAAATATTTTTGGTGAAGAAGGCATTCTAGTAAGCAGAACACTTATTAATAGGAATTAAAAAAATTAATTTTTGCTTATTTTAGAAAACAAAATTGCCAAATAATAGACGAAAAGAAGTGCTAAATAAAAGCAGCCAAATAACAAAGAAAAATAAGTACTAAATAAATACCACAATAATTATCTAGGACTTATTTTTGTTTGTTATCTAGCTACTTATTTATACAATTATTATACGTTCAACACAGAAGTTTAATATTTTAGTTTTCATACTTTATTTTACTGTTAATATAAAAGTATGATATATGTACATTTAATATTAACTTACTGATTTATTACGTATAATTATAAAAATTTCTAATTTTAATCTATGTTATATACATATATATGTGTAATAAGGTCGAAAGCTTGTGTCCGATATTGTGTAGAAGATAAAAATGAATGTATAACTACTTTGACTATTTCCACGTTCTTGAAACCCGGGTTTTCATAAGTAAGACGAAAACTGTCTATTTTCTTATATTTAAGAGCATGTTTTATGAGAAAAACAATTGTACTTTTAAATAAGTTCTAAGATAAATAGGATGTTCCAAAAATTGTAATTTTCATTTAGAAAGTCAAATTGTAGCAATAAAGGGTGTGCGAACAATGAGCTACTGTTCCATCACTATTCAGCAAATGAGATGATGAGTAGCGCCCTGTATAATAGAAAATTACAATTAGAACCCAATTGGTGTGATTGGAACTGGACATTGGAACGACGACATTTCGTGTGCAACCAACAATTAGAATTGTAGTGCAATCAGCGAATATTGGCAAGCTTCGCACAGATAGAGCTTCTCGGAAATGACTGAAATCTCTGTATGGGCAATTGTATTAATTGTCCAAGAGCGTGCAAGGTGTTTTTATCCTCTCACGATATACATTGTGCGGTTGAAACAATTACGTATATAATGGACTTGAATCAATTAATATATGTATTCACCTTATATGAGGTTTACGTCACTTCTAATCTTCTAAGCCTTACATCAGTTTACTTATATATTGATGTTGTCATAGCAACAAAAAAAGGCGTCCTATATGGCGACTGATTGTTTACTTTCGAATATTTTGAATTATGGTCTTGAATAAAATTATATTTAACATCAGTTTATATTATGATCTTACAATACGTATATTATGTAATAATAATATATATAATAATTCTCACCATTGAGTTTCAATGAATAAAGTCATTATGAATCTCAATCGGTTTATAAGAGTTACAAAAAATATTTAGTAAAAACTTATAATTAATATATTTTCCATTATGTAATCGGTAGGCTTATTCGGATATAGTTTACGGATTTCCTTATTGTTATAATTATTTGAATTTTTGTATAAAAGCGGAAAACAAAAGCAAGAAAATATATTCAACTCTTTTAAGGTACCAGAAGTATTCTTGACTCCCATGAGATGACAGATTGTATTCCTTAATCTCTTAAGCTACGGGGGTTATTTTTGAACTTTTTATAAGGTACCAGAAGTATTTGACTTCCTTAATGAACCAGAACTACATTTTTTTATTTTAAAGTACCTGGAGAATTTTTCGACACCAATTATGTGTAGGAGTATTCTTAATGTACCGGGAGTATTTTTGTCTCCCTCTAGGTACCAGGAGAGTTTGTGACACCCTTACGGTACCGGAAGTATACTTGACTCCTTTAAAATATTGGGAGTTTTAACGACTAGCTAATTTTTTTACTTTTAATTAATAGATTGAGAATATTCATGACTCCTATATTGTAACGAGTCTATTATTGGCTTTAATGAACCTAGAGTATTTTTTTATCTTTTAATATCCTGAGATTTTTTTTACTCTTTTAAGATATCGGGAGTATTTTGACTGATGTACGGTAATGGCTTTATCATGACTCCCTTAACATACAGGAAGTAAACTCTAATCCCTAAGAAACACCTGCTCTAAGATAACGGACTATTTTTGACTCCGTCAAGGTACTGGGTGTATTTATATTTTATTTAAGGTAGATGGACTATTTTCTCTTCTTTAAGGTACCGCGTCTGTATTATATATGATAAAGTATGTTTTTTCTACATATTTAAACGCAACTGATATAAATTAAGTAACCATTAATTGTATCGTAATCAGTTTTATATTTTGAGTAATTCGAGGTATTTAAACACTGGCCATTTTCGGATATTGTGAATTCTATTTAATTAATTCTATTCTTATTAAGAAAATTCTACTAGAAATTGATTAGATATTACTCATTAGAAATGCTGGATGTGCTGAAAGTCAAAAAGACCCTTGTTTTTTTATATTTTACTCTGAAACTATTGTATGTATCCTTTTATTTACTGACTGTATTGCGCTTTTCTAAACATCTCGTTTTATTCTCTTTCCCTTAACCTCACAGCTAAGATCTTGAGCTTTGATATTACTGCATTTATCTCCGCGGTAACTTAGTTTATCTCGCTTCTCGTGTCAATAATTCGCACCGTCATTTCTGACACTTCCAACACATGCTGAAACTACCAATGTCTAGTAGTATTGTTACCTTGGTTCCTTTGCAATAAACTATATTTATATTTACATTCTTCTTATGGTTTGTCTGTCCCGGTTGCAATACAAAATTATTTTACTTGATGGCCCTAAATTTTTAAAACTACGTAAGTCGCATGGAATTCGGCTACCACGTTGTTCAGTTTGGAATTTGCCAGATTTTAAAATACCAGAATTATAACGAGCACAAATATAATTTCTCAGCCGACAAAATACCTGTTGGAAATAGAGATATCACAAATATCGCGTTACCTTGCCAACAGATTCTTTTAGCTGATGGAGAACATAAATTTATGTGATCATAGTTTCTATTTCACAATTTCACCCTTATACATGTTCGTTTATGGAATTGTGATGAATCTAGCTCCATCGTACATTGGCAACCGTATCTCTTATCAACAAAAACGGTATTAAAAAAATATATTCATTGCTACAATAAACAAAAGGCTTTGTGTGAAGCTTCACTCCGTCCGTGACGACATTCACAACTGTCAGGATTAAACGAAGATTCTTCATTGTTCACGTGCTTCTAACATGTGACATGTGGTCGATAAAGGACCAATATTTATAGACCTGCAGGAAAATCATAAGCGTCTCACAAATTTTGTCAGAATCATTCATTCATTTAAACTTTCCGTGACCCATTGCTGGTCGCTTTCTGTTTTCTGTCATTTTAAGAAAGGAACCAAATGAAACATACCAAACCAGACAAATGGGAAAAATGTGGCGAATGGCGTTTTTCTGGATGAAGACCTGATCCGGAAGACCATGTTTCGGTTTCTGTTGCACGGTTCTCCTCAGGGGTGACGTCACCAGGCGGAGTCGGGGTTAATTAGAGTGTCGCCATTAGCATGTGCATCGATCGCATCAGGCGGCTGGCGCAATCAAACTTCATTACCCGCTCGCAGATAGGCGAGCTCGAGTGCCTCTCCTGGTAATGGTGTTGCCGTAACAGCCAATGACACGTCGAGGAAGTGGCCTGCGTGCCCGAAATGAACTAACACGGGAAGAAAGCCTAATGAATGTGGTGGAGAGCGCGGCGCAAACATTTGCTTGCTTTGCAAATAGAACGTACTTACTCACTGCATCACCCAAAATTGAAGTGCCTTTTAGACGATTCAGCAACTCGTATGGACACGAGTCAATGAGTAATTTCGATAAAATACTTAAAAACGAGAGTTTCGTAACTGGGTAACCTATCACCGTGTGATTAGAAAAGACAATTCATTGAAAAAGTTTGTTTAAAGTTTCCGCTTTGCGTATTAAAACGACTAGACAGGAATTTGTGATGCTCTTGGGAAAGGTAAGACGTGAGGAAAACTGGAAATATTTACGCATGGGCAAGGTTAATTTTTTCCCTTGAAACAATTCTACATCAGATTGAACTAAGAAGAAGAAGAAGGTTTAGACAGGTTATGTGTAGGGAAATCCACTTAGTGGCCACTCTAGCATAGGAAAGGGACTGAAAGAGGGGATGCGAAAAGGAAGGGCAATGTATCCAAGGGTTAACTAGGGCCCCGAGCTGTGGTTTAAGGATCCTACCCAGCAATTCGCCTAAAAGTGATGTAAGGAAAACCCTAGAAAAACATGCATAAGGTAGGTCGGGCATTTGGTACTTGTCCCACGCCCTTCCGATGGCGGGAGAGGGGTTTGATGAGAGGAAACAGCATTCCCTTCTCCGTGCCTCGAACAGTTTAGGAGGCAGCTAGCTGATTATTCCAATAGAAATAGCGGTCAACTCTTACCGTAGGCGACCCCGGAACAAACTCAAAACTGACCGAGGTGCCTCGGCTTGTGGGAACCTTAGCTCAAAAAACCAGAGGGAAGAGGAGGCATCCTCAAAGGTAGCCCCTCCAGCTCCCTTGATGCCCATTGAACTAAGTAGAAGGAAGAAGAAGAAAGTGTAATAAGGCTATATATAGGGTAATGCACGTAGTGGCAACTCCCCTCTTATAACATAGGAAAGGGATTGAAAGGGGGGATGCAGAAAGGTTGATCAAGGTAACCAAGGGTTAATTTACACGCAGTAATTTTTTACGAACGATTTTCTACAGACTGCAGAAGGAGAGTTGAGGTTGGATTTCGAGTTGGACTGCGCGCGGGGTTGGAGGATCAAGGATACTTGCATTGTAGTCGTACAGGTTGTAAAGAGAATGGTCTCTCTAAAATCCTTCCGATATCCCTTTCAATGTAATTTATTTTAGCTAGTCGTAACGAACGGAAAACTATCTCTTACTTCACTTGGTGAAACGTGCCTTAGAATAATAATTTATTTTAACTAGTGGAAACAATCGAAGCTGTCTTCCTCGTGGCCGTTGCAAGGGTAATAATACTAAAACATTAAGTTTTCTCAGTTTTACAATGTAGCACACAAAACGATGCGTGTCAACGATTTGAAGTCCCGTAAACAAGAATGGTCCAAGAGGAATAAATCTTCATGGTGGAACTCACTCTTGCATCACTTGGTGAAATGTTCCACATCGATACAGATAATATGATATTTTAGGTACATTATTTACCCATAGAAAATTACTGTATTTATTCGGAAAGGATGAGAATAAGAGGAGAAAGGATGAAATCCGACTCGATCCTATGGAGACCAGTATACCTCTAAAAGCAACTGTAGTATCTCTTTGCATTTTGCCTCAGGCGTGGGAATTCAAGTTTACAGTGCAAATCTGACAATGATATAACTTTTGGCAGACATTTTAGAATTATAATTGGATTCCCCACTTCAAAACAGGATGGGAAGCTCCGGAAAATCGAGAGTCGTACTCAGACACAAGACCGAAGCGGAGGCTCTTGGTCTAATCTCTTTTCCATTCATTAAACTTAACTTTAATTCTACTTCAAATATTGTATTCTAAATTACATTTTCCATCTCTCAGTCTGATTTTCTAGGCAGTCACGAACCCAATTAGTAGCCCATCCACCTGTACTAAATTCTTCGGACACCGCGACTACGAAATCGACTTCCTGGAGCTGTGGTTGTCTCTTTTATCGACTCGTCGACCTGAGACTGAATAATTACAAAAATCTTAGCGTTTTAAAGACTCCCTCATTTATGATAAATAGGTCAAATCTATCTACAGAAAATAAAATAATTATATATAAAGCCATCATCAAACCGATTTTGATATTCGGCATTGGATTATGGGGGGGGGGGGTGCGAGAGAATTCAATACGGTCAAGATACAGTAAAGAATTATTTTTGTGGGCGGTCAAAAAATGTATTGACCATTAAAATTTGTTATATAAGTTTATTACAGTTAAGCATGAAAAACTTATCTCAGGCACCTGTGATTTTTACATAGAAGAGATCTGCTGCCCGTACCCAATACGTACTACTATTCTGTGTTGTGTTGCTTGCTGTAGCTCTCGTACCGACGTCTCCGTATATCACAGCCGGCAGAACGGGTTAAGTGCAGTGGTGACTCTAGTCAGGACCATTTCAAGGCGTCGACTCACGGATTGATCACAGACTAAGACGTCGGCCTCCGGGATTGACTGCATGCAAGCCGTCGTACTAAATTGTGTGGCTCTTCACTAACAAATTGTGGCCCCTTTCTCACGACGATTCTCCCTCGGACTATATCAGAGACAACAACTTGGAAAAGTTTACAGCAGAACTCATGAGATTTGTAGATCGGTGACACTTAAAACGTATACACGTAACGCAATACGGAGCCTCTCATAATCACATCCACCAGCTGTGGTGAGCGCAGAACAACTGTCCAGTTTCAGAAGCGTATCTCCGTTCCCTCCATTATAGCCTCCCATTCTTTTACTTTTTTCATTATTAGGAAACCTCGTCAAAATGTCAGTTTCACTGATTCTTCCAGTGTTACAAGAGTTATAGCACGCAGCTGCAGTTCCGTAGTCAACAATGGCCAACAATTCTGTCTTGTTGAGGCCAACAATCGAGAAAGGACACGAAAATTACTTGGATGGAAATATTTATCTCCTCCACCCCCACCCCCACGCACGTGCACGATTTCCAATTCTCCGAACCACAGCAAACAACAATTCCGAGACAAAGCAAAACTAAACCAAAATAAACGCGTTACAATACAAAAATCGCAATCAAGTATCCTTAGAGCCATGGTTGATGCTCGTTGGTTTGTTAGTAACCTAACTCTACATCATGATATACGAATACCATACATCAAAAATATAATTCAAGAGAGAGCAATGAAACACCATACTAAACCACTTATATACGCATTGCTGGAATACAGAATCAACAGAAGACTGAAGAAATGCTGGCCAATTGAACTGAAAACGTGGGAACCGGGGACCAATCATTGGAGAATTCTAAGTGAACAAAAATAGCCCATAGAATGTGATTCTGATTGCCATTAAAAAATAATAATTAAAAAAATTGAGATATCAATATGTGAGTACGGTTGGTCGCCTACAGATTCCTAAGAGAGAGGCGGGAGGCGGTAAAATATGATCAGATCAAATGATAATAAGTGTTAAAATATATTATTCAATCCGTAAATCCACTTCATAAACCAGAAACTTGTGGATGTGAACTGTTTTTGTTTTTGGTAGAAGCTGAGAGGAAGCAACCCAGTACGGATTCTTTACTTTTGGGTTTACCATTTGCGTATGAATTTAAATTTAAAAGACGCTGGATGGGATAAGAAGCTAATATCATGGTTTATCATATAATGTATTGTAACGCGTGTATTTTGGTTTAGTTTTGCTTTGTCTCGGAAGTGTTGTTTGCTGTAGTTTGGAGAATTCGAAATCGTAGACGTGCGTGGGGTTGAAGGAGATAAATATTTCCGTCCAAGTAATTTTCGTGTCCTGTCTCGATTGTTGACTTCGACATGACAGAATAGTTGGTCATTGTTGACTACGGAACTGCAGCTGCGTACTATAACTCTTGTAACATTGGAAGAATCAGTGGAACTGACATTTCGACGAAGTTTTCTAATAATAAAAAAAAGTAAAAGAATGAGAGGCTATAATGGAGGGAACGGAGATAAGCTTTCGAAACTGGACAGTAGTTCTTCGCTCACCGCAGCTGGTGGATGTGATTATGAGAGGCTCCGTATTGCGTTACGTGTATACGTTTTAAATGTCACCGATCTGCAAACCTCATGAGTTCTGCTGTAAACTTTTCCAAGTTGTTGTCTCTGATATAGTCCGAGGCAGAATCGTCATGAGAAAGGGGCCACAATTTGTTAGTGAAGAGTTCATCGAAGCCACATAATTTAGTACGACGGCTTGCCAGCAATCAATCCCGGAGGCCGACGCCTTAGCCAGTGGTCACCCCTGAGTCGACGCCTTGCATTGGTCCTGACTAAAGTCATCACTGCACTTAACCCGTTCTGCCAGCTGTGAGATACGGAGACGTCGGTACGAGAGCTACAGCAAGCAACACAACAGAGAATAGTAGTACGTATTTGGTACGGGCAGCAGATCTCTTCTATGTAAAAACCACAGGTGCCTGAGATAAGAGTTTTTCATGCTTAATTGTAATAAACTTATATAAAATTTCTTTAATAGCCAATACTTTTTTTTGATTTAACGTAAAAACTCAGCCCGCAAAAATAATTCTTTACAGTATTATTACAATTGGTTTTCATTAATTCGTGATAAACGCCAGATCTTTGGTCACCATCAACTTAACTATTCACCACATGCCAATATAACGTCATAAAAACTGGAAATCATTCGGCGGATTGAAAGCGTGGCAGTCGCTTCTTGAGCAAGTGGTCGCTTGCAGCTGGGCTTGCGTGGCGCACTGTGTGCTGGAATGTAATCGCTGTCACACGGCCCAGCGCCCGGCCCGATGTAGCGTGGTCTGCAGATTAGCCGTGCACGGCGCAGGTACAAACGGAGGCTCGACCCGATCTAACACACCACTTCAACAACGCTATCACTTCGACAAACATTAACAGATCTGTCTTTCCAGCTGACTTGCTTTAACATTCACAAAACGGCCGGGAGGGGGAAAAAGGCAAAAAAATACAATTTAGGGTAAGTCTCAGATTGCAACATCTCTCAATGCCTTTAATATTGCGATTGAAAAGTGTTCGTTTCATAGAGTAAAATTTAATAAAAATACGAGTGTTCTTAGTGGTCCACACAACAAAAATTAAACGACTTGAATAAATAATTATTTTATTTAACAATGATTTATATATATATAAATAATCCGATATAAATTAATTTACCTCCATAATTTTTTTATTTATTGCATAATTACTGCATATGTTTTATCGAATCTGAATCACATTGTCGCCATTCCCTGCTAGCGGCAGAATCTGAAATTATTACAGTATTATATAGCAATTTTGTAGTATTTTACACGGTATATTTTCATATAACTTAAATTTATTATAACGTAATTTTCATCATAAGATTTTTTTTCTAATATGCGTTGTAGTAAACTTTGAGCAAATTACGAGATTGAGGCCATAAATAATGACTCCTACTTTTTTTTGCCAATTAATTATACAGCATAAATCCACAACATTAATGATTAAATTTTAACTTTTCAATATAGTCTCCGTCTTTTTCCACAGTTTTTGTCCACCTTTTAACAAGGACATGTGTTTCACTGCTGTAAAAAGTGTGGTCTTGCTTTCTAAGCCATCGACGCACGGACTTTTTCACTGCGTTTGCCCTTCACAATTTTCAATTTGACGCGAAACCTCAAACATATATTCTTCAATCCACTGCAGTAACAACTTTCAAAGAACAGCACAGCACCATCTTACCTTTTTCATCTCTCAGTCTGATTGCCTAGGCAGTCACGAACCCAATTAGTAGCCCATCCACCTTTACTAAATTCTTCGGACACCGCGACTACGAAATCTAAGCACAGCACAGCATCATATTGCAAAATGGCTGACATTGTCGTACGTATTAGACGTCTCTGTGTTTATCGCATTTTTTTCATTGTTACTCATTACAATACCTTAGTACTGAGCTGATAGGTTATTTTTTACTCCTACAGAGATCTCCAAGATTTTAATTTAAACGTGTAAGAAGTTTGGTTGAAATTTCCCCATGCATTGCAGAGTGTAGTTGGAATATAGGCTACATTCATTCACATATACATCTCACTTGTAAAAGTATAGATGACGGGAAAATATGAAAGAGTGAGGCAGAGAGAGAATAGCGAGTAGAGTATGCAAACGAAAATACGCATACCAACAGGCGTCACTCGCTGGTTTACTATTCACAGGCACGGGAACGGGCACGCTCTCTATCTCTCTACGCGTTACAAAATGTTGTGTAGCTTGCTTTCCAAGCCGGCTTACTATTGAACGGCTCAAGCACGCTCAATCTCTCTCTCTCTTTCTCCCTCGCTCGCTCTCTATTTATTTGTGCCACGCAGCATCACATCAAAATACGTGACACATTATCAGCTGTTTGTAGTATGTGTAAAGAAGCCAATTCAATAAAAGGCAACCGTCCAGACGGAAAAAATATTTGCTTATTTTTCCATATATTCCATACTTTTTAATAAATATATTTCTTACTATTGCCTAAATATTTATTTTGAAAAAAATAAGACCAATAAACCACCTTTATAATAAATTATACAATAAAATTTTGTTACTAATTTACAAGAAATTAATATATTAAAATTTTGAACAAACAATTATACAGGTGAGACTAAATTATGAAATTATAAATAACCCTCAAACTTTAAAGCACTTTCATAAGGCCTGCTAGGGCTATTCTCTTGCAGGCTGTACCTGCGAGGGATATTCTCTCGCAGGAGAGATACGAAGGGGCTACCTTTGGGGATGCCTTTTCCTCTCCGTTTTTGAACTAAGGTTCCCACAAGCCGAGGCACCTCGGCCTGTTCTGAGAGGTGTATGTTCCGGGGTCACAGCCCTTGGGCATACGGTAAGAGTTGTCTGCTATTCCCATTGGAATAGTCGGCCAGCTGCCTCCTAAACTGGTGGAGGCACGGAGAAGGGAATGCTGCGTCCCCACAGCAAACTCATCTCCCGCTATCGGAAGGGCGTGGGACAAGTACCCAATGCCCGACCTACCTGATGCAGGTTTTTCTAGGGTTTTCCCTGCATTTCTTTAGACGAAGGCCGGGTAGGATCCTTAAAATATAGCCCGGGGGCCGTAGTTAACCCTTGACTACCTTCCTCTACCCTTCCGCATCCTCCCCTTTCAGAACCCTTCCTATGCTATTAAAGGGGAGTTACCCAACGTGCTACCCTCATGTAGCCTGTTGCCCTAAAAAAAAGCATTTTCAGTTCATTATGTTTTGCAGAACTTGGGCTAAAATATTTAATCGAAAACAGGAAGACTAACTACACTACACAACTCTGATTTTATAACGTGACAGCTACGAATATCTTTGACTACTCCTAGAAATGTCGAAGTACACACGAAGAGCCTCTGAAATCTATTCTTATTAATCAATTAATGAATTGTACTTAAAGATCTATTTTCTATTTGATTTTACAACTGTGATGTTTCATTATTTCCTGTCTGCATTGCTTTATGTAGAGCGAAAAGCCTAACCCTTTCCCCTTTCTCCGAGTTTACCATTTGTCTGATATTCCCATTTGGAAACTGTAGGTAACTAATATATAGTTTTACACCTGAAGCTTATTTATTTTCTAAATTGTTAACATACAGAAAATAATATAGGTTGTTTCACAAGTCACAGAAAATTTTCAACTTGCGTTAGAATGAAGAAAGTTTATTGACTCTACGAAAATGATTTCTGCACTGTGACCAATATTGCACTGTGCAACTATGAGTAAAATTAAATAAAAAGGGGCTTACCAAGTTAATTTTAAGAATCGTATCCACCACAAAAAAGACTAAAACACCCAATAACAATAAATACAAAAAAAATAGATTAATTACTGGAACCAGCCAGAGCGTTTTAAACAACTTCGGACATCATAAATCAAAGAATGTAGCGAATGATTATATCAACAACTTTGAGGCGTTAATAGACGTACTATCAAAAACGTACACACTAATCTAAAAAATATCTTTAAAAGTCACATTAATTAAGAACTAAATGAAAAGACACATAATGACTAAATCTTTGATTCAGAAACCTCAGACTAAAATCGAACCAAGAAACATAACTGAAACATGAACATCTTGCAATGGAATCTTAACGGTTTCTTCATCAGAATTCAAAACGTTGATGGTCTCCTGTGCACATACCAATGAAACCAACCACTTTAATGCAGTAAAGTTCAACTCCAAATAAACCTAACGTGAGTAATAACAGGACACACCAAAACATCATATCAAAAAAAAACCTTCGATATGTTACCAGTTTAATACTCTGACAACAATAGAATACCTCATCAAGTTAATTTCCAAATTCTTAAAAAGAAAAGCTAATATGTATCCCGAAATTTAATTTTAACAATTGTACAAGCCGCTAATGACCCCGCAGATGATACGACTGTAAATTAAAAATAATAAAAAACTACTTTCCAAGTTCAGTACACACCAGGAAAAGTATTTAACATGCATACACTAAACTTTATTTCAGTTGAGGGCAGCACAACATATGGAAAACATTGTGCGGCGTACGACATCAAAGGGTTTTCCGCTTGCTTGTATTCCTGCTTCTCGTTTCGAATGAAGAACAGCGTGAGTCAGAATGTTGCCGACAGAAAATAGAATATTTTGCATTCGTACGTCATTAGTTTCTCATTATACTTAAATAAAAGCATACTTCATTTTTCGTATTAACTTTTTTAAATAGTTTCAATTCGGGAGCTAATGAACTTTATCGAAAGATGACGATCAGAATGCAAGAATCAGATACTGTGGTTTGTTTTTATGTCGAACCTTCGATCAGTAATATTTCCGCTTAAGTTTTTTACATTGATTTTCACTATTCAATTAAATAAATATGAAAAATAGTATTTGATGAAAAGCTAATTAAATTACCGTTTTAGTTCGTAGTTAAAATTTTAGCCGATAAAATTATTTACATTTAAGCCATAAGGCCCGAATTATCTTGAAGGAGGATACGGGAGCAAAATATGCGTAAATCACAGATGTTATTTAACATAGTATATGGGACTCAAATGTTGTCTTCTGTCTGGAAAATATGTTTTTATAGTTCCAGTAGTTTTAAAATATTAAATTCTCTGGGAATGACCAACACAGAAACGCAGACTCTATTCGAATACTAAAACATTGATTTGATTAGGCATGGAGGAGTGAGTTTTCTATTAGTTATTTGAAAACTATTAGTAATCAAGTTACGAGACAGATAGTTATATTGAAGTAATAGATATGAAAAGGAAACGGAACATATTGATCACTCTTTTTATCTGACACTAGCTGCATGAAAGGAAAGTTTGGTAAAATTCGCTAGCAGATTTACTTTTTGTCGGATATTGCAAAGTTACATGGGATTATTGTTGAAATGATGATCACTGAAATTTACTTCATGAGCCCCCGTGAAAAGAGTTTTTTCCAACAAATTTAACAGTAGACAGTATAGTTTTATTTAAATTGTAAAAATAATTTATTATTTATAATAGGTTATTAAAAATTACAATGAACATCTATTTCTTAGAAAATTATATTGATTACATATAATTTATTATTACAAGAGTCATTATTTAGTATATAAGTATTTAAAATTCTACGTCAATGATATTAATTTCAATCTGAGGATATTTCAAACAGGTTAACTATACCGGTAAACAATAATTAGCAGTTGTTAACTTATTTTTATTTAAACAAAAATTCATTTTAAGAAGATATTTTGGCACAATTTTTCAAGTTATCTTTGACAGTGTGAACGGTTGTCATCGATACTTGAATGCTGAAAACTGGATGCAGGGGACACGGATGTCAGTGAACAAGTCGACGGAAGCGTGGACGTGTTTAAATCCAATTCCATGTCCGAAGCATAATAACACGCGCAGTTTTCTGTCTCGAAATCAAACTTAAATTAAAACGAGGCGTACATTGCCCCGGTTCTAGGACGTGGTAAACGTCGTCTCTAACCTTCGAGAAGGAGAAAGAGTTTTGGAACGGAAGAGAAGCGCTAGCTGCAGAGTGTAATTTGCGGACTGAAAGAAATTAGTTGTACATTAGCGAAAATGGAGTGAAAATTGGGAGATGAAAAGTGCAGAGCCGATAGAAAAAAAAAAGATGATCTGGAGGTTTGTGGTAAATCAGGTGATGCGTAGTTTAAGTATAAAGTAGGTCTTAAGTGATAAAATACTCCAACCAATTTGGTATGAAGATTGTTTTACGGTCAATCATGAAGACCATTGAGCCAGGTAATTTCCCTACGGTCTGTGAACAACGAGGCCAATGCAAATAACGAGACACCTTTCCAGGTCGGTCAGCGGTGTGACCTCACACGATCCCATTCAAAACTAGTTACTCAATGTTAACTTTCAATAGTAATTATGTGTGCATTATTCGACCGCAGCCAATGGTTTTTAGAGAAAAAGGAACTCAATACACCGTTTCTCTTCTATGACCCAAATTCCCTGGAAAGAGCTTCTCTTACCTTTAAAGGCTCCCAATTCAATTCTATAATTTAATCATAGTTATGTCACTGCACAATAGATGCATTCAGTAAATATATTTTTATATATCTAAAATATAGGACATAAATTACATTTAGTTCCGACTGTTTTAATATTTACTACATATGATCTTCAGTAACTTAATTTACCTAACATTCAGCAGTCTACATTTATCTTCTTCCGTATACGACTGATTAGTTCCTTCATGGCTCGTATATTTGTTCTTAATATCTATATTCAACAGGAATTTTATTCAATCCTCGTATACATGATTATTTTTTTAATCCTGTAGAGTTGATTTCCTAACTTAACTTTTGTTTTTGAAATTTTAACCTACCGCGATACAATTAATTATTTATCGTAAATAGTTTTTAGAGTATCATCGTAGAGTATAACTTCAGCAGGAATGAGTAAAGGATCAACATTATGCAGAACATAAACAGACGCTAACAAACTCCGATATAGTTGAAGAGAAGATCAATTTTCCTGCCAACTGAGTTGGGAGTCCGGAGTTGGAGGCAAACTATTAGTATAGCATACAATAATCTTATAGTGGCAGCGTTTGTTGCTTTGATGTTCCTGAAGACCCGACAGGCCGTGTTTCCGTGGATCTGGCGAGCGGCTTGGTTCCCCTGTTTACGTACGGGGCGCTGCCGTGCCTCGAGACTTGTGTCAATATTTACAGAGGCAATCGCAATTTCTCGCCAAGGCAGACCAAGAGGGTAACGCACATGCCAAGTCTACCAAAGAAACCCTCCACGATTCTCAACCGTCCCTAATGGTCACAGAACAAAGTGTTTTTGCTCTTTATTTGAATAATACAAGTTGAGTTTGAGTGGAGAGCACGAAAATATATACGATAATATTATAATATATAATATAAAATGGCCACTAGTCAATTCTAAAGTGAAAGTGATGACGGTCAAAACGTCAGTGATATAGAAACACGAAAAGAGGGGAGAACGAATGGGAATATACAATAGCGTTGTAAACATAACATATTGGTTGAAATGTCTGAAATTTATATAACTACTGGCTGAGTACCCGTGCTGAAGCACGGTTACGGTGTTTCACAGAACCATAAATTTTGCCAACAGCCATGAGCTGCGATCGCACTCTTCTACATATCTTTGGTAGCCAAAGTGAAACAAAAGTATTTTTATTTACAGATATTTGAAAGTAAAAGTACTTTGGTGGGATTTTATTAAACTATAAAAATGTCCACAGATGATGTAGTGGGATTTTAAGAATTTTAAGTATGAAAACAATTTAAACTATTTATTCCTAATTTATTTCAGTGAAAAAATTTTGATCAGAACAAAATACCTTGGGTATGTGCTGTACATAATGATCTTGGAGAAACCCAAGGTCATTAGTAGTAATGCACAATTATAACGTTTAACATTTTGGCTAATATACGAAGTAAAACCTCACTGCAATTCAGTTTCCAAAGAATAAAGTAATGCATTTTAAAAATTCAATTCAATATCAGTTTATTCTAAATCATATTTTTTATTCATTTTCAGAAGCAGTGCGTAAATAAATTCTTGAATGAACTCACCCTTGAGCAAACACCATTAAATGTTTCACGTGAAAATTACTCCCACTCACAGCCACGACGCAGTACTTAATAAACTGACTTCTGAGAGTTTTTTTTATCGTAATCGATAACGCAAGTCTCACTGTAAATTACAAACTCTTAAAGTTTAAAGGAAAATCCGACTGAATGGGTGGTATCCTAGAGATAAAAACTGTTCACCTATGTTAATAAAGACTATTAATTATCTTTTAATATATATTAACCTCTCAAAACATTCTAGAAGGTTCTATAAAGTTTTTTTACACTAAATTGGGCATAAATGTCTTCGCTACTGACACCAAAAAGTTTATCAAACAAGTAAAATATGAATTAGAAGAAAATATGGGACATTTTGGATATTTTATTATAAAAAATTTAAAATTTTCTCCAAGCCGAAAGGGATTGAAGTTGGTAGAAAACTGCACTAGGAGTGTATGTATTAATTACAACCATCCAGAAAACTATTTATTCGACACTAGTATCGTATAATATTCGCAAAATTTTTTGAATATATTAGTTACAGAACTCATGTGGAAATTGGATACTTATTTAGTTCTGACCAAAATATATAGAATTTTAAAGTGTGTAAGTATATAGCAGGAAAATTATTCCCCCAGAAGATGTATACAGTGTGTCGTAACTTATAAGGGGAATACAAATAAAGGTTTCAGTGTAAATTACTCGGCCAATAACATACTATGAAGGCCAATATATTTTTCACTTTGGTCAAGGTTTTACCTTAATAAGTATTAGAAATATTTTTATATATTTTTAATCATTTGCAGTCTGCGAAAGGATGCTTAAGAAAAAGCCCTTCTATACGTACGATTTTGCTTTATAATTAATTTTTAATACATGCCTAATACATATTCCAAAAAAATTGCAAATAATGACAGTAAACGTTCTATAATAATTAGAAACGTAGATTGTTAACAGTTTTTATTGATCGTCAATTATTTAAATATTACAGCTATTCTTTGCAGTTGGAAAATTGATCAAAATGGACCAGGTGTTGCTGAAATTAATTTTAACCAGTAGTCATTACACACACAATTAAGCGTATCTATCGGTTCACTTAACATCCGAAAATACTATGATGCAATGCTGTGTTTTGTTGGTCTTACGTAAATACTAACGATCGTGTTTAATTTTAACTGGTACTAATGAATTGAGCTTTTCTGTCGATCTTCATTAGAGAAAATTATTTGAAAAAAGAAACTAGCATGCATTAATGGTCACTGGTTCTGATAATAGGGAAAATAATAACATTTATATATTATATTAACTAGGCAGGAAAAGCATACTGGTCATCTAATTAAAATTATTTAAATACGTTACGTTCATCGACAAAGCTAACATTTCAGACATTTACTAATTGGACCTGTAGTAAGGTTATTTTAACTCATTTATTTCCGTATTTTAAGATAAATCATACCATTACTTTTCAAAATAAAAAATATATAATTTTATTTATAGTTGTTCTTACCAGAGACCAGACCGTGAAGTACATAAATTTATTACTCTGAAACATAAAAAAGTTTTAAGAGAAACTTGATGGGCTGGTTATGTTTTGAATAAAATAATTAATAAAATTTTAATTTGAAACAAATAAATCGTTGAGATTAAAGTGTTTTTGAAGTATAAATAACGTTATACCAAATGCTTACATGGTTCTGCTATCGATTTAATTGTCTGCACAGAGCCTGTTGAATTTATTACACTCCAACAGTTATAACATATTTTGGAATTTTAGAGTTATTTATATAATCTGCTTCATAACTCATCGATTAATTTTATGACGGGTGCGACGCTAATTGGGAAAAAAATATAAAAAACGAATTAGCTAGCAGAAGCACTAAGCTTGCAATGTTTCATGTGTAACAAATGTCTGACAAACACTTGTGTTATTCATGCCATGCAATTAAACAGCCTCTAGTGAGGGAAGCGTCGTTTATATTGCTTTGTATGGGCGTCAGCCAGTGCAGTAATGACGCATAATAGCAACAGTGTCGTATTTTACGCACTAATATTGTTCTAGCCGCACTTGTACACACAGCGAATTCGTTTTCCGATTCACACCTACAATTATCGTGTCCCATTGTCCAGACTGTTTTGTAGTACCACAATCAATTGTCGGGTCTCACAAACTCCATTACTCGTCAATCATCTACGCAACGCTTTTTGTTAGTTCGATCTCAAAAGACTTTTCGTCTTTAAAAAGCAAATACCTCTGGTGATAAATTTATGTCCTATATCTAGAATTATTTAATGAATTTTGGTCAGCATAGGTTAAATTAAACTTGCTCTTTATCCATTTTATTGAATTTTCTCCTTCGTAATAACACATTTCTCGTTTGAAGTTCATATCTTGTTTTCTTTAGTTGGTTTACTTTATCACGTCTGTATTCATTTGCTTTCAGCACACGTTGTCTGTTAATTTTCGAAACAGCTGCATTCATGTGGGAACATAAAGAGATCTGATATTAAGTCAAAGAACCTTTGTATGTGATCGTTACTAACTGGAATAATTTATTAAGTTAACATATTTATGATAAGAATTGCTTCTTTTAATGAAATAGTGAAAGCAGGGTGCAATAAAATTGAAACGGTCATGATAAATAGATAATCTGAATTAAATAGAAATTATTTAACTTTAGAATGTAATTTACAGGTATCATGAATTAAAAATTCATCTCTAATAATTTCTCTCAGACTAAACGTCAGGTACTGATAAGAATACCATAAAATAATTAACTAAAAACCAACAAAAAGCGCGTAGATACACAATAATTCGGGAAATGGATAATTTGATAAAATGATAAATACCTTGGTTATGCGCAAGTATATGAAACTTACAGGTTGTATTTGAAATCTATTAATTTTTAAGCATCAGTTTAAATATCTCATGATTGGTCTTTTCTGGTAACGACTGTCTTGAACAACTCCTCTCTCAATTCCTGACTCCACGCTAGTCAACTCTATTCCACTACTTTCCGCACTACTACTGCCTGCTCACTCTGGGTGTCATACCCATTTTAACCCTCCATTTGCGAGGTTATGCTCGTAAGAAGCTATATGCAAAAATACATTACGTTCATCTTTGGTATAAATCCTTATGCTGGAAAATTGTATCCTTCACTGTAGCACAAACAAAAGTGTATGAAAATCAGCCATATTATTTTATTTAGTTTTCCTTTACTGGCCTTCACGATTCCAAATTATTGTCGTTCGGATATTGACTCAGAGATCCAGAAAATTCGTCTCCTTTGCCAATTTCAGCATCTATTTATGTTATATTTATATTATAAAACGATTAAATTGAATTATTTATTTCTAATTTCTATGCACTACAAGATATTAATTTGAACTATGGATCTACGAGAATAAGTACAGTGGTCATTTAAGTCTGCTCATTTTTGAAAACTAACTATGTGGCAAATTTAAATAATTTCGCAGTTTTGGTGTAATACATTTATGAATAATACTACATTTACATAGAACGGACGTACTGTTGTGAAAATCGTTCCCTATCAATCTGGCGAATTTAAAGGATAATTTATCTTATCATCATACATTTAACCTATAATTATATTTATTTAAAAATTAATGCTTCTTTGCTTATATAACTTGTTTTACGTTCTGAAAACTATTCGCGTAGCCTATAAACATATACGGTAAAATGTAAAAACGTGACGTAATGCCAGACAAAGTAAATGAATAAAGTATTCCTATTTCGTGACTTCAGGAAATGATATCGTGAATATAAGATGTTATAGATAGAAATATTCAATAGTTATTTTTGTAGCGTTTACGTTTCCGTTACACTCTATCAAAAAATAATAAAAATACATATAATATAAACAAGAAAACGTGTTATTAATAGCGCCATCTACTTAGCAAACGTTGTAATGGTGTAAGGAGTAGAATCGTAACAATGCATTTAATCATGATTGTAAACCTAAATTATGAAACATTGTAATTGAATGGTCATTTAATTTTATACGCTCTCTGTATCTATGTATATATTATATTACACAATTTAGCAACATATATATATATATATATATATATAAAAGAAAATTCACTTTGTCTCGATGCCGAACAGTAACGCGTTACTGGGAGAACGTTTATCGTTCTCAATTAATGCCAGTCGAGCACTATTCTTGTTGTGCCTCTCTGTGTAACAAATCTTTACCTCATGAAATAATGTCGGTGGTGGAACAAAACGCTTTCCGCAACATAATTCATAGTCTTGACCTTTCTATTTATGGCTGTGAACATGAGACAAAAGCTTAGTTACAAAGCAGTTATCCCAGGGAAAAAAAAAGCTTTCCGAATTAATTCACGTAAGTAATAGTTTTAATGTTGGCATTTGCACAATTTAACCCCAATGAGAATAATCCAGAATAGGAGTTAAATTTAAATGCGGGCATTATTTTCATCCGTTTTATTTATCTTTATATATAATAGATATTTTTCAAATAAATTGACCGAAGAGACACTAAAATATATTAATTCTAGTTTTGCATGTAATCTTGAACGAAACATATGAACTGATATATTTTTTTAACTTACAACTAAGAATGAAATTAATCAGTTTTCTGTGCCATACAATTTGTGAAACAGTTTCTGTATTGGAACGTATTTATTTGATTTTTTTCCCTTGATCTATGAATTCTTTTATGTGATTGTCAGCATGGAAGTCTAGTAAAAAGATTTACTTATATAAGAAATATTTGTAATATCCTGTTGTGACTTCTCAGCCAATATATATGTTCTAGTTCTAACATAAAATTCTACTAAATAGGATCGTCAATAATATTCCTCACTTTAACAGTTGTTATTATAAAATGTCGTAGGTATTTATTTTGAACTTACAATTCTTCCTTTACAGTGATACTTTGAAATTCCTCTAAAAATGATTGGAGCGGTTGGGACCGTCGCAAACGCTGTAAACTCTAAGCCCCTTGGATTTGTTCAACTCCCAGGCTTCACCCTTCATTTATAAATGCGACAATTTAGCAAAATTTGATTGGATGGCGACGCCCCCTTTCATGTAACACCAGGTTTAAACTCGATTAACGTCTTTGCTCGCAATTGGTAATATTCCATCCCCCGGCTTCCCTGGCGCCTAACAGCGTCCTTCCGCTGTGTATTGAGTTGCGTGCAGCCAACTTACCTCGTAATTAGAGTTTTACAAACAAGCTTTCCAGATTCATATCAGAGTTTTAGCTACCGGCTGGCAAAATATTTGTTTTACACGTCGTAGCTTTAAATTTCAATGTGTAAACAAAGCGATGAACCTCAGTGAAATTCCTTCTGATTTAATGAAAGCTGGTGAAATAACTAGTATACCGTATTTGTATGCATGCCTTTTTTGTAAAATACCCTTGGGATCCAGAGATAACATTTTATATATGTCAAGAAACATCATTAGCATACTTCTCGCCTTAAATGCATATCTATAACTATTCTGACACTATAACGAAAATTTAGTAATAGAAATCCTTAGACTTTAAATTTTAGAATTATTTTTGAGGAATAATTATGTTATTTACTATAATTATTTCACCCCGGTTTTATCACTCGGAAATTAAGCAGTCGTACTGAATTTTTCACAAATATTTATTCAAAATTTAGTAACTGAATGAGTTTTCGTCTAAAACCATAAAAATCTTCTTGAGAATTTTTTTAAAATAATAGGTGAAACCTACATGAGCTATAATTTTGTTCCATAGATAAATAATATCAAATTCGTCTTAATTTACCAAAATTAACGGTATCCGAATGATTCCAAGCTCATTAAAAAATGTCCATTAATTTTGTAAGGAACATTCTGGCCATAGCTATTTAGGAACACGAAATTTATAATGAACACGTAAATAAATTTTCAGGCACATCACTTGAGATAAAATTTAATACCCACGTCATAATCAAGTTTTTAACCGAATGATTCTTGAATTACTTAGTTCTGAATATATACTCGTGGAAAATTTAGTACGAGTGTTTAATTTTAGTCTGAAAAATAGAGATGAAAGAATTATTGTTAATTTATTAAAAAGTCCTTAAATTACCTGCTTATAATCTCTAGAAACATTCTTATAAATTTTTTGTTCTTGACAAATCACATATCTACGTAATCAATAAACTTTCCAGATAACATTATTAGAGGATAGTCATTTGTATTACATAATTAGGATAAACGCGTTAATCATAGCTTCATTATTACGTGATTTAGTCATGTATAATATCATTAATTTTTGAATTACATACCCTCATTATGAAAAAAGAACAAACTGTAAATATTGAATAATTTTTATTGAATACATTTTTGATAGTGTGAGAATTAAATAAATGCCTCAAGTTTACAACTGGAGCTGTGAAAAATATTTAAGTGACACTAATAATAATATTCACATTGAGCTCAAGTAATTTACGTAGGAAAATGAAGTTTAAAATAAAATGAATAATTACTTTATAAATTACGAATGTCAATACCGGAACGTATTACTTGGCCTTATTCCCGTCCGATATTGTACCGATAAAATATTAGTAAAAGTTAAAATGGAACAAAAACGAGTTATGCTACAATAATAAGATTAATAACAACATAACTACGGTAAAAAATAAAATATCAATAGATGACCAAACGAACGTTATTTATTAAATTGAATTTAAAGATGAAATAAACTATAACGGATATACAAGTACTAATATCAGTACGAGTATATATAACCACAAAAGAAATGCCAAACCTCAACGCCGCCTTGTCCTTGCAACACCTTAAATTTAAGTCAAGAAATAGTTTACAACAATGTAGAAAACATAACATAAAAAGGAAAACGTTAGAACTTAATATATAATATATATTCGCTATATTTTAATATTCCATTCACGGCTTGCTCACAGTATATTTATTGTACATATTAATTAAAAAATATTTATCAGGATGAGGGAACCAGGTAATTTTAATTGAAAAATAGCTGGTTGCCGGGAGTTTTCATAAGCATAAACCCTGATTTGACTCCAATCACGGTTGATTTTGCCTTATTTTTATGTAAGCCACTCCACCCCATACCACTAAGCGAGTTCCTCTCCCATGCCGAAAGAGGTTGAAATTAAACACACAAAAAATCGGTAGAAATACTATAAAATGTCATTGACTCGACAAATATTTATTCCACACAAATATTGACCGTTTGAAATGATTGACAATTTCCACCCCCCACTTGGGGTAGTTAAACGGCAAGTTGAATGTCATAATTAACTCAGTGACAACCATAACCTCGGATTCGACTAAAATATCGATTGTGTTTGTGTTATTTTTATGTAACGCCCTTCCATCCCCATTCGTAATCATGATCCCTACCCAATCCATAAAGAAGTTGACATTATGCACGGAGAAATTTCATTAATCTCAATTATAAAATATATTTATTCGACGCAAAAATCGATCGGTTAATATGTTTGAATATTTCTACCCCCACCCGACAGCACCCAGCCTCTCACACCCCGCGCGTTGCCCAGGTTGTCGTCAATAAACTCAGCGACATCCATAACCTCGATTTGATTTGAATCTCAGTTGTTTTTTCGTTATTTCCTTGTAACGGCCCTACAGGCCCACCCCTAAGTGTGGTCCTTTCCCATGCTGTAAGGGGTTGAAATGATACAAATATAACATCGGTAGAATCACTATCAATCTCTTTAACCACTAAAAATATTTATGTGACTTAAATTTCAGCTGTTTTAGCGTGTTTTAATATAACGTGTCTCACCCAGACAGTGTTTGTTTCATGGAGGTAAAGGACACGTGTACGAAATTTGGTGAAATTTTCTCCACTGGTGTAGATTTGTATAAGGAACATACAAGCAAACAAACACACACACATACATACATACACTCTGTTTTATTTATTAGAAAATTATCTAAACTTCAGTGTCGAATTTAAACAACATTTATTGTTTGAGAGATGAGAATAATGTTATTGCAGGGCTCTCAAAAAAGATCAGTCCAATTCTAAAATACCGTTTCCTAGTCCTTGTCACGTACAGTTTGCAAGCTTGTCGAAACGTAAATATTTTAACTACTCACTACTTTCATGGACTAAACGTATGTTTGTGGAAATAAAGGTTTGATCGTCTCCTTTTTCCATTGAACGAAAACAAGTGTGTCGAGACTACTACGTGCTTATTGATACTATAATATACTAATACAATTAATGTATTTCTTGCCATGTGGCTCCCGGCAACTTCGCCAACCGAAACCCCACTCACGCTTGGCAAAGGACGCCGCCAACAATAAACATCAACATCGCAACACGAAGCTCATTAAACGTGTTACTCGTGTAATAATATTAGAAATGTAAATTTTGAGCCATAAAATTGATAAAAAATGTTTTATAAAAGTAAAATATATTTAATGTATTTTTTAGAAAAATTCCAAATACATTTACCATTAATGTATGTGTATTATTAGAGAATGTGTGTGGACAATCCCTACAAATGTAAATTTAATTGTTATTCGTTTCTTACTGCAGCTTTACTGAAAGAAAGAAAAAATTGACATGTGATTTATAGTAGAATTTGAATTCTTAAAACGCTGGCTGCTATAAAAGTATACGCACAACAAATGGTTATTTATATTTGTTCTGAGATTAAGGCGCTAAAAATTGCCTAGAATAGAACCGAATAATGTATAAAAACAATTTTTATAGTTATAAAACATATTTGTTTTCATATAAACAATTTTTACAACGCGAATTCATTATAACGAGCTACTGTGACAGGTAAAATGATACACTAACGAAAAGTATTTTAACGACTTCATGTTAAATTCACGGAATTGAAAATCCTGGGAGATGCCATTCATGACGTCGTATGTTTCTCGCAATTACTAATATTACCTACTAATTGGGTTGGAATATCCAAGGCTAACAGAAAGTAAGATAAAAGATTTCCAATTAGGAAATCCCTGAGGAAATAAAGGAGTAGCTTTGTCTAATATTGAATTACTTTTGAGATAATCTTGGTTTTTAGTAACGTATAAAATTTCTCACTAAAGAGATTTTTTGTTTTAACTCCAAACTACGTAATTATTATTACAAGTTACATTGATTTAAATAAGCATAAATATTCATAATATTCTTCTACAAAAATAAAAATCATAAGACGTAGTATTTATGTAATTAGCTACTTAAATTATTTTCTGTGTAATTGTTTATTAATTTGTATGGAAACTAAGATTGTATTAATTTTTATTATTAGCATATAAAATCCTCGTAAGTGTAACGCAACGATACAAATAAGTCGAGTATTGGGCTAAACCAACATCTAACATTCATGAAATTATTCACTGTTCGATAGGGGAAAGATTTTTGTATAGTTTCCGAATTGCCAAATAAACCTCCAATTTTGTTGTTTTTATTACACTATTATCTCCAATCTCTGTCCTTCTCCCACCGTATACCCAATGTCTCCACCTAACTGTCCCTTTCGAGTATTGATGTTGTCTCCAGATAGTATTTCTGATTCTAGGGAATCAAATATTTTCTATGATTGTTTCTGGATTAATAGGTTGTTCACTCAAACTTTTTGATTATTTATAGTATGATATGCTTATTCAATTTTTATTTAAATATGGTTTTGGAATCCGCGACAATAATGGTTAGTATGTCTTATGATGGAATGGCTTAAAATTATACCACCTTATTTTTTAACCACTGGAATGACATCAGTAGAGAGTATGGCCTGCCAAAATTACAGGACACGCTTCCGAGTCAGCGACAGGCTCTTATCTGCGAATGGCCAGTGGCGAAAGATGAAACCTGATTGCGACTTTTCAGAAAATTGAGTTACCCTTTTCCTTCCTCCGTCTCAGTGCGAGACGATTCCGGCTAGATGGCAAGTTCTGGCGGTTTGACGTCCCTCATCTCAACGGAAACGTCACAAGAAAGGAAGGGGGTTGGAGTGGCCGATAAGGCTGCTGCGGGCAACAAAGCTGCTGGCTTGCTTGTGAGCAGATCAAACAAGAAACAGCTTTCCTTTGCAAGAGTTCGTCCTTATGCCAAATAAAAAAAAAGGATTTGCAAGGCTAAAGATGTTGACAGATCATTAACAGCATGTTTCATCATATTTAATAGAGCCATGTGAATAATTGAGTACCCAGCGTACTGCAATTTAGTTAGTGTTATTACTTTCGTTAACTAAACCTGCATGCAAGAGAAATTATTTCTAGGTTATTTAATCTGTTTCAATTTGGCTCTCGTAATAATAAAAGTGTAATATTGTGATGAAATGCAAGTCTAGATACATGAACCTTAAGTACTAAACTTAACTAACATTTTACAGTTGTATATAATTCGTTTTGCATGCTCTGCATTATTTTGTGTTATTTTCGTTAACGGATTCCAGAAGTGTCTGTTCCTGACTATTTAATAGAATTATCGCATCGTGTCTGCAAAATTCAATTAAAAAATAAACAGATAAATTCAAAACTGATAATCAATTAACAGGACACCATTGAACGTTCACAAACATTATTCTTTCTTGGGCACGTTCAGAATATGCTGGATACTTAAAAATAGTAACATTTCACCAAAAATTATCAAATGATTACGTTAAACAAAACTTTACTGTTTGAACTATTTTAAGGAAAGTTTACATATGTCCTGAAACGATTTTTTCTTGGAAAGTAGTAATATATATATTTTTTATTTTGGTAGATGAAAGGAAGACAAGGTATTATGAACCGTATTGTACATTTGTTTTGCTCAAAGTTTATATAATCAAATCAAGTAAATTTTTAAGATACATCAGAAGTTTTCTTACGTAAAAACGAATTACAATTTTCTGGTAACATGAATGTATATTTATTAGAAAATATTCCGAAATTCTTCCCACACGTGTCGTATATTGTAATGTTTCTACCGCACTTGATCAGAACAATAAATTTCAGGAAATGAGTCATTTGTCCATGACAAATGAAAAAACCAAACATTAATACAGTCGGCATTAGTGATACAATACGAACATTTTTTAAAGTTTAGAGTAATAAATTCTATAGTGTGATCAGACAAAGCCTCAATTATTTAAAAACACACTGAAAGGAGCCTTTCAAAAACTGAACAGGGAGGAATGAAATATAAGTTAAAAAATTTGTTTACATTATTGTATGGCATATTGTCAGTAAATAGCATTAACCTATTTGCCAGAGATGAAAATCAATAGAATAATTAATACAAAGATTAAAGACAATTATGAACTTAGTTCAACTCATATTAATTGTTTTATGAGTAGATAGAGTATCAGATAATATCATCAGGGTGAATAAAATTGATATATTTTAATCAACTTTAGGTTGAAATAATTATAAGAAATATTTTGACCTTCTACATTGATCTTATAAATTTCCAAAACTCAATTTTGTATAGATAAAGGTTTCAATTGAACCATAAACGAAAAGGTCATAAAAAAGTAATTCTAATGACTACTTCAATTGTGAAAATTGTTCGTAATTCCTGTAGCGTATCTGCTGATATCAAATCGGTTCGTTTTATTTAATCCGCGGGTTAAACTTGATTATTTCAATGTTAATTCCTCCGCATTGTGATATCACCGCTGTATATAAGCTTTTAGGCTTATGATAGCTTGACTGGAAGCTGCGTGCTCACGTATCAGCGGTGTCAGCGTCGACCGCGTTATTAATTGCTCATGTCAGTGTTGCGTCACTTAGCTCATATTAATGGAGTAATTACCACAACGGCGGTATTGTTGGGTATGGGACAGCACAGGTTGGACCGCTAGCAGACAAAGACAACATTTGTATTTGTCCGAGTGTTACGCAGAGAACTCGTTGAGAAATAGCTTGATTCAAATTGGTAGCTCTCAGTGAACAAGCTTGTTAAAATGATTAATAATAGCTTTCACTTTAATATTCTACGGTTTTAGTGGTCTTTAATTCTAAAAATTAGGGAAGAGACTCGTATAGCTTTCGTGGGCCTATGGTTCTGAAATGCAACATTCACACTAAGCGGATGCAATGTTGAAAGACCGGAAATAAATTAATGTGATCGACATGTCATCATAAGGACCCAGTTTCTTCAGAAACTGCTGGAAAATTTTTCTAGGAGCATCGCTGACCCCGGAGATTTTTTATTAAATAAATAATATGGGAAGTGAAGAAAGACTCATGATTGCCGAAATCGTATGAATTCAGGGTTGACAAATATAATTTATGGTTTTGGTGGCCGATGAAACTTAATTAGTCAGTTTTTGGAATGTTGTGTGCCTCGTATTGTTTAGGTTCATTTGCCAACATTTCCCTTGTAAACTCCAAGGATTCTCAAGTCTAGGTAGACTGATGAAGCTTGATCGCTTATCTGATTATATATGCTGCTAGGCGTCCAAGGTCACCTTGACCCAGACCGTTTTGTTCAACAATATTTTATGTGGAAACCAAGCTCAGAGAACCGCGCGCAGCCGAGACGACTGCCAGGCTGTCTTCAAACATAACTCATTATAGATTTCGGAGAGACAAGTGGTTAATGCTTCGATTCTTCTTCAATATTAGCTCTGGTTTTCTTGATCATGATAGGCACAAACATCCATTTCCGGGCAATGACGCTGACCACTAGACCACAGCAGGTCGGCCAACATAATTTTTGTATAAATAATACTTTACGTCTACGTTTTATTAACAGGATAAATTAAATAAATTAACGACCATTATAAGAGACATTTTAAAATATTTGATTTAACAAAACGACGTTTCTGTACAATTTTGTATTTTCATCAGGTTGTTCATGTTACGATTAAGGGTAACTGAAGTTTTGTTATAAGTGGTGAAACGAAGGAATATAATATTTAAAAACAAAAAATTATATAACATTTTATCTTTTTCTAAACGTTTATCTAATAGGAAAATTAAAAATATTTTTGTGTCTTAAATCTTGTAAGGAATAACAAAAGTAAAACAATATAATATTTAAAATAATTTCAGAAATTTTGAACGTTCTTGTAATTTAATAACTGTTAGCAATAATAAAGCAATTATGATCAATTTTTTTCAAATTAAAATTAGAAATGTAAAGCAAAACATTTACTTTTTAAAAAAATTAAAGAAAATGATTTCTAAAAATGAAAAATAATGGATTATACATATTATATAATTTTAGAAATTAAAAATAATATGAATCTTTTGGAATATATGTGAAAAAAAATTCTGCAACTCTTATAAAATGTGTTATGGTTAGACACGTCGAAGCACTGTTTGCCACAGACTGTTATATATTCGTAAAACAAAAACAAATGTGGAGCATGCGGTGAAATTGTATTTAACTGTCTACGCGTGAGGAATGTAAACATTTAAACAAGTTGTTAGTAACATGATTGTGAAATGTACTAATTCACAGAGACATTTTATGGCTTGGTATTATTCCTTTGTGTGAACACTAACCCATTCAGTCCTCTTGCGGCGCTTTTCAAATAACACTGTAGGCAACAATGTATCGGAAGCAGTAGGAGGACTTTCGCTCGACGTGCGTGCAACAAAGCTGTTAACAAAGTGCCGGGTGATTAATTGTGTTTCGGCGCCGCTCGACGTATTCTGTCCGGACGTCGCTATTTAGGCGTATATGCCCTTCGCTGCGACTGGACAACGGGACGAGGTATCCCTACAGAGAACAGCCCTCTTCGTGTGACACTATTGTCTAGTGAGGGGCGTTTTATATTATCCGCTCAGACACGTAGCGTTTCATGCAATTCAAACATTGTTACAAGTGTTGCATTGAGAATCAGACACGGGTCATATTACTCAGACACCGACATTGCAGCGTAGGAAGGCCCTGGGAGAAGAGAGTGATCGAAATGTACGTAAACGAAACTATTACCTGAGCTGAGCGACGAAAGTCACGGATCTATTTAACAGAAAAATTATACTATTCAATTGTTATTTAAACTGTTATATATTTTTTAGTATTATATAATTATTTTTAGAGTATCTCTTAGTTTCGGCGTTCATTCCTGTTATTGTTGTGTCTTTCTGATTTCACTGACAGTGTTTTTTAGAATTCCTATTACAGACTTGTAGAGGGGCCTTAGTAGATAAAGATATGATAAGGAACCCATGTAAATGCACCATTGGAAGCAAAATACTACAGTGCGACTTTTCCAAAATAATTATTTATTAATTATAAACACGTTTTTTTAATTAAATAAAAGCTGTGGTCAAGTGCTTGCCAGGGGCTGGAGAAAAAGGGCGAGTCCTTACGGTACTTTCCGGTAGCAGCTGGAAATTTTGGGAGCTCGGTCAAAGACCGTTGTTATATTCAAGATCAAACGTGATATAGAAGGTTAGAAATGTGCACTGTGGCGACGTGAATGGAGGAAAGTAGTTTCGTCACACGTCTCCAGGGGTGACTGTCCAATCGGAGCGTCTAAAGGACCAACAAGGTTGCCCCTGTCACATGTTTGAAAAGAGCCAATCGTGACATATCAGGGCCTGGAGTCGAAGACAAATACTTCTCGAGAGACACTTTATGTCTTGCGTTTGGGAGAGACACTTTATGCCTGGCTTTTGGAAAGAAGACTCTAAGGATGAATGCTGTTAGGCCGGAGAGTACACGTCGTTCAGTCTTCGCTGCTCCAGTACCTGGTAAGCGCAGGGTTTCACTTTGCTTCCTGACTAGCCGGTCATTAACTAAAAGCATTAACATAGGGGAGCGAACCACCGAATATGCCGGGAAGTGTTTTTCTTTTCAATGTACTATTTTTATTATTATTAAGTTTGTTTCGTTCATTTGAATAAATTTCCCTCGTAAGCAGGTGGAACCCAAAGTAAAAGTAAATGGCATTTCAATGAGGCATTTATATTATTTTTCTATTGTTTATTTCCGATATCGCGCTACAATACGTGTGAAGATCGAATCGGGCGACTGCTGATATCGTGTGTGTTTACTTGGGCTTTGATGAGTCGGCGTTCACATTAGTTGTCAGTCAGTCATTGAGCAGTTCAGTACGAAACAGTAATGAATGGTAGAATACACGTTTAAATATTACACTGAGTTTGTCATAATTTGGCTTTATTTCTTATTAATTTTCAATCAGACATAAATTTTTTTCATTTTAACATTCGAACGTTGTTGAGGATCAAATTCTATGGACGTTGATTAAGCAAAATCAGAACCCAATAGAATATATTCATTTATGCTTTTCCTAAAATTAATTTTTAAAACTAGTTTGGATTTGGAGGATTGCTTTTATTTTTTTAAACTTTTTCTGTTTATTTGCATTAGTTCCTTACATTTTTACTACGTAATTAATATAGCAGAACTATTCTTTGAAATGATAAAATCTTGATATTCAACTTATATTCAGTAAGTTCTGATCTTATTATATTTGTATTATTTAGTGTATGGCACAGTCTTCGTATTTGTTGCAATGGTTTCCTGAATAGTAATTTTAAAAATTAACCTGCTGCTCCTTTACTCCGCTTCGATTCCGACTCCTTGCTTCTTGAGATCATTCGTTACGAATAGTAAAACACATCATTCTGCGTGCTGAGTGCCTCTTCCATTTTTTTTTCCTCTGGGGGAACTCAGAAAATTTTCTTATTTAAAACTAATAAAATTGTAATAGGTAAAAAAAGTATCTGAAGCTAATACATAATTTTTTAAATAATAATTGTACATTCTCTGACCTTACGTTGAGCCAAGCTAATCGTGCGTGGAACGTCTATGGTTTCATTTACGAATACATTCATATCAATAATTGATTTACGTATCGGCCGAAAGGACGATTAGCCCTAATCTAAGTCTCCAGAATAACTGGGCACGACCGGATTCAAATAATCATTTGGGCCCAAGGAGTTAATTATTTATAAAAAAAAATTAGTATCATGATTACATTGTATCATTTCGAATTTAATTATTATCAAAGTGATTTTTGCGAATATAACGATTTATAAGCCACGATCCCTTCACGGTTATGTGAAAATTCAGTAATTTAACATACGCTGGTGCCCATCGATCATTCAAACGCCATATTTTGAGTTTTGTTACCTCTTGTGAAAACGTTGTCTTACTCACCCCTTGATCATTTTTAAATCGAAGGGATATTTATTGCCCTGATAAACGGAACTTTTTCATGTAAAAATAGTCAAATATTTTGCTAATTTTCCTAAAGCTCTGTAAGTTTAGAAGGCTGGAGAAGCGCTGACACATTTCTAACCTGGCAGGCAGTTTCCACCTCTCGTCGCGATTTTGCAGGTCAATATTTATTAGGACCACATGGCAGGTTCCGCTCTATGAATAGAGAAAAATCGCAATTTCACGCACCATTTCCGCCGAAGCTCAGCCATCTTCAGGCATCCAACTGTGAGGTGGGCGGGGGATTCTCCGGGAACACTGAGCTGCATCGTAAAAGTCAATGCGTGCTCCGCTTCAAAAATATAATAATTTTCTTTGATATTTCCAGACATTTATCTCTGAGACGTCGATGTTCATCTTTTTGGAAGTTTCTCCCAGAAAGCGTCATATATATACCGGAATTGAAACGTTTGACGGTATGGATGTCCACTTAATGTCATCCTAGAATTATTCTTCGTTAAAACTGTTCCCTTTATTGAGAATTAAATGCTTTAAGTCGTGAAGTGGAGTATCGAAGAATAGCATCTTGCGGAAATCTGTTTTTCATGGTGAATTTTTTAAGTAATATTATAACTTAACGATTTCAATACATACTCATCTTCTTCTCACCATGTTTTAATCCTATACGTTAAGAATATTATGGAATATATTACCCAAATACTAGAGAGAATTTGAAAGCAATCAGAAAGCCATATCTTTCTTCGTCACCCATAGAATATCTGACAATTTTTTGAAATGGATGAGGTGCTCACATAAAAGTTTTCATAATAGCTGGTTCAATATTTGAGGACAGCAGCGTAATAAAGGTTAGAATATTCTTTGTCCATACGGCACATCAATTTAGTGGGAAGGAGCTAATGTGTTGCTGCTTGACGATTCCTTGAGACCTACATTACCCTTATTTGCGGTTTTGTTTTTGTGCACGTACAAGAGGCAGTAGCGAAGGGTAATTGATGCCTTTGGGCATCATCGGGTAGAGTGAAGCAGTGTTAAATAAATTTGCACCCTAAGAGTGGAGAGTCCGCGAGAAGTTTTGTGTTGATGACGGACTCGTCAGACAAGTCAGCAAACTGAAAGAGCAGAGTGATTTTGGAAATTGAGTCCAGTATAGTCGAAAAGTTTGAGAGGAGCAATCAGATAGCAATTGTGTAATTAAATGTAATAATGTTACTGAATTTCTTTATTCTTCATTAAAACTCTACCGCTCTTTAGTGACTTCTGCAAGGTATAGACACAGTGAAAGAAAAAGAAAGAGAAAGTAAAAGAAGGGATGCAAAGAGAACAAAGAATGAAGATAAAAAATGGAAACTGAGAGATTAAGTCAGGAACTAGATAGAAATTTTGCAGGAAAAAGAACGTAAAATGTCTCAACGATTTTATGGCATACCCCGACCTCAGTAAAAGACATATTGATGTGCTCTAAAAATGAGATCATGAGATAAATTCTGCACACTCCGTATAAATCTACTGCGTGTACGTTACAGAGAAAAATGACCATTCTATTATGAGATTAGTCAATAATTTTGACGTCGTAGGACGTCTGATACGTTTCAGAATCAGTCACTGGACTGAACATCTGAAAATGGGTCGTTACTGACCAGTAATAAAAAATAGCATAAAAATTATTGCATGGCTGTGAAAATAATTCAGGGTATTTATGTAGCATACTTTCAGTTCATCCATATATTAATATATTTCAGAATAATAAATGCATCTATTCTAACATAATCAACGGGGGTTCATTTAAATATATATTGTGGGTAAGCCACCATTATTACTGATAAAGAACTCAGCAGTTGCACAACGCTGCAAAATTATAATGCAACATGACAGAAAAATTATTAAAAATAGCTGTTAATATTGAAAACAAGTGCGGACACTGTGTTAATTCCATACTCAGGCAACAAATCTACCCGGTAAAGAATATTCAAAGCGGCCTTCGTGTTGATAATAATATTTAATTTACAAGCATAAAGAAATTTAGAGAATTTACATACTATTTTTTCAATACTTTCTTGCATTATGATATGCAAACGGAAAAAGCGAGCCGTGAGAATAGTAATTTCTGTGGATTGCAATGCAAGTATGTAAACCTAATTTTAATTCTTCTCAGATCTTATATACTGGAAATGTTTACGTTCGTTTGGCGTAACATTGGTACTTCTGAAATAAACGGCACCATGAGGCATCGACCTGAATAGAAAAAACCCAGCGCTTTAGCCTCTTTGACTCCAGCATTTGTTATTCCGGTATATTCATATATATATATATATACATATATATATATATATATATATATATATATATATATATTGTAGTATACATGTTAATGAAAATGAACAAGCCAACGCGTTGATACCCAAAACCAAAAACAATAAAAATTCCAACACGTTGGAACCAAATTATGTGGTATTCGAACTTTTAAAAGGAAGAATGTTAACAGGATTTTACCTTGAAGTTAAACAAAATTATTTTAAAGAGATAACAGAAGATTATTTATAACAATTTCGATTTACTTTAAATTTTGAACATTTTTATGTTTTTAACAAATTGCCACAGCAGTAATGATCCTCATAATTGATTTGCAATTTCCAAAAGTTACAAAAGAAAATACAAATTAAATTAAAAATAACAAAATTGTATAAAAGAATCTAACAAAAAAACTGGAGAAATCTGACTAATCTAGAAAAATCTAACGTTAAATTATATTTACATAACGGTTTAAAAATAATGTTTCTACATACCATTTTATTTGGAGCGGCTCTTGTACCGTATTTTTCAGTTCACAGTTATTTTTTTTAAATAAAATATTTAAATAAGAGGCTATAACACTGGTTGCTATATCGTTTCACTTCACAAAAATTCTGGTGACGCTGTAACAACTGGTCACGAACTTTACGTCGTCTCTGGTTAAGCTTCCATACCACTCAGACTAGCCATGACCTCCCTGGCCAGGCTCCAAAAACACACTCCCATGACCACTCCGGTCAGGCTCCCGAAAACACATATTGACTGTTTCGGCCAAAGTTCTGTGCGTATTGCATACGCTTTTCCGACAATAATCACGTAGAAACATTTTCCGTCTCTGAATTCTTGCGCCAAACAATGCTCTGGCCTCAATAATTACGCCGACAATAATATTGAAAGAAAAATTTAAATAAAACGTACATTACACATTGGCAACCTCCACAATATATTCCAAATGATATAAAAAACTTAAAAAGAATGAATTTATTAATAAAACATTTAAATACTTGTTCATTAATGAACCTTTGTTATGCAGAATAATAGTTCCTTAAAAGATCTAAGTAAATTATTGTTTACAATTGTTGGAATTCTGTAATAGTTGAGTAAATATTTATATTACTGCTGTTATGTTTTATCGTCACATGTACGACGGGAATCAATGCAAGAACTGCGGTAGAAGATCACGATACTGCGTTGAACCCATAAGCAACAGATCAGTGTTGGTTTCACATATTAATATTTAATTTATATCGATATATTTTTTAGTGTTTAATTATTTTTATTATCATGAATTGTTAATAGATATGTACAGCTACAATAACGTGTTATTTTAGTTTAAGTTGTCAGTGTTATAAATACATTAGGACGTAGATTGTAATCATAAGTTACTATGCTCATATAATTTTGTATGTTTTTTGTTGAATTGTCCTATTACCTCTTTTGACGACTAGTGAAAAAAAACAACAAGTAAATTTGAATGTTTTCTGTAAGAACAGTGGCCCATATTCGCCGTTTCGCTAACAATGCGTCAACATTTGTACGTAGTGATTAAATTTCGTATTAAAAAATAATTTTCTTACGTATATGAATTATTTCAGAGGAGCGCTTGAATTATAAAACCGTCAGTGGGGAATGGCAAATCTGCAAGGTCCTCTTTTCTCAACCGTACAACAAACAACTCTCCCTCGTAAATCCACCCCTAAATCAAACTCCCACCCTGCCGCAAGCAATCCCTCCATCGAAGTTCCGCAACTCACAAAATACCAACTTAAATAAATTGAATTTCCGCCAATCTTTAACTACAATGCAACCAGAAATATTTAATAATTGATGACGAGGTGGTCGGAAAGCGTAAGGTAAGGACTGTTTTTCAACTCTATTTGACATCCCTCTCCGACATCACTTGATTGCTGGTACAGAAGAAAGCGTAATTCAGTATAGCACTTAGGGAGTAAACCACTCTTCCCCTCGCTTTTCCTTTGTTTCCCCTGAGACCAGTTTATTGCCAACGCGCCAACCCGCTGGGGCTGCAGAGGTTTTGTCCTCGTTTGCTAGAATTTAATTTTCGTTTCCACCTTCCACGCCGGAGGTGCTAGTGCCACAGAAAAATATGCAATTACCTTCACTGTCCATAGTGTATCTGAAATGGCACCACAGGTATATGGGAATAAAAACAGCACGACTTCAAAAAATAATAACAAAGGCGGAGAATTCTCACGTCTCTAAATTATAAACAGGCTTATATTAGCTGAAACTGTAAATATAATGGAATTAGTAAATAACGCAATTCAAAAACTGAAGTAACATAACTGCATTAATAGAAATCGTATAATACTTATTGAACGTATTAAGACCATGGAGATATGTATGCATGCAGGGAAAAGTAGATACATTTTACAGGATATTTCTTCTGCATTTGGAGATATTCGGCTGATATTGGTCAGGTATTGATAACGAAAGTCTATAAATGATTAAAAACACACTTTTAAGCAGAGATTGGAATATCGGGCTTTACTAGGTTTTGGCTTCCCTTACATGACATGCAATAGTCCAGCTCCGGGTCTATAAACCAGCATGGGCAGTGAAATTCATGTAAGTGTACTATCGTGACGCATCGCCATGATTTGTACGCGTTAACCTCTTATGAAAGTATCGATTAAAGAAAAAGTAAAAACAAAGATATCAGGATAACAGTTGTGTGAATAATCAGATAACCATAATAATGATGAAAAAGTATCTGACATTTATAATCATATAAGTGAGAAAAATATGTATATTAACAAAAAATTAAAAGCACCGACGTTTCGACCTATTTTAGAACCTTTTAAAAATTAATAATTGTAAATATAAATAATGAAATTAATTTAGAGCCTCTATATTTTTATATACAAAATATATAATTATATACAAATAATGAAAACATTCAGAACCTCAAAATTTTTATATATAAATAATGAAAGAAATTTACAAGCTTTAAATTTTTTGTATTATTCATTTATAAAATTAACAAAACCCGAAGAGGTCCTACAAAAGGACGAAACGTAGGTATATTTAATTTTTTGTTAATAAACATAAATTTATCACTCAACCGTTTATTTATATTTTTATATCAATATCAGATATTTTTTATCATTAATATGCCCCGGATAAGCGTCAGCGAGAGCTATTCTCTCGCAGGCAGTACCTGCGAGGGAATTCTCTCGCAGGCAGAACCTTGTAGGAGAGACACGAAGGGGCTACCTTTGGGGTTGCCTTTTCCTCTCCGTTTTTGAACTAAGGGTTCCACAACCCGAGGCACCTCGGCCTGTTTTGAGAGGTGTATGTTCCGGTGTCACGAACCTTGGCCATATGGTAAGAGTTGTTCGCTGTTCCCATTGGAACAGTCGGCCAGCTGCCTCCTAAACTGATCGTGGTACGGAGAAGGAAATGCTGCGTCTCCACAGCAAACACTTCTCTCGCTATCGGAAGGGCGTGGGACAAGTACCCAATGCCCTACTTACCTGATGCAGGTTTTTCTAGGGTTTTTCCTGCATTACTTTTAGACGAATGCCGGGTAGGATCCTTAATCTGTAGCCCGCGGGCCCTAGTTAACCATTGGCTACCTTCCTCTACCCTTCTGCATCCCCCACCTTTCAGATCCCTTCCTATGCTATTAAAGGGCCGTTGCCACCATGTGGATTACCGTCATGTAACCTGTTACCCTAAAAAAATATCATTAATATAGTTAGCTTATTATTAACTAACTTCTGTTAAATATGTTCGGGATAGGTTTTTTTCCCCTTTTTTCATAATGAATTCTTCTACAAATTGTTTAGCTGCTTGCCTCTAAATTTTTTGCATTATTTATGTATAATGCTGTTAAACCTGAAAAAATACGAAAATGTAATTAACTATTTGTTAATTAACAAAATTTTCGCTCTCAACGCCCTTTATATATATTTATAACAAGTTAAGGAAGAAAATGAAAATCCATAAAAATTAATTAGAGTCATGTAGTCCTGATAGATGCTACCGAAACGTTTTGAAGGTGTCCTGCGAAATATACGTATTAAATAACTTTCCAATCAAACATTAAAGAAGTTTAAAAAAACATTTAACTTTTTCACGTAAACAAAAGTTCCTTTGATAATGTATTTGGCTTGAATAAGTGAAACACAAATTTCTGCCAATAAAGTTTACTTAATTGTTCGCTGTTCTTTCATTTGAAATAGTACTGAGTTACTCAAAGAGGAAATGAATGAAACAAAATTAGAGACGTCAAACGGGTAGATCGAGTCATCCGACTAAAGAGAAAACCGATAAGCATTTTCATCCGATATTGACCGACAGCATCCGAGCCCACTCTTGAGGATCCTATTTTCCGCAAAGGATCAAATTTTTGAGCGTCGTTTAACAAACTCTACTGGAAAAAACATAATACATTAGCCAAAATTATTTCAATTACGGCATAGAACTAGTTTTAAAGCATGTAGGATTTGGAATCACAGGTAACACGAGAGTTTTTGAATAGTTCTTAAAAAAATAAGAGTTAAATTGTTTCAATAAATATTTCTAGAAAGGGAAACACAACATTTTAAAAAATTACGAGGTCACTGGGTGTTAAACAGACGTTAATAACAAGTTTATCAGAAGTACTGTTAAAAAATAATATTTTAGAATTCATATAAATGGCTAACTATTAGAGATGTTTCGTCGTACCGGAAATATCAACCAATAACGCCGGGGAATTAACCGTTCGTTTGTGATGCACGCTTCTTTGTGCATTGCATCGAATCGATTTTCGCAATATCACTAGATCTGCAGGTTTAGTGTCGGGGCTGCTCTCAATCAGTAATACTCGTAAAAACCAGTCAGCAACGTTCCGACTGATACAGACTAAATAAACATTTTAGGGCTGATTGTGTACGAAATATCTTCGTTGTTTATTGTTAGACGTTGGAAAGTTTACTCAAATATTAATATTTTCCTTTCTACTAACTTTTTTTACGTGCTTCGGAAAAGTTATAGCCATCATCTGTTTACATTTTATGATAGTTACTATATTTTGTGGGTATCACAGCCCTAAAAATCTTCTGCTAACAAATATTTCTTCAATGGCCTTTTATTACTCGTAAACTAGAATATTTCTAAAAATCATTGTTACATTTTCTCCTAAACATTATAACTATCTGTGCATACTCTCGTGTAATCAAAATCACTATCTTTGTAATAACTTAAAATGGCATTAAAATTCAGAAACGTGAATGGTGTAAAAAGAGGGAAATGATCGCAATTAATTACTCAATTCAAATTTAATTTGTGTCACATCACTACTAAAATTTTCCGACAGAGTTTCGTTGGTACTCGAATTTATGCATAGTAACGAATTAAATTAAAATAGTTTGTTTTTCAGCCGCATCATTCCATGCTTTACTGGAGTCTTATTAATAAGACATATTTAACGACCGTTAACAGACATTTATACAATTAAAAAAATATTTAAATCAAAATTGTGATTTGTCCACACAACAAAGTTTCTGTAACATGCATAGATCGTGAGATATAGCAAGTTGTATGAGATACACAGTAGAATAAGGGAGAAGATGGAGGGGAGCATTGTCGTCAGTTGGGAACTACCCATGCGGAGAAACTGGAACTACACCAATATCATTCTTAAAAACATTAATTATATTCTTACGAGCGTGATTTACAGACAGCTGCATGGTCTTTTTATCACACCTTGTACTAATCATCTCTTACCTTTTACGGATGAGTTTTTTGTGCACAACATATTCTTACCTGAACGCAATATATTTACAATCGTAACAGGTTTCTGCATAGTTTGTAGAATACAATCTTACCGTAACAAAGGTTCATGTTAAACCAATATCGGGCCTACCATCTCTAATTACAGGGCAGTGGGCCACTGCGCATCGTGTTATGACACGATTTGCAATATCTCGCAACCTATACATAAAGGCTGTTCTACTTCTGAATTAAACTTTTATTTTTTATTAAAAAATATTTGTTATCAACACAGCTTTCAAAGTTTTTCTAAGAGTTGGGGAAACATACCGCGAATTTAAGGCGAAATTCAATTATGTAGAGCGGTAAGTTTTTTTATACGAAATTTTGGTTTGAAACTTTGTTACACAGCTTTTTGATACGATTTATTTATTTTATTCAAGATATTTACGTCTTTTTTTCCGGACACAAGTATAAACCTAATTTTAAGGGTGGCCGTGTTTCGAGAGGGAAGCTCGTTCTGCCTTCTTTCCTCGTAAAGCCACTTGTCGTCTGAATGGTCAAGAGGTCAAAACTGGGCAGACATGGGGACTTGAGCTCCTAAGGGATTAAAGATTTCACGTCGTTGGTGGAATCTTCAAAGAGATGGAGAAGGAAGTAGTACGGTCGGAAATTGTTTACAAACTTGATTCGAGAATTCCAATTCAATTGTAAGTTTTCGCGACGCACATTTCCCTCCGGCGAATCCGCTTCAGGATTCGCCTCCCCCCCCCTCCCAATCCTCGTCCTCCCACAGACACTCCACGGATCACTGGTAAATTCCTCAAAGACGATACAGCTAACTGAAAACACAACAAAGCCGAGGAAAATATTAATTTTCGGAGAGATGTATAAATTACGATTTTATTTTCGTAAAATAATTAAATTTGCATACTAACCTCTTGACCCATTCGACTGTACTTTGTTCTTCATTCTTTACTGCACTCGGAAATTGGATTTAATTACCGTTGGGGCCTCTTTTATTTTAATCTATCTTTCAACGCTAAGTATGCAGCAATTTGAAACCGTTGGACATTAGCAAATTTAATTGAAAATAATTTGCTTAAAAATGTTCTTTAGAATATAAGTATATGCGTTAAAATAGCTGTTATATGCGTTACCTACCAGGTCATAAGAAATGTTTTCTTGTAATTATTTCATGAATATACCCGGGCTACCTGTGGTTGGGTCAACTTTTGGGTACGAAGAACATGTATCCCGGGTAGCGAAGTTTTACAATTAATAACAAGTTACCGAAGCGTGTGGGAGCGTTCGCTTTATAAAATGTTGGTGCTACCTCACGTTGACGTAAACCGAATTCGTGACGGGTTTTGCACCGCCCTCACAGTGTAGCTTTAATTCCTACAGTGCGTAAACAAGTTTGCTTTAATTATAATCTCCGGTGCGGGTAAAAATTCTGTGCAAAACGTAGCCGAACAGTGTAATTAACTTCCGCCGAGATGATAAAAAACGCGCATATATTTTGTCGTGGCTGACACGAGAGCCGGGCGCCGCGTCCTGGCTTGGAGATTGCATGTTCAATGCACGCCCATAAAAGGCGGACTACGCTACTCCGGCGAGGGACGTGCTACAAATCCCAACGTGGACTGCAGATGTGTGACGAATAAAACTCGCCACGTATTCAGACACCCGTGTACGAGGACTAAATTAAATCCGAGGCGGCGCGCTCTTCAGGACGAGGCATTTCTTCCACCGAAAGTGAGATAGGGCGAGGGAGTGACACGGGGGCGGACTTCCTCGGATACGTCATCGTTCCAGCCCCCTTAATTGGCTCAGGTTATTTCGCCCCCAAAGCCGGCGGCAGGAAGTAGAGGTGTTAATTGCGAGTCTCGACGATCAGGAAATAAAACCAAATTGAATGTTCCACTCGTGCACGTGTCTACTTTTCCTTGCTATCAGACAAAAGACGGGCGCGCCCCACTTCAGATAAACTCGATACCGTAATTTCCGAAGGAAGAATGACTGCGTTCAATCGGAGGCGCTAACTAACTAATGGTAGAAGTCTTTCTTGCCTTTGTATCCGGAGTATTGTGCCTCCGTAGTGTACATTAATCTCTGTAAGATAGACTATTCTTCACTGTGATCTAATTATGTGCATTCTCTTCGAGATGAATCCCCGTTTGGCGAATTTAAAGAGAAAGTCTACGTCGTAGTTAATTAAACTTGGCTATAGTTTAAATATTCGTTTTTTATATGACGATTTAAACTGGCACTTTTCCTACTTACTCTAAAATTGTACAAGTATAAATACACTGTAACACAAAAATATATATTATAGTTTATATTGCTTCAAAACTTACTAACGCAAAGTTACGTTTGATTAACTAAAGTACCCTAAAATTAAATAAAATTTATCTAAAAAATGTAAGTAGTGAAAATTGCCACAAGTCATAATTTATAAACATTTAAATTTACAAATATGTACAAACGTTCTTTCCCTTTGCTTAGGAACCTCTTCAATAGTATTTAATTAAAGATTGTGGCAATTAAAATGTGATGTAAATCTATATATATAAAAATGAATTGCTGTTCGTTAGTCTCACTAAAACTCGAGAACGGCTGAACGGATTTATCTTATCTTAGTCTTGAAATGTTCGTGGAGGTCTAGGGAAGGTTTAAAAGGCGAGACAAAATCGAATAATTTCCGGGAAAACCCTAAAAACAGCCCTTTTCTATTTCCCATACAAACGTTTTCTAAATAAAATACAAATCTACACCAGTCCAGCAATTTTCACCAAATTTCGTACACGTGTTCTTTGCGACCAGGAAACAAACACTGTCGGAGTGAGACGCGTCTTCCACCCCCAGAAGCGGGGGTGGAAATATTTAAACATACTAAAACAGCCGATATTTGAGTCGGATAAATATTTTTAGGGGTCAAAGATATTGATAGTGTTTCTACCAATGTTATCTGAATACAATTTCCATCCCCTACGCCCTGTGAAAAGGACACCCTTCGGGTTTGGGGTGGAGATGCTTTACAGTAAAATAACGCGAATACAACCGAGATTGGAGTCAAATCAAAGGTTATGGAAGTCACTGTGTTTAGTTACGACATTCAAATTGGCATTTTCCCCTCAGATGCAGGGGGAGCGGGGTGCAAATTTTGGAACATGCAAACACGGCAGATATTTGCGTTGAAGAAATATTTTTCAGAGTTAATTATAATGATTAGGGTTCGAGTAGCGTTACATAAAAATTGCGCAAAAGCAGCCAAAATTGGAGTCATATCGGGGGTTATAGATAAATGACATCTCGGGCAACGCCGGGCACCCAGCTAGTTAATTATAAATAAATATATATATATATAAAGACTTTCTCTATAAAATTACACGACTGACATTATATTTACCCTCAAAGTATTAGGAACATATTTTGTTGCTTTTGTTTTTCGTTGATACTTTCAGTATAACAGATAACACCAACAATTTTGAAATAGAACCGGATTGTGAATTAAACAAAAAACTTGGGTTTAGTCAAAGTTAGTTATGCGATACTTCCTTCAGATCTCAATGAATAAACAACCTCTAAATTACAAAAATGTTATTGCTTTATGTACTTGATTATGAAAATAATAAATTTAATTTTAAGGATTTTTTACTTAATTATTGTTCTAATAATAGAAGTAAAAGAGTAAAATTAGGAATTAAAAATTACAATAAGAAATATTTGTTTAGATTAAAATTTAACCATCGCTCAGAAGTAATATTTAATTTCACGAACCCACGACTGGATACGTTTCATAGCCCTTTTAATGCTCTCGATGTCGTGAACGAAACATTCTCGATTTTTTTATATTGATTTATTTACAGTCGCATCAACAGCTCTGGTTATTAGCGACTCAGTAAATTATTTTTCCTACTAAGAGGACTGAGTTTTCGAGAGTTTCTCTCAGGCACAAAAGCATCCTTGTCTTCGTCGGGATTCTCTGTGATGTGAGGCAGTCACGCTGACCTCAGGAGTTCGACTGTCGGTTTTCTAAGCGCGTTATCTATTAATTATTATACAATGATTCTTTACCGTGCTCTGCCATCGTCGTCAGGCGAATTGTGACTACTGTGTTTATATTAACAACCCTTTAAAACAATTTTTAATATTGCTATCTGTAACCGCAAATAGTTCAAAGTTACGTCATTGAATCATCGAGTAATAATATTGTAGTAATTGGTAATTAAGGCATTGTTCTAATTGAAAAGTTGAATTGTAGAGTACTCATTATTAGTGGATATAGAGCGGACGCCGCAACAAACCGGCAAGGCAAAGAAAACATTGTTGATGAGTCGAGAAGGTTCTACGCGCTCAAAACTTGCGAGACGAACGAACAGTCAGGAAATGTACAGTCGGGCAGTAGGCAGCGAGGAGAAAAGACTAAAACTCCAAGTCATGAAAATTTGAACAGTACAGTCGGGCAGCAGACAGTGAATAGACCAGACGAAAATTTTTACAGTCGGCAGTCATAACGAAAGAATGTGGTCCTGTCACAAACATGATTTCAAATATTAAAAAGTAAAGCAATATTCAGTCGGGAAGGAGACAGAGCAACTAGTGTGTATTCTGTGGTCGAGCGTAGATTCATCATGCTGGCCATAGACAAACCAATGAAGTCCATTGTCAACTAAAGTCACGAGATCCACAAATCCAGATTGCAGTAAATCATCGAGAACCAACCAATTTGTGTTAAACCAACTAACAAACTACACCAATTAGAGCCTGTGAACATTTAGAGTCTGTGAGAACTTAGAATCAGTGATGTCCCCAAAATTGTGCACGAAAAACTAAAAATGAGACCTGGGCGGCCGTAAGTAGAGAAAAACTTTAAAATCATTTGTAAACCGTGTTTAAAAGATAAAAGTCAGATCGTTCTTTAATTATTTAATTATCGATAAAATGAGATGGTTAATTCTTGATAAAATTGTTAAATTCAATCTTTAGTATTATTTCTTCCGCAACAAATTTCGTCTATGTTCAGACGCATTGATTTCCATAAAAAGTAAATGTAATTTTGATTATATAAATTCTGCCATTTAACGAACCCAGTTCAAGACCCTGAGATCCCAAATATTTTGTGTATTTTATACTTGTTATAAAATTGTTAATAATTCTTGTTTAATAGTTTTCACTTAAGTTCTTTCATTTAGAAATTCCACATTCATATTCATACATTATATATAATTATTACAATATATATTTAAACCGGTTAAAACCCCGAAAATATTTGGTTCAGACTCGTATGCTAAAATGTTAATAATTACGTGTAGTCAAGCCTCTCACAATAAAGTCAGCAGACTACAGAGAAAAAGGCAAGTCGTGTGAGATGCGCAGTAGAAGAAGGAGGAGATGGAGGGGAGTATTTTCATCAGCGGCAAGATTGCGGAGCGGCAGTACTATTCTTAAAACATTCATTATATCATTAAAAACATTATATACAGACAGCGGTAGGGTTAATGTTTTCAGAATATTTTTTACAATAGCATGTTGCGGAAACAGCTCTTTTTAGGTCAGTGGCATTTCTTGGTTCTACTGACATCCGTACAGTATCGAAGCTTTAAGGGGCCCAAATAAAATTTTAGCCTCGTTCAATTAACTTGGAAAAATAAATATTGGATCGATATTGCATTGGTCACAGGATCTTTTGTTATTTTTTTTTCTGTATAAAGTAAAAATTACCTCCATCGTAAATCCTGGTCTATTGTCGCAGTTATTTATACCTCCATAAAAGTATTTTCATAACAAAAGACCTGAAAACGCTACATTGGCGAGGGATGTTCTCTCGCAGGCAGAACCTTGTAGGAGAGATACGAAGGAGCTACCTTTGGGGATGCCTTTTCCTCTCCGTTTTTGAACTAAGGTTCCCACAAGCCGAGTGTAATATAATAGTCTACACGTGCCATCTTATCATAACGTCTCTTCCGCATAGCGGACATAAGTGGGCGCAGCTGTAAGAACGCTGAGTCTAGTGAAGTCAGCACTTCAAGTGCTGCGGCAGCAGAAATCTTCCTCTCTGTAAGAGCTCTCATTGGAGACTTAAAATCATCAGGGAGGGGGAAAGGAGTATTCGAATTGTTGAGAGCTTCTTGGGAACGGCAGTCGTGATCCAACCTCCAGACGGGTCGGTGGCTTCTGGTGCTATCCGCCAGTTTGTCTTACTTTATTTAATTTCTGACTATTAAATCTCTTTATTCTTCATCAACTCTTATTTGACTGAAGAGCAGCGAAACACCAACCACTACGCCTAGGTTCAATTAGTTGAATCCGAACCCTCACGTTACCGACTTTCCTATTTCCTGTTCTTAATTCTTCCTTTATCCTCTAGATCAGTAGCCAGGTGAGCTAAAGGAGGTATAGCTCGGTTGGTGAACGATCTATCTGGACTTTCCATTCCCAACTGCTGGAATGTTACATGGTGGCAGTGCTGGAATGTTAGACGAGGCACCTCGGCCTGTTTTGAGAGGTGTATGTTCCGGGGTCTCAGACCTTGGGCATACAGTAAGAGTTGTCCGCTATTCCCATTGGAATAGTCGGCCAGCTGCCTCCTAAACTGGTCAAGGCACGGAGAAGGGAATGCTGCGTCCCCACAACAAACTCCTCTTCCGCTATCGGAAGGGCGTGGGATAAGTACCCAATGCCCGACCTACCTGATGCAGGTTTTTCTAGGGTTTGTCCTGCATTTCTTTAGGCGAATGCCGGGTAGGATCCTTAAACTATAGACCGGGGGCCCTAGTTAACCCTTGGTTACCTTCCTCAACCCTTCCACATCCCCCCTTTCAAACCCCTTTCCTATGCAATAATAGGGGAGTTGCCACTAAGTGGTTTACCCTATACATAGCCTATCTACACCCAAAAAGAAAAAGAAAAATGAAAACGCTACAAGCTTTATCGGAGTGTTTTTTATGTTGGAGTCTGAAATGTAGCTTCAACGTTTCCCAATTTTACTTAGATTGATTACAATTAGATAAGGTAGGTAAATTCCTACATTCAGTGGGATAATTTAGAGCTGAAGTACTTCTTAGTCTGTGGTGCTCGAGAATTTTGTACTTGGTATGATATCTGATTATACACGCATTAACACACTAATTTTCACATGGAATATGCTTTTAACTCAGTAACATAAATATGCACTTATCTATTTTAAACATCTGGTGATACATTCATCACTAAAATCAATACTAATTATAATTTACGATCATACAGGTGAAAGCTAAGTACTCATCGCAGAAGGATGGACATTGCCCTCGTTCTGTTATACTCTCCTTCCGTTATTACCTCTTAAATTATGTCCAGCCAACCATGTTAAACTAGGTATTATTGGACTGTGAATTCGATATTAAAACTCTGGATACACCCTTCTATATTAAATATTTGAGTCTCTCAGCGAATCCACAATTATTAATTCAATTACATCTTAATAAAGAGAAAGAAAGGGGAGGGTTCGGTGGGTATCGAAGCGGTGGATGTCAGAAATAATTAAATTTTTCCCCTTTTCTTCTGACTCGCATGCCTTCCTTTGTTTGGTAGAGCAGTTGATGTGTCTTTCAAAGAAACGTAATTCAGCTGTCCATAATGAGATATCTTCCATTTACCTTTCCCACATTTTCTCTCGATAGTCTGCAGTAGTTTTGTGGTTTGAAATATATATCTCCAATATATTGTTACCTGCCACTATTGTCCTTTCATTACTTTATTGCAAAAATGAATAGATTAAGCTTTTTGTAATTATAGTTAAATGGGACATGACTGGAAGAAGTCTTTTAAATCGTTCGGGAATATATTAAATTTGGTTTTGAATTCAGCTTGAATTTCTACAAATTTTTAATAAACCATAATTAAATCATTTTCATTTAGTTTCTCGGCTTATGCTTTTTTTGTGATAATGACTAAATAATTATCGTAAATTTAGACAAAAGAATTTATTTTAAGTATAATTATGATACGTCGTTCTAATTTTTATTACATTTGAAACATACTGGCTGGTTTAGTCATTTATAATTAAATTAAATGAGATAAATGTTACTATGACTGAATTAGCTTATACCAGCAATTAAAATTAAATGGCTTTATATTTTCATGACTGACGCAATGTATTTTGTATTATTTCCCAGTATACGGGAAAAATTCCAAAAAAATATAATCAACGAACAGGTTTTAAATTTGTTCAAATACTAATCAACGTAAGTAGTTACTGGTTATTTTAGGTTCACAAAGTTACAGTAGAAAAAAAGAGACGCCGCATTTAAATATTAATTAAATTGAAATTTTTATCTGTTCATGATTTTCCAACAACTGTCTACAATTATTTAGTTTGATTTATATTTATAATTCCGAATTTCACACACTATAAATTTTATAAATATATTACTTAACTGAAATAATTATTGTTTCAGGATACCATTATCGATTTAAATATTTTCAATTTGGTAACGAAGTTTAAAATTAAAATTTAGTCTATAAGGTAAAGGATTTTTGAGAGTGATTTAGTTTCATGTCTGATTCATAAAATATAATCACTTTACTTTTCTGGGCAAGTGCTATTCACCATTGAGCAGTCACTAGAACGGAAAGTCCGTTTGTAAGCAAATTCGATGTAAAGGACTGGCTGTACAGAGGTCTTGTTTCTGGGAAGGAGGTACATGAGTTAATTAGAACGTTTTCCAGGAAACATGATATTGGTGGGCTCACGGTCGCCGAAATTGGAAGTTAACTGTTGCATTTGACTTTGATGTATTGAACAAGTAAAATAGATTACTACCTACCTGAAATGATGTACTATTGAAAACTTTTAATTACTACGTGTGTCATCTTCAACGTGTAATTCTGGATTTGTGCTCATTATAATTAATGGATAATTTGGTGAACTGGTATTTGTATTATCTGCCCTAATACATGATTAAAATTTTAGATTTTATTTGGCCTGTGTTATTAATGATTTAGTGTTTCTCATTACTCACGAACAGGGAAAGGGTTAAAAGTTTTATTTATTTTATAAATTACTAGCTGAATATCCAGCGTAGCAAAGGAATTGATTTATATTAGACCAAAAAATGAAATAATCCGGCACTAATCTCTGCTGATTTATAATATTTTTAAATTAACCTTTGTCCCTCTGACGCTTAGGGTGAACACGTTACTTAATCGGATTTGGAAGTGTCTCGACGCCGAAAACGATCGATACGACAGATATATTGGCCAATTTGGACTGTTTCACCTACTCAACCCTATCCGACACCAATATGGGCCATTTTGGACTATTTTAAGTACGTAACTTATTCTGCGTCCCCACAGAAAACTCCTCTCCCGCTATAGGAAGGCCGTGGGACAAGTCCCCAATGCCCGACCTACCTCATGCAGATTTTTCTAGGGTTTTCCCTGCATTTCTTTAGGCGAATGCCGGTTAGGATCCTTAAAATATAGCCCGGGGGCCCTAGTTAACCCTTGGCTACCTTCCTCTATCCTTCCGCACCCCCCTTTCAAATCCCTTCCTATGCTATTAAAGGGAAGTTGCCGAACGTGAATTACCCTCATGTAGACTGTTGCCCTAAAAAAAATAATTAGTTTTATATTAGAAGCCTGCCTGCGAGAGGATTCTCTCGCAGGTAACCTACGATGGATGTTCTCTCGCAGGCAGAACCTTGTAGGAGAGATACGAAGGGGCTACCTTTGGGGATGCCTTTTCCTCTCCGTTTTTGATCTAAGTTTCCCACAAGCCGAGGCACCTCGGCCTGTTCTGAGAGGTGTATGTTCCGGGGTCACAGACCTTGGGCATACGGTAAGTGTTTTCCGCTATTCCCATTGGAATAGTCGGCCAGCTGCCTACTAAACTGGTCGAGGCACGGAAAAGGTAATGCTGCGTCCCCACAGAAAACTCCTCTCCCGCTATCGGAAGGGCGTGGGACAAGTACCCAATGCCAGACTTACCTGATGCAGGTTTTTCTAGGGTTTTTCCTGCATTTCTTTAGGCGAATGCCGGGTAGGATCCTTAAAATATAGCTCGGGGGCCCTAGTTAACCCTTGGCTACCTTCATCTACCCTTCCGCATCCCCCCTTTCAAATCCCTTCCTATGCTATTAAAGGGGAGTTGCCCAACGTGGATTACCCTCATGTAACCTGTTGTCCTAAAAAAATAATTAGTTTTATATTGAGGGGAATATGATTAATTTGGAAAATATTTTTGTTTTAGTGTACCTCCGGATTAGACAGGTCTGGTAGTTTTCTTATGTTATTTTGTAATCTGTTGTTTTGAATAATTACATGGATATATTTTTTATTTAAGTAATTTACCCTATTGATATTGGAATTAAATAATTGTTTTATATATGAATATTCAATTTATGCAATAACCTGTGTTATTTCCGTTGCTAAGAAAATTCTAATAACCACGAGAAGTGGCATCCAAACGCCCTCCAAACAATCTAGTGAACTAGAAACAAGAATGTACACCACGTTATTGATCTAGTTGCACATATAACAGCGAATGGGATTGTATTTGGAATTCCGTAGCAATCGCTCAGCGCATTCACATTTACTCCGAACAGCATTCCGTAGCTGATTGTCTTCAGAATGGTACAAATTACAAGCCCCATTTCTCAGAATTGCGTTGGTGTTTCGGTTGTGTGAAATATTTCGAAACTCTGAGATATGCATTGGTTATCCCTCATGTAGGAAAATATATCTTGCCCAGTGATCATTCTCGTTATTTAGATTAATCGGGTATTTCATTGTCTTGAAGTAGATAAGTGAGAAATAAAAAACGAAAAAGGCAAAGAAAATTAAAAAATAATAAAAAGCAAAGACTGTGAGAAACATAATATCTTTGACCTGCCTCTTTCTTTCTGTTTTTCTTCTTTAATTGATTTTCTTTGCCTTTTTCACTTTTTTCTATCTCACTTATCTACTTCCATACAATCAAATACCCGAATAATCTAAATAATAATATTACCATTGTCAAGAAATTTCAAATCCCGAAATACTCTTTATTTCTTTTTTCATCAACTTGAATAAATTCGTTGATTAATTTAATATTCCTTGATTAATATAATATTCATCAATTAATTTAGTACTATATTATTTAAGACATAATTTTTCAGGGCTGAACATGGCACTGATGAGTGCAATGGTTGATTATTCGTGAGATTATCTGCATATTAAATTACGTTTAATATTCCTGGCCAAGTACGAGTACAATGTTTCGTCTGGAATCTGTCCTCGGTCCTAGATACAGCCTCACACATATTCATCTGGAACAGATAGTTTCATTCTAGAAATTAATATATGTTAATTATAAATAGAAAATAATATTTTGAAACGCAGTAATAATGGAGAGTTATTACTATTATTATTTTGTTACCAATATGATGTTTTGACAATATTAAAACTGGGGTATCATCTAAATAATAAACATTTATATTTGTAAAAACAATAATAACAATTTAATATTACTAATAATTTAATAAAGCCGTGTTATTTACAGTCACGAGTAGAATGAGACACGGTTCTTAATTGTATCGATAATGCATGTAAATTCTGGCAGAGCGGATGCGATGTAATGTGATGCGCTGATTTCGGACAGGTGATGTCTTTGTGATTGTGTAATACAGCTAGGTGTGACCTAAATTCAGGTACAGAGACCCTTTAGGGTGTTTCCTCGGTGTTTACGCCTCTTCATTTGAAAGCCAAAGTGTTTAAGTTGCGTCTAGGTAAATAGAGATTGTTTTCCTCCACGCCTTCGTAATTCCTGGCAACTTAAATAAACCGTTAAATACTCAACTATCCACATCTTCCTCTCTGTCTGATCTTAAATACTCCCGTGATGTTTTTATAAAACCTTGGATTTGCTTCCTAACTCTCAATCCGTTGTTTTTTTATTTTATCCACACCTACGTTACCTGCAGAGTTCAGCGATCTCCAGCCTAAGTAAACATCCATAAAACATATATATTCTGCATTATGACGTAAGGCTAGTCGCTAAAAGCCAAATTTAAGGCTACTACCACATATCGGTCTTTAAGTGACTATAATTGATCCATAAAACCATTTAAAGTGTCGTTCTCTCCACGTAAACTTAAAAGGGATCCCAAACCATAAGTCGAATTAAATAAATGTTTTGAAATTAACGGTAATCCTACATCTATAAAACATCTTGTTAAATTTACTATTATTTAATATAAATACAAATTATATACATACGTAGAAATAAAAATAAATTAACGACTAATGAGGGCTCATTAAAAAGAGAATAAGGCAAAACAATAGATCTTTATGATTCATCATTTTTATTTAATCTTTTATCCATATCAGTTCCAATATTTTATAAAAAATTAAAATCTTTAACGTTTAAAATCATTGGAAGATTAAGATGACTTAGTCGAAATCAAACAAGTTACATTCACAAAAAGACGAGGAGTGTGTCCACCGATCTTTTTGAACAATATTCAAATTCCAGTAAAAAAAACTAAGTAAAGTACCTGGGATTACTTCAGGACCAGAAAAAGACGTGGAAGAAACGTGTAATAATGAAACTCCAGAAAATTCAGAGAAATGACTTGGCTAATGGGTAGGAGATGTAAATTATCACTGGATGATACAGAATTACGGCATACAATTATGGCCTCTAAAAAATTATTCAAAGAATTTAATCTAAAATACTAACTCACTATGGTTTTTGTCGAACTTCACCCTGAACAATGATCCCAACATACCATTCATTACCAAGGAAATGAAGAGACTCATAACTCTAATTCGAAGCTATCGAATGACACGACAATGAACTGGTAACAGAAATAATCAATCTTATTCTTAGAGCAATGTGGCCTACGGACCTAAAGTCAGAGATGCACAATACGAACTAAATAAACTAAACCTAACAATGATATACTAGGGAATGCTCAATGGACGATAAGCCAACTCATGCTACGACCCTGTATACAATTGTCTTGTTACAATGAAACTGTTATAAATTATCAGACAAATAGAAAAACGTAAGTAGACTCGTTGTAATCTTGGAGGAGCCACGAGTAATCCTGTCTTGAGGATACACCAACAGGCAACTTGGAGGAGCCACAAACATATCTGCTGATGACCAAATTGGGAGATATTTGCGTGATAGACAAATAAACCTGGTACATGTGTTTGGTGTTGAACTGTGGGCTTCTGGCGGTGGTTGAAATCGTTGCATAACAGTCCACCTCGCGACAACACTGATCCTACAACGAAGAGGCGTCATCCACATATCACACCAGTCCCTGGTCAGAAACCGAGAAAATACATTATACGTTACATACGTTTCTAATATATATTAGAATTTGAAATAATCATGTATAATTTTAACAAAAATACGGTTCTAATTCAGTACTCCCTTCAACCCTGAGGAAAAGAGTGGCCGCTAAACCCAATCATAATTTTGTTAAATATAAATACTTGAATTGACATAGTGTCATTACATGCCAATATTAAAGCGTGAAGGGTTTCCCGGAGAAGTTGGCGGTGTAGTCATTTTATTTCCTTTGTGCGCCATCATGATGGCAGCCATTGAAATGTTGTACAACCTCAACGAGTTTACCCGGTTGTAAACCATGTTGTAAAACATGTTAATATAGTTAAATAAAATTGATTTAGTCATTTAATATTCTTAATTATTATTTGATCATTACAGTATGACATTGAAACAATGAGACGGTCCAGATTAAAAAGAATATCTGATTTGAAAAAACTGGATATCAGGATATCAAACAAAATATAACAGTGGAACATGACGGCTGAAAAGACGTTGAAAGCAAGGAAACTGGAGTTGACATTGTTCGAATTTAATAAAAGATTTTAACATTAAATTCGTTGATAAATATGTGATTATTATTTTTATCCAGTATATCCTGTCGACGACGACGATGATAATCGGGGGAACGTTGAGTTCAGACAAAAATTTGACCCGGTTGATAAACTGACTATTATTTCTTATTACGAGTCACCGGAAAGCCTATATTAATTAATGTACAATTTAGCATTAAGTGATAATATATTATTCATATAGTATAATTCTTTGTAATTTGTATATTTTTTCTGGGCTGGTTTATTATATCTCCAATGTGCCTTTCTATACCTTTACTTTTTATACCGATTTTTAAGTTATCCACAGTATTTTCCCGAAAATAATTGAATTAATATAATATTTTATAGAACATAAAATTAATACAGGTAAAGATTTAATTTATACTATCTGTATGTTGATTATTATTATTTTTGAGCAAATTCGTATGTATGGTGGTATTGCATTGCAAACGTGTAGATTTAATTTGAGTGGTCTGCGGACTGTATTGAGTCCCTGGACTCTAAACTGCTCGAAGCAATGTGTGAACTCCCACGCAAAGCAGACGTTTCAGCGCCCCTCTGATCCAATCTGACCACCAACTCGCTCCCACGTTAACTAGACCAACTCGAAGCAAGCTTTCGCTCTCTCTGCCACAAAACGCTCCTTTGCTTCGAGGCTGCGGGTCTGCTGCCCTGCTTTCGGGAATTACAAACGATCCCCCCCACCTATACCCCTTCTATTCTGAATCCTGTAAAGATTACCGGGCAGCGTGGGAGTAAAAAGGTGAACCTGTGCATGGAAAAATTTCTGCTATTATCAAGAGTTTTCACCAGGAGTCTCGCAATGGCCTTCAGTTTATAGCCTGTTCATGTTTTATTTACGGCTTTAATTCTTTGAATTTATTTATGTAATTACAAACTTTGGTCAATGAAATATCGAAAGCTGTTACACATTATTCGAATTTCCCAGAAGAAGTGGATTACCTTCTTTAGTTATCGATGTTGAAATAAATTCATTGGTGCTGGTCAATGGAATTAGAACATAAGGATGAGAATCTCTATTGATAAAAGCTTGTAAAAAATTAAAACGTATTTCTATATTAAATTACATTAGGAGTATCAAATATACTTAAAATGCCACGTTAAGGAGTTACCGGTGGTAAAACACCCCCTGTATACATTCTTAAGACACAAATATTCCATAAGTGGGAGATATACTTAAATTTTTAACACTGAGTTGCAACAGATTCTCCTGGCTTACGAACTTATTTGATTGTGTGCCAGTTGAACAATAATAATACTGAATAACAAAATACATAAAACAATAAATAAATTTACTACGAGCAAGGCGTTTCCTATAAAATTGAGAAACTTCCCCAGGAGTAATTTAACTTAAAACCCATTTCATTGCACCTGTATTGTAGCGGAAACGTTGTGCACCTAATTAATGTATTACATACTGTATTTGATGAATACATTATTACTTATTCACGAATTAATGTTAGCAATACTAGTTTCATGAATAAAAAAAAATGTTCACAAATATTTTTTCCAGCTCATTAAAAAAATTACCATGTATAAATTGAACTAAAAACATTTTGCGTAAGCTGACGTATTATTATTCGAAATAGTACAGTAAAATTCCATGATTTAATGATATGGTTCCACAGTTTTATTTACACTTGAATTACTTTCATGTCCGATATTATATATTGGACTTTTTCGTTAGTACAGTTCTTTGCTCGCATCGTATTTTTTTCTCAAGGTGTCAATTAAAATGAGAGCCATTGAAGGATTTAAGAAGATCTATAGGTAACGAAAAAACTCAGGACGAGCTTTATAATTCTGAATATTTTAAAAGATACGCCTCAAGAAATTAAGGAGGACTGCGTTTAGCGTTTCTTTGGTTAAGTTGACGTAATTTCTTAAAGTATTTTGTGGAACTAAAGAAATTTAACTTTGTTAATGGAATTAAGTTGACGGGCCATTATACATCTACAACATTGTATAAATTCTATTTCTCCTAGCCGTTCAACTTCAGTCGAGCGTTCCATTAGAGGACTCTTTATCCAGAATTAATTAAACGAACTTTTTTGGTATTTGAACTTTCGAGTTTTCTCGTGTTTATGTAAAAACAAATAATAGTTTAGGTAAAAAAAGATTCCTGTTTCTGACTGATTCTTTGAAAAGGGGTATATTTATTTCATGCGATGTATCGCATCTTAAATCATTAAGGAAATAATAATTTTTATGTAAATAAATAGAATTGGAAATACAGCATGTGAAGTTCTTTTAATTACGGGAAAAACATTTTGTAGGAAATCTTCATCGATAAATATCTGAGAAGATAATTTGAGTATAAACAACTGTTTAGAATAATTTTATTTGTAACCTGTTATTAGTTTCCTGATTTTCTCCGACCGTTTTTAAAATCATATACATTATAAGATTTTGACTGTTTCATAATTTATCTACACAGTGCAATCGAGTGTAAATCTATTTATTGATGGTTTTAGTAAATTAAGACGTGGAAAGCCGAATAATTACGCACGGCCACGTCCATATAAATGTTCAATCTCTCGTGTATAGATGTTAATTCGTACCTTTCCATACTGATGAAAAAAGTAAATCTTATTTTTCGAAACGTTGCACAAAACTTCTTCATTTCACTTCTGCGACATTTATTCAGCATTTATTTAATTCAGTTCTGATTCATTCTGGGATTCCATCTGTCTATATATTCTATTGAAATATTTTACACAGTGTATGTCCAACCTTATTTTGCAATTATAATTCATTTATGGCTACCTTATGATTATCCGTACCATCGGAAAAACGTCTATAAAAATTTTCAAAGAAGAATGTACTCTATTATTTCTACAAACGCTTTTTTTATCAAAATTAAGCTGAAAAATAACTTTATTTGGCACTACCCAGGGTTTTGGAAGTCTGGTATATAGAAACGTTACTGTGCCATCGTTGTAATTTGACCTAAAAATGAACATTAAAGGTGCAAGGATAAGTTTTAATAAAGTATAACGTGCCTCAGATTAGCCATTACCAATCAGTAACCTTCGGTACTAAAACATATTCTAGACTGCTTTGTAATTTCACAATGCTGTGGCAATTCGTGGCCCACAACGAAGTGCGAGAGCAAGCGTTCATAATATCCGACGTGACTGGCTTAGGTCGTGGATTACCCATGGCAGTTCATGTGTTTTTACCATCTAATTGTTTAATTAAATTTATTACAATTTCGTATGACAAATTAACAGGGGTACAATTATCTATTTAAATCTGAATTATTTCCCGTTTTTTGGAAATCATATGTTTATTAAGATTTATTCATATTGTAACGCGTGTATTTTGGTTTAGTTTTGCTTTGTCTCGGGAGTGTTGTTTGCTGTGGTTTGGAGAATTCGAAATCGTGCATTGGTGGATGGATGCCGGGAGTTGTTTTCTGTGAAATGTTGGACGAGGTGTGTGTGCGTGGGGCTGGAGCAGATAAATATTTCCATCCAAGTAATTTTCCTGTCCTGTCTCGATTGTTGGCCTCAAGATGACAGAATTGTTGGCAATTGTGGTTTGGAGAATTCGAAATCGTAGACGTGCGTGGGGTTGGAGGAGATAAATATTTCCGTCCAAGTAATTTTCGTGTCCTGTCTCGATTGTTGGCTTCGACATGACAGAATAGTTGGTCATTGTTGACTACGGAACTGCAGCTGCGTACTATAACTCTTGTAACATTGGAAGAATCAGTGGAACTGACATTTAGACGAAGTTTTCTAATAATAAAAAAAGTAAAAGAATGAGAGGCTATAATGGAGGGAACGGAGATAAGCTTTCGAAACTGGACATTAGTTCTTCGCTCACCGCAGCTGGTGGATGTGATTATGAGAGGCTCCGTATTGCGTTACGTGTATACGTTTTAAATGTCACCGATCTACAAATCTCATGAGTTCTGCTGTAAACTTTTCCAAGTTGTTGTCTCTTATATAGTCCGAGGCAGAATCGTCGTGAGAAAGGGGCCACAATTTGTTAGTGAAGAGTTCGTCGAAGCCACACAATTTAGTACGACGGCTCGCCAGCAATCAATCCCGGAGGCCGACGCCTTAGGCAGTGGTTAACTCCTGAATCGACGCCTTGCATTGGTCCTGACTAAAGTCATCACTGTACTTAACCCGTTCTGCCGGCTGTGAGATACGGAGACGTCGGTACGAGAGCTACAGCAGGCAACACAACACAGAATAGCAGTACGTATTTGGTACCGGCAGCAGATCTCTTCTACGTCAAAACCACGGGTGCCTGAGATAAGAGTTTTTCATGCTTAACTGTAATAAACTTATTACAAATTCTTAAATGGTCAACAATTTTTTATTTAACGCAAAAACCCAGCCCACAAAAATAATTTTTTAAAATATAATTACTGTAGAGGATCAGGAGTTTTTAATATAAAAAATTGTTAAAGCGAAATGAATATCATATCACACAACTTGCATTGTGAAATCGTCTATTAATTTTTCAAAAGTTGTACGCTTATTTCAGTTAAAGTTATTCATCAAGCACTTACATTTTGAGAACCTATTTAGATTCGGAAGGAAGCGGAAGTTTTATTTTATAAATAATTGGTATATATAATGAGTTACTTTCATAGTTCAGTAAAACAGCTCCACATTTACTTACTCTATAACAAAAGAAGGAAGTCAACTTAACACTAAAAATATTTACAAAGTAAATCTTGCATTAATGTGGGAAGTTGTCCGTAAAAAATATTAACTAGCTGTTTTGCATCGTAAAAGTGGACGGTATAACGGCGGCGTAACGGAGAAGGAAAACGTTGGAACGGAAAGGGCAATATGTTTAATGCAAACTGGTTTTCCGATAGCGAATAAGCGGCGGGAGTTGTTTAGCTGCCACGAGCAAGGAAGTGTATAACCAAAGTTAGGGATGAATTAGTTCCATTCGTATTTTATGCTTATAACTACCGCTAAACTTACCCCATTTACTTGGCAATTCCCTCGTGAAATGGAAAGAGAAGCGAGCATGTTTCGTATCTCCTCTCACCCTACCACTGAAAAGTACGTATCATTTGTTGTTTCACAAAGATCCGACGGTGTTACTGCAATTAACCGTGCAGCTTTCTGCGAGGTGAAGGGAGGATGCGGCAGCGGAGAAGGGAGTTGCCGGGGATATTTCTTTGCTCGTTGTGTTGGTCCGGGCGCGGGGAAAAATGAGGAGGAGGTGGAGAAGGAATAGAGCGCAGCAGGAAAGTGAGTAATAAAGTAGGGGTGGCGGAAAGGCGAGATGGGCGAACAATTACACTAAGAGCGTCTTTGTGCAGCGTCCCTTCAGCTGCACATGCGAGCATATATCTTTTTATTATAAACTTCAATGCTCTGTTACGTTTATAAGGTCAACGAATTCTGTCTGTGGCGTAAAAGAAACTGAAAGTGATAAAATTCTCAATTAAGCGGAAAATTATCATAGTTGATATTCTTAGAGTATTTTCTGAAATTAAATAAATATAAAATTTCAGATAATATAAATTTGATAACCGCAAATAAAAATATTATACATGAGAAATCCGATTAACTAAACGAGGAGTGATTATTGATAGTTGTGAATGTAGTGAACGTACAAACCGCTAGATCACGCTGAAAACTGCCACCTATCTAAATGAAGTAGATGTCATGAAATATAAATTTTTAGCCAGGAGTCCTTCTTTCCATAATTTACACATACATAATTAAGATGATCACAGAAATTTTTAACGAAATCCGTTTTTTCTTCTGGGACATATAACTCACTGTATGACATGTTTTTTCTCGATAGTGATTGAGATTTTCAGCTTACGTCATAGTAAACTAAAAATAATTTTCTTTCCTTTCCGGTTCAAAATTTTTCATATGTCATTAATTAAATTCAGACTACCGACGCCAATATTTTCTCGTTCGAATACTAGCTCATTGTCATCTACGAATTTTTTTTTATTTTGATTTTGTTTCATAGAAATATCAGGTACATTTTCATATATGTTAAAAACCTACATCTTCACAATTTTTCAAATTTTTACATTTAAAGTTACTTCATCTGAGATGTGTGTTGATTTTTTTAAACTTTATATTGAGATTTCTATTTGTTATCGTTATAGACAACATATAGCTTCTCACCTGTCTCCAGTTCAAATCCCAGCACGACAGAGCCCCGAGCACACACGACACAAAACCTTGTTAAGAGAAGGGCTCTTTTACGTCTTTTACGTCTCTCAACTTTTTAACTGCTTATACGAGGAAGTTTTCTTTGTTAGTAGGTTCAACCGACCTTTCCTATTTCCGCACTACAATGCATCTTCAATATCAGAAAAAATACTTTTATGTACACTCGTTGAATCAATGCTTCTCCTAAGCTATAGAATTTACCTCACGGTTTTGTAAACTCTTAAAAATTAATCCAGTATATATTTTTATATCTAACGAGAGAAAGAAATCTAAATTAATAACTTAAAATAACACTAAGATAATTGATTGACATTTTTTTCTAGTCCCTTTCTAAATGTTTAATACGGAAACATAAACTTCTAATTTATTAATACTAACCTTCAAAATACTAAAACGTCCAAAGTGAAAATCAATTTTGAAGAAATTACTGTTCAGCCATATTATTATTGTTTACAGTCACAGTTATATTTAAATTTAATATATTTCCTTCCATATAATTTAGTAGAATTAAAAATGGAAATTTTGGAAAAGAGAAAAACGATTAACGCTATAGAAGTAAACATAGGAGGGCTTTACACTTAAACATATTGATCATTTACATTTTTCGAAATCTATCGGCATAAATTAATAATGTCACGGAATTACATATTGATGTAATACTGTGATAGTACCTTACCAATTTATGATACCTGTGTTTGTTACTTCGAAGTTGTTTGGAACTGTGCGGACATTTCCTGTAAGACACATTCATACAGCAATTTGCATTTTCCTTAATTAAAATTGAACGTCAGATACTGTAGAGAACAAAAAGAATGAATAAAAGTCAGATATTGAAATATTATTGCGAGACTCTTTGGTCTATTATTGGAAAATATGAATGTTTTCCCAAAATATACTAGACAATAAATGAACGTCTCATAATTACGCAGTAATTACAACCCACAAAAATCATTAAATTATTACTAATTCCAAAGAAAACTGAAGTGTAATTGCTTTCAAATTGCCATCGGACGGGGTAGTCTATCCCGCGATACATTTTGACGTAAATATTTTGTTCGCGTCACGTTCGCGAGCTTGTTAAAATCTGCTCGCGGTTATAAGTTGGTTCTCCCCAAAATAACATTGACAAATTAAACTGCTGAGGAATAATAGAGAATTACTCTAAAATAATGTGATGTTAGGAATACTATCAATTTCGGAGTATAGTATAAAGTGCTAGGAATTTTAATTGATAATAGAACAAGATATAAAACCCGTGAACACTGACCCTATAGTAACTACTAATAGTGGAAATGACCAGGGATTTCTCTAAATAGTTAGTTATATACACGTGAGAATTAAGTTGCCAAAATACTGTATGCATGATCCAATTCTGTTTCAAATATTAGAATAATTTGGAGAATTCGTATACAGCAATGGAATTATCTCGTAGCGACGGAACGAAACTTAGAATAATTTCTCAATTGATAGTTTCTTTACAACAAAGCGTATAATACTTGAAAAGTAAGACATTATTTTGTAAGACATCAGAACATTTACTCGTATTAAAATAAAAACGTATATAACTCCGTAGATATACTTATAGACGTATACGTTTTCGAAGTTCATCTTTTATCTCCGAGAGATTTCTGTATGATATCTGTAGATCAGCTAGGCAGCTGGATATGTGTAAGAGGTGGATCCCGGAAACGAGACAACAGGAGTGTCACGTCCAGCAATAAAATCGGGACGTGTGGAAGCGCTTGCCGAGCTCGATATTGGTTGCTATCGATCTCTAAGTAGCCTCTCTCGGAAAAAAAAGTTAGCTTTCCTGCTTCGGAAGATTTCTGGAAGGGCCGGGGAGGGGGATTACTTATCAGAAGGAACACTGGAAAAGTCGAGTAATTTTTTTCTAAACATAAATTTCCCTGAACCGCTCCTTTGGTAACAGTATTCATAGTATTACGAGCTGCAAGATGTTCTGGGAAATAACAATAATTATTTGATGACTTTTTTATTTACTTATTAACATTTTTTGACATACTGGACAGACTTTTATCCAACTGTTGTCTTCTTAGTGGGTTACGTCTCCTTAGGCTGCATGTATTATAGGCCTATGTATATAATTATATTTGGTTAGGGCTTCCGGAAGGATCACACCGAAAAATAATTATACCTGTGTTGGCTCGTAGCGTGGTGTTACTATTTGAAAGGTTTCTGCATATGACTGAACCTCAAATGTTCCAGTAATTGATAGATGGTGTTTGAGAATATACGTTGTTGTCCTACACGATTATAGCTACATTTTAATAGACTTTTCGAGTTTCTACTCAGACTTACTAAAAATAATCGAATTTTTCATGAATTAAAAAGTAATAAAATTTACTGTTATTTCGATCTTATCGACAGTGTAGTAGTAAACGGTTGACCTGAAGCAGTTTCAGCTCCATATTGAACCGATTTAAAGTCTCACAATGAAGGAGTACGACGTGATCCAATAATTTGAAACATCCAAGAGGTATTAGCACATGTCTAATCTGTTTTTGCCAGTTCCTTGTATTTGAGTTTTTGACTGCTTGGAATTGTGCAAGTAAAATGCTATCATAAAAACATATAAGCGCGAATTCTTTGCGTTACAGGAACATCGAAAAGATGAAAGGAATACAAATGTATGTAATGTAACCATTGTAGTATGGATTTCAGAAATGTAGAACTGCTTTACCTCAACATATTCCTTTGAGAAATGCGTTTGAGATGTGATTTCAGGATATAAAGAAAACGAGTTTTTTTCCAACACTCTCATTCTCCTGTCCCCTCTTTGTCTTTCGTACTCGCGCTTCAAGCACTGCTATAATGCGAACTCATGATTTTTCCATGACGAATAACAGTCTAACCCAGTGGTTTCCAAAGTTTTTTGGTCCACAACCCCCTTAATATATCACGTGAGGCTCAAGGTCAAAACATTGGTCTACTGAACGCATTTTAAGTCCGCTGGTATTGTGGTAAGATTGGTATAAAAATATGAAACACGTATTTTAAATTCACAAATACTTTCTTGAAGAGGTATAAAACAATTAATGGGTTGGATGATCTTTTTTTCTCACTACACAATTTCTAAAATGTCAGAATCAAAATGGAAACAGCTACCCTCATCTGTTCCACGTTAATTTTCACAGGATACTTTATTACAAAAACCGCCGGAAGCCATGCTTCGAATAAATAGGAAGTTGCAAACGGAATTAATGTTTCTCAAGTTTTACCACTGAGCAACGGATATTCATATTTTACTAATGTCCAAAAACCAACGAGATCCATTCTGCCAAAGTTTCTCTGTAATGATTTTAAGGAAGACTATTTAAAAATAGTTTTTTTTATTTTAAATGTGTAAATTCAGATGGAGGTTTGATCGAAATTGGTCTTGAATCCATGCAAATTTGTCAATATTATCTCCGTGAAACTATTTTTCTAATCATTTGATAAGTTGTGATAGATGATCTTCAAAAAAAGATATTATATTGCACCACGCAGAAACTTCTTTGGAGATTATATATTGATATCATATTCATTAATTTTTTGTTTCCGTATTGGTATTTTTTTTCTGAACATGAATTATTCTCGGTTAGCTTCAAAATGTTGTTTCCTTGCAAGAAAAAATTCAACGTATTTATCTTTTTAAAGATAATTCATATTTACAAGGGTTTAATCAAAAAGTCTGCAAAATATTTCCCATGCTCTTGTTTTCCTCCAAGAAAAATGTAAATTCCTTGCCGGAATTAGAACGTACGAGGCAATATATCACCATATGAGAGCAATAAAAAAGACGTATATTCGTTGCCCATATCCTAACTCAATTGTTTAGTTAATCTTGCGTTGGCTGGTCAAAAGTCAAATAATTGTTGTCATATTTAAGATATTTTCGTAAATTTAGTAATATTCTCTGGGTGCCCCATTTAACAGTCAAGATGCGATACTGTTTCTTCTTGCACCATTCAAGTGTTTCATGCTTACCGAAAATTGAGACATTATGAGCTACTAACTAAAATGTAAAACAAAATGTATGAGAAAGTAGTGATTAATATGGAAAAATTAATTAATTAGATTTACAAACACTCGGGTAGTCTCGATATGAACGTGGAAACTAACATATTGGTCACTTTGCTCACCGGATGAAGATAGATATAAGCAGAGGGGATGCAACTAAAGTTCCAATAAGTGAAAATCTCTCTGAGAAAATTTTGTGCTAAGTGCTACCACGATACCATTTGTGGGACGTGAAAGATCATGATGATGTTACTTTGAGAAACGTGGAATTATGTTTTGGCAATCGAAGAGAGGCATCAGATTGCATGATAATTTCTCTAAATGACGTAATTAAACATTAAGATTTGCTTTTCGATCTGTATTAAGAAATACGCGTCGGAAACTGACGATCAATATATTCTGATAAATGACACAGCTATAGAGGATTCTGTTAAGTATTGAACTTTAAGAAAAACTTTCGATTTCTTTACCCAAACAAATTGTGTATAGAATTACTATTTTAGATGATTTTATTGGTAATAATTGGATTAAACCTAGAAAACGGCTTAAAAAAGCTACTGAACGAAGTATAAGATATATTGAAGTGTTTTAGCAATTACAATTATTAAATATAATTTGTAAGATAATTATCAACTCTATTAAGTTCTTAAAAGCAGTCTTGCACAGTAATTTTACAAAGTGACACTCGTCGGAGTCATGATTAGAGTATAGAAGGAGGGATGACAAATTTAATAGTCAACCAAGAACCACTGAACTTTTACCTGTATCTAGAGGGGAAAAAATTATTATTCAGTTATTAACACTTCTTATTGGTTCAATGTAATAACAAATCTCCTGTAGAAAACCGATCAGTGAGAACAGAAGCCTCAGGGTATTAGTAAGAAGAGAACATGGACAGTGGTCAACATTCTATATCTAATAGTTCAGTAATCCATTATGGAGATCTTCAAAGAACAACTCATGAGAGTTAATGCAGAGGGAAGCTTAGTCTAGATCAGATAATTCATCCTCTTTCCATATATGGGACTGGCCAAGTAATCCAAGGTCATCTCACCTCGGAAACATTTTCATACCGTTGTAGTGACACACTACGGATAACTTGAAATGTCCAAATATAATCATATCGACACTGCAAACGATTGAAAAAATCTGAATTTCTGATTAGAATTTTTTCTCTTAAGGATGATGCAAATTATATGTGCCAAAGAAATTTATTTAGGGAAAGTATTAATTTCCATGATCCAGGTAAACCTTTAATTACGTTTTCTAATAACGTTAGAGTATATTTCTTGGACGCCGAAGGAGGTCACTAACACGGTAGCAAACTTTGATGAGTTCTGCGACTGAACCTTTAATTTCGTCAAAAATTATTTTTGCACATCTACCGCAATTTCATCAGACCCTCGAGATTTAGTGAGAGAGAGAAAGAGACTCTGGAAAATGCGGAGCCCATCTTCTCAGCCGTAATGGACTAACTCTGACACATTCTCATTCGGTATCCCACGAGTATGTTACGAATGATGTATTGTTGTAGCGTGTATCTGAACTTTCATTTGTACGTCGCTGAAAAATATTTTTTCAGTTATTACTCATTTCGCAAGTCCTAGTCCGGTTTAGCTGACCGTTGGTGATTTTCGTCATATAATTTTCAGCATATTTTTAAATTTTAAAAATACGTAAAACGTATCATGATACACAGACTGTGGATTTTTGCCATCGTTTCCGTTAAATCCAAGGAAAATTAAATCCTAAGAGAATTATTTTTTTTTACTATTATTAACTGACAATGCTCAAATCAGAAATACATAGTTTGTATTCCCGATTTATTTATCTACACACTTCGAATGAGTTTTTCGCCATTAAGCACAGTTGTATTGAAAATTACAAGTACTGATAAAAGAATGTTTGAATTCTATGGAAAGGAACGTCTGCAAGGCTATTCTCTCGCAGGCAGTACCTGCGAGGATTATTCTCTCGCAGGCAGAACCTTGTAGGAGGGACACGAAGGGGCTACCTTTGGGGATGCCTTTTTCCTATCCGTTTTTTAACTAAGGTTCTCACAAGCCGAGGCACCTCGGCCTGTTTTGAGAGGTGTATGTTCCGGGGTCGCAGACCTTGGGCATACGGTAAGAGTTGTCCGCTAATCCTATTGGAATCGGCCAGCTGCCTCCTAAATCGGTCAAGGCACGGCGAGGGGAAAGCTGCGGGCCCACAGCAAACCCCTCTCCGTGGGACAAGTACCAAATGCCCGACCTACCTGATGCAGGTTTTTCTAGGGTTTTCCCTGCATTACTTTTAGGCGAATGCCGGGTAGGATCCTTAAACTATAGTCCGGGGGCCCTAGTTAACCCTTGGCTTTCTTCCTCTTCCCTTCCGCATCCCCCCTTTCAGATACCTTCCTATGATATTAAAGGGGAGTTGCCATCATGTGGATTACCCTCATGTCGCCTGTTACCATAAAAAAAATGTTCGAATTATATTTTACGTGTTTGTACCGTTATTAATTTCAGTTTTGATAATCAATCAAAATGAAAATTAAGCCGTACTTAATTACAGGTTTTAATAATAATTTAAATACATTTTATAAACAAGGTGGTTTTAATTTTTATTTGGGAAATAAAGCGTCGATATAATTTCTCATTTAATTGTTATTTATTATTCGTATTACCAAAAACCAGTTACCGGATACAGGGTAATGATTTAATTTGATTTGATTTATTTTATTCCATTAGTCCTCGTTTGAAGAAATAGGATGCATCATTATACAAAATTACAATATAATTATTGGATGCAAGAATTATAAACTAAAATACTAAAAATCGGAAACACAAATTTCACTGTCCAACATAAGTAAGAGTAATATAACATAAATAATAATCCTTTAACTGTACTAAGGGTATAATATAATATTTACAGTACTCTAAAAATTATTCAATACGCATTAGTAAAAAATTAATTATTAGAGAATTAACTATCATAAATTACAGAATTATACATCACACAAGAATAAAAAGAAAACCTGCCGCACGCACCTGGAGCAATTGCCCCAATTTGCAATGCCATAACACATGTTTATTGTACTACGTTAAAAATGAACGAGTATTTCAAACCATGTGGCCGTATATTAACTATTGTTTTTATTAAAGAGCACATTTATACATCACAGGCCGCTTCCGCCAAAATATTAATATATTACAATTTATCGACGCCGATGAAATTTTTAATTTTATTTTATGAGGTCGAAGTTTCATCGATTCACGGAAGTAAAGGCAAATTAAAATAGTAATAACAATAATAACATCTGACCATAGTTTTAATAATTTCTAGTTGAGCGAAATTCATTAAAATAGTTGAAAAATAATAGAGAATAAATAATTTCGCTGCCTTTCTTAAACATCGTTAATTTTATTTGTGATTTTAACCTTTTTTTCAAATACTAACTACAGTTATATGAGATATAACCGTGTATTACGGTCCCTTGCGTCAAATTTTCATGCGGAGGGTTACTACTTGAGGGGACACTGTACGGAAATCGGAGAAATCAAGCCAAGATCCCCAGAGTGCCGTAAGTCCAAAACACCTTTACATAAAAATGAGTTGGAAACGCAAGAAGGAACGAACTGTATTTTAGATCCGGTTCAACTCAAAAAGCATTCTTTCTCATATCACACTGTGGAAATATATGTTATATGCTATTAAATAACATAAGTATTACATCCAAATATTTTTAAGATGCACTTCTAATAATTTTTATTGTATTTGAAATGTAGTATTGGCCTAATTAAGTATTAAGTATGGAACATTAAAATGATCTATAATGTACGTGATCATTTTTTCAAGTTCCCTAAGAAAAATGATACAGTTTTCCTTTCAATTCACTGTTTAACTAATAGTTATGAACATTAACTTTTATCTGGTTTTCTGAACAAAGGTTCCCACAAGCCGAGGCACCTCGGCCTGTTCTGAGAGGTGTATGTTCCGGGGTCGCAGACCTTGGGCATACGGTAAGAGTTGTTCGCTATTCACATTGGAATAGTCGGCCAGCTGCCTCCAAAACTGGTCGAGGCACGGGGAAGGGAATGCTGCGTCTCGACAGCAAACTCCTCTCCCGCTATCGGAAGGGCGTGGGACAAGTAACCAATGCCCGACCTACTTGATGCAGGTTTTTCTAGGGTTTTCCCTGCATTTCTTTAAGCGATCCTTAAAATATAGCCCGGGGGCCCTAGTTAACCCTTGGCTACCTTCCTCTACCCTTCCGAATCCCCCCTTTCAAATCCCTTCCTATGCTATTAAACGGGATTTGCTCAAAGTGGATTACCCTCATGTAGCCTGTTGCCCTAAAAAAAACCTACCTTGCTCTACCTTTCCGTATTCCCCCTTTCACTCCCTTTAAGATGCTATAAGAGGGAAGTTTCCACTATGTGGATTACTACGTAATAGCCTCTCTACATCAGATTCTTCTTATTTTCTTAAGGGATTTCCTGCGATCCTCTATCAGAAACTGTCTCTCTTATATTTTGTAGAATCACAGGACAACACTACTCCAGTGATAAGAAAGGAAAATCGAGGGAGGAACGATTTAAGGCAGCCTAATGCAGACTTTCCTATGTACATTACTGTTTTATATCTATAATTTAATAGCGATATTACGGACGTATATTTTACATCCTTTAGTTTCTATGGAGTCGTTGGTTTTATGGATGAAAAAATAATGTGATCTTATCCCAATAATAATATACGTGTTTGAAAATTAGGTATCAATATAAATTGATTCCAGATCGATAATATTTGTTTCTCTTTTAATCTATTCATCTGCTAATCGTCATTTAGTGTTGAAGCTATTGGTTACACGATTTCTCAGATTACAGAATTTTCTTCTTCTCACCCCGATATAAATTCCAAAAATTACAACTTATTATCTATATTTTATACTGGAATCCTAAAAGGAATAACGACACAGGTTTTTCCATTCAAAAATTATTTTGTTACAATATTGCCATAAAATTTAGGTCTTTAGTTTACGAAATTGACATAAACCAAACATAATTTTTCTAAACAACATTTATTTGATTTATATCACCGGACTGATTAATGTAAGATGTCATACAAAGGATAATTGAGATTCTCCACAATTGGCAATTTTGAGGTTATATGTCTGTGATTTTAATTTGTTAATGGGAAATAGTTATCTTAACTGTATTATTTTTGTATCACCAACTAAAACGAGAAAGAGTTCATCATGTTTAAGTATTTAAATATTCCCGGCACACATTCTATATTTTATGTAGATTAATTCTGAAATGATCAACATTAACAATTTGCACTTATTCCATTACGTCTTGAAATTCTTGGATGGTTACAATATTATTCCTTTCACATTTAAAGTCTGTAATCGCTTATTTTCGCTCAGTTTAACCCTCAAGACAAATAAGAAATTTTCATATGTAATAAAATTGATATACATTGTATATAAATTCACTTATAGCTTTGATTGAAAATTTGTGCTGATAGTTTACGTCGTTTTAGACATACTATTTTATGTATATTTAAACTGTATTTTAAAAGGGCTCACATTCCTTTTCCAGATTTACAAACTATTTTCATTGTTAACATTTTTTTATCCATATTTTATACTTATATATATGGCTGATATTGCTATAAGTATTTAATAAATAATTGATAGGTTATTAATGTCTAAAGTTTGCTCGGGAGACGTGTGCTGAAAGTTAATTAGATGTCCGACTTCTATGCACACTCTGCGCAGTTCCATTCCACAAGGGCGAGATTGTATCTCATTTAAAACATCTGCCCTTTCTCTACTTCTGGTGGGGATTTAATACTCACTGCTGTTTAACTTTAAAACTGAGCTAATCCAAGGTGGACTCTGTCTCCTCTCTATGAAAAGGAAACTAATTTAAGAAACATTTTCAGAAATACCAAAATGTTATGAAACACAGTCCTATTACATAATTAAATGTTAAAGAACGCATTATTATTCAAAGTGAATAATATTATTAAATTATGTAAGAAATTGGACGACATTTTTAAAAAATTTAATCAAAAATACATTTTTCGATTCTGATGTGGAACAATTTAAAGCAACAAAACTTATAATTAAGTATATATAAGAATCAAATTATCATAGATTGTAATAACAAAGGTTTATGGTAATTGAATGTCAAAAATAAGTCATTAGGGCAAAAATACTCTGAGGTACATTTGTTAAATTGGAGGTTTATGAGTACTGGATTATAAGATTGGAAATATTTCTTAAAGAATCTGTCTTGGTTTTATCATTAAGTTAATGTATAATTCTTAACGTATAAAATTTCAGAAATTAAAGTGAATGTACAATTAATATTCGTATCTGATTGACCAAATTGATGGTATACAAATTATGCTGAGAAATCATTAATTAAGAATATTTTATCGTTAGTGCTACATGTAATAACTTTGTTATTGAATTTTTTATTATCAACTTTCATTGTGATATTAATATAACACTACTGTTTTATTATTAATTTACTATCCTAAACATTACAATTGGTAATTTATCAATAAAAAATTATTTATATTAGTTTTTTATTATATGCTGTTTTCCGTCACATGTTATCCCATACTAGGGACTGGACAGTGAATAGTTCGGTATTTCTGGTTTAAAATATTGCAGAGAGGGTGCGGTATTTTACGCACTTACTAAATTTTACTTTTATTGTGTATCGTGTATTGAAGTATGGAATGTTAATCAACAACGTCACAGAACAAACAACGTTGTAGAAGCCTGGAATTCGAAGCTAAACGCTATAGTAGGGAGAGCGGCATCAATAATTACGTTATTGTTTAAAAATTGAAACAGACAGCTCTGGAATCATCTTTTGAAATTAAATAAAAGAATTCGAATAGATGGATCAATAATAAACTTCATTACTTGAAAACAACAAAATAATAAAATAAGAGCGCTTAAATGTATATGATTTTGTTAACAAACTAGCCATAAATTAAATGCAATAAAAGGGTTTCGAATACGAAACGATGAAAAAGTATTTGTGATAATCTAAATATTATATTTCCATTAATAAGTCTGGCCTAAACGACTGTTTTATATTCTACGTTTATTTGTATTACGACTGCGGGATGGGTATAAAAGCCACGTATAGAAAAATACAGCGAAATTTGTTAAAGTAATTTATTTTGTCAATGAATATATCAAGGTTTGGGTCCTTGAAAAGTTTCTGCTTGTTTTTTGTGGGGTCAAGAAGTTAGACTCTTAATCTGCGGAAACTGTCGAAAGGCACGTACTAAAAGATATGGTCATTATTGTAGGTGTAATTGTGATTGGATGAAAAATCTAATAAAAATAAAAACACCTCCCGGATATACTAATTTTGAATGGGAGATTTCTTGATCCAGGACCCTGTATGACCTGTACGCAGAGAAACGTCACTTAAAGAGTAGACCAATTGGCACAGCATTCGGAGAGTAAGGTTCTTTGATTATTTAGCGAGTAGGGGACACGCAAAATAATCAGTAGTGCGGAAACATCATCATGAAAGCAGCGTGAATATAAACGTGTGAATCTATTTACGTAGACTACTTTTATATATCTACAATATATTCCACTAGTCTCCGGAAGTTCCTAAGTGTTTCTGAAGTGTTCTGTTATAATAGCTCATTAAGGAAAAGGGGAATAACTCGGATCCTTATCCAACCTATTTGGATCACTGCCAGCAGTTGAAAAGGGAATAAAGTCCAAGATAAACCACAAGTAGCTCCACAGAATTCATGCTGTGCTACATTAAATTTCAGTTTAACGTACTATTTAAATATACTAAAAAAATTTTTACCTAATACCAAAATCTAGCACCAGGACATAAAACGCTATAAACAAATTTTGCAACAATGACTTATTACTATATTGTTTGCTCAACGCCAAATATTGAACATGAACCACCCAGTATAAGTTGTATTATTAGGCACTTTTAAAAATTCGCCAGTTTCCTTATAACAATCTAGAGCTATAAATAAAAGTATTGATTGACTGATAAGGTTTAATGACGCACACAAAAAAATATTTCAATCAACTGTTGCAAAAGTTTTGTTTTGTTGAATTTAATATAATATAATAAATATAATTGGGATATGTACAAAGCCTTCATCTTCAAATAAAAATTTTAATATATAATTGTTAACCTAGACCTTTATTATTATAATTTTAATAATGAAGATCTTGATTTCTAAATGATATTTTCTCATTTTTTATTTATAAGGTGAAGACTTATGACCAAAACCTCATTGAATAAATGCTGAGAATATATCCGAATTCTATTTATTACAGACTGATAAAATATTGGATATATTAAAATTTGTCGAATTTTCTTGGATGTTATTCACGTACAAACATTTATCCCCATCAAGTACATCGTGAAATGTCCATTAAATGAGGCATAAAGCAATTCAGAGCATGCGAAAATTTCAACGTAACGAAACACGAGCAAATCTGGGAAATTTATTTGGATGCCTCAGTGGATCTTGATTTTTTGTCATTTTTTTCGTACTGGTTATGTTGCCAAATAAGTCAGAATAAAATATTTAGTAAACATATTAAAAACATTCGTTGTCATGGGAACAAGAGAAATAAGTATTTTTAAATTCAAATTTAATAATGGTATGTAACTGAATGTACCATTTTTTAAAAGGATTATTACTTTATATCTGAATAGGTTCTAATGGAAAGACGAAACAATGTGGTTACAGTGTAAAATTTTTAATATCTTCATTAAATATTTATTCTGACTTATTTGACCATGAATATTTATATGTTAAATGCAATAATGTAAGATAATTCTTTATTCAAAGAGAAATGTGTATTTATCCCGGGCATGCGGTATTTAATTTAACTACTATTTATTTGTTATTTGGCTATTAATTTTTATAATTATTGTTTTACACTAACACAGCTTTCACTTTCAAAAACATGAAAACTCAGACTAAAGAGAATTTTTATGAACCCTATACTTGGAACGGACTGAAAACCGTTTTGTTTTCAATAAATTTAGAAGTTGGTTATAAAAATTAGATTTACAATTAAAGCCGTGACTAAAATTATTATAAATGGACCAACATACGGGGGTAGTCCCAGAAGTGCTCTACATAACAGAGATAATATAACAAATTTGAGGGAAAAAATGTTTATATCTCAACGTAGTCTCCTTTTAGCTTTTGATACCCTGACGTTATCCAGCACCTTAAAATAACCTCAACCCCATTCTCCACCGCATCATTATTGGAAAATCTTTCACCACGAAACCATTTTTTCATGTTAGGAAACAGAAAATAATCCGAGGGAGGTAAATCTGGCGTGAGGAAGTCATTAGAACTTTAAATTCTTGGTTTTGGCCATCTGGATAATGGATGTGTCAGCTGGTGCTTTGTCGTGACGATACAACGGATTATTTTGCGACAAGAAGTTCCGTTTTATCTTGATATCGTCACTTAAACGCTGCAATAAGTTCGCATAATAATCGACGTTTATTTTTTTTTTCATTTTTGAAAGTAATAAATTAAAATTATTCCATTCGCATCCCAAAAAACTGGCGTCATGACCGTGTCACCAGTTGGAAGTGTTTTCACCTTCTTTTGAGCTGATTTTCCCCTTTCAGTCCATTGTTTTGACTGTTTCTTTGCCTCAGGTGAAAAGTAATGTATCATCCACGGTTATGAATCGACGCAAACAGTCGTCTTTATTACTATGAATCATCGCCAAACACTCGGTTGAAACACCCTGACGAGGCTGGTTTTGTTCCTTTTAAATGAAAAAGCATTCTCATGTCGAAATGTTCGGTCAGTATGCGGTGTACAACACTTTTTGAAATGGCTACCTTGTCTCTCAGTCGACGGTGATCCAATACCATTTCGTCTCTGTTTACGGGGTGGTCACTTCATTTGGTTGACCACTGCGATTGTTCGTACGGCCTCGTCTAGTATCTGCCATATTTTATTGTTGTGAACGAAGGAACTGATTCCTCGAGAGAAGAATCTAGCTCGACTTCGATATTGGGTGGTCTGAGATCTTTCAAATGAAAGTATTATATCACATACCGAAGTCTTTTTTTTCATGTTTACTAATTAACTGAGAGCGTTCACTATTAATGGCTGTCAAATAAACACTAAACAATGTACCGTCTTCAATGTTAAGTTTTATAATGTTGATTGTTTTGTGTTTTCAAATAACAACGCGCCATCTACTCGTCACAGACGTCTGGAACTAACCTAGTAATATCTAAGTTTATTTGTCTGCCATAATCCAAAATTCAAGCCAGCAAAGCCTCGGGCGTGAGAAAGTATTTTTTAAACAAAACTTTGTGAAGTCGTAATCCAATGCAACGTAATTCATGCGTTCCTTTTAGTTACGAACTAAGCTAATAACTTTGCTTCTGAACTATATAATACATACTTCTACGCTTCTGCCGTACGCTTTATGAAGCAGTGCTTTTGACGTTCTGTGAACAAGGTCCTTTACCAAGATGAACGACTCCTTTCAGCACCATGGATTTCTGCGTTCACCTCGCTTACAGCCGAGAGGAATTGAAAGGTCCAAGTTTGCTGACCCGTGGGGCATGGGTAGAACTGAGATATGGCACGGGTTATGACAGTTATTGGAGGTTCATATGTGTATAAGACTTCGTTCCTTTTCGGAAGTATATTTATATACAGTACAATTGCGACTCGGTAACATGATATAACACCTTAGAAAAACGCAGTATATAGTTTCGATAACTGACTCATTTATTTTCATATACATAAGAAATTTATATTCAGAAAAAATTTCTGTAATGTCAAAATTTTTATGCGGTTAGGTCTGCATCCTTGAGATCACTTTGATAATTTTTAAAAAATATTCTTAATACATAAATTAATCTTTTCAAATGTATAATCAGCAAGAAACGTTTATGTTGACACGACTAAAATAAATTAAAAAAAGAAACGTTAGGAGTGATTGCAGCTAAAAGCAAAACGAAGAGTTTCGGTCGTTCTTCGAAAAATTAGAGATATTTGGAAAGATAAATTATAGGTGGAAATATTAACCTGTTAACAAAGATGGAGGAGGTAAACCAATAAATTTCTTTATGACATATATTAGATGTCAATTTAATAAAAATTTCCATTGTAATCTTTAAATTGTTCTGGATATTTATAATTTATTCTCTGCATTCAAATTTTTTGAGAATATCTGTTGAATACGTATTTGTCTTACCTGTAATATGTCAACCAATTTGATACGTATTTGGAGTCAAAATGCACTTAAATTTTTTTTAAATATATTGTAGCAATAGTTCCATTAATTGTTTGGACATAAAATTTGAATTGTTTGATAAATCCATTATAGCGGTCTGATCGAACAAGCAACAATGGAGAAGCGAGCTCGCTTGATTTTTCGAAAAGTCAAAAATGGCGTATGCGCGCTCAAACTCGTGAGCACTAGGATAGTTGGCGGAGAAACATCGAGAGGAGCAAAACAAGTAATAAAACTGTTACTTGGCGGAGAAACATTACGAGGAGCAGAACAAGTAATATAACTTGAGCAGAGACTAGACATCGTCAATGTATAACAAGTTAAAGTTGTAAAGAAAACATTCACGGAAGTATTGCAGAGTAAATATTGGAAAGTAAGAGCAGTTTTCGTCAGAATGGAACTTTTCAAAATCTTCGTGGAGAAATTAATCCAGGAGAACATTGGTAAATTATTGTGGAGCGGAGCAATCAACGGAATACAGCCAATCTTGTCAAATTTTAAGTGTAGAATCAGTGAAAACCAAGGCCTGATTTTAATAATTAAAGAGTGTAAAAGTGTCTGAACGAGGTAAAATTCATTGTTCTGATACCAGACTGACGGTCCGTAAGTAACATAATTTTGAATAACATTGTAAACGCAAATTAAAGGATAAAGTCAGATTTCGTTCTCTTATAATTGTCAATCAAAGTTAATTTATTTACTTTTTAATTTATTTCATTCTATCGACATATTATTTAGGTAAATTGTGAACTGTTTTGTTAATAAGATTTTAAATCAATTTTTTTTGTGTTCATTATCAAACCCAGTTAAGGGCCCTGAGAGGACAGATCTCAAATTTTATTTGTAATTATCTTTTATTGCCACAAAATAAAATAAATATTTTGTTTGTTAATTATTTAAACATTTCATTTAATAAAAAGACTTCCATTTGCTTATTATAATATATCCGGAAGATTGTAAAATTTTGAATCAAAATTTTAGTTCAAAACAATAAAACTCTATTTTGTTAAAATTTAGTATGAAGATGACAATACAACTGCAGAAACCATATACTAAATTCAAACTAATATTGTAAATTTTTTTTATATATTGTTGACTGATATAAAAGCCATAGAGTAAAATTTAAAAATATTAAAATTTAATATAAGTCAAACTGATTTTTAAATAGGTTGAGAAAAACATTCTAAATATTTACTTTTAATATATGTTTTGTGTGGTTACTTAATTATTAATTTTACGTATACAAATATCTCATGATTTTTAATGCAGACTGTGTTGTGGTGTACTATTATTCCAAAACCGATTCTCCAGCTCTACGATGGGCTTAACTGCTTTCACAACAAACTTTGCTACCGAGGATCCTGTGAAAGAAATACAATAATATGTTTTCATACCTTCACGCAGAGAAAATCACACTGCTCTTTCAAAAACAAGCTTACTACAGAAAATTTTATGACAACAAGCCGACTAGCTCAGATTAAATCGAGACTGTCAAACATTATCCGGTAATAAAATATATAGTATTTTTTTTAAAAAAAAGTCGCATCGAACACGGTGAAGTGAGAGAAAATTTATACTCATAGAAATAGAAACAAGAATAATTGGGCGCTTTGAAAGTAATAGGAATTGTTGAAAATCTGATACATTATTTCCTGACAGTATTTAACACTGATTTCCAAGAGGACTCGTAATCCTTTTCTTTGTAGATAACATCTTTTGATCCATCATAATTTTTTTCTAAATTAAGTCCATCTCAAAAGATTGTTTTACGTATTATAATTATTACATATTAGAGGTAAGACAAATACGTATTCAACAGATGGTCTCAAAAAATTTGAATGCAGAGAATAAATTATAAATATTCAGAACAATTTAATTCTAATGACAATTGCTATTATATTGACATCATAAATAAATTTATTTAAAAGATTAATATTGTTACATATTTATAATTTGGTTCCATCAACTGCAGACATGTGAAACATCGCAATATAATTATGATATTATGCTAAATGAACAAACGTTAATCCCAAAAAATACAGTAAATTAGTTTTTTTGAAAATAGTTAATCAAGTCAAGTTAATCTTTATGGATACCATCAGTTCAAAAACAAGAGAGCTAAAATATGCTGTGGTACGTTTTTATAACTTTACTATTGTGAAATGAAAGTTGAATACATAAAATACGTATCACATTCAGTGTCCTGAATCATTACGAAACAAATAATGCAGGGGTAGAAATGTTTGACGTACAACATTAATATGGTCCATGGATAATAATCATGCTAGAAATGGCCCTGAATTTTTTTTTGAAGTGCACGACTGTTATTCTCAGTATTTTGGAGGGAAAGTAAATGTGAATTAAGAAAAGTACCACAAATATTGTACCTATGGAGATTTGTGAAGGAGGAGAGTTACCACCAGCAAATGATGCAGAGAAACTTCCAGTGACAGCATTCCCTGTCGCAGATTTCTTCGCCGAGAACAACAAATCGAGTTAACGTGAGTGATGCGTTGTTGTAATTTGAAGTTTGCCATTTTTTATGCTTATCTTGTATTTTTAGATCAGTAATTTAATTGTCAAGACTTTTTCCACTTAAGTACGTACCCAGATTTAATTGGTAATGTTTTTAGTAAATAAAATTGCAATTTGGAGAAAAATAAATTGTTTAATAAGAACCAAATTATTTTTTCTTCTTTCAACCTAAATAAATAATAGTGAGTAAAATATTCTATTGAGCTACAAAAATTGGTTGTATTTAATTCAAATCAATGATATAAAATATGGCGTCTATAAATTTATATCTCAATTTGCATTCGCTGTTTTAAAGTTGAAATAGATGGTCGACTAAAAACATTGAAACTGTTTGTATGTGGTTGTATGGATGTTGGTTGTGTGGATGATTGGGTAAGCCAACTACTGTAGTTCCGGTTGGGGCAGTTTCCTGTTCGGGAATTTACTCATTCCTTCTCTTGGGCAGTTATCATAAGCCGTGACTCCTTGTCTGGTTTTGAGGGATGTATGTTCGGGGGTTGCAGACGTTGGGAAAACGGTAAGAGTTGATCGCCCGTCCTATTTGACCAGTCGGCCAACTGCCCTTCAAATTCGGCCGAGGCATGGAGGTTGGTATGCTGCATTCCCACAGAAGAACAAATTCTCGTTATCAGAACGTTATGGGACAAATCCTACCTGATGCAGGTTTCTCTAGAGTTTTCCCTGCATTACCTTTAGTGAATGCCGAATAGGATTCTTAAAATATAGCCCTGGGATACTAGTAAACCGTTGGCTACCTTGCTTTACCCTCCGAATCCTCCCTTTCCCATCGCTTACTATGCTATTAAAACGGAGAAGCCATCAAAGCGAATAACCCTCATGCGACATTAATAAAAACTATATTAAAACAGAGCACTAAAACATGTAGCCTGTTGCCCTAAAAAAATTTAAAAAAATAAAAATATATTATTCAAAGAAATCAGTTGGTATATATTAAATAAATATTTGTCTTTTATTAATTTCAAACTTTTTAAGTGTGTGAATAATTTATCAAATTTAATTAACATAAAATTCGTCGATGCTAATCTGTCCTTAGAATACGATAAATTGAAGATAATTTAAAATTATTTTTATAACGTTATTTATATTTCTTTGCATTTGAAAAATGTAGTCAGTTCAAATCAAATAACCAGGGGCACAACTCGTTACGTTCGTTACTTACCTAGAAACGATTATTATTATATGTTTATTGCCTGTGTAGTCAATTTGAAGAGAGTGTACAGTATTTCTATGTATACAAAGTAAACACACTTCCCATCTACGCTTTATTACGTGAGTTTGCTTGGCCAACAAAGTTACTGTTTGCCTTATTCACACCTGATCCTTTCAAATATAGTCACAGACATGAAGAGCGTGCGTAAACTAATAAAGGAATGTTCGCCGTTCCCAGGTTCTATTCTGGTCACCTTCCAAATTCAAGAAATAACTCCAGTATTACGCATCTTGCTTTGGTTTATATATGGAATTAATTTCAATTGTTACAGAGAATCACTTCCATAATATTTTCTCAACTAAAATTAAATCCGGCAAATAGGTTTTAAGTTTGTCTACATATATATAAATATAAATCAAGTTTGTCTATGTATATAAATCAAAAACTAATTTTTTAAAAAGAACCGTCCAATTAGTCGTAAAAACTATTATAATATTTAAAACATAATATTTGACAGACCCAATGTTTCATTCCTGATTGGGTCCTCTTCAGGTGTACAATTATAATTCAATTCGGTTACAAATTATTATAAGAAAATTTAGATTAACAAATTTTTAACGTGCGGTTTGTACAACGTTAATGACAAAAATATATATTTTTAAATATGTCAGACTATTATAGTTCTCAAAATAATAAGCTTACTTTAATATTTCATATATATGAGAGGTCTTAACTAGAATAAACGATAAACACTGATTTATTTTTAAAAGAATAGTAGAAAAATAGGACGGGCAGTTATTTTTCTCATTTTAATTTAGCATATGATGGTCATTGATCATCTATGATCAACCGCAACATACAAAATACCGTAGTCTTATTGGAATACTCATTCTCCTTCAAGAGTGCCATTGTTTGAAACGCTTCAGGAAAATATGGCATCTTGTATCATTTTGATTCAAATTACGTCTCTTTGCATTATTTTACAAAACTTGGCAACCAGCCGAAAAAAGTCACGGGGCCACGCAAGGGAAGCTGGGAATTTCGTCTTTTCGCAACAATACGGGCGCTCAGTACACTTTTAGTGACACGACGACTGACGGCGACTATTCTGCGGGCGAAAGAATAAAATAATATGTATCCTTACGAATTTACAGAAAATATTAAGTGAATAAATCCTCCTGTTTCTTCTCGTGTCTGGAAGATAATTATCGAACGTATCTCAGTGCTATTAACATATATGTATGTATTTATTTAATCTACAAATACGAAGTGGCAGGTACATGGAATTACAATAAAGAAGTATAATTATATTTAAAGATAAAATGGACGTAAGGACATTTATAAACATGTATATAAAGAATTTAAAAGATCTATTTTGAAAAAAACTACAACGGAAAAGCCAAATTATCCTCGCTCGGTAAGATATTGACGTACTAAATCAACTCATCATTTTATATTTTCTAGAGCTTAGCCGCCGTTGCGTTCCTTTATATTTTTTTTAGAGTTACAGGTTACGGGAAGGTTATTAACACTGTGGCAACTTCTCTTTAAGAGCATACGAAGGGATTTGAAAGTGGGGATGCAGAAGCGTAGAGGAAGGTAGCCAAGGGTTTAACTACGGCCCCCGGGCTATAGTTTAAGGATCCTACACGGCATTCGCCTAAAAGTGATGCAGGACAAACCCTAGAAAACCTGCATCACGTAGGTTGGGTATTTGGTACTTGTCCCACGCCCTTCCGATGGTGGGAGATGGGTTTGTTGTGGGGTCGCAGCATCCCCTTCTCCGTGCCTCGACCAGTTTAGGAGACAGCTGGCCGACTGTTACAATGGGAACAGAGAAAAACAATTCTTACAGTATGACCAAGGTCTGTGACCCCGGAATATACACCTCTCAAAACAGGCCGAGGTGCCTCGGCTTTTGAGAATCTAAGGAATCCTCAAAGGTCTCTCCGTCTCTTCAGAAAGGTTCACCTGCGAAAGAACCTCGCAGATTGTGTTGACGAAAAATCCCGTGGTGTTCCCATTGTTCCCATTGAAAATTTATCTATGAATTTATCGCAAAGCTGCAATTATTACTCAACAATCAGAATTAATATTTTGGGCAACATCGAATTATCAGGCCTAGCGACATCTGCAAAGACGATCTTCAAGGTGCTGAAGTCCGCCAAGGAAGCCAACATATGATACCTAATTTAAACATAATTATATTATGCATGTATCAACCTACGTAAACCAAAGATGTGGTCGCTAAAGACAATTTATATTAATGCGACAATAAACTTTATAAAATATTTTTGAAAAGTACAATATATTGTAATGCCAATTAATTAGGCCATGAATTGTTTCAACATAAAAATAGAAATTGTTTGAGAAATCCTTTGTAGCGGCAGGAGCCTTTGGGACAACAATAGAAAAGCCGGCCCTGTACCTTTGTCGGAAGGTCCGTCAAAATGGCGTATGCGCGCTCAAATTGCGAGACGAGAGAACATTTCGCAGGGAGATATGGTGAGCTACAGTTCACGGATAGACCTCGTCGAAATATAACAGTTTTTGGAAGGAGAATTCAACAGGGTTGGCAATTAGCAGGACAAAGTAAAACATTCATAAAAGTATAACGTCGAAACCTGCTAAGAAAAAACAGTTTTTGTGTCCATAGCCGGTCAGGAATAGCAAACGTTTCGGTTTAAGTCCGGAACAATAAAGACTACCCAATCGACAAATCGCAGAAGTCACCTAGGGCGAGCGGTCAATCGATAGATGACGAAAGAAGTATCATCCAAGTTCCTGACATCATATAAAATATTGGCTTAAAAATTTGGTGTAGAATCTGTGAGTTTAGAAGCAGTGTAAGACCCCGCAATAGTGTTTTCGAAAATTAAAGGTATGCTGGAATGCTGGGCAGACGTGAGTAACAATTTACAAAACAATTAATTATGCTAACGTAATTGAAAGATAGCCGTCAGATTTAGTTCTCTTATTTTGATTAAATTTGTTCATCAGAGTCAATATTTTTACTTTTAATTTCGTTCACAATTAAATTTCGTTCTAGTTTAATTGACGAGTAAATTTCTTTTATTTTAATTGTGTTTTTTGTTGATAAGATCACAAATATTATTGATTCGTCCATTATCAAACCCAGTGAAGACCCTGACAAATTCAATATTATAAAGTTGTAATTGTTTGAGTTATTGCCACGATAAAAATAATTTTTTTAAATTTTATTAATCTTTCATTTAAAAAGACCATCTTTAGGGTTTATTACAATATAATAAATATTGATCCGACCTGAAAATAGAGATTAACTAAGAAGCTATACTAATACTTAACATTTTGTTTATGGATTGTGAATTTGATTTATTTTACGATGCACCGTCACTTCGTTACACTAAACTTTATTCACTAGAGTTCATATTGAGTTTAAAATTTATTTACGTTGGAGGAATTGCTCCAAACACTTATAGGTAAATTTCTTCAGTTGTTTATTGTACAGGAAAAGTTGTTTCTATCTGGACTTTAGCAATATATAAAATTCGCACAGCAAGTGTTTTCATATAAAATTTTTAAATTGCTGTGGAATCGAAATGTTGACCTGAAGGATTATAAACATGTAGCACAGTGATATATCTAATTTGGTTTTCAACCTGTTGGTAAAGAAGATTGGTTAATATTGTGTTAGTTTGATATATGATGCAAAACTGTAGAGTAATATTTTAGGAAACGTTTCTGATAATGCTTCTCTTTCCGACGAAGAAGTAACGACAAATTTTATTTGTAGGGTGATGACGCATGAAAGCAGAACGGCCCATTCCTGGGGAACTGGCTCGACCGCGCACCTTGAGAACGTCATTAGCTGAGCCGTGCATCAAGCGGATTTATCGCCACTCCGGGTGGGTGCTGCGTAACAGCCGCAGCTGCCAGGCGGGCTCCTTAGGGCAACTCAGTCCATTCTAAGCACAATACGTCCCTCTAATTACGAAATTAAATCCCCTACTACACACAATGAATCTTAGTTCACGTAATTACTAAACTGTTCAAAGATTTTCTATTTATGCACATATTTCGTGCTTATCTGGACTACATACAAAAATACTTTTAAGAATATGATTCTTACATTAAAGAAAATCATTTCCCGATTCAAGTAATGAAATTATATTGATTTTAATAAATCTCCAGACGTTTTATTGTTATAAACTTTTTTATAAATCATAATTTTCGAATTTTTATTTCATTTTATTCGATGTATCCACTACTTCAAAAATGTTGGGAACTTGATTATAATTTAAATTTAATTTTGCCATTTTTGACTAATACAGGACTATTTCAACTCATTGTATGAATGAAAACGACCAGTTTTCTTTTTTAAATCCATTGTTTTATACATCGTTTCTTATTTACTGGATTCAAATTTTCGTTTCACACTTACCTCATGTTTCATACGCAACATACCACTGTAAACAAAAAGTAAGGTGAATTTCTTTATAAAATATAAATTCGTTATTTATTCTTCCAAATCAATTTCATCCCCTTCAAAGTAATCCCCGTCCGATAAAACGCACTTTTTCCAACCCTTTTTCCAGTCCTCGAAATAGTCGTAATAGTTTTTTTCCGGTAAAGCCTTCAAGGCCTTCTTCGATTCGGTTTCTATCTCCTCAATCGTGTTAAAACGGCGTCCCCGCATTGGCCTTTTGAGTTTGCTGAATAGCCAGAAGGCGCACGGAGCCCAATCAGGCGAATACGGTGGTTGCGGAACGCTATGAGTCGAGTTTTTTGCATAAACGTTGCGAAGAACCAATGCAGTATGACATGGTGCATTATCGTGATGAAGGAACCAAGAGTTGTTCGCCCATAATTCCGGCCATTTCAGACGAATAACTTCACTCAAATGACGCATAACGCTCAAATAATATTCTTTGTTGACAGTTTGGCCCGGCGGAAGGAATTCATAGTGCACCACACCACGATAACGAAAGAAAACTGTCAACATGACCTTGATTTTCGATCGACTTTGCCGTGGTCTTTTCGGTCTTGCTTCATCTTTTGCACGATATTCGCTGGATTTGTCGGTGGCTTCAGGGTCGTATGCGTAAATACAAGTCTCGTCTCCAGTAATGATGCATTTCAAGTGGTCCTGATAGTCAGACAGCAAAGTTTCACACACATCAACGCGACGCTTTTTTCCCAAAAGATTGAGTGATTTCGGCACCAATCGAGACTTAACGCGTTTGAGACACAAAACATTCCTCAAAATGGTTTGGACTGAGCCAAATGATATTCCAACACTATCAGCGTGATCTGTAATTGTCCATCGACGAATTTCAAGCACCAAATCATTGATTTTTTGGACGTGGCCCTCGTCGGTAGACGCTGATGGTCGTCCAGAGCGCGGCGCGTCTTCAACGCGTTCTCGGCCCTCTTAGAACTCGTTGTACCACTTATAAACGTTTTTTTGTGCCATAGTTTGAGCACCAAAGGCCTTCCGCAATATTTTCAACGTGTCCGCACAAGAATATTCGTTCCGCAAACAAAATTTGATGCAAGTTCTTTGCTCAACAAAATCACCCATTGCAACAATCGAAAAATTCACCTTTGGTTGTTTACAAAATACGTGTAACTCGGACATAATTAAACCGTTTAACAAACAGAGGCTTGGCAAATATTATAGACAGTCCTACCAACCTAGGAAAAAAAATTACCAGTTTTCCTAATACCCGGGAGTTTGAAATGACAATTTCACCTTACTTTTTTATCACAGTGGTATGTCTGCATTTCGCTTTAATTTTACCTTCCTTATGTATTAAATGGCAAATTATTTAACTTTTTAACAATTTTTACAATACTCGTAGGATATCAGAATTTATCATAGTAAAAGTGTTCAGCATATAAATACTTGCTGAAATGAAAGCGTTTAGGTTGAGGTGAAAGCAGTTATTATTTTATTAAAAGGCATCAAAGTTATTATATTTTTTTAAAAAAGTTACGTATTTATATTTCACGTTTTTTAGTTAGAGGCTACTTGAGGGCTACGTCGCGGCCGTGACGCAGGTAAACTCCTACAGAAACCTGCAACCGTTAGGTCTGGATCTCCGTGCTTGTCCCATGTCTCCACGATGACTGGAAGTGTGTGTGTGTGCAGCATTACTGACTCCATGCCTGGACCAAATATTTAGGCAGCTGGGCGATTACTCCAATAAGATAAGAGAACAACTCTTGCCATATGCCCAAGATGCTTAATCCCGCCAACGTTTCACGTCTTATTGACACCTTAATTTAGGTAATCCGATTTAGAACCAGAGTCAGGTGGATTCTAGGAAGTACACATCCCGTTCGTATTTCTCGCAGTTTTATTTATTTACTTAAAATTAATTTTTTCTTATTAACGCAAGGGAACGTTTATACTGAAATATAAAAAATAAAAATCTGTTCAAAAATAAATTAATGACTCAATTTAGAACCTATCGTAATGTTTCTGATCCAAAGTAATCAGCAGCTATTATGCATAATGTTGAATAATATATTTATTTCACATGCGTGTGTATAAAAATAACGTATTAGTATGTGTTATGTAGAGGATTGAATGTATAATTATTTCAGATTGTAAGAATAATCTGTTTGTGATCAGTGAGGAAATAGATTTTATTTTACTCGCTATTATGAATATATTCTAAATCAGGGTACTTATGAATTATTTACCAGGCATACAAATTTCCTCAATAAATAAATATCATTCAAAGATATTTAAATGGATATAAACGACTATTTATGATTAATTTAAATAAATGGTCTGAATTAAGATAGACAAAGAGCTTAAAAGTTACACTTTGTAGTATAATTATTGTAAATATTAAAAATCAATTCCTGAATTTATAATGTTATCAATCAGTAAACGAAATATTAAGGTTTACTATTTACAATGACATTACGATATAATGTGTTATAGTTTTTTAACTCACTTTTGTAAGAAATATGAAACTTTATATTAACTAGTTTTTTGATGGCTTTTATAACCAAAAACATTATGGATTTTATTTATTATTAAAAAATAAATTTACTTATTATACTGGCAGCAATATTACTTATATATTAAAATTCATGGATTCATTATTGTATAATTAATATTCGTTTTAAAAATGGTTATGTTTGACAATTTTACGACAGATATTTAAATGTTGTGTTATGTGTCACTCTACAGAATGTACTGTTAAATGAATTAGGACGTTTTCGACCGAACTGTACATATTTTTCACTTTGTTAAAATGCTTCTACTGTAAATCGCTGCTTCTAAGCGTTAAACTCGCGCAAGACAGTTTTCCAATACTCCGTTCAGTATGAATTTCCACAAATTGCATTTAATTCTCAATCCCATGACAGGACTCTGAGTTCTGTGGCTTTTCTCAATTTCCTCCCAGGATAAATTGTTCTCCTTCAGTGTGTTAACTGTACGCGTTTAACTTCGTCATAAAATATTGGGAAATTATTTATTGTACTTTTATTGAATGGACATATAAATTTCTATATTGCTCTTGCAAGGGTGAATTACAATTTTCACTATGAAAGTAAGAGGATAATTCTGATATATAAAATGTACGAAACGCTTCAGTTTATTCATCAATGGATGTACTAGTGTTATTTAAATGAATTTATGGGAATATATTGTTTAATAAGATTAGACACACACCACATACAATATATATATATATATATATATATATATATATATATATACATATACGTTGTAATAAAATTATGTGATATTCGAATTTTTTTAAAAAAAAAATCAGGAAGAAAATGAGGAAGATTTTACCTTGAACTTAAACAAAAATAATTTTTAAAGATATGGAAAAAATTATTTATTCCAATTTCGATTTACTTTTAATTTATATTTGTAACAAATTCCTCAGCTTTAATATACTTATAATCTCAGAGCCGCTTACTGGGCCTCTAATAAATTATAGTGATTTGTAATTAGCATCAAAAGCTACAAAAGAAATAAAACAAATTATATTTTCAATAACAAAATTGTATAAAAGTATCTAACAAAAAAACTAGAGAATTCTGAGGGTAAATTATATTTACATAACGGTTTACAAAATAAAGTTTCTAAACACCATTTTATTTAGAGTTAGTCTGGTATTGTGCACTCCACAGGTATTTTATTTTAAATAAAATATTTAATTAACAGACCATAACACTGATTGCAATATCGTTTCACTTGACAAACTTTACGTCGTCCTATTTATTTAGTTTGGTTAAGTACAAAGACAACTTCAAATCATTATCTTTTTCACTCTGAAGCAAACTCGTATTAGATGACCAACACACACTTTCCCCATGACCACCGTGGTCAAGGCTCCAAAAACACACTCTAATGACCACTCCGGTCAGGTTCCAAAACCACTCGTCAGACTCCCACAACACACTCTGCTGTGACCACTTCGGTCAGGCTCCCAAAATATTCTGAATGTTTTCGCCAAAGTTCTGAGCGTCTTACATAAGCTTTTCCGATATTAACCATTTACCAACCTTTACAGTCTCTGCATTCTTGCGTCAAATAATGCTCTTGCCTCAACAATATTAAAGAAACATTATTAAGTAAAACTTACATTACACGTTATTAATCTCCACAATATGTGTGTGTGTATATATAATCAGAAATAGATACAATATTGAAAGATCAATAATACCTTCAGAAAAGAGAAACAACAATATATTTTCTCAGAACACCACTATTTTAAATGTAACAAATAACCAATTACTTGATTTATTATGTATTTAAAGTTACTCACAGTCAGAGTATTATTTTTTTCTACTAATTTCTAGAAAGTAGAAGGTTCCTTCATCCCATAGAGCTAGACAGCCTGCGAGGGATGTTCTCTCGCAGGCAGAACCTTGTAGGAGAGATACGAAGGGGCTACCTTCCTTTGGGGATGCCTTTTCCTCTCAGTTTTTGAACTAAGGTTCTCACAAGCCGAGGCACCTCGGCCTGTTTTGAGAGATGTATGTTCCGGGGTCACAGACCTTGGGCATACGGTAAGTGTTTTCCGCTATTCCCATTGGAATAGTCGGCCAAATGCCTCCTAAACTGGTCGAGGCACGGAGAAGGGAATGCTACGTCCCCACAGCAAACTCCTCTCCCGCTATCGGAAGGGCGTGGGCCAAGTACCCAATGCCCGACCTACCTGATGCAGGTTTTTCTAGGGTTTACCCTGCATTTCTTTAGGCGAATGCCGGGTAGGATCCTTAAAATTTTGAACTAAGGGGGCCCTAGTTAACCCTTGGCTACCTTCCTATACCGTTCCGCATCCCCCCCTTATAAATTCCTTTTCTTTGCTTTAAGAGTTGCCCTATACATAGCCTGTCTACACAAAAAAAAGATGCCTTCTCCTTTCTGTGGTGTTTTGAACTCAGGTTCCCACAAGCCGCGACTTTTCCTATTGGAATAGTCGGCCAGCTGCCTCCTAAAATGGTCAAGGAATGGAAAGAGGAATGCTACCCCTCCCCCCCCACAGCAAACTCCTCTCCCGCTATCGGAAGGGCGTGGGAGAAGTACCCAATGCCCGACCTACCTGATGCAGGTTTTTCTAGGGTTTACCCTGCATTTCTATAGGCGAATGCCGTGTAGGATCCGCAAAATATAGCACGGGGGCCCTAGTTAACCCTTGGCTACCTTCCTCTACCCTTCCGTATCCCCCATTTCAAATCCCTTCCTATGCTATTAAACGGGAGTTGCCCAACGTGGATTACCCTCATGTAGCCTGTTACCTTCTTAATAAATAATAATAATAAAAATAAAAAAAATGGTTCCTTCATCCTATCATTGAATGGCGGAAAAGGGAATATGATGACAGGAATTTTCCTTGTTCACTTGTCACTCGGATTACCACGGCGCTTCCTCGTTGATCTCCAATAAAGTATTATTTCTCCGACACGGTAAAGCTGGCCCTCAATGTCAGGTAAGGCATAATCTCACTATCTCTCTTTCCTAACCATATCAATATAAGTAAGTGTTCTGTTCGGACATATTATCTTCACACACTCTTCTCTTATCCAGATCGCTTATACACGTAGCTATCACTTCCATCTTCATAACTCTGCATTTCTACTAGGTTCTGATCTCGTCCGCATTCCTCCACTATCACTGTAAAATTACTGTGTTCTCCCACTCTCAATGGCGTATTTGGTGGAGCAAATAGTGTCGGATCTTGTAATTTGCTACAAACCATCAAAATTTACAATTGTAATGGCCTTAAGCCAACTAAACAGGTCGTTTTGGTACCATTTGGTGTTTACACCAAATACCAAAACCTCAAGAAAATATCTCCTGAGCTTGCCTGAAGGTGATTTGAAGACACCAATGGAGTTTTATTCGTCAAAACATTTTACCGGTCCATAATATTAGATTTTAAAATAATTACCTCGACCAGCATCACGTATTACTTTGTTCATCACAATGCTTACAAGCTTCAAATCCGGAATATTTCAAACCAAGCAAAAGAAACATCCAAAATCTCGTGAAAATTGGCTTATTTTGTTTTATAGTTTCCAGTTAGCATTATGCATGCCTCTGCACAGTAGTAATTTCTGCGAGCAGAGAGTTTAGCGTGTCGCGTTGTCACCTGGTGGGATTGCGGCGGGACACGACTCCCGGGTGTTGTTTTGCAGTTCAAGGTCGTGCCAAGTTGAGCAATAGCACACCAGGGACAACTTCGTGCTCCAGCAGTGTCATTCCTGGAACCATGTTCCATCATACACAACTTCCTAATAATTTAGTGAACGCATTAATAGTGCAAGATTCATGAAACCCATCAATGGAGCACAAAAGAAGCAAGGAAAGTACATCATTTTTAACACCCTGCATTAATAATTTTTTCATTCCATATAGAATGTGCCAACAATATTACTTAAAATTATGAGCAACAAAAATTATTTTCAAGTATATTTTTTTAAAAAAAAAATTAGTACATAAACTGTTTTAAACCGGAAAATTATTACGCAGTTATTCAAGTTTTGATTTTATAAATAAATAAAAAATTCAGATAATATGCCAGAATAATTAATTAAAAAGTTCAGTTTAGTTATGAACTGATGTTTTGATTTAAATAATAAATAAATTTTTCTCACTTATTGGTTGATTTATTTATCAAAATATAGTTTTCAGATCATATTAAATATAAAATTTTCTTATTTTAATTAAAGAAAAAGTTTTAAAATATAAAATACGAAGTAAGATGAGAACTAAAGTTTGAGTTATTTTGTATGTGTATTTAATCTATTAATTAGTATTAAATCTGTAAAGATATGTATTTAAGAATTTATACCTAATAAGATTCAATTAGTGTTATTAACTTTCTCTTCCATCAACGTTGAAATCTAGCGTGAAATATTATTCATAACTTCAGGCGATGCAATTAATATAATTAGATTATACGAATTTCCAGCTTACGATAACAAGAATATTCTTGGCTTCATTAAACAAATGGTAGTGTTTTTCACTTTCATGTCATACGGTTTTAATTTATAAAAACTCCAAAGTAAATTCTATAATTTAATTACGAACATATAAATTAATTAATTTCGATTGTATGTGCGATTCTATCTAGTGTAATTATGTTTAGAAGTTAATATTCAAAATCAGAGGTTGTATTTAGTAGAAATAGTCGACATTTCGTGAATATTCAATTATGTAACTAGTAACAGCACGCGAATAAAATATGGAATATAGTTTTATATTATTTATTATAAGATGTTTGTTTCTTACAAAAAGAAATAACGAAAAATATAATTTGAATATTATATATTTTTTTCTAAAATAAATAAAAGAAACATTGAACAAATCAGAAAATAATTTAATGCAAAGTAACACAATGTATCGATAGAAACTTCTTCAGTAGCATCTAAAAAATTAAAAAACTATTTTTATGTAAACATGATATCAAAGATACAATTAAAATAAATTATGGAAATATAAATAAAAAATACTTACAATTTATCTCATTATTTTGTATTTTCAATAAATAATATGTTTATGTTTATTTAAAAATTGTTTCGTTTAAAATTTTAGATATTCATCAATATTTTCTCGTTTTACTACAACTTATGGAGGTGTAAAAGAAAAGTAACGAAATTATGTTATTTTCTATTAAGTAATTTATGACTTGTCGGACGCTCTATTTATTTTACTGAAAATGTCAGATAAATGTAACTACTATTTGTTTTTACTCAACGCCAAACATTTCACAACCTCTGGGTTCGTAATGAGCCTGACCACTAATTATTTAAATTCTGTAAATGGCGGTTTAATTTGTCATCGCGGGTCATGTTTACAATTGATTGGCTTTTCTTGAATCTGTAAACATAGAAATATCTTATACATCTTTATATGAATATTTCCTCGTTTGATAGGCTTAACAATATTCAAATTGTTCACTGAATTAATTGTAGTAATCTGTTTTTTATTAATTCAGAATAAGAATGTTTGTTGCGAATGTGAATCTAGTCATTCGAGAAGCAGTGAAAGAGTATTTGTTCCGCCTAAATGTTGTAGGTTTATGCCCTTCCTTTTCTGTCTCCACCACGCCGTTCTTCAAACGGTTCAGCCGTTTACCGCAATGCAATTTTGGCGAATCGTTAAACAAGGACCTCGATAAACGGATATGAGTTTTGGGAACCGCTAAGAGTGAATACAAAAATAAATCCATTTATGGCTTTCTAAGAATAGTCTCCGTTAGAACGTGATGGGCTGTTGCTTTATATAGATGTGGTTAAAATTGCTCTTCAAATTGCTCAGACCTATTTTAGGATCCATTCATGATATTGTCGAATTGTTTTAGCTACGGAGTGGAGAGGAGATATTTAGGCGCCAGGGATCCAAATTAAGAAAGAATATGTGCCTGTTTTTCTAACCCATATACACTAGATTTCACATAATGTAAATGCTCTACGACAGTACGATTAATACGTGGTTGATAACTGGATAGGCGGTAGTTATATGTTGTACAAGGCTACCATTTTGTCAATCACAAGTAAAAATTGTCCAGAATTAAATGCAGAATATAATGTTAATAATCTCTAGTGTAGCTGGTATTATTATTATTAATTTATGTATATAATAAAAAAGTATGTATATTTGTGTGTATGTATATATTTACGTTAATTTAAACGCGTGAACAGATTGCAACGAAACTTGGTACACATATTCTTAAAAACACGAGAAACGGTACTGTTGAGGTGAGAAACCCCTAGCATAAAGGTGGAAAGAATTATAATTAAAAAATGTGAGTCAAATTACTGCGCGGCAAGAGACCATGATGTCACGGGAGAGAGAGACGTTACTTCGCGACGAAAAAAGGAAATAGTTCCTATTTCCGTAACGAAATGAAGCCGAAATATTTTCATTGATTAAAAAGTAAAATGTTATCCAGAAATATTCCATAGAATGATAAAAAAACAATACGGAATACTTTACGATCCTAGCGGGAAATGTAAGTTAATTTTCGTGCCATGTTAGTGACTCTAATATTTGATTACATTGTGAATCTAGCTTACAATTTCATAAATTTAATCTTTCGTAATGTCTGAAGACTGAGGGACAATTATATATCATGCAATACTCAATGAGTATATTTAAGAAGAAATTCGAAGGTATGTTTGTTGGGATAAAAATTCAATCTATTTTATAGCTGTTCAATGAATGCACTATCGGTCTAAAGTATTTACGGAACTAGGAACATATAGATTTAGATTAAATCAATTCTTGACTAAATATTAATATAATATACTTTTCTGGTTTATATAAATAAGTACACGGACAACGCCGGACACCCAGATAGTTGTAATGAGCGAAATTTGCAGTGACAAAGAGAAAAAGAAATGTGCAAATAAGAAAACCCCACAAAACATTATCCATTCTTGAATGAAAATAGTGTAATAACGTATCATAATACTGAAACTAACGATATACAACCTACACGCAATTCATAAATGCTGAATAAGCCAGATTACTTACAATCTGTAGTTCTCAAAATCATTTAACTGTAATTATATACAGAAAAATTACATATATTTTTTTTGTATGGAGTGGTAAATATTTTCAAATAATTACTAAAACATCTTCTGCTCACTTCGTATAGTTCAGTGCCTGTTATCCTGGCGTATCTGACAAGTGATACTTTATCGTATCCTGACGTTTAATCTAACAAAGTTCCCCCTTGTTTCGGAAGAACGCATACACTGCGCTTCGACGTGTCGGATCAAAGAGAAGTCTAATACATCCCAATCCTTTAGTGAAGTTAAACTGGCCAGGCATTTCAGACAAAAATCAATTTTTCATCAAAGCTTTATCATTGCTTTAGAGGTAATTGTTCAAAAGCAGGATCTACAAAGTAGTACAGTGACTGTTGTAATACAATTTTGATGCTAGGGAAAGGGTAAACTGTAGCTAACGGAAACAAAGTGAAACTGTTTTAATTTCCAAATATATTCAATTAAACCTGACGTTTATTTAAAAAATAATATTTGTAAGTTTCCATAAAATGTGAATCCACTGTGGTCTCAAATAATTATTTATATACAGCTATTTTGTTCATCAAGTATAATTTTAGAAAGTTAGTTACTGCGTAACAAAATTTCAATCACGTTTCAGATATGGAAAGCATGACAATTTTCTATCTGAAATGTAAACTATAGAAGGCGACGTTTATTTTTTTTTGTCACAAGAATACGTAGATTGGTTATTCGGAAAGTGACGAGTATTGCGTTAATTGTATCTCCTTCATATTGATTATGATTACATCAAACAGTTTTTTGGTACTTAAATTTTAGTTCTCCGAGAAAGACATCGGAGAAACGCAGAAATAAAACAAGCCACACCCCTGTTATGGTATTCTTATAATTTACTGTCAAATTATATAAAAATGAATTTATTTATCGTAAATAATAATAAGTTACTATTCTTAATTACAATAATGTTAACAAGTCTTTTAATTTTAAAAATGGTTTTATTTTTGGAGAGTGTTGGCCATCATTTTATAGTGAAAAATATTACCTCTACCACAGGCCAAAAAAATCATAATTTTAGAACAGCCAACAAAATTATAATTTGAAATAAATTTTATGAGAAATTAAAGTAAATTCTCAGTGTTTACTTACTCAGCCTTTGTAATATTTTTCGTTGCCTTCAGGAACCGAGTTCTCTGCTTTCATGATCTTCCAGTCCCGAAGTCTATTTGCCGTGTTGTTGCCACTCTTTCTATACTATAAGATAAACTTTAGTCCTGTTTCTCTCGGTACTATACGAGTAAGCAAAAAAAAAATCGCCCGAGAGCATTTTCTCCCGCATTTATATATCATTCCCCACCCGGAAAAACGTCACCCACTTTACCTACGTCGTCTACACGGTAAATTTGTTTTGGTCACATTGACGATGAATCCCCAAACCTTAAACTACTCCGTCGGTCTTCACAACGTTTGATTAGTAAAGCAAACCATTACGTTGAAATGTCTGGAGAAATAAGACGGTGGGCTCTTTGCATCGGCTTTTAAATCTGATTTGTAATTCTAGTTGTCAAAATATTTCGATCGTACCACAGCCAAAACAATCCACACATATTTGATCTTACAGTCGCCTCGAAAATCGTCAGAAGATTAATATGTGATAATTGTGAAGAGAGTTTTTCAGGACAAAAATAATTTCATTTATAAGCGTAGGCCTAAATGTGTCTTTTAATATACAAATAAAATATAATGTAATAGTACGGCGTACGAAATTGAAAGGAATAATTATATGGACGTTGTTCTTAATTTATGTTAATTTTTGCTTATGGGTTAATAAGTGAATATTTTAAAGCGGGATATATTACGTAGAACTTTTATAAAAAAAAATAAGACTGGGATATCAAGGAAGGCAGAAAGAAGCATTGTTTCCGCCCAACACATCCCTTGGAGAGTTGCGTATTTGATGCGGTGAAAGGCAAATCTCCAGCGACTTTGAGAGAGAGAGAGAGAGAAGAAACGTACAGTTGTATAAAACTATAACAGATGAGTAAGTCTACCACAGCTTAAAGGAACAGTCACGTTATTTAAGAGAATGTCTTGAAATACAGGAATTCCTGTAAAAGAAAAGACGAGTAAAAACAATTATGTGAACTCACGATGTATTACTGAAAATGTAATTTTAACGTTAGCTGAGGTACACTTAAATTAAAGCTTTAACTATGCGGACTAAATATAGCTTTTTATCTGCATATAATGTCTTTTTTCGAGCTATTTACAGTACGCTTGTAGAATAGAAGGAGATATAGAGACAGAGAAAGATCAACGCACTTATGAAGTGGTAAATAAAGGAAATGTCCGTCACGTTGAAACACCCGTACAATTAAGTACTGATACATGTGATTTGCGTTAATAACTAAACACTTAGTTTTGCAAACTACCACTGTGATCAAAAAGTAAGGTGAAATTGTCATTTAAAACTCCCGACTATTAGGAAGGCTTCTAATTTTTTTTTCTAGTTTGGTAGGACTGTCTATAATATTTGCCAAGCCTCTGTTTGTTAAACGGTTTAATTATCTCAGAGTTACACGTATTTTTGTAAACAAACAAAAGTGAATATTTCGATTTTTGCAATGGGTGATTTTGTTGAGCAAAGAACTTGCATCAAATTTTGTTTGCGAAATGAATATTCCTGTGGAGAGATACGAAGGGGCTACCTTTGGGTATGCCTTTTCCTCTCTGATTTTGAACTAAGGTTCCCACAAGCCGAGGCACCTCGGCCTGTTCTGTTAGGTGTATGTTCCGGGGTCACAGACCTTTGGCATACGGTAAGAGTTGTCCGCTATTCCCATTGGAATAGTCTCAAAAACTGGTCGAGGCACGGAGAAGGGAATGCTGCGTCTCCACAGCAAACTCCTCTGCCGCTATCGGAAGGGCGTGGGACAAGTACCCAATGCCCGACCTACCTGATGCAGGTTTTTCTAGGGTTTTCCCTGCATTTCTTTAGGCGAATGCCAGGTAGAATCCTTAAAATATAGCCCGGGGGCCCTAGAAACCCTTGGCTACCTTCCTCTACCCTTCCGCATCCCCCCTTTCAAATCCCTTCCTATGCTATTAAAGAGGAGTTGTCCAACGTGGATTACCGTCATGTAGCCTGTTGCCCTAAAAAAAATAAACTGTAACGGAAGTAGAGTAGTAAAATCATAGAATTCGCCTTTTAAGATTTTTTTTATATGAAACGACTTTACGCACGCTATAAATTTACAAAGTAAGCCAGTGAATGCAGTGTAATATAATAGTCTACACGTGACCTCTTATCATAACGTCTCTTCAGCATAGCGGACCTAAGAGGGCGCAGCTGCAAGAACGCTGATGCAGTTAAAGACATCACTTTAGATATAGCGAGTAACTAAACACAACAACAACACATAAGTCTTCACCCCTTCCGCCTAGGCAGCTGTGATAACGCTGCGTCTAGACGGACGTCAGCATTTTAAGTACTTTATGCAGACATGTACACGTCAGCAGAAATCTCCACCCTGTAAGAGTTCTTCTCATTGGAGACTTAAAATCATCAGGGAGGGGGAAAGGAGTCTTCGAATTGTTCAGAGCTTCTTGGGAACGACAGTCGTGATCCAACCTCCAGACGGGTTGGTGGCTCCTGGTGCTATCCGCCAGTTTGTCTTACTTTATTTTATTTCTAACTATTAAATCTATTGATTCTTCATCAGCTCTTATTTGACTGAAGTGCAGCGAAACACAAACCACTACGCCTAGGTTCAATTAGTTGAACCCGAACCCTCACGTTACCGACTTTCCTATTTCCTGTTCTTAATTCTTCCTTCATCCTCTAGATCGGTAGCCAGGTGAGCTAACGGAGGTATAGCTCGGTTGGTGAACGATCTATCTGGACTTCCCATTTCCAACTGCTGGAATGTTACATGTTCACAGTGGTGGAGTGTTACATGATGGCAGGCGGGATGTTACAGCAGTAAGAAATTTGTTAATTATAAGCTTTGCGGAAGTCGATAACAATTTCGGTCGCACTCGCTAACAATCTTAAAACCCACATTTTCATCTTTATCCGTGACGAAAAAAATCATTGCAAGAGGCGAAGTTTAGAATTATCTTATCATTATATATGATTACTTTTCAATGTCACTTACAGCAATGCAAATAATATAATCAGAAATTACGTGTGTTTCTGCATGCTCCGCGGAACGATACTTTTCACATCAAATCGACCAAATCTATAGTTAATATACGAAAAAGTGAATGTAAATATGCCTTGTCGCAGTAGCGTCACTATTCACGACACATTTCACTATTTCTATAATTTACTTTAAATTAGAAAACCGATGGCGGTTAGTTACCTCGAAGGATGAGACTTTGAATCAACCAATTACAACGCTTGAAATAAGGGGTGGGTCAAGCATGCTTTGCCAAACGATCGTATAGTTATTCTACTGTTTTCAGTGAGGTGTGGACTTGGGAGCCAGTAGTAATACTACCCACGTCTAAGGGGACACTCCAGTAAACTTCTAATTTGAAACGGAGTATAATCTTCATTCTCTTGCTATATTACTGCTCGACGTTTCTGTTATTTTATACTACTACAAATTTATTTTCTGTCTATCTCAAACGTAGAATTTTAGATTTTTCAGTCGTGTTACAATATATTTTTCTCAACATTTTATAATGGTAAACAGAAACCATATTAATATAATATAATTTAATAATAACACAGTTGAATAAATAATATAGTACATATTATAATACAAAATTAAATCACTTTAGGTTTTTAAATGTCAAATGACTGATTATGTAGTGATTGAGAATAACCGAATAAAGGTTGTTGAGGAAATAAATAAATAAAAACAGGACAAATTAGTGGAGCTAAATTAAGACATGTCATTTAGAATCTAATCGAAAGTTTGTTTCGGTTTTGTTTGTTGTTCATCAAGTATTCGTCGCCGGAGGATCGTTAAATATATGCAAACGTCAGTGCTGTATGATGGCAATTGAACAGTCTGAATCAACGAGTCCTCTGAGGCAGTATATAATCCTCTCTTTTACAAATTACTCGTAAATTGTTTGTAAATACGCTGGAATTGTGAGTGTACGATTTCTGTTGCTGCGTTGTATTGTTTTATTTCGCTTTGTTATCGAAAAAATTAGTGAGGTTTAGTTGCTGTAAGCATTAAACATACAACGTTTTTGATCACAACTCGACTGTCAACAAGGTTGTTAACTACGTTTATCATCTCTGGGCTCCAAGAGACTGAATGACAAGTCTATTGTGCCAATGCCACGCGAGTTCTGGAAATTCGTGTCGGTGAATTTCAAATTGGCCTCTTGCGAGTCAACGCGAAGAACAGATGCTTTCTCCCTTTCATTCGGTCATGTTTCTCGGCTGATACCACACAGCGTTTTCCAGTGTAGCAGATGAATGGGACGTATGTTCCCTTCAATTATCCGTGTTTAATGAGCTGTCGGCACTTTGCCGCGGCGCGTCGATACGCGCTCAGAGCGTCGTTTGTCCCGGCGCGGCGGCAGATGTTCCGCAGCACTTCGTCCCGCTATGCGCAACATTAGCCGCGCAGTTTTTCTCACGTCTCCTCCCTTTCCCCTCTTACACACAGCTCGTAGTTGCACCTGCGCCACTTAATAACAGCCTGTAGTAATAATAGCCACTGCATCAGTCCACCAATCCCGTAAAAAAGTAAAGCACCGCCTGTTGCGTACGGACGAACGCAACATGCGACCCATTACCGACCGTTAAAAAGAATTTGCGAGTGTCAACGTCGTTATTTTATCGATATGAATCCTGAACGTACTTTTGTAATAAGCGTTTCCAAATAATAATCTATAATTCTTTAACTATTTCGACTATGTGACACGGTAGTCTTATTACGGATGATTCAAGTACTTCTCAATAAAGTCAACTGAAATTGCTGTATATAACCCGTCACAGTTGTTTTTTATTATAAACAGAATTTTTTTTTCTGTTATTTTCAGACTTGCTTTTCTACATCTAAAATCTTAATATGAGAACTGCAGATATTGCTTCAGTAATTTGTTGAAGAAAACTAATAAGTAGGAACGTCTGTACTTGCGATAATGTCATTAAATATTTCCAGTAACAGCTCTAGAATTTTAAAACTTACACGTGTGCAGTCGTAATGTGTATAGTTTAACAGAGTTTTCTGAGAGGGATAAAATACACAAAATAGTTGATGCTCCAAAGTTACAGGAAGAAATAATAAAATTTAAGAAAATAATACGGTTTTCCAAAAAATTAAAAGTATTGTTATCCAAATATTTTGTAATACGTTGGTATAACTGTAAATTAAAAATCTGTACAATTGCAAACATTATATATATCTAGCTGGGTGCCCGGCGTTGCCCGTGTACTTATTTATATAAACCAGAAAAGTATTTAATCTTTAGTCAAGAAGCGATTTAACTTAAATATATATGTCCCTAGTTCCGTACATACTTTCAACCAATACTGCATTAATTGAACAGATGTAAAATGAATTTTATTGCATCCACCCCAACAAACGTACCTCCCAATTTCTTTACGAATAGAATACTTAAATATACTCCTTGATTACTGCAGCATACAATTGTCCCTCAGTCTTCAGACATTACGAAAGATTAAATTGTTAGCTAGATTCAAAATGTAAACAAATGGTAGCCCTATTGGAGTCACTAATATGGCAAAAAAATTAACTTATAAATTCCCGCAAGGATCGTAAACTATTTCGTAGTGTTTTTTATTACATTCTATGGAGTATTCCCGGATAACATTTTACTTTTTATTCAATGAAAATATTTCTGCTTTTCATTACTGAAAAAGGACCTATTTCCTTTGTTCGTTGTGTAGTAACGTTTCTCTCCGCGATACGTCATAGTCTCTTGACGCGCAGTAATTTAACTCAAAATGATCAAATTTTTTAAATTTGAATTCTTTCCACCTTTATGCTAGGGGTTTCTCACACCAACACTACCGTTTGTCGTGTTATGAAGAATATGTGTACCAATTTTTGTTGCAATCTGTCCACGCGTTTTAATTTGCATAGAAATTAACGTAAATACATACATACATCCATCATTTTTTATTATATAGATTTTTAACTAACCAGTTACTAATGACTAGAGAAGTTATTGTGACTATAAACAAAAAAAAGAAGTGTAAACTCAAAAAATAATTTTTTTCTTTTCTGGTTTTGAATTGTTGCGGACTTCTTTATATTCAGTTTTACATAGAACGTTTAATGACAAAATAAATTTAATTACATATTTTCTAAAGAATCAAAAGTAGTACTGAGGAAAGAAATATAATTAATAATAACCCGTAGCTAAAATGGCGAGGAGCGTAATTTTTGAATATCAAATTAATAATTGTGCACGCCCCACATGACGAGGCACCTCGGCCTGTTTTGAGAGTTGCATGTTTCGGGGTTGCAGACCTTGGGCATACGGTAAGAGTTGTCCGCTATTCCTATTGGAATATTCGGCCAGCTGCATCCTAAACCGGTCAAGGCAAGGCGAGGGGAAAGCTGTGACCCCACAGAAAACCCTCTGCCGCCATCGGAAGGGCGTGGGACAAGTACCAAAAGCCCGACATACCTGATGCAGGTTTTTCTAGGGTTTTCCCTGCATCACTTTTAGGCGAATTACTGGGTAGGATCCTTAAACCATAGCCAGGGGGCCCTAGCTAACCCTTGGCTACCTTCCTTTACGCTCCCGCATCCCCCCTTTCAAATCCCTTCCTATGCTATTAAAGGGGAGTTGCCACCATGTGGATTACCCTCATGTAGCCTGTTACCCTAAAAAAAAATTGTGCGCGTAAATTTTGAATGCCACATCAACTTCTTTACTGATCACAAGTAAATGTTGGAAGAATGAGCGCAATAATTTCTTTTTAACGTGAGAGTCAATTCGGAAGAAATCCAATTATTTACTAATTTTGTTATGAATATACCGCTCCTAGTGAACAATTTAATTTATTTATTGCATTTAGAGTTGGGTTGAAATTGTTCCACACGTTTGATTTTGTATGCGAAACATACAAACTCACTGGTGAATATACTTTTTTTTTGTTGGTTATTGACTGTATTTTTTTTTTACACAGTCTCATAATATTTGTTAGTTCATGATTTTTATTTTAATGTAATTTTCAAGTCTTCTTTAGTATCTAAAGACTGTTATCTAACTGAAATTTTGTTGTATAGAAGAGAAAAATTAATATTCAGAAGTACAAATATTTTTAGTGAAATTATTTTATTTGTAACTGCAACTCACTCTTACTAATCTTATTTTGTTATACTGATTACCAATAGGTAGTAAAATTAGAATTTTTTTATTATATTAATATTTAAAAAATTTAACTTTAATTTTTATTTAATATCTGGTTGTTATCCCTTGCGTGTACGCTAACGGGAGATCCTAGGTTAAAACCTTATCCCGTGAACACCATTTTTGAATGGTTTTGATACCAATTAATCATACTTTCATTTCCGGACCTACTTCATAATTCTTTATCCCTAATGGATATTTCGCACGCACATACAACATGAAATGAACACATTCCGTAATTCAACCTTCATGTTTAAATTATTTGATCACTCTCGAGAGTATTGTAATTTTTATGCCAAGAGGAATTGAATTGAATTCAATTGGCAGTAGGAACGCGCTCCAATTACCGACATGCACAATTCCCTGAAGGTGGGTGCTAATATTTATCTGCACGCCAGGCAGCCAGTAGTTTGCATTCAGATGTTCCCCAATTGTTTCGTACTGAACGGTAAGCTTAGTCGCTCCAGGGTCCGATGGAAGTAAGTACGAGTGCGGCGATCGGGGTGTGCGCCCCTGTTAGCTTATTCGCCAACGATAAAGTTAGAGAGGATCATTAACATCTCAGGCACAGAGCCAAGGTGGAGAGGGAGTCATTACTCGCGGCGCCGCTCGACCAACTCCTTCTGCCAAACAACTCTCAGGCCAAACAACTGGATTCAGGCAACTACCTGAGCAGTTTACCTTTGCTCTTGAGAAATAAAGAAACATCAAAGGACACTAAGTTATGGAAAGCCAGACTGATAAATTTCTATCCTTTTAATTGGACCATATTTTCAACGTCCTGCACACGTTTCGTAATAAGTGTTTAGCAGTTATTAAAGCTGCTGCAAAAGGTAATTCGTAAACAAGACTAGATTAGTTTTTAAACTGATAAAACCTTCGCCTGCACAAAGGATTTCAGGCCACTGAACAGTAAAAAGAAAAAAAAGGTGTTTAATAGATTTTACTGTCTAAAATTTTAATAAAAAATACTATTTTATTTTGGTACCATTGAATGTGTTTAGTTGATAAATAATTTGACTAATATATTGGGGATTTATAAAATTTATTGTTTATTTTATGATCAGAAATATTTTTCTCGGCGTGTCGCGGGACGAATTATTTTCAAATTCCTGAACATATTTATCTTTACATCTACAACAATACCTACATTTATAGCAAGAATGACTACCGAATGGAAAATAAAACTTATTGAAACGAAATCAGCACAAATAACCGTCTCCTAAATCCCCCGCTCGGATGTACAGCCCATTGTCAGCAAAGCTCGTCCAGACTTTATTGTTGTTTTCAATATATCATTAAAATTGTCGTTTTACAAGACTAATTTGAGAGTTGGAAAATATTTCCATACAAATACGTTCAACTCTCTCGGCGTAAAAGACTTCCCTTAATAGTTATCACAATTTTATCGAAAGGTTTCATAGCAACGCTTCGGTAGTCTTTTTATTTATCATTTCCCAAAATATATTTAATTAAGTATATTATTATTAACTGTACATATCACTATAATATCACAATTTTTTCCAAATATTCAAAGAATATCAAATATCTATCATTTACAGATCCACTAATACCCTTTCATACCTGATTAAAAACCACAAGGACCCACTTGAGAGCTACAGCAAACATTGTGTTGTTTACAAAATCTCTTACTCTAATTGTAATTCCTGCTACATAGGGCGAACAAAACGTTCCCTTGATACACGTATCAAAGAACATATATCCAATATAAAACTTCCTATTGATAAACAATCTGTACTATCCAAAGATATAATCAATTCTAAACATACATTTGATTGGTAAAATGCTAATATTTTAGTCGGTGACACCAGGTACAGTTTCATACTCATTTCAGAGACGCTTCACATTAAATCAAACTTCACAGCTATTAATGTACAAACAGACACTATTAAACTCAATAATTTCTATGATCCTTTAATATTCCGCTAACACTTTTGTTTTCCCATTGTCGTTGCTGTCTTATTGTTACGCCAACCCTTCGGCTCTCCCATTGTCGTTGCGTTTTCGTCGCTTTTGAGTGTTGTCAACTGACCAGTGCAGTTGTGTTGCTCTAGGCCCTTCTTAGAACCTGACGAAAGGAACAAGGATCCCAGAAACGTTGTGTGGTATTAATATTACCCTTTTCTTGTCTTTATATCATTATAATGTTTATAATAAATATTTTAAAATTTATATTATAAGTAAAGTCATTATTATATTTGAGTAATCAGAATTTCAACTTACTGAACGTCTTTCTATGTACTTGGTTACATCATGAAACCATCAGTATAATTTTTAATTTATAATATATGTGACAATTATCATTTAATAAAAAACAGAGAAATATATGTCTCACAAAAAATGTACAATTAATCACCAAAAACATTATAATACGACGTTTCGTTCCCAATTTTGGACTTCAGCAGGTAATATACCTAACTAAGAAAAATTTAAACAATAAATCAGAAATAAAAAATTGGCATTAACGTAGTTAAATAAGTTACTCCATTATATTAAATTTGAATTAATTTCGTTATAATATCACTTATATAGACTGACAGTTTTGGATTTATATATGTATATATTAAATTTAATAAGATGTTGATCTTCTAATTTTTCTGTTCATTTAGTAAAAAATTATGTTTCATTGTGTGCTTCCAAAAGTATCTTTCAGCCCTTTAAGGCGTATCTAATTATTTTTAGTTCTGTGGAAAACTAGTTCTGAAGAGTTTCATTCAGGACATGTGAAATGGATATAAGCATTACGTAAACATTTCCTGTTTTCATTTACACTTAAATTGAAGGTAGCCTTATAGTTCTACGGTAAAGAAAATGTTTGGGTTTCCATGCTTCGATACAGTAGCAATAATTTATTCATTTGTTATAAATTTCCTGTCAATGAGTTGAAAAGTTTTGTTTGAAATTTTTGAAAGTCCGTATAACATTATTATGAAATCATTTATGCAGTGACACGACCGACTCTTAACAGAACATAATTTAATGAAGTGACACTTGTTTTAACTGTATAATTTTCCAATATGTTAATTATTACAGGTACTAAATTGAAACGGTTTTAACGTAGCAATGGGAAAATGTATTAATGAAATAATGTATCGATGTTACATTTGAATTAATTGGCATTTTGTCACACTAAAATATAATAAATTTATTGAGATATGTTAGAGTACTTCAATTAGCTTTCAGTTAGCGGAAAAACCAAAGATTCTCAATAAATTGAAAACGCTTAAAATAAAACTGAGATATACGTAAGTTTGACATCGACTGGGGGAAAAATGTTAAAAAGCATACAGAATAATTTCGTGAAGATGCAATCCGAAAATGAAATATTCAGAGTGATGCGTCAGTTTTTGAATGTTGAAGAGCAGCAATATCTATAATATAAGAATATAATGCGAAAGATAAGATAATACGACATGAAGAATAGAATAGGATATTTATATGAATCAATATGACAAATGTAAAAACCTCTCACTACGTTTAAATTCAGTTTTACTGGGGTTTGTCGACAATGTTGAATTATTATTATTATAGCGGAAATACATTTTGAATAAAAAAAATCGTTATAAGACAATAACAATAACAATAACAATATAGTAATTGTGCATATTTGTAATAAATCAGTATTGTTAAAGTTTCAGGATGAAAAACGACTTTTCTCGAATGTATTCGTAACCGACAATTTCTATTAACAAACCGTGAGAATTAAATATATTTAAAATTAAAAAAACGAGACATTTAAGTCACAGTTTTTGGAATTTAACTCAATTAAAATTAACATCATGAAAATACAAAGAAAAAGATGAAAACGTTCCAACTCTACTTAGGAAACTTATATGATACTTATTGCAAACAAAACAGTTTCAATTAAGGTCAATTTTTTATTAATACAGTACCTGACGAGGTCCTAAAGTAGGACGTAAACTTTGTTCTGCTTTTGTTTTGTATTTTCATGTGATGAAATTCTTTAAACAGCAGACTGAACAAAATCGAACATCCTACTGTTAATCGACCCCAAACACCTCAAGCTAAATTTTTTCTCCTACTCCCTTATTACAAATTTATACGTTACGAATTTTTACAATTATTTGAAGAATATAAAGTATCCATCATTTACAGATCCACTAAAACCCTTTCATTCTTGATTAAAAACCACAAGGACCCACTAGACACCTTCATCAAACATTGTGTTATTTACAAAATCTCTTGCTCTATTTGTAATTCCTGCTACATAGGGCAAACCAAACGTTCCCTTAATACACGTATCAAAGATCATATATCTAATATCAAACTTCCCGTTGATAAACAATCAGTATTGTCCAAATGTATAATCAATTCTAAACATACATTTGATTGGCAAAATGCTAAGATTTTAGACAGCGACACCAGGTACAATTCCAGACTCATTTCAGAGACGCTTCACGTTAAATCCAACATCACAGCTATTAATGTACAAATAGACACTATTGAAGTCAATAATTGCTATGATCCCTTATTATTACGCTAAACCTTCTGTTTTCCCATTGTCGTTGCTCCCTTATTGTTACGCTAGCCCTTCGGCTCTCTCATAGTCGTTGCGTTTTCGTCGCTTTTGAGTGTTGTCAACTGACAAGTGCAGTTGTGTTTCTCTCGGCTCTTCTTCGCACATGACGAAAGGAACAAGGATCCCAGAAACGTTGTGTGGTATTTATATTACCCCATTTGTATGAATGGCTACGTTTCTTATTCATTATTTTCAATCACACGTAAACAAGGATCCCAGAAACGTTGTGTGGTATTTATATTACCCCATTTGTCTGAATTGGCTACCTTTCTTATTCATTATTTTCAATCAAACGTAAAAAAGGATCCCAGAAACGTTGTGTGGTATTTATATTACCCCATTTGTCTGAATTGGCCATCTTTATTTTTCATTATTTTCAATCATACGTAAATTTTTTAATTTTAATTTTGTTGATTTCAAATTATTCTAATTTTATTAGCTCATTGTTTAATTAACGTCAGATAAATTTGTGAATATAATTTGATGTATAATATGAGAAAAATGTAGTACGACTAATACATATTTAGCATGAAATACACTGTACTGAAACACGAGTGAATACCTAAAAAAGCAGAAATAATTAACAATAGTTTGTAATGTTAATTTTCTACAATTGTCATATTCATGTCCCACATAAAACACTGGTAATATATCTCCATATTACCGTAAATAAATCAAATATATGACGGACAATAATCCAAAATTATTTACCCTTCGCTGCTCGGTAGTTTACTCGATGCGTTCATCATACAAGATTACAGCACGTAATGCGAGATTAAAAGTCATTACTGAATGCCGATACACTGCGAAACGTTTAATTTTAAATTGCTACCAATAGCGGACGAAATATAAATGAAACAAATTTAAAACGTTGCATAAAATATTGAGGGAACCGGACAGCGGTAGTGTTTGTGGTCGAATCATTTGAATAGCTAAAAAAAAAAAAGTTTTCAATCAGGGCAAATGTAAATAGCTCGTTTCGTGTAAACAGTAACGGGAATGAAGAATTTTCGAGCACCGTCCATTATTCGAGCAGATTTGCTGTGACCGGGGAAATCTCGCCTCGCGACGCGGTTTGTAGCGGATACACGTTTCAATTGTTTCCACGCTTGTAATTGGTCGTGTTCGCCGTGGACAACACAATAACGGGGTTATGCCTTCATTTACATAAACAACCGATGCTGTAGTAATCACCACTTGCTATTAAACTATTTCACGTAGAATTAGACGATTTCTTTACAACTAGGATTAGCCGGTGTTGAAACAGAGTTCGACTATAATGCTATTTAAAACATGAAATACATTTACGGGGGAAAATTGAAATGCTGAAAATGAACTAGGTAAAGAGTTTGAAGTATTTCTACGATTTTCTGAACGAACGAATTAAATTTCTAAACCTGGAATAAGTTTACCTTCGTATGTGTAAAACATTGTGAGTAATAAATTATTAATTGTCAGTAATATGCCTGATTCTTAATTAAAATATATGTTAATATATTTTTAAATGAAGATGTTTTTAACAGAATTACTAAATTAGTATATGAATTTAAGACCATGAGTTTGAAAATTTTTAGTAAATAAGTGTAACGCGTGTATTTAGGTTTAAGTTTTCCTTTGTCTCGGAAGTGTTGTTTTCTGTGGTCTTGAGAATTCGAAACCGTGAACGTGCGTGGTTTATCATATTTCCATCCAAGTAATTTCGTGTTCTGTCTCGATTGTTGGCCTCAACATGACAGAATAGTTAGCCATTGTTGACTACGGAACTGCAGCTGCATGCTATAAATCTTGTAACAATGGAAGAATCAGTCAATTGGCATTTCGACGAAGTTTTCTAACAGTGAAAAAAGTAAAAGAATTGGAGGATATAATGAAGGGGACGGAGATAAGCTTTTGAAACTGGACAGTTGTTCTGCGCTGACCGCAGCTGGTGGATGTGATTAAGAGAGGCTCCGTAAAGTTGTTGTCTCTGATATAGTTCGAGGCAGAATCGTCTTGAGAAAGGGGCACAATTTGTTAGTGAAGAATTCACAGAACAGCACCACACAATTTAGTACGACGGTTTGCCAGCATTCAATCCCGGAGGCCGACGCCTTATCCAGCAATCAACCCCTGAGTGAACTCTGCACTTAACCCGTTCTGTCGGCTGTGAGATACGGAGACGTCGGTACGAGAGCTACAGCAGGCAACACAACACAGAATAGCAGTACGCATTTGGTACGGGCAGCAGAACTCTACAGATCACTACAGGTTCCTGAGATAAGAGTTTTCATGTTTAACTTTAATAAATATATATAACATTTCTTTATTGGTCAAATATTTATTTTGATTTAACGTAAAAAACCAGCCCACAAAAATAATTCTTTACATACGTTTCTGGGAAAAGTAAAACAGTAAGTACCTAACTGGGAAGACTCATTTTTCCTACTTAGTCACAATGAAATAAGTAACAAAAATTAGGATTTGATAGGAAATAAACTGAGTTGTAAATGGAAATATGTTTCAGGGAAAGGAAAAAATAAAGTAACTAACTGGGGAATCTCGTAATTTTCCTCCCTTCGTCACATGAAACAAGTAATAGAATTTGTCTTAAGTCATTAGATAATGCGGAGGGTTTCCTGAAATTCCGATAAAAAGAAACAAGTTGTTTAGAAGAACTGGAAAAGAACTAAGAACGCAATTATAGTTCGAGAGGTTTAGTCTGGCGTACGACCTGCGCGAAGTAGGGGAAATGAGATGATGGGAGGGGAGTTTGGTCAGCGGAGAACTTCTGTTAGGGAAGTTGTTGGGGAGACGCTACTACCATTTTTGAAAACATTCATTGTGTCATTACGAACGGGATAAACACGCACCCTGTACTTATCAGCTCTTAAATTTTACGGATTATCCTGAAACTTTAGAATTTAAGTTATTTCCCAGCTTGCAAAGATATTATTCGAGTATTTCATTTTCTATAAACTGCAAATGAATAAGGAAAAGGAATATTGTGCATAGCAGGTTAATAAGTGATTGAAGATACGAAATGGAAGGAGTAGGTTGCAAAATTGTAAGAGTGAAAAATTCTGTGTTTGAATTTAGGTCGGCATTTTTTTACCGTTCGTTTAATGTCGGATTAAATCTCTGATAAGAAATATATATTTTTTTCATGCAACAGATCCACGCGATTGCTTCTCTTGATTCCCACAACCAAACAAATTTTTGAGACGTTTTGGAACAATTAATTGATTTCTTAGCTTTACCCAGAGCAATACAACAACATAGGAGAAACCATAACCGACACATTACAGGACGGTCGCATTGTTCACATCTGCAGCTAACAATTAGTCCAAGTAGATAGTTAATTATTGACAGGCGAGTGTTTACGTTATACACGGATCCAATAAACTGACTTAGAATGTAGTTAAGTTTTCAAAATCATTAATTAAATTTTAATAAATTTCGTATGGATGATTTAGGACCTAATTAATTTAAAACGAAATTTAAAGACGCCAACCAGCAAGGCTGTAGTGTTAACGTTTCGGACCTTTCTAAATCTACGATTCGTTCCGACAAAAACTTGAAATGCCCCAGAAACTGAGTAATCAAAGCCTGTCTCTCTCACCCCCGAACCCTATAAATTTAACAAGTCCCAAACTCTTTTGTCATACGCGAAGGCCTGGATAGCAGACTGTGAAGTAAGCTGAATATAATAGATTAATTTTCATAACATAAATAAAGATTAAATTTACGTACACTGAGTACAATATATTTCTTTGCGTCAATGTTTTTAGAATAGTATTAACAGTTCCTACTTGTCGCAACAAAGAATCGTGTTAAACTGAGCTCTTCGTTACCCCCACTACAGGACGACTTTGGTGGACACCACATCATAAACCTCTCGAGCTATACTTACGTTATGTATGAATGTGTAAACCAAACGATGACCCTTTAGTAATGACAAAGTATTAGTCTGTTAAAGGTAAATGAATCGTCATCGCGGAGTAGATTCCACGTGGAAGGATCTCCGACCACTAGACTAGGAGGCGGGACCTCCAGTTACAAGTCACTGATACGCTGCTGCTAGAAGACCGAAGATTGTATAGATATATTCTTGTATATTGATGTAATATTGTCCCTGATAAGTGGAGCTTGCCTTCACAAAACTATTGTATAATATTGCCTCTTGGGCAGATTGTAATCAAATGAAGGTTTAATAAATGAAAAGTTTGTAAACCAATTGCTTTAAATTATTATGTAGCGCCTAGAAGACCCATAAAATAAGGTGTAACGAATGTAATTATCAAAATAAGGCTTGTATGATGGCGATAAGAAAAATATTCACAGAGGGAGCGGTGTGTGAGTTACAGACAATTATATATTCAGAAACAGAAAGACATCGTCAGAGTTCTAAGTGTTTGCAAACAGTGCAAGTGGACTGTTACTGAAGAGTGGAGTTAATAACAAAAAATTAATCAAAAAACAAATTACGTGAAGACCACCCAACGGTAAGTAATAAAAACAAATTTTTAATCTGTAAACTTTATATGTAAATATCTACCGTCATATTTCAATCAGAATCCGATAGATTTATTAAAATATTTCAGATTGGGAATAATTCTTTTGTTGTAAATTAAATTTAATATTTTTGTAATATATTTGTTAGAGGCCCGATAATTGAGTTCTGACAAAAGCCGAGGGATAATATTAAAATATTGTAGATCAACGACAAGTATAATTTATTAAATAAATTTAATTGTTATGTTTATAAAAAATTGTTCAATTTAAATTCCTTCATTTTCCCCGTAATAAAGAGTGATTAATATATATATATATATATATATATATATATATATTCACTTGTGAGGAAGAGACTTGATATAATTTAAAAATTGTATCGAAGTTTTCTCTAAATTCGATAAATAAATTAACTTGTGAACAATTGCATTTTTAAATGTCATTTCTATTCTTTTTTCCTCCCCGCCCCAAATGGACGAGTAGCACGATGAAAATACGTGCACCTAAAGGAACCAATCTGCTGTCTTGTGCGAGAAATTAAGATAAAATTATTATTCTAATATTTTACAGAGGAAATGGCATCTTATAGGGTAATAAAATAAAGATAGCAGGCGTTGGACGATACAAAGGTTGAAACGGGAAGGAGGACGACAAGAAATACCACATTAGTGCAATACGCGTACTTTAGCTGCTGCGTGTTACAGGTGAAGGGGGAGGTTTTTGTATGAGTTCTAAATGCTTCATCGCAAGCCAGTGGCTGAGGTGGTTACAGCCTGAACACGTGGATGTGGAGGTTTCGGGTTCGAGCCTCGCTCACAGCGCTAGTATATTTTCTGATTCTCACGGAGTTTCTGTTTGCTACTCTTAAGGGAGATTAAACCGTGGCTCAGTGGTTATAATTTATGTCGGTGCAACTCAATGATTCTGTGCGTAGCAGGCTGTGGGTTCGAGTCTCGGCGGGGTCCTTACTCCAAAACACTTCCCTCTCTGCTTCCTCTTTCGCACGGCTTTGAGTGTCCTCTGCCTTCCCCTCGGGGCGGCGAAAATGAAGGCAGAATTCCTGGGTGTGTGGCGGACTAAGATTTTTGAAATTTTCCCAATTTTTTTATTTTATTTGTATTGATAACAAAGAGCCTTTTTTGCCTGTCCTTTGCAATTATCCGGAACTTTCGGCTGCAGTTACACTCACCTGGACTCGAACCACTGAGCCACTGAGTGAGGTGAAGGTTGAAGGATTGAATCTCCCTTAAGAGTCGCAAACCTCGGCCGTGAGAAACAGAAAAAATAGTGGCGCTGTGAGCGAGGCTCGAACCCGAAACCTCCACATCCACGTGTTCAGGCTTCAACCACCTCAGCCACTGGCTTGCGATGAAGCATTTAGAACTCATACAAAAACCTCCCCCTTCACCTGTAACACGCAGCAGCTAAAGTACGCGTATTGCTCTAATGTGGTATTTCTTGTCGTCCTCCTTCCCGTTTCAACCTTTGCTTCGTCCGACCCCTGCTTTCTTTATTTTATTTACCTGACATAATTATGAATTATCTAACAACCGGCTATGTACATACACAAATAATTCTCAGGTGATTGTGGGCTCAAAATACGGTCGTCAAAAATATTTGTAAATGTTGAATTGTGGTTCTATAACTCCGACCATGACGAGAATATTGTCTTTACCATTTCTTTCCGGGATCCGTCAGGTAATTCGGAGGCTCAGGTAGCCGAAACAACGCAATCACGAGGTTTGTTTAATTTTTCTATTACTCAACTTCAACTTTACCGTCTCTCATCAATCCCTGATTGCTCCTTTGACATTATTTTCCTACTTCTCCTTCTCTCCACTATTCCACTACTGCATTTTGGCTTGTTCTGCAGATCAACTCCACATCTCGGTGAGCAACTGTTCCGGCCACGTGTTCTTGAACTTAAGATGAAACGAACCAATGAGAATCGAATACGTTCCCCCAAAATCTCAATATTCTCGTTATGACCCTACCCCTTCCCTAGATTAGATTAGATTTATTAGTTCCATTAGTGCTCTGCTGAGGAAATAAGACAAGTCAATTTGATATAACTTACAAATGTATGAATCATAAGCTAGATGTTTAAGAATATACGTAAATAGTGATACGAAGAATTTAAAGTGTACATATTTGAAATTACATTAAATACGATCAGGGAGAATATAAGGAATACTGCATACGTAAATAAGAGCGAATAAGCTAGTATTACAGAACGTTACACAAGTAATAAATTTTAAATATAAAGTAAGGAATAAAAAATAATTGTAACCTATCACTAATGGCACAAATAACACTCCCATTTGTATCTCATCTTCTTGTAATGATGAGCCTTCAAAGTGTTGGCGCCTCCGGAAGAATTTATCTGGCAGCTCTTCTCAGTGGCTGGAAATCTTGTGCGGACGACATGAAGTAAACAATTGTGAAGTATCACTTGGACATACAGACAATAAAGATTTATATTAGTCTTCCATAAATTAACCAGAACTTTATAGGGAACTAATGTGAGTTTGGCTTAGGTCGATTTACAAATTCGTTAACAGAGTAAAACGCAGAGTTTTCTATTTCTTAATAAATACGCAGTAACTGCTTACGTTTTTATTCTAAGAGGAAAGTAATTAAATAGCTTTATTCCTGAATAATGTACCCTTATTTTACAAAAAGTGAGAGATGATGTTTGACTGTCCGTAAAGTCGCGCGATTTCTGATAGTATATTAATGGAATCCCCCGTTGGTAACAGACTTTAATTACGTTTTACGAATTTTATAGTTTCCAAAATGTATGCACTGGGTACCGTTAAATTTCGAAGCGCTTTGAAGAGAGGTCTACAACTTTATCTGTAATTTTTGCCACATAATATTCTGGTCGCACGTTCCTATGGTTTAAATATTTCCTCAGAGCGAGGAAAAACTCCCCAGCTCGTAATTCCATTTGATGGAAATATGCATAATATACAGTTTTTGCAGTTAAAGTACTTGTTGCATTAATAATAGAAGAGAATAACATACGTCCGCTTGATCAACCGCTAATTCAGTGTTGTTGTTAATGGACGAAAAACTGAACAAGTTTATTTTTCTGTAAGTTGAGAACCAATTTGTTTGCACCGAACCAGGCATTTAATGACTTCAGGGAACTTTAAACTTTTTTTCAAGTGTTTTGTCGTCGCTATCGGTTATTATTAAGTTCCTGTCATCAGCATAAAGAAATTATTTTATAGGATTGATGCAATCTGGAAGGTTATTTATGTTAAAATTAAAAAGCAGGCGTCTAAGAATCGACCCCTGCGGGACCCCATAAGTTATTTCTTTCCAATCAGAGACAAATATTCCCGTCATTGTTGTTTATGGCGACTTTTTGCTTTCGATTAGTGTTGTAGGATTTTAAAAGTAAGGAGGAATTTCCCCTAAGTTCGTTTACTCAAATTTATCTAGTAAAATTTTATGATCAACCATGTCGAATGCTTTGGAGATATCTGCAAATATCCCTGTTACTTTGTCTTCCAGAGAGTCCTGGATTGATTGTACTAAATCGTTCATATTTTACAGGAAGCCAAGTTGTTATGGTGAGACAATTTTATGTTTTTCTAATAAATTTGCAACTCGCAAATACATCGCTTTTTCTATTATTTTATAGAAAAATTGGAAGGACGGAAATAAGTCGGTAATTCGAGATATCAATACGCGTGCCCTTTTTAAATAGCGGAATTACTGTAGTTACTTTTAAAGAATCCGGAAATTTTCCTTTTAAGAACGACGAATTAATTATGTATTGAATTGGTTCTGCTATACCTTTAGCACATTCCTAAACGAGTTTGCCGTAAATACCGTGTATATAGTTTGAATTAAAACTTCAATTATATTTAATACGTCACCCCTACGGGGTTACATTGCTATTTCAAAGTCTCCAGGGCGTCAAGATTCCTGCGGAAATCCTGCGAGCTTGTTAAAATGTTTGGAACTGAGATTGGTTTCTTCACATGTATATTCCTCCATGGTGCCTTCTTGACTATCGTTAATCCTCTCATAGGAAGGCCACTGATGGCTGCTTTCATTCTTTCATTATCTGAGTTCCGGTCAGTCCGGACACGCCTCATATTCCGGTCGATTTTTTTGGTACTTATGAGTTATTCATACATTTACAAGAAAAATTATTCAACATGCAGTTACGTAATCTCAATTTTTTTTGATAGTGTTTGCTAGTGTTATTGTATCAGGAGTGTCAATAAACACTCTTTACGCTCAACCAGAATTAAGTCCTGCGTGATTGTTGTTGCCTGTCCCACATTTATTTGAAATGGTGTCAATTATATTCTAGAGTCAGCATAAATAATGGTTTATTATAATTTGTTTGATGGACGTAGGGTGTGTGACGTTCTTTGAAATAAAACAGATAGCAATTATCTCGCATTCTGAGATAAATAATATTCCGAGTCAGGTAAATAAACGAATTTTTTATACTTACTTACTTTACATCTATATAATAAAATAGCGTGTATATTTGTTTGTATTTACGTTGTTCTTTATACAAATTTTATCGCGTGGACAGAATTTAACAAAAATTGGTATACATATTCTGCCAAAATCGAGAACCGGTACTGTGGGGGTGAGAAACCCCTAGAATAAACGTGGAAATAATTATAATTGAAATAAGTTACGAATTAGTGTTAAATTACTGCGCGAGACGATGACGTCATAAGTTTTCAAGACATTGACGCATCCTAAATATAGTTCTGTATTTCGTAATGAAATAAAGCAGAAATATTTTTATTTAACATAAAGTATACATGTGGAAAGAATTATAATTAAAAATCGTGATCATTAAATATTAATTTACTGCGCGCCAAGAGACAATGACGTCACGCGAGAGAAAGACGTTACTACGCAACGAACGAAGGAGATTATTAGGAATTAAATAAAGCATAAATATTTTCTTTAAATAAAAAGTATAATTTTATGCAGCAATATTCCATCGAATGATAATAAAGAAGAATACGAATTACTTTACCATCCTTGGGGAAAATGTAAGTTAATTTTCGCCCTGTATTAGTTGTGAGTCTAGCTAACAATTTCATCAATGTAATATTTCGTAATGTATGAAGACTGAGTGACGATTATATCCTGAAATACTCAAGGAATATATTTAAGTAATCAATTAAATACTTTTTCGAGTTGATGATCGTGTGGAAATAATATTCGGCAGGCGTTAATGGAATTTATAGTATTTCTACTGGTGAAGTTTGTGTATAATTTCAATTCCTTTCAGTATGAGAGGGGAGGGTGCCTAGGGGTGGGGGTAGAGGATCGAGGAGCGTTACATAAAAATAGCGCAAAAGCAACCGAAATTGGAGTGTATCGGGGGTTCTGGATAAATGACATCTCGGGCAACGCCGGGCACCCGCTAGTAATCAATAAAAACTTCTACATTTCCTTGTTGAACTTTTGTTAACAAAAATTTATAATGTTACACCCATATATTTTGGCAATTAAAAAAACATGTAATTATTTAATAAACAAAATTTTACGATTATAATTGTCGGCGGCGTAAATATAAGGATTGTGTACAAGAATATGGACACTATAATGCTTGCTTGCCAAAGTTGCATTGTCGAGAAGGCATGGCTAGACGCGTGGAAAGTCAGTGTGTTTTGGGGGGCCTGACGAGTGTGTTTGTCAGAGATAATTTTAGAGTTGCTTGGACCATGAAGGCAAATGGTTGTGTTTTGAGAAGGATGTAATTGAGAGTTGCGTTAACCAGGAAAGCTAACATGATTCAAAGTTCCTGTTACCATATTTAAGCAAGCGTATAGAGGCAGCAGAGTTTATGAAATACGAGTCGACAATCTGAAGTATTCGTCGATTGGCACATTTATGCAAGTATAAAAGATTAAAGAAAACGTTATAGACTGTAAAGACCAGGAAGTGCTTTGTGTCTGAAAATTACAAAAACTTAATGTTTTCATTGAAGTGTTTAACAATAATCGAGTGAGATCGAGCACCAGATGAACAGCTAATGGTAATGTAAACTAAAAAGAAAATTTATTAATTTTTTAATTAATGAAAACCTAATATAAATAATAATTATAGTCAGATTTCATATTTCAATAATTGTTTAAGTTAAGAATTTTTTACATTCTAAGTTTTTAAATGTTCATTTTGGTAATTTGCTTTAATGGAGGCCCGCTTTTGTCAAATGAATTATTACAATTTGGCGTCCAACGTGAGGCTTATTTACATTTAAATTTGTAATTAAATTTGTTTACTACACTTTGGCGCCTCAGCGTGGAGTTTGTTTTAATTTAGACATAATCAATTCAATAGTGTTTACTACAATATGTTACTTTAATTACCTATCTGTCTAACATTGTGTTGTTACAGTCTGGCTTCAGAATACACCCACTCATCATAATATGCATGAGAGCATGAAATATTATCCTCAGGTTGGTTGAGTTTGAATAAACATTGTTATTGGATATTCGTTATTTGCCAAGGAGACTCCTACGCTTATTTATGATGTGTTTTACCAGAATCCTTCGAGAGCTGGTGCTGTATGGAAGGATGGAATTACAGAGGTACTTTCATGCGTAGATAAAGGTGGAATCGGAAAGGTAGGACGTCATATCGGATTTTTTTTTCTCAATAAAAACGACGCTCGAAAAGCAGCCAATCGCTACAATTTTTCAGACAATTCTTGTTCCGTAGTGTTCCTAGAATGTGATTGAGCTATCGGTTGACGTTCTAATAATTATTATTATATCATTTATCTAAGGTTAATTTAGCTGTTACAAATATAAATATAAATGGGGAGAAAATACCTCAGGTAAACAGCTGAAAATATTTAGGAATCATATTAAACTCAAATCTAGGTAGGGAAGAACAAGTAAATTCTGCGTCTCGGAAAGCTTGGAAATCTTTACATTTTGTAATGATAATATCAAAATAACTTGCTTATAAATTTCTATGGTGTAAATTGTTGGGATCCTTATAGAAAACACCACATAGAAGTCCTAGAAAAACTTCAGAGGGGTACCTGCAACATTTGTAATACGAGGACCTGATCACGGGCGAGAAAAGGTAGAGAAATTAGGCTGGGAATCTTTGGGAACCAGACGTAAGAAAGATAGAATTTGCGCGCATTTTAAATCATATACGGGTAATAAAGCGTGGAAAGACATACGGGATAAGATCTAAAAACCAACTTACATACGTCATCACAAATTTAAAATCAAAACGAGACCGCAAAAAACGGAAGTAGGGAATTTCTCATTCCTAAACAGATCGATTGGCGATTGGAACAATTTACCTGCAGCAGTGTTTGAGGAGAATCTTACAATAAGAAGGTTTAAGAATAATATAAATAAATTAGTGGAGTGAAGTGTATTTTTATGAGGTAATTTGAAGAAGTATATTATTCTTTACTGAAGTAAAGTGTGGGGGTAGTGAACAAATTTTCAGAACAAATTTCTGAGACTTATCTTATTATTACTATTTTTACTTCTTCTTTCTAAATTCTTTTATTTGTTATACTTTTGTATATATATTTGTTTTAGACTGCCATCGGGAACGATCCTGATCGCATACATAATGCAAATATTTTAAAGTATCGCGTTTATATTATGCTGTTTAATCGTTTTTATCTTCTACGAGACTCTCCTTACCACCTTCCTCCTCTGATGTTTCGATCAACCTCATCCATCTTTGTTATTTTTTCTATGAAACAAAAGCTCAATGTAGAGCTTCTGTAAAACACCAAATTTCCATTCAGAAATTAACCTGAGTTGTACTGTCTTTAAATTCTTTTACAAGTTTCACAAACTGTTAAATTAATTTAATAAATATACTTTTTAATATAAAGAATTAAAAACTGTAACACGATTAATTACAACACTCGCACTTCTATGTCATAAAGATAAAACACACAGAGGTGTTACAGTCAAAGACTGCCTTAGCATCCACTTCACAGCCAAAGCGCGTAATACGAACTTTTACGTAGCTCGTCGACATGCTAGAGTTGGAATAGGGTTAATGCAAAAGACATGAAAAATGTATCTGCACAAAGATTCTCATTCTACTGAATTAAATGCTATTTGTGTCATAAAGAGAAAATATAATGTGCATGTCTTCACAAAAAGTGAGTACCCCTGCCTGAATGCAACACTCAAAGCACATTTTTATCCCGTGTCTTAATAGATTAAATATGACTGGAATATTTTACTTAAAGAAGCACATTTGCGTACATTGAGTAGATATTTATTTCTATTAGAAAATTCGCTTGCCTCGTTGGTTCATATTTTTGATTTAAGATGAACCAATATATAAATTAAACCAACTTTCGAATAACATCCGTAAATATTAATATTAATAAATAATTCGCTTTAAGGAACACAGGAAGTGGTTAATGAATAAATGAGTATCCTATAAAAAATCTATTATTGGGAATAATAAATTCCTGCACAAATTATTCATGTAATACCGCCAGAAGCTCTGCGGGGATTTGTTAATTTCCAGATATTATTACGCGATAGGGTTTTCTCTGTTGGCGTTACAATTAATATTCATATACACGTATACAAGATATTTAATATACTATTATGAACGACTAATAATGTTGTGGTAACGTGATGAAACATTCCTCATTTGACAAGACTGTATATGTATAGGAGTATGGATTTCTCAGTATCAAAAAGCCTTCATTCAAATTACTAAAAAAGTCAAACCAAGGGCCGGAGGGGGGGGGGTCTAATAGTTTATCCCCAGGGGTGATAAAGTTATTCAAGATTTATCGTAATTTTTATAATCAAAACACTTTGCTTGGATTAATAGGTAATGTATTTCTTTCATTTTTAATTAATTCCTTATATTTCCTATATTAAGATAATAGCATTGCATTGTTGTCACGTGTAATATTATTCCACACAGTTCCATAACGTTTTCTACAGTGAATACGGTTGGCAAAATTCAATAGATTGCCATTTTTTTCTGCAACTCTTAACAAGTAAATTTATAGTTAAAATTAAACTAATAAAAGAAACATTTTTCAAAGACTTTCTCAACTTCATAATTAATTATATTATTCTTGATGATTCTGGTTCCAAAGGCAATTTAACTTTCTTTATAATAAATTATGAGAGTATTATTGTGTGGAAAAAATATGTATATAGTTGGCCCAGTTGACGTCATCACACACGTAAAGTTCGTCACGTACTGTGGAGTGGTTTTTAGATCGCAATGATAACCCCAGAGGACAAATTTACGATGTTCGCTCCATAAGTGGGTCCAATAAAGAATTTACCCCTGGTTTTGAAATTAAAACTATTGTTTCAATAAAGTTTTGGAGTCATTTACAGTGTTCTATACTGAACAAATTTTGTATCAGCTTGTCGTTCCAGCGCACAAAAGCGTTTGTGGTGGACATTAGTGAGGTTTCCAATGCAATGTCATTTAAAATGCCAAATTTCAATGAAACAGACTGGAATGTGTACCATGACCGTGGGACATCCCGAATGCTGTTACAGAATGCGTCACGAGAAAAAAAAATTAGTGAATTCTTTATCCAGATTTTTCGTAGTGTAGTTTTTTAGATTATTATATTCAAAAGATATCTCAGAATCTATTAACAATATAGTTCCATTATGTGTTAGAAGTGGGACAAGTAAATTGCAACTCGTTAATAATTACGATAACATGGTGTCAGAAATTATGATTAAAGTTTAATAAATATATTTATTAGCAATATTAATAGAACGGAATAGTGAATGTATCATTTTTATAGAAAAATGTGAGAATAGACGAGGTTTCAACAAGGTATTATTTTCCTGGTTTTATAAACTATAAAAGTATGTTCCACAATATCACAAAAGCGAGTGAGGTGTGAAATTTAAAGTTGTTTCAGGAAAAGTAAGGAAAAATGATATATTAGCGGTTTATTTAATTTAAAGAAACAAATAATTTTTTTTTTCTGCATGCTACAGATCCAAATCTCAATGCAAATAACCTTTCAACGCAAACAAAATTCTTTGTAATTCTTTTCAGTTGATATGAAGTCACTCCGAGTAGATCACTGCGTCAGTCATTTTGGTTTCCGGCAACCGCCTACGCATTTTGTATGCTTTTGTCACTCTTAACACATAGCGAGTCTGACCGGTGTATGTGACAGCAGTGCAGTCACTGTTACTATAGAAGAAAGTCAACAATTCTAGTATGAAAATTTATCAGATGTCAATTACACAAATAAAATGCATTTAACCTGGACTGTGATTAGATTTCAGAAAGTAAATGAATGCAATTCTATTGACACATAAAGTACGAGAGTGACATAAAACATGAGCTGTAAAAAATATTGGTAATACCTGTATTAATAACGTGCTGTGTACGCGGCTTTCCGAAAAAGGAGTAATTTATTGTCATCATTACAACCCCTTTCATACAATTTTTGTTTACTCGGAACGAATAAATGGCAATATAAAAATACGTAATGGTCATAATTTTCAAACTTATTGCTAAACGTTAATAATGTACCAGTTTTGTATTTTTAATTCAATTAAAATTCTGATTTACGGCGCATCGTGAGGGTAACATATTTCATATTTACTTCCTCCTCTGTAAAGTTTTACGACCAAATAACAATTCACAGAACAATTGCGAGTATTGAAAATAATGTTTCAAACGTTTTAATTTTATTCTGCGATTTCATTTGCGTTAAAAATGCATTTGTATTCCGTTTGAATCGCAATAACCTTAAAGTAATTTCTATTCAGCTTTCATTGCGTTTTCAGAGGTCTTTAACCTGTTTGTGTCTATTCTCGATCCGACCGTTATACGTGGTTCACTAAAAATTGTGTTTATTCGGGTTGGTAATCTGGTAAACTCGGGTTAATACGGATGGAATATGTCACTGTTGATTGTTTCCTTATTATAATTATTTGTTTTGTACACTCAAATTCAGTCACTGAGTTAAGAAACAACGCGATAGAGTCTCAAGCATTTTCTGGACTTAGGAAGAGTTGACTTGATTTGTTAGTTTTATGGTAAAAGTTATAATTTCCAATAAACAAACCATCTAAACACGAAATTCTGTCTATAAGGAGATTTTGTAAATGTCTTCTTTGAAGCCGAAGATTGCTATGCCTTTCGTGAATGCGAAATCCGTTTTACATTGATTTATATGTATATGTAATAGAATACTGTTCAGGATTATAAGGTTATGAAATAGACCAGACTTGAGTAGAGTACGACAGTGACTTTGAAGGACGTCATCTTTTACTATTATACCGATGCTCACGTAATCAAACTAATTCATTCCAAATTATATAGGAGATTTTATAATATAGTATATTTAATCCTAATTGACGTAACGTATAACGTTTGTTTCAAACAGATCAATTTTACTAATTTATTTAACTCCCACCTTGCTGAATCGCATAATTAAATATATTCATTTATTCATTGAAACCGTTAGAACGATTGTTTCTTTATCATATTTTCCAATATTCATAGAAAGTCAGGTGCTTAGATTGTGGTTATATATACATATACTTTTATGAAAATTATTAAATATTTATTACAATTAGCAGACGTATGCGGTATGACAGAGGTGAGTACTTTCAATGTTAATTAAATACATTTATATACATCACATTTAAAAGACGTTCAGATTATGATATTTTTATTGTATTTGTGACACTGGAATGTTATATTCTCAGGGTAACAATATTTTCCCCCAACATGTATTTTTCTGCACAGCTCACATTCACAAAATTTATATACAAACTTTAAAACATTTCACACAGTATTATTCTAAAAAGTCTCTGGGATTTCGAGTTCATATCCACACAAAATTGTCCACTGAAGGTTTGTCCTTCTCTATGTGATATGTGCAATACCCCTAATCAACTTCCAAGTAGGCATGAACAACGTCTTATTTACACGTATAAGGGTCAAATTAGGATGGGTGTACTAAAAAGCATTTTGATTACTTCTTTTACATGATGCATTAAACGGAAGACACTTTATCTTCTTTCAATTAGGAGTAGGTCAGCTTATTTATTTTAACGGTTCATTTACATACAATAACATCCTGAGGCAAAACTCTAGCAACCTTCCCCTTGATTCGGCTCCACGGCTCTGCAGAGCTAGCAACCAGTAAGTTCAGTCTATCTTCTTTTTAAAGGCTTCTGTAGTCTTGACTGAGACGCCTTATGGCTTCCAGAAGCGTCACCGGCAACGCAGAGTCTTCAGAAGTAGAATAATCACCAGACCCAAGACAGCAATCGGGGAAGCTCGGCTTGAGGCGGATGTCCCTCCTCTACGTGCTCCTGAACTCACTTCGGCCTCAGCGGGAAGGTTTCTTGGCGGCGGTGGTGGTGGTGGGGGCGGCTGAGGCGTGTGGGACACTGCGATCATGGCGTGCTGGGGCGCTGTAAACAGAAATTTACTCACTTAACCTCATAATGTATTCATTATTAATATAAATAATACTAGTATTTACGGTTATGTCATCAATAGATTCGTCGTTATTAAACAGTTTGAAACTGGAAGGTATTGGTTTTTAAAAAATGGGGTTAAGTACATAGTTAGAATACTGCGGCATAGTGGCTTTTCCGTGAAATATCAACTTTTAACCTCTGTAATTTAGAGTTTCAAGAGTGCATTCTGTAGATTTGTTCTGGAACTCGCTGAATTCTGACAAAATTGGGTTTTGGTGGGTTCTTTAAAATTACAAACCTAATTGTGCCATAGACATCTCCTTGACTCTGATAATGTTATGATGTGAGACATTGAAATTTTTTCTGTCAATTGGTACATAGAAATAAATTGATTGTCGTTCGGACAGCAAGCAAGAAACATGATATTGACTGAGGGAGCCGCATACGTGTTATAGTTGAGTCGTCAGAACCTCAAACACGCCGCATATTATCACTGATGTACACATTACAGTATTTTATTTTGATACAGTTTGAATAAGATTTAGGCTGCTCTGTTGCTGTCATTGTAACTATTGCTACTATTGAAACTGACATGGAGATTGGAGTTTTAATTGTCGTTTTTAAATCTAAATTACAAATTGTCTTAACACAATCAAATTTGAAGACAAACCTGAAAACATCAGCATGAGTTGATTGGTGATTACGTAGTGAACCCACCGAAACAGAAGTTTTTACGTTTCTCTAAAGTAACGGTTATATAAACAACTACCGTGTTATTTTTATTGTTTGCACAATTATACATTTAGATTTCACGTCACAAGTGCTCCTTCAAGCGAGGAAGGAGGTGAAAGTCTCTTGGAGCGAGGCTCGGGCTGTAGGTAGGGTGGTCGATGATATACAAGCGGAATTGGTTCATCAGCGTGGTGGTTTTCTTGGAAAATGACGCAGTCGGAGAGACTTTCAACTTTTTTTCTTCGCTTGAAGGAGCAACTAGGATGCTAACAATTCGGTTCAGACGAGGAGTTGAAACACGTGGCTGAACACGTAAGGACAGGATATTTACCAGGATATAATATTAAAACTCATCGGACGAAGCGACAAGTACCTAAACCAAAATGGAGACTATGTCTAAAAGAGTCTACCATGTTGTAATGCCAATTAATTAGGCATTAATTGTTTGGACGTAAAATTTGAATTGTTTGAGAAATCCATTATAGCGGTCTGATCGAACAAAGCGACAATGGAAAAGCAAGCTCACTTCCTTTGTCAAAAAGTCAAAAATGGCGTATGCGCGCTAAAACTCGAGAGCACTAGGAGTCAGTTGGTGGCGGAACATTTCAGAGGACAGAAAAAATAATACTAGAGCAGAGACTAGCCGTCGTTAATGTATTATTAAACAGAGTTGTGAATTTAAGACAAAGTAAAAACATTCACGGAAGTATTACCTCGTAAGTATCGCTAAGTGAAAGCAGTTTACGTCTATAGCCAGCAAGGAAAGGAAGTCAGTTTTTTTAATTCTAAAGCAAGGAGCTAAAGAAAACTTAGTTCGCTCCGAAATAAAAAACAGTTGAAACAAATCTTCAAGCAGCTACGTTGCAGTTTAAGTCCAAAGCGGTAAAAGACTAATAAATCTACGAATCATAGGATTCGTATACGGCAAGCAGACATCAGATAGCTGAAATTCAGGAGTATCATCCGAGTTCCTGGGAGCCTATCAATGTTGACTTCAATAGTGTAAAATCTGTGAGGCGATATTTAGAATCAGTGTAAAAGTTTGCAATAGTGTAATTCCAAAACAAAAAAGAATGCTGGTACCAGTTAACACTACGTAAGTAACAAAACCAAAGCTAATGATTAATTGTAAACTTTAATTAAAGGATTAAGTCAGATTTAGTTCTCTTTTAATTGTCAATCAAAGTTAATTTCTTTACTTTTAATTTCTTTCTATAGACATATTGTTTAGGTAAATTGTAAACTGTTTGTTAATAAGATTTTTAAATCAATTTTTTGTGTCCATTACCAAACCCAGTAGAGGCCCTGAGAGAGAGAAAGATCTCAAATGTTGTTGTAATTATCTTTATTGCCACAAAATAAATAAATACTATGTTTGTTAATTTTGATTATTATTTGTTTTAATTAACGCCTTCCATTTAATTATTACCTAAATGGCGCTTCACGTGAGGCAAATTCATTAAAATTCTTTAAATTAAAAATAAATTAAACGACATATATTGTTATTTATTACAATATATACCATCAGGTAGATGTGTTTGTTATACGAAATGAAATGTAACTGAGGGCTTTGTAACCTTAGTTTCTGATGCTCCCTCGTATTATATAACAAAGCTGAGTATTTTTTTTAAAAATTAATTAAACCGTTAAGGTATAATTCGACGGTATTTCATTAAAACATATATCTGTCATATGCTATTTCCCAAAGAACTGTGTGAAGTACAAGTTTGCTGTTGGATTAAATTTCCATCCTTATTAAGCATATATACAAGATGCACGCAATTTTATAGGATGGTTCTTGATATGCACACAGGCTCCTTAAACCATGCGAGAGTTCAATGTAAGCCGAAGGCTGAACGTGAAAATGACGTTAGAATCAATATTTCTCGTTAGTTGTTGGAAACTTCCAAATATTACGTTACAGTTATTGACGGATTCGGGGATTTCACGGAGATCGTGAATTCTGGTATATTCAACGCTGTTTTCGCAAAACTGACAGCTGCTATTTAAAAGAATATCCGGACCAGGGAATGTTCTCTGTTGCTTTTATTATTATTAAGCAGTTTTTAGGGGCTTAATTTTAAAGAGGTCAATTGTTTACCCCATACGCTTATTGTTCCCTAAAAGCTTTCAGAGAAAATTTTGAAAGAGGCGATGATTTTTGAGTTTATTAAATGCAGATGCTACCAGGAATAATATTGTTTTATGTGCTGTCTTATTCATATATACATCGTAAAAGGTTCTTTGGGTTTGGATTTTTTAAAACCTGTTTGTGCCGTTTGTTTCCTTTCCAGATAATTGTTCCAAAATATAAAAAAATTTACACCATCGTAAAAAATGTGTTATATTGAAATTACAAAAAAATAATGACATTCTTGAGGTATTTTAATTTAATAATTTACACTTTATGTATACTATTACTAATAAAAATAATTGTGATATGCATGAAGTGTCGTAAAGATAATTAATTATAAGAATATTGTAATTCATTAGAATTGTAAACTGATAAAAATTATAAATATTGTTTTTTTTGTTATTTTATATACTCCAAACAAGAGAGACATGACTGCCTTAAAATTGTTTCAAGCAAAAAACATTCGACTTTCTTGTACTGCGAAGGAAATAATTGTTTTTCATATTTAATACCCAGGAAATTTATTTAATGAAAAGTTCACTACGAGAACTGATCTGGTTAAGTTATTATTACTATCTCTACTATTAATCGAGGTCTTGTGAGTGTTGAAGCCTTGTCGAAGAGTTTCAACGAAACGGAACGCTAGCTAAATTAAATAACATAATTTCTATGTATTCTCCAATAACATATAACATATCGGTTAGAACTGGCAGAAAATTTTTCCATTTCTAATTCATTTATATGTTTATTGCAGTAAAAAAATACGTTTTTCAGAGTATAAGAACGCAGTATACAGAGTATAGAACGCTAAATAATGTATTTTTAATGGTGTGAAATAAACCAAAATTCACGTGAACCAATTAGCGGACAACAGCTACTAACAAAGATAATCAACATTAAGATACAAAAATATTTAATTTTCACATATTAAGAATACATGTATTAATATAAATATTATGCAAATGGAACCGATTAAATCATAGAAAATAATTTGTTGCTTTACTTACCACTAGTTGTCATCACAAGCAGGTTGGATTTCTCCCCAACCAACTTCGGTACTGTAGTTCTTATTGCTAAAATAGATAATTTTTAATTATTATTTACATATTTACTTCTCATCTCTGTTATACTGATGGTAACTTTAAAAAATATATTAAGATCGATTTGATGCTAATTAAGTGATAATTATTTTTCTAAACAGCCAAATATGATTGTAAAATGCTATTTGATTATCGAAAAATTGAACTTACTGGTTGAAGTAATTTCTTGCTTTTCCGTAGTAGTAGTTGGAATACGGGTTGGTACCTTGATCTCTGTGGAAGTTATAAAAATAAATTTTATTTATTTTATGTTATATATATATATATATATATATTTCATGTAGTGAAATATATATAATTATATATATATATAATTAATGTGGTGAAATATAAAATAAAATTGATTTATTTAATTTAACCCAATATTTCTGAACGTGATTTGTACAAAGGAATTGAGTGATAAGAAATAATATATTATTGAGGTCACTAAAACTGTGTATAATGAAATTATTTCACAGATTTCATGTTCCCTTGGCTGCGACTTGCATGTTCAATCACACTCAGAAACGTATCAAATAACATTATATTTACCTTATCGATATTCATATTTTATAATTTGTTCGGCTAATAATTAATTATTATTGATGTATTTTCAACGAATGTATACTTTACAACTAATTTTATACTCTATTTATCTGTTTCGAAATATGTAACACTTTTTTTTTGTATTTGAATTTTGTTTGAGTTGTTACATGTCGTATTTTTAGAGTGTAATAAATTTTATTGTAAGGGCGACATCTGAGGAATTTATCATTGATTCGTAATCAAAGGAATAATGGAAGTAGTTGTGAGTCACAGTGGACAGTGAGACCTAAATAAGTCTGAGATATTTTAAATTTCCTTACCGTACAGTCTGACAGTTCCATCGGCATGTCCCAGAGAATTAGTGGACACACATGTGTAGGTTCCCAGATCACGAGGAGTCAGGTGACGAACTGTCAACCTCAGATGAACTTTGTACGAATTTCGTTCTTCTTCTACCAAATGCGTCGATCTAAGCATAGAACACGGCGATTTAAAATAAGTTTACATTGAATTATAAGAAGTTATGAATAATATTTTACTTTGTGCTATATTCACATTTACTAATTTTTTAACCTAATTTGTTTCTTTTCAATAATTACATTCATAATTTATTTTGAAAACGGGTTTTCTATATAGTAATTCGACATACCCATTTAGCAACATTTCGCCTCTGTTCTTGATCCAGTAATTGATAGTATTTGGAAATGCTTCTACAAAGCATTCCAGTTGTACGTCAGTACCTAGAGGTGCTCCTACCAACTGGTTAGGCACCTTTATAATAGGGGCAACTGGAAACGAGAACAATAATAACAATAAATAGTAATAAACTGTCAGTTAGAAATTTATAGTATGTATGACAGGAACGTGTGGCTATTTATATTAATTAAAACTTCCATAAATTTTAGAAAGACAGATAGGTACGTGGATACTGGGCAAATATTATATTTTTGTATACCAAGAGTAATTATCTATTGTTGAGTAAGCCGATTATAAAGATGTTTGAAAATTTGTTACAAACGAATTCATGATAAGAGGATTACGTGGAAGTTAATTGGCGTGAGTAATTAACAATAATTGTTATGAGAGCTCAGCAGGAAGCGCCAAGGTGTGCTTAATACCTTTATAATTAAAAGAATTTAACCTAAATGTACGAGAAATAACCAAGGAGTAATTTGTTCCGCGTATAAATAAATTCAAGAAAATAAATTATATAGGTGATTTAAATAAAAACCTTGATTGAATTGAGATTATTTATATACAATAAAAAATTGTTTTTTCGTTGGACTACGCTCGCTAACATAAATATGATGAAAGGAAATTAGGTCAACATTGTGTGATTTCTTCTTGATTGGAGTATAGTTTCTGAAAAAATGTTATGAAATGAATGAGACAGTTAATCATTTTTGGATAAAGCTGAATGCACAGGAATTACATTCTGTATATAGTTTATTGATAAGACACGATAAAAGTTTATAATTAAAAGAATTTAACCAAAATGTACGAGAAATAACCAAGGAGTTATTTGTTCCGGGGATACATAAATTCAAGAAAATAAATTATATAGAAGGTGATTTAAATAAAAACCTTGATTGAATTGAGATTATTTATTAAGACATAAATGAAGAAATAAGTTTTAATATGACAAAATTAAGACTTGAAATTTTAAAAAATTGTTTTTTCGTTGGACTATGCTCACTATCATAAATATGATGAAAGGAAATTAGGTCAACATTGTGTGATTTATTCTTGATTGGAGTAAATTTTCTGAAAAAATGTTATTAAATGAATGGGAAACTTAATAATTTTTGGATAAAACTGAACACTATGGAATTACATACTATAGTTCATTGATGTGACCCGATAAAAGTTTTTCTAAAAATTAATATTAAATGACAATAAGAATTTAGTATTGTATGTATGAACTATGATGAAACTAACTACAATTCTGTAACTGCTGTCATGGTTGACATACTCGTCTAAAAAGTAGCAGAATATATATTATATCTGTAATACTTTCGTACTCACAGTTAATGTTTAACGTGATTCTCTTGCTTTTTGCCGGGGGTACGTCGTTGGAAGCGATGCAGAGGTACGCTGCCATTTGTCGTCGGTCGAGTTTAGTCAACCGTAGCTCGTCACCACTGAATGTGTCCACTAGAACATAAGCCATGCACAGATATTTTTAAAATATTAAACTCAATAATAGTCTCACATATGCAGTGTTTATAAAAAGCACTTCATAATTTTAATACAGAAATTTTCTCAGATGACATATACGTTTGGCCTTTATAGTACAGATGTCATAAAACAGAAGACGTTACAACGGTTTAACGTATCATCTTAATGTGTTAATTATAACTTTCCTTGGTCATCGAGGAGGATTGAACAGTTTTAATTAATATAGTCTATTTTAAATTATCAGATATTTATGATAATGCAGGTCTAAAGAATAACCTGAACAACTGAAGCAGACACTATACGTTGTAAGTGGTAAACAAAACTGTTTTTAATCGTAACATAATAGTTTGAATGATGAAATTGTTCTATAGATGGATTGAATGAATTTCACGAGGAAATTTATCCAGGAATTAATCGCAGCAGGATATTCAGAACATTCTGAGAATCGACAAATACATCTATGCAAACAATGACCGTAAAATAAATGACATTAAGTCTGTGTTAATTTCCTTTAATTCCATGAGGTAAAGATACATCCTAGTGAAGTCTGATACGTTTTAAGTTCAGGAAAACATTAAGAGTAACCTTGAACTTCTACGTATAGTGATAGAACAAAATCTCAATTTTAATTTATATGTTGGCAATATAAAAAAAGAAGCAGTAGTAGATTTCACAATATTACAAATATTACAAAGAAGTACGGTTGATAGTTTTCAATGGAGTCATCTTCCCAATTTTCGGCTTATTGAAAACACGTTTGGAGAGAAACTTCGAAGCACAACCTGAATATTTTTTTTTATATATATTGTAATGTCAATTAATTAGACCATTAATTGGTTTTAATAAAATTTAATTGTAGCGGCAGGAGCTTCCAAAGCGACAATAGAGCCGAGCTTTGTTACTTTGTCGGAAAGTCAAAATGGCGTATGCTCGCTAAAACTGGAGAGCACGACGATAGTTCAGTTGGTGACGGGACATTACGGAGGACGGAACAAATGATTCTAGAGCAGAGACTAGCCGTTGTTTAATGTATTATTAAACAAAGTTGTGAGTTTAAGACAAAGTAAAAACATTCACGGAAGCATTTAAATCGTAAATATTGCTAAGTAAAAGCAGTGAACGTCTGTAGCCAGCCAGGAATAGTAAAGTTGCAGTTTAAGTCTCAAGCGGTAAAAAACTAGCAAATCTATGACTCACAGGTTTCATATAAGGCAAGCGGTCACCAGATATCTGACGAAAAGGAGGATCATCCGCGTTCCTGGGAGCCTATAAAGGTTGACTTAAAGAGTGTAAAATCTGTGAGCCGATATTAGAATCAGTGTAAAAATTTTTTTTGCAATAGTGTACTCCCGAAAACAAAAAGGAATTATGGAACCATCTGGACAGAAGTAAGTAACAAAATACAAAAATAATGATTATGTAAACGTAATTAAAGGATAGAAGTCAGATTTCGTTCTAATTTAATTGTCAGTCAGAGTTAATTTCTTTTCTTTTAATTTCTTCCTATCGACATATTGTCTGGGTGAATTATAAACTGTGTGTTAATTAGTTTTTTAAAACAACTTGTTATGTCCATTATCAAACCCAGTAGAGACCCTGAGATCTAAAATTTTAAATTGTAATTGTTTGTGAGTTAAAGCAACAAAGTGGAAATAAATAATTATACGTTTTAAATTCTTGTTGATTATTTCATTTAAATAAAGCCCATTCATTGATTATTACATTTTGGCGCTTCACGTGAGGCAAATGTCATTTAATTAATGTCACATTGATTATTACAATATATATATATAGAAAAGGAAAATAAGAGTAATCAACAAAATGGGGAACTTGGAAATTTGTAGAAATATTTTTGTCGTCAATAAAATATTTGTTAGAGGACATTTATTATAAATTTTGATGAAAAAAATTGTTTCTTAGGTTGTATGTTTCATATAGTTCCTGAAATATAATTTAGGAACGCGAACCCCATTGAAATAGATAAAAGCCGAAAATTGGTCAATAACTTATTCAAGGAAAGCAGAGAAAGCATCAAGAAACGATGATAGAAAACCATTAAAATTAATAATCAAATATTAACGGGAAAAGTACAACGACAGGGAATTCACTAACACCGAAATTTAGATAATTATTCGATCTGTAAAAAACCCCATTGAAATAGATAAAAGCCGAAAATTGGTCAATAACTTATTCAAGGAAAGCAGAGAAAGCATCAAGAAACGATGATAGAAAACCATTAAAATTAAGAATCAAATATTAACGGGAAAAGTACAACGACAGGGAATTCACTAACACCGAAATTTAGATAATTATTCGGTCTGTAAAAAACGCATGTTACCAGCGACATGTGGCCAAATATTTTTAATCATCCACCAGAAATGGAATATTGAGGTTGGTTCTCCCAGGTTTAATGGTATTATTTAGAAAACACCGTCGATATGATAATAAAATATGTAATTTACTCTCACGATCGTCCAATGTTTAAATTACCAAATAATCCAGATAATTATGATATTTCAATATTGAATAACATTCTTCACTTTATCGTAGTTAAACATAATAAATAATATTGATGTTAGTAAAGGAACAACGTTTCAATGTAAAATTTATATTCAATGTGTTCACAATAAAATAAATTTTAAACCCGGAAAATATTCTATATGTTACTTTAATGAATTATATTACCACGGAAACTTGATCTGGATATATTAAAACAAACCGCTATGAACATTTTATTGATAATTAAAGCTCAATATAAAGTTTCTTCACTTTAGTTCAAAGAATCAAGACTATAACATTAAGTTAATGTGGGTAGCTAATGCTTCGAGCAATTAGTGTAAATGGTTACTGAAAATTAGGCTTCCAATTATGGGGGAATATAGATAGGTCGATTGAATCCGTAATTTGCTTTTATTACAAATAAACTAAAATTTATTTCATTCTCTAAGCAAACGTCATATTGTGATCCCTAAATACCATCATCTCTTAATAATAATAATAATAATAAAATAGACAATTTCAGACAAAAGAAGTGATAATACAACACAATGCTTCTGGAAGCCTTGTTCCTTTCTTTGGGTGCAGAAAAACGCAACAGCATAGAGTGAAGTGTCTCTCTATTCTCTTGCGTTTTTTCGTCATCAGAAGAAAGAAACAAGCATTCCAGAAACGTTGTGTTGTCTATCTTTTTATATTTTTAATTTTCAATCAGACTTAAATTTTTAAATTTTTTTCCATCATCTCTTGCTGTCAATCTAAAGTTAAGTTAGCTTAAAAGTAAAAAAATCCTTTAAAGATATTCAGAACCTTGTAGGAGAGACACGAAGGGGCTACCTTTGAGGATGCCTTTTCCTCTCCGTTTTTGAGCTAAGGTTCCCACAAGCCGAGGCAGCTCGGCCTGTTTTGAGAGGTGTATGTTCCGGGGTCACAGACCTTGGGCATTCGGTAAGAGTTGTTCTCTGTTCCCATTGGAACAGTCGGCCAGCTGCCTCCTAAATTGGTCAAGGTACGGAGAAGGGAATGCTGCGTCCCCACAGCAAACTTTTCTCCCGTTATCGGAAGGGCGTGGGACAAGTACCCAACGCCCGAACTACCTAATGCAGGTATTTCTAGGGTTTTCACTGCATTACTTTTAGGCGAATGCCGGGTAGGATCCTTAAAATATAGCCCGGGGGCCCTAGTTAACCCTTGGCTACCTTCGTCTACCCTTCAGAATCCCCTCCTTTTAGATCCCCTCCTATGCTATTAAAGGGGAGTTGCCACCATGTGGATTACCCTCGTGTAGCCTTTACCCTAAAAAAAAATTGTTTTTCGGTGGTCCAATATCCTTACCACTTAAAGGCAATTATCCTTTATTTCTGTATTTTTTTCGGGACGAAAAATGCACTTCAAATGAATTTATTACCTTAGAATATTAAAAAAAATACTATTTTTGAAATACCCCGTCGTTGAATTAAAAGAAGTTTATCTATTAAACTGTGTTTATTAAATTCTTTATTTGAGGTTTCTTACAAATATCAAATAAAAACTTAAATAATATTTAATGAATGAGGATGAATTCATAGTTTGTGCAAAGTATAACCTATCGCCCATTGTTGAAATAATGTATGGTATAGAAACTAAGTCATTGTTTAATAATTCAGTGAATCTAGATCTCATCAGAATCTTGAAACAATTTACCAACTGCGTGATTTAAGTATGAGTTATCGATGGTTTTGAATAATTTAAAATATTATGTACTTTTAAGATATTGTACTAAAGTTAAGTTCTATCTATGTGGTCTGAAAAGCGTTTATAAAATTACGAGGAAAATGTATTTAATATATGACTTCTTGTCTTCAATGAAACAATTAAGTTTTCTCAATATAATATGACTTTATCTATTTATATATATTGAAGATATGGAAAATTATATTTACTAAAAAAGAATTAATTATTTATCTATCTGTCTGTGTGTGTTTAAAATGACAATTAATGTGTATATATATATATATATATATATATATATATATATATATATATATATTGTAATGCAAATTAATTAGGACATTAATTGTTTGGCCATAAATTTTAATTGTAGCGGCAGGAGCTTCCAAAGCGACAATGGAGCCGAGCTCTGTTACTTTGTCGGAAAGTCAAAAATGGCGTATGCGCGCTAAAACTCGAGACTACGATAGTTCAGTTGGTGACGGGACATTTTGGAGGACGGAACAAATGATACTAGAGCAGAGACTAGCCGTCGTTTAATGTATCATTAAACAAAGATTTTAATTTAAGACCAAGTAAAAACATTCACGGAAGTATTATCCCGTAAATATCGCTAAGTTAGCAGCTTTTACGTCTATCAGCAACCAGGAAAGGAGTGCAGTTTTACGTCTGTAGCCAGCCAGGAATAGTTAAGTTGCAGTTTAAGTCCCAAGCGCTAAAAAGACTAGCAAATCTATGAATCACAGGATTCATATAAGGCAATGAGTTATCAGATAGCTGACAAAAAGGAGGATCATCCGAGTTCCTGGGAGCCTATCAAGGTTGACTTAAAGAATGTAAAATCTGTGAGCCGATATTAGAATCAGTGTAAAAATTTTGCAATGGTGTACTCAAGAAAACAAAAAGGAATGCTGGAACCAGCTGGACAGATGTGAGTAACAAAATACAAAAATAAATATTTATGTAAACGTAATTAAAGGATAGAAGTCAGATTTCGTTCTATTTTAATTGTCAATCAGAGATAATTTCTTTTATTTTAATTTATTCCTATCGAGATATTGTCTGGGTGAATTAAAAACTGTGTGTTAATTAGTTTTTTTTAATACAACTTGTTGTGTCCATTAACAAACCCTGTAGAGACCCTGAGATCTAAAATTTTAAATTGTAATTGTTTGTGAGTCAAAGCAACAAAGTGGCAATAAATAATTATATGTTTTAAATTCTTGTTGATTATTTCATTTAAATAACGCCTTCCATTTTAGTATTTCATTATGGCGCTTCACGTGAGGTAAATTCTTCACTTTCATTAAATTAAACTAATTTAAATAAAGCTTACTTGTTGTTTATTACAAAATGGCACCACTACGTGGGGTAAATTCATCAAATTCATTAAATAAAATAAATTAAATAAAGCCTCAATGTTAATTATTACATTATATATATGAATATGAAATAAGTCTTCAATAAACGCAATGCTAAAATAAATATTTGATTACTATAGATATTACGATCATGAATTTTTTTTAGATAAAATGGTGTTGTTTAGAATAAATGTCTTATTTTTCTGCATAAAATGGAAGAACTTCATAGTTTATCAACAATAAATTCTTAGTTTACATCCTGGTGATGTAATTTCATACAGCTTTTTATGCGCATCATCCGGGCTGGATACTCCATCCAAGATTAAAGGTTATGTATTTCATTTCCGAGCAATCCGATAATTTAATATTGGCTTCTATGTTGCGGTTGTGTGCAGTTATTGAGATGACTTCGATCTGCCCCTCGAATCCCCCTCTCCCGGCCTATTCCAGTGCTACCAAACCCGAGCCATTTGTTCTCCTGGCGATATTATTATCTTGCTCGAACAAACTTTTTCTCCAATCTTCCTTGCGCCCAAGGCTTCCATCCTGAACCCCAAGAGAAATGCTATGGAAAACTCTGCTACTTCAACAGTTGACTGCTAAATGGACGATTCAATTTTCCTCTCCGAAGGAATTATCAGTGTGTTTTAGTGACGATAGTTTAGCAGTTGAAATTTGTTCTCGTCTTAGAACTCCGAAAGGTATAGTCTCTTTCAATCTGGTAAAAGAAAATTCATTTCGGAATTGTCTAATAGTACTTTAAATGATTACTCTAGAAAATACTAATAGTTTTTAAATGTAGATGTTCAACCCTAAAGGTGAAAAAATATAATTTAGAAAAAAGTAAAATTAGGGAAATTGATTATTTATGATTGGAAATATGTTAAACAATGATCACATAAGTCTGAGTTAAACTTAAATCAAAATTTACGTATTGAATTATATTTACTACTATATTTCCAAAATATTTTTTTTAGTTTACTCTTTGCTGAATCGTGACATATATAACAATTTTTTGTAATAAATTTTAACTAAACTACAAATAAATATAAAATGTTGATAATTCATATTACTATTGCTAACTGATTAAATTTGTTTAAACTTATAAAACACTGTATAAATAAGTAATTTGTTACGGTTATTATGGAAGTATCTAAAATTATACTGTTAACGCATTATCGCGACCCATACTTATGAAAATATGGAAATTACAAATATTTTTGCCAGAGATTGTTTTAATCATTTTTTAATCATTTCACAACAGAGTATATAACTATTCTGGTCAGAATTGTAGGAAGAGATTCCAATTATGCAACAGTAATTTTATTTATATATATATATGCATATATTGAAATGCCAATTAATTAGGCCATTAATTGTTTCGACACAAAATTTGAATTGTTTGATAAATCCATTATAGCGGTCTGATCGAACAAAGCAACAATGGAGAAGCGAGCTCTGCTGCTTTGTCGAAAAGTCAAAATGGCGTTTACGCACACGAAAGTCTGAGAGAGTTTTACGTCTACAGCCAGCCAGGAAAGTCTAAGTCAGTTTTACGTATACAGCCAGCCAGGAAAGTCTAAGTGAGTTTTTACGTCTACAGCCAGCTAGGATAGAGTTGGTGCCGAAAGATTGCTGTGGACGGATGAGGTATTTAGAAAGAATCCAGATACCGGTAGTAGAACAGCGAGACCAGTTAGAACAATTTTGTTATAAGTTGCAGTCTGTAAAATAAACATCCAAATATTCATGGATAAACATTATGAGTGCATGAGTCTAATTTCTATTCTCAAATTAGACCAATCTTTTCAATTTTGGAAGACCAAGTAATTGCATCCAGCGTCGAATTATCGTCGGAACGAGTGAATAATAAATCATTAACAAACAGAGAACCAACATTTAGCAAAATAAAAAGTATTAATTAGAGTCTGTGAAAACCAAGGTCTTATAAGTAAAAATTAAAGTGCAAAAGTGTCCGAACGAGGTAAAAATTGATTGTTCCGGTACCAGACCGACAGTCCGTAAGTAACATAATTTTGAATAATATTATAAACGCTAATTAAAGGATAGAGTCAGATTTCGTTCGTTCGCTTTCTTCTAGTTTTCTTTTCATTGATTGAACTATTGTTTTATTTTAGGTAAATTATATTTTGTTTGTTAATTGTTCAAATTCTTTTAATTTAAATTAAACGCCTATTAGTTGATTATTACAAAATGTCTACCACAACGTGGGGCTCGAGTTCTTCAAAAATTAAATAAAACTTGTTAACTAATTGTTGATTATTACATAAATGGCTTCCACAACGTGCGGCAAATTAATTTAAAATTACCTTTTGATCAATACAATATATATATATTTAATTACTGGTACCAATACAACTATTGAATTATTACTGCTTTCATGAGAACCTAATAATAAAGAAAGTGATTTGCAATTTTCACCAAGTTAGCAAAGTAAAAAAAAATGAATTTAAATTTACAATAACAAAATTTTATACCAACAACGAAAACTATAGAAATCTGAAAAGTCTGACAAAGCTATAGAAATATCTAGCAAAGTTATATAAATCTGGCGGTAAACGATGTATACGTAAAGGTTCATAAAATTTACGTGCTTGCATACCCTTTTATTCGGAGATGCTCTGGTTTGTGCACACATGATGATTTAAATTTTTAATAGAACACTATTTTTACTGACAGGCCTTAGCACTGATTTTTTTTATAGTCTCACTTTTCGTCGTAACACTTTCAGCGCCTTTCTGCTTTACTGTCGTACGTATCATCGCACTCAGTTTGCTGTGAAAATCCCTTTAATACAGAAACTGATATATTCAACTTATACTTTGCTGAATTCGGCCACCCTCGGCCATACTACCAGAACACACCTGACTGTCTATATCTCACAACATACTACTCTCTGACTGTTTCGTCAAGACCTTAAAACACAAAGTTCTGAGTGTCTTATATATTCGCTTTCTGGACAACAATTCGTAACACCCAATATAGTCTCTGCATTCTCGCGCCAAACAATGCTGTTCTTTACAATGCTCTGACCTCTACGTTACGCCGCCAATAATTAAATAAACAATTTTTATAAAATATTTCATTACACATTGCAATCACTACAATATTAATTAACAATCAGAATTTGAATAAAATACTTATATGATAAAGTTTTATAAATCCTGATAATGACGGAGGAGAATTTGTAAGCACAGAAGAGATAATAATTACTTTATCTTGTCAAGGGCTAAATTACATTTACTGTCTGAACTGATTTATATGGAAATATAAAAATATACTGTAGTGGTGTTTAAGTAACAAATAAGTAAAAGAAAAACGATTTCCATCACAAACTGAATGAGTGATCTTAAAGTTTTTATTAATTATATGTATTTAGTTTTCCACAAGGAAATCTTGAAAGGAACTTGTATATTGTATTAATTATAATTAAGTAGTTTATGGTAGTATTTGTTCGGTTCCGGTGTCGCGCATTAGTTAATTCGCTTGCGGGGAAAGCTCGCCGCGACCTTTGATCCACGTCTCGTTGGCTAAGGGCTAGCCACGTTTGAGGAGCTAAAACTTTAGCTTTGCAGCATTGCAGGAAACCTTTCAAGTGCTGTCAGCCACGCTTCAATACGGCCTTTCACGGACCACGTCGGACAGCCCTTCATCAGCAAGAGCTTGTTTAGCCCCGGGATTTACCTTCAATTAGGGGTTAGTTATACGACATCGCACTTTGTCCATTTTGTCCACCAAAAGAAGAATAAAAATCAGGCTTTGTCAAACAATAACACAACTCCATTTAATTGCTGGATTATATTTCGTAGCTTGAGATATTAGCATATTATGGTTACCAAGATAGTACTGTTAAGAAAAATTACAACAAACCACCTAGTATGCGATCGTTAAATGTGTTGAAAGTAATTACGTTACGTACGTTTTGAACAACTTTAAAAATCAGGAAAGCAAATGTAAGGGAAACAAAAGTTTAATTTTTCTAAGCAATTTACCTGTAAAAGTACTCTAATTAATTAACCTGACTGTAGAATCTGTAGGGATCGGACTGATTGTCTCATTTTTCCCTTTCCATTGTTAACACGTTTCTTCTATACTTTCTAGTAATTTTTTATGTAATATTACATAGGAAATACAATTAATTAAATTTTTTATATTCCCATTATGATATGAGGGTTGTTAAACATAAATGTTCCAATAAAAAGTATTTCTAAAATTTACTGTTTATTAACTCAGATTATTAATTAATTTATTATTATAATAAATTAGACAGTTGGTGACATTACTAAGGTAAATTAAAATATTACCAAATTATCATTGAAATATAATTTAGTCCACTCAGAATAAAATAACAGAATTGTCTCAAATACAATCACTATAGAATTTTTTGAAATTATTTACCATTCTACTTCCCGTCACTTTGTTTCAGGTTGTGAATTATAATGAATAAAATTTAATAAAAAACTTTATTTTTTACATTTATTATTATTATTATTTCTGGTAAATTAAATTAATTTATTTTCGACTACAACATAAAACAATCTGAGTCTATTATACATCAAATTAACCTTCTTCAAACGAGTATAGTATAGAGAAAACTGGCAGTTAACTTAATATTTCTCTGTTTGTATTATAAATGTGTTGGTCGGAGAACCTCTCGAGTGGTACTTCTTTGCTGACTACATTGCTATTTCCAAAGCAAATCTGCTTTGAAATTTCCTTTTCTCTCCGACAATTTTGCAAGTTATAATAAATATACATTACGTTGTTGTGCTTGTGCATATAAAAAAAACACACATTTAAAGGTTATCTGTTAGCCGATCCCAAGACCCTCAAATCTCCCATTTTCTATGAACTTATATTATTACATGCAATTAATATTTTTGGGAATGATCTGCATCCAACTTATGTTTTCCAGCAAATAAAAAATTTGATATAGAAGATTACTCTATCATCAACCCCTAGCATTATGCCCTTATTTTAAGGAGTACGCGTCTCTCGGCAACGCACAGAGATTAATGACCTGCTTTCTGGCGTCACCAAAAGTAGAAACTTGCCAAACGTTGAAATACTCATTATTGAAATAAAATATATTCTAAAATTCAGAATCTATAACGTTTCAACTTACTGTGAATTTTTATTCGCTTAATGAGCATTTAAAGTTTTAATTTTCTTTTGTTGTCAACAATATCACTTCACTCCTTTCTAAAATTTCATATGATAAAAATACTGTAATAGTTTTCATTAAAAAAGTTATAGCCATTGTTTATAAAATTATTATGTAACTAAAAACAATACTGTTAATTCATGAGTGTAGAGAAGTAATAACAAATTAGTCAGCAGAGTGAAGTAGTTTTAGTGGTAAAATAACGTATAAATACATTTATTTGTTATGGTGCATAATAGAAACCACAGAAATTCTTCGTATATATGAAAATAAAAAGTATCAATACATCAAACCAATTTTCAGCTCGTCACATGACTATTCATATGCGTTTCGGAAACTTGTGAACTTTGTCTAAATAAGAATATAGTTAAATTATAAAATTTATAAAGCTTTATAAAACTTCGATTTTGTCACGTTTTTAACATCATTTATTAACTTTTAAATCGTAATTTGTTGTCATACGATTTCATGGCTTGGTGTTCAGAACATTCTTAGTTTTTCAATCGTTAACTCTTCCTGAAAAGAGTCGTCTATATTGTAATCTCAAATTATTCATGCGTTCCACTTTATTTGTAACTGAGCGTACTTCTCATGTAATCACTTCTTGTTCGATTCTGACGCTCGTGCCGTACATCATTGTAAATATAACTAATTATAACTACCAGGAAACCATTGATTACACTTTCAAAGCAAAAACAGCTATTTCATAATGAAGTGGAGTTTTTTTTTAATTTTAAACACTGACAATATGTCATTTACGTTATGAGAAATTATTGGAAATTATATGAAACTATTGTAGTTCCACTCTGTTAGCTTTACACAAACGTTGATTGAGTGTATGCTCTAAATTTATTTGACCACATGGTGATTGTTTATACAGGTATGTTCCAACTCTTAACACCACAGAGAATGATAAACGTAATAGATATTAACTCTTAAATATTCCATAAACAATATTTCCTACGTAATTAACACATCGCACTTGAGTGAATTAAATTAAATTTAAATTATCTTCACTCCGAGTATTTTGTAAAATCATTCTGGACTCGTTTATACGTGAAAAGTCATGAAAACATTAATTTATATCATGTGTTACCAAGATTTGACGAACCATATTTTGATTTACCATGTACACATGTCGTCAGAAAAACTGAGTTCCGTTTCTGAATACAACAAGCAATACACCTTATTGGCTATAAAAGGAATAAACTCATTCAATTGAAAGGTATTTAACTTTTTCAGAGATCGAAGATTATTCGTATTTTAAAGCTATCATACAAACAATAAGTGTTCCGGTAACGTGTGTTTGATTATAAAACACAAGAAGAACAATTTTTTTATATTTATTTTTTCATCCCTTGCCAGACATTATTTGCTTCGATTTTAATTTCGTGTGTTTTCCTGGTTACGCGTAATCATGCGAAAACAAAATTTATTTTTAATATCGAGAAACTATTAAATTGTAAGCAACTGTTAAAATTATAATTAGCTGTTATTTATTTTGCATAGTCATTTCAAATCAAATATAATTTTTAAATCAAGCTGCTGTAGTAACAATCAGGTACTTGAGAGTTAAAGTGTAAATACCTTATAAATTGACTAGTTAAGGAAAATCGCTGTATTTTTATATGAAGCTTTATTTTGGAGGTCGAATTTACTATTATCCGGGTATTTATTTTACATATCATTAAAATAATATCCAGGTTGCACGTGAATATTCGGTGCGAAACTTTACATTAGTTGTTACACACATTGTAATGGAAGGAGATAATTAATGTCGTAGCCAATAATTGTCAAATTAAGCAGTCCTAACGAAATGTGTATTGTTAGCTGAATTCAGGTAGGGACGTGAAACTTTCTAACTGGGAGCGTGTGGTAGTGCGTATATAAGATAATTTAAAACATTATTATTATTTAGATATGAATAATTTACTGTTTAAATTAACAAGGTTATGATTGGCCAGTCAAGTCAGAAACGATTTTATTAAACAAATTAAATATTGTATATATGACAATAGAAAATTTTAAAAAAACTTCTTAGAATATAATAAAATACACAACGTTTCAACTCAATTTTCTTAAAAAAAAATTATTTTAAATTTAAGTTATTTTACGTATTTTTAAATTTTAATAAGTTTTAAATTTATTATTTATACGCTTTTTAATTAGTTTTAAATTATTGATATTTGAAACACCTGAAGATGTGACATAAATTAGGGATGACAGATTATGTATTTTATTAGTTGCCACAAAGTTCATTGTAATTTTTATAGTACTAAATGTAATATTCAATACATTCATTTAATAAAAATCTTACTCACTTTAAAGACCAAATTTCATCTTAATAGTCAAATTCTGTATATGATTATAATTATTATATAAAGATAAATATTATTTTAGATGCTACACTTAATATGCTAAACGTAATTTATTTATATATTTTTTTAAATTGTAGAGGATATATTTTGAATTAGTAAAAAACTTTTTACTGCTATTCGTGGTTGACACTAAACTGTTCCACGACTGTGTCAGGAGCCAAAATTGTGCAGAAAATGTCTTGTTGAGAAAAATGTTCCAGTAAGGATGAATTCCATAGATTTCCAAGTAATGAAGAGGATGAATGTCATATCAAAATGCGAACATGAGGTTCAACAGGCATTTCCCAGTTATTTTATACTCACGATCAAATGTCACTCTGATTACACTGTTACATCTATTTTTCAAATATTGGCAACTCTTCTGAAATATGCACTTATTCTTCATAAGCACATCGCTCGTAGCACCGGAAAAAAAGGCAACTGACAGCTCGTTTGGAAGTTGTCAGAATTGCATATGCCCTGTCTAGACTCGGAGTTGGTTGTAACATTCGCAAAATATTTTCAACTGTAAAGTACTCAATACAGACAAGCCCAAATTACAGGAACAACCCGAGGAAATGCAAAAAAAAAAAACCCACAGAGTTTGTATATAGCGGGCAAAATGCTGAGAACCGCTTACCACGGGTTTTGTTGTTACCGGAATTCGAACGCTTATCAAACATGTAGGATTCCCAACATAACCAGTTCTAGTCCAAGACTATAGGAATGTTAAAATAATTATTTATGTCTGAACTACCATTGTTTACAGTCCTGGCTCAAATACCACTTACTGATGTAACATATACTTGGGAATCAAAAACATATAAATTACTGTCTATGTATCACACTTATTTTGTTCTCTTATCAGAAATAATTTTATTTTTATTTTAGGGCAACAGGCTACATGAGGGTGATCCACATTGGGCAACTCCCCTTTAATAGCATAGGATGGGATTTGAAAGGGGGGATGCGGAAGGGTAGAGGAAGGTAGCCAAGGGTTAAGTAGGGCCCCCGGGCTATGGTTTAAGGATCCTACCCGGCATTCACCTAAAGAAATGCAGGGAAAACCCTAGAAAAACCTGCATCGGGTAGGTCGGGCATTGGGTACTTGTCCCACGCCCTTCCGATAGCGGGAGAGGAGTTTGCTGTGGGGACGCAGCGACCCCGGAACATACACCTCTCAGAACAGACCGAGGTGCCTCGGCATGTGGGAACCTTAGTTCAAAAAAAAACAGAGAGATGTGAAAGCATCCCCAAAGGTAGCCCCCGCCAGAGCTCTCTGGGAAGGTTCACCTGCGAGAAATCCTCTCGCAGGCTTACTTCTCCCGAAATAAATTGTCGGAATCATTTCGGTTAAATTTTCTTTGTTCATACATAGATCAGTGAGAAGTTTTTTTATTTCAATTAGACATTTTCAGAGAAAATCTATTCAACGGATTTCGATTAAACTTTATATCGATGGTATAGAATGTCGAACGAATATTTTTAACAATATTAATCTGTCAAAAAATGACAAACTTTTCAATACAAGTATTTAACTGTCAGGTATATTATATTTGACGGCCATTAAGAGGCCATTTAAATTTATATAATTAAAAGGATGAGTCTGCGAGGACTATTCTCTCGCAGGCAATACCTGCGAGTGATGTTCTCTCGCAGGCAGAACCTTTTAGGAAAGATACGAAGGGGCTACCTTCCTATGCTATTAAAGGGGAGTTGCCCAACGTGGATTACCCTAATGTAGCCTGTTGCCCTTAATATATATATATATATATATATATATATATATATATTATATATATACATATATTATATATATATATAATATATATATATATATATATATATATATATTATATATATACATATATTATATATATATATAATAAAAAGAAGTTGTCTTTAAATAATTAATTAATACAACAACAACCTTTATGTAGGGTTCAAATATATGGAGAAAATCAGCTGTGTTGTTAATTAAATATTTTATTATTAATTTTTATAATTATAAAAATTGTTAATCGTCTGTTAATTGTCGCAACATGTACCTGATTTTTGAAAAACAGATGTGAAAATAAAATAAGATTTTAACTGATTGGAGAAGGTTTACGGTACTGAAACGGTTTGCTGGGTTTTCTGTGAAACGGTAATATAAGGGATAACTTGGTGTTTAATTGTCACTGTTATAATGGTATTAAATTCTTACAATTATTCTTACAGGTCCCCAGAAATATCAGGTCGTGTCAATATAAGATGCTCAGTGGCCCACTGCAGTGTATCATAAAAAAATCTTGCTTCTGTATGCGTAACGGGAGTTCATATGAATATAATTAATGTTTTTAAGAATGGTGGTGGCGTAGTTCCAGCTTGTCTGTTAGGGGGAGTTCCCAGCTGATGACAATGCTCCCCTTCACCTTCTTCTACTGTGCATGTGACACGACTTGTTATATCTCACGAACTATAAACAGATTGTTAGACTTAATTCTTTAGCTCTTGAACGGTCATTCGGAAAGTAATTTCGTTTTTTCCCCAACACACGACTTTATTGTATTTTGTCACAATAAATGTCACACTTACGTCGCAAAATCATTACATATTTTCACAGCCGATATAGCAAGGCTTGCTTGTGAAATAGATTGATTCTATGCAGCAGTTTTTTTTGGTACCCTTTCCACATGGAATGTGAAAAGCAACATTTTTGGCATATTTTACTTTTTTACTATCGAAAAGGTAAAAATGCTGTTCAAGCAAGAAAAAAAAATCCGATGTGTATGGATAAGATGCATTGACAGTACGCCAGTGCAAAAACTGGCTTGCTAAATTTCGATCGATCGACTTTGATGTTGACGAAGGCCACTTGAAGCTGATGAAGACACCATAAAGGCATTAATTGATGCAAACCGGCGAATAACAACTCGTGAGATCGCTGAGAGGTTAAATTCATCGAATGCGACCGTTCATGATCATTTGAAACGCCTCGGTTTAATCTCAAAGCTCAACATATGGGTTCCTCGTGTTCTTACGGAAAGAAATTTGTGCCGTCGCAGTGACGTCTGTGTTTTGCTCCTCAAACGCCAAGAAAATTTTTGAAGCGCATCATCACTGGGGACGAGAAATGGGTTGCCACAACAATGTTAAACGCAAGAGATCATGGAGTAAGAAAAATGAGCCGGCACTTCGAAAGGGGAATATTCACCAAAAAAAAGGTGATGCTATCTGTTTGGTGGGATTTCAAAGGAATAGTTTTTTTGAGCTGCTACCGGACAACGTAAAGATGAATTCTGAAGTGCACTGTCATCAGCTGGACAAATTGAATGAGTCACTTAAACAGAAAAGGCCCAGAATTGACCAATAGAAAAGGTGTAGTCGCCATCTTCATGGCCACGGAACTGTGTTTGGAAACACCGGAGGCCATCAATATCATCTTGACAGATTCCAAGGACGCAATACACAGAATAACTAGTACAGCGCACAGAAATGGTTGCATAAATCCAATTAGAGAGAATATATTGAAAATACAAGAAAAAGGAAACAGGATCACTATAGCCTGGCTACCAGCGCATAAGGAAATACTAGGACACGACAGGACAGATCTCCTAGCGAAGATGGAAACTGATCATCAAGGAAGATCCAGTAACCTACCAATCTGCACCAGCAGAGACTGCAGAGTGGGACTCTACAAGTAACTGGATGAAAAGTGGACTAGACCTGTGAAACCAGAGAAATGCGGATTCATCCTCAGAAATGTCAACAGCATCAGAGAAATATGGCACCCGAAAGAATTATTTCGAAGGCAACAGGCTGTTGTAGCCAGAATAAGAACATTGCACTCCAGTTTCACTCATTCATTCTTGATTTCCAGATCTCCGCAGCCGGTATGCAGCTCATGCAAGGAGCCCACAACAATTCCTCATGTCCTCTTTGACTGCCCCAAATATAGCGAGATAAGAAGATCAACCATAGCCGCCCATTCAATGATGGAGATTTGCAACTCATCAGCAGTAATAAACAACCTCATAGACTTTACGATTAAAACTTATTTGTTTAAAGTAATTTAAATATTATACAAATGTAGAACTTAACAGATGTAAGTCGCTAATGACCAGAGGCTTAATGCGACGTTAAATTGTAATTAAAAAAAGGTGTAGTGTTCCACCAAGATAAGGCAAGATCTCATACATGTTTGTTCACTCGTCGAAAGCTTTTATCGCTTGGATGGGATGTACTGCCCCACCCATAATATTCTCCAGATGTGGCACCTTCTACGGTTTAGACGGTAAAACCTTTATTTCAAATGAGGATGTCAAAAATCACCTTGATCATTTTTTTGCAACCAAAATAAAAAAAATATGAGCGTGGAATTATGATACTTCCAGAAAGACGGCATAAATGCTTGAATGCATAATATATAATAAAATAAAATATTTAATCTCTATAAGAAATCGTGTTTCGTTGTCGTAAAAAAAATTACTTTCCGAACAACCTTAATAGTTTCATTAAAAATTTTGTATCGTAATAATTTGTATCAAAGAAACCGTTAATAAAATTTTCTGTTTTAAATCAAACTGATGTTATCATTATACTTTTATAAAACGTCCGCTGTTCAGTGCTCATGCTCTCAATTTTTCTTTTGTGGCTTTCCCTTGAAAAGTGCAGTTTGTCTGAACAACTCATCCACTCTCCAGAATAATAAAAAGGAACTTCGTCCCAATTGCAAATAATGATAAGGTTAATTAGAAACGTCCGCGCCCTGCACTTCCTCATATAATCATAATGATAAAACACCCACCTCGAATCCCACGCTCAAGACCTCTGGTGTTATAACGGTCAATGACTCAGGTTCTTACATAAGAGTGGCATCGTCACTAGGTTTAGCACTGACCTCTGGTGACGTCCCTGGGCCCGTTGCGCAGAATGAGGCTTTCGCCGTCCTCCCGACGCCAGACGACGCGAGGCATGGGGCGTCCCGTGGCTCTGCACACCAGCGACGCGTCCTCGCCCTCGCGCACTGTCACGTCAGAGCTCGTCTCGTCGTCCACGATGTCGGGAGGAACTGACACACAAACACAATACTTATAATGGATATATGTGCAAATAATACAAACTTTAGTGTTTTATTTTTTGCAGTTGTAAAGCAAAGTGACTACACTCTCCAGAACTGTGTTAAAAATCCCGTGGAAGTATTATGAATAAAGTCCGACGAAAAGGAGCTGTTATGGGAGTAAACATCTCGTCATATACAATTAATTTTCTATTTTAGTTTTATATACTTTGCCTATTTCTTCTCTGAAATACGAATAACGAGGTGGATGTGGGCCGTTGTTCAACTTTCAACTTTACTCAATTTAGTCTATTACTTCGTAAACAGTTCTTGGCATGTGCATTATATCCTCAAAAAAATTAATTACTTCGATCTAATCTGATTATCTCCTATATTAATTCGAAAATTCATCTGGTACCTCTGGGGCGATATTCAGCCAGACGGGTAATTGCGGTTAAAATCGAAAAATGGCACTACATGGTCTACATGAAGGTAATCCACATGGTGGTAACTCCCCTTTAATAGCACAGGAAGGGATTTTAATGGTAGAGAAAGGTAGCCAAGGGTTAACTAGGGCCCCCGGCTATGGTTTAAGGATCCTACCCGGCAATTCGCTTCAAAGTGATGCAGGGAAAACCATAGAAAAACCTGCATCAGGCAGGTCGGGCATTTGGTACTTGTCCCACGCCCTTCCTATGGCGGGAGAGGGTTTTTTTGTGGGGTTGCAGATTTTTCCTCTCCGTTCCTTGGCCAGTTTAGGAGGCAGTTGGCCGACTATTCCAATAGGAATAGCAATTTTGTAAGAGACCCATTTCTGCTATCTGTTGTTCTGTTTTTCTCAAGTTGACGCTGTTCACTAAAAATATCTCGGTTTTTCCATCTGATACAATTCCCATGCTAGTACAACATTTTCAAACACTTTACAGAAATAATCATAGCGGTTTTCGAGTGTGGGCGCGTCTCACTGTAGACCACTGCGTCGAATATTATAAAAGTTTGGTGGAAAATGTCAGGCGGTTACAGTGTGACCTACAGCGTTCAAAAGCGTAGGCGAGTAACAATTGAGTTGAACTCGATTCGAAAGAAAAACAATTACAATATAGTGGAAAGTAAACTGTTTTATTTGTTAGTTTCAGACATCACGTAACTGTAGCCGAGGACCTTAGTGAAACTTAAAATAATTTCATACTCGCTTAAAAATAAGCGATCCAATGTAAGTATTTATAACAGTCGAAGATTCGTGGGAGAGTATTTATTTACCAAATTCCGCTAATAGAAACATTACAAGGTAACTATGAGGTAAGAAACCCTTAACACGATGCCACAACAGATTATCTAAGAAATTAAGCACTTGCATTTCATAAATTTCTAAATCACGCATTTCCTTCAAAACCCTCGCATTGGATCTAAAATACTTTTACATTTTTCCGGACCCTTAACGTAATTAGCTTTTTTGCACATTATAGTCAAATAAACGTGAAATGTTCCCATAACCAATTGAAATAATTTTAATATTTATATTTATCTTATGTAAAATATCACAATAAATATATAAAAATAATGGAGAAACAATCAGTAAAGATTTATTAATTAAAATTGTAATTAATACATTTATAACAATATATCACTTTGTTTCGTCCCTAATTTCATCAGATGTTTAATAATAAGATGTGATCTTAAAAATTGATTAACATTATAAATTAAAATTTCTTTAAAAATCTGGAAAACTCTGATCCTAAAATTCTAAGATAAAAAATTTAACAATATATAATAAGTTACCACATTGGAACAAAGACAATTCTTTTAAAAATTTAATCAAATTAATTTTTATGACATTGAACGACTCGAAATCACATAAGTATATAACCAAATTATAATTTGATTTATATAATTGAAAGAATTTTTGTATCATAGAATTTAATTTCACATTCATACTCAAAATTTCTCAATAACTTTTTTAAGGTATAAAGAAATTTTTTAGTATTGTTTGTTGTTTTACCAAAAATTAAATTATGAATTAAATAAAATAACTATCTTTTCAGACAGTTTAAAACGTCTTTATCCATCATTTGAGTGACGTTTCAGTCCGTTTTTCTACTTAAATCAGGTTTCAATAAGGTTATTTTACGAAGGTATCAATAGTGTGTCATAAAATATTAAAAATTTACAGTACATATTTATTCTTCTTCTTCTAATATAGTATTTAAATTCAAATAATAAATTTTAAAAAATTCTTGCAATCTAATAATAAACGTTACCAGTTTAAAGTAAATATAAACCTAAATTATATCAAATTAAAATTACATATTAATTCTAAAATTTTATATTTGTATAAAATTCTGTATAATGTTAATAACTAATAGTTTAACAAATATTATTTTAATTTAAGGTATCAATAAGCGAATTTAGTTTGCTAAAAGTTTTTTGTACGTAAATCATTTCCAATAAATTACGTTTTCATAAATTAATGCAATTACTAAAATTTTCGCATTATTCCAGTCTAATTAATGGTTTTCTTCTAATTTATGTAGACCGTATAGTGACAAAATTATTATTTACGGTTTTGTAATTGTTATATTCTTTTAAACTGGTTTCAAGAGCACGTTCAGATTGCCCTATGTAACATTCTTCACAATTTGAAAATGTCGTTAATTTAAAATAGTTTTAGATATAATTGGATTAATTTTTAATAAAAATTGGTCTTTGATCAAAGCGCAACCCCGCATCGTTCAATAAATGATTATTTTATACACGTGAAAAAAACGTCACTTTTACAGGAGTGCATTCTGGGCAATGGCCTTTAAAATACCGCTGTCAGAATATTATAACTCTTTGAAGTGGTATTTCTGACGAAGCGCTGTTATTTTCAAATAAAAAGGAAGACTACGAGAGAATTCTCTCGCAGGTGAACCTTTCCAGAGAGCTATGGCGGAGGCTACCTTTGGGGATGCCTTCACATCTCTCTGGTTTTTTGAACTAAGGTTTCCACATGCCGAGGCACCTCGGCCTGTTTTGAGAGGTGTACGTCCCGGTTCAAAGACCTTGGGCAACCGGTAAGGGTTGTCCGCTATTCCTATTGGAATAGTCGGCCAGCTGCCTGCTAAACTGGTCAAGGCACGGAGAGGGGAAAGCTGCGACCCCATAGCTAACCCCTCTCCCGCCATCGGAAGGGCGTGGGACAAGTACCAAATGCCCGACCTACTAGATGCAGGTGTTTCTAGAGTTTTCCCTGCATCACTTTTAGGCGAATTGCCGGGTAGGATCCTTAAACCATACCCCGGGGGCCCTAGTTAACCCTTGGCTACCTTCCTCCACCATTCCGCATCCCCCCTTTCAAATCCCTTCCTATGCTATTAAAGGGGAGTTGCCACCATGTCGATTATCCTCATGTAGCCAGTTACACTAAAATAAAATAAATAAAAATAAAGCTGTTATTTTCTGATATGAACGCGGGTCTCGCCTTAGGCTGCAGAAGAAGGAAACAGTCGTCGATACGGTGGCGCTTAGAGATAAAAAAATATATTTTACTATGGACATAATTAAGTAAAGAAGGCCTAGAAATTGTTCTGTTTCTTATCATTTATTTAAATTAATTACAATTAATCAAATGTTGATAAATTCACTTATGATAACGGGTTTTCACCATATATTGGCTGATTTGTAGTGGTTACTTTTTTTTTTTTGGGGGGGGGGGGTGTAGACAGGCTATGTATAGGGTAATCCACATAGTGGCAACTCCCCTCTTATAGCATAGGAAAGGGATTTGAACGGGGGGATGCGGAAGGGTGGAGGAAGGTAGCCAAGGGTAACTAGGGCCCCCGTACTATGGTTTAAGGATCCTACCCGGCATTCGCCTAAAAGAAATGCTGGACAAACACTAGAAAAACCTGCATCAGGTAGGTCGGGCATTGGGTACTTGTCCCGATAGCGGGAGAGGAGTTTTCTGTGGGGACGCAGCATTCCCTTCTCCGTGCCTCGACCAGTTTAGGAGGCAGCTGGCCGACTATTCCAATGGGAATAGCGGACAACTCTTACCGTATGCCCAAGGTCTGTGACCCCGGAACATACACCTCTCAGAACAGGCCGAGGTGCCTCGGCTTGTGGGAACCTTAGTTCAAAAACGGAGAGAGGAAAAGGCATCCCCAAAGGTAGCCCCTTCGTATGTCTCCTACAAGGTTCTGCCTGCGGGAGAACATTCCTCACAGGTACTGCCTGCGAGAGAATAACCCTCGCAGACACCTTGGTGGTTACCTTAGAAGGCTGTTTAATGAAATAACAATGAAACTCAGCATTTGTATATTAGTCACTTCTGTTACACAATCGAACGCCACGTCAGTTGCTCCACTGAAACGAATTTAAGGGCGTCAATTTAACTATAGAAACGTGTAAATTCTAATTTATGCGGGTCTCTGAAGCTACTATTCCAATGACAATGCTGTAAAAGAGAGGAAACATTTCGAGGCAAGTCCTACTGCATCAAAATTCACATCGGGTATTCGTATCTGATAGGTTCACTTTCGAAGTTCGCCACGACTACAGTAGAGTAACTGAATTCCAGTCCGTTATACGAGAAAGGAAACATAATGCAGTTTCTAAACGAAAGGGTCACGATTTATTCACAAATATTTGTCAACGTCAATTTATTTTTTATTTTCTCGCTTTGATTATAACTCATTATCTTACTGCCAGGTGTTTCTCGAGTATTTATCGTTCCAAATAAAAGGAATTAAATCGACACTACTATCTCGGTTAATTCGAATATTAACTTTCTCACAGCATACACGTAAATTAACAGGCATCAATGTTGTCGCTATTCATCTCAGAAATCCCGAAAACTCTGTAATGGACATCAATTTCGCTCGTACAGACATGGTTGGTATTACTATAAAATTATTATTTTTTGTGTATTACTTTTCTATTATCATATTGCACCGCTATCTTCACCACTTTATTTGATTTCAATATTTTATTTATTAGTAGAATAATAATACACATCTCTTAAGAACAAAAGAAAAATGAAGCAGTTATAATTGAAGTAAGTCAATGACAAATTGTGATAGTCTGAAAGTTCAAAGAAAAGACGTACACTTAAAAATTGGACAAAATCACTGTCCAAACAGTTAAGACATTGGGTTATTCACCATTTAATTTTTAAAAGGTGGATAGAGCTATGATACTGATGGAAACCTACTCGCGTATATAAAGACGGTATAAAGTTCAACTAAAATAGGTTGAGCGTATTCTTGTCTAAAGCAAACTAACCAAGGGTTTGGAACGGCCGACATTTGTCAGCTGGCGGTTGGCAGTTTGATAATACTTAAATACGTCTTACGCCTCAACATTAAATTAATTTAAATTTTCATCTATAACAGCAAATGAGTTTATTTTTATAAAAAGTAAACATAATAAATATTTTTAAACGTCCGCCATTTCGTCTAAGGATGTAAGATATCTGTTTGACATCTCTGGGTTCCTTATTGTGCTTTTATAACAACGGTATTTTATTGACTCGCTACATAAGGGTTATTATTCTTGTTGGCATTCCCATTTATTAGCGCAGATACATATAAAAATAATAGGGGGGGCGGTTCGGAAGACGGAATAAGATAGTCAGCCAAGTGGTGACTACGCCCCCCGGGCTGTATTTAAGGATAATACCAGGCATTTCCCTAAATGTGATTAATTGGAAAACACTAGACAAATCTGCACGATGTAGGATTCTCTCGCAGGTGAACCTTCCAAGAAAGGGCTGGAAGAGGCAAACTTTGCGGAAGTGTTCTCTTGGGAATGCTGCGTCCCCACAGTAAACTCATCTCCCGCTATCGGAAGGGCGTGGGACAAGTACCCACTGCCCGACCTACCTGATGCAGGTTGTTCTAGGGTTTTCCCTGCATTTCTTTTAGGCGAATTCCGGGTAGGATCCTTAAACTAATTGCTCCGGGGCCTTAGTTAACCCTTGGCTACTTTCCTCTACCCTTCCGCATGCCCCCTTTCAAATCCCTTCATATGCTATTAAAGGGGAGTTGTCACCATGTGGATTACCCTCGTGTGTTTTTTTTGGGTGTAGATAGGCTATGTATAGGGTAATCCACATAGTGGCACTTCCCCTCTTATAGCATAGGAAAGGGATTTGAAAGGGGGGATGCGGTAGTGTGTAGGATGGTAGCCAAGGGTTACTAGGGCCCCCGGGATATATTTTAAGGATCCTACCCGGCATTCGCCTAAAAGTAATGCAGGACAAACCCTATAAAAACCTGCATCGGGTAGGTCGGGCATTTGGTACTTGTCCCACGCCCTTCCGATGACGGGAGAGGGGTTTCCTGTGGGGACGCAGCTTACCCCTCGCCATGCCTTGGCCAGTTTAGGAGGCAGCTGGCCGACTATTCCAATAGGAATAGCGGACAACTCTTGCCGTATGCCCAAGGTCTGCGTCCCCGGAACATACACCTCTCAAAACAGACTGAGGTGCCTCGGCATGTCAGGTGAACCTTCCCCGAGAGCTCTGGTGGAGGTTACCTTTGGGGATGTCTTCATTTCTCTCTGGTTTTTTGAACTAAGGTTCCCACATGCCGAGGCTCCACGGCCTGTTTTGAGAGGTGTATGTTCCGGGGTCTCAGACCTTGGGCATACGGTAATAGTTGTCCGCTATTCCTATTGGAATAGTCAGTCAGCTGCCTCCTAAACTGGCCAAGGCATGGCATCGGATGGGCGTGAGACAAGTACCCAATGCCCGACCTACCTGATGCAGGTTTTTTTAGGGTTTGTCCTGCATTACTTTTAGGCGAATGCCGGGTAGGATCCTTAAACTATAGCCCGGGGGCCCTAGTTCACCCTTGGCTACCTTCCTCCACCCTTCCGCATCCCCCTTCTTATAAATCCCTTTTCTTTGCTTTAAGAGGGGAGTTGCCACTATGTGAATTACCCTATACATAGCCTGTCTACACCAAAAAAAAAGATGCTTTCTCAATTTTGTGGTGTTTTGAATTCAGGTTCCCATAAGCCGCGACTATTCCTAATGGAATAGTCGGTCAGCTGCCTCCTAAACTGGTCAAGGAATGGAAAGGGGAATGTACCCCCCCCCCCCCTTCCCAAAGCAAACCACCCTCTCTCGCGATCGGAAGGGCGTGGGACAAGTACCAAATTCCAGATGCCGGTTTTTCAGCGAATTACCGGATATTTAAACTATAGCTCGGTGGCCCTAGTTAACCCTTGGCTAACTTGCTCTACCTTTCCGCATCCCCCTTTCAATCCGTTTCCTACACAATAAGTGGGAATTGGATACACTACATATATATGTGGGGAGTGGATTACCCTATATATAGCATAAGTACACTTTTTTCTTCTCGTCGAGCATTTAAATCTTATCCCACGTCCTTCCGAGAACGGGAGTTGAGTTTTCTGTAGGTCCGCTGCGTTTCTGACACCCTGCATCGACCGGACTTTGAGGGCATCTGGCCGACTGGTCCAGTAGTAACAGCGGGAAACTTTTATCGTATGGAGAAGGTCTGCGGTCCAGGAAAATTCAGCCCTCAAATATAGACTAGGTATCTTTATATTAAAAATCTTGGTTTAAAGCCGGGATTAGGAAAAACCAAAACCAGAACTTAGAAGGACAAGAATAGTTGGTTTACCCAATAATATATAAAAACGGTATAATTTTCCATCGTTTCAGTGTGAAAGACAAACAAAACCTGTTTGAGAGACAGGAAATGAGGTGAAATGTGTTGGAGATCCTTTAACCCACGAGAATTAAAGATTTTCTGAAAACACTGAGTTAAAAGCAATATGCAGGCAAAATTATTAATTTATCTTTCGGAGATATATCCTCAAATAAATCTTAATCATCCATGCGTTGCCATCGATGCCTCATTGATAGACAGGGAGAATTTTTTTGAACTGTAATAAATTATATAAAATTAAGAATTATCCAAAATACCACAATAGTAATGTAAATAGACGACAGAGAGGTTGTATCGAGCAATGTTATGTCATTTTTGCAGTATCACGCATACAGATTTCTTTTTTCAATTTAATTTAGTTTAGACATAACGTTAGGTTTACGTTCTGCGCAGAACGTGACGTAATTCGTTACTACTATTTCTGTACATCGTGAATTCTGGGTGAAACTGAAGCCGGCGTGGCGCGAGGGTCGTAGGACTTAAGTGCTGGTGCAATTTGATATCGGTTTAATGCACGGAGCTCGGAATTCGGAGCACGTGTGAATTACCTTCGAAAAAACACAAATGTCAAACAAGTTCCAGTCGGAAAACATTTTCTCGCGCGGCGCTGGTGAAATTCTAGGAAGTCCTTAGACGCTATATAGTGCTTGGTTCTACGATTCCTGAACTAATTTATGCACCTATTAACGCTAATAACAGTCCTGGACTTATAATCCTGAATAACCCATTATATGCATTCGTAGAATTTTACATGTATATATTGTAATAATCAACAATTAAGTGATCAATTTAAATTAAAAGAATTTGCCCCACGTTGTGGTGCCAATATGTAATAATCAAAAAGATAGGCGATTAATTTAAATGATAAAGAAAAATCAAATTTAAACAAACAAAATTTATTTATTAATTTGTGGCTTCTAAAATTTACATATAATTAAAATAAAATGACAATCTCTCAATCTATCAGGGACTTTACTGGGTTTGTTTATTTACAGAGAAAATTATTGAGTTATCTTATTAACAATACACTTTAAAAAATTTACTTCAAAATAATATGCTGATAAATGAGAGAAAAACTACAAGAGAAACGAACGAAATCTGACTTTACCTTTTAGTTAGTGTTTACAAATGTTATTAATGTTTTTGTTACTTACGCATTGTTCGGCTGGTACCAGCATTCTTTTAGCGCTTCAAAAGTACACTATGTTGCAAACATTTTACACACATTCTAAATTTTTCTCACAGATTCTACACTTATGGAATTTCTAGGCTCCCAGGAACTCGGATGATCCCCTCCGCATTGGTCAGCTATCTGATGACTGCTTGCTTACAGGAACCTTACGAGTTGCAGATTTTTTTATAGTCTTTTACCGATTTACTTATCGATTTGGATTGAAACTGAATAGTAGCTCAGTAAAGATTTATTTTTAAATGTCTCTCCTTTCGTGGCTGATCTATTTCGCTCCTCGCTGGTGACTGCCAACTGCTTATGCTTTTGCGCGGGTAAACGCCATTCCGCGTTCTCAATAATAGGAACAGAGCTCGCCACTCATTGTCGCTCTGCTCGCTCTCGCTATAATACAAACTGTTCGCTAACAATTAAAATTATTAATTATTAATTAATTAATTAATTAATTAAAACAATTAATGGCTCAATTAATTGACATTACAATATCCTTTTTGTGTGTTTGTGTAACGCTTAATATTATTCCATCAATCATAATTCCCTAAGCAACATACTATAAAAAAATTAAGTGTCCTGATTCCTGTAAATTGTCAGTGTTCTTGACATCAGGGGTTTTATTATTAAAACCATTATCTGTATCGATCACGAAAATGTACTAACAATAATTGTTTTTGAGTGATAACGTTTATTTGTCACAAAAACATAAATACTGTATTCATCATAAAAGCGTGTGGAAATGCAATAATGAGGAATGAATACATGTAAAAAACAAAAACACGTTAACATACAAACGAATAGGGATTATAACTTGGCATTCCTAATATTTCTTTACTTTTTCCATAATATATTCCTGTTAATATTTGATTAAATTATATGCTCTTGTAATTGAGACAAATTTAAATTCATTTTTGTGTTATATATTAGTTTATTATTTTTGTTATTGTTGTCTTTAAAAGAAAAGATATTGTGTTTTTGTTGGGATGGAGAATCTGTGAAATGACTGTTAGGGAGTATTTTTGGCGTTGTTATTAATGAAGCACGTAATTTTTTTACATATAAAAAAAGTAATATTATTGGTTTCTTAATTGTGCAAATAAAAAATTGTTAGAAACTGGAGTTGATTTTACGTTGGCTGTCTTCATATGTGGAATAAAAATACTACACTGTTCCTTTCTCAATCATAAAACAAACTATACTAATGTAGAACAAAACAATCATCACAGGAATATCGTTTGTTTTTATATTTATCTATTACTCTACACGACTATAGTTCGCGTCAACTATCTTGACGGCCCAGTTGATCCAGTCTTGATCCTCCCCGTGCGCGGCCAATTTTTTTTAGAGTAAGCGCGTAGGGTTCGACCGCGTTAGTGTGTGTTTGTTGTGCGTGTATTCATTCTGCACTGCCTTACCTTCCCCGTGATTCACCTCCATTGCTTCGTGAATAGTTATAAATTACACGAAAAGCGACATTCTAATATATTATTATAATTAAATATTTGTTTTTCCCTAGTATTTTACAATTCTCCTTTCTTCTGCAAACAAACCTCCTCTCGACTAAATATCAAATAATTCCTGAAGGCCATTAATATTAATTGACCACCCAGTCCAACGTGTCGCTAAGAAACCTGCCAATTATTTCAAACTATAATACTAGGATAAATTAAACACAGGTTTTGGAAGAGATTAATCATTGTCTTCGCTGAATTTCTAGGGTAGGATACATTATTTGCTTTTAAGGCGTGTTAATTATGATTATGCGGTACAAACGTTGAGCCACCGGGCAACTGCGAGGGACATTAATTGGCTAACCTAGATGTAATTACTAATAACATGAGTCCGTTGCGGTCCAAAGCGAAGTGAATAAATTAAAGATTTTTATTATTTTGAGACGCAGTGTACCTGGAACTAAAAGCAATTTATGGTTTAAACAGTTCAAGTTAAAACCCACAAGAACGTTTTATTGCATGAGATACGTAAATTATCAGGATTACATACTAATAGATCAGGAAAGAATTACCAGCTATGGTACACATTTTTTTACACCTGTTTAAACGATAAAGACGAACACTTTATGCAAACAATAAATTTCAAATTATGTGAAAACCGACCAAATTATGAATGATACACAGACATGAATTTAGCTGACGTCGGTTTTAGGAATACCTTGCGCATGAAACGTAAATATATAATAAAATAAATAAAAAAACAAGCATATTACAGTGAAAAGTAACGTTTTAAATTGAAATTAACTCAAAATACTAATATAACACTCTATTGTTCTTAATAATAAACATATAGGCCTACGCATGAAAGGAATAATTATACATCCAATTATCCAATGAATATTAAAATGAGAGATATTAAGAATCTCACAGGAAAATATATTAATTCTAAAAAAATTTACATTTAAATAATAAAATAGTACAAAATAAAATTACAAAATTTATGATAATTTTTAGAAACATTCTACGTAACGTTTCTGAAATTTTGTAGTTGTCGTCTACGTGTGAAAAATGAAAATTACTTAAATCTGGGAATGAGTTAAGGAACAATTATATAAAAAATATAATTATATGTATGGTTTGATCTGTATATACAAAACAAATATAAAACATTAAATGTACGCAATGAAATGCGAGAACTCACATACTTGTATTTGAATATCTTTAATATAATACAAAAAAACTCGTATACAGATTCATCGACCTAAAGAACAAAAGCAACAACAACTTTACATCACTCCATCGCAACAAGTCACAAATCAAGATTATTAAATACATTTTACAGAAATATTATTTTATTGTAATTAATAAGATAATTTTAACATGCATTTTGAGTTCTATCTGCTGTTGAAATGTCAAGTTGTTAAGTTATAGAATAAATACTTCCTCAATTAAATTATATAAATCTGGAGGCAGAAGATAATCAAAAAAATAAATTTGTAATGGGAATGAAACACAAACTGATATGGCATAAATTCAATTTTTTTCTCGGGCCACGGGGATAAGTAACCGGTTCATGCCAATTATTATTGCAATTCACGACTGCGAGCTGGATAAAAGGGTTGATGTGTTAAGCTACTTTGCTTTAAATCTAGATTCCAACGTAATTTAAAATTCAATTCCAGCGAAATTAGCCAGTAGCCAGATGCAACATAAACACGTAATACTTACACAGGCATGGCCTTGTTCATATTAAAGCGAGGAGAAAATTCGTGCGAAATTATTCACACCTAGTAATTAGCACGGAGTTGAGTAGCTGTATCCTCCCACCACTTCATCCGACACCACCACCCACCTCAGTAATTGCCCTCAATTGAGGATCATAAACTTCATTTTTAAAAACTATTATATCGCGCCGGGTACATAAACCCTCATTATACGTTGCTTTACGAGTCGAAACATTTTGGAATCTTCCATCAGTAGGCCTACTGAATAAAAATGAGCGGTTTGATCACATTTAAAAAAACTGACAATTAATTGGTCCTTCGACGTGAATTAAAAAAATTATTTACAATGAATATTACTCATTATTAAATAATCGCGATATTTGATGTCGTTTATCTTTATACATTTTATTCAAATTTGTCTATGGCTACAGGGATGGGGCCTTACGGGGGAGAATTTTCGTAATAAATTATTTCAAGTGACGTACAGCATTATCGAACAATATACTGAAAAATGTTTCAATCATAGTAAAAAATTATTCTAAAAATCATCTCAAAGGCAGTAAATCGTTTAAATTGAAGCATTGGTTCGTTATTAATTTTTGGCAAATTATAATCTGTATAAAATTTACGTGATTTTGAAACAGTCGTAAGATGACAAGAAAATAAATTAATAATACATTTTATGACTTATACTATAATCAACACCGTTGTCAACCGATGTTTTAATTTGCATTTTGGAATTCGATTAATTATCATCCAAATAAAGCAAAGGACGTAAGCATATATTTTTTAATATTTAAAAGATGTTCTTAATTTACAGCTGTAATTTTATTTTTAATGACAGGGGGTCAACTGGAAATTCGTTGACGATAGGGAAAGGGATATTTCCTTTGAGAAAATTGATGGCCTCCGCGTTGGCCTTTAATTAGAATTCAATGCCAGAATTTGACTGAACAATTTGGGGAAACCAGATAGGACTCTCTCTAATCATAGGGACACGGGTCTTTGACAAAGGTTTATCCCATCACATGCCACATTATTTGAGACATTGACTACTTATTTGTCCATCACCATTTTTAGTTTCAGATATCAATATTAGAAAACTGAGAAAAACAATTTAAAATTTTTACGCGCATGAAGAATGTCTCAAATTTGTACACCTTCGTAGCGAAACTTTAAACGTTCTTTCCGGCATACAAAAAGAAATGCACCATTGGCATCCACCGATTATTAAACTTTGTTGGCTATGAAAGAAAATAAATACAAAATAATGCATATTTCGCAGAGCATGACAATATTAAATATTCACATGACTTTACTGTTGTGATGTAGCAAAATGATAAAATTAATTTCCAAACTATTGTACTGTGAATTGCAAGTCTCTATCTGGAAATTTATAGAGTGTTAACAATATGACTCTCGGGTACTATAACTGAATGGTTTATGGCTACCAAGATACAGCCACATGTTCGCAGGTTCATTAAGGTCTGCGATACAAGATTTTTAGCATAATATAGATAAAGATGAACTGTTTTACACCATTCATCAGACGGAAAACTACTAAAATATTTTAGTTCGGTCTCATTCAATGTACAACGTAATTAAACATTGTTCAAGTTGTTAGCGGTTTAATCGCATACATGCTTAATTGCTTTAACGGCACTATATATATTGTAATGATTAGCCTTTATTACTAAATATTAAAAAAAACTTTATTACATGCAAATACAAAAATAAATTAAAAAATATTATTTGGCGCCAGCAGATATACATTGGTCTGCAGAAAAATTAACATTAGCTCCGGCTTGGTTATAAAATCCTCCTTCTCAACAGGGTAATGTGGGCAGCTCGGTAGCTATTCAAGAACAGAGCTTATTTCCGCACAAAGTAAAAAATTCAACTTTTGAAGGCACTTTACAGAAATCCTTACTTTAACTTGTGGCGTCAGCCGACTTGCAGTTAATCACTGGTCTTGTAGTAAACAGCACATCTTCTTCGGCCTCCCCGCGATGGACGTCTCTCCAAAACTACCGCTCGCCAAATTCTCCACCCTCTCGCATCTCTCACTCCACTTTCAGTCCTCTATCTGTCGGTCTGCCTGCGCCTGTATCTTTCAACGTGTTCGGTGTATATATTCGTACTCCGCCACCCCCCCCCCCCCCCAACGTACCCGCGATTTCTTTTGGCCTCTCGAGCAGGCACACGTGCACGTTTAATGTATTCCTTCTCAGGCCCGCGGACACAAGGGCGGACACTTAAGGTTGTTATTCACTACAATATATATATATATATATATATATATATATATTTTATTTGTTCATCTCCACACTAATTGAAACTTTTATCACCTTAGACTACAGAGACTAAACAACTAAATAATATTATTACACCGATCTTTTGTGTCGCACTAGGTTCAACTATCAAGGATATTACAAAAATTAAAAAAATATATTTAAAACGTATATTGATAACTACGTTATGCCCCTTAAGGGAATTAAATGACTTCTCGTACTTCAATAATTGTAAATAAATACCACTGATAATTGTTCGCATTCAGAACATTGAGCTCATTAAAATCTCTTGACTGTAATAATATTTTATGGATAAAATGTTATTTGTATCTCACATATTAAATTGATTAACAAGTTGCTTAAGGGCTTGAATTCGTTATATCAGACTTTCTGATAGCGGATATCCAAATTAAAGTAAACATTTATGAACGGGATTAACGTTCACTAAAATATAAATATATAATTCGAGTTTATTTAATTTATAATATGGGTATTTATATAATCAGTGTAGTTTCGACGTATTCATACTCAAGGTGTTATTCATTTTTGAATACACGAATGTGATATTGTCAGTTTGAGGCACGGCTTAGTTTTAGAATGAGAACTGTTCTACTTCCCTTCTCTTCCTCATTTTTAATGCACGATCCTTTATCCAAATGCGATGTGACGTTCCCGTGCCTGTTACTTCCCTCTCGAATCCTTCATTCAGTGCAGAAAGTCGAACTTACTGAATTTATAAGGCGAAAACACGTCGAGAGTCGAGACTACCAATGAAGAAAAATTCTCCGTTCAGATCTATTTGAGGATCGCAGAAGATCGTGCTATATATTAGTAAAAAAATTGCATTACTTTCTTTCTTCTACATTGAACGTTCATTGTTTATTAGTTTTATCGTTAATGCGATTAATTTTAAGATAAATTGGTATATAATGTAACGTCGATGCGTCTCGATAGTGGATTTTCTTATATTTACGGGTCATTAAACCACAAACACCAACAGCATCATAAAGGAAAAATCCTTTCAGTAATTCAGAGACATATTGGGTTGGTTACTTAAAAACTATAGCTATTTGCGCTGGTTTACTCGAGGGTACCTTGTTCTCCCATCCGGCAACCTCTCTTTCTATCTCTTCAAATGCTATTAAACGGAAGTTGATAACTGTCAAGTAGCCTGTTTCTTTAACAAATCTACTTATAGTTATTCAGAAATAAAAATTTCACATCTAAATTTATAAACTTTTTGTTTGTGAATGAAAATTAATTTTGAAAATAATTATAATAAAAGGGTACATTTTTTACATTACTCATATTTTTTAAATTTAAAATCTAAAATAAAATTTACGGCGTATCATTTTATTTCTGCGTGTTAAAGCCTGACAATCCGAAGTTGATTGAAATTGGTTTAACACTATTTAGGGTTTCCATGGAAATGGAAAAAAATGTAGTAAAAATTCTAATTTGTTAAAATATTTTATTTGTTGTGCATTAACATTTGACGCTTTGTTACTGTTTGACGTTCCGTACGTATTACCTTAACATATAGGCTATTTATATATTTATTCGTGGTTCCAATAGCGCGTTAGGTCAAAAGTATATAATAAATATTTAGAAAATGCTGAATACGACTGTTACTTAATTTCTGTTCTACAAGGATATAATTTATTGTTATTTGCTGATTAGAAATCATTTATTAAATTTACAGAACCACCTCAATGAGTAAACGTTATTTTTGTATGAGTGGTATTGTATTAATAAATAACATCTCATAACAGGACCGCCTGTAACTGGTTACAGCTCAAGAGTTATTTCATTACGAATTAGATTATATTAAAAATAACTTTATTTCTTCTGTTTGTATTCGAAATGTTTGGAACTGAAATTTTTCAGAAAATGCCGAGTCATGTGTACTCGTGTATAAAATTTTCTAGACGACATAAAGTGATTAATTTATCAATTCGAAGACGTTCCACTTGTAGGTATAAAACGAGAAGGTTGTCCCCCCGCCCCCCCCCACTGTCTTAATGCGTGTTTGCAGAGTCCATCGTCGCCGGAGCCAGCTGGACGATCCAATCACTCCAGCTGTCCGACCAGATGACAAACGAAATTGCCGTACGTTTGGCGCGTGCAAACACAGGTAGAGGCGGACGCGTTGAATTGCTTCAACACGACAGCCTCCAAAGCTTGCACTGGAATTCACATGGAACGTGATTAATAGTTGCACCGCTTCGGCATGTAGCGGTAAGAAATTCCAATTGCACGAGCTTTGCCGCAAGATCGTTCATATTACACTGAGGCTCTGTATGAAAATTATAATCAATATTCTCCCACATAATTGGACAACAAAGTTTCAAAATATTTCAACATTGCTTCGTAAAATTAGCTACTACAATATTGTAAAATTTTCTTATTAAATACACATAAAACTATTTTTTTTAAAATATTTCGATTAATTTTGAAACTATATTTATTGTGGACGGAACGATATAAACCAGAAACTGCTCAGTCCATGAAAAAAATGGAATAACTTTAGAAAATTTCGTAAATTCCGTGCTTTAAACTGTTTCATAATTTTTTCTGCCAGTAGTGTGGTTCTGTGCGGAGAAAAGTATATTATGAAAGGGTACAGAAAATATAATTATTGAATTAGTACATTTTTATAATTAACAAATGTTACTACGATGTTATTCGGCATTTTGAAGAAGCGCTATATCCATTGTGTACTGTTGAACTCGTATGTGTATTTTTTGACGGAAGCATTCAACAAAACTCGCTAAAAGTCGAGAGAACTACGATAGATTAGTTGGTGGTGGGACATTTCAGAGGACGGAACATATAATACTGGAGCAGAGACTAGCCGTTGTTTAATGTTTTATTAAACAAAGTTGTGAATTTAAGACAAAGTAAAAACATTCACGGAAGCATTACATTGTAAATATTGTAAATAAGTAAAAGCAGTGTACGTCTGTAGCCAGCCAGGAATATTAAAGTTGCAGTTTAAGTCCCAAGCGGTAAAAGACTAGCAAATCTACGAATCATAGGATTCATATTAGGCAAGCAGTCATCAGATAGCAGACAAATAGAAGGATCATCCGAGTTCCTGGGAGCCTATCAATTTTGACTTCAATAGTGTAAAATCTGTGAGCCGATATTAGAATCAGTGTAAAAATTTTGCAATAGTGTACTCCCGAAAAGAAAAAGAATGCTGGAACCAGCTGGACAGATGTAAGTATCAAAACCAAAAATAATGATTAATTGTAAACGTAATTAAAGGATAGAGTCAGATTTCGTTCTGTTTTAAGTGTCTATCAAAGTTAATTTATTTTGTTCTTAATTTATTTCTATCGACGTATTGTTTAGGTAAATATGAACTGTTTGTTAATAAAATTTTAAAATCAATTTGTTGTGTCCATTATCAAACCTAGTCACGGCCATGAGAGAAAAAGATCTCAAATTTTGTGTTTGTAATCATCTTTTGTTGCCACAAAATAAATAAATATTTTGTTTGTTAATTTTTGATTATCTTTTCATTTAATAAAAAAGCTTTCCATTTAATTATTACATAAATGGCGCTTCACGGGAGGTAAATTCATCAAATTCTTTAAATTAATTAAAACTCTCAATTGTTGTTTATTACACTTTTGACTTCCACAACGTGGGCCAATTAATTAACGCTTTATTGTTGTATATTACAATATATATATTGTAATATTCAAATTAAGAAAATTGAAGATAACACGTTGCGGCGGCTAATTATGTAATACTAGCTGGGTGCTCGGCGTTGCTTGTGTACTTATTTATATAAACTCGAAAAAGTATTTAATTGAATACTTAAATATATTCCCTGAGTATTTCAGGATATAATTGTCAATTGTCACTCAGCCTTCATACATTACGAAATATTACATTGATGAAATTGTTAGCTAGACTCACAACTAATATAGCGCGAAAATTAACTTACATTTTCCGCAAGGATGGTAAAGTAATTCGTATTCTTCTTTATTACCATTCGATGGAGTATTGCTGTATAAAATTATACTTTTTATTTAAAGAACATATTTCTGCTTTATTTCATTCCTAATAAAGGAAATATTTCCTTTGTTCGTTGCGTAGTAACGTCTTTCTCTCGCGTGACGTCATTGTCTTTGGCGCGCAGTAATTTAATATTTAATGATCACGGTTTTTAATTATAATTCTTTCCACATGTATGCTAGGCGTTTCTCACCCTCACAGTACCGTTTCTCGCATTTTGAAGAATACGTATACCAATTTTGTTGCATTCTGTCCACGCAATAAAATTTGTATAAAGAACAACGTAAATACATACATACATACAAATATACATCCTTTTTTATTATATAGATTCAACTTAATGAAATCTAAACCAAAACGTTTCGACAAAATAATAATGTAATATACTATTTAAAGGAAAAATATAATTTATAGGGTTAATACCGGAATTAGAAAAACGTTTTAAACATAATAAAAAAACTTAAATACAATTCTCGATTTTAATTTTAATTTTAATCAATACATATTTTAAATACTTTTTTTTCGAATTTCCCCTTCGTTTCGGAGAAAAATGACCTCACCCTGTATATAAAGATAGATTGTATGTTGAACTAACGCTAAAATGGTTACTATTGGTAACACGTTATGAACGATCTCTATTCCACATCCTTTCATTGACATTAAATTCGCAGGCTGTCGTTTACCAATAGATAATGCTTAATATTCTTATGATGTATGTAATTTTAAGATATATATATATATATATATATATGAGTGGAAAAACAAAGACACTGTTTTTGGATTTCAAAATTCACGTCTTTTTCCAAATTATTACCAGGTTTGTCTTTTTAAACAAGAAAAATAGCACAACATTTTCATAGTAATATTTCCTAAGCTCGGGTTGGCTAATTTTGATACTACTTCGATGTATCTTTTCACCGTTCTATTTTAAAAGACACACTACAAACTAAAACAATAATTAACATATAAATCAATACACTATTGTCCGAACAGAGCCAAAAGGAACAGAGAGGGCGCACAAAATAATTTAATGTTAAAGTTCCTTATGCAAGTTGAGTGTTACTCTTCAACAAACTTTGTCCTCAATTTATTGTTTATAATTTAAATCATATAAAGGATTTTATACCATTATTTTGTTCTGCGGATTACCCACAATCACGAAAAGTTTTTTAATTCTTTCCACAACGTATTTCGAATGAAGTACTTATTAATTTTTGCTACAGAATTCGTGTGCAGAATATTTTAGAGTGAATAGTTGATCGCATATTACTAGGATTAAATGATGTTAGAATAGACTACAATACGCTTTTGTATACTGATACAGATTTCAATTCATAGCTGCATGTGCAGTCGCATGCATGAAAGGTGATTCATGGAGTTGATAAATGAAGGAGAATTTAATGGAATGGGAAGTTACACTACACTGTGATTCTATTGTCTGACCGTAGCCATACGCTTTGTTCTTTAGCTCTTCTCAGCTACAGAACTGTCTCTCATAGGTATTTCACTGGTATTCAAATATTCCTGGAACCAATATTTACCGTACACAAGCATTGGAACTATAATCAGAGAGGGAAAACATTCACTGGTAATGTATGATATCGACCTCTAAAGAGTGTCACACAAATTTATTGAAAACTTTAGGACAGAGACGCAATGAAGTGAGGAAAAGTTTTGTCTGACCAGTTCTGATAGTTAATTATTTCAGAGAGTAGATATGAAGTTGATATAAAGTGATAATAGAGAGTAATCATGAAAAAGTGTACAGAAGCCGCTTGCGTCTCTTTCTGGAAATAATATTATTTTCTGTTTGGATACCTCATGTGGAATGAAGAAACAAAATAATATAATATAAATTTTCATCCTAAGCGAAAACTGTTGTAATTTTGGAGGAGCCGCGAGAAGACTTGTCTTGCTCACACCGAGTGAAAAAAAATCAGCGAAACCAGAGTAGTGTTTGCAATACTGACTCGCTGAATGACATACCACCTTCTCCGTGACATTATAAAACAAATAATTTATATAAAAATGTTAGGGAAAGACAATCAAATTGTTAACAGCAATCTCTAAAAAAAATAACTTAAATGCAGAAGCAGATAAAAATAATTTATACACCTTAATTACAAGTTGACCAACCACAGAACACAACCAACGGAGCTGACACACTTTGTCCTCTGTAGGTGTTAAAATTCCAAAGACGCCAAATTAGTCGAAGTTTATGTGAGCGATAAAATTTACACCTGAAAAGGTGTTTAATACATATTAACATTTTAAATAATTTAATATGTAATAACGGTTCAGTATCCAGTACGACACTGCGAAAAATATATAATTTGACTCATTCAAAACATTATATAATTACTTTTATAAGCATCGTGAAATTAAATTTATTATTATTAATAATTATTATTTTATTTATTAGTAAAAAAGTAGTTATTTCTTAGTAAAACGCAATACCTGGACATATTTATTTCTTTAACCATTGTATGATGTGAATTTCTATTATTTCCTACTTCCGACAATCGAACTGTGATTGTTTCATTCTTATATTTCGAAAGAATCCGTAAATTAAAAGTGTAAAAAACTACTACACGACGAAGTAAGATACATTCTCTAAAAACATAACAGTTATATTATTTTCTCCGACAAGAACAATTTACTTTGTCTTATCTGATTAAATAAACATTAAAATTTTAAAATAAAATATGCAATGATGAATTTATAAGTCGAAAAATATATTGTTTTCTAAGATCCTCAACCTAATCTTGTACAATAATAAACTCTTTAAAGTATATTCTGCTTGTTTTATTTTTGTTTTTGGTAAAACTAAAAGCTTTCTTATTCTTAGTTCCCTCTATATTAGTGTGCTTAACTAATATGGAACTTAACCAAACTTAACTAAGCTCATTATTAATTGCGGAATACATTTAGTTTGTTAGAAAACTAACTCAATAGTGAATATTGTAGTAATAGAACATAGGGAATGAAATTTTGATCACAGAACAAAAATCACTTATGTGGGACAACTGTAATTGGGTCATTACAGTTAGTAAATCTGACGAAGCCTTGACAGTTAACTACTTATTTTAACGGAATTATTAATGGTTTTTTTAAAAAAATAATTGGACTGTAATGCGTTAGTCGTTCAAGGATTTCTCAACTTTTAAGTACTCATAGTTATCATAGATCTGTATTTAGTATATTAAGATAATTAAATCAGCAACTAACAAATAAATTTTACGAATCAATAATACTGTGTCGTTTCATATGTGGAATACAGTGATTATTTATTTAATCCTTGTAGAATAATAAGATGAATTTGATGAGTTTCATTTTTGTTCGAAATTCTATAGAAACATTATATATAAAAATGTTTGGATAAAAATGATAAAATAATGATATGCTCTTCTAAATGTGCTAGTAAAAACACAATACTTCTTAAAACATTAAAAGCGATAATTTAAAAATAACTTAAACCGCATATAAAAGAAATTTTACAATCTTTGAAGTCTTTTGTTGGGGTAATTATAATACAAACCCATTATATATGTGGAACATTTATTGAACATGTAAAAATGAAATAAAATACATTCAATTGAAATTGTATCATGTTATGAGTTAAAAATATTTTAAAAACATTTCACACCTCTAAATGACTGTTTAAACAAAGAATATCAATTTTATGTTACGGATTAGTTAAACACGGGATTTTATTAACAGAAATTTAACTACACAAAGCATTTATCCATGCAAAAAACTCATAAAAAATACTATTAAAATGTATGATAAATATATATATTAAATTATGCATTTTTTGTAAACATTTCCAAGTAGAGATAGTTGGGAAAATGAGGTAGAACATTTAAGTCTCTTCAGAATTCGTAAGATAGATCTGATATCAAATTTTCGTCAGAGTATAATTTTTAATCGTTAATAATTAAAAGAGCATATCTGAAAATATAATGAACTCGAATAAATTTACAGAGTTGTGCATGAACTGTAAGAAAATACTAACACTGCGAGACTCAAGAGGAGAAGTTTTGTAGTTGGTTTTCTTAAATTTAGAGAAATCTTTTCCAGACGTTAGGATAACTGCGGAATTTTTTTTTGAGAGAGAAATAAGGATTAAAATACAAATTTAGGACTAGATTTAATATTTGTGATTTTTAAAGGTAAGTTTGGAAAAATCATCTGGGTTGCAAAGTAGAGAGGATGTGTTTTTCTGTTGCCATAGATCCACACATCTTACGTTTTTGTTTGATGAACGTTATTAAATTCCGACAATAATGAGTTCTCGTTTATTGTGTGATTTTGAAAAGGGAACAACGCGAAATGACAAGTTGTTTCGTGGAGTAATTAATTTTGGGGAGAATCCTGGCGTGACATGCGGCAACACTGCAAGACGGTCGCGACTACGCTTGAACGAGCAGGCTGTCTCAACGCCTACTCCAGAGATGCTCACTGCTTTACCATGGGATATTAATTACTAGGCAGAAGCCGCCGCCGTCAAGGAGAAGCTAGGCGTCCGTAAGTGGAACTAATTAACGCGGCTTGGTCCAGCATCAAACAAACAGTGTGTAGCTACGTGTGAAGCTGCTTCAACTAAGTCAACCGCGTCGCTAGTGTCGTCGTGACAACAACTGTTACCTCCACAAATCGACCAGTCCACCACGTTATTGCTCCCTCTCGTTAATGTTTACAGTAGACAGTAAATTTTGGTATTTATTGCAGCACTTCGTGCTCAGAACCAGTTTATGGCGTGTATAGTTTACCACTAATCTCCTCCTAACCTAATAATATCGCCGAGAGAATGAACAGAACGTATAAAAGTGATGAAGTATTTGGCACAATACCCCCAATAATTAATGGTTCTGCTAAAACAGCTTATTAATTCCATTATAATACATTATTTTCATTAAATTTAAATAAATCGTTTCTAAATTTACTTTCTCCTCAAAAATTAAAATGTAAGCTTAAATAATTTCAATCAATCGTCACGTGGACACGAAGCAAAGATAAAAACTCAACTGTTTGTAATCGAATAATTTAATTCATTGTTTCATTTCTGAAATCTTGAAGATAAAATGAAAAATTGATAAATAAATCAACAATTTAACCAATATATCAGAAAAAATTGTAAATAATTCGGCAAAAAAAAAACGTTCACCCAAAGTTTCGTGTAAAACTTGTTAATGTTCATGTTTAAATGTTTGCATTAAATTGTAGTATTCTCTTTAATATAATAATAAAATGCCCCAAGTTGGAGTGTCAAATTATGTAAAATTCAAAATCATAGAATAATAAAACTGCCACCACGTTATGTGAAATTATGTTGTATTAGAACTTTTAAAAGGAAGAAAATTGACAGGATTTTACCTTGAATTTAAGCAATTTTTTTAAAGATAACAAAAAAATTATTTACTCCAATTTCGATTTCCATTAAATTTTGTACATTTTTATGTTTTTAACAAATTGCCACAGCTTTAATGATACTCATAATTTCAGAGCCGCTTACTGGTCCTCAAATAATGATAGTGATTTGCAATTGTCACCAAAAGTTACAAAAGAAAATGCACATTTAATTTACAATAACAAAATTGTATAAAAGAATCTAACAACAACCAAAAACTAGAGAAATTTGAAGTTTAACGATATTTACATAACGGTTTACAAAATAATACTTCTACATACCATTTTATTTAGCGCTGCTCTGGTATCGTATTGTGCTCCCCACAGTTATTTTATTTTTAAACAAAATAATTAATTAACGAGCCATAACACTGATTGCAATACCGTTTCACTTCACAAAATTTCGGCGCCTTTCTAACAACTGATCACAAACTTTACGTCGTCCTATTTATTTAGATTGGTTTAAGTCCGAAGACAAGCTTCTCAAAGCATTATCGTTTGTACTCCGAAGCAGACTCCTATTACATGACAACTCTGGTCAGGCACCAAAACCATATTCCCGTGACCACTCCAGTCAGGCTCCCGTAAACACGCTGAACGTTTCCGCTCAAATTCTGAGTGTCTTAAATGCGCTTTTCCGACAATAATCGCACAGCAACCATTACAGTCTCTGTATTATTACGCCAAACAATGTTTACGCCGACTATAATATTAAAGAAAAAATTATTTAAAAAACCTTACTTACACATTGATAATCTCCTCAATATATTTTAATAAACACCTTGATAAATTAATTAAATGAATTAATTAACACACAAAAAAATTAATTAAAATTTGAATGATAGTTAGCCACACGCTGAAGACGACAAATATATAATGATTAAAAAGGTGGTCTTAAATAATTGAAAGAATTAACAAAATTAATTTAAGATTTAAATAAAAAAAATTATTATTGTTGATAAATGTTTATTGTATAAGAGCTATTTTGCACGCCGAATTTCATCCAGTTAACAACAAATACTTTAATTTTTCATTTATTAATTCGTGGCATTTTATGAAAATAAAGTTCTTATATCATTACAATCAAATACGTCGAATCTCTATATCTCAGGGTCATAACTGGGTTTGATAAAAATGACACTCCAATTAAAACATTAACAATTCAATTCATTGAAGTTAAAGGAATACAAAATTAAAAAACTAGAAACAAAAGAAAACGAATGAAAAGAAAAACGCGAACGACTATACCCTTTAATTATCGTTTACAATTATTAATAATTGTCTTGTACTCACGATAGTACTTCTGGTACCTGTTAGAATTCTTCTTGCTTTAATTTAACACTCACTAAATCAGGCCGATCATTACTCATTGATTCTACACTTTAGAATTTTAATACACGTGGTCGTTGCCCTCTCGTCTCTGCTATCCGGGAATCTGGATTAGTCCACCCTCAGCCGGATGCTGGATGTAGATTTCCTCAAAGTCTCTCGATGTGACAATTAGTTAAATTATTGTAGCAAAAACTTCTGCTTCCAAATTGCGATTTTATGTGTCTCTCCGTCAAACTGTTTACTCGCGTTTTATATAAACTATCATATCTCACCGTTGGATCTCCTGGATAACACTATTCCTTCTTTCATGTTAGCAAATTTTTACTGTGTTATTACTTTATGTGGGCCGTTCTGTCTCGTATCTCATTGCAGACTGCCTGTTCTCCAAACGCGCGGTTTTTCAGTTTCCACTGTTAAACAAAGGAAAAACCCGCCTTTATTGTCACCTTTACGCATTCGTACCGCTAACAATTTAATTATTAAAAACAATTAATGGCCTGGTTAATTGGTATTGCAATATATATGCCTTAATGGCGTCTATTGTTCGGGATTCCAATGCTGTTGCTGCATGTGAGAGATGACATATCTAATGACACTTTCTTGACGAACATTAACGCTGAATAAGTCTATTGTACGGTTGATAGTTTTTTATAAAATATAAATGTTGATACAGTAAGCCTTCAATAATTCTGTAAACATAGCTTGACATATTTTATTCATTTTTTTACGAACATACTTTTAATGATAAATTTAAATACGAAATTAAAAAATGTTTTTTGTGGACTATAACAACGATGAAACTTCTGCAGTAAATTGATACGCATTGAATAAATTTTATTATACAATACCTCTTCCTCCAATTTTTCTCCTGTCTTTTTCATATTTCATGGATCTGTTACTGTCTAAAATTGATTTTATTTTGCATTATTTTTACAATATTTACAGAATTTTAATTTATTGATATTAAATTGTAATTAAAAATTAATAAAACAATTTTGTCTTAGTTATTATAAAATTTTGATCAAAATAAGATGTGACAGTGATAAATTGATAGAGATCCAGACATTACTATTGTTTTGTAATAAACACGCTGGTTCACTGTTCAGCGACGTAAACTCGCTCACTCTCAGTATATATATATATATATATATATATATATATATATATATATATATCACTATCTACCTTGCAGCGTCACAACACACTGTACGCAGTCAGTAGTTTACCATCAAACTTTCTTTCACGTTAATAATCTTTCAGTAGAAGTAATGATAATTTGTATCGGATCGTTATATTAGACTTTGGTTGTCACAATTTTTTTGTGAGGTCAACATCTATTGAATTTGAGTGCCTCTGACATCGTAAATGCAGGTAGACAGACAGTGGTAATTGTTTCATCGGCTGCCAGGGGGTCTGAAGATAGAGAGTGTTTATCCGTCATACAAAGTGATCGTAAGTCGGTATGGTGTGCTTTAGGACTGGAGAACAAAGCCACTGAGATATCGCCAGGCCGCGACCACAGCGCCTAACAGATGGCCCTGGTTAGCCACAGGACTGTGTTCCGGCCTCCTGCTTCCATGGATTTCCTTCTGAGTGCTCCACAGGCATAGCATGTAAAGCTCCCGTCATTCTGCGGCCTCTTCTAACATATGAGGCATAACCAGCCGTGAATTTTGAAAAGCCTCCGCTAAAACGATAACTATTTAAAGGTTGAATAATAGTCACAAAATGTTTTGTTTCTGCAACTCACATTGTTATTTAACTTGGGTTTGTTTCCTTCCGTTAAATCACATATGAACTAGGTGATTCTTTGACTCACATTAATTTCTTCAACGTTATCATTTAGACATATATCTACATAATAATTTCTTAACTATCGAATATTGGTTAAAATATAAAGAATTATAGTAAGAATTTTGAACGATACCATCGAATTTGAGAACGGCGGTTTTTAGTGTGTTTAGTCATTTAATTTAAATACATTTTCAAAAAATATTTAAATTTTCATCCACTTTAGACATATTTTAAAGATACTACTCATCTTCTTATCTTTTCCCGCTTATTAAACGTCCGAAAAATCCCACCTGATACAGGAAATCCCTTCCCTTCTTTCCAGAACAAGGAAAAGCATTTAATCCATAAGATACCTCATTTTCAAAAAAAGAATCGTCAACGGTCATTATCGTATATATAATCGTATAGATATATAGTTGAGATTTACAATGATGTTTGTAGACAGAGAGAATTAAAGTTACATGGGTCTCATAGTTGATCTTCTTATTATATAAACCTGAATACAAAACAGAAAAAGAAAAACAAAAGTTAATTTCTCCGTCAGTTGTGTCAAATGAATATATTTTTGGCCTCATGTTGCGTAATGAAGACGTAAACATACATATTCATGTGAAGTTAAAATGAGGTAAAACACATTTTGCAAAAACGTCGTCAAAGTAGACATTGAATGTTCGACAGTGTTGTATAAGGAATCAGAACTAAGGTTGATGAAATACCTTCATGCATAAGATTTGTAAACAACCTGTAGTTCATCCCTAATATTTGCTTTATTACTAATATATATTTAGTGACTAATATAAACCCAATATCGGGAACATGGTCTGTGAAATAAAAATATATAAAGCAAAGATAAACTGTATGAAATTTTTTAATCAAAATAAATGTCACAAAATATGAGAACAAACAGAATAATAATTTCAGAAACAATACCAATACACTAATATGTCAAATAACCGACTAGATATAATTGGAAATGCTAAGTACATATACAGCATTATATGGGAAAATCACGATCGTTACGTTACGCAATCACTTTTTATAATCGTCACAATTATATGTTACAAATATATATTTATTTATTTCATGGATATTAAAGTGTCTGAAAGTTATTATTGGTAATAAATGAATTAAAAAATTTAAAAGACGAAGAAGACAAGTCCTATTCACTTCGTTAAATGTATTATAAGCTTATCTTTAATTATCAATCCGTAAACTATAATTCATGGTCAATAGAATGCTTGAAACTATGGATAAATAGTAGTACACCCCTTGTGAGAATGCAAATATAATATAAATCAATATTTGTATTTAGTGTTAAAAATTTTCTTCCTCTTTCATCATTCACGATTTAAATTGCTGTACAGTGTAGCCTATGTTCACATTCTCTCTCCACAGAAGAACGATTTAGTTATAGTAACTGAGGAACGTGTTTACATTAATTACGTATTGGCTAATGTAGTGATGCCATGGTAATAAACAAATATGATCTGTTTTGCAAATAAATCAAGTAACGTCAGGCTAATGTCTGCCATTGGAATACATTTTAATACTACGGTTTGTAATTTAAAATAACACGGCAGAAATTATAATCTTTAGTTTGTCAGTGAAACAATCTACCACTTGAAAAAATTTATTTTTATAAATATATAGCAGACTGATCCGATTTAACGTATGTTAATTTATTAATAATTCCAAGCATTTTATCAGTCTAACGTGTGAAAATTTTTGTATTCTTTTGGATAAATTTGAAACTTACATCGTTAAATGATAATTATTTTTTAAATAAAAATAAAAATAAATTTTTTTTTGAAAAAATATGTTATTCGAGATTATTCCGAGATATTTGGATTAATTTTTCAAAATTAATTCAGTCCGATTGATTAAGTGTATTTTATATCAGGAAATCTGAAGGAATACACGAACGAAATAAGTCTGGAATATGAAGTGATATAAAAATAAGAATAATCAGTATACATTAATAACTGAAGAGGTTGCCAGTAACTGCAAACTCTAAAATTAATGAAAGTGTTTTCATATTTATTTATTAAATAGGTATATGATTTAATTTTTAATTTTTTTGTTATTACTTCAAAAGTTTAACAAGTTGTCATTTTCAAGAAGTGAAACAATGGCGTATTTTGTGTCCAAAATATGCTAAACTTTATATCTGATACAAACCTTGAAATATCATTACATTTAACTATAAATTTATAATTGCTTTGAATTCAAAGAATTACAATAAAATTATGCGGGGATTAAAAAATTCCTCGCGTTACTTTGTTTTGGTTTTGCCGATTAATTGTATGAAAATTATCAGTGTGACTAAAATATGAATATTTGGATGAGTTTACAAAGATACGAAAATACGAGGAAACAATGAAAAATGTTTAATTTATACATGAATTGTTACTCATTTATCTGTGTATACTGAATCTCTATAAATTTATCTAGCAAACATACCGTTTAATGGTTAGAAAATGTGTATCATACATTAATTCCAACCAATTGAAATGTGAAATAATATAAAAACTGCTAATGTGTACAGTAACCGGTAATTATCAAAATTTTTCAGACTCTCGTAAATTAGCACATGTTTCTCTTCCCATAAAGACGAACACAGTTTCTTTGCAGTCCGGAAGGTTTTAACTATTTCTACTTTTACATTATAATATTCATTTGCCAAGTTTTCGTCTCGACGATTTAACATTTTAACTTCAAAGTCTTTCTTGTTTTTTAATCTTTATACGCCTTTTACTGTTAATTTGCCTTATTAAGCGTAACTTCCGATTACATAGTTAATCTCTGCTCTTCATTTTATTTCGTGGTTCTTCATATTTTAACTCATAAAAAGGATTACCCGATTAATACTTTTAATAACATCATGATACCATTGTTAACAAATTTCAAAACTAGATTACATATAAATATTTTATACTTACATGCTAAAAATTAATTCAGCTTGGTAACATCATATCTACTTTTCATCAAAAATAAATTGTTGAAAGATCATAAAAGAACTGTCTTAGAGAACTAAAATCCTTAGTAATACGACAATTATTTTATTTCAGTAAAAAATATGTTTCAAAATCAGATAATGATTAAATGTAATAAAAGAAAAATTACTGTTTCTTTGGACAAAAAGAAGTATGTTTGACACTTGATATAAAAAAGCTAGCAAATAAGTGAAAGAAGTAATATGTGTTGATATTAAATGGCACTTGCGTCCGAAAATGAAATTTTAAGCTCATATGTTCATAAACGATTTTTATATATTAAAAATAGCTGTAAAATTTACTACGATATTAAAGGAAAAAATAAAATACTAAATATTTGAATAAAATATACAGAAATTTTAATAATGAATTTATTATTAAAATGAAATGAATAAAATAGATATAAATTGAAGTTGAATATTTTTAAACAGTAAATAAATGCATAGTATGGGAAGACGCCAAGATTCGTGATTCTATATCTAGGTAGGCTTTGAAAGGGGCTAAGTGAGGCAAAATTAAAATACGCATCCATGAATAAACCTGCTTAAGAATGCTGTTAGTATAATAATACATAGTTTATGTAAGAGCAGATTTCTATTACAAAATTAATGACAAATTTATTTGTAGGAGGACAAAATTTGTATTACCCAAATATTACTTATATGTAATTATTTTATTAACATGCGATATAATTTTATTACTTCTGTGAATTATGAAAAATAAATTAAATTCCCAACAGTCGGAACAGTGGGCCACCTGCCTCCTAAACTAGTCGATGCACGGAAAAAGGAATTGTGCGTCCCCACAGCAAACCCCTCTCACGCCATCGGAAGGGCGTGGGACAAGTACTAAATCCCCGACCAACCTGATGCAGATTTTCTAGGGTTTGTCCTGCATCACTTTTACGTGAATGCCGTTAAACCATAGTCCGAGGGCCCTATTTAATTCTTGGTCTACCTTCCGCTACCTATCCGCAACCCCCTCCCTTTAAAATCCCTTCTTATGCTATTAAAGGGGAGTTTCCACCACGTGGATTACCCTCATGTAGCCTGTTACTCTAAAAAAAAGTAAATGATTATTTCTATTGGATTGCTATAACTGTACCATTAAAGTTACTCCTCCAGTCTTTCTTACTTCAGACTCTCTGAGGCCGGTGTGAGCCATTTCGGTCCATTTGTGTAAGGAACTATGATTCGTATTTGTACTCAAAGGAAATGCGCCTTTCGTTTAGTCGAACATAGGCTACCTTCATGTGTATATAATTTTCTAAACCTCGAATACATTCTATAAGCTTTGAGAGTTCATTTGCATTTCACATAATATTATCACAGATTTTAGTGAAAGTAGAAATGAGTCAGCAGCTTGTACTCGTACAAAGGTAGACCTGTAAGCGTTCTGGTTCTTATGTACAAACTCGTCAAGATAACTCACCGAGAACGTCGACACAGCCCAGCTGTTTCTTCATGATGCTGGTGTTGATCTGGCACATGTAACATCCACGGTCCGTCTCCTTAACCTGGCGGATGTGCAACTGCCACGTTTTCTGGTTGTCGTGTGACACACTAACTCTGGAATTGTGAGTCACCACTTTGTCGTGCAGAGCCAGAACCGTCTGGTCCTCTGCTCGTAACCATCCGACCTGTACAAAAAAAAACATTCATCATTACAGTCATTCAGTATTCGATTACATACACAATCTGACGTTAAAATAACGATTTGTAGGATTTGTAGCTACAAGGAAATTTTTGTAAATTTCGGTTTCGTGATGAGCTTTGGTTGAAATGTAAAAAACGGAGAAATTACGTATACATACGAGCTCTAATGAACTGAGACAGATGCATTGAATTCCCCCTCGCAGATAAATATGGCTGACCTGTATGTAAATGAGGAAAGTAGCCTGTTACCCTAAAAAAAATAAATAAAAAAAAGCAGTACTTGGAGAGCTCTTGCGGAGGCTACCTTTGGGGATGCCTTCACATATCTCTGGTTTTTAGAACTAAGGTTCCCACATGCCGAGGCACCTTGGCTTGTTTTGAGAGGTGTATGTTCCGGGGTCGCAGACCTTGGCATACGGTAAGAGTTGTCCGCTATTCCTATTGGAATAGTCGGCCAGCTGCCTCCTAAACTGGTCAAGGCACGGAGAGGGGAAAGTTGTGACCCCACAGGTAACCCCTCTACCGCCATTGGAAGGGTGATGGACAAGTACCCAATGCCCGACCTACCTGATGTAGGTTTTTCTAGGGGTTGTCCTGCATTTCTTTAGGCGAATGCCGGGAAGGATCCTTAAACCATAGCCCGGGGGCCCTAGTTAACCCTTGGCTACCTTCCTCTACCCTTCCGTATCCCCCCTTTCAAATACCTTTCTATGATATTAGAGGGGAGTTGTCACCATGTGGATTACCCTCATGTAGCCTGTTACCCTGAAAAAAAAAAGCAGCAGACTGCGCAAGCCCATGACTTCTGTGGATTGGTGGATAGGTGAAGCTACCCAAAAGAAAACAAACTCAATAAAACTCATTTCGTTATGGATTTTCGGTATCTCATCCGCAATTTTTCCTTAACCTCCCGCAAAGTGTCTACCACTTAAATAATTCTCCCACAGAATCATATAGACGAGTTTCTGAATCATGGATGAACCCTGTACGTTGAAGTCAGCTGTGCTGCGGACAACCATAAATATTCTTCGTTCTAGTGTACCCAATCTTGAAACTTGCGAAAGTTGTTCTCTCACAGGTGAGAGACGCAGAGGGCTATCTTTGGGGATGCCTTTTCCTCTCTCAGTTTTGAACTAAGATTTCTACAAGCTGAGATACGTCGGTGAGTTTTGAGAGGTGTATGTTACGGGGTCACTAACCTTGGGCATACGGTAAGAGTTGTTCCTAATGGAACAGTCGGCCAGCTGCCTTACAAACTGAACAAGGCATGAAGAAGGGGATGCTTCGTCCCCTCAACATCTTTGAATGAGAATAATTTTATTTATCTTTCGTGGCGTCTATACACACTAAAAAATATTTTTTTCATGATTCACCCGTTTTCGTCGACAAATTACGGATAAATAATCAAACACCAAGATATAATATCTTTCAGTTACACCCACTGTTGTGTAATTGTAATAAATTTATAATTGGACAAAAAAGAAATTTAATAAAAATATTTTTATGCAAAAAGGAAACACCAATGATTACTAATGTGCAAATATACTGACTACTTTAATTAGTAGTAATTATTTTTCACTTTCACAAATTGTGGTAACGTCACAGTTCAAAAGATAAGAAACATTCGTGTATTTATAGCCATACTCATCTAAAACCAATAACAAGCAATTAACAATTTATATATATCTGAATATATATATATATATATATATATATATATATATATATATATATATATTAGTAGCAGAAAACATCTTATGATTTAAACTGTGTCGTTACGAGAATAAAATAAAATTCTTGTGAGTCTGAGTACTCATCACTGTTGTAATATAATCCTTATCCATAACACGAGTCTCATAAATAAAATAATATACTAACTATTTGACTTGTATGGAAGCTCTTAAGGGAACTTTCTTTTCTGAGGGCATTGTTTCGTTCCGAGGACAAGCGACATAATATTATGACTTTATCAACTTACTAAAAGACAAGTTTACTGGGCCAGACAGCGAACACTTGTACATTACGAGAATGTTGCCCTCGTTTTCCTAATTGTTATTCGTGTGGGTTTAACTGGTGTCCACAAACCAGACAATGTATTGTCTCACCGGGGCCAATCCCCTTGCCACACTTGTTAAAAGTCCTCCAAATATACATCTGCTCGCGCCACACACAACCATTATAACCACGGGTCTGCATAACTGTTTTCGAAATAACCATTACCAAGCTCCTTCTCCTCATAATTTTATTTCTCTCCTTCGTTCTCTCCCTAATGTATTCTTGAAATAGTAATTCCGGACGCAATGGAGAAATCTATCTGAATTACGAACAGTTCCCTTGTCATCCGTAATACGTTTTATGTTATTATTAAATAGAATATAAAATTTAAATAAATGATCACGTGTCTAAAACTAAGCGTAAAATATTGGAAACTAAACGGGGTAAGTCCGGAGCATCTGTACACCTTTTGTTTCCGGCGCTGTACTCGTCATTGTAAGGTAGTATAACAAAGTGTTTGCTGAATACATGGGAATTAAATATGTTTGGAACGTTAATCTACAAAACGGCATATACCACTGTGATCAAAAAGTAAGGTGAAATTGTCATTTAAAACTCCCGGGTATTAGGAAGGCAGGTAATTTTTTTTTCCTAGATTGGTAATATTTTCCAAGCGTCTGTTTGTTAAAAGGTTTAATTATCTCCGAGTTACACGTGTTTTTGTAAACAACCAAAAGTGAATTTTTCGATTTTTGTAATGGGCGATTTTGTTGAGCAAAGAACTTGCATCAAATTTTGTTTGTGGAACGAATATTCTTGTGCGGACACTTGAAAATGTTGTGGAAGGCCTTTGGTGATCAAACTATGGCACAAAAAAACGTTTATAAGTGGTGTAACGAGTTCAAAGAGGGCCGAGAACGTGTTGAAGACGAACAGCGTTCTGGACGACCATCAACGTCTACCGACGAGGGCCACGTCCAAAAAATCAAAGATTTGGTGCTTAAAAATCGTCGATGGACAATTAGAGATCTCGCTGATTGGCTCAGCCCAAACCATTTTGAAGAATATTTTGTGGCTCAAACGCGTCAAGTCTCGATTGGTGCCCAAAACTTTGCTGTCTGGCTATCAGGACCACTTGAAATGCATCATTACTGCAGACGAGACTTGGATTTACGCATACGACCCTGAAACCACCGACCAATCCAGCAAATATCGTGCAAAAGGTGAATCAAGATCGAAAATCAAGGTCATGTTGACAGTTTTCTTTGATTATCGTGGTGTGGTGCACTATGAATTCCTTCCACCGGGCCAAACTGTCAACAAAGAATATTATTTGAGCGTTATGCGTCGTTTGCGTGAAGCTATTCACCTGAAACGGCCGGAATTTTGGGCGAACAACTCTTGTATCCTTCATCACGATAATTCACCAAGTCATACTGCATTTGTTCTTCACGACTTTTTTGCCAAAAACTCGACTCATATCGTTCCGCAACCACCTTTTTCGCCTGATTTGGCTCAGTGCAACTTCTGGCTATTCAGCAAACTCAAAAGGCCAATGCGGGGACGCCGTTTTGACACGATTGAGGAGATAAAAACCGAATCGTAGAAGGTCTTGAAGGCTATACCGGAAAAAGCCTATCCCGACTGTTTCGAGGACTGGAAAAAGCGTTGGAAAAAATGCGTTTTATCGGACGGGGATTACTTTGAAGGGGATGATATTGATTTGGAAGAATAAATGAAGAATCTATATTTTATAAATAAATTCAACTTACTTTGTGTTCACAGTGGTATATGTTTCGTTTAGGTACCATGAATGAACAATTCTATAGTCTCTGTTATCCACAAATGAATATTAAGTCGAAATTTCTAGTTGACATCCTAATATTTTGCGTAACGCCATTGACGTAGGCTATATATACTTGCTATAGAAGTAAAAAAACGTTGGAGAAAGTAAATTGTGGAATAATTGGAAATGGTTCTACTTGTTTTCATACACATCGCATTATATATTCTGAGAAACTATGGTTCGCATTTGTTAATTTTCTCAGATATCAAATGGTAATTACATTACCTAATCCCCAAATGTTTACAATATTTCACATCATTTCCTAATGATCCATATTATAAATTAAAACTTACTGAAAAATAACCCTGCATCTTGGTATTAGACAATGGAACAATTTGAGAAATTTATCGGCCAGTAACTTAAAAATGTGTCAGGGAAAAGTAAAATTAAAAGAAAACATCTTTTTCTTCCAATAGTTGATTGATTATTTTTTAATTTGTGATTGATTACTATCCAATATACAAATTTTTTTAAAAAAAATTCATGCTGCAGATACGAAAGTGGATATCATGCATAAATAAAATAAGCCTTAAAACCTTTATTTGTGTTGATAAAAAATTATAAAACTTGAACCTAATGAGGTCGCAAATTAAGAGATGAAACGTTGTTAATTTAATAAATTATTTTATCTGGCTTAAAATTGGTTGGTGTTTATTTAATTACCTTATTTGTAACGTTAAATTAAATTTTAATTAAAGATTAACATAAAAATTGTAAGGGAAAGACAAATAAAATATTATACCCATAATATTTTTTACAAATTAACGGTTTATTAATACGAATAAAATTTTTGCATTTTTTATAAGAATTTTCAATATTTTTGGCTAATTTATGATGATAAATGTATAACGTTAAGATAGCACGGAATAAATTTCGTGTTGTTGACTCATGAGCGTCCACAAAATCGAATTTTCTCATTTTAAAAATATTTAAACGTGGCAAAATCAATTATGAATGTTTACATTGTTGGTATTACATTAATTGAGATCGCTGATATGATTTTATATTATAGTATGCGTCGTTTAAAACATAAATTACTTTCAGGTTCTCAGCGAGCGTAATACCAGTTAACGGACGAAGTTAGTATCCGTAGTATATTATTCTATATATGTATATTCCAATATATTAATTTTTATTATTAACTGAATATGTTTACAGTGCCTAAAATTTTTATCTAACACATATACTTCGTATATAAATCTATCTGTTAAACAAATAAAACGTAAAGGTTAAGACTGCAATTGAAAATATTATTTTCTATTTATATATATTATTATAAAAGAAAGTATCTTATTTTGCATCCGCAAGAATCTTTGTGCTGTGTTTACTTATGTTTTATATTTGTTTCAGTAGTTATATGTTATTATTTCTAAATTAAATCCTTTATTTATAACTGTTAGTTTGGGTTAATGGTACTGTTATAATTAAAACTCAGCAATTGCTAAATAAAATTATATTTTTATAGAAATAATAACTGAAAATTGCGTCGAGGATTATAACTTAAGAATTCAGTAAAAATATAATTTTGTGTATTTTTAGTTAATTAAATTGATACTATAATTTTTCTACGTATTATAAGTAATGTTAATTCTGGAAACAAGAAAATAATACTCTTGGCAGATGTGAAAATTAACTTCCATGGTTAGTTCCAGGAAAAGGGTGGTGCAGGAGAATTCATATTTCAAGGGGTTTACATTTATTCCTACTCAGACTGAAAATTACATTTATTGCCCATTTTGTAATCTGGATAAGGATTATTACTATTTACTATATTACATTTTAATTAAATTTTTGAGGACTTAATAAAACAAAAATTTAGAATTTTTGTGAAAATAATTTGCTTAGATACATATCGACTAATTCATGATAAATTACGTGCAGGTTTACGGCTCATTATTTATGTTATAAAATAGGGAGATAATATTTGAATTTCATACTTGAAATTTTTTAAAATTATTTTATTGTTTAAATAATTCAGCCCTACAGATGTATTTATAAAATAATTCTCGTGTCCGCATTAAAAAAATATTCTATAATTATAGACAATTCTGATACTGCAACCAGTCTAAGAGAGACAAATTTGTTTATATAAAAAACTAGCTGGGTGCCCGGCGTTGCCCGAGATGTCATTTATCTATAACCATCCATAAGACTTCAATTTTGGTTACTTTTGCGCTATTTTTATGTAAAGTTCCTCGAACCCTATCCCTAAATGTGCTCACCTCCCATGCCGAAGGGGGATGAAGTCATTGACTAAATATATCGGCCGTTTTTACATGTTAGACGATGACCACCCCCACAAATATGCGATAATGAAAAAGAATGTGTTCCACGCAAAAATCGGCCGATTACATTGCCGAAAATGTATTCCCCCGCCCAACACCTCCCAAACCCGTCGCGTTACCCCCCCAGGGTTGTCACAATTAGATTCAGCGACATTCATAGTCTCGGAATTGATTCGATTCTCGGTTGTTTTTGCAGGATTTTATTTAACGTACCTCCACGCCACCCCTAAGCTTGCTCCCCTCACAGGGGTTAAATTATACACAAACAACATCGGTATAAATACTTTCAAAGTAATTAACCCCAGGAAATAATTATCGCAAATATCGACCGTTTAACATGTTTGAAATTTTTCACCCCCGACCACTCCCGCTTCGGGGACTTAAACGGTCAAGTTTAATGTCATAATTAAACTCAGTGACAATCCTGATAGTTTCTGGTTTATTTTTATGTAATGCTACTTCACGCCCACCCTTAAGGGTGCACCCTTATGAGTCCGAAAGGGGTTGAAATTATTTACAGAGAACATGTAGGGAAATTTTATTAATCTAATTCATCCCGAAATATATTTAATCGACGCAAAAAACAGCCGGTAACTCATACCAACCCAGCCGATACCCGCGCGTTGTCCAGATTGTCATAAATAAATTCAGCGACATCCATTACCTTCGATTTGACTCGAATCTCGGTTGTTTTCCCGTTATTTTCAAGGAAATTAATTAAACTCTGTGAAAATCCCGATAGTTTCTGGTTTCTTTTTATGTAATGCTACTTCACGCCAACCCTTAAGGGTGCACCCTTATGAGTCCGAAAGGGGTTGAAATTATACAGAGAGAACATGTAGGGAAATTTTATTAACCTAATTCATCCCGAAATATATTTAATCGACGCAAAAAACAGCCGGTAACTCATACCAACCCAGCCGATACCCGCGCGTTGTCCAGATTGTCATAAATAAATTCAGATACATCCATTACCTTCGATTTGACTCGAATCTAGGTTGTTTTCCCGCTATTTTCAAGGATATCCCCTCAAGCCCCACCCCTACATGCCTACAAACAACATCAGTAGAAATACTATCAACGTCAATGGTCCCGGCATTTATTTATTCCACGCTAATATCGATGATTTAACATGTTAGAAAATTTCCATCCCATCCACTCCCGCCCCTCGGGGCTAAATGGCCAATTTGACGCTATAATTGAAATGGACGACATCCATAACCTTTGATTTGACTCCAATCTCGGTTGTATTCGCGTTATTTAATTGCAGCGTTCCTCCAACCAACACCTAAAAGTGCTCTACTGATAATCCCGACCCGCTTTTGAGGTGGTAGACGCGTCTCACCCCAACAGTCGGTATAAAACACTATCATTATTTGTGACCCCTAAAAATTATTATCCGACTAAAATATCGGCTGTTTTAGAATGCTTAAATATTTCAACCCCCGTCCACCCCCACTTCTGGGGGTGGTAGATATGTCTCACCCCGACAGTGTTTGTTTCCTGGTCGTAAAGAACACGTGTACGAAATTTGGTGAAATTTGCTCTACCGGTGTAGATTTGTATAACGAACATACAAACATACAAACAAACATACATACACTTTTTTTTATTTATAAGATTAAACGTCGTTATTAATGGAAACAACATCGGTTAAAATAGTATGAACAACACCACCCCTAAATCTGCTACTTTCCCGTGGTGGAAAGGGTTGAATTTTTACTCATATCACATCGGTAGAAACACTATCAATCTAGTTTACCCATAAACACATAACATTTTGGCAGTTTTCGAATAATAGACAATTCTCACCCCCAGCCATAAGCAAGCTCACCACTAATGTCTAAAGGGATTTATATTTTCAACAACATCCGTTGAAATAGTATTCACGTAATTCTCCTCCAAGAACGCGCAAGAACTGACTATTTATCTTCCCTTCCAACCCCCACCCTTTCGGGTTAAATGGGCAATTAAAAATATTTATCCGAAGTAAACTCACTGACATCTATAACCTTCGATTTGACTCCAAACTCGGTTGTATTCGCGTTATTTTTCTGTAAAGCAACTCCACCCCAAACCCTAAGGGTGCCCTTTTCCCAGGGCGTAGGAGATGAATATTATATTCAGATAACATCGGTAGAAACACAATCAATATATTTGACCCCGAAAATATTTATCCAAATCTAATACCTGCTGTTTTAGCATGTTTAAGTATTTCAACCCCCGTCCACCCCCGCTTCTGGGGTTGGTAGACGCGTCTCACCCCGACAGTGTTGTTTTCCTGGTCGCAAAGAACCCGCGTACGAAATTTGGTGAAATTTGCCCCAGCGGTGTAGATTTGTATTCTCCACCCCAAACGCTAGGGGTGCTCTTTCCCCAGGGTGTAGAGGTTCAAAATTATATTCAGATATCATCAGTGGATAGACTATAAATATCTTTGACCCCTAAAAATATTTATCCGACCGAAATATCGACTGTTTTAGGATGTTCAAATATTTCCACCCCCGCTTCTGGGGATGGTAGACATGTCTCACCCCGACAGTGTTGTTTTCCTGATCGCAAAGAACCCGTGTACGAAATTTGGTGAAATTTGCTCCAGCGGTGTAGATTTGTATTCTCCACCCCAAACGCTAGGGGTGCTCTTTCCCCAGGGTGTAGAGGTTGAAAATTATATTCAGATATCATCAGTGGATAGACTATAAATATCTTTGACCCCTAAAAATATTTATCCGACCGAAATATCGACTGTTTTAGGATGTTCAAATATTTCCACCCCCGTCCACTCCCGTCCACCCCCGTTTCTGGGGGTGGTAGACATGTCTCACCCCGACAGTGTTGTTTTCCTGGTCGCAAAGAACCCGTGTACGAAATTTGGTGAAATTTGCTCCAGCGGTGTAGATTTGAATTCTCCACCCCAAACGCTAGGGGTGCCCTTTTCCCAGGGTGTAGGGGATGAAAATTATATTCAGAAAACATCGGTAGAAACACCATCAATATCTTGGACCCCTAAAAATTATTATCCGACTAAAATATCGGCTGTTTTAGCATGTTTAAATATTTCAACCCCCGTGCATCCCCGCTTCTGGGGGTGGTAGACATGTCTCACCCCGACAGTGTTTGTTTCCTGGTCGTAAAGAGCACGTGTACGAAATTTGGTGAAATTTGCTCTACCGGTGTAGATTTGTATAACGAACATACAAACATACAAATATACAAACATACAAACATACAAACATACAAACATACAAACAAACATACAAACAAACATACAAACATACATACACTCTTTTTTATTTATAAGATGTAGCTATTAGACCATGGGAAAACATTTTCAATACACGGTATTTGTTGATTTTACCGCATCGTAAATTGAGAAAATTGCGACCAGAGCACTTAAATAATTAAATAGTGTGTGGAGTAATTATTGTCCGATAATTTTATTTCATTTAAATCGTTTAAATATATGGTGGAGTGTATTCGAGAGTCATTTTGGTACCTGTGAAGGACAGTGACTATCTGGGAAGCAAAGGTGTTAGGATCGACGCCGAGGTGTAATTTAGGCTTCTTCTATTGGTTTAACGGAAAGTTTCCTTATTGAAGGGTCTCTCTTTTTTTCATAAATTATTTATGAAATAAATAAATCGTTTCCTATTTTTTTTACAAAAATTATAATGTTTTAAATTATGTTAAAAACGGTATTCATTACATTTTCCGCCAAAGTGAATTTTATATTCATGAAATAGAATATTGTATGATAATCTTTGGCTTTAATGGTAGCCTGTGTGTTAAAACAACCTGATAACATTTGTTATATCTGCATTGTGATGATTTTGGATACAACTACAGACCAGTTTATGTTCAACAATATTAATGTATAATATTAAAATTTATGTTAAAATTAGTCATTGAACTTGACTATATGCATGATTTTATATTTAAGAGACACGATTTAGATTATGGTCTGAATGTTCTCCAATAAGGTATTTTAAGTCGTTTCAGTATTGATAACAAATTTGTGCTATATAATTCTTTTATTAGTGATACAAAATTAATTTTCTAGTCTCCTATCACGTCGTGTAGAAAAGGATATTATCTAAGTTGGGAGATGAATAGAGGGTATTGACTAATCTAATTATGATTATATTAAGGGAAATAGAATTATACAGTAAAATATATTCCATCGTTCTTTGAACTGACCTAGTCGAAATATATTCCATGGTTCGTGTATCATGAATCTATAAATTTAATGTATTCAAATTTCATATTATACATTTATTCCTATCCAAGCTACTATATTGTTTAATTTGTTTTTAAACGAATAACTCATCTCATTCACTAAATAACAGCAGATGGGTGTCGGATTAACAACATAATTATCAAATACGCTCCCGTTTTATACAACTGTCAAGAGTCAAATGTCACATTACATATTCAGATTTAGCTCCCATTAAGAATGCATGTTTACACAAATTTCATTACTCTTCACAATACAGCGCAAAGGTAATACAATAACACAGGGATATTATTTTCTCATTAATTTTTCATGCTGTATGCAAATTGTTAATTAATTTTTAAGCACATGAATAATTGAGAGCTCGTGTTTTGACTCCTGTATTGAATTTAAGGCAAAAATTTTAAATATGATATTATGTATGATTTCTAATTAATACGCGGCTTTCAAAATAAGTTGATATACGAGGAGAAACTAATTGATGTTTTGAATTAAACGTGAATCATGAATATTTTCTTAACCAATAAGCCTTATTATGACATGTACAATAACTGAAACTGTTAACGCAGGCTGTAAACAAATTAGTGTTAAAAATTGTAAGGATATGCTCAACAGTCATTGAAATATGACTTAGCAGTGACTAAATATAGGTATGTTTTTTTAAACATGTTTGTCTAATTTTAATAAGCTAAATTGTTTACGACTTTGAGATTTGGGTAACACGGCTAGGGCGTGGATGTTGTGTGTGTGTGTGCTTCCAAACTGAGAAACCCCCACTCCTTAGTTCTCCAACATAGAAATGCAACATAGTTCAAAAACGCAGTTGGTGCGAGTATAAATAAATAATTAAATATAACAACACGTTATTGTTACTTAAGCTGAGGCATCTCTACCTGTTTTGAGAAATGTATGTTTTGGGGTCATTGATCTTGAACATACGGTAAGAGTTGTTGGCTGTTCGGATTCGAACAGTCGGCCAACTGCCTCCTCAACTGGTCGAGGCACGGAGAATGCTGCGTCCCAACACAAACCCGTCTTCCGCCATCGGAAGGGCGTGGGACAAGTACCCAATGCCCGACCTACCTGATGCAGGTAATCGTCTTGGCGAATGACGGGTAGGACCCTTAAAATATATAGCCCAGGGGCCCTAGTTAATGCTTGTCTACTCTTCCGCATCCCCCTTTCCCATCCCTTCCTATGCTATTAAAGGGGAGATGCCAACATGAGGGTTACCCTCATGTAGCCTGCTACTAAAAAAAATATTGTTAATTAACTATGGAAACCAAACAAGTTTTCTTCACAGATGGACCGAGTTAACGTTAAAAATTTAGAAAATTCATAACGATTTAGTCATGTCTGAACCTGAATAAGGTACAAATAGGTACTGAAACGTTTTTGTCATTTTAATATCAAGCTTTTCAATAAATGTCTATTGTTAATTATAAACATAAAATATTTTATATAATTGATAACAGACGTTATATTAAAATTATTAAATTAATAACGTTGTTTTGCAAAAGAATGATAATTCAGTTGGAAATAAAAAAAAAGTAGTAGGGCTGTTGTTAAAATAAGTACAATTTTAATATTTTTCTACTGAAGTTTCGATTTTTACCGTGCGCGATAACATCTTCCACTCATTAGGAAACCAAGCGTATTTGCAAAGCAACGTCACGTTGAGTTTTCCTTTCGTTAGAGCGTTTAAATATATTCAATGTAATTGAACATCCCGTCGACTGTGAAGACACTGATTCGTTGTAAGGATGGTTACGCCAGCAAACATTCATCGGCAATTGTGTGAGGTGTATGGGGAAGTAATGAATGATGCCGACCTCCAGTGGTGTAGGGGTCAGCGTGAAAGTCTCACATCACAGAGGTCCCGGGTTGTAATCCCGGCGATTGTGCACTCGTCAAATGAGTTCCCATACCGAGTCACTAATAACAAGAGCTTTTGATGCGACTGTAAATAAATCAATAAAAAATAATCGAATGGTGAGGAAGTAGATTAAATAATTTAAACGAAGGTCGTGAAAATGTGCACGCGGTGCAGCCGACCGTCTGTGATCATTGATGATGTATTGTAATGCCAATTAATTAGGCCATTAATTGTTTGGATAGAAAATTTGAATTTTTTGAGAAATCCATTATAGCGGTGTGATCGAACAAAGCGACAATGGAAAAGCGAGCTCACTTGCTTTGTCGAAAAGTAAAAAATGACGTATGCGCGCTCAAATTCGAGAGAGAACTAGAAGTCAGTTCTCGGAAAAAACATCGTGAGGAGCAGAACAAGTAATATAACTGTTAGTTAGTGCGCGGACATTTCAGAAAACGGAACATATAAAACTAGAGCAGAGACTAGCCGCCGTTAATGTATTATTAAACAAAGTTGTGAATTGAAGACAAAGTAAAAACATTCACGGAAGTACTACATCGTAAATATCGCTAAGTAAAGGCAGTTTACGTCTACAGCCATACAGGAAAGTCTAAGACAGTTTACGTCTATAGCCAGCCAGGAAAGGAAGTCAGCAGTTTACGTCTATAGCCAGCAGGAATAGTAAATTTGCAGTTTAAGTCCAAAGCGGTAAAAGACTAACAAATCTACGAATCATAGGATTCGTATAAGGCAAGCAGACATCAGATAGCTGACATTCAGGAGGATCATCCGAATTCCTGTGAGCCTATAAATTTTGACTTCAATAGTGTAAAATCTGTGAGTCGACTTTTAGAATCAGTGTATAATTTTGCAATAGTGTACTTCCGAAGCCAAAAAGAATTCTGGGACCAGCTGGACAGATGTAAGTAACAAAACCAAAACTAATGATTAATTGTAAACGTAATTAAATGATAAAGTAAGATTTCGTTCTCTTTTAATTGTCAATCAAAGTAAATTCCTTTCCTTTTTAATTTCTTTCTATCGACATATTGTTTAGTTAAATGTTAACTGTTTGTTAATAAGATTTTAAAATCAGCTTGTTGCGTCCATTATCAAACCCAATCAAGGCCCTGAGAGAATGAGATCTCAAATTTTGTGTTTGTAATCATCTTTTGTTGTCACAAAATAAATAAATATTTTGTTTATTAATTTCGATCTTTTCATTTAATAAAAGCCTTCCTAAATGGAATCAGTACACTTTGACGCTTCACGTGAGGCAAATTCATTTAAATTCATTAAATTATTAATTAAAGCTCAATTGTTGTTTATTACAATATTTAGACTTTGTCTTCACATTTCCCGCAAATTTCAAGGTCAGTCCTCTACAACATTGTAACGCAACTCTCCGAATAAGTAAAATAGTGCTTAATATAGGTGCCCAAAAATATTGCTGATGAATGAACAATTCTACCATTTTACCAGATTTGGTGCCAATGGATTTTCATCAGTTTCTTCGTCGGAAGACATTCCTTGGTGGAAAACTTTTCAACAACGACAATGATGTGAAACACGTAGTGAAGACTTGGCTTTCAACACAGGCGGCATCTTTCTTTGACGAAGGCTTACAAAAACTAGTTTTCCGATACGAAAATTGACAGAATACATGGAAAAGTAGTGTTAGGTGTAATGTAATGATTGATACTAAAATATCTGGAAGATAATGTTCAGTTATACTTTAAATTAATATGGGTTATTACTTTAAAACAAACCCTCGAATTAGAGATGGAAAGGAAGCTCAGGGATGGCCAGTTGACGGGTCTTCAGATTGATAGAAAATTAAGGTGGACTATATATATATATATATATATATACTTTCTGGGAAACTCAGTTCTGCATGATCCTAAATGCAATTTGTTGATATCCACAAAACGAAAAGGGTGTGCTTTGCGTATTTTCATTCCCTTATGTGTTATGACATTACAAATTAAGGCAATTGCTCCAGGGGCATCGAAATATTCAAAGAATACTTTCTAATGAATCAGGATGTAAACCGTCTTTCAAAAGACTGCAAATATTAACTCTTCCCAGCGTGTTTATTGACGAAAATTTAATGTTCGTAAAGTGGAACACAAATGGTGAGTCTCACGATTGAGATATTAGAAATCGCTCAGCTCTAAGATCTTTGTTCTCTACGGGAGAAGTATTCAGTATTAAGGGATAGTTTTATACAATAGTCTTCCTCCAGATGTAAAGAAAAATAATAACTACAAGAGTTTTGGAATTAAATGTAAAAATATTCTACTGAAAGGCGTGTTTTACTCAGTACAGGAGTTTCTTGATTGTTCCCCTAAAAAGTAATTATTTTTTGTTATACTGCCGAATTGTTGATGTGTAGCTCATAAAACTGCTTATTTCATAACTTGCTTAGTCTCTGTGGATCTTTTCTGCTCTTTTGTTTCTTGCATGTCCGGCCAGGAGTTTCTACGGAAGGACAGATTCCTCGTCGCTCTGCTTCGTGACGTGACTGTTCCTCCCCCCCTTGTGTGCGGGTGTCAAGTTTTGTCTTTATTCTTGTGTGATGCGTAATTTTATATTCTATGATGGTTAATTCTCGAAATAAAAGTTTTTTACCTAGTGCGTATTGGCTTTTTTTAGTACTGTAAATTTTATATTATAGCCTTAATATAGTTAAAGAATTATTATTATTACTATACGGTTCTTTTACTTATGTTGGAGAGAAAAATTTGTGTTCCCGATTTTTAGTATTTAAATGTTAGCTTCTAATTGTTTATAATTTAACATCCAATAAATATATTATTATTTTATGTTATGACGTACCCTATTTCCTCATACGAGGACTAAAGGAATAAAATAAATCAAATAAAAAATGCTTCGGGATATATATATATATTTATATATATATATATATATATATATATATATATATATATATATTAATAACCAATTAAATGTTTAAAAATTAAAGGATTTAAATAAAAACAAGAATTTAAAATGTTTAAAAAACAAATTTTATCTGAGTTTAAATTTTACAAGTTGATATTGTTGTGACACGGCTTAATTTTAAGGGCCGCCTATCGGGCTTCCAATAAAGATAGTTACAAAATGACAATTTAAATCTTACAATGTAAAATATTCCTGACTTAAATAATTATTATTTTAATGAAATGATTGAAATTTGAAATCTGACGATAATTATATTTACGCTATAAGCTTTGCAATGAATAGAATTATTTTTTGTCTACTTTACCCTTATCTGTTCATCTTAGCTCGATATAACTTGAACGCATCACAAAAAGGCCATATTTCACTGAATTTAAAGATGTTTTAGTTTTAAAACGCAAATAACTTTCTGCTCTTAACTGCTGGTAACGTTGTTTGAACAATCAACCGTTAACGGCTTTATTCTCTAAAACTTTGATAATTGATAATGGCAATAGACGAAATATTACAAACTGTCGACTTGCAATTCCAAAACCCGGGGTTTTTTAATATAACATTTGTCTGCCTTCTAATCACATTTGCTCAATCATGGTACCAGGAACTCTGAATTCCGTCTCCTAAAAACACACCTTTCGTTATCCTGGTCCAAGCAACTCTGAATTCTTCAGTGCTGTGTGAGGCAACAATGCAACTCTAACAAGCATGTATTATAGGTCCATATTATTGTAGACAATCATTAAGCTATAATGCTACGGCCTCATATTTACGTCATCGATAATGAAAATAGTAAAATTTTATTTATTAAATAATTACATATTCGTAATTACCACATTATATATATATATATATATATATATATATATAAATATTAGTTTACATAAAACGAGAGTAAACAGTTTTAACGGAGAGGCTCAAATAATAAGCGCAAATTTGGAAGCAAAAGGTTTTGCTTCACACAGACTGAATTAAATTTCGCATAGAGGCATCAAGGAGACCTAGGTCCGAGGGCTGACTGAGGGGCGGCTGATCCAAAGTTCCAGATGGCAGAGAACAAGAACATCGAACGAGTGAATTAAAATTTTATTGTGTAGAATCAGTGAATGGCATTTTTAGTGAGTGTTGTCCTCAAGCTCCAAGAATCAGATCTGGTACCAGAAAGACAATTCGTGAGTACAAATCAATTATTTTAAAATCTTAAAACGAGGATTTAAGGTAGAAGTCAGATTTCGTTCGTTTTTATTTTCAATTAGTTTCTTTCATTTCGTTTATTTTCATATTGTATTAAGTTAGCTTCAATGAGTTTGAATTGTTAATGTTAGTTTATTATATTGGATTGTTTTGAATATCAAACCCAGTAATTAATGGCCCTGAGATGAAGTGAATTTCGACGTATTTGATTGTAAAATATAAAGTTGTATTTTTCCTAGAACGCTACGAATTGCAAAATTGAAATAAAATATTGTTTGTTAACCTTATGAAATTCGGCGTAAAAAGAAGGGATTACAATTTGTACTTAATTAATTCTTTTAATTAAGTCCACCTTTTTAATTATCACAATATATATATATATATAAACTGAACTTAAAGCTTCTAATGTTGACTATGTTTCTAATGTTTATTCCAGTGTGAAATAAATATATATATATATATATATATATATATATATATATATTTATTTCACACTGGAATAAACATTAGAAACATAGTCAACATTAGAAGCTTTAAGTTCAGTTTAAATATACATTGTGACACGAATGTATTAAGTAGAATCTAAGACTCCTTATTTGTGTTTTGTTTCTTTGGCTCCTTTATATGTTACTGTGGCAACATATCCTTAAGTCATCATCCTGCTCGTCAGTAATAATTTTCTTTGGAGGTTATACTTGAGGAAGTCTGTCGATTGGCAGACGATAGTCGTATATTTACTGTTTTTAAATTGAGATATTGTCTATAATTGGCCGCTTTCACGTTTTTATATTAACAAACATTTATGTTGTTCCTTATGCAATATGTTACATCAGACATATATTGACCCTAATATATTCCTAATTTGATATCAGTTGAATAATGCGTACGTGAAACCCCAGGATCGAGAATTTATAGCTGTGAGAAAAATATCACTGTCTATTTCAAAGAAGCGAGCTACACGTTCATCTCCGCAGTTATATAAAATATACGATTTTAAATAATAATACACGATTTTTCCACTTTATTGGCAATCTAGTCAACATTAAATAACGTATGCAATCAGGTATTGTGATTAATAAATGTATTCTAATTTCACAAAGAACTCTGATAAAGTATAATTTATTTACATTTTTAATTAATTAGTTAAATTATGTCAATATAGTTAAATACTAAATAAATAAACTGTGTAATTTCTTTAAACGATTTTATTATTGTATAATTATCTGCAGTATTGTTACAGCACATAATTTATTTACTTTTTATATTTTTAGGGATATGCTACATAATTATTTGATACAATAAAATTGTTTGTTAAATTTACTAACATGTTTATGTAATTATTAAATTTATCAAAGACATCCCCTAAATCTAATTTGCTGTGTACAGGTAGTTTCCCTAGTTACTTTCTACTTAACGCTATCAAGCAGTTCACTGCCTGTAAATTTACGTAATGCCATTAACGAGCGTAATATATTCAGCAATAATGATAGAAGCGGCTTTGCTGTTGAGTATGGTACTCGTTAAGGAGAGGGTTGAAGTTCGATTATTCCGTACAGTAATTGAGAGTTGAGTTCCCATAAATGGTTCACTCAATCAGTGCAAAAATGTTCCAATAGTGTACGCCATATTCTTAAGCGGCCACTATATGCGTCTATTTTGTACGTTATGAGAATGGGAGGATTCACTATTGGTATCGTACCAGGTTATTTTAACTAGGTTAAAAATTTACATTGTTTTGTGAGCATACTAATGTATTTTCATTTTTAATGATAAATTGAAAATTAAATTAATATACTTCAATCTTTGGCAACGTTTCAACATTTTATTCTTAGGTAACTAATCCCAATTGAACTGTATAATTAAAGAAACACTCTTCTATTTCAGTATAATTTTTTTAAGTCTCAGAATAAATTTATAAATTAAATTAAAAGCTTTATTTCAGGTAGAAGTTATTATTCGCAATAATTAAACTCTTTTTACAGAGCCAATAGTGATTAAAATGTAATTAAAATACCATACCAGTTTTTGTACAAATAATTACAAAAGTTCAGTATTTTATTGCAACATTTTTGTACTTTACTACCTTCTATAAGAGCTTTTAATTTCGTAATTGATCATACGACAATAGAGAGCGGGAATATTGATGTCCTATTGTGTTTGACATCTTCCCCGTCGCCAACCTTTAAAGTTTGATGGACCCTTTGTTCTTGTTCTCGGCTCAAAGACTATGACGGTACGGAAATTAATGGAAAGTGATTGAAAAAAAAGGAAATTATGAAACACAATGAAAACTAATTTAATGAATAGAATATAATCTCTAAATCTATAAGACTTCAATAGTAAACCCTAATGTAATGGCGATAGTTAATAATAATGAACGTTTAATGTTATAAAATTAACGAACGATTTTTATATATGTTTGTAATACATATTTACTTAATTACGTAGTTAACTGGTATATCAAGAAATAATTTTTCCTTTCAACTTAACTTATAAATTAACACTAAATTTTTCATCTGTAGATTTTTGTGTATCAAAAAATTCTTCTGAACATAAATACACTCACTTTTTTTGTGGAAATTTACCTTAGGTGTGCCCAACAGTGTGACATTAATAAATTGTCTGACGTAGTTATTTAACTACATAAATTTCTTAACTCAACAGATTTCTAAATTTCGGCTATCAATACAATTTCACTTAGTAAATTTCACAATAATCGGAATTCACCTAATTGAGGTAATCTTTATTTGTTAAGGTTAATTGATTAACCAAATTCTACTTCTAATTTTATTTTAAATATTCATCGTGAATAACTGACTTTGTAATTTAGTTAACATTGGCTTATAGTAATATATAAAACTTATGATATATAAATAATATTTCAAAAAACCAAACAAGATAACGGAATCTGACTGATACCTTTAATCTTCATTTCAATTTCTTACCGATTTTTCCTTTAAATAAACTTTTTTAGTGAGTTGTGTCGTTAAGCTCAAAGAATCACTAGTTCTCGTTGTTATTCCACCTGGAATTTTGGGATCAGCCGCTCCCTCGGTCAGCCCTCGGACGTATGTATTCTCGATGCCCTTTTATGCGAAATGTTATTTAGATGCTTCCTAGGTCAGCCTCCTCTGTCTCTCGAAACGTTTGCCGGACTGGACTTCCGTACGAGCGCGCGGTTTCCAACAACTATCGCCGACAAAGAGCCGTGATTGCTGCTTTCAAGAAATGTACCGCAAACAATCCAATTATATTAAAACAATTAATGGCCTCTTATTAGTATTACAATATATATATATACTCTGAAATTTGGCTTTTTTATATCATTGATACGATAAATGAATTTCATACTTGTTAATTGTGTTAATTTTAAGTCATACATTTAGTACTTTGACTTTCGTGTAATGACTTATTCTGTTTTATAAAATAAACAATACTAATTTTAATAAGTAATCTACTTTAATTTAAAATCGTACAGCCGACCTACGCCTATGTCAAGCACAGCGTTAGGCTAAATTTAGTTCCGATTGCGTCATGTGTAGCTCGGTAACACATTTCCTTTCGAAATTAATGCGCGAGTAGTAAAAGTATAATGGATATTAATTAGCGACACATGTTTTAGTTACATTAGGATTTAACTAGCCATCAACTACTAACTGATTTTAAAGATGATCCCGATTGATATTACAACATTCCCCATATCGAATGATGTAATGCAAGCTGCTGACCCAAAGGGGTATACTTTCTACTGATGCTGCTGGAAAGACGAATATAATTTCATTTTACTAACCTAAATGTAGGATCGTCTTTATTTATTTATTTTGTTTCCCACTCTAATATTTTCGTTTCATTTCTGAATTGTTTCCAGGTTCCTACTCGCCGTTTATTCTTACTCTTGCTCCGTTATTATTTTACATATACATTTGGACGGTAAATGAAAAACAATATTTTTATTATCACTTTCAATAATTACAATGGCATAGAAGAGTATGAAAGTCAGCAATATTTAGAACTCATGAGGTTAACAGTAAATAATAAGGTAGCCTTAGGGAAGTGTTTTTAAAAGTAAACAACTTATAATCACTTCAATTCCCGCAGGAATTTGTACACAATTCGGCTATAAGAAAAAAAGCAGTAGCTGATATTCAGTTTGTTCTTTGAATTTTTTTTTACTATACAACAAATGTTTGGTTCCATGAACTAAATTTTTATATGAATACTATCTTATACTATCCTTTTAGGGATTGGGATTAGAGTTAAACAAGGCCTTCATTGCTGTATTATTTTACTTTCTCCGTATAAAAAAATTACATTTATTGGCAGTTGAACGTAGAAGGAACATCGCAAAAAAAAGTACGAACGTGAGAGCTGAATTTGTCAATTATAATCAATCTTTAGAAGGGAGGTTAAGTGACAACGTTTAAAACGTTGTGGGACTCAATAAATATTAATAATATTTGTTTAAGAAAATAAGAGTTCATTATACAATGAATATTTGTAAATTACTGAGGAAAATGTCAACGCACGAAAATTACCACGCATCCTATCAGAGATAATTGACGTAATTGACACACGACATGACGAAGCAAACAGAGACTCAATGTAATGAGACGGAAAGAACTAGGAGGACGTCGATTAACTTGTAGACTATGTACACGATGAGAATATATAAGAGTATGGAAGTCAGCAATATTTAGGACTCGTGAGGTTAATAGTAAATCATAAGGTAGCCTTAGGGAAGTGTTTTTAAAAGTAAACAACTTGATAATCACTTCAATTCCCGCAGGAATTTGTACACAATTTGGCTATGAGAAAAAAAGCAGTAGCTGATATTCAGTTTTCTCTTTGAATTTTTTTATTATACAACAAATATTTGGTTTAATGAACAAAATTTTTATATGAATACTATTTTATAGTATCCTTTTACGGATTGGGGTAAGACATTACGAGCATTAAATTTTATTTTAGAGTAAAACAAGGCCTTCATTGCTGTATTATTTTACTTTTTCCGTATGAAAAAATTACATTTATTGGCAGTTGAACGTAGAAGGAGCATCACAAAAAAAGTACGTACGTGAGAGCTGCATTTGTCAATTATAATTAATCTTTAGAAGGGAGGTTAAGTGACAACGTTTAAAACGTTGTGGGACTCAATAAGTATTAATAATATTTGTTTAAGAAATTAAGAGTTCATTATACAATCAATAGTTGTAAATTACTGAGTTAATATATTCGTAATACGGTATAATTTTAAACTCCAAATTAATCTACTTATGAGCACAGTAGATAAAAAAGAAGCTGGAGGTTTTATGTAACACAACGAGTGAAAGGAAGTCGGCCAATTAAAGAGGATATAAAATGTTCTTTAGTACATTATTACGTGCCCGGAGTTCATTTTGCCACTAATGTGGATTAATGCATGGTTACAGTAAAGCCTTAAACTACTTGAGGGTAAACCACGTGTACAGCGGTTTTTATTTCAAGCAACAAAAAAAAAATCTGATTCAGGCATTGTTTGCAGGAAAAACGATGGAATTAAATCTCGTACGGAATGTGCAAAATTTCTCTCATTAGTTTCAATTTGCACACCTCGCCGAGTATAATTAAATATACTTTGCAGTTGGGCAGGCTCATGTGCTGATTCTGTTTATTAATTCTGCGTCTGTCATCTCCTCCGCGCGTGGTGCAGTCTTGTTTAACGGACAAATGTTTGCGGAAGGCAACTTGATTAAGTATAACTCTGCGTCTGTTCTGCGTGTTTTGCGTGAATGGCGCCATAATCACGCTTGCCGCCTGCTTCAATTACTCTCTCGTGAACCACACTGGAGCATCTAGATTTCATCCAGTTCAACCATATCGGGCTTTGCCGCTGATAAGAAGCCTGCACGCGAAACAAAAGGAACGGCATTTAACAGTACCCGTTGGAGAACATTTTTTTTGGAGGCGCCAGTGTAACATTTGAAGTCATTTCTTGAGAGAAATGAATCAATAATTCCTAATTCCTTTAATGAATAGTGTTCGGCAAATTAAGTTGTGACTTTTACAAGAAGGAAGCTATAAATATCCAGGCGATGAGATATTACGTAATGTGAAATTTAAAAGCAAATATTTTAGCTTGAGAAGAAAAATAAAATTTATTAAGGTATTGATTAATATGACAATAGAATACTACGATAAATATGTTTAAGCATTTAAGAGTCGATTCATAGGTTATAAACCATTTTATCAGCAAGGTTCTTATTTGTTTGACCAAAATTTTTGATATTTTTACCAATGAACCTTTATAAAACTTCACTTCTTGAGTTCGGTCACACTGCTTTTTAATGTTCTAGAAATAATATCTGTAACAGAGACGCGGTAGCTTTGGTTTGAAATTAAATGATATTGGTGGATTCATTTTAGAAGTATTATAGTTCTGATATTCCGTCGATTAAATTCTCTCTCTCCTCCCTCCATCGCTCTCTGTCTCTGTCTCTCTCCCCTCGTAGCGCAGTTTAGTATTTTTCTGAGCAGGTGCTATCCCCTCACCATGCTCAGGCAAATAGGTTCAGGATGCGCCTAGAGCTTGACCTCATTATATCGTAGTTTTGTGTGTGTGCGTGTTTATTTCGCGCTGATCGTGGCAACGTTAGATTAGCTTTCCCTTTCTCAAAATGCACCACTCATCTTCCTTTATGACTCTTGTTATTTTTCATCTACTTCGTAAACATACCATCGCATATATTCCGTATTCGAAAAATATACCCTGTATATTTATCAGTCAATTCCAGACCGTTTCCGGAAACCGCGTACTTAAATATTTTAGAAATACAAGAAAAACCATAAAATACTTAACCCAAATTAATGTATTTGACAAAATATAGAACGTATTTTACGTAGATTACTAACGTGTAACATTATTTGAAATATCTTAGTCGCGTTTTAATATAGTTAAAGCTACCTTAAATAAAGTAAATTTAAATTATACTAATAAATAAATAAACCTCAGTCAATTTTAAGTCACAAAAATGAATTTATTAGTGAAAAATTAAAAAACGTTTCGTCGCTTATTTGGTGACCTCATAAGGTTCAAGTTTAAAAAAACAAAAAGAACAAAACAATTTCAATGATTAAAACGTTTTTAAGAAACATTTGTCAGTCTTAAACTTGAACTTTATGAGGTCGCCAGATAAGCGACGAAACGTTATAAAATTTTAAAATAATAAATTATTTTTCTGAATTAAAATTGGCTGTTTATTTATTAATTAGTTTTCCCAATAGTCAGAATATGTATTTGTATATATAATTAATAAAATAATGTTTTCAGTGGTATAGTTGCTAGATCCGAAACTTCTCAAATAATGAAAAATATTATTTTTAACGAACCACAGCGACCACAACAAATTCGTCAGACAGATTACCGGAATGACACATTACGTACTGTGATGCCTTGTGTAATGAATAATTATCAGATTGCAGTAACAAATAAACAGTTCAAATATTAAATTTATTGTATTTTAAATCGTATTTATAAAGCAAAAGCTTTCGGCAAATTCCGATGCGTGAATAACCAAACAAAATATTTTCCCTATATAGGCAACTTCTCTTTCGCGATAATCCAGAGACGATAGAGACATATACGATTATTACAACTAGCTCCACGGATTTTATTAACGTCAACACAGTAATATTGAGATCATAATTTGGATTCACACGCACCAACAGCATTGTGATGAAAATCACAGATTGACACTGATTAAAGTGAATGTCAAAGGTATTGCGAGTCGCCCGAAATAAATGACACTAAAAACGCTACAAAGTTACTGCGTCCATCGCTAAGGGCGTCCACCAAGAACATGTAACCTTATACCAACTAACGAAGGGTCTCATCGGGGAGCAGGGCCAGGCAAGGAAATAATGACAAACCCTAGGAACTGCTCCGCCAAAAGTCGGTTAAATCCTCTGCAAAGAGAGGGCTTATACGTTCTCTCAAACCTCCCGATAGTGACTGCGAGTAACTCGATAGCCTTGGACATAAAACTATATGGAAAATCCTTGGAGGCAGTTTAGGAGGCAGCTGGCCGACTATTCCAATGGGAATAGCCGACAACTCTTACTGAATGCCCAAGGTCTGTGACCCCGGTACATACACCTCACAGAACAAGCCGAGGTGCCTCGGCTTGTGGGAACCTTAGTTCAGAAACGGAGAGGAAAAGGCATCCCCAAAGGTAGCCCCTTCGTATCTCTCCTACAAAGTTCTGCCTGCGAGAGAACATCCCTCGCACGCTACCTTTGGGGATGCCTTTACCTCTCCGTTTTTGAACTAAGGTTCCCACATGCCGAGGCACCTCGGCCTGTTCTGAGAGGTGTATGTTCCGGGGTCACAGACCTTGGGCATACGGTAAGAGTTGTCCGCTATTCCCATTGGAATAGTCGGCCAGCTGCCTCGTAAACTGGTCGAGTCACGGAGAAGGGAATTCTGCGTCCCCACAGCAAACTCCTCTCCCCCTATCGGAAGGGCGTGGGACAAGTACCCAATGCCCGACCTACTTGATGCAGGTTTTTCTAGGGTTTTCCCTGTATTTCTTTAGTCGAATGACGGGTAGGATCCTTAAACCATGGTCCGGGGGCCCTAGTTATCCCTTTGATAGCTTCCTCTACTCTCCTGCATATCCCCTTTCAAATGTCTTCCTCTGCTATTGAAGGGGAGTTTCCACATTGTGGATTACCCTCTGTAGCCTGTTACTCTAATAAAATGACTGGAAAATACTGAGTTACCAGAATTTACAGCATTTACGCTATATTTCTGAAAGACTTTCTACTGGAGACAGTTGCAGTTGTTAGACATTTATAACAATATTTTTCAACATCAACGTTTAAAAACCCATTAAGAAAATTGTCGGAGTCGTTGGTGCGACAACGCCTGGCTTTGATAAAAGAAATATTAATATTACAATGCACTGTATATTAATAAATTTGAAACTTTATTTTACAATATGAGCAAAGTTTAACTCATAATGTCCTTGGACTAAGTGGCAGGATGTTAACGTGAAAAGTAATATATGTAACTAAGAGTTACTGTGGCAATGTGACGAGCGAATGCGATACCGACACTGGTTGAAATTCAAGTTTCAGATATGCAATCAAATGAAAAATGCGTGCATGTAAACGTGTAGATGTCACTGTATTTTAAGCGTGGTCCTCTCAACATTTCTGCAGACAAAATTTCAATTATCGTTGCTCAAATTGTTTGTTATATGTCTAACTTTAGAAAATAAAAACCATTTATATCTGTTTATGATGACGTAGCAGTTACTCGAGACTCGATAATCGATTTCCTTACGGTCACTCTGCACGGCTTTGTCAAACTTTTGTCGACGTCCCTTCATATCGACGATATCGCAATAATTTCAGTTTTTTTTTAGGTTTTAACTTCAGTGTCACATCGTACTAATATTTTATAAGTTTTTCGTCATTATGTTTGTCTTATATAATTTCAATATTATATACCTTCAATATATATTTGTTTTCCAGAACAAGTTGAGTGAAATTCAGGGGAGAACTTTCTAGTCGTAATCTTTAGTAGTTACTTCAGACATAAGAAGAATATAATTAATAAATATTTCTGATTTGGATTTTATTCCTAATAAAAATAACTTATTTTTCTGACGCTTAAATGTGTAATTTGAGTAAGAATGTACTTAAAATAAAATTAATAAACCGAGAATTAAGAGAACGTACAAAAAAATGTATCAAGTTGAAAAAAATAATATTTCTATATTTTTTTATTTAAAAATCTCATAAAATTATTTGAAATTATTATTTTAAAAAATATAGAGGTACAATTCTACGTACCATTTGAAAATTATTTTTATGTTGATTTATTTACAGTCGCATTAACATAGCGACTCATTATGGAACTCATTTTTTCTTTTCGGGAGGCTGATTTGGTGAGAGTTTTTCTCATGCACACAAATATCCGTGCCCTCGCCGGGATTCGCACCCGGGACCTCTGAAAGGCAGTCACTCTGACCCTCACTCCACAGGAGGTCTTGAAAATGTTATAGTGATATGTACGACAACATTCATTGGACGTAAGTGAGAAAAAAAAGTTGTATTAAAAATTTTAGTATTCTATTTGAAACACTAAATATTCTATACAATTTTTCTTATCTATTTATTTTTCCTATTATCTTATGTTATGAATTTATGTGCCTTATTTCTGAATAATTGATTACTTGAGAATAATTTTTTTTTGTACAATTCTGGTATATTAAATTGAAATTTATTTATTAATTGGAGATATAAGTTTTAATTTGTATTAAAAATATTTGATTAAGTTAACATGTAATTATGATAGGGTATTGGAAACCTTAAGCATAATAAAACGTCAAATATATTAACTAATTAAAAAGGTTTCGAATTATTTATCTATCAAAAGTAAATTACCATTATTAATTTATCTAAACATAAAAAGAAAATTCTAATAATTATTAATTTATATAAATTTACAAGCAACATTTTATAAAGGAATTACAATAACGCAATAATGTCGCTATTTAAGTCAGGTTCCAGTTCTCTGGAGGTTGAAATAGAACAGAAAAATCTGACCTCTTTGTAACGTTAATGAACATAAAAAAATTAATAAATATATGAACACATAATCAGAAAAAAATTAATAATTAAGAATATTATTAACGCAATTAGAACAATATCACTACGTTTACTCCATAATTTAGTAACAATAGTAACTCCATAATTTAGTAACAATAAATAAAAAGAAGATTATACCTTAATTAATATTGTCATATAAAATTTTGCAATGATCTTAAATATTCCGTTATTAAAATTCTAAGAAAACATATTTTTGCGTGTTTTGAATACAGACTTTACTTTAGATTATAAAAAAATTCAAACTTATAATTTGATTGCGTACTCTTATAGTTTAATTAATATTATGTAAAAAATATTTAAAAGAAATTTTAAAAAACGTGGTCATAATAGTTTATTTATGAGTCGATTAAAAATATTTAAAGTACTATCATGCTTTGAAAATGGTATCTGAATCGGGAAAAATAAATATCAAAAGTCGATTTGTGGAAGGTTTAACATCCAGTTCTTCAGTTAAACTAATCAAGGCTTCTGATTCTCTGGAATAAGCACATGTAGGTGTTGATAGCCAGCATGTATAGTCTTCATTATTTGAGTTGTGTACAATAATATTATATTCTTTGCTATTGAATAATTTTTTTTGATTCTCGCTCTGTATCCAAGAGTTTCTCAAAGAGAAATTTCTTACCTATTTTTCCTCTTCGAAAGTGTTTTTCTGAAGGGTTAGTTCTATCGCACTCTGTTGAGTTCCAGAACAAACCTCGCTAACACTCAAAGTTTATTATCCGCAATTGTCCTTTGAGGCAATTTCCGTTGTCGCAGCCGTTACAGAGTTCTCGGCAGAAGTCTAATAATTTAATCACATTGGATTTAGTTTATTAAGAACATATTTTCGTACTACACAGGAAATAAATGAGATGTCACGTAAAAAATTTAAATTTTTAATGTTGAATGAGGCCACCAAATTACTTAATATTAGTGTATAAAACATTATGACTTTAAATACAAGTTAAATGACAAGCGAAAGTATTTTACGAAAATCCTCTACAACATTCCCGACGATTATCATGAAATCTCGATAGGATGTTTCTTTATAAGAAATGTCAAGGCAGCAAAAGTTTTGTTCCATTTCTCCTTTATTTTCGTGTCGTTCAAAGTCTCTTCAGCGGCTCTTTTTCATCACATAGGTTGTCACATAGAAATATTTTCTCTTTTCTTTGCTCCATCCGACTCTCAGGATAATGGGAAAGTCTCCTCTGTGTTCTCTAAAGAAGGAATAAAGGTGCACCTGTAGAAGGAGGATGTGAAGGTATAACACTTTAAACGTGGAGTTCATAATCGTAATGGCGCCGGGAATAATAAGGCCCCCGCAAAAACCAGCCACGTATTTGTGAGTAGAACTGAATGTATTAGAGTGCATTAAGTATTCAACTTCTCTGCAAAAAGGAGTTTCACCCATCAGTGGCAAGGCACCAAATATTCCTTTCGAATGAATTCTCTGCTACTGCAGTTCCATTTACAGTCGAGGTATGCAGTTATGAAACCTAATGGTAATTTAGCTACGTAAACCCAGTATAAAGAAATAATATGAGATCGTATTTTAACTTCAACTGAGTCTATTAGATAAATATTTTCTGCAGGAGAATTTTTCAAATTATCTTAAACGTGCGTTTTACTTAGGCCATAATTATTTATATATTCAATTTGAATTTTTCTCTAAATTAAATATATTTCTGTAGAATTCGTATGTTGATAGGTTACAAAAAATTAAACTTATTTGAGTATTGAAGCTAGACCAATTAAGGAATTTAAAATAAAATGAACAAGACGCATTAAATATTTAATGACGTTTGACTACCAGAATTAAATGACTTTGTGAGTTTTTGAATTGAATTTGTTTAAAATAATATTTAATCAATTCATATTTATCGTATTCGCAGTTTAAATACGATTTTCGTCCTCGGTTTGCTTTTGAGTTCGTCAACTGTAACGTGTGGTTGTGGCGCTCTTGGAGGAAAGGCTAATCGAGAATATGGACTATTCAAACTTTACTGATAACAAAATAAAGCAATCTTAGTGAATTAAATGAAACAAGGATCTCGGATAATATGAATGATTTTGTAGAAAAGATGTATTTAAAAATAACAAGATGTAGAATTCAAGAGTTATTTGAAAATCACCTGAAGAGAGGAACAAAGTTTGCAGAAACGTTGTGTGATATTTATATCGGATGAGCTGTATTAAGGACAAAATATTCAGGTCTCAGTTTTGTACTTCAAGTAAAATTGATTGAACTTATTCTGAAGGAGATTCTAATTTATTTAGTTTACGTCAAGAAAGACTCCCGCTCTAGAATGAGTTCTCTGGTTACTATCCGTGTACAATAATCATTAACACGCGACGTTTTGACGAGCCAACACGTCTGTCGTCATGTTCTACGTTAACTAAGCCTCGAAGATGGCGGCAGAGCTGTTTTTAGTTGAAACGTTGCGTGTAAATTAATATTTTATCTGGTTGGGAACCCGAAAATTCCTTCTACAGAAATTACATGGGGAAAACTGTCGATGTTCTTTATTATTAATGACTGGTTAACGCGTACATAGTATTAGTAACCTCCAATTATAATTATTGCTTAGGGTAAAGTATTTACTAAGTATGCGTTGTTGTTATAATTTAAATAATGTTATGTGTTTATGAATGCAGCTCTCATATTATCAACATAAAAAATCCTATTTCGCCAGTATATAACTAAAAGATTTAATACATTTAAATTTATCCAACACCTAATATCATCTGAAAAAAATTACTGTACATAATTTTATAATCATTTTCTATTCTAAAAGGACACTCTGAAAAATAAGACTAAACGAAGCCATAGCATTAGTTGTTATGAAAAAGTCCCTTTCATTTAAAGTCTGGAGACTCGCAGGCCAAAGTTCACCCTATTATTCTAATATCAGTTATAAATATGCACGCGGGCCTTTGTGTGTCGAAATTCACAAAAGGACCATCCTTCATCATGAAAAAATACATTCCATCAGAAAAGTGGAGAGGGATCGTATTCGTCTGTCAGAGCTTACTTTGATATGTCGAATTTGTCAAACGTCCGCATTGTAGCTCGACATGCGAATCGTTTGAGAGCAGACTTTTAATTTACTTTTTTGATAATTGCCGCTGCGCATCAGTGTTCTCTGCGGCAGCCGGGGGAGTGGCTCGGCTCTGTTATTGCAGGACACACCAATCTCGCAGGCTCCCCGCCGCCCCAGCCGCCCCCGCACTCCCTCGAGACCCACTGTGTCAACACCAACATGTCTCCCGTGTGATTAGAACAGCGTTGGACTTCTTCGGTCGGCCACTCAACTTCACAAACCTTTCCACGTCTGTGGTACGTCAGTTGGGATGAGCGGCAAGAAATGAAACTTTGCGCTGTTTCTAGGATTTTTGTACGAAGTTAGATTGCGAGGGGTTTAGGAAAAGTTTTTTAATTTGTTCTCATGAATAGCCACTTCAAAAAGATTTTCCCGTAAAGTGCTAGACGAAAATGTGGGTGTCCTTAAAAAGACAGAAGGATACCAGTGCTGTCCTCAGACTGTACAGACGAGAGTTCGAATTATGCCCCCACGATATTAACGAATACAAGCAGAAACTACATCTCACAAAATCAGGTTCGAAAATACTAAAATTTTACTGGCGTCATAAATTGCACGAATTTTGTTATCTAAAATCTAAATTTTAAAGACTTCTATGGGTTTTTAAAAGAAAGGAAACAATTTATACAGATAGATTATTTATCATACAAAAAACATACATGCCTGAACGTTTTTAAATTTACTTCCGTGAAACTCAAATGGCCGTCAGACAAAGAGTAAAAAAATTAATGAAGTTGTCACTACAAATGTGAAATAGAAACGTCATTCGTATGACGAGGATAAAATATTTTGCTTTGATTAGAAAAAATTCTAATTTTATAAATAAAAACACGAAGTATGCACAGTTAAAATTATAAAACTAAAAAAAGAATGAATATTAATAAGAAAACCATACGAAATATCACTTGGTATTTAAAGCTATATCGTCCTATTTGATTTTTATACAAAAGAAGTATTAGATTATTATACATTATTAATATATTTTTCAGGATAGTAGTGAATTAATTCAGACAACTGTAAAATTCCTTTAGTTCTAAATAGAGCTGCCAGGGGAAGTATAATTTACATTTAATTCAGATAAAAGAATTTAATGTAATGGAGGTTAAGTGTTGTATTAATATTTACCAGTAAATTTAAAAATGAATGCAGATAAATAATTAAAGTGCGTGATCGAATTCGTAAATTGTGAAATATACTACGCTGCTCCAAACTTGTTTTAAATACTTCCTTCTTTACAGGAAATCGCAATTAAAGTTGAATAATAATTCATTTTTATACTGTATATAAATTATAGATGTACATTTTCTGTTGTTTTCAAGGTTGTATTTTGTATAAACGTTAAATAAAAACTGGCCGAGGAGTGGGATCAGCAACCAGCTCAACACAAGAAATCATCACACCCGATACTCGCCTACTCGATACTAAACTACGTCAGAATATTAACAGTTATGTTGCATAATTGATTGGTGAGAACTCGGGAAATGTAGGACAAAATGTAATTTATTTTAAGGCACGGCGTGGGAAATCAATAGTTGATTTCGAAGAAATCAGAAATTATGTTTTTAATTGACTGATCGGAGGTTGTTTTTATATTACGAAAATAACAGAAGATCATCAGATATATTAAAGGTATATGTACACAAGATACAATGGGAAATTAAAAATAAGTTATTAAAACTTTAACTGTAAAAATTATTGAGCTTCGTATTCGAAAAATCGTTGGTTTGAATCAGAAGAATGAACTTAATTTTAATTTTGTATGTATAATGTATGGAAATACTTATGTATTTACGTTCTTATTTATAATAAATGTATGTTACTTTAGTTTGCGGAAATTATAGGTTTCTTTTTGTCATATTAATTACTGAATATTAATGTCTAAATAATTAGAAAAGATCGGTATTCATTGACGTAGATGTAAATTCAGATTACCTAGATCAAAAATCAGATGACAACTCTGTAAAAGTGGAAACCGGCAACAGTGCAAGGGAAAATTTGGAAAAAAAATTAATATTTTGACACAGACGCTGCGGTTAAGAGAAAAAGAGCCAGGCTTTACCAAATTTACACTGACTAACCGGCATTAACAGATATAAAAATACGAATTTATTCACCAACATAAATATATAAAAATATCCTTTCATGCAAATTAAACAGAGGGCAACGTGGAAAAGTATTAATTTCGAAATGGATACGTGACGAATTGTATGATTTGCCTTAAAGTGTATTAATGACTTGTTCAAAGAATGTAAATATATTAGGAAAGGATATGTGAAGATACAATGTGCAGTGTATGGTATTCAATGCGAAATAAAAAAATCTTCTATTGAATCAATTAATCAATTAATAAATTTTAGTGTAGTGAAATGAAAGAAAACAGAGGTTTCAAAAACAATTAATTATCTGTTAATTAAATCAGCATTATTAGTTTAAAATCTTGGAATTCTAGTTAAACACATGGAATTATTGTTATTATTAGCCTTCTTAGCTGCAGTATAGTAAATAGTAATAATGATATATAAAATATGTTGATACCTAGCTCTGCGTATTGTGATAAATAAATCTATCTAACTGAATCGCGAGGCTAGAAAATTGAAGAACTGATATTGAATAACAAAAATTGTTATGAAAAGTTTATGGTATTTAATGCAAAATAATGGTTTGTGTGAATTTTATCAGTCTGCTAAGCGTGAATTATTACAAAACAATACGTCATCTTTGAATATTAGTTTATCATTGTTTGTGTTCCTCTTTGATGGACAATTATTATAGATACCCACAAACTTCTACACTTTTCAAACTATTTTACTCGTAATAGGTCTAATTTATCTCGTTGGCTTACATCTAATCACTATTACTATATCACGCGTTAGCAAGGACGGCGGCCATCCCTGTCCGACATTGTCCCAATTCGCGCGGAGTAAACAAAGTCACAGCATCGATGTAACGAGGTCAAGCTCTATTAGCTTGGAGACGTTTAGACATTTTTTATAGTTTTCCATTCATATAGATATGGGTTTCATTTTATTATTAATATCAGGAAGTCCTCAATGGGTCGGTCGGATCGTTTGCTGAGTCGGTTGCACATCAAATGTTACGGAAAATGTTGGAAAAAATGTGTAGTATGATATTTTTGTACAGTACAGTCAGATGGCTGCTATATGTAAAATAATATTTTTAATTTTTCTCTTTGAGACGCTACAGCAACAAAATATTGTTTGCACTTTTCATTGTCATGCAGTATATTTACCTGTGCATCGATCATGGGCGCACCAATCACGTAAATGATGTCTAATACATTTTCACAGAGCCCACATCAAATTAAAGGACAAATCTGTTGGCGCTGCCGCAATAAATTACGAAAGCCAACTGGTGCAGCTGAGGTAGCGGAAAACTTTTCGGACATTGGCAGCGACAGATTTCCCTATTCATTATGTGACACACGTGGTCCTGGGTCTCTAAGTTATTTTATCTGGCAGCAAGGGCCATGAGGATGAAAATTTAGAGTGAATGATGCCGTTATCTAACACTAAGGCAGCTGTATGAGTTTTCAACGGGAGAATGTATGTAATATTCCTCTTCTTTTTTTTTTTTTAAAAAAAGGATGTGAAAATATCAAAACATATTATTAAAACCTACAGAACCTCATATTCAAATAATTGTAGGACAATTTAATATTCTCTAGCTGAAAAAATTTAATTGTCACACTTAATAGATTATACGATTAAAGCAATTCAGTTCAGGATATAAAATCTTCATATAATTACAACGCTCGGTGATGATAATAATTACGGACGGATTTACTCATTTCTTTGATTGCTTAAAAAATATGGATGATGTTAATAATTACGGACGGATTTACTCATGTCTTTGATTGCTTAAAAAAGATGGACACAAATTGATATAATTATACACAAATTTAATATAAATTTAAAACCCAGCAATTATTTTCAGATTAAAGACATGTCTAAATCGTTACCATTTTCCAACACAGAACTAGTTTCATTTTATTGAATAAGTATGAGTAAACCATAAATGAATATTAGATTTGGTGGACGCATAATCACTTATTCTTTATTTTTATTATCTACGCCGCTACAATCCTTTAATAGACGTTGACGTGAATTTTTTTTAAGATATTGTAATAATTAAACATGAAGGCTTTAATTAAATGAAAAATTGAAGCCCCACGTTGTGGAAGCCATTTATGTAAACAATAACAGTTAAGTTAATTAAATGAACAGATAATCAAAATTTAAAACATAAAACAAAATTTATTATCAAATTGTGGCTTCAAACTCAAAAACAATTACAATCAAAATTTTTATCAGAGCCTTTACTGGGTTTGATGAATAGGACACGATAAAAGTAGAATTTGACTAATTAACAATTCAAAATATAATTTACCTAAAATAAAACAATAATTCAATCAATGAAAAGAAAACTATAAGAAAGCGAACGACGAAATCTGACTTTATCCTTTAATTAGCGTTTACAATATTATTCAAATTATGTTACTTACCGACTGTCGGTCTGGTACCGGATTTATCAATTTTTACCTCGTTCGGACACTTTTACACTTTAATTTTTACTCATCAGGCCTTGGTTTTCACTGACTCTAATTAATACTTTTTAGTTTGCCAAATGTTGGTTCTCTGTTCGTTAAGGATATGTTATTCACTCGTTCCGACGATAATTAGACGCTGGATGCAATTACTTGGTCTTCCAAAATTGAAACAATGGTCTAATTTGAGAATAAAAATTAGACTTCTGCACTCAAAATGTTTATCGATGAATTTTTGGATGTTTATTTCACAGACTGCAACTTATAATATAACAAAATTGTTCTTACTGGTCTCACTGTTCTACTACCGGTATCTGGACTCTTTCTAAATATTTCATCCGTCCACAGCGATCTTTCGGCACCAATTCTATCCTAGCTGGCTGTAGACGTAAAACTCACTTTGACTTTCCTGGCTGGCTGTATACGTAAAACTTACTCAGACTTTCGTGCGCGCAAACGCCATTTTGACTTTTCGACAAAGCAGCCAAGCTCGCTTCGACATTGTTGCTTTGTTCGATCAGACCGCTATAATGGATTTATCAAACAATTCAAATGTTTATTTCCAAACAATTAATGGCCTAATTAATTGGCATTAAAATATAGGTTTATACGTTTCATAGGGAGTAACAAAACTGTATGGCAAAATTTCGGGAATAGGTTCGTGATATTGAGGAAAGAAAAATGTATGTTATAACATGAATTGAATAATTATACCCGAACTTTCGTATCTGATCGGTTTGTGTGAAGTTCAACTGACTAGTCGGAGCGCTCTGTTTAAGTATCGGTTGAAATGTTCTAAGTGACCTCCTTCTGAGTGAATATAGGCAGCTGTTCTTCTTTCGCAGTGAGTTTCTAACACGATCAAAAATGTCTAGTGAAGTGCGTACTGTTTTACATGTTGCCATAATGAGTGCACGGAGAGTTAGAACACCATCTTTAACCATACTGTTGATCAGTTTGGTTGCGCTGAGAAGTATTCAGGTCAACATACACTTTATTCTAAACATGTTTCCTCATGTAACAATTTTAACTAGTCTCGTGTCATAATAGCTTATTCCTAAAAATGAGAAATCCATTCCGTAAATTTTTCGTCGTGTTTTGTTTCATCGTCTATAAAGAAAACATGGATGTAACGCAAATGTAAAACATAACAGATGTAAGTCGATAATGACCAATAGGTTAATGCGACTATAAGTTGTAAATTAAAAAAACAAACATTGACTAACAAATGATACTCGTCGATTTTCAACGTTCTAAAGTTTCGGAATTGGTGTAAAATAAACGTCATGAAATGGAAAGGATAATGTAAAGTTATGTGTACTGTGGGCTACAAATTTAAAATGATAATGTATATCCGTTTGTACTGTTACATTTAGATAAGAACTAAACCTACAAATCGTGGTTGAATTGTGATGAACCGGCTCAACCACGTAATGTGCGTTGGTCCCCGTTTTGCGTAGATTACCTCCTGAATTATCAGCGTTCTTTAGTACCTCAATTTTAAATGTTCTCCGTTAAGATGGGAACTCATCTGTTCTAAAGTGGGCTTCCCACCACTGTCAAGACGAAATATGGGGCTGGCAGGTTTCCGTTCTCGCTTGGACGAAGAGGGATTTACTGCTTTTCGAGGTGCAGCGGATCAGAACAGGGCTATCCGATTGAATTGGGAGAATTTGTCTGATACAAATCCTGAATAGGAATGGATTGGAGGAGACGTTCCGTTAGGCTGCGCTAACTTATCTTATCGATTCTGTAAAATATAGAGAGCTCAATAAATCCAGTCACCATTCACAAAATGCGTTTTGATGGCTCTAGTTCAGTCAGAAGCACCTCCGTCGTTGTTTCAGTTGTGGAACCATCACCACTCACACTGTATTTAGAAACGAAATACGTTAGCATTTCCAATCCGCGTTTTAAAAAAAAACATTGTTGATATGTAAAAGTAAAAGAGCAAAAAATAATTTTTAAAAATTAATGTCAATATTATTCTTTATGTAACCTATATTATAAAGTTATTTTAGAAGTAAGCATTATTATTGTTTCATTCGTTTTATTTTCATACCGTCACTAAATTAAATATTTGTTATTTATGTGGGAGTGGTTAAAATGGAATACGGAATGAGAAACATAATATTCGTACAGTTGAATAAAAATATGCATCACGAAATATATAATGGGATTTATATTTCACATCAAACAACTTCTAGAAACACTATTGTCTGATATAACAAAAATTAATTTAATAATCATTAATTTTATTCCATCAAGAATATTGATTCCATATATTAAACCTGTGATTTTAACATTTTTGTAATACCAAACCGAGAACTAGAAACCGCTTGATTATTCCTACGTTAAAGGAATTTATTTTGATGCTCACAAAAATTATTTTGAAAATATAACAGAGATATGAAAATGTATCAATAGAGAAATTGCAAGTTTGCAGATAATAATTTGTTTTAATAAATATTTTTAAATGTAGTATATTTATTAAATACAGTAGAGCACATCCTCATTTGAACGAGACTAATTTATAAATACCTAGGTTAGGTACAGACAGTTTTATATTTTGAATACTCTAGTCAGGAACTAGGAAATTATTTTTCGGGTTCAAGGCCATCTTTAATCTCGATCCATCAATTCGAACTAAAAATTGAGTTTTTCCCCCCGAAAACGACAATACACCCTATGTCTAGTTTACACATATTATTTAGCAATTTAGATTGTTTGGCACTCATTGTTCATAAATAACCAAAATTTTATAGAAATTATTTATGTTCAAATTTTCATTTCAATTCACATCAATAGTAACGGCTCCTAACTGAAGTAGGCTGGAATACAGAATGAGAAACATAATATTCGTATAGTTGAATAAAAATATTCATCACGAAATATATAATGGGATTTATATTTCACATCAAACAACTTCTAGAAACACTATTGTCTGATATAACAAAAATTAATTTAATAAACATTAATTCTATCAAGTATTTTGATTCCACATATTAAACCTGTGATTTTAACATTTTTGTAATACCTGACCGAGAATTAGAAACCGCTTGATTATTCATACGTTGAAGGAATTTATTTTGATGCTCACAAAAATTATTTTGACCTATTAACAGCTTTATAAAACTAACTGCACGACGATAACAACAAACAAACCTACTTCAACATACTGTCATAAAATACACTTCGTTTTCAAATATTTACTGTAGTGCAACGCTAATACAGTTTCGAGCTGACGCGGTGAACTGTGTTCATAATCCCTACGTGACCACGTTGTTGTGACTTTACCTTATTAGTTTATTCAGATTCTGTGGCAAACTAACTTAGTTTACGCTTATCGTACGAAGAAAAATATAATGGTGATGTGACGTGGAAAATCTAACAGAGATATGAAAATGTATCAATAGAAAAATTTCAAGTTTGCAGGATAATAATTTGTTTTAATACATATTTTTAAATGTAGTATTTTTATTAAATACAGTATAGCACATCCTCATTTGAACGAGACTAATTTATAAATACCTAGGTTAGGTACAGACGGTTTTATATTCTGAATACTCTAGTTAGAAACTAGGAAATTATTTTTTCGGGTGCAAAGCCATCTTTAATCTCGATACATCAATATTCGAACAAAAAATTATGTCCCCCCCCCCCCCGGAAACAACAATACACGCTATATCTAGTTTACATATATTATTTAGCAATTTACATTGTTTGGCACTCATTGTTCATAAATAACCAAAATTTTATAGAAATTATTTATGTTCAAATTTTTATTTCAATTCACATTAATAGTAACGGTTCAAAACTGAAGTAGGCTGCTCAGTGCCTACGGAAAAGATTTTCTTTACTATCCGCCGAGTCCAACGAATAGAGAAATAATTACCTTGTATGGGCCAAGGTCATTCACTAGACAGTTGAGAACGGCTTCCCGTCCCACCGCTACGGTGACGTTTTTTATAGGTTCGCTGAAATCTGGGTCCACGTCCACCCCAGGAGGCGGCAGTGGAAGGGGTGGCACGGGGGCGGCTGGCCCAATTTCTGGTCCTGGGCCTGTGACAAATACATTCTTGTATGTAGAGCTTAAATAATACTGTCTAGTGTTTACAAATTTAAAAGTAAAAAAAATTAATATTTCCCAATTTAAATTTAAGTATACAATATAGATTTTTAGGACTGTGTATAACTTCCACAATTGTAATTTTTTCCGCAAATCTATGTCTAATAAAGAAGAAATATTACATTACTTTGGTTAATAATATATTTTTAATTCACAACCCAAAAACTTTTCTGAACATATTTGTAGCCTTTTTTTTAATTTAATATAATTTATAATCACAATATCTTTTTAACAAAAAGATTAACGCAATCTGGACAATTCTTTATTTAAAAAAATTATAATACATGTTAATGGTAGTTAAATATATCTGATTGTTAAAAACAGGAGTAAATGAAATTTTCTTGTAGCAGTTTGTGAATATATTACGAAAGATTTACTTAACAAAATATTGTAACATAAATCAGACTGTCTGATAGTTTATGATGATAAGATTATGTCCAAAAAAAATTTCTCAAGTACACGAACAAGAAACCTGGAAACTTCAGCTGGTATATATAGTTGATAAAAAGATGGCAGGAGTCAAGTGGGTAGCAAAAGATCATAGACTGTGCTCAAAGAGTCAGTGTCACTTTTAACATTAAGAACATTCCGTTTGTGAATTTTGACGTGAACCATTTCCGAAATTAGTCTTTGATAATAATGGGGTTCAACGTTAAGGATCTTAATTTTTCTCCAGTTTTTATTGTGTTGGTTTACATAAACGTGTTTCGTAATTACAGAATGTTTGTCATTATAATTCGTAATGTGTTATTTGATCCCCATCTTTAGAGCCCGTTTTTTCTGGCCAATGTAAACAGAATTGCAATCACTACAAAATGCGTCCTCAGGTATTAAATGATATTTTCCGTTCTTGATAAAACTCGAAAGTGAAATGGTGGATCTATAAATAATACCAATATATTGTAGTAACTATTTGATATCTATTAATTAAATGATAAACCACATTTTGGTGAAGCCAAAGGCAATGATTAATTTAAAGACAAACAATTAATTATGCAAGGTTAAAAATGGGCAACAACGTTGATGACGCCAAATGTATTAATCACCATTTAATTTAATATATGCCACACGTTGAGGACGTCAATATGTAGTACTCGCATTTGAAAATTTAACAATTATCAGTGCCCCACATCGGTGAAGCCAAAAATGTGGTATATAATTGAAATTACAATTAAACACAACCGTTAGCCCGCGTTGATTGCATTATTTTAACTTTACATTAAAGGATGTTAATAATAAAATTTTATTTAATTAAACACTCATTAATTTATTATATTCAAAATAATTCAAATTTCAAATAATTATTCGATGACATTTTTAAACATTTATTTCATACTACAAACAAATTTTACTCTTAATTCCAGGGTCTTTTTCTGGGCCTTTAAGTAAAGAAAGGTATTACTCCCTTTTCAAACAATCAAATTTCTATTACGATTACACTTTTATGAAATATTACAAATTAGTATTTACAATATTCAACAAAAAAAATCGAAATCTGACGATTTTACCTTTAATCTAACGTTCACAATAGTAATTTAAATTAGCTATAACTTAAAGTTTTTTTTATCTGATACATGGGCAATTTAATTCTATCAGCAACACACACACTTATTTTTTTTAAAAAAAAGGTCATTCTTTCACTGAATTTACACTTCACTGTTGGATTTATGAGATTGACGGTACCTCGTAGACGACTTATTCCGCCAATTATGCCAATTTTGCGGCGATACAGATAATTCCTCCTCGTAGACTTTGAAAATTATTTGGCGTAAACTGGAACACTCAGCAATCTTTCTGCGGAACTATCTGGAAGAATGCTGTACAACTTTACTTTTGAAAAATGTCTCGTCTATTTTTATTACGACCGGTTTCTGTCGTTTCTGGTTGTCAACCGCCTATACGTTCTCAGCGCGCAAAGCGTCCTACAATGCCTCGGCCTGTTCCATTATCGTCCATTCTTGTGTGTCTTTGTGTCTCTTTGCCGATAACAATTCAAGTCCACAATGTTTATAATTATTTAATATTAATTGCCCTTTAATTATTACAATATATATATATATATATATATATATATATATATATATATATATATATATATATTGTAATGCCAATTAATTGGGCCATTAATTGGTTTTAATAAAATTAAATTGTAGCGGCAGGAGCTTCCAAACCGACAATGGAGCCGGGCTTTGTTACTTTGTCGGAAAGCCAAAATGGCGTATGCGCGCTAAAACTGTAGAGCACTAAGAGTTATTCAGTGGAGATACAATACAGAGAACGGATCCAATAATACTAGAGCAAGGACTAGCCATCGTTTAATGAATCATTAAACAAAGTTGTGAATTTAATATAGTAAGCACGGAAGTATTATCCGGTAAATATCGCTAAGTTAGCAGTTTTTACGTCTATCAGCAGCCAGGAAAGGAGTGCAGGTTTTACGTCTGTAGCCAGCCAGGAATAGTAAAGTTGCAGTTTATGTCCCAAGCGGTAAAAAAAACTAACAAATCTATGAATCACAGGATTCATACAAAGCAAGCGGTCACCAGATAGCTGACAAAAAGGAGGATCATCCGATTTCCTGGAAACCTATCAAGGTTGACTTAAAGAGTGTAAAATCTGTGAGCCGATATTAGAATCAGTGTAAGAATTTTGTGTACTTCAGAAAACAAAAAGGAATGCTGGAACCAGCTGGACATATGTGAGTAACAAATTACAAAATAATGATTTATGTAAACGTAATTAAAGGATAGAAGTCAGATTTAGTTCTATTGTAATTGTCAAGTTAATTTTTTAATTTTTTTAATTTTTAATTTATTTCTATCGACGTATTGTTTAAGTAAATGTGAACTGTTTGTTAATAAAATTTTAAAATAAATTTGTGTCCATTATCAAACCCAGTGAAGGCCTTGAGAAAATAATATTTTAAATTGTAATTGTTTGTGAGTTCAAGCAACAAAGTGGAAATAAATAATTTTATTTTAAATTCTTGTTGATTATTTCATTTAAATAAAATCATTGTTGATTATTACATTTTGACGCTTAACGTGAGGTAAACTCTTTAAATTTATTTAAATTCAAATTAAATAATGAATGCTATATTTTTTTATTATTACAATATATATATATATATATATATATATATATATATATATATATATATATATCTTAGGTTGAAGATGTCATTAGGCTACTTTGAATTATTTAAATGCTATGACTGATTCATTACTGCACATATACGATTTATTTAGAGTTGAATTTAACTGATATTTGGAAAATGTAAATCCATTTTCTTTGCTGTAGATATTATCATTATTCTCCGAAGTTTGGAAATCTATTGATAATCGTCTGTGGTGTGGTAGGAATTTAATCGTGTATGCTGACTTATGTTATGTAGAAAGTGTGATAATATGTCCTGTTTAATTAAAAAGTCGTTTAAATAATTTGTGGTCTAAACTCAAAAGTTAGTAAAACTTGTGGAAGTGAAATGTTTGGCGTGATACGAGAACTGCTCCGATGTCTGGTATGTAACCAAACACATTGTAAACTTTGAATAATATTCCTTACCATCAGATTTCTTATGTCAGTTTCATGGTGAATATTCAAGTAAATTCGTTTCAATATTTTGTAATACTCAATTAATTTTGTTATTTATTTGCGACCCTGAAAGAATCAAGGATTTCATTTAAGTAGTATAAAAATTGTGTATAAAAATTAATTAAATATAAATTGTAATAATTTTTCTGTATTTAAAATTGAATTTGTTAGTAATCTTTTATTCACTAAATACGTCTATAGATCATAGTTTCCTTTTAATAAATTGTTTTAAACAAATTACGAGTATTAAATATTTGGTTACCACATTAATTGTCGCGCAACGTGTTGGCTACGTTTAATATCCTACATTGGATACCACAATATGTATAATACAATCTGTGGATTAAGTGAATTTTATACATATCATCATTCTGGTAAATTCAGGTTGGTGGTCGGGTAAGCTCGGCATAGTAATAAAATCATTCACGTTTGCTTCAATAAATAGCTGTTCTGTCAACAAAAACTCAGGCCTGTGAAATGAGACACGATTCATAATTATAAAACTGAGAATGCACGTGGAAGAGGCTCAAACACTTCTTGACCTGCAAAAGTTAATGTGATACTTATTCGGAGAATAGACCAAGGAATGGGTTGACGTTGGTTCTAATATGTAGATAGTTTAATGTAAATCTAGCATTTGATGTGTCCAAATTGTATCTCGTACATTTTGGCTCATGCCTCCGATGGACCGAGAGCTTTGTTTTGTTTTTGAACACCCCAAGAAGGACAGGGTGAGGTCAATGGCTCGGTGATATTTACGGACAAAGGAGATGGCCGCTCCGGGTAAAGAGGTTTTGGAGAGGTCTTTTTGGGGGGGATTTAGGACGAGGTGTAGTGAAGTCAGAGACTTGGTGGATTTGAGAAGTGGAGATGATGAACGCGAGGATACGACGGAGCGGCCAGATGATCATCGCAGGCCGCTGCTGAGCAGGAACCACCACTGTCATAGACCGACGCAATAACAGGTGGACAATGAAAGAACTGTAAGTATTGTGGCTCTAAGAAAGTCAGTTCATATGCATAATAAAATGTCTCTGCTAATAGGGCCTGAAATCCCAAGTTTAATAAAATTATAATTATTTATTTTGTAATTATATATTAAATAAAATAATTATACGCACCCTTTACAAAATTATCTTTCCACATAAAGTACACGAGGAAAGATTGCAAATATATATTTTGAAGTCGAAGCGTGAGTCGGCTTCTGTAAGTTTTCTATACATTTTAGAATATTTGATAATAATTTAAGTATGTATAATATAAAAGTGTTGATGAAACACTTTATGGAGAAGTGCAGAGTGGACGCAATTCAATGACGCTGGGTGGCGTCAACTCAAACTGGTGCTCACCAACCAAAATTGAATTACTTTTTCATCAACACCAACCGCCATTTGGGCCACATTAGCCCTGTAGGTTATAACGAGCCACTGTACCTTGTAATATTACGATTTCAAATCCATTTAATTATGGAATGCTTCGTCTAAATGATCATACATCGAATATATATTTTTTGCAGAGTATGTAAATTTGAACTCCTGTTAATACGTTTACGAACTAAGAAACTCCACATAGTACCTATTTGTCGAGTTTGGCAGATTTGCTGCCCACGGAATATAGTTAACAGACAATCACATTTAAAAATAATATACTTTTTTAAGCAGTATTAATTCTATAATGGGTTGGAAATCGTTAAGAAAATGTTTAACGGACGTAACCATCACATCGGTGCGTATCTAAAATTAACGTGTCCCGAGTTAGGAGATCCCTACAGCAATCAGAACCCCAGTCGACACGACAGATTTCAGTGCTCGCGACTTTCAATCAACCCCTGGGATGTTTGGTGACTATTGATCCATAGTGAGCAATTCAGTGCATTGGTGACCATCACGGACCCAAGGGACAATGACATAGGCCACCATTGTGTGTTCCACTGGCCTTCGGCATGCCCCGTTTGGATTCCAGTCCGACAAGCAGATTTAGTTCCATTGTCCCACTGATAATAAAATACGACAAAAAGGAATCAGCGTGTCGACGCAAGACTTGTTTCCCATGTTTGACAAGTATTACGGATCTTTTATTGAGAATATTCATGTAATCATCCAGTTGCAAGTTTCCTCTCTCATGATCCGGTCTAATATAAGATAGAATGTGATGCTTCGTTTTCTATACATGTTAAAGAAATATTCGGAACGGAGAAAAATCAATCCGGTTGAAAAATAGTAATATTGATAAATAAAAGAAGTGTATTAATAAATGTTATCACTATGAGAAAACTCAACACATAGAGCTATGCTAAGATGGAAGCAAATTCTGGATTCCAATGACAAATATTGTTACGCTAAAAAGACTGAACCGAAGAAATATAAAATGTTTTGAAGTTCAGACTACATAATATGTGTTTACAGGATTTTTACTCGCGTATTTATTTCATGTTCCTGTATAATGTAGGCCAATGAAGAAATATAAGTTAATTGTACAAAAACATAAAGTACATAAAAATAAATCGCTTTATTCGCAGATATAACAACGTAGTGAGGTGAGGTGAGATATAAAAACTGTTTTGTCAGCAATTAGGTGAATGAATCTTTTATCTTCGTGGAAGAAGTTATATTACTAGGAAAATAGCAAATTTAGATAAAAAATTCGTGGTCCAAATTTTCAAGTTATGGATCACTACTGCAAAATAGGTGCAATGTAAGCAATAAATTAAAGCCGTTAATGGAGTAGGAAAGTGTTGTTTAATAAACAAACGGTCACATAATATACATTATTTTAAATAATCACTATTTTGAAACTATACTTAATTTTAATCAAATAGTAGTCTTTAATAGGTCTTATGTTTATTGCTGCCTCATAGTGTTGCTATTAATGATTTAATTCATTTCAGATTCTTTACTGCCTACCGTACTTGCTGTTATCGAATTTGTCTATTACTTTGGAGTTGTAAGGGTGGGATAGGGACTTTGAGATTTATATAATAATTAATAAAAAATTAAAATTTATTTTTTGTTCTGTGTACGAGCGTTTTTGGGAAAAATCAATAAGAATTAGCACGTGGGACTGAAATTCCAGGGTTGCTTTAACAAACGGACAAACTAATGTTATTACTTATTCTCTAAAAGCTATTCAGAAAATACCAATTTAAAATTAATGCCTGCATGTATTAAAATAAAAAATAAAAATACGTAAACCAGAAAGAAATCAGAACCGCGGAAAAGTAGTTGATAAAACAGAAGTATGGAGAACAGTTAGCCGGTAGCATATATGAATGGCGTAGAGTGATATCTTGTCAACAATGATCATTTGTCAGAGATATTCTAGAGATCAAATAACGTACAGATGGAAAGCTAATTCACCGTATTAGCGAATCTACATCCAATGATATTTTCATCTAACACATCAGCAGATCAAACACCGCATGCAGATTTAATCTCATTCAAAGGTTTACTTAAGTGATAAAAATACATTATTTTAAATTTTCAAAACTTAAATTGTGTAATTCATTATCACTTTGTAAATAAAATTACCAATTTAAAGAAAAATATGTTATCCCTCCCTAAATCATCTAATAAACAATTTTATAATTATAAAGTGGTTTTTATTTATTCAATTGATCTGAGTATCATATAATTATATTTCCATACATTTTTTGCTTATAACGTTCCAACCTCGAAAATATTCGTAATGTATGACTGCTTTAAACCTATTTATTGCTTCGATATTTGGATATATTTTCAGAATTGGAAATTATGTAGTCAGTTTCAGTTTGTGTGTGTTAGCTGAAATAAACGATGTATATTTTCTTGACAGGTATACGAATGTTATATAACACTATATTTTCAACTGAAAATATTATCACACCATCTATTTACCATTTTTTTAGTTAAAATAAATACACAAAGATATGACACAGATTATAATTATAATATTAAATTTGTAATATAAAACTTTCCAATTATGAAATGTTCTTACAAATGCAATTAAAAGTAACAAATAGGTATTTTTTTCATACCAACTTTTTTATTATTTCGATGTAAATGCATAATTTATTCTCTATTTCTTTTAGGATGCATTTCCTACAATTGTCTATCAGTTGGAAACAATCAATTCATCTCTCTCTATCAGACATCGGAGATACCATTATCGTTTACGGGGAGCCGATGTATTACCGGCAATTAGTGGGGCCTCTGCAACAATTGGTGCCGTGTGGGATTGGGATACGAATAATAACGGCGATTGCCTTCGCATTGCTACCAACCTGATTATGATATGCGGCTAATTCCGCCGCAACTCTTGTTACTAGGCAGCCTACACGGCGTATTACAAAGCGCTAATTACCTCCGAATAATTACCTAATAAATAAAATGCTGCCGTCGTATAATGAGCTCGGCTTTATTCGATTCTGGGGAATTGATTGTTGCGTGAATGTTTGCTCCCTGCTGAATTAAACTGCAAATCCACCGAAAGTGGTCGTGGTATGTCCAGTCGGTTGTGTGATGGCTCTTAATAAGATATATTGAATGCAAGTGCCAGCTCAGTATATTAATGATAAAGAAGGGTCTGCCGTCATTTTGATTTAACAAACAAATTTTCCAGATAACTCAGAAAATAAGGGATTTTTCAAAGTATTGGACCTGGATTATTTTTCTTCCATATCCATAAATCTCTCATTTAATTAAAACGGATCTTGGTAAAGATCAGGGATAATTTTCATTGCATATATACTGTATAATGGTATAAATGGCCACTTTCCCAGCTACAGTAACAATTATTAAACAAACCTACATATAGATAAAAATTAAAAACCCCAATGGATGTCATTCTAAATTTATGTATTCGGACTATTGGAGAGAACAGGAAAAGCGAATGGCCAGAGATTCCATGCGTTCCGGTTACATGCCCCAGCCTGGCACAACAAGAAAGTAGTAGAACGTAGTGAATTCTATCCCATTGATAATATATTTTTCTCCGTAATAAAGAGACATGAAAATATTACTGGACTTTTAAATTACTTCTAACGAATTAACCAAATAAATATGTATGGGACGTAATTCTCAAAGGATGTATTAACCTATATATTGAACTATGAGTATTATGTATATCAAAATTTTAAGAGTAGATCACAGAAAACATAAATATCTCATGCAGTGATAAAAAAATTTAACAATAAGCGCAGGTACGAATTTTTATAAAATACAGTTCTTAATGAATGAAAGACAAGGTAATTAAATAAGTTATCTACGTCAAGATAAAATTTTCAGTATCTGTTATCACTATCTTATTTTCATCAAATTTTATCAAACAATTATTTTCATTTCAACGTTAAGTTTATATAAGAAAATATGAACATTTTAATCCCCAAATGCAAATAAAATATTTTCTTGACTTTAATCAGACACTGGTTCTAATTGAACTATATCTATCAAAAATCATTTAAGAAACGGAAAAATATTTACTACTGATATATATGTTTTGCACTCAGATCTTTTAGATACGTACATAAAATTACAATACTCCTATCATGTAAATTTTTCTTTATTTTGGTAATAATCAAATATTTCACAATAAGTAAAAAGTATAAAATTTTATCCATTTTTTATAACAATAAAATTTCATTCGACTTTAAACACTAGTTTTTCAAGAACCGTACCCCATTTGTAGACTTACTGATAATTATAAATACCATAAAAATTACATTATCGGTTTTCTTCAGCTTCATTGCTGAAGTTAGGCAAACACGCAATGAAAGTAGAAATTTCTATGACCTCTAAAAAGAATCATAGTATTCCATACATTTAACATTTGTATTTCTGATATTAATGAGGTTATTACAGAATATAATAAATGTGATGTTACACGTCCTTCAGAGCGATTTAGCTTTGCGTCTACTATTAAATTTATTTTTCATCAACTTGTTATTATTGAATATAATAGTTTCTTCGTGTTTATATGGCATATTATGTTGATCGTTTAAATATTAATTTTATAGGTGGCAATTATACGAGAATTACCGTACGTCTTTGTAGGTTTCCGTTAATAAGAGCCGACAGCTTAGCAGAAACAAATCACATTATCCTTCTGGCTAGGTTTTCCCCTTGAGCCTTTTCGGTCTTGTGCAATCAGCAGGTCCAAGTTCATGTCTTTTTTCCCCCTTTCGTTACTCTCTCCGATCTCGTGGGGCCGAGGCTAAATGTGTAGAGCCGATCGCGAAGGAAAGTGAGGCGGGTCTTATGGCCCGCCATCAGAGACGGTGAAATACTGTGATGTCAGCCTCCAGAGGGAAGAAAGGAAAACTACATTCCATTTTATTAAGATTTACCTATTTTTCTCTCTCCTTAGTAGTGACTGAAATTAAATTTGTTTGAATGATTAGTCCTTATTAATATCCCAAATTTCTGGATTGTTACATATACAAAATTCCTCATTAGTTTCCCAATAGTTAAATTTTCTAATGGTTAGTGATTATTTCAAGTTGGTTTATTACTACAAAAAAAGAACTGTATCAAATATAAAAATTAAAATCTTACAGTCCTAAAATATTTGCTTGCATTCTACATAAAAATATAGAGTTTTTCACAATGCCATATTCATAAATATCCTGGTTAGTTGTTTTTAACGACTGTAAGATTTTATTTTTTATATTTGATAATATTTAATAATGCAATCAATTCTACCTTAAATTAATCAAGTGGTTAACCATGATTCTGATGCATATATCATAGAAAGCCTGAAAATTCCAGATTTATATATATATATATATATAATTTTATTCCTATATATAAATTGGAATAAATTTTTACGACTATATATATATATATATATATATATATATATATATATATATATATTGGAATAATTTTTTTACGACTGTTAGAGGTTGTTTTTTATATTTGATAATTTTAATGCCTATTATACTTTGAGAACTGTATTTGTAACATTTTTCTCAGTCGATTGAAGTCTCTGTCAAATTGGCTCTTTTCGTTCTATTTAATTATTTAATGCATTAGTAACAGTGTATACTAACTTGTGAATAAGACCGTATAAGTAACATCCTTGCCAGATCGACCGTACAATTTGTACGCATGCTCTAAAGTTTTTCACGAATAATTTTCAACTACAGAGGCACCTAGCCAGAAGGATAATGCGATTTGTATCTTGTAATCTGTCTGCTCATATTAATGGAAACCTATAACGTCACGCAGCAATTCTCGTATAAAATTCAGTTATCACATTAATATTTAAACTCACTTCAAAACCATTTACATAATACACGTTAAAACTCGTAAAAGTAATAAAATAAATTGTCATTAAAGTTAAATTGCTTTTTAGATGTTGATATTTTTATTAGTCATAGTTTCGTAATTAATAATAGAAATTCACGTGTTTCCCCTTGTAAAGAATTAGTTCAAAAAAATAAGCTCATTATGAAATTACTTATTTTCCAAAATCATTAACTTAAAAGTCTGGCTAAAAACATCTGCTAGCAACGGTAAAATAAACAAAAATAGAATATAAAGTATGTCACAATAAAATTAAAAATGCGGCGGATGGTTTGTAACTCCTGTGGCTTACTAAATGCGGTTATAGACATGCCTACTACACTGTTTATTGAGCAGAAGATTCTGCATCGAGTTAAGTATTTGGGGCTTCGCCATGTTGAGATCGATGTCGCAATAGTATTAAAAAAAATCTATATTAAAAATATTTTTACTGCAGTTTATAATTTTAAATTTTAAATATTAATTTTCTATGCGTGCATGTGACAGTTTAATATAAAATCACCCAATGCCATTGACTTGCGATCGTACTCTGATCAAATCTCGCACCAATAAAGCAATATATTATAAATTATTGTAGTTATTGTCCGGGTATCGCCGTACAGAATTATATATAAATGTTTTTATAAGTCATTTACCATGTTCTTATTCTGTAAATGAATTCTGTGTAACCTAAGAAACCTGGGAGTTAAGCCAGTATTCCTATAACATTACAGAAACAATTAATAAAGCTACAATCCTCTATTTTAAATACGAGGTGAATAAATTGAAAAAATTCCGACGCAATAAGAAAGTATTTCAGAATGTATTGAATTATTGTGAGTGCTGCTATTTTGCCATAATTGCATTCGTTTTACCCTTGTAGCCTGTTCATCGTCCATTTCTTAACATGATATCACAACATTGGGACATATTTCGGTTATTCTTGTTTTTAAGTAACATTTGTAGCAGTTTATAAAAAATATTTTGCGTCTTACATGGTTGAGAATAGAAACAGATTCCCCGCAAATTAGAAGTAAAAAAATGAAATGAAAAATTGTATCAGAAGTACGTTAAGTTGATTATGTTAATAAAATATTTTCCTCAGTCAATTTTTCGTTGCATGTGAAATTAGAAATCCTGTCTTTTCTGGTAATATGAATGTTGCAATAAAACTGGGAATGAAGTTCTAAATTACTATTTTAGGGTCTACTTGAAATAAATTCTGGCGGAATAGTATTAAGAAGTAAAAAATTCTCTTTCAGCTATCACACAGCTATCTGCTACAAATTATGTTTCTGTTAATTCGACTATAGGATGCGTCATCAGCGAAGGCGGATGGAGCACATTGACGGGTCGCGGGGAGGCAGCGCGGAAGAAACACACAGAGAGATATGTGGTAATACGATCAGGCTGTAGGCGCTTACTGAAGCTGACTGGTAACTCTCCTGCGAAGAAGCACCCGAAACCGACCTCCTGAGGTGTAGGGGTCAGCGTGAACGCCTCACATCACAGAGGTCCCGGGTTCGAATCCCGACGAGGGCACGGATGCCTGTGTGCGTGAGGGAAACTCTCGAAAAATCAGTCCCCGGACTAGAAAAACATGATTTCCCATACTGCGTCCCTAACAGCCAGAGCCGTTGATGCGACTGTAAATAAATCAATAATAATAATAATAACACTAAATTTGGCCGCCAAGAAACGTTACGCGCACTATAGTCAAGCAGTCAAATATTAAGCGATTTTTCCGTGTCTTTCCCAGCATCGATTCTACTGCGCTTATTAAGAAACCTATATTCATTTTGTACCGATTCATTTCGATTTTTTTGAAGGCAAGTGTGTATGAATCTACCAACCAATTGATTGAAAATTTTCAATTTTATACATGTATATTGTACTATTAATGTCGAATCTTAAGGTCTCATATTTTATATAGGATGCCAGGTGTGAAACCTTCGATATGATTATAACTGAGCAAAATTTACTAATATGGCAATGGATTGACATTCCATTCTTTGTGATAAATTTTTTTAGAGACATTTTATGCAAAGTTTTCGGAAGCTTGAATAGGGTAAAATAATTTTTAACGCGCCCTGTCTTTCTTTCATCAATGTGTCTTTATTTTTTAATTTGCTTGAGTTCAACTTTTTTTAATTCACTTTTGTTGCGACTTCGCTAGCCTGAAAAGGTTCCGAAACTTCATTATGATTGTGCGTGCTCTGATAAACCGCCCTCCAGAGTGTTTTACATAGGTCTTCAGCACGCCCGTTTCACAATTAAGCTCTTGGCGCTTATATAATTTATGGGCGAGAGTAATTCATTTCTGAAGGTTCCCGCCACGAATGGAGCTTGAAATATCTCTTCATCAGCTCAGATCGTCCAATTGTACCGCGAATTTTTTGCTTCTTTCCTCCTCTGCGGCTCCGGCGGCCTGTGATTAAATGCGATAACCCGGCCCGCTTTTGTTTCTGGTGTCGGAGCCTCCGTATCCGTGACACTCCGGAAAGGATTGCCGCCGTTCTGCTGCCGGAGCCGTGCATTTTTTTTTAAATATTATCGTAGGTAGGCGGCGATCGTCTCCCTGAGCATTGATCACTCGGGCCTAATAGCTAAACACAATGGAGAGCGAACAGATAGAGCAGGACAAAGGGATCCAGTCACGCCCCGTGGTCCTGCTAGATCGCATTGTTGTGATTGCTTCCCTGGGAGGGGGAGCTCCAGGAGATGAAGCAATGTACGGCAAAGCTCACTCGTACCGTACCGTGACAACATTTTAAACGCAGTACGAGAACACATAACAATCCACACATTAAATTTAAATATTATTTGATTTATAAAATAAATTATCTATGTTCAACTAAAAAATGTTTAATGGGATTCCGGTATTGAGGGATTGGTTGAAAAGGAATTAATACTAAAACAAACAAAATAACCGTTATTAGTGCCAATTAAATATGTTTTAATATCGCTAAGCTAGTACTTTACTGCCGACGACAGTTCAGGCCACGTTATGTAAAATATAATTCAGTAGAACATTCTAGAAGGCTCTGTCTAAAGATGCAGGCATATATAATTGAAGCGGCTATCTTACATGGAAAGGGAGAGATTGAATCAATATTTTAATCTCATATATCACTTTTTATTATCATTAACCGGGGCAGTCTATTAAACATATTTTCTCTAGATTCCAGTCTGTCTTTTGCAAGACAACGGTTGGACCAATGTCGTTGAAACTTTTTGTTTGGAAAATGTTCTTTTTTTTTAATTAAAGTTTATAATGATTGCGTCAACATCGTGGTCATTGGCGACCCGTATGTTATTTACAATAGTTTCTTAGCGTTATTATTTACATATATTCTTAACATTAATTGCAATCGGGTTCGTATATTTGTTCACTTATGTTTGCTTCCTCGATAAATTTGATGATGTCCAAAGCAGCTGAGATGTGGTGTTTTTCGATTGTATTTCTTCCAATGTCGTTATACCTGCTGCAATAAAATAGTATATGGGGAATAGTTAGTGGTTGACTGCATTATTCACAGGTTGGTTGGGTAGATCTGGAAAATAGGAACGCATGAGTATAAAATGATTGGAGGTTCTTACTCTAGATAGCATCACCTGTTTTTTTCTGTTTATGATCTTGGGAATTGTTATATCTTTGTAGTGTAATAGTTCACTGTGATTTATTCCGTTGTTCTTCCTTCTCCAAATTTTCGTTCCACCTGTTTTCGAGTTTTTCTTTACAGAACTTCCACGTTTCCTTTCTGCTGCACTGGAAGTCGTTTTCTCCGTTGTGTATGGCTCTTGATGCTACTTTTGCCAACTTATCGGCCCTGAGGTTTCCAGGAATTCCTCTATTGCGCGGGATCCATGCTAGACAGATGTTTATTCCTATTCCTTATCTTCGTGATAATGTCCCTAATGAGGTTCAATGTTTTGTTCCTTTTTTTGGTTTTATGATATATTTAATTTCTTCCGATGAGTCTGTTAGAATGAGATTATTGTTATCTGGGAAGTTTATGCAGAGTTTAGTGGCCATGTAGATAGCTTGCACTTCAGCCGCCAGGGTCGATGACTGGTTATTTAGTGTTGTAGTGCGCTGGTCAGAGCTGCTGTAGATTGCGCTCGCTCCGCCTGCTGCGGACTTGGATCCATCTGCATACACTGATCTGGGATAACAGTGTTTCTTGATTAATTCATCGCGTTCATTGACGAAGTTATCTTTTACTTGGTTTAGGACGGTCAGGTCAACTGGAATGTCTAAAATTTTCCATGGTGGGGTTCTTGCGAATGTGTTTCGTTCAATTTGTGACAGTGTGATCCTTGCTGCCCTCAGGTGTTTTTCCAGAATTTTCTGGAACGGTATTGCTTCTAATACTTCCCCACTGTGGTGGTAATTTAAAGACTCTGTTTGTTGTCTGATTTGGGGGTTACTTGACTCAAGAGATTTTATGGCGCACTTGATTGATAACAAAAAATGTTCTTACCGATATCAAATTTCCATCCTGTACGTTGAGACAAATTGGAGGAACCATAAAATAAATTAATTTTGAAGGCTTATCACAAATAAATTATGGAACAGACTCCGGAGAACTTTGTCATATTTAGAAAGAGGCGTTAGACTGTTTTTAAAAATATGAATCTGCTTTTCGCCAACTTTAGGCTAGAGATAACAGCGGAACGGGTTTTCTCACAAGTGGTAAATTATTTTGAGGCAATCTCAAATTGTATCACTATTTCAAAAAGGTAAAACTTAAAATATCGTCAACTCAATTTAGTTTTATTTTTAAGTTGTATCTATTGCTCCGTAAATAAATTCTTTGTCAATTGTACATCAGAAAATATTCTTTCAGTGTTATAAATAGAGTGTTTAAAAAATTATCACCAATGTATAATAAGATCTTTTTTGTTTTTATAAATCTAACTATAATATTATAATTGTTTTCAGTTCCGTATGAAGTCCCTAACGTGTTAGTATTCTGTTTAAATACAGTATTATGTGGTATCGTATTTGTATTTACTGTTTAAAGGTCTGGTTGGATAATTGAAGAGCGTTGTAATGGAATTTTACATTAGTATTTTCAAATCTTAGTTTTGATAAATGTGTACGTTTATTTTTCAAAATGTGGAACGATTAAGTAGATATTTATAATTTCACCGACATCATGTAGACAATGGAATTAAAAGAAGATACAAAGTGTTTGCAATCGTAAATATCTGAGATACCTAAAATTAGAATTTTCTCAAGTAACAAAGTCAGATTAGAATATATTAGTTGCGGATATTCACGGGAAGGGTTGATGAAAACAATTAAGAGTTAAAGACCACGCGGTAAGGGAGAATAATTGGTCGTTAAGAAAATAAAGGATGATGTTTTTCCGGTGTGGGGGAAAGCAATATAAAAACGAGAGAAAAAGATGCAGTTTAGTTAACATTAATAATACTGTAACAAATCGTAGAGTAGTCTTTACTGAGAGAAGTGCAACTTCAAAAGCTTTTCAGAGAAATAGTAGCTGTCAGAGTGATTAAATGGACATCGACAGGATATTTCTTTAAGACGGCCCATGGACCGGAAGTTGTTCAGCGATAGAATGTCGAAGTTACGTAAGGAAACCTCGGGATTACTTTTAATTTTTAATTCTGATTACTATGAATTTCTCTGAGAAATCGTTCAATATTTTACTTTGAATTAAATATGCTGGAACGCACATTCTTAAATTATGTAAAACTGTTTGAATTAAAATATTTGATACTCTTTTATAAATAAAAATGGTAAATATACAACATACATGTATATGCATAAATCAATAAATATTTGTCTTAATTTATTTTATAATTTTACGAATTTATAACGTGACTCTTTTTGAGAGTGACAGGACACATTAGGGTAATACACAACTACACTTCAATACCACTGAAAGGGAATTTGGAAGGGATTATATTCCTCTTCGTAATCAGTGTGCGTATTAAACTACTAATTTATAAAGTCCTGATTTTCTTTAAATAATTTTTCTACTATTTATAACATCTGTGTTGTATGCTATAAATCATCACAAGGTGGACCTCGGCTACGATATTTTTTTATCTTCGAATGCATACCTCGTAATGTTATAGCAGCCCATATGTATCTCTGTACGGATGTTCATCTCTGTTTGGAAATGCGGTGCAATAACTTCCCATTTAACAACGGAATTGTGAAACAATATTTCTGAAATTAAAATCAACCATAACAAATACCCGCATTGACGTGACTGAAACTGATGTCCCCGAGTTTCTACCCGTTTTGTGTGAATTTTGCATAGTGTGTCTGTACATTTAAAAATATTGAAATTCTATTTTATTATTAATTAAATATTGAGCTTAAATAACGATTCTGTAGTCAAAACGCTTATATAAATAATTCGTAGGAAACAAAAACAGTAATATTCATATATGTAGTAATGTACTAGAGAAATGTTTTTTTTATCGTGCCTTGGAAGAAGAATAACGTTTTACATTAATCACACAAGGATTCGTTAAATTATAGTAGGCATTGGTTAGATTAAGAGCATTATTAATTACGTCTGACGAACTAATTATATTAATTTATCAGTTATGCCATCTTTTATTCAATGGAGGAAGAGAGTTTCAAAGACTCATTAATCACGCGGGAGATTCAATTATGAAAGAGAACACACTAGCGTTTAATTTCTCAAACATCTGTCAAATAAGTCACATGTAGGAATCAATTAGTTCTAAATAATAAGGAAAATTAACGTGAAATACTAGTAAATAAGAATTAATTTTTTAATTTAACTGTAAATTTCCGCTGTCAGTCTTTTACGTCATTCAAAGGAAACCTATTACTTCCCCCACTCAATCATATTCTAAACGTATCAATGAAAATAGGGGGAAAAATTACAATAAAATCTCTGTTTATGAAATGTATTTACGAAAAATTGTTCTTATGCACACGCAGGTGTAGAAGTAGTTTTGTTTTTATTTTTATCGAGAAACAGAAAATAATCAGCTTGTGATTTAAAGTGAAACACATGGCATTAATGTGAAAAACTGCAAATGTCTAAGAACACGTAGTAAATAATAGAATTAATTAAAGTTCAAATGGAGAAGAATAACAAGATAATGACATGAAACGGTTTCTTGCCGATGTAGTTTACATAGTTACATGTTTATATAACACGCTACTTCTGATGGAACTACACAGCACTTGATATGCCTTCCTCATACTTCTATTCGATATTACTTTCTCTATATTTTCTCTCAGTGCATTTCTCCTGTTTCGTTTTGCGTTTCAAGTCGCTATTCGAAAAAATTGAATTCTGTAGCGTACATGAGACGGCATTGTTTTTCTTATGGTCCACAGAAATTGAGCCTAAACGAATATAAAAACTGATGGCTGAAAAGTAACACAAAAGCTTTCACTTGCAGCACACACACACACTTACAGACACACACACACACACATACATATATATATGTAAGGCATTTAGAGTCACTATTTAATTCAATTTAAATCGTAATTGTTCTCCCGCATTATGGAAATGTCTGTGATGATAAAAATAATACCGCATTATTTAAATGTTTTAAAGAGGATATACGTTATTAATATTAAATTACTGCTGTAAATTAGATTAAATTATTGTTGTGTTGTTCCGAAAATTTCCAGTAGTAGTGAAACTCCTGCAAAGTAGTAAATATTAGCAATATGGAGGAATATTAATATGGTTCAATATTAATATTTAGGACGTATTTATTAAAAAAGGTGAAATTATTGAATTACTTTTTTAACAAAAAACCGTTCTCAAATTATTTTTTGTGAATAATTTAAAAAATAATGTACACTTCTTATTACAACTTTTTCATATTTTATATATTACCTTACAAGTAATATGATCTTAATGTTATGGAAACCATTCAGAATTTAAAAGAAGATTTAAATCTACATAATTAAAAAGGATGTATATTTGTTTGTTTGTATGTAAGTATATATGTATGAAATTTACGTTAATTTGCAGGTTGCAAAAAAAATTCGTACACATATTCTTCAAAACTCGAGAAACGGTACTGTGGGGGTGAGAAACCCCTAGCATAAACGTGGAAGGAATTATAATTGAAAAACGAGGTAATTTTGTGTTCAATAACTACGCGCTGAGAGACCGTGACATAACGCGAGAGAGACGTTGCTACAAGAGGAACAAAGGAAATAGCTCCTTTTTTCGTAATGAAATAAAGCAGAAATGTTTTCATGGAATAAAAAGTATATTTTTATTCAGTAATACTCAATCGGATAATAATAAAAAAACAATACGAAATACTTTAGATCCTTTCGGACAATAGAAGTTACTTTTCGTCCCATATTAGTGACTTCAATATGGCGCCCATTTGTTTACACTATGAATATAGGTAAGAATTTCTTGAAATAATTCTTTCGTTTGATCTGAAGACTGATGGTGATTTATATCCTGCAATACTCAGTGACTATATTTAAGTATTCTATTCGTAAATAAATTCGGATGTAAATTTTTTGGATTGATGCAATAAAATTTAATGTATTTTATAGCTGTTCAATTAATGAAATTATGGTCAAAAGTATGTACAGAACTACGAACAGTTATATTTAGTTTAAATCTTTTCTTGACTAAAGATTAGCCTAATATTGAATTCAATACTTTTTCGGGTTTATACAAATAAGCAGACGGGCAACGCCGGGCACCTAGATAGTATGTAAATAAGTTAGTTAATTGAATCTTTAATATGAAATTTTTGTTGTTTAGAAATGATTGATAAAAACTTTTTATAAATTAATTACATAATATAATAACCTTTATTAGTCCTGATAATAAAGTTTAACACAGGAACTTTCGGTTTTTTCTGAGCCGAATTCATCTGTAAAAACAAAGTATTTATTGAAACAATCTGCTGCCAACATGAACCACAAATTCATAATTTATACCCGAGTTATAAATGGTGACGAAAGAACTCATAAGACACTATTACAAATACAACAAAATATATATCAATTACAATAAATCGGCCTGTTTTGAGAGGTGTATGTTCCGGGGTCACAGAGCTTGGACGTACGGTAAGAGTTTCCTCCTATTCCTGTTGAAATAGTCGGCCAGCTGCCTCCTAAACTGGTCAAAGCACGGGGAAGGGAATGCTACGTTTCCAATGCAAACCTCTTTTCCGCAATCGGAAGGGCTTGGGACAAGTACCTACTGCCCGACCTACCTGATGCAGGTATTTTTAGGGTTTGTCTCGCATCACTTTTAGGAAAATGCCACGTAGGATCCTTAAACTATAACCCGGGGGCGCTAGTTAACCCTTAGACACCTTTCTCTACCCTGCCACATCTCCCCTTTCAAATCCCTTCCTATGCTATTAAAGGGGAGTCGCCACCACGTGGATTACCCTCATGTACCCTGTTACTATAAAAAAATTAATTGATTGAAGAAAGCTACATTTTATTTTAATTAAAGATTACAGACAGTTTCAAGACAGTTCAGTAGGATGCGTAACTGCATCTTAAATGGAATAAAACATGCAATTGGTCGATAACTGAAATGACAAATATTACAAACAGCCTCAGAATCACGTGTAGGTAATAACTTCGATGGCGTTCTATCCCGGAGAGGTGTGCTCGTGTGTCCATAAATTTCATCGAGAGAGGGGGAAAAAAAAAGAGTATTACAATTCTAGTTTTTCCTTAGAGAGAATGGAGGAACTGTAAGATAAGTCATAACTCTGGCGAGATACCGCAGCGTTGTTTTCAAGATAGTCTTCCAGCCGCATACATACTACGAGAGTAATCTTCACTGAAGATGTGAGGGGAGATGCAGCTTCGCCATGATTACTTTGCCCTTTGCCATCGTACTTCTCACGCGGAAAGATAAAGTCGAAGTGGAGCGTGACGTGACTCCATTCATAGGAGGGAAGGAGCGTTTTCAAACAGTGGTTTTATGTACTGTCGATCAACGACGTAAGCAGTGCGTTATTGTGCAAACTGTAAATCTCAACTTTCGGATATTGCAATTTAAAGATGAAAATAATGGCAGTTCACAGGTGGCTTTGTTATTTCTGTAGAAAAATTGTTGACCTAGTTTTGATTAGTAGTAATCAACAAATACACTCGATATATTTTTATGAGGAGACAATTTTTATGAGGAGACAATTTTTATGACGAGACAATTTTTATGACGAGACAATTTTTATGAGGAGACAATTTCCGCGTAAAAATTGTCACCTCATTTTCATATTTCGTATTACATTCAAATTGAATAAAATAATTTGTATTGAAGGGAAGTTAAAAGCAACAAATGAATACGTAACTATCAATTGTTATAATAAAAAAAGGGACTTGTAGCATTTGAAGTCAACGGTTCCCTATAAACGGTTGAGAGGTGTATGTTCCGGGGTCACAGACCTTGGGCATACGGTAAGAGTTGTTCGCTATTCCCATTGGAATAGTCGGCCAGCTGCCTCCTAAACTGGTCGAGGCACGGAGAAGGGAATGCTGCGTCCCCACAGCAAACTCTTCTCCCCCTATCGGAAGGGCGTGGGAGAAGTACCCAATGCTCGACCTACCTGATGCAGGTTTTTCTAGGGTGTCCTGCATTTCTTTAGGCGAATGCCGGGTAGGATCCTTAAACTATATCCTGGATGCCCTAGTTAACCCTTGGCCACCTTCGTCTACCCTTCCGTATCCCCCTTTCAAATCCCTTCCTATGCTATTAAATGGGAGTTGCCACCATGTGGATTACCCTCATGTAGCCTGTTACCAAAAAAAAAAATATTCACTTAATCGAGACTGCCTAAGAAATACATTAAGAAGTTTTTATATAAACCGGATAAAATAATTGTTGGAGCACTTAAAAACAGTATTTTTGGACTTTCGCCTTTTTGTCTTAAAATGGCGGATGGCAATCTGATATGTCTGTGACAGTTCCTTGTGAAAAGCGAAGCAAACCAATGTGACAGAATAATAATATTTATTGTCATTGAAAATAATTAGATTTTTACTATACAAAATAATCTTGCATATACGCGTAACGCGGACTGTGTAAAGTGAAGAATAATATTTAATGTAATCTTTCTGAGCGTAGAGAATGAATAAAGTCTTCTCGATCTTCTAACCGAGTAAACAATTGTAATCGCGATGTTTGGATGACGTTTAATGCCATAGTCTTCTAGTTAGTTTAATCTATTGCATTAGTATAAACTATAAATACAATTGTTTAGTCGGTTAGAAGACTTCATTCAAAAATAATATTATTAACAGTAATAAAATAACAAATTTTAATTAACACTAATAATGTACTCGGGTATCGGAAATAAAACTAAATTTCCCTTCCGATAAATATTTATTTTACTTTACCAAAAATTACTTTGTGCTATGGTAAAAAATTTTTTCGGGTTTCGTGTTCTTTTAGACTCCAACTTAATTCTGTGTAATCTAATTAAGAAATTTCTGAAAATCGATATAGTCTATGTCTATACAGTTTCTTTTCCTCAATGTCTTTGAGTCTGAACGTTAGAACGTTAGAAATATTTATAGTTCCTGAATGTATGTATGTATGTGCTGTAAAACAACAAAAAATTATTTTGTTTACGTTTAATTCTCGAGAAATAGTTTAACTACCGGTAATATTTTAAAAATAATTTAATTAAAAACAAATATTATGAAACTGTTTGAGTCTTGCTATTGACACTGTCCCATTGGTAGACTTATTTCATGTCACGTTAATTTGCAATTGGTGCAAATTATAAAATAAGTAAATACAATGAATTACTGGAGCACACAAAATTTGGAGGTAATTAGTCTGCTACATGGGTAATGATAATAAATAGCTCAATGTATCCAGTAATCAGACCAATTAGGTACTAATTTCCGTATTCAATTTAAAAACCATAAACATCGGAAAGAATAATCGGTTACATGATAACTACACGTAATTACAATTTGTTCTGTAAACTACGTTTATTAGTGCGTGTTACAGTTTGCCTCACTTGAATTTAACAATTTTGATAGGACATTTCTTGTAATATTGAATATATAATAAAGTTAATTGTTACGTTTATGATCACTTTACTGGGCCAAATATTATCAAAATACATTCATACATTTTAAATAAGTATTATGGTACACACAAATACACAATTCAGTCATACAATACAATTTCGTTTAATTAAAACTTGCCGTTTAGTTAAAAATTATTGTTAATAAAACGAAGTAAAATTTCAAGTTTTTTTAAGTCACAAAATATTTAGTTAGCATATTTTGTGATTATAATCCAACATTATTATCGCTAATTTAAATAAAACATCATTTAGAGGTCATAATCGTTAAACGCTCCAGCGTGCTCAATTGATGAATGATTAAAAACGTATTACTAAAACAATTTATGACCTTATACAGACACTTTTTACTTTTTATTTATATTACGACAACGTTTCGATTTCTTTTAGTATCTTCTTCAGATATTTTCCTACAGAGGAGCTATTTACAAAGTAAACAAAGACAAACTAAAGTACACAAAAAGAAACAAACAACTTACCAAATATATTAAATAAACTAGCACAACTAAACAAGTTACTAAATTTATTATATAAATAAATAGTGTCTTATAATGTTATAATTTGTTTTATTAATTCAAAACAGATGTTGAATTAAAATTTTGATTAAAATGTAGTTAGTTATTAATATTATTAAATTTCTTCGATTTGTAAAAGTATTCAACTGAAAGTTTCTTTTATAAAACTCGCGAATAATTTTGAGTACATATATAAAATAAAGAAAATAATTATTTTTTCAAATAAAAAAATATTCAAGACCTGATTAATTTCTTTTTAATTGGTCAAAGCAGTCTCGGAAAATTAATAGTAGTTGTTTACGCAAAGAAAAAAAATATTACGCTTCTCACAGAAATTTTTAATTTTCTTTTAGTTTCTTTTTCGTCTGATAATAATGTCAGTATACATAAAATTTGTAGTTAAAGTGTTGTCAAATCTGAAGCCATTTTTTTCAAACAGTTTGAAGTATTCCGAACAGAATACAAATTGTGTTATCCTTGGGCGCAGTAGGTGCCTGGGACTTCGGTTACTTCCTTATTCATGGCTTCATTTGGAATCTGACTTTAATTCTAAACACATTTTTCTGATATGTCACAAAATTTCATCACCATACCTGAACTGATTTTGCAAATAAGAAAAAAATATACAGCATGTGTCCCCTGGACCTAGCACGGCTAATGGAGGTTTAACAACATACTTTAAAGAAATATGTACAATTACGATCCAAATTTCTATACGTAAACATATATTATTAAAATATAAAATTGGATATTAAATAAGGCGGAAATTATCGGTATATTTGTTATATATTGATATATAAGTACGATTTTAACATCGTTCATTTTATCGCTTGTTTAATTTATAAAAATAATATTAGACTAACATTTTCACATTTTCGTATTATTTCCTTTGATGTGTTGCAATCACTTAGTTGAGCAGCTACGATTTATAGGTCCACAAATTCGCCTTGCGATCGATGTGTTCGTCCCAGCTAGCAGCAACTCTATCCGAATGTCCGGAGGCCAGACGAAGTTCTGGAAACCACAAAAGCCAATTCCTTCTAACTTAATGATTCTTACGTAATTTACAGGTACTTCTCAAACACTTGGGCCAGTTAAAGTTGGCTAAGTTCTTTGAAAGCTCCCTTTGAGACTAATGGTGGTAACTGTTGGCACGTCGTCATCCACGCTAACGAGATTCTGTGCGGACGTTATGAAAGAAATGTGCCCAAATGTATTGATACAGAAAAGTTAAAGCCTACTTTTCATTGCAGTTAATCGAAATAAAAGGAAAATACAAAGATACTCAGTTTGAAATGGGAATTTGCACAATTTTAAGAAGAGGATGCATGAAAATGTCCTAGAGAATATCGATTAACCTAAATGGTAAATCAAAATTAAATAATAAAACATGCTAAACCAGAAACAAGAAGTTGTAATTGAATGAAATATACAACTTCCAATGCACATTCAAATCTGTCCGTGGTTAAATGCGTTTGCAAACGTCAATATTGCAATTTAAGTGCAGTTTGCAGTTTCCCGTTGGCGTAATTATTATGCAACAGTTGGTAAAGAACAAAGAGGAAAAGTAATTTGGTATTCAATTTGGTCCAATAAGCCTTTTTTAATTAAGATTGCATATGGGGTTTAACTCCACAACGCTAACCTTATATTAAAATATTTACTTTAAACGAATTAAAATCCTTTACAACTGTTTTTAAATAGCTTTATTTTCTCCTTTTTCATTTCGTTCTAATAGTAGAAAAGTTTACTTATATACTCCGTCCGGAAAATTTATTCACACAACAATGATCACTTGATACGACAAAGAGGAAAGAAGTAATATAGAGCAAATAAGTCTGAAAAAAACGGAATTCAATTTTAACCTTTGCAAAGTCAAAGCAATGTGCTTCTCAAGGAAATAAAAGAAAATAAATATACCTATAAAAATATTGAATATGTAAAACAATACAAGATTATGGTAATTTTCTGGGAATCAAAAATCACGTTCAAGACTCACATCGAGCAACTAATCATAGGAAGCAAAAAACGTCTATTAATTCTCAAGCTACTAGCTGCCAAGAACTGGAGACCAAAGATGGAACTATTGAGTCTCACCTACAGGAGCAAAAATGATTGTGGACCACACATATATATGACAGCACAGAAAATGATGCTAAGAAGACTAAACGTTGTCCAAAACAAGGCAATGAGAATGATAACCGGATGTTATAAAACCACCACAATACCGAGACTCATACTTGATGCAAACGAAATCCCGCTTAGACGCAGAAGGAAAGTAATTGCAATTAGATACGCGATCAAGGCAAGAGAGGCATCGAACCCAATAATAAGATAACAAGCCATCACTCCTCTATATGCAGAGAAAGAAACACATAGAAACCTAACCCCGTACTACACTACACTAAAGGAAGGAATGACTTTTCCAGAGATAGACCACAACACCACAGCAAGCATACAACCATGGAAGCTTAACGAAATTCCAATCGATACATCGCAACATAAACTTAAAGTAAACAATCCACATAACACTACCTGGAATGCAGAAATCTATCAGTTGCTACAAAGATATAATTCTACCAGAGTCATTTATACCGATGGATCCAAAAATTCAAATGGAGTTGGGTGCGCAATAGTTACGACAGGCAAAGAAAAATCTATCGCTATAAACCATAATGCGTCGATAATGTCAGCAGAATTATACGCCATCTTCATGGCCACGGAACTGTGTCTGGAAACTCAGGAGGCCAAAAATATCACCTTAACAGACTCCAAGGACGCAATACACAGAATAACTAGTACAGTGCACAGAAATGGTTGCATAAGACGAATTAGGGAGAATATATTGAAAATACAAGATAAAGGAAACCGGATCACTATAGCCTGGCTACCGGCGCATAAGGACATAGTAGGACACGACAGGGCAGATCTCCTTGCGAAGATGGAAGCTGATCATCAAGGAAGATCCAGCAACCTGCCAGTTTGCACCAGCAGGGACTGCAGAGTAGGGCTCTACAAGGAACTGGAGGAAAAGTGGGGTAGACCTGTGAAACCAGAGTCATCCTCAGAAATGTCAGCAGCATCAGAGAAATATCGCACCCGAAAGAACTATCTCATAGGCATCAGGTTGTTGTAACCAGAATAAGAACATTGCACTCCAGTTTCACTCACTCATTCTTGATTTCCAGATGTCCGCAGCCGGTATGCAGCTCATGCAAGGAGCCCACAACAATTCCTCATGTCCTCTTTTTGACTGCCCCAGATATAGCGAGATAAGAAAATCAACCATAGCCGCCCATTCAATGATGGAGATTTGCAACTCATCAGCAGAAATAAACAACCTCATAGACTCTACGATGAAAACTGAGTTGTATAAAGTAATTTAGTTGTTATACAAATGTAGAACTTAACAGATGTAAGTCGCTAATGACCAAAAGGTTAATGCGACATTAAACTGTAATTAAAAAAAATTGTTACAACAAGCATTTATTACAATCGGTTAAGATTCTCGCTTAAGGATCCATACTTTTGTGAAATTAAGTCTCACGTTTTCTTGTATTATCATTATGTAGTTTGGAATAACATTCAATGAGCACAACTATAGTTTCCACACATCTTGGTGAGTATTCAAAAAGGACCTATTTATGACCCCGGTTATTTAACTGTAGATTATACAACATTAAAGGAAATACAAATATGGAAATACAAATTACAAATAGTTTCTTTAGGTAATGAAGAAGTATGTCCTCTTGAGTATTTGTGTCTGCTTCTTATTATATCTGAGGTGAAAAGAGTCGAATTAATTAAACCTAAGATTTTTTTCTGTAAAACTCGTGTTTAAATTCACAGTGTAATGATAGACGTTTTATATTTAAAATCTTATTCTAAGAGAAAATCCGGCGGAAATTAACATTGTTTAAAAGTTAGCTAATACTTCGGAGTGAGGTTCTTCACCAAATCAATTACGTAGAGAAAATATTACTCTCGGAAAAATGGAAACTTATTCACTTCAATTTTCTATTTTAGTTGGAAACATGAAAAGGTTCTGTGTTTATTTTTACAGTAAAGTTCGAAATTTGCACCGTGGGGAATCAAAAAGTAAAAATAACTCACAAATAAATTATGAATAAACATTTTACTTTGAAAACCATTATTGTCACGTCAGCCCAGACAGACGTCACGTTGTAAACTTTGGTGGTTTAATGCTGATGTATAATTTATTAGTTTAAAAAAACCTTTGATCTGAATGTAAATTTTCGAGAAAATTTTATTGTTAGAACCTGTAATGAACATTAAAAGTACAAGAGATAAATGTAATATAAAATAACGTGTAATTTACTATTTCCATTGTTAACCATACAAACCAAAATTTACTAGGCGGTACGTTAAAATTCTCAGCGGAGTTGAAAATTCGTTGCCCACAAAGACGTGCGAGTCCAAATGTAAATAAAATCAGATGAAACCTGAAATGAGTCGTATGAAACTCAGCTGTTTCTAAAGACGATTTAGTTTATTCGAGTAGCATCTGCGATATTTTGATGATGGTAGGGGGGAAAAAACAATAGATGTGTATTTTGTGTTGGAGAGACTGATGAGTGAGAAACCAGATAGAGAGGACAATGTGGATATTGTGATAGAATAGAGTGCGGGGAATCGTTTCACGACGGTTGCACTCTGGGTACAGGAAGGCGTTAGCTGTTCCCGCTGTGGAGATGAACAACCACTGATATGCGTGCACGACGATGTCAACCCACTATTTGGTGTTGAAAGGATTTTTACTGCCACCAGATTTCCCTCATTGTTTAACTTTAGCAAGAAATGCTTAGCTTCGAAAATACTGTTTCATTTAATTTTTTATTGTTTCCGGAAATAAAAATTTGGAGCCTGGTTATATTAATGAGCCATATTCGTTTAAAATTTATCTGTTAACCATTTACTACATATTACCAATTTTACTTTGTACATTAGACATTATAAATATTATATATAATTTGGACGCAATATTTTAAGGGAATAATTAGTTCAATTATCTCTTTGAAGCTCGAGCAATTAATTTATGTGTGAATTTATAAAAAAAAATCGTCAGATAAAGGGTGGTTCAGCAACAATATGCTAGCAAAAAAAGAAAATACCAACCTGGCACTTAAGAAGATGATAAAAATTTTAGATTACATCACCTTCCGCAGAAGAATTGAGCTGTCCAAGTTCCCTTTCCTTCTGCCAAAGTCTTTTCGGAGCGGTACTAACTTGCTATCCCAGCGGTCCAGTTTTCTTCTTCCCTGAAAACTTTTCCCGTGTTGCTCGACATCAATTGGAGCAGTTCTTTGGCATGCAAGGCCACTACACAACATACGAAACTCCATTACTCAGGCAGACAGCCACGAAACCTACTCACACACAGTTTCAATGCGCGTGCGTGCGCAACCTTGCGCCAGATAATGTGTATATTACATTATTCATGTCCGTGATGATATTGTGTCCTAATACAATAGTAACTGTCTAATATGTCAGAAAGTTACAAAGAACCAGTATTTGTGAATGAATAAAGAGGATTTTCCTCAGAATGTTTTCCCGTCTTACCCGTTATAAATGTTTTAAAGGGAAATTATTGCTGAGTAAAATAAATAGATAGAAAAAATTAATTTTTTTAAGTTAGTAAAGTTTATTGATCGAAGACACCACAAAATTGGTAATGATAAGCTGCTAATAAATCTCTATAACAATGCATGTTTGTAAGTGTGTATGTATGTTTGTAAATTGTCTATACATATCTAAACGCGTCGACAAATAGAAACGAAACTTTGTACACATAGTCTTAAAAATACGGATAAAAGCACTGTGAGGGTGAGAAACCCTTAGCATTAAGGTGGAAATAATTATAGAGATTATATTTTTACAAGAACAATGTAAAGATCCTCACAAAAAACGAATACGTCTTTGACAAACCTAATTTAATTTAAAATAACCAAGAACAATAGTCACGATATAAACTGGATGTTTACAAGATATTTATGTACATCATAATATGGGGAAAACCGAGAATAAGAAGTGTGAAATAGGTTTCGTAGATACATTGAATTCTGATGTATTGGACAGGATAAAATAATATATATATATATATATATATATATATATATATATTGTAGCAATAGTTAATTAGGCCATTAAATTGATTAGGGATAATTTGAATTGTTGTGATAACTGAATTGTAGCGGTATTGGGTGACCAAAGCGACAATGGCGCTGAGCTCTGTTGCTTTGTTGAAGAGCCGAAATGGCTATTGTACTCGCGAAATAGTATACGGTCAGCCACGAGAGGAGCGACATTAAAACAAATCTTCACGTAGATACATAGCAGTTCGATCCAAATAGATAAATAAAACAGTAAAAGTCTAAAATCTGCAAATCGTGAGTTCCTGTAAGCAAGCAGATAGTTGGACAGAGATATTTTCTAACAACTAGCCAACGGTGAAGCAAAGGTTGCTTCATTATAAAAATTGAACAAATTTGTATTGAGGTAAACCGACATCCGATAGCTGACCAATTAGGAGAGGATCATCCGAGGTTCCTGAGAGCAGACTATGTTCATTTCGACAGCGTATGTGTAAAATCTGTGAGGAAATTAGAATCAGCGTAATAAAATTTGCATTTATAGTGTAGTGTCGAAGCTAAAAAAGAATGCTGGTACCAGTCGGACATTATGTGAGTAACCAAAACTTTGAAAATAATATTTGTAAACGACAACTAAAAGGATAGAGTCAGATTTCGTTCACTTTTCATTTATTTCAAGTTTAATTTCTTTACATTTAGCTTTCTTTCATTTATCAACATATTGTTTTTAGGTAAATTTTATGCTTGATTTGTTAATCAGTTTATTAAATCACTTTTCTGTTAATTATCAATCCCAGTTACGACCCTGAGAGAAGAGATCTTAATTTGATTGTATTTGTTTTAATTTTAGAAGCCCCAAGTGAATAAATAATAAATTATTGTGTTTGTTAATTATTCATAATCTTTTAATTTAATTAACCTGTTCATGTTTATTTATTACAATATATATATATATTTCTACTTCTCTTTTATTACTATACTGTGGTTCATATAGTGTTTTACTAATGCCCTGATTCCGTATATTGTAAATGAAATCTTGATATAAATAAAGTTTAAATTAAAACATTAATCACACAGGGATTCATTAAATTATAGTAGGCATAAGAGCATTATTAATTAGAAATCTTTGTTTAACACATGTTTAAATGTAACTTTTTTATGTTTGATTTAAAATTAATAATAAGAAAGATAGCCAAATACAGACAAAATAAGTAATAATATAAATACCCACAACGTTTCTGGGATCCTTGTCCCTTTTAACAGGTGCTAAGAAGAACCAAAAGGGGGACACAACTGCTCTTTTCAGTTGACAAAACTGTCTTCTTCTTTTCTTCTTCGGATTTTCCCCCTTTTATAGGTTTGCCGTCTTTAATTTCCATTGGTGTCTGTCGTTCTAATCTCCCTCTTCTATATCCTCCATTATGGGTTTCACATGGGTTTTCCACTTTAATCTTGATCTGACCCGTTTATTTTTTCCAGGAGGTGACCAATGGTATATTTCTTTTGGCCATTTTCCATTCTTTGTACGTGACCATACCATTTAAGTGTTTGATCTTCAATCCTTTTAACGACAGACGTGGTTACGTTCATTTCTATCCAAAGAAGCTCATTTCTAATTTTATCCTGCCTTGTTTTTTGAAGACTTCTCCTCAGATAATCGAATTCTACCGTTCTAATTTTGTTCTTTTGTAATTTTGTCAGGGGCCAATTTCACTTACATAACATAGAATGTTGTATATTATGCTCTTATAAATTTTGTTTTTTGTTTTCTTTGTTAAATTTTTATTCCAAATTATTCCATTAATTATTCTCTTTAATTTTAGAATTTAGAATTTTACTGAAACTTCTCGCTGTCGAAGCTAAAACACTTATACCTCTACCCGCTATCGGAAGGGCGTGGGACAAGTACCGAATGCCCGACCTACCCGATGCAGGTTTTTCTAGGGGTTTCCCTGCATTTCTTTAGGCGAATGCGGGGTAGGATCCTTAAACCATAGCCCGGGGGCCATAGTAACCCTTAGCTACCTTCCTCTACCCTGCCGCATCCCCCTTTTCTAATCCCTTCCTATGCTATTAAAGGGGAGTTGCCCCATGTGGATTACCCTCATGTAGCCTGTTGCCCTAAAAAAAAAATTATCAGCCTGCGAAGGCTACTATCTCGCAGACAATACCTGCGAGGGATGTTCTCTTGCAGGCTGAACCTTGCAGGAGAGATACAAAGGGGCTACTTTTGGGGATGCCTTTTCCTCTCCGTTTTTGAAGTAAGGTTCCCACAGGCCGAGGCACCTCGACCTGTTCTGAGAGGTGTATGTTCAGGGGTCACAGACCTTGGGCATACGGTAAGAGTTGTCCGCTATTCCCATTGAAATAGTCGGCCAGCTGCCTCCTACATTGGTCGAGGTCCCTGCATTACTTTTAGGAGAATGCCGGGTAGGATCCTTAATATATAGCCTGGGGGCCCTAGTTAACCCTTGGCTACCTTCCTCTACCCTTCCGCATCCCCCTTTCATATCCCTTCCTATGCTATTAAAGGGGAGTTGCCCAATGTGGATTACCCTCATGTAGCCTGTTGCCAAAAAAAATATCACTTTTTTAAAAATAGGGTTGATATATGATATATTCTAATCATCTGGAATATCGTCTTCAGTTTCAATTTTATTGAAATTTTTCGTTAAAAGGGTTACTAACATTCCCCTTCAATATTACAAAAAATCTGTTCGGATAATTCCTGATCCTGGTGCTCTCCCATTTTTTGCCTCTTTCAGAGCTTATTTTTTACATCGTCTTCTGTTATTTCTGGAGTGTCGGTTTTATATTCTACAAAAACTTAAAAGCCTATATATTCATTTAGATCAACGTTTATATACATAAAGAGGTTGTAAATGGATTTTAAGTGGATTGAGATGTGATGTATTAACTGTTTCTATGTAATGCGTAATAAAATGGTTGAAATAAGGATTAATAAGCAATTAAAGTCAGGTAGGTGGTATCTTTGGTGGAGGACGGTAATACTGCCTGTTATTACTATACACAAACGCTTACTGCGTGGTGATGGCAACGGGATCAATTTGAATCTATCTATATATGTATATATATACATATGTATATTTATTTGTATATACATTTGTATATACATTCGTATATTCATATGTATAATCTTAGAATGTATAATTAGTTGTAAGGCTCCGTGATTTATGTTGAAATGTGTGAATGATTGTGTGTTTCAGGTGACTGTGACGGATTACCATCGAGAGCTTCTGTGTATGGATTTCTGGGTTTAATTAAAAGAGGATTGTTTCTTGGGTTATTAAATATATTGAGATTAAACAATAAACAATTATAAGGCGTAATACACTTAATATATATAAATATATAATATACTTAATATATATAAATAGGCGTAATATACTGTAATAATTAAAATATAATAATGATAATGGCTGAATTTAACAAATGAAAAAAATACACAACTTTACTTTATATGGGAATCAATATTTATTAAGCTAAAATTTAAAAACAATTATAAAATACACAAAATATTTGGGATCTCAGGGTCTTGATCTGGGTTTGATAAATGGCAGAATTTAAATAATCAAAATTACATTTACCTTTTATGGAAATCAAAGCGTCTGAACATAGACGAAATTTGTTGCGGAAGAAATAATACTAAAGATTGAATTTAACAATTTCAATTTTATCAAGAATTAATAATCTCATTCTATCGATAATTAAATAATTAAAGAACGATCTGACTTTTATCTTTTAAACACGGTTTACAAATTATTTTAAAGTTTTCTCTACTTATAGCCGCCCAGGTCTCATTTTTAGTTTTTCGTGCACAATTTTGGGGACATCACTGATTCTAAATTCTCACAGACTCTAATTGGCGTTGTTTGTTAGTTGGTTTACCACAAATTGGTTGGTTCTCGATGCTTTACTGCAACCTGGATTTGTAGATCTCGTGGCTTTAGTTGACAATGGACTTCATTGGTTTGTCTGAATATTGCTTTACTTTTTAATAATTGAAAGCATGTTTGTGACTGGGCCACAATCTTTCGTTCTGACTGCCGACTGTAAAACTTTCAATGAGTTCTTTTCGTCCGTTCTATTCGCTGTCTGCTGACCGATTGTACTGTTCAAATTTTCGTGACTTGGAATTTTTAGACTTTTCTCCTCGCTGCTTACTGCTCGACTGGCCTCTTCGTCTCGTAGATTTTGAGCGCGTAAAACCTCAACAATGTTTTCTTTGCCTTGCCGGATTGTTGCGGCGTCCGCTCTATATCCACTAATAATGAGTCCTCTACAATCCAACTTTCCAATTAGAACAATGTCTTACTTACCAATTACTACAATACTTTAAAAAATTACTGGCAGATATTTAAACGAAAGAAAAATGTCACAGAATACCCTATAGTATAGTTAAGTTTAGTGATTACGATTTCTTTTTGCAACGTAGCTATTAATGATGTATTGGATAAAATCTCAACATGTACAGCAGACTATAGGACTGTATTTTAAGTGATTTCAACTCTTTCCATTAAAAAATAAAGGACAGAAATTTTCCAGTGCGTGTTATAAACTTGAAAGAACACGTAAAATGATGGAAACAGAATTGATACTTATCATGCCTACAACATTTCATATGGATGCAATGTACACCCTTTGAGATCAAAATTGGACAGACAATTTAACTTGACAAATATTGTTAATTAGATGAAAAATATTAAAAGTGTACTAAGTTAAAACCTAGGAGTAATAAATCGTATTGTGTTTAATTTTCTCTCTTGCTGAAGGTCTGAAATGTAAGTTACTGAAACATAATATCAATTTAGAAAATTGTCATGGTTTTTATAGATATTCACTAATTCGTGTTAATGAGATAATCGTTCGTTCGGGTACTTGTTAACTCTAAACGTCAATAGTGACCACAAATACTAATGTTAGTCATATTTGAGCTTTTATGTCGAGTACATCCAAATAATTGGCTCGGTCTTTGATCTAGGTTGTAAACGAGAACAATGATTTAATATTGTGTAGCGTTGTAGTACGTATCACTTAACAGAATTATGAAGTGGGCAGTTTCAATATTTGATGCGTTTCACAGGACACTCGGAGATAGAAAATTATTTAATTTTTTCTGAACTATTAAAATTTATTTTTTATGGACGGCAATAAATTTTCTTATTGAAAAAAACAGTTGTCTATTTAACAAACCGTCCAATGGAAAGTTCTGCAGTGTTTGTATCGAATTCAGTATTGTCGACGATGCTTGCGGAAATTTTATCCATTCCCGCGAGTCTCGACTCCTTAGAGATTACAGATAGAGCCTGATTTGGGCTCCACAGGAGAGAAACTTATCTCCGCAGTTCTGTACTGAAGCCGTAGTCTATTCTGATTCCGTTAATCTTTGACCAGTTCTACACTCGGAGATCTACGGAGGCTGTGGAGCATTCTCTACGAAGGAGGATTATGTTTTATCGCGAACGAATTGTTTTCATTATTAATTTCATATTTGTCATATATAAATCAGATAGTTTGAAATAGCTCTGATTGAGTATTTCCAAACTTTTTTTACCGTGAAACTGTTACTTCCGACAGAGTAAACTATGTCTTCTTCGATGTTAACATTATTGCTCTCATATTATCTATAGGCTGAACTGGAGTAGATAGTTTTTTCCAGATTCTTAATTATAAATTTTATCAAAATATTCCATGGAATAAAAAAATTGTGAAATAAATTCAATTTCACCTATTTAATATATTTTGAAGATATGTTCCTTTATATATTCAAATTAATAATTTGTAATGATGAACTTTATATATATATTGTAATAATCAAATAGGTTAATTAGTTGTTTAATTAATTTTGCCCCTCGTTGTGGTAGCCATTTTATGTAATAAATAAAAGTTTGGCTTTCATTAAATGAAAAGTTTAAACAATTAACAAACAATTTTTTTTTGTGTGTGTGGCAAGAAAAGATAATTACACACAAAATTTGAGATATCCTCTCAGGGCCATTACTGGATTTGATAATAAACACGAAAAGTTGATTTAAAATATTATTAACAAAACAGTTTACAATTTACCTACACAACATGTCGATAGAATGAAAGAAATTAAAAGTAAAGAAATTAACTTTGATTGACAATTAAAAGGCAACGAAATCTGACTTTATCCTTTAATTTGCGTTTACAATATTATTCAAAATTATGTTATGTACGGACCGTCGGTCTGGTACCAGAACAATCGATTTTATCTCGTTCGGACACTTTTACACTCTTTAATTTTTTAATATCAGGCCTTGGTTTTCACTGATTCTACACTTCACTTTAAAAATTGACAAGATTGGCTGTATTCCGTTGATTGATCCGCTCCGTAATAATTCAACAATGTTATTCCGCAACAATTCCTCCTCGAAGATTGTACAAAGTTCTATTTTACGAAACAGGTATTACTTTACAATATTCACGTTGCAATATCTCGGTGAATGTTTTACTCTGCTAAATTTTATAAAGACCGTTCTCTGCAACGTTTTCACCGTCGGCCGCTTCTATTCTCCAATGATTCACCAACTTTATTATACTATGCACGACGATGTCTGACCTCTGTACAATCCAGACCACAACGACCAACCAACGATCCTAGTGCTCTCGAGTTTGAGCACGCATACGCCATTTTTGACTTTTCGACAAAGCAAGCGAGCTCGCTTCTCCATTGTTGCTTTGTTCGATCAGACCGCTATAATGGATTTATCAAACAATTCAAATTTTATGTCCAAACAATTATCAATTTTAACTGATTTTTTGTTAAATATTACAAGAAGAAAATATTCGGGAATTTTTTTATATGCTTTGAGATTGTGCAGAAAGTCGTACTTATACTTATTGCAGTACAGAAAGATGATTGAAAGGGCCAAGTCTGTGATGGTTTTGATATAATACAATTAGTAGTCACTGTACATACTCCAGTATAGTTTTACATTTACGGTGTTGCCAGAGTGCTATCGTTGATTTATATAGAAAAACATAGACATAATGTTCTACATTTCAGAAGCCATTAAATACCCTTCTTCTTCTTTGGAAGCCCACACTACCCTGACCAAAATTATTCTTATATTATCTTTAACCATCAGCAAATTGTAATTTGAAAACTATTTTGTTTTTTCTGTCTGTGTAATTAATGTTTTTATTGTTGTTGTTCTGTAATTTAGATACATTAAATAAAATGATTATTTTAGCGTGGAATAAATATTTATTAACTTAAATTGTTACTCATTATTTAACTCTCAGTAAGTGTAAAGCAGAACTCTCAATGGGGCTGTTGTAATATTCACGATACAAAAATAAAAGTGTGAAAGTTTTAAAAGTAAAGGAAACAAGATGTTATTGTAAAATTCCTATGTTATTTCATAACAATAAAATAAACTGTCTTTAGTAAAAAAGTCATTACGTGTTTACTAACATTTTATACTAAATTTATTTATTTGTTTAGAAGTCAAATATAGTTTATTCATTATATTTATTAATCTATAGATAAAACAGTAACGTTTTGTAATTAAGTTTTAATAAATTATTACTTTTGACCGTGATGCACTATTTATATTTATATTTAATTTGAGTCAGACCAAGTTACTATATATTTATAAATCAATACAAATTATTTTATATTAAAGTCACATGTTTGTAGATTATAAACAGTAAAACTGTATTATTTATAAAAATTAAATAATCTATATTTTTCCTTTAATTGATTAGTAAGAATTTTTTATTTAATTCAGAAAGCAAACGGTTTGTTACTCACGTGTATACAAATTTCCAATTATACTTTTGATATTAATAATAACATCACCCGTTCCGGAACTAAATACAATTTTACTTTGTTACATTGTAGTCTCTCATATATAAATATTGTTATAATTCCATTTTCAGGATGAAATTCGTTATTTGGAACCAACGACACGGTCAGAGACAGAAATAGCAGTGCGTATTTCCAAGATTAGCATTTAATCAATTTGTTCAATACTGGTCGCAGAATTATATAAATTAAATTTCCCGCGGAATACACTTTTAATATTGGAGGGTTTATGTGATTGGTTCGTTCAATATATGACGTTTGAAGTTGATACGATGTGTTGACTCAAACCAAAGCTTTACATAAGTTTTAATAAAAGCGACGTTTCGGAAATTAAGTTATAGAACCTACTTTGCCATAATTTCTTTATTATAGGTGACAGGAACAGATGTACTGTGTTTCTAGTTGTTTATTTGTATTTATTGTAATTTTATTTGTGTTTAGTTGGATAATATTTTTAAAATCAGTCAAATTTCTATGACAAATATGAACCGCTCTATCTGCAATGGAATTTAAGATTAACTGCAAGAATCATAAACGAACTGCGTGTACATCAACTTTATCAGTTAATGTTTATGAGAAAATGTAAACAGGTATTTAGAACTTCGTTCTATAAATAGCTGTTTATTTGGCTCAGTATTTAAAGATACTTTTAGTGGTAAAAAATTAGTAAATAAAAGAATAATAAATTTCAATAAAACAATAAATTTGGATGATTTTTACAAATAATGACTCCTATGAAAGGCGGCATTTATGATTAGATAAACTAGTTCGTGTTTAAAGGAAATTATATAAGTAAAAAATATATTTAGCTTTATATGAAAATGTAAAAACGAACTATGCGAAGCAGAATGTTATTAAACGAGAAACCTAACGTAAAACTTTTTTCTCACAAAATGTTTCTTCGCTATTTACATTATAAAAATTAATACTGAACTGCAATTAAAATATTTTTACGGAGTTCTTGCGCATTTCAACTTTTAAATACTTTATATTGCATGTGAAGTATTTACAGTATTTAATATTTACATCGTGGAAACTTACTTTAGTAGAAAGCAACGATTTCCAGCTTGTAGTTATATTTATCTGAATTCAATGTAATTATTAATGCTGGAAAACAGTCTAATTTGTTAGAAATAATTTAATACGAGAAAAATTTAACAGAACGTTTCGTCCTCAATATATGACTGTTGTAAACTTCGTGTAACCAAATAATTATGTTTTAAAAATTAATTTTTGTGTAGAACTTCCAAGGTATGCTCTATCAGTAATGAAAATTCTACAAAAAATTAATTTACATAAAACTGTGTTTGTTGATATTAATAGAAGAATTTGACAATGATTGGAAATTATTTTTTCAAAATTCATTGTACACAACATAGTCTGAGGACGAAACGTTATGTTAAATTTATTTTTTTAAAATATTTCTATATAATTTGGCTGCTATTTTCTATTGTTTCAACTAGTATCGATTATGTACCGTCTTATATTTCATACTTCCAGGAAAACAAAAAGGATGAAATTAAAATAATTAAATGTATTTGGGTACTCTAAAAGTTTTGGATAATGTGTTTACTGGCTTAGAAAGCAAAGCTGTAGTATTCTACACTTTTTACACGATAATAACACACCAATGTTGTCAGAAAATTTATTACAAAATGTGTAAAATATGAATTTAATATTTTTTATGTTTGAACAACAACATCGTAGCACGTGATTCTATGCGTTAATGAATTCAGTGATTTTTCCAAATGAAAATGAGACTACGAAATAGCGAAATAGCACATAAAGCATTTAAACGTTCATAATAAATTATATTTAGGTTTAATTACAGTGCGGAACTCTTTATCTCACGGAGCATGCAGAAAGTATCGTCCAGTCACTGACAGCGGCCGCTAAGTTTCTGCTGCGTGAAATGGAGTGTCAGCCAATGAGATGCTCCGTTTTAAGAGGCTTTGGCGAAGTGAAGAGAGGCAAGGAGAAAAGACTCTGAGCTGGAAGCCGTCCTTGAGCCATGAGGCAATTACGACGAATTAGAAGCTTTCAAAAACTTTTGATCCTACTCCTTTAATTGTATATCCTCTTGGAAGGTCAGGATCAGTTCCATATATCCCGTTACACTTTTTCCCTCTGTTTCGTCAAACATCTTCAGAGCCGGTCTGCTTAATAGTTATTACAACTGTCTTTTTACTATTATTATAAATGTAACCAATACAATAGAAATAATCCCCTATAGATTTATTTACTTATTTATCTATTATTACTTGTACTGAATCAACCCCTCCTAAGGATTCCAACTTCCGCGGAGTTATGTTTTTTCTGGCCTTCAATTAGATTAGTTTAGATTCAGTAGAGTTGAGAAACTGTGTTGTAACATTCTATGAATACCAAGAGTAACCGTTGGTAGTACGCGTGTAAAGGATCAATCTCTACCGTTTCGACCATATTCAATTAGAAGAGTATGAAAGCGTTGTTCCAAGAATGCTAAAACTTTTCAAGTAACGAAAATAAAGTAAGATTAAATAATTCTGTAACAGCATTTAAACATAACTTTTTAGTTTAATTTAAATTTAAAAATATTGATTTCAATAGATTAAAGAAAAGCTCACACCAATATTTTATTGTATTTCTATTAAAAGTCAAAACAATTATTCATAGAATTTTTTTAAAACTCAGAAATATTTATAAGTTTTAATTTACACATTCTCATATAAATAATTTTGAATGTTTAAATAGGTCTGTAATAGTCGCTTCAAATATCAAATGAATAAAATGTTAGTGATTTCAGCATTAACTTAGAGCGTAATATATATTGTATGAGAAAAAAAATTGTTACAAAATATTTGTATAGCACTGCACATAATATATACGAATGAAAATATTGCACATAGTTTAAGTTAGGGAACAATGATTATTTTTATATGAAGTGTCTCGGTCATAATGTTTAATATTGCGTCCTTCAACTTGCAAGGGACAGTTCTGAAACTTATACTATCCCGCGGTACACATGTATTTAATATTCTGAATGGAAACTATTAATTGTCAGCGGCATTATACAATCAAGGAAAGATCAATGAAGAATGTTATTTTCGCAATAATTTTTTATTACATATATGCTACTGTAATGAATAAATAAGCATAATTTTATTTGTTTATCATTTTTTTAAACGTGAAACTATTTGAACGGCCTTTAAAAGAAGTATTCATATTATTATTCTTTACGTATACCGATTATTAGACATTCTCCGACTACCTCTAAGTATGATTTGCTTGCCTGGAATCCTACATCATATCATATTTTCCATCGCCGAAATTCTAAGCGAAGTAATAGGGCGAATCGTTTTTACTGTCTTATTAATCATAGTCTAATTAATTATTTTCGTACTATCTATCTTCTACAATGCAAATAATTTTGCCTGCATGTTTTGGAAAATAGATATTTTTGGAAAAATTAGCTCAATTAATTAAATAACTAGGTTTACTATATTAAAATTGCTTTAGAAATACAAAACTATATGTAAGACGTATTTTTAAAAAATATTAAAATTTTAAAGTGGTATAATAATTGGATCAAAAACAAATGTTTTAATTTCATTGAAGAATTTAATATTATGTTGTATTCTTCAATTTTAGGCTTCAACCTCAAAACTTTTAAATGACTCATGAAGATGTTTGTGGGAGAATCCGAAATCTTCTTTAACTATGTAAACTAAATAATTTCCTTCAAATTCGTACTAATGTTAAATTTGGCGACCGGTGAAACCTGGCCACCATTTTAGAAGGCTATAACTTAGAGATCTCTGTTTCACTGCCGGAGAGCAGTAAGAAATTTAATAAGTATTAATGTTTTTTTGTTTTAAAATAAATGCATTAACTAGCTAAATAAACACCACGGAATAACATAAAAATATTCAATAAACTTAATTATATAAATATTTACTCGAATTTAAGTAACCGCACAAAATAAAATTATGATAATAGTTTATTCTTAGAAACAGAATAACAGAAAAATATCTATTTCGAAGCAAAGCAAGCGTATTTTAAAAGCAATTGTTATATGCACGGTGATTCTATGGACATGAAGAAACATTGAGAGGTGGTACAGTTTACTAAAAAATACACTTTTTGTATTGTATAAAGTGGCGCGTTGTGGTACGAAAGCAAAAAATTGAGACATGAAAAGAAAAACATTGGTTTTTAATAAACGCCAGATTCATCTAGTATCGATTACCTCTTACTGGAATGTTCTAACAACACTATTGACGAGACTTCTGTCGACTTAATTGGGGATCTCATTGCTCGACTATCCACTGCGGCTGCAAGCGTGCGCGAAATGTCTGGCATCTATTAACTCCTTCACGCTAACAGGCATGTATTACTCTTGGATGTCCCAATTCTAAGAATTTATTTTAATAGTTTCTGGTAAGAAGACCTTTGCGATGATGATGTAAATAAACAACGTTTTTCTTCTCATAACGCCATTTTGGGCCCTAACGTGTCATTTCGTACAACACATTACAATACAAAAAAAGTAATGTATCAATATGCTGTAACACCCTTCGAAGCTTATCAAATGACCGTAGAAATAACCTGTATATATATTAACAGGATAAAATACTGATGAATGAAGAATGATTTGTTTACTTTCATAATATTATTTTGGTGTTAGCTTTCTGAATGATTCTTGAAATCGATCTTCATACTAAACATCATACATACACTTTGAGACGTCACACAAGGAACATTCAGTTTCGACAAAGTAAGATGGCTTCCGACGAGGTGCACGAGAGGGGTTTTCCCGAAGCCGCATCTCATTAGAGAGAGTTGTGAGCGGTTAGCTCGAGCGTATCTACTGAAGGTCTTTTGACTTAAAAGGGATCCGTTTAAATGTTTCCATTGCTTTGGGAAAAAAGTTTTCCATACATAAATCTATTATTATACATAAGACCTGAATTAAAATTCTTCATGTCCTTATATTCAGCAAAATGAGACATTAATTATATACTTTTTTCAGTAATCCGTTGTATGATAATTTGATTTTTATATCCCAATGTATTTAATTTCTCCTAATGAAATTAATTACGTAAATTATTTGCAAGTTTAACCCAGCCACTAATTCTTACAGACTTTGTTTTAGCGTTAAATTCAGAAAATATTCCAATTTGTATCCAAATATCCTTCATTGTTTCATAAGAATATTTCTTCTTCAATTTTCTTTTAACCAATTTTCCATGAACATAATTTTTTTCAGTTGATCAGTATTAGCTTTCAGCAATTACAATAATAGTAACTGAGTCTTTATAATGGGCGGTATACAAAATTTATGAAAGAATAGAAACAACTCAGTGGCTATCTTCTTCGTAAAAAAGGTAATTTTATCAAAGTCAGCGCAACAAAATCGCGAAACGTAATTTATTGAAAAGCCTAAATTAATTGTGTATTTCACAGAATATGTTGTTGTAATGAATTGCGGACTGTAGTTGTAATAATTTTTATTATTATTCTTGTATGTTTACCGTTTCAATTAAATTTCCTATAATATTTTTTTGATAAATTTGAAATATTATGAATACAGGAAAAATAAATTCTAACAGAATTCATTTAGAAGTATTCAGATGCGAAGCATTACTACAAATAAAATTCGAATTTTCTCAAATTCACCCCAGTTGATTCTCGGATGTTGGCTGATGAAAAATACATAATACGTTACGTTTCTAAATGGTTATAAACGTCCAGACGAATTATATTTTTCAAGTAAATAGTTATATTGGTTCTGAAATAATATACGTTACTAAGAATCATTGGTACTGAAAATGTGTTGGTTAATTAATCGACCATCAATATATGCTTCACAAATGACAGTAGACTTATCCGTTTTTTTCATTTTTCAATTAATGGAGTTGAAATTTAATAACTTATATTTATTAAAATCTGCTCATTTTTGCTCAAAAATATCTGTAAATATGACCCCTGGGCAGTTAAAAAACATTTAAAAGGAACGTTTTTTTTACATACGTAAACATATCAATTTGATTTTTATTTCTTTGTATTAAGGGTATTAAATTCGGGATAAATTTATCTGAAGAGGTTTCTTGCACATAAAGTTACTTCAATAAATGTATAATACTTAAAACAAACTTATCTCAGTAAAAATATAAAATAACACATTGAATAGTTCATTCATCAATTAAAAAAAAATCGTCCCTCCAGAAATTAAATGTTACGGCCATTAGAAAACGTTCGTGAACAGGCACATACAATCGGAACGAATTTCACAAAAGGTATTGGAAATTCCCAAACGAATTTTCCTATGTTTACAGTACACAATAAGGGTTTGAACGTGAGGTGATTCTCTTCCATTGCGAGACCTCTTCAAAGGAACATAGGAATTCTGTTCCCTCTTACCATTCGCTTTTATACTGAAGCGAAGGAGGGCTGTCGCCAACAGCCCTTTGAGCACCGATCCGGTTTCTTGTCTGCTTGATTGATCCCAGAATGAAATGGAAAATTAAGGTATCCACATCTGCGGCAAATTCAGAGATGTTTGCATCTTGATTGCCAACATACTTTGCTGTTCAATGAAGTATGTAGGGCCTTTGAAAATTTATAAAATGATTTAGATCCGCAAAATTCAGTCCTCGTAAATTTTGACATACGTCAAACTATTTTCTATGGCATAATAAAAACTGATGTTAAAAATTCCAAACCATCAAAAATTATTTTTTTGCCTTAAAATTCTCGGCTTTACTCTGATAAAGTATTAGATGGAGGAGTAAACCGTAAAAGATATTCATTTAAGCAATAGTAAAAGTTCATTAAATTTGATATTAAGTTTGTAAGAATGTGTTTTGATGTTTCTAATTATTATTTATAGTTCACTGCTTGTACTTTTGAATGATAAAAAAATTAGCTGTATCACACTAAACATTTGTAGTAAGAAGTGAAACGTACGAAAAATTCACACAAAAGAATCCTATAATTGTCAGAAAAATTCAGGGCATTTTAGCAAATACAAAAAGAAAAGAAACGGTCTTGCCCATTTTATTCGTTACTCATATACAATAGAAAAAAGAATTGAAACATATTGTAATACTAATTAAGGAGGCTATTAATGGTTTAAATTATAATGAATTGTTTAGCGGCACCGATCTCAAAGAACAACAATGACGGCAGGTTCTTTGTCGGCGAGCTTTGTTGTGAACTGCGCGCATTGACGGGAGGTCAGTTGGTTGCAGTCTGGCGAATCTTGTGGTCGAGAGAGGGAGCGAAATTTAGAGTACGAACAGCGTGGTCCAAACTTAGTAATTTCAACTGAGAGACGTATATTTTAATATATTTGTAAAAATATCTGGACGGAGAGACAAGTTATATAAAAATCTGAAAAGCTGAAACAAAAGGTTTAGCGCACCGTTCAGATACATACGCGCTCCGAAATAACATTTTACGAACAAGGTATTGAAATTTAATACGTCGGACGGTTGACCTGAGTTGCAGATAATCGAGTTCCTGGAAGAGTAATTCAAGAAATACTACCGTGTGTTTGTTCAAGTGTAGAGTCTGTGGTTAATGGCCTTTTTGTGAATTTTGTCCCAAGCTTCGAAATCATTAAGTCCGGTACCAGAAGGACAGTTGTAAGTACAAACCAAATATATAAATTTCTGTAAACGTTAATTATAGTCAGATATAGTTTCTTTTCATTTCGTATTCCGTTAGTTTCAATTTCTTTGAATTGTTAATTCTTTAATTTATAATATTGATTGTTTCTCACTTATCAAACCCAGTAAAGACCCTGAGAAGTAGAGTTATTAGATTTGATTATTTGAAAAATATAAAAGTATGTATTTTTCCTTGAATGCCACAAATTATATAATAAAAAAATTGGTTTGTAAATTTGGTTGAAGTTGGCGTGACAAATTAGGGCTAATAAATTGTACCTTTAATGAGATTTAAATAAATTTGTTTTAATTATAATAATTTTTATTAATTAAGCTTCTTGGTTAATCATTACAATATATTGGAATTTTCGAACAGTTTTTATATTCGAAAATTAATTTACGTCCAGTGTTCTAATTTTATAGATATACATAATAAATATCCGGCAAATGGTAATTTTAATTTATAAAAGCTTGTAGAATTCAACAGTGGGAGCTCAATTTTTTCTGACGGCGAGTTGACATGTAATTTACACAACTCAAAGTAATTTCAAAATAACCAGAAAATGAATCAAGGAAAGTGACTAGATAATTTTTTTTTGAATATTTGAAACATTTACATGAACAAAATAAGTTGTCAAGTTTTTGCATTTAACAATATCAGGAACACTGACAGTTGATTTGATAAAAATGAGCGTGAAATCCCTTTCCTTTAAATATTTAAATGTGAAACGAACTAAATTTCGGTTTTTTGGATAGTTAAGCATAAAATGAAGAATGATATTCGCTGATGTTGATTTATTTTGTTATATAGAGCAATGAGATTGCACTGCCAAACTGATAAGTCATGATATTTTCAGTTGATCATGAAATCGAAGATTTCAACTCGGACGTAACACTTTTTAATCTATATCACGCTTGGTTTGTTACTCATTTGCATTCGTTTCAGACGAGGGTAGGTCCCTCATCAGCAACACTTCTTGCACCTGCACATTTCCGAATCCCATTGCCATAATTACCACCCTCGCCGATCAGGCGGCGGAACTCTCACGGTTGCGGGGAAGAGGAGGAGTGAGCTGTCGGCGAAGCTGTAATTACGGTGATGTACGCGGACCAAGGCGATTTCTTCATCGCAAGGGCGTTTCCTGAGCACCCGTGTGCTTCACGTATTGCGGTCGAAGCTTTAAGAGTTCCTGCAACATTTGCCTTAACCAGAGCTTCTAAATTACCCACGAAGATATCGGTACCAGAACGTTCGTCAATATGAATTATAGCATTTCACATAGTAATTGAATTTTATGAGATACTGAAATTACTGAATATTTATGAACCTTTATATCCACTTTAATAATTGGGAATTATCTATAATATTTTGTCAACTCTCTCCGCCTACTGTAATTAAAACAACGCTAAACTCTTTGTAAATTAATATAATTTTCTGAAAATATCAATAGTAACGAAAATTATGTAAACTGTCAATAAAAGCTAATATACTTTCAAGTTCGAAAAATATTTCTGTTGACTGCCAGACAAACGCCAAACAAATGTAATATTTTGTCTTGAGAAACCTCAAAAGAAAAAAACGACAGTTAGTCCTCACATCTACATTCACAGCATAATAATTAATAGTATTTATGAAGCAAATAAAGAACCTATTATTGAAATTATTCGGGAATTTTATTGCCATGAGTAGAAAAAGTGAGAAAGGAAAAAGAGAAATAAAGGAATGAAAAGACAAGAAACAAGAAAAAAGCAGAAAGTAAGAAGCAGGGCAAAGAGATGAAGAAAAACATAGTCTAGGAGATCAGAAAAAAGGTGTAGAAATAAACTCCAAGAGAAAACAAAGGAAACAAGAAAAAAATAGAAAGATACAGGCAGTGTGTAAGAATCAAGTTCAGTTAAAGAGATGACGATCTTTTAACAACGATCATTTTTTTCTTTGTCACTTTTTGTACTCAAACGCAATGGAAAACCCTAATAATCTCAATAATAATATCTCACCATTGTCAAGAAATTTCAAATCCAAATAAAGAAACAATCCATAACATTAAGAATATTAGAAATAATGATAGGAATAGTTTGAAAAATTTTCAAAAAATTTTTTTTGAAAATTTTTTAATTGAATATAATCGAACAAAATGTTGATTGTAATTAATTCAATTCAATAATTCCATAAGTTGTAAATACCACTGAGATAAAAAAGTAAGGTTAAATTGTCATTTAAAACTCCCGGGTATTAGGAAGCCAGGTAATTTTTTTTCCTAGGCTGGTAGGACTGTCTATAATATTTACCAAGCGTCTATTTGTTAAAAGGTTTAATTCTCCGAGTTACACGTGTTTTTGTAAACAACCAAAAGTGAATTTTTCGATTTTTGCAATGAGTGATTTTGTTGAGCAAAGAACACGCATCAAATTTTGTTTGCGGAACGAATATTCTTTTGCGGACACGTTAAAAATGTTGCGGAAGGCCGTTGATGATCAAACTATGGGAAAAAAAGTTTATAAGTGATACAACGAGTTCAAATGTGGCCCAGAACGCGTTGAAGACGAACCGCGCTCTGGACGACCATCAACGTCTACCGTCGAGGGCCACGTCCAAAAAATCAAAGATTTGGTGCTTTAAAATCGTCGTTGGACAATTAGAGATCTCGCTGATAGTGTTGGAATATCATTTGGCTCAGCCCAAACCATTTTGAGGAATGTTTTGTGTCTCAAACGCGTCAAGTCTCGATTGGTGCCAAAATCGCTCATTTTTTTTGGAAAAAAAAGCGTCGCGTTGATATGTGTGAAACTTTGCTGTCTGACTATCAGGACCACTTAAAATGCATCATTACTGGAGACTAGACTTGGATTTACGCATACGACCCTGAAGCCACCGACCAATCCAGCGAATATCGTGCAAAAGTTGAAGCAAGACCGAAAAGACCACGGCAAAGTCAATCGAAAATAAAGGTCATGTTGACAGTTTTCTTTGATTATCGTGGTGTGGTGCACTATGAATCCCTTCCGCCGGGCCAAACTGTCAACAAAGAATATTATTTGAGCGTTATGCGTCGTTTGCTATTCGTCTCAAACGGCCGGAATTATGGGCGAACAACTTTTGGTTCCTTCATCATGATAATGCACCATGTCATACTGCATTGGTTCTTCGCGAATTTTTTTGACAAAAACTCGACTCGTATCGTTCCGCAACCACCGTATTCGCCTGATTTGGCTCCGTGCGACTTCTGGCTATTTAGCAAACTCAAAAAGTCAATGCCGGGACGCCGTTTTGACACGATTGAGGAGATAAAAACCGAATCGAAGAAGGTCTTGAAGGCTATACCGGAAATAGAGCATTCCGACTGTTTCGAGGACTGGAAAAAGCGTTGGAAAAAGTGCGTTTTATCGGACGGGGATTACTTTGAAGGGGATGAAATTGATTTGGAAGAATAAATAAAGAATTTATGTTTTATAAATAAATTCTCCTTACCTTTTGTTCACAGTGGTATGTTATTAATATAGGTGCATAAATTGACCCCCAAAGTATGCTTAAAAGATCAATAATAATGGTATAATTCAGATTCGCATATTAACCTTAAATCAATATGAGAATTACGCTAACTGTAGAATATGTAAACTCTTTGTGTATGTTTACTCTGTGTATATACAGAGTACTAGCGTGGCAGTTTTGTTCTGGTATTTGTTGTTAATACTTGTTATAATTAATGTAGATAAATAAATGTATGTTGAATAAAATCAAAATTTAATTTGACATTAAATATTCTCAAAAGATGAAATTCTTGCCACAGACCAAAAAGGCGTTATTTATTTAAGAAATAGTTTTACAGTGCAAAATATGCTTAGGAAATACGTGCACTAATATCAAGACCAGAGTATACAACCATGACGTTAGCTTAAAATGCTCTTCGATACTACAAAACTCCTAAGACTATCAAAACATCAACCTTTTACACAAAACGGAATATGATCATAAAAGAAACATATCAGAGTGAATGTATTGTAATGAACGATTTTATATTGAGGTTTCAATTGTTATAAATTATTAATAAGTTTTAATAAAAACAATTTATGACCTTATATAGACACTTTTTTTATATTATGACGACGTTTCGATACCTTTATGTATTTTCTTAAGATATTGACTAAATTAAAACAATAAAACGAAACAAGCTATAAAATTGAAAGGGGATCCAAGGCAGACAATTCACTTGACGCTAATAAGATTGAAAACGGTAATCGAAACGTCGTCATAATATAAAAAATAAAAAGTGTCTGTATAATGTCTTAAATTGTTTTTTATTAATTCAAAACAGACGTTAAATTAAAACTATTTATAATTAATAATATAAGATATTTTAATTAAAATCAGTACAATTGAAGCAAAATATATAAATTCAACAAATTTCTATAAAAACTACTTCAAACATATTCATCGACCTTTCTCTTTAGGGTTAAATGTCTTATCTTTTGCCCGAATATCGTTGTTTAAATTCCACTTTGAAGATTTTAAACCTTATTTACGTCTGGTAGACTTCTCACTGACCACTTTATTCTTTCTTCATTGAAAAATTGAAAAAACAAACACTTTACTCTGCTTTTGACATGTATTCACTACACTTTAATTTATCTCGATTTATTTTCAGGGCATTTGTTTACTCATAGCGACGATGATTCAGACAAAATTCTAATTATATTCGCTCGTCATCGAGCTGTCCCAATAACTTTTTACATTTTATACTTTACTATTCGCCCTCTTTCCAACACGGACGTATAGTAGCTACTGTTCCTCTGCTCTGGTCTGCGAAACAGATGTGTGAGTGACCGTCGTAAATTTTCATAACAATAGGCAAGCCGCTGCCACTCACACCCCAGCATCCCTCCCCCCCCCCCTTTTAAACCGGGAGATCTCGTCTCGGCTAAGCCGCTCCAAACTGTTAACGAATTATATTTAATTAAGTATGTTTGAGGCACTTAATTTTTCCTCATTACAATATATATATATATATTGTAGCAATAGTTAATTAGGCCATTAAATTGATTAGGGATCATTTGAATTGTTTGGATACATGAATTGTACGGGTATTGAGCAACCAAAACGACAATAGCGCTGAACTCTGTTGCTTTGTTGAAGAGCCAAAATGGCGATTGCGCGCGCAAAAGTAAAGTTAGTCTTCTGTTTACGTCTACGGTCTGCCACGAGAGGATAGACATTAAAACAAATCTTCACCGAGATACATAGCAGTTCGATCCAAATCGATAAATAAAACAGTAAAAGTCTAAAATCTGCAAATCATGAGTTCCTGTAAGCAAGCAAATAGTTGGACAGAGCAAAGGTGAAGCAAAGGTTGCTTCATTATAAAAAATTGAACAATTATACATTGAGTGAAACCAACATCCGATAGCTGACCAATTAGGAGTGGATCCTCCGAGGTTCCTGAGGACTGAGTACGTGCATTTCAATAGCGTATGTGTAAGATCTGGGAGGAAATAGGAATCAGTGTAAAATTTTGCATTTATAGTGTAGTGTTGAAGCTACAAAAGAATGCTGGTACCAGTCGGACATTATGTGAGTAACCAAAACTTTGATAATAATATTTGTAAACGATAACTAAAAGGGTAGAGTCAGATTTCATTCATCTTTCATTTCGTTCAAGTTTGATTTCTTTACATTTAGCTTTCTTTCATTTATCGACATATTGCGTTTAGGTAAATTTTATACTGAATTGTTAATCAGTTTATTAAATCACTTTTCTGTTAATTATCAAACCCAGTGGAGACCCTGAGAGAAGAGATCTTAATTTGATTGTAATTGTTTTAATTTTTGGAAGCCACAAATGAATAAATAATAAATTATTTTGTTTGTTGTTTTATAATCTTTTAATTTAATTAACCTTTTCATTTTGATTATTACATTAGATGGCTACCACAACGTGGGGAAAATTTAAATAAAGTTTTTCATGTTGATTATTACAATATATATATATATATATATATATATATATATATATATATATATTTAAAAATATACTTTGATGAGAGAAAACATTATAATCTCTTACTTAAGAATGTGTCGGTCCGCAGCAGCAATCCGGCATGGCATGAATTCGACAAATCCTTGGAAAGTGTGTAGCAAATTATATCTATGCACACAGTATGAGCCAGCGGTTTGGGGCTTGCTTCCCAGATGTGTTCCATTGGATTGAGATCAGGCGTATTTGGCGAGTTCACTATCGTTCTTCTCAAACCACTGTAACTCGATTGTGACATCCTGATGGATGATTCCATCGCCGTCGAGTAAGACATCAAGCATGAAGAGACGTTCGACAATGTGCGCTGAAACACTTGTTACTGTACAAGAACTGTACTCTACCGTTTTTTTATGAGGCGTGGACATCCAACACCATTTCACTTCCATATGGTTTTACTGTCTCTCAACTTCCATAGATGCTAACGACACTAGCACGTGAACAACTGATCAGCAACACCGTTTCCGAGATTCTCGTTTAAAGCCACTGGACCATAAAAATAATCCCTCTGTCAAAGTTAATTATGTTATTGGATTTCCCTATTTTTGAGACGTATTCTCGCTATAATGAACATGCATTCGTCTCTGCTCCGCTTATACACTTTCCATACCGTGCCACGTACCAACAACGTCTTGCGGTGGGCATTGATCATAATCTTTTGGCTCATAGGCGTAGATCGAACCCTGAATGCTCGAAATTTAATGATATTTATCGACAATCACTATGCTAATATATTAATTATAATATGAAGCAACCAAACAACAATCCATATAAATTTCCAAACATTCCGACAACACATGATCAGGTAATCTGCACTGCCTGGTACTAATTGATCATCAATTTCAGGTGGCTGGCACAGTCCTTCATATACTATGACAAACATAACAAGAAAAATTATAACAAAAATGAAAAATAATTGTGTGAATAGTTTGTAATAATGTTTAATGTGATAATAACTGTTTATAATCTATTTATGAAATTTTACAGATGAACATAACATATGGAAGCTATTGAAATTATGTTAAATTTTGATAAAGAAACAAAATCAGCTACAGTTACTTCGATTAGTCTCCAAATGAGTATTTAATTATTTGGTTGATTTGTTCCGGAGAATGTTTACACGTACACATTTCATTTTATTTCATTGTAGAAATTATGCTTAACAATTTTATTTGCTGTTCTGAAAAACTCTTCTGGTTAATATTTTATAGTTATTTTCTCGCTTACTTGATCGATCACTTTGAGATGCTTGATTATGTTATTTCACCTAGGTTATTCTTTAGATTATCGAATACTGTAAAGTAATTTTTTGACTTGGTAAACATAGAAAATTTTTTTTTTGCATGTATAAATTTCATATGTAGGATAAGTGGTAGGCGACTAGAGATCTGAAACAATTTTATTATTATTATTATTATTATTATTACGCGATACTGAATTAGACATGCTTTAATTGTATCAACTTTCTGATTTGCATACGAAACGATGTAAGTTGAACCGTTGTTGTTGTTGTATTAACCAGCGAAAGGAATAAGCGGATGCCGTCGAAAGTACAAAGTTTTCCCATTAGCGAAGGCTTCAAAGTCTGTGAATGTTCAAGAAAATTCAGGTGGGATGCTCCTCGACGGAGCCATCGCGTTGTGCTCGGCCTGAATATGGTAACGACTTCAAGCGATCAGAAAATTTTATAAGTTAATCGTAGACTTTAACGTAATTCAGGATTCGCAGAAGACGACAAAAAATCATTTTTATGAAAGGAAACAAGACTAATGGAATCACAGGAAAAATATTATTATGGTGAAACTGATGAACGTATGCCATCTCATATACAATAAATAATAATATAAATAGATAATATATGATAAACCTCTGGTTTACAAGATGTTTATTTGTTAGTTAAAAAATTAAATGCAATGTTGTAGCTATTGTTTATTATACTCTTCAAATAAGTTCTAAGATAATTTTCTACCTCCATTTAATCAGGCACAAATATTTATTTGTGGTCATATGATTTAGTAACCATCGATTTGACTTGCTAAATCACGAAACCGAATAAATTACAGGTGTAAAATGGAATATTAAAAAAATTAGTTGTTAAAAAAGATGCAAATGGAGGTTAAAAATAAAGGGAAAATCGGAAAAATCAAGTAGTATCAGAAGCCTAATGTTTTTTTTTGTTGTTGCAGGAGTTGTAGTGCATTTATACCTTTTGGACAAAAATCGCACTTACTCGCTTGTAATAAATGCAATACGTTGTTTAATATATTTGTTTAGTCAGGCAGTACCTGCGAGGGATGTTCTCTCGCAGGCAGAACCTTGTAGGAGAGACACGAAGGGGCTACCTTTGGGGATGACTTTTCCTCTCTCCGTTTTTGAGCTAAGGTTCCCTCAAGCCGAGGCACCTCGGCCTGTTTTGAGAGGTGTATGTTCCGGGGTCACAGTCCTTGGGCATACGGTAAGAGTTGTTTTCTATTCCCATTGGAACAGTCGGCCAGCTGCCTCCTAAACAGGTCGAGGTACGGAGAAGGGAATGCTGCGTCCCCACAGCAAATTCCTCTCCCGCTATCGGAAGGGCGTGGGACAAGTACCCAATGCCCGACCTACCCGATGCAGGTTTTCCTAGGGTTTTCCCTGCATTTCTTTAGTCGAATGCCGGGTAGGATGCTTAAAATATAGCCCGGGGGCCCTAATAACCCTTCGCTACCTTCCTCTACCCTTCTGCATCCCTCCTTTCAAATCCCTTCCTATGCTATGGTGAGCTTCCACCATGTGGATTACCCTCATGTAGCCTGTTACCCCTCCCCCCCAAAAAAAAATAATAATAAAAAAGATCTCTGGCGGGGGCTACCTTTGGGGATGCCTTCACATCTCTCTGTTTTTTTTGAACTAAGGTTCCCACATGCCAAGGTTCCTCGGCCTGTTTTGAGAGGTGTATATGTGGAGGTCAACAACATAAAATGAATAATAAGTCGAACTCCAACTATTAAATATTTATTAAAATAACTTTATAACACAGAAGTATAAGTTTAGATTTGGTCGGACGAGCGTAAAGATTAACTCTCTCTGTTCAGAAGATTGTTATTTTATATCTGTTACTACGCAACGCAATGATGACGTTATCTGCGATGTAATCTCTCTGAATCAATTGTGTTGCTCTGTGATTGAAAGTAGCCACATATGTTCCGGGGTCGCAGACCTTGGGCATACAGTAAGAGTTGTCTGCTATTCCTATTGGAATAGTTGGCCAGCTGCCTCCTAAACTGGTCAAGGCATGGAGAGGGGAAAGCTGCGACCCCACAGCAAACCCCTTCCCGCTATCGGAAGGGCGTGGGACAAGTACTCAATGACCGACCTACCTGATGCAGGTTTTCTAGGGTTTGTCCTGCATTACTTTTAGGTGAATGCTGGGCAGGATCCTTAAACTATAACCCGAGGGCCCTAGTTAACCCTTGGCTACCTTCCTCTACACTTCCGCATTCCCCCTTTTAAATCCCTTCCTATGCTATTAAAGGGAAGTTGCCACCATGTGTATTACCCTCATGTAGCCTGTTACCCTAAAAAAAAAACAAAAAAAACATTTAAGTAGAATAATTCACTTATGTGTAAGACATAAGCATCTAATGTAGAATTGTAGTTGACATTTTAAAAGTCTGTGCGTTTGAGACGAAACAGTCATTGAATACAGATCAGATGAATGTGATTACTATTGTCATAGCAGCAGGATGCGTTAATGCATGTGGATACGTAGACTATTGTCACTGTGTGTATTATGCAGCAGTTTAGTCGATCGCATTGTGTACAGCTGCAATTGCGTAATTTTGGATTTACTTGTTATCTATGGAAAACTAGCAGTGATGAAGACTGTGATCATTATAACAATATTTTATAATATGAATGGCCCAATGCATTTACAGGCAATATATGATTAATCAATGCCAACTTCGCGTCTAGAAAATAGCTACCGTAACTGGAACGTGACGATAAATTATTTTCGTATTATTTAATTACTACAGTATCTAATAGAATCAAATCAAACAAATATTTTATGGTTCCAGAAATATTCCATAGAGTTAGTTTTGAGTCATACCTTCTTAGGACGATTGTAACAGATGTCGATGGGTGAGCAATGAAGTAGAAACCTCTCTCAAGCTTAAACATTTTGTCCCGCCCACGGCAATATTGGGATTTATACAATTATCAGCTTTCCGCGGGATACAAAGAGAAACTAATTTACAAGAAAATCGTGGAACTCATAGAGTTTGTTTGAAGAGTGTTGAAGTAAAATCGTACGAATCGGAGAAAAAAAAATTTGAGAAGTGTTTGGTTGATAGTTGAATTTCTTGAAACCTTACAGAAGAAATAAAATTGATGCGTTACAAAAATAGACACATCGGAAAAATAGTCAGTTTCTGTTGTTTAGAGCACTTCTATGAAAATAAGATTTCAGTTTTTATTATAAAAAAAGCTATATAAAACGTACTCAGGGCTTGAAATTTGGCGTGAAATTTATAAAATGGTTAAGAAAACAACTTTGTTCACAAAATAAAATAGTATGCAATAACTTATTAATAAGTTACTCAAAACTCATAAATTTCCGTTCAGGACTAAGACCATATGTGAATTTTTATACTAATTTTTGTAAACATTTAACTATACTATTTAAAGCTACTGTAGTATGACGATAATTATTTAGTTATATATTTAAAGTCCAAAAGCACATAATATTTTTCAGTCTGCATGTGAATATTAAAGAAATGTAGATGTTCGTAGAATAAGATAATTACTAAGATATAAATTAAATGAATATATTACATAAATATATATCATGTGGTATACAATTTAAGAAAATAAAATAAAAGCCACTTTAAAACCAATTAATGTACTATTAAAATTCATGAAATGATAAAAACCATATTGTGGCGTCAATTACTTTGGAAAACAATTGAAAGTAAATGATAATTAATAGTATTTATACCTGAATGATAACTTTTGAAAGATGAAAAATATATTTAATACAATTTTCTATTTAATTTGGGTTCTGTACATATTTAAAATATTTGGCACAGCTTTTAATGAAACTCTCAATTCTTCAGAGACGCTTATTGGCCCAGTAATAGTTATAGTAATTTGCAATTATCAGCAAATCATATGTAAATCAAGAGAGCTACAAAAGAATAAAAATTAAATTTACAACAACAATTAATGTAAATTACTATAACTATTAGTGGGCGAATAAGCGTCTCTGAAGAATTGAGAGTTTCATTAAAAGCTGTGCCAATTATAACTAATAGTTATAGTAATTTGCAATTATCAGCAAATCATATGAAAAACAAAAGAGTTACAAAAGAATAAAAATTAAATTTATATTAATTGTTGTTGTAAATTTAATTTTTATTCTTTTGTAGCTCTCTTGATTTACATATGATGTGGTGATAATTGCAAATTACTATAACTATTAGAGGCCCAATAAGCGCTCTGAAGAATTGAGAGTTTCATTAAAAGCTGCGGCAATTATTTTAAATATGTTCAGAACCCAAATTAAATAGAAATTTGTATTAATATTTTTTATCTTTAAAAGGTTATCATCATTCAGGTATAAATCCTATTAATTATCATTTCCTTTAAAATTGTTTTCCACGTTAATTGAGACCAAACCGTCATGAATTTTAATATTACATTAATTGGTTTCTGTTTTATTTTTAAAATAGTATACCAGAAATTATATAACATTTGTTGTTTTATTTCAAAACTGAAAATGTGAATGATTACAATTAAAGTGAAGAGGATAATCAAAAATAGCTACTTAGAAAAAGGAGTTATAATTTATAAAACTTAAATTACAAAATTATGAATATTGCTGAAAGAGTCTTTATTACGTTCTGTGACTGTGTACCGCGTGTATTTTGGTTTAGTTTAGTCTCGAAAGTGTTGTTTTCTGTGGTTTGGAGAATTCGAAATCGTGCACGTGCGTGGGGGTGGAATAGATAAATATTTCCATCCAAGTAATGTTCGTGTCCAGTCTCGATTGTTGGCCTCAACATGACAGAATAGTTGACCATTGTTGACTACGGAACTGCTGCTGCGTGCTATAACTCTTGTAACAATGGAAGAATCAGTGAAACTGACATTTCGATGAAGTTTTCTAATAATGAAAAAAAGTAAAAGAATGGGAGGCTTTAATGGAGGGAACGGAGATAAGCTTTTGAAACTGGACAGTTGCTCTGCGCTCACCGCAGCTGGTGGATGTGATTATGAGAGGCTCCGTATTGCGTTATGTGTATACGTTTTAAGTGTCACTGATCTACAAATGGGGCCACAATTTGTTAGTGAAGAGTTCATCGAAGCCACACAATTTAGTACGACGGCTTTCCAGGAATCAATCCCGGAGGCCGACGCCTTAGCCAGTGGTCAACCGATGAGTCGACGCCTTGCAATGGTCCTGACTAAAGTCATCACTGCAGTTAACCCGTTCTGCCGGTTGTGAGATTCGGAGACGTCGGTACGAGAGCTATAGCAAGCAACACAACACAGAATAGCAGTACGTATTTGGTACAGGCAGCAGATCTCTTCTATGTAAAAACCACAGGTGCCTGAGATAAGAGTTTTTCATGCTTAACTGTAATAAACTTGTACAAAATTTCTTTAATGGTCAATAATTTTTGATTTAACGTAAAAACCCAGCCCACAAAGAAATAATTCTTTACAACTGTAAAAAAACTGTGTAAGATATAGCGTCACGATCTTTTGTTTTATTAAACATATACACCTAATAATGGTCCGTAATTGAAACTCAATTACTTTAATAAACTATTTAATATTTTTAAAGCATGTTTTTAGGTCTTTAACATTTCAATAATTAAAATAATGGCGTTTTATTTTTTCTCCCAAAATACTACTTATGTTGATGACCAGTGTGAGGCTGTATATAGAAAAGAGTTAATAATTTATAACTTAACATTACACACATTTGACTAGTATTAGTTGAAAGTCAAATATATTATAATACATCTTTATGTTCTGAGGTATTCGATTGTAGTTCGAAAAATGTTATTCATTCATCAATTTGCGCTCAGGAGTTTTAATGCAGGGTGCAGTGTTTTTCAATGGCGTTGAAAATGTTTTGGTGTGTGTGTTTCTACGAAGGGCCAGACCGGGCTTAACGTATTCCGTTAATGGCCTCATCAAAGTTATATATATATATTTATGCCTACGATTTGGTCAAATGTCAACAGTGGGTTCGAATCTTAGGTAGTCCATTCAACAAATAATATTAAATAGTTGCGGTCCAGTTCACTCTAAAAAGTCCTATTATCAGAAATTAAATTGCATCCACTCTATCTACGGTAATACCAAAAAAAAATTATTATGGACAAATCTCATAAGCCTACCATTGTTTTAGGTTGGAAGTTGGATTAGTGACTGATTTTTTTTTTCCGAAGAGGACATTTGTTTTGTCTGGTGGTTTAGAGATCTGCGAGGAACAATGTTCTGCTGATAACGGTGCCGGATGCGGGCAGAAACTGCAATTAGCTTAGCTCGAAACACGCAAAAGCGAATACTAAGTATAGTACCTATTATGAACTATATACGACGTCATTCATGATCAAAAAATTATGAATACGTTTATAATTTTTATTTATTACCAGTTTTTGCAAATTGAAGCCAGTTCTTGGTACGGTATTCGGTTTACCAGGACAAATTTTTTGGGTGACCACTGTTTGGATCAAAATTGATGAAATACGTTAATTATCCAGATGATATTTGACAAATGTGAATTATTTGTGAATTTATAATTTTGGGAATAATCAGCGGCTTTTGGTTAATTTTACAATATGGCTGAAAACATATGTAACAAAAATATACAAGAATGAAAATTGAATAACGTTAAAAACCTGTTTACTAATGATAAAAATAACGAATCTGCTTCTTACATAACTGATTTAAGTAAATTTTTGTTTAATTTCACCACTGTTCTTATATGTGATCAATACAGATGTTGATTATTTGTCATTCAATTGCAATACTATTTTTTTCCTGTTGTGGATAAAAAAGATTAGAAAATGATTTCATGAATTTCAAAGAAGTATTAGTTGACATTTACAATCAGTGGGCGTAATTCCTTTTATTTAAGTTTACAGAATTCTCATAGCAATGCATTTAAAAATTTCAGTAATATGAAGTAACCTAGTCCGAGGAACACGAACTAGTGTCTTTAGCTGCAGTTTTACTTGTAGAGTTTCAGTTAGATCCTCTATATCTTTAAATTATATATTCGTGTATGTGTTACATAGTATATTTATGCGTTGGAGTCATCAGAGGACTTATATAGATCTTCTGTCGCCGAAGCGGATATCGCTTGCGCAGAATTAACAACACTAACAAACTCGACAAGTGTTGTTTCGACGATACGAAAACTGAGACGCGTCATAACAGCATCTTAAAATCATTCATTCAATAATATATAATAAATGAATGAAATTTGCAAGGTTGAAGTGACGATTACATTTATTTTATATTAAATCTAAATGAAATACAATGACGTATGAGGATTTTAAAAGAGCAATTATTAGACACCAAGGTGTAGTTTTATAATATTTAATAATACGTAAATAAATAAAGGGTAAAATCACATTTGTCACTTGATAAATAAACATATAATGGGGAAAAGTGCAATAGCGATAGAAATAAATGTTACTTAAATGAGTAGTCCACAAAACCCCGATGACGGGGGTGGAAATATTCAAACATGCTTAAACAGTCGACATTTGAGTCAGATAAATATTTTTAGGCGTGAAAGAGATTGATAGTATTTCTACCGATGTCATCTGAGTATATTCACAGCATGGGAAAGGAGCACCCTTAGGGGTTGGGGTGGACGGGCGTTACAAGGAAATAACGCGAATACACCCGAGATTAGAGTCAAATCCAGGGATATGGATTTCGCTGAGTTAAATTATGATATTCAATTGGTCATTTAACCCTTTTGGGCTTTGGCGGGCGGGGGGTTGAATTTTTCATACATGTATAACGGTTGATAATTGCGTGGAATAAATAATTGTGAAGGTGAATTACGTCGATAATATTTATACCGATGTTTTGTGCGTAAAATTTCAACTCCTATCTGTTTGGGATGGGAGAATGCTTAGGGGTAAGGTTTTATGGAGCATTACAAGAAAATAACGCGAATAGACCGAGATTCGAGTCAATTGTGACACCGGGTAACGCGTGGGGGTGTGTGGCGTTGGGGAGTCTGGGCGGGGGTTGAAATTTTCAAACAATGTAAAGGGCGGATTGTTTCGTGGAATAAATACTTTTTGTTTAACTCACCGTAGCGCGGGTGAAAATTTTCGAACATGTTTAAACGGCGATATATTCGTTGAATGAAACTATTTCAGGGTCAATGATATCAACCTCCTTAGGAATGGGAGGCGAACACATTTCGTGATAGGGGTTGAGTCGCGTTACATAAAAATAACGCAAAAGCTACCTAGATTGGAGTCAAATCGGGGGTTATGGATGAATAACATCTCGGGAAACGCCGCTTATCCAGATAGTTGAAAATAAAATAAACATTCCCATTATAAAAGTTTTTGAAGTTATTGTGTTTATTATTGTTCTCATGACAGTTATTATATTCATTTTCAAAGACGAAATATTTGATTTTATAATTTACAAATCCTGATTAGATTGAAATATGTAAAATTGAAAGTTATTTATTCACTTTTTTAATATAGAAACTCCAAATTTAAATTTAAAAATGTGATATTTTAGGGGAATAAAAAATATAAATTAAAAGTTTTTATTGTACGTCAGTTTTTGAATTAATAAATCAGTGAATGATCTTTAGAATAATACCTGAAGATGATAGGAACATGTTTCGAAACGTCGGAACGCTATAAATAAAAAATAAAGTGTCTGTAAAAGGTCATTAACTGATTTATTAATATAAATTAAAAGTCAGGCGGATCTTATGTGTCCCTTAGAACCTAAAGTAATCGTCATGAAAACTATAATATTTGTGAAAGGAACCTTGAAGTTATTATTTTACGGGAAATGTTACAAAATGTGATTTAAGTGTAGTGAGTTACTAATGGATATTAAACTGATGTTTTAAATGGTAAGTTTGTATGAAAAAACTGTTAGCGGAAAGTATTTTATGGTTGATCTCAAAGTTTGAGCATAGGCGAAGTTAGAGATGTAACGGTCGTATATCCGTATTATAAAGGACACAGTGGGACGAATGTTTTCAACGGTGCGGAGTGCTGACGCATGTTTAACGCGTTTCCGATAACACCTGCACCTGCGCGACCCGGCCATTCAAGCTCGAGGCTCCTCGCGCCTTTATTGTCGGCCATTCGAGCCCGGGTGCCTCCACTCTCCTTATCTCACTCTGCAGCAGCACCTGGACTTTGTGCTGGAATGGTTACAGAGCTCTTCTCTCTCACGTTCCGTGAATGTATCGTAGCCCTGACAGCTCGATGGTCAAACAGCCGTGTCCCTTTTTTGCTATTTGAAAGGAAATCTTCGGTTTTCTAAATGTAATCCCTTTGCCTGAGTTAAAATAGGTGATAATGTTGTGTATCCATCTTGTACGGATCCTTCAACGTAACAAAGTTATGCATATTATGGATAAATTAACAGTCAGAAACCTACTGTACTGTTCCCACTGTTATCGTTCCGTTCGATATTTCCTTAATTTTCCAATTTCAATATATACATCCGTAAATGTACCAAAAAATATGTGTTGAAATGAATAATTTCCAGAAATCGCATTTAATAGGTGAGATAGAGACAGTGCGTGGGAAAACTGTGATATGGCTCTAGTACAAAATCCCGACACACATTTAGCCCGATGCATGTTTTCGCGACAACAATATCTCGAATGACGTTTTCCCGACAGTACATTTTCCCGATGGGACATTTTCCCAAAAGGTGCGTTTTTAAGAAATAAAGCATAATATTAAATAGCGCGTTATTCAGGACAGGCGTCTCTTTATTTATACTGATATTTTAGTCAGCTTTGTTTAATCGCGTGAGCAACCATGGTTTTTCTGATTCTTCCATCAGTGGAAAATACCGTTATGTGCCAGTCCAGCTGGGGGTTAAACTGTACCCCCGTTGCTTAAAAGCCGGGGATTTTCCGGGACGATAAACGACAGGTGCAGAGGGGCTTCTAGCTGATGAAATTTACGACGTCCGATTGTCTAGGACCTGTGATTGGTCCAAAGCCAATGAGAAAAGACCAATAAGAAGACAGTTGGACTCACAGGTTGCTAGAAGTGGATGTCTGGAGATCATTCTGGATGAAGATGTGCTTATGAGCAGTGGCTCTTGTTTTATTTGTATTCGGTAAGATTTATCGTACTAGCGAGACAACATCTGAGGCCACCGAGTGTACGACCAGTTGCGAGGGACGGCGTTGTGAGGCTGAAACCCCCCAGTCTGGTAACCAACTTCATGAATTATCATTGTTACGTAGGCACTTTATCTAAAAACCGTTTTCTCGGGCCTAGTTTGCCACAACATACCTGAGATTCATAAGTGGCTAGTCAGAGCATTATATTTTGTAATTGTGAGTTTTTATTTATTGGAATAAATTAATTTTGTATAGAATGCGTTGCTGTTTTTCCTACGGTACTTCCTCCTACCGCAGGTAAGAATTTCTAAGAATTGGACCGCTGGAGATCTGTTACGGTGCGGTTGCAAGGAGCGTACCACAATTAATATTGTATAATTCTTAATATGTTACTTATCGTATAATTTATTCATTAATTTGTGGAACTATTTAAACCAAACTTGGTACACGTATCATTTAAGATTCAGGAACCAACCCCGTGGATTTAAAAGAACCCTAGCACCCTCCTGCGGGGAAGGGGGTGGCATTATTCAAATACTAAATATATGATAACGGCCTATCTTGGCGTCGAATAAATAGTTTACGGAGTCACTGAGATCCATAATGCCACTCTCGAAGCTTTTAGAGTCGAATTTCATCCCCTAACGATATATGGACAGGCATGAGGTGGGATGAAAAGGAGTGACAAAAACCAAGATTGACGTCGAATCTAGTGTTTTGGATGTGGCTGAGTTTAGTTCTGGAATCTCAGCAGGGTTAAGTTAAAGTTAAACCCGTTAGGGTGGGGGTGGACGAGGGTGATTATATTAATTATAATAATTTTTGTCTCAAAATTGGTGTTATAGTAGTGGCTGAGCTTATCAATATCAGGTAATATCTAATTTTATTATCACTCCCAACAACCCCCACCAATAGGGCTGAAACAATTTCTCAACCTTGCTGAGATGCCATAACTATGCTCAGCGACTACCATAACTACGATTTTGACACAAATATCAGGTGATATCAAATTATTGCAATTATTAAAATCACCCCCTTCCACCACCACCACCACAAGGAGTTAAAGTTTAACTAAGACACTTCCAAATCACTACAGTCGACGCCATTCTTGGAAGCTATTTTTTGTCACTCTCCTTCATCCCAACTCATGCCTGCCCTTATGTCGTTAGGGGATGAAATTCGACACTAAAAGCATGCAGACTGGCATTTGATCGACGTCGTAAACTATTTATAACTATAGGTAGTTATAGGATCGTTTGTATTTTGAAAATGTCAACCTTTTCTCCCCATAAGGGTCTAGAGTTATTTTAAATAATGGTGGTACGTGTACCAGGTTTGATTGAAATTGTTCCACGCATTAATGAATAACTTAATTTACAGTAATAATAATGTCAGATAAGTAACAAACTAAGAATTATACAGTATGAGTATTACTTTTTAATTTTTTTAAACGCACCTTTCGAAAAAATGACCCATCGGGAAAACGTGAATCGGGGTAATGTCCTGTCGGTCAAAGGAAATGGGGATTTTTTCTGTCGGAAAAACACCAATCGGAATTTTGTTCTGTTGGGAAAATATTAATCGGGATAATGACTTGTGTGGTAAACGTCAATCGGGATATTGTTGTCGGGAAAACGTGCATCGGGCAACTGTTTGTCGGGAAAACAGCCAGATCCCGTGTGAAACAACGTTCTCCTGTCTTCATTGATTACTTTGATGATTAAGATTGCACTATACGTGATGAATAATGTCAATGAAATGATGGAAGCTACGTATTCCATATTTCATTAAACACGTTTGTTATGAAAAAACAGAATCTTTTTACCTTAATAATTTATTCTGAAGGGTAATCCGCGTATTATTAAAAAAATAAAATTTATAAAGTTTGTTACTTGGCAGAAATGAACCTGGTTTCTATTATGACGTATGTCGCTAGTTCACGTGCTTTGAAAATAAGGGAATAGAAATAGTCTGAGAGGAGCGGAATTTTTGCGTGCCTCATAAGAAAACGAAGTTCATCCACAGCAGTAGAACTTTTCAGGATCAAGCAGATATCACCATCACCAAGAATTTTTTGTATTTACTGTAAATAATATGTAGCCAACCGAAAATCTCAGGATAAAATTTTTATAATAAATAAAAAAATCACCAAGAATGTTGCCCCTACAACAAAAATATTGGAGTTTACATATCCAAGTGGCCATAGTAAAACGCTCCAAGCTAAAACGCTTATACCTGAGAAGGTACCTTGGCGATGTTATTAAATTGGAAGGAACTATGAACGAGTTAATATTTAACTGACTGATGGTTAGCCTTTAATTTGATTTAGAAGCGAAAGGAGGGTAAGTTTAGTTGCGCGGAAGTTCCTGGGTCATCTAGAGTGAGATCTGGCTGAAGCCGCGAGCGAAAAGCTAGACTACGGATAAATCCAAAGCACCTCAACGCGTGACTGTATTTACCTGAATGAGATGCCAACCAGGATCCCGGCCAAGAACATCCAACGAGAATTCAGAGCGACGACTAAATAAATCTCTGTTCCTGGGACCACAAATAGTTTACAACACAACTATTTCCTATCAACGGTGTGTTAGTAAATGTTCATCACTAGCTCCACAAATCACCATAGCAACACGAAATAAACAATCGTTTCGTTTATAACCCCGATGCACAGAAATTACATTAGCACCCAGCACAACTTAAACGGTTTCCATTCATGCTATATTAATTATTATCAATTAGGATTAAATTTTATTTTGAAATCCGTATTTTACGTCAAAAATAATGTTCACAGTTTAATTCACTGCTGAAAATAAGAAATATTGTAATTTGTTTATACATATAATGGGTGAAAATTATAAATGTTACAGTAGTAACAGTATAAACTTATGATCCCAGACATACCATTTCACATTAATTATGCTACCGTATTTATTACTATCTTATATCAGCAAGGTATAACCGTATTTTAATGGAAGTATAGAGTTAATAATTAGTATAACACAAAAACATTCACCAAGAAATTTATACACGCACCAGAATATTGAAAAATATTGTTATGCAATTCAGCATTTCATTCGTTGTGCATTTTATGTTTGTTATTTTTATCCCACTTAACTGCCGCAGAAAACTGAAGAGCTGTTTTTATTATTTCGTACGTAATTTATTTGCCTTCGCAACTTGGTTGTTTAAAATTGATTGTGGGGGGTGACGAACGTTATTTAGACATTAACAATTTTATTTACTCAGGCATAATAAATGTCTCTTCAGAACTAATCAAACAAAACATGTTTATCAATTTTATCAATTAATCGTTAGAACAAAATAATGATATTATATTAAGTGAATAATATAAATCTTTGAAGTTTATTAAATATATATATATATAATTGTTATCTAGTTTTTTTCATTCTATTTCAGAAACCTATCGTTGTTCTACGTTTTTACACCTGTCGTAATTCAAACCCGCATACAGTATGTACTAAGAGTACCTAAAAACCTTTATAGTTTGCTTACAATTAATTTATAAGTAGCATCTGGTGTACGGATGCTGCTGCACATATCATTATTTAGGAAGAATCATTTTTTCTTAATTTTAAGAAGCTTTATATTAATTGTGTTTTAACAGTGTGAATTTCTGCTTAGATTGCGAAGACTTCAATTTTTACCCTTCCGCTGAATGTAGTCATCTGACTATATATGTACTTCTCACAGCTCCGTAAAGAATATTTCTCTGTAATGACAAATGCGCATGCGCAGTATTCCGTTTCACCATCTCTGCACTACCCGTGACGCTCAATAAACTGTCTCCTTTCGGTGTTTTGGGCCTAAATAAATATAAAAGGAGGATCTTAGTCAGTGAGTACACTCATTGAATGTGTCACTGTGCATGCATGAATAGTATTAGTGATAATACAAAGAGATTTTCAAGTCAACGGTTCTAAAATTTTGAGGGTAAAATAACAGAAATTTATCTTTAACCACTTTTCACGTAAAATCTCTTGTAGTATTGTACATTCTAATTCGTGATTTCACTGAAACGACTATTGATTCAGTGAATGAAAAGAATATTCTATGTTTGGATGTAATATATATTATTTGAATTGGCTCAACCTTTTCAATGCAGTTCCCGTTCCGCGGGTTAGGAAAAACTCATTACATTGACTGTACAGACATTCATAATTAAAGTTTAATTTGATCAAGGATTGAAATTTTCAAAAAGAAAATTTCCTTACTGTTTGATATCATCAGAAAGAAAGTCTTAATCCTATGCCGAGGTAATCCGGTGATGGTGTCTTTGTGCGAAGGAAGCTCCAGTTGCTGAAACAGCGGCAGCGTCAGGTAATAGCTGGTGCGGTGCTCATCTCGTTATGGGCCCATCTGCCGGCCGCTCATTCTTAAACACTGGCCGCCAGCCAGAATGCAAATTGCGTTCCGTACTCTTACCAGTTAGTGGAGGTCTTATATCCTGCTGAGTCACCATTACTGCGACAGACAAATTGAAATAGCAAATTCGCCACGGTGTTCTCTTCTCTCGCGAACGATTCCTAAGTTATAAGTGCAACATTTACATAGCGCTTTCGAATGTCCGCCAAATTAAATTGGAACACTATCATATTCTTTATTAATATAATAAATTTTTACTACTTTCCAGATCGATCTGAAAGTTGATTCTTGAGCCTCCTATATAAATATAAATTCTATATAACAATCTTATAATAATTTATTATATCGTCAAGCATAAATATCTAATAAATAAAGCAGAGTGTTTGTTTGTATATTTGTATGTTCCTTATACAAATTTTATCGCGTGGACAAAATTCAAGAAAAATTGGTATATATATTCTGCCAAAATCGAGAACCGTTACTGTGGGGGTGAGAAATCCCTAGAATAAACGTAGAAATAATTATAGTTGAAATAAGTTACGAATTAGTGTTAAATTACTGCGCGCCAAGAGACGGTGACGTCATTGGAAAAACATTGACGCATCATAAAAATATAGTTCTGTATTTCGTAATGCAATAAATAGTTTGATTGAATAAAAAGTATAACTTTTTCCAGTAATACTCCATCGTATAGATAAAAGCAATACGAAATACTTTACCATTCTTGCGCAAAGTTAATTTGGAAAAGTTAATTACGCCGCCATATTTAATAAAGCCAATATGGCGCCTTATAATACATTCAAATATGTGTCGACCCAGATTTTAAAGTTTCATAATATAACGTACTATTGTATTCTGTATAATATTTCAGAAGATAATAAGATTTGTCTAAGGTACGACTGCTGAATTATATGTTTGTAACTATAAAAGTACTCAAAATGACGTACAGAACTCCAAAAGTTTTTATGGTCGTTATTCAATTAGTGCACTATCAGTCAAAGGTATGTACAGAAATAGGAACATTTAAATTGAATTAAAAGTACAATTAATTATACTTTACGCAACGTATTTCTATAAATTTGTATAAATGTAAACAAATTATTGCGTGCAATTTGTGTCGTGAAACAAAAATTTGAGGTTAGGATAGCAATATTTGTTTTCCATTTTTGGGAACGACGTTATAGATGTTCAATTTCTGAGAAATGAACCTGAGCAAAAATATTTTGATTGAATAATAAGAATAATTAAATCTACCAATACCACATCGAGTGATAAATATAATTTATTATGAAAGGTTATACAATCCATGGCATTAATTTTCTTTTAAATAACTTGAATTTTGACGTGGAATATTTAACGGAATCAGGGACCAATATGTTTCCCAATTATATCTTGCAATACGCACTGGAAGATACATAGAATTATGATAAAAACAATACTTAAATGTTCAAAATTGATATTTTTTTATTGAAGACAGCGTATTTCGTAATGTTTTGCATTAATTTTATACAATGCTACCAACTGCAGATTGCTAAAACCACCAAATAGTTTAATTTCAGATGGAAAAATTATATGTCTACAAATTTAATAATTGTTTTAAATAGTGTATGTATATCTATCTATCTATATATATTATATAAAATTGTCTTATACGGGTATGTATGTGTGTATACATGTGGGTATGCATATGGGTATGTTGCGCTTACAAATCTACACCCTCGAGGAGCGTTACATAAAAATAGCGCAAAATCAACCGAAATTGGAGTGTATCGGGACATCTCGGGCAACGCCGGGCACCCAGCTAGTGTAGAATATAAAACAGGTAATATTTACGAACTGTTGTTTCTAATGAGCTCTTAAGTGCTTGTAGAATTAATTTGAAACAAAGTCAAATGGTCAACTTGAGTGTGGTTCTGACTGATACTTTGAAAATAGTAAGTATTAACGAAGTCTCTTGAAAATTTTTAATCATTTCTTTCTGTTCTTAATCAAAAGCAGATACAGACAACATCCAGGCTATCATCTTAAGATGACACACTCTGGATTTAGGATTGACACGAGTCAAGAGCGTCGCTTATCCTTCAGTTTTTACTCCGGTTTTCTTGATCATGGTAAATACAAAAAAACGTGCCTGGGTTCGAATACGAGACCTCGTTGTTTTTTTCAAGTATTTTTCAAAATTCAGTAATTTAAGACTGAAAACGTAATCATCTTTTGGATCAAATTTAAAATTTATATCGGAGAAAACATGCAATTAAAATTTACAATATAAATTTTATATATATATATATATATATATTATTCTTCACTTTCCAATAATGTGAAATTTTATTCAAGATTAAAAGTCATATGCTAAGATGTAAAATTACCTTATTATACACACCTATAATTTTGTTTCATGGATAACTAAGACCATATCACTGTTAATAAACAAAAAATCCTGGTATCCAATTGATTCCAAGTACATTAAGGAATTTTAAATAAGTTGTATTACGTAGGAATATTCTTCAAAATTGAAATTTTATTCGAAACAGCTAATTCCATGTTTAATCATGTCTGAATATTGAACGTTATAATTGACTTATATGGATATAAGACTAGTCGTAAATTGTTGAAATTATAAAGACGACCGAATGTTATATTTTTGGAAGTCTGGAGTAACGTTATGAAGAAACCTTTAATTCAGAACCAATCTGTTAACGGTTTAATTTGATTTGAAATTAAATATTAATTTTATATGGAACTAAAGTCGAAAATGTTATCCAATTCTTTTGCCAATTTCGTGTTCAATTTCGGATCAATAAACCACAGGTGAAAGAATTGTAGTAATTTAAAGAAGTATTAGTTTTTAATTGTCATAGTACTGTTAAATTTATTTTAGAACCTAGTAATACATACGACAGTGAAGGTCTCGTGATGAAAATACGATAGGAAGTAACCATTTATTCTTGCTTTATGAAAAAGCAAGTAAGGAAAAGAAAGTGTGAACTGGAGGATACATTTTGTCGAATGAATATATGGTTAAAATACGATAGATTGGATAATAAGAACGAATAGTTGATTGAAAGGAACGCGTGAGATATTTTCATGAAAGCGCCAACTACATTTGAGTGTGAAATATATTAAACAGGACGTGGTTTACTACGCGAGGTCGAGCTCTGTGGCGCGTTCTCAGTGCACCACACATCATAAGGACATGTAAGGCCAGACCCCAGGGAGGTGGTCACGAAACCGTTTGTCTCCATTAGGGCTAAGTGAGTGAGCACACCCAGTCGCTACGCTGGTCCGCGAATTGAATCACCGCCAGGTGAGTGGACAGCACCGCAAGACTCAGCTCTCTCATCCATCACCCATCAGGCCCAGACTATCACTCATCGTAAGTAAGCTTTGCTAAGTATCATCGATCCTTGAAACGTGAGTCCCAGAAGGTGCGCCACCAACCATTTTCTCAACAAACAACTCAGATGAAAACAGATTGCATTTTTATGCAAATTTTAGTCACAAGTTCGATTCTGCCATCAAATATTGCTGTGACAGCTGTATCCTTAATAATGTTCTTAAACACTTGCAGAAAAACAACTATACCGTAATTCGAGAAAGGAAACATGATTAAATTAGAATCTGCCATACAAGTGGATCTGAAACATGATCTACTACAATTTACTTCGGAACAAATTACGGTACATAGGATTGATGTCAATAAATCATAGAAGAACAGAATCCACTGTTAATACTGCTTACAGGAGATTTTAAGTTGTACATGACTATACCGTGAATTTAGTAATTTTATTAGGTGGTCTAATTGATGATAGAGCAGTCTTCCCGGTATAAAAGCTGAGATATTGGCCTACAACCAGGTTCTTGTCTGCTGTTGCTCAAAATGTTTTTATCCCTTTGAATTGTTTCTTACGTCACGATTTTTCTTATAATTTGATGACTTTTGTTTTAGGTTAATTACAGCCTTTATTCCTCCATAATATTATCAGTGAGGAAATTTTGATCAACAAATATCTGTACTTACGACCACTCCAAAATATTTATTTTGTCACTATTTTCTTCAGTTTTCCCTTCTAATAAATATATTAAAATGTACCAATTAAGTTATTTCATAGTGAACATTTAAATTGTATACTGGAGCTGAGTATAAATAACATAAAATGTACATTCTGTAGTTGACGTCATCAAAATTTTTAATTTCTTCAAATTTTTGGCGGCTTTCTTCCAGTTAGGGATTAAAGGGTTAATTATTTATTTTACGAACTTTTATTGGGCGCCATCTTCACAGAAAATACTCTCACTTGCTGGAAAGTGTGGTTTTAATTAAACTAATGGTTTCAGTAATAAAAAAACAAAGAATTATTATTAAAAAGTAACCTGCCCACACATCAAAAGTGTTCAGCGCCAGCATAGTCAGGAATACATGCACTAACTTTCCTAAGATTAACTGCGGATTTTGTTGTCGCAAACCGGCGTGTTACCCGGAAACATAGATTGCGGTTTACTAGCACTGTAGCGAAGACAGGTGTCGTCTCTGGTGCTCAGTGACATTGCAGCAGACAGCCGAGACACAATGTGGTCACCGGGTTGCTGACGAAAATTCTCTCTCCTCTTCCGCTTATGGTATGAGACTGTGTCGGCCCGAGAGGTGTCTGTCTCGGACACAAAAGTCACTGTGATAGGGTATCATCGACACGTAATTACTAGTTTATTTCAAATTTAGGCCCCGCCATTGGGTCATACCTTCCCCGACGTCTACACTTTCTTGGCCTTCCCCTATCAAGATTTTATGGACCTGTTTGCGGGCCCGTGGAGTTTCCTAATCCGATCCGCAATTGTCTCTTAAAATAAAATTACTAAAATATTCAATATTAAAGACAAGTGCTAGAAGCACACCATAAATTATATCACGATGCATTAAGATACGAGATTCTTATAATTATTTTAAGAAAAATGTAATGTGAAATATCCAATTTACATTTTTAATCAGTAACAACCATTCTCAATATATAATTTGTTGAAGTAAAAAGTAACAATTTCGATCTAGGATTCCAAACTCATTGCAAAATACCAATTGGAAACGTGAAAAAATTATTTTTAAAGTTGGTGGAACGTCCGCCCGGTAAACAGGAGGTCTTGTGTTCGATTCCTGGTCCGATAAACATTTTTCCATTCTGATGCTTTAATTAAACTTAACCATGGCTTTTTCGGCCTGCGGATTATGAATAATAAAAAACAAAGAATTATTATAAAAAAGTAACCAGCCCACACATCAAAATTGTTCATCGCCAGCATAGTCAGGAATACATGCACTACCTTTCCTAAGATTAACCGAGGCTTTTGTTGTCGCAAACCTGCGTGTTACCCGGAAACGTAGATTGCGGTTTACTAGCACTGTAGCGAAGACAGGTGTCGTCTCTGGTGCTCAGTGACATTGCAGAAGACAGCCGAGACACAATGCGGTCACCGGGTTGCTGACGAAAACTGTCTCTCCTCTCCCGCTTATGGTATGAGACTGTGTCGGCCCGAGAGGTGTCTGTCTCGGACACAAAAGTCACTGTGATAGGGTATCATCGACACGTAATTACTAGTTTATTTCAAATTTAGGCCCCGCCATTGGGTCATACCTTCCCCGACGTCTACCTTTTCTTGGCCTTCCCCGATCAAGATTTTATGGACCTGTTTTCGGGCTGGTGGAGTTTCCTAATCCGGCCCGCATTTGTCTGCTGTCGACTTTTCGGCGCCGTTATGTCACATTTCCACGTCTCCAAGCAAAATTTTAAAGTAAAATTACTAAAATATTCAAAATTAAAGACAAGTACTAAAAGCACACCATAAATTATATCAAGATGCATTAAGATACGAGCTTCTTATAATTATTTTAAGAAAAATGTAATGTGAAATATCCAGTTTACATTTTTAATCAGTAATAACCATTCTCAATATATAATTTGTTGAAGTAAAAAGTAACAATTTCGATCTAGGATTCCAAACTCATTGCAAAATACCAATTGGAAACGTGATAAAATTATTTTTAAAGTTGGTGGAACGTCCGCCCGGTAAACAGGAATTCTTGGGTTCGATTCCTGGTCCGATAAACATTTTTCCATTCTGATGCTTTAATTAAACTTAACCATGGCTTTTGCGGCCTGCGGATTATGAAATCTTTCTCTCTATATTCTTGAATTATTTTTAAACAGATCTATTATGAAATTATTCATCATTATATAAAAATAATTATCTGACAATAATTTTGGAGTGATAACTGGTCGTGACGAACTGTACACGTTTTATAATGGCAGTACATTTAATATGCATAACAAACCTTCAGATGTTCTTAATTACATTTGTATCCAACTACGATCAAATGTAAACATTTGATTTCACTATGCAGTGGAAATTTCCATTACAGAAGAAACAAAAAGATTATCTTTTATGGAGTAAAGTGCCGTGTAGTCCCGTAAAAATGTTCACCAGGAAGGAAAGGTTGAGTAAATTCAGCTCTCTCACAGAGAGAGAGAGAGTGAGAGAGGGATCTCTGGTTACATTTCCATCCGCTATTCCGTTTAACTACGTGTAGTTTGCTTGCACAACGTCTCGTTTGCTTAAACCTTTTAATGTATTTACTTTTTGAAGTTTCCCGACTGTTTTCTGAAGTTCATTTCTCGTTCTGATAAGTAAAATCTACTTGTAGGGGAAGCAACGCTTAAATGTATTACGGGCATGTATACATTTATGTGTTTAACAAGAAAATATTGTTCTGCAAACTAGAACGCAAAAGGCGAATCATTTTGTCCAATACTATTACAAATGTATTTTAATAAATATAATGAGCTGACGATTATTTAAATATTTATTATCTAAACAGTCTTCTCGCGTAGAAAAGGAAAAAATGTTTTGGGTGGTACTTAAAAAAATACGTTTACCGTTAGACTTCTTGGTAAAAACATACAAATCAGTAATTTAAATTAATATATAATGCGTAATTAATATATCCTTAATTCACTACATTAATATTCTGAAATTATTTTGATTATGTGATGTACTGATTTGTAAATTTTCCCATTATTTGAAAACAAACATTGTAGACATTTTAATTTCAAAATTATAATTTAATTTCTTTAATATATTTATGAAATAATAAAGATGATCGTTTAGCTACTCGATATGCTTTACTTATGATAATCTGCTTTTTCTATCGTCTACGTTACAGATTTAACCTATTCTTTTCTCTTTGTATCCTTTTTCCATATCTGCTCACTTATACTTGTCTCATTATCTGAACAGAAAATTTTATTATTTTACGTTTCTGATCTCTTTATACATCGCTTAACGTTCAAGGAGAATTTTTAGAGCACGAATAGCTCATCAATTGGGTATTTTATATTTTTCAGCGAAGGAAACTTCCAAAGCTGCTCAAGTACCAATATTAAACAAACGAATAAATAATTCTGATGCTTTCTTAAGTAAAACTCAATAAATGCTAAACTAAATGGTATAATTAAGGTTGAAAAGAATGGAAAGAATTAAAAACACGAAATTTTAGAAGTGTGGAAAAGGAGAAAAAGAAATAACTGGCATATATATTTGGACTAAACCAAATATATAAATGCTAAAAAGGAAAGTATTAAGGTTTGTAATGAAACGGTGGGAAAAAAATGTGTAGAAACTGGGGAGTGGGAATAAGGTTTGGCTACTACGTCATAAAAATAATAATTTTATTTTTACTTATCAACGAGTTACTGGAAAACGATTCAATAGAACTGATGCACCAACTCCCTAGTGCTCACGAAATATTACAATTAATATTTGTGATTAGTCGAATTGTGACCCACGATCTGAACATATTTCGTCCGTTACTTTATAGGAAGTCTGCTGTATTCCGATAAATAAATTATAATTAATAAAATATACCATAATTCTCTATTACCGAATCTAATAATTAAACTGAATGAAGCGGGAAAAAAAGGTTTTTATGGCCGCTGTTTTGGTATCTGCGTTAGTTATACGACACGTTTGGCCTTTATAGTTTATAAATGGCAATAGCAATTCGTTTAATTTCATCCTTTAATATTAAAAGAGGTGTAAGTGCATAAATTGTATAAGCTAAGAACAAAATAATTTTTTTTCCCGCTAAAACTAGTTGTTCACAACAGACCGTTAGCACACTTAATTAATTTCCAGATACAATGATCTTAGTGTCTTGTAGGTATGACTTTTGTTTCCGGTTTCAATAATAAAGAATAATTTTATTAGTAGTATATAATTTATTTATTACTGACAATATGCAATAAATTGCATTTATTACTTTGAATAGCAAAACGAATAACATAGTTCAATGTGATATATTAACCGCCGTTATTCACATATGTAATCGAAGTGACGTGAAGAGGTTTCAGAATCACTTTTTTTTTCAAGCGACAGAAGTAGCCAATTGCGTTGGCTGCGTGTTAGAATTTATAGAGGCGCGCTGAGGTACCGTTTGAATGGATGTAACACGGTGCAACAGGCTAATGGAAGCGGCGCTTTTAATGTACTAGGGCGAGCCCAGAGCGGTATTTTTAATGGCTTACTGAACGTTAACAAGATTTATGTCTGAAGTTTGCTGCAGCGGACAACATTGTTAGGTCCATGAAACAACAACAGGTTAACGCAATACGTGTCCCCACTCCCCTATAGAATCCCTTGAATGAATGATACAGAGCTCACGAACAGAAACGAATAGCCATATTTGAGAAGGTAATGCAACATATGTACACCATATATAACAATGAGTGAGTAGCACGTTGGAAATTAAATGGAAAATATCAACCTTTCTGACTCAAAATTCGTCACACAGAACAGTGGGTTAGGGAATATTAATAGAGTTTTGTAATACTCAAATGTGTTACTGTATATTTACAACTTATGTGTGTATTACATAAGTATATACTTTAAATTATTACTACGCCCATGTAATTTGAAACAATTCCTGAATTCTAGAAACGTACGTCAGTAGTAATAATTCTTAGACTCAGAAATTTCTTTCTTGAGTATATTGAAATATAAATATAAAATTCACAATAGTTTCGTAGAAAATTGAAGTATAAATATTATATTTATAGCATGTTGGTAGTTTATATTGAATTCCATCGGGAGTTGCGGTATCATGACAAGAACGCAAATACATAAAAATTTATTGCTTAGGAAGCCTAAAATTTACTGGCCAATATCACCGCTGGATTCCAGCTAGCCACAACACAAAGAATCTCTTCTTATCAACTGAATAACCGCCTGACTTTCATATTGTTTTGTATGTAAAAGTATACTTGATGGTCGTAGCTACGCAGCTATCGACAGTTTGAAACCATACTTTCTATTTCGTTTCACATTTCTCGGAATTGACATAAATAAATATTTGTTATTTCATCAATTACATTTTTAACTGACGAACGGATTTTTTTCCCTAATATTTTTTAAGGTCAGACTTTCTCTAGTGAACATTTAGATGATAATAATTTGTAATTAATTGATAGATAATTTGTTTAGGGTAACAGTCTACTTGAGGGTAATCCACATGGTGGCAACTCCCCTTTAATAGCATAGGAAGTGATTTGAAAGGGGGGGATGCTGAAGGGTAGAGGAAGATAGCCAAGGGTTAACTATGGCCCCCGGGCTATGGTTTAAGGATCCTACCCGGCAATTCGCCTAAAAGTGATGCAGGGAAAACCTGCATTAGGTAGGTCGGGCATTTGGTACTTGTCCCACGCCCTTCCGATGGCGGGAGAGGGGTTAGCAGCTTTCCCTCGCCGTGCCTTGACCGGTTTAGGAGGCAGCTGGCCGACTATTCCCAATAGGATTAGTGGACAACTCTTACCGTATGCCCAAGGTCTGCGACCCCGGAACATACACCTCTCAAAACAGGCCGAGGTGCCCCGGCATGAGGGAACCTTAGTTCAAAAAACCAGAGAGATGTGAAAGCATCCCCAAAGGTAGCCTCCAAGTACGACCTGTGAAGGCTGATCTCTCGCAGGCAGAACCTTGTAGGAGAGACACGAAGGAACTACCTTTGGGGACGCCTTTTCCTCTCCGTTTTTGAACTGTTCCGGGGTCTCAGACTTTGGGCATACGGTAAGAGTTGTTCTCTGTTCCCATTGGAATAGTCGACCAGCTGCCTCCTAAACTGGTCGAGGCGCGGAGAAGAGAATGCTGCGTCCCCACAGCAAACTCCTCTCCCGCTATCGGAAGGGCGTGGGACAAGTACCCAATGCCCGACCTACCTGATGCAGGTTTTTCTAGGGTTTTCCCTGCATTTATTTAGACGAATGCTAGGTAGGATCCTTAAAATATAGACCGGGGTCTCTAGTTAACCCTTGGCTACCTTCCTCTACTCTTCCGCATCCCCCTTTCAAATCCCTTCCTATGCTATTAAAGGGGAGTTGCCCAACGTGTATTACCCTCATGTAGCCTGTTGCCCTAAAAAAATGACGGTAATTCACATGGTGGCAACTCCCCTTTTAGTAGCATAGGAATTTCTCAAAACCTTTTTATTTCCTGAGGAAGAGAAATCGGCTTCGACTATTAGGACATTGAAAGAAGAATCTTTAATTCTCTCAAGATGTAATTATTTTTCCTGTTATGGAGAATTACCACAAATTTATTTAGTAACTGTCAATGAAGCCTACAACATTTGGCGGCGATGAATTTAATTACTTTTTCGCCGAAATCGAAATGGGTAGATTGGTTTTATCCAACGGTTGATGTCAATCAAAGTGGTACACAATGTAGTACTATCGAAATATCAAAGAAAAATTTAAAAATATTAGTAAGTTTGAATATTAGTATAACGTTGGTGGCTCTGAAAGTAAGTTCAGTTACGCCGTTGAGTTGAATCAGTAAATTCACCATTGTCCAAAAGAATAAGATAGGGTTAAAATTATTGTACACTGTGTAGGCACGGATAATATCGTTTAAAGGAACCGAAATATTCTGAAACTTATATGGATAACCAAATTAAAATTTTAAACTAAAATCATAACTCTGTTTTATCTTTCAGTAAATCTTTCATTTAAATATTCACCTTTTAAATAGTAAATACTGGTATATTATTCATTTATATTTTAATATTCCCACGCCTTTTAAAATTATTATGAATAAATCCAAAATTCATTCATTGATACTATTTAAAAATGGAATTATTAAAATTATAAATTATTTATTTGTTGTATTGAAAATCTTTTAAACAGTCGATGCATTATTTTAAAATTTTTTATAGAGAATTTTTGCAATTCATTCTACTGTTCAGTAATTACGGAGTTTTCTTCACAAATTCTTACATAACTGATTCAACTACATTAGGTCAGTAGTTGTTAGTAATCAATACGTAACATATTATTAAAATTTGTAAATTAAAATATATATTTTGTAGAAGTTTCGCCAGAATACTGAATAAAAATTATATTTTTGGCATTCACGTCTGCTACAGCGAAGATATGACATATCTGTGTGGATAATTGTGACGTGTGAATTTTTTTTATAAGTCTTTATGAGTACTTTTACACTTTGATGGAACATTGAAATGTCGCGGTCCGAATTAAACAGTGTTCCTCTTGTACCGTTTTGTCTCTCCCTACCTTTCGCACGGTAATTTGTTCTGAGGTCCCGTGCCAGAAGACTTGGCGAGACACTGATCCTCTGATGAGATAACCCTAAGACCTGTCACAGTTCACGTAGTGGATCTACCTTGTTGGATAAAAAGGCAGAAGGTTAAATGCTCGGTGTTGAATATATTACTCAGTTAGTGTCATCCCCTATGTTTACATCGCCATATAGAAGGGAAATGTTAATTAGGGAAAACTGGATACTGTACCCTCATCCTTATAATTGGTAATAGAGCCACCCCAGAGTATAATAATACGATACGTATAAAGTGCATGAATTCTTGACATCAGTTAACGTTAAATTCTTGGCCTTGCTAGGATCGTTATTTTTAATCTGTTGTGACCACACAAGGCTCAAAAGGAAGAAACTTTTTATCATATCTCTTGAGTGTGAGAAATTTGCTAGGCTATGGCTATAGTAAGAAGTCACTAAGGGAACTGGAGGCGATTTATAGTAAAAACCGTAAGTAGTATCAGGTTCTTTCCTGCATCAAATTTCGACTAGTTGCCGATTAAACCCTTAAAATATAGTCCGGGGTCGTAGGAATTTTTTTGCACTTCGCTATTCATTTCACGTTCTTCCATCCTATCCGGATGACCATAATGTAGTCTATTGCTAGGAAACGGCACAAAGTAAACCTATGTGAACTGTTACCATTGGAAATGTCGGTCAGCTGCCTCCTAAACTGATTGAGGCAAAGAGTCGTGGATTTCTGCGTCACCTCAGTAAACCCCGCTCCATTCATCGGAAGAAGATGAGACACGAACCAAGAACCCAACCTACATGATGCAGGACCGAGTTTCCTAAACTATGTTCCGCGGAACACCGTTGGGCAATAGGAAATTAAATTGAACTGTACCTGAATTGAACATAGCTTTGTTTTAATACATTAATTTAGTGGCAAGTATTTTCTTAAGGCTATCTATAAATGAAAAAAATTGTCCGAAACATTTTAATCTTTAAATAGTACACTTTAAATGTTATTAATATACATACAAACATTAGATAGAACAAAATCTAATATCCTACTGTCACTTGTCCCCAAACACCTCAGTCCAAATTTTTTCCCGTACTTCCTTACTACAAATTTATACATCACAAGTTCGTTTAAATGTTTAAAGAATATCAACTATCCATTTACAAACCTATTAATACTTTTCCCTACTTGATTAAAAACCACAAAGACCCACTTGACACCTACAGCGAACATTGTCTTGTTTACAAAATCTCTTGCTCTAATTGTAATTCCTGCTACATAGGACAAACAAAACGTTCCCTTAATACCCTATCAAGGAACATATGTCTAATATCAAACTTCCCAACGATAAAAAATCTGTGGTCTCCAAACACATAATCAATTCTAAACAGACATTTGATTGGCAAAATGCTAAGATTTTAGTCTTTGACACCACGTACAATTCCAGACTCATTTCAGAGATGCTTCACGTTAAATCAAACACCACAGCTATTAATGTACAAACAAACTCTATGAAACTCAACAATTGCTACGATACCTTATTATTACTCTAAGCCTTCTTCTTTCCCATTGTCGTGTTTTCGTCGCTTTTGAAGTTTTGTCAAATGACGAGTGCAGTTGTGTCGCTCTAGGCTGTTCTGAGAACCTGGAGAAAGGGACAAAAATGCCCGAAACGGTGTGTGGTATTTATATTATCACTTATTTTGTCTGTATTTGGCTATCTTTCTTACTAATACTTATAAATATTAAGATTATATGAATCTCGCCTTTCCCGATGCAAGTGTCCGAAGTGTCACTATTAACGCACCTAAAAAGAGGAAATGTAATAAGTAAATTGTGTGTACAAGTGTATAATTAGGGTTGGAAACAAATTAGGATTCAGCATAACACAATAATTAGAGTATACATAAACCTAATTAATTTTTCAACAATATGGCAGCTTCAATAATAGCAGGAACGTAACATCGTTAATTGCATTCGAATTGCAAATTTAGATAAATATACACAATTGTATGGATTTTGTGACGCTAAACGTAAAGAGTTCGGCTGTTGTAATGTTACGTGAATGTCCAGAAACAAATATTACATATATTTAAAGTTATGTTTTGTTTGTTACAGTATTTTAAAGATAAATAACGACTAATCACAGTTATATCACAATAACATTTCTGAACTAAAGTTTTCATTGGAATATTCGGCCAGCTGCCTTTAACTGGTCGAAGCACGAAAAAGGGAATCCTGCGTCACCACAGCAAACCCCTCTATTGCAATCGGAAGGGCGTGGGGCAAGTACCTACTGCCCGAACTGATGCAGGTTTTCTAGGGTGTGTCCTGCATCACTTTTAGACAAATGCCAGGTATGATCCTTGAACTAAAGCACGGTGGCCCTAGTCAACCCTTGGCTACCCTCCTGTACCCTTCCTAATCCCTCCTTTCAAATCCTTCCCTATGCTATTAAAGGAAAGTTGCCACCCAGTGGATTACTCTCATATTGCCTGAGACTCTAAAAAACATAGTTTATTAAGCTGACTAAATTATTCATAAAAAATAATAATTTTTACATAAATAATTTGCTTTCAATAAAGAATTCTTCATACCAAGCTTCACTGATTGCGTAAATGACTACCGTTACAAGTTTCAGAACACTGGCTAAGGTACGGTCTCGACCAAATCCTTTTAGTTGAAGAAATTTGAATCATTTTGTAACGTAAAAAGTATTCCGCATATCAGTTTTTGATATCCGTAAATGATAGAAAAATTTTAAGTTTTGTTTCGTATAAGCTAAATATTCGAGATGCAGTTGACGTCATTCTTTTCTTCCATAGGTTCTCGTATAAATATATTAGCAAATTTTTATCATCACTTTTGGATGCTTTGTATGACAATTCTTTTATAAACTTGTTTTAATATCAATAACTTAGTCCAAACCTGGTTATATAAAAACGGTTATGTACTAGAGAATGTATACGAAATAATATATTCGTAATATATCGAACATTTATTTATTCTCAACAATTAAAAATGATGCTTCTATGTGTTTTAGGCATATAACATGAAACCACATAATAAAAAAAATACTTTTTTGAATTAACTAGTTGGAGAATGAGAGTAACAGAAGCTTTACTAGAAAATGTGTAATAATATCGACACACTATCAGAACTGAACAGAAGAAGAAAAGTCCTGCGACTTACAACGTGTAATTGAGAAAATCAGAATTTTTCTCGGCAGAATTTAAAAATAAATCCTGGTAGCGAAACTAGTGTTCCAGCAACATCAGTGATATAATTAGGACCAGGTCTGAGTTGGAGCCAACACGCGCAGTTCATTGAGAACTGCGCCAACTTCGCAACAGCTGCTGGAGAAATGTGGCAAGGCCAAAATTCTCCTCTGACATTACTTAACGATGGAATTTAAACCATTTAATCAGACAATTAGCACTTAACGTCACTTAACGGTGTATCTATCCTCTTTTATATAAGCATAACTAGCTTTGTGTACGACGTTGCCCGGGTATTTATTTAAATCAGTCCGGAGAAGGAATTTATACGACATTAACCTCTTGGTAAAAATTTCATTTAACCAGCATCAATAGCGCCAGTGATTGCAACATTTCTCCATTTAAGGTTCCCTCCCCCCCCCCCCGACCAAACCCTCGCGTCAGTATCGAACTTCAAATAAACCAGGATGATAACTGACGTTATTCGGGAACTGACCTACTACATAAAATAAAAGTGTCTGAATAATCACGACGCATTAAAACAGTAAAAAATATTCGCTAACTTAATAAAGTCAAAACTACTCCCGGTAACTTAAAAGGAATAAATAAATAAAACATTAAACACATAGAGACCAAAATATAGCTCATACCCTAAGAAAATAACAAATATATCCGGTAACTTAAGAGGGTAAAACTACTCCGGGTAACATTTTCTCAACTGTGTCCGTCTACTTGAAGAGAAAATAAAATTTCATCAACCACCATGATTAATGTGAGATTTAAACTCAGCGACTCCTATAACCTTGGCATCTACAATAATATCGGTCTTTTTTGCATTATTTTTTTTATGTAAACCCCTTCCACCTAAACTCGCACCAGAGCAGTGCTTCCTTCCCTTGCCTTTTGTAGTTAATAATTATAGAATGACACTATCAAATTAAGCGACACCGTCAATGTCTTTCGACGCTAATAATAGCCGATTGGGATTGTTTTAAAGTTCCACCCCCCCACCCCCGCTAGAGGCGGTAGGCGTGTCTTAAACCCTCAGTGTTTGTTCCTGGATCGTAATTAACGTGTATTTTTTAAGTTTGGTAGAAATTGGTCTATGCATTTAAGATTGTAAACGGAAATTTGTTCTACCACCACTCCTAGGGGCTGAGCTACATCTTGAACGGAATGGTAAATGCAGAATTAAACTTAGTGACTTCCATAGTCCCACGTTCAATACCTGTCTCCGTTCATTACACGTTACTTTATGTAACGGCCTTTCCCACACATCCTCCCCCACCCCCAGGGACTGAACTATAACGTAACTGACAAAGTGAATGTGAGAATTAAACTCATTGACTTCTATAACCCTGGATTTGACACCAATCTCGGTAGTTTCACGTTATTTTTTAAGTAACTCCCCTCCACGCTCTCCCTTATTGGTGATTTAAGGTGGTTTAATTGTACACTAAAAACATCTTTATAGAAAGTATTAATCACATATAATCAGAAAAGAAATTAATCGACGCTAGTATGGCCGTTTTAGCATGTTCTTAAAATTCAACCTCGTTCACCCCTTTGGAGATTCCGATTACTACGAAAATCGCGTCAGAAACGTTTGCGGAGGTGCGCACAACAACTCACCAAAGTTTCGCGGCAATCGTATGGATGGTTTAAGAGCGCATAGGAGACACACAAACGCAAAGACACAGACATTCATTTTTATATATAGAGAGATTGGAAACATGAGCTTGACACACACAAGACTAGGCTAGGTATAATAAATAGTATATTTATAAAAGACTTAAAAAAATTAAACTAGCTACTAAATAAATTAGAAATTGCAATACTGTTAGAAAATTAAAGACTGGTTTCAATATATACTTCTTTTTATATAATTGAAAAATATAAGTGTTGCTTCTAAATATTGTTAAAAAGTACTTTTCGCTAAATATATTAAATTATTATTTATATTTATCATCGAAAGTTTTTCTCTTGAACCGTCTTTCTTTAGAACCATTTTGTTTCATGAATTTACTAACATATGTTTATTTAGTGACATCGTACACGAGGGTCATCCACGTGGCGAACCGTCCCCTTTAATAGCATAGCTATGGATGTAAAGGGGGATGTAGCATTGAGTTATAAGCGACATGAGGATTTTCCGATTTAATGACTTTTCTTTAACAGTATAGGAAGGGAAGAATACGGGGGATACGGAAGGGAGAAGAATGTAGCCAAGGTGTGACGATCTTACATGTAGAAATGTGAACAGTATATACTACTAGATAATATATTATGTTCAGTTAAACCAGGACTCATTTCGCCCCACTTCTGAAGCACTTACAACGAACACGTCAGTCGTGTATCGGCGCCAAATTTATATCAAGTTTCTCAATCAAAATTGAGCGTTAAAAGTTGAGAAACGATGTAATTTTTAATTTTTATTTATCGTCGTCTAAATTACTATTTACTTTTAAAAAAATAGAATTTTATAACAGCCGTAATATAGTAAGAATATTTATTAAATTAAATAATAAAAACAACAGGCTATGAGTCAGAAAAATTAATTATTCATTTTTGAACATAATATATATATATCAAAAACAATGTTTCGTTCCTCATTGTGACCTCTTCAGGTTACATTCAATTAAAATTTAATATAAGAAAATTTACGATGACAAATTTATAATGTACGGGTTTCCCAGAAGTTGTGGCCGACATGTCAACATAAATTTTCTTTTAATAATTTATAATTAAATGTAACTATAACCCTAAAGATGTCACAATCAGTGACGAAACGCTGTGTTTGATATACATTAGGGTATAAATATAATAATTATTTCTCTTCAGGTTACATTCATTTATAATTTAGTATAAGAAAATTTACGATAACAAATTTATAATGTACGGTTTTCTCACAAGTTGTGGCCGAAATGTCAATATAAATTTTCTTTTAGTAATTTATAATTAAACGTAACAATAAACCTGAAGATGTCACAAACAGTGACGTAACGTTGTGTCTGATATACATTAGGTTATAAATAGAAAATTATTTCTGACTAATAGGCTGTTGTTTTTATTATTTAATTTAAAGTAACAATAATAAAATTTAAGAAATAAGATGTCAGATTACCGTAATTGTTAAGAAAAAACTATCTTTTAACCTTTGAAATCGCGCTGACCTGTCTGGGAACAATACAAAAATTCCAAAATTAATTGCTTAATTCTCCTAGAGAACGTGACAGCACGACTCAATAACTGGTCTTGTTCCAATAACGTTTTCTATAGTATTTTTGATTGGATTCCCTACAGATACTGGCACCGTCATTTTGTTTTACAGTAGACACAGAATGGGTATGCATTTTCGTGTAACCTGCATGAGCTCTGCGGGAGTAATCCGAGAAACAATTTGCACTGTGTGCGACCATGTATGTGCAAAGAGAAGATTTCTTGTGCGAATTTCCAATAGCGAGGCGGGCGACAATAGCTGCAGCCGCGATGAATCCCTTGCAGCACCTGACTCCGAATTTATTACCAGCGCATAGACAGCCGTGCTCGCATAAGCCATACACGTCCGCTGATATAAAGAATACCATTTCCGCCATAGCTGAAGCCGTAGAATACACGATGAGAGGGCCTCTATCATGTTGCTGACGTATGCTTGCGAAGGGAGGTACGAATGCCATCCGAAACTCCATAAGAATTTCTTCGTTTAGCGCAGTTGCTATGTGTAATGATATTTGTAGAACGGAAAGGCAATATAATTATTTTATGTTATATGTTAGGACTGTATTTCCATTTGTTTTCACAAAAAATGAAACTTGCGTATGTGCTATTATGAAGTGATTTATTGACTGTTATAAATGCAGCATGCAACGATATAAAAAACCAAAGACGGACTGAGACAAAACATAAACAACTTTCCAAAGAATACCTTGTGCTACAGAAGCCCTACACCACACCAAATATATCAAGGCGTGATTACAATAAGTAATTAACAATAATATTTACATACAATTGTTTTTTCAATGGACACTAGGTACGAGAAATATTTTGAAAACTCGCAGATTACTTATTTAAAAATTTCATAACTTCTAAATATCTACATCACCGATGGATCCCTAAAAATAAATGTTATTTCCAGTGATTAACTAATTACCTGTCCTAGTAACTTCTGTACTTCTTTGTCTCGAAACTTACCCAAATCAACTCGTGTAACATACTGTTTAAACACAACTCTAGAACCATAATAAGATAAAATAGCGTAATAATAAAGATAGCCGAATACAGACAAAAAAAAGTGATAATATAAATACCACACAACTGCACTGATCGTTTGACAAAACTCAAAGGCGAACGAAACGCAACGACAATTGGAAACCTGAAGATTTAGCGTAAACAAGGGAGCAACGACAATGGGAAACCAGAAGAGTTAGCCTAAAAAAGGGAGCAACGACAAAGGGAAACCAGAAGAGTTAGCGTAACAAGAGGGAGCAACGAAAATGGGAACGCAGAAGGCAAAGCGTAATAATAATTGTCCTCAGAAATAGTGTGAAACATTTGTTCCTTAAGTCCTTTTGGTGATTTTAGAGATTGGATTGAAATGTCGCAAATCCCAACGTATTAAGGGTGTTTAAGGAACGTTATGTTTGCCCTATGTAGCAGGAATTAGAGTAAGAGATTTTGTAAACTTCACAATGTGATGTAGAAATTTGAAATAAGGGAGTTCGAGAAAAAAAAAATTGGATTGAGGTGTTTGGGGACGCGTGACAGTAGGACAATTGATTTTGTTCAATCTAATGTTGATGTGTTTAATAATAAAATTTAAAGGGTCTCATTCCACATTAAAATGTTCCGGAAAATATTTATATTGTGTTGATGGAACTTTAAGTTGGAAAATAATTTTGTTTAGGAGTTTGATCAGAAATAAATTTGGAAACGCGCCTTGAATATAGAGGTTTTCGGAACCAATTGGTGAGAATGGAAGGATTGTGAATGGATACAGTGACATCAAAGAAATTCAAGTTCATGGGTGAAGTGACTATAACGTTGATTTGAGAGGAATTAACAATACATAAAATGTTATCTACGTATCAGGTGTAGTGACAAAGAGGTTGGACAGGAAGTAGAGAAAGACCAGAGTTTTCTAAATCTCTCATGACCACCTCAGGGGGAAAAAAAGGACTCAGTGGCTTCCCACGGGATAACCTTTTCTTCGATGATACTGATCCTGATTAAACATGAAATAAGTGGAATTGACGATTAGATTTAAAATGCATACAAGTTCATGAAAAGGAATTTTGTATATTGACTGAAAATGGGCCATCTGTTTTTGAAACTGTTAATGACTAGATCATTGAAAATAGAGTATAGCGCGTTATTTAGGATAGGCGTCTTTTAATTGATTTTACTGATATTTTAGTCAGTTTATTTAAAGGCGTGAGGAACCATGTTTATCGAACGTCAGCAAAAAGTACCGTTTGGTGCCAGTCAGGCTGGGGATAGTAACTGTACCTCCGGGGATTTTCCGTCAACAAGCAGCAGGTGCGGAGAGTCTCGCTGATGGAATCGTCTAGGACCTGTGATTGGTCCGTAATAAATTGAATGGACCAATAGAGCAACGGTTGGTCCCACAGGTTGGGAGAAGTGGAGGCCTGGTCAAGCATTCTGTTTCTGATGCTGACTGGAGGAGGACTCTGAGTGGAGAAGTCACAGCGAGCTTGAGAAGTTGAGAGATTAACCAGCGAGCTCCACGGGAGAGACATCATTCACCAGCTGCGTGCGACATCGCTGAGTTGCTGAGACCCCAGTCTGGTAACCAAGTTCGCACATTTCATGGTTGCGTAAAGCACTTTTTCACATAAATCGTTTCCCGGGCCTAATTTGCCAAAATTAACCCTGAATTTTCAAAACTGGCTAGTCGAGGGCAAAATTTATAATTCTGTATATTTATATTTTAATAAATTAGCTAGGCATGGAAAGGGCAGTTGTTTTGCAAAACTTACTTCCTCCTACCGCAGGTAAGCCGTTCTAGCAATTGGACGGTCGGAGACATCCTACGGCTGGTAGTCGAGGGAGTGCCACAAGAGTTGAATAAGAGAACGACATGAAGAGAAATTAAAGAGTGGTCATGAGGGATGGTGAGGTGCTTGATTTTATCAATAAATGGGCAAGAATTTTGATCAGAATCATTGCTTTAGAAAACATGTTATAAACGCAGGAGGAAATTTTGTGTAAGGAACTGCCATTAGAAGCAATAATAATTCTAAAAGATAAGTCAGGTTTGTGTATTTTAGGAAGGGCATAAGCTCTGGAAATGTTAGATGAGGTGATGGATAAAGTGTAAAATGTGGACGGTTCTATAAAATGGTTTTTCTTCCGCCTCTTGAGGATTGTTTTTAATTTGGGAATAACTGTAATGATACAAGTGGGTTTGTCAATTTTATGAGAGTTAGTGTCAGAAAGAAGTTGTCATTACGCTTTTGAGTTTTTCAACTGACGAGTGCAGTTGTGTCGCTCTAGGCTCTTCTTAGCACGTGAAGAAAGGGACAAGGATCCCAGAAACGTTGTCTGGTATTTATATTATTACTTCTTTTGTTTGTATTTGGCTATCTTTCCTGGAATTAATTTTCAATCCGACGTAAATTTTTCAATTCAAGATAAAATAGCCAAATGACAGACAAAATAAAGTGAAAATATGAGTGCTGTGATATTTACATAATTAATTCATTTTGTCTGTCATTTGGATATTTTATCCGATTATTATATTTGAAAATTTAAGTATTATATTTTTATTTCAACTCTTTATTCCCATTACGAAAATTCTGAATTCTGCACATCAAAACAGCGGGTGAGAGCAGACTTAAATAAAGGAAATAACATACTGTTATTTTTTTACACCCAGAAATCAAGTCTGTCAAACTGTACATGTTCGGGGTACATACAAAAGTAATGAATACTTTAAATCATCAGCCTTTTCCCAAGTAGCAATATTTTTCAGAAGGAAGTTCATATCGATATATATTTACAAGTATGATGACGATGGTGGTGCTATCTGTCGAAGCGTTGTATTAACGACTGAACAGATTGAAACTAGACAACTGCCGACCGCCTGTGGCTGCCTCGCATCACAGAGGTCCCGGGTCCGAATCCCGACGAGGGCATGGACGTTCTGTATGCGTGAGAGAAAACCTCGTCAAACCAGTCCCCCGACAAGGATAAATGAGTTCCCATACTGAGTCGCTAATAACCATAGCTTTTGATGAGACTGTAAGTAAATCAATTAAAAATATATATTGTTGACGTGGCTTTAAAACAATCCGTAAAAAAATCATTGGATCTAAAATTTTGTAATACGTTTATTAGAGCTTTTTCAGCAACAATTTGATCCGTTAATGGACTCCTATCATATAAAAATATTAATCACGCACCAGTCTCAGAAGTAAAAAAAATACTTTTGTGCGATTAATGACAAACGCAGAATGAAAGCCGCATAATAATTACTGGAAATGGCGCACGAGTCACACAATGTTACCAATATAGCAACATACTGACAGATTAATTTTTTGTAATTCTCTTATAATTTATAAAAAATAATCCTAAATCAATTTCGTAATGTTTTATTCGCGGTTATTATATTTTTCAATCAGAAACGGACAAAAAATAGTCTAATTAGCTTGATGAGCCGGTAGGTTTTACCAAATATAAATATAGTAGACGAGTATAAAATTCAAATACAGAACGAAGTTTCCTTTATTTTGCAGAATAAATGCCGGCTGAGGTGATGTTCATACAGAGTGGACTTCCTGTAAACCCTTTGTCTAATAAGTGTAATTTTGAAAACACCTGCCTCTGTGCACGTCTAACGATGTAAGCTATGTTTTGCGATATCTAAATCAAAGATCTAGAAAGTCACAATCTCCTTTGTTTAAAATCATCAAAAGAGCAAATGAAAGGAAGTAATCTAAATTACAAATTGTAATATAATCCTGGGTGTTACTTTTATATGAACAAACTTAAAATTTGATTGGCTTTAAATTCAATTTATTTTTAATCAAGGGTTTACACAAATTCAACAGGGTCCTTTTCAATTTCCTGAAGGTTATTAAAATTAAAATTTTATATAATTTAATTTAACTGCATTAAATATTGAAATAAAATTTCTGATACGTTAAATAAGAAAATATCAGGACGATTTTATGAGACTCTGAACATAAACTAAAAAGAAAAGGTCGTATGTGAGGGCATATACGTGCGGCAGAAATCTCAATTATTTAGTTGCAGTCATAAACACACCTGTTCATCTATTATAGTCGGCTTCCCCAGGCTAAATCATCACAGGAATTTATGGCAGCTCCCTCCTTACACTTACTCGTCCACGTAACAATTCTTAGCATCTCTAGATAAATTCTTATTCCGTCTGTTGGTTCTTTTTACCTTCTCCAAGTTATACATGTGAACTATTTTTATTCCTACACTTTCTCCCTTCCCACAGAGGGTTGGGGGGGGACACTACAAGCCTGCGAGAGGATTCTCTCGCAGGTAACCTGCGAGGGATGTTCTCTCGCAGGCAAAACCTTGTAGGAGAGATACGAAGGGGCTACCTTTGGCGATGCATTTTCCTCTCCGTTTTTGAACTAAGGTTCCCACAAGCCGAGGCACCTCGGCCTGTTCTGAGAGGTGTATATTCCGGGGTCACAGACCTTGGGCATACGGTAAGAGTTGTCCGCTATTCCCATTGGAATAGTCGGCCAGCTGCCTCCTAAACCAGTCGAGGCACGGAGAAGAGAATGCTGCGTCCCCACAGCAAACTCCTCTCCCGCTATCGGAAGGGCGTGGGACAAGTACCCAATGCCCGACCTACCTGATGTAGGTTTTTCTAGGGTTATCCCTGCATTTCTTTAGGCGAATGCCGGGTAGGATCCTTAAAATATAGCCCTGGGGCCCTAGTAACAGTTTGCTACCTTCCTCTACCCTTCCACATCCTCCCTTTACATTCCGTTCCTATGCTATTAAAGGGGAGTTGCCCAACGTGGATTACCCTCATGTAGCCCATTGCCCCAAAAAACACCTTCCCAGATTTTCGCGTTCTTCGAGTTATAGGTAGGAACTGTTCTCTTCAAAATGTATATTTGAAGGTTCCTGTTTACACGCTTGTCCACTTTCCAGCTCGACTCCCTCCAAACTCCATCAGAGGGTGGAAACCTATTCGCGTGTTTGATTTCAGCCAATCTGCGTCGATTTTACACTTGCGCGGGCTTACTCTCGCCTGTTAGAAGGGTTGGCCTTCGGGAATTTTGGTCAGCTAAATGATCCTAAGGTTTTCCGCATAGCCCCATGCCTTCGTATGAAGGCACGGTTACTCCTCGACACCCCGTCACCTCGGGGCTAAACTTATTAGCCGTAATTTCCAGCAAGCCACGCTCGGCTCTATGAACGAAGGCGTTTTTACTCAATTTATTAAAAATTAATCTTGAATTAATCTGAAGGTGTTCTCTGCGCTACAAAATAGAACATGTGTCTGTAATATATCTGTAAAATATGATCGGAATTATAAATAAAATATTTATGGTTGTCGATATATATGAAGACTATGAAATATCTCGAATATTATTCATCGTTTCAAGAAAGGTTGGTAAACGATTTAGTTTAATTCAATAACCAATGTTACTAATCTTTACTCGACACTTCTATTTCACGGCGATGGTGGGGAAAATATTAAATACTTAATAGGAACCTCTATTTTTTTGCATTTTTGGATTCTGTCTGAAAATATATTTATGAAATAATTTCATTCGCTCATAGCACTTCAATTGATCTTTTAAGTATATTTATCTCTTTATGAAGAAGTCAAAATATAATTTTAGCGTTATTCAGGAACAACGTCGTGGACACCTGGGTGCTTGTTTTACGTGAGTCTTTTCACCTGTCAACAATCGAGGTGATTGCTTTAGCCGACTCCACTTGCCTCTCATTATTCACTTAAAGTGAAAGTTAAAAATTTATATCTTCAACTTCTATACACTTATTGATTCTTTCTTAAAATGACTGTGTACAGGAGAGAGGTGTATCTGTGGAAATTTGAGTACAAGAATTTTCTTTTTCTTTCTATCATGTCTTCAACGAGTTGTTGACACTTGTTGATAAATCTTATGTTTTATATAACTCCACAGAAATAAATTCGGCTGCATAGCAGGCCAATAATCGGGAGACATCTATCAATCCATCGACCATTGTAGTCACGGTCTCGTGCCTGTTTCTCATGAGAAATGTGTTGGGGCAACCGTCAAGTTTCGGGGTCGTTTGTCGAGTTTGATATCATTGGATGCTGCTCTTAAGAGACGAACAAAGTTTATTGCGCACATTTTATTGATACGATTTATATTTCTTGAGACATTTCAATTTACCTACATAAATCGTCCACCCTGTATACAGCTTGGATTTCGAATATGATGGAATTTGGAATAATTATAGAAAAAACTCGCTTATATGTAGGATTAAATTACTTTAAACATTCTTAGCAGGGAATAACTAATAAAATTAAAAAGTAAACTGGCATTGAAAATGGCGTGAAAATAGAATTAAATCGGAAAGGTTAATTTATACGTTTATTAATAAGTCAAAAAGTATTTTTAACCTTACCCAGGATGCAGAAGTCATTGAATTTTCTTATTTCAGAATTTGTGTGTCCATAAACAACAGAGGATTTTCTAATATAGGTGTCAGTAGTGAACGACACGGTGTAATACACTAAAAAATTATTCACAAAATATTTAAAAATTCATGTATGAATGAAAGAATGGAATTGATAGTATCTTATTTACTAAGAATATATTAACAGTGGAGGAATTAATATATTCGCAGAATAATGCTGTATCCAAATCCTAGTACTGTAACAGACCTGATAAAATGGTATTGATGATATTAATATTCCATTTGCATCCATAAATACTTAAGTACTGTCCCTTAAGTTTGACTCTTTTCAACTCAAGTGACTATTTTTCATTGAAGATTTTCTGATGTAATTTGAAACATACGTTTCTAATATGTTTAGAGCTTTTTTTAAAAAATAAAGTCAATTTGTTTTCATATCCAATTCAAAGCAGGTGAAAATTCATATTAAAATTAACGTTTATTCCTGTGAATGTGTATAAAAATTAATAGTTACAATACATCCATTCGTTATGAATTTTAACAGTAGCTTACGTAGTTTTTTTCAACATATTCATCTGTTTGACGTATAAAAATTCATAGACTCATTGATACTGTTAAAATTTATAACGAATGGATATATTTTATGTATGAATTTTTATACCTGTTGTCAGAAATAAAGGTTAATTTTAATAAAAAAGTAAATGGTTCTGCCAGTAAAGCAACTTGGTTCTGTTTAGGTATACCATAAACTTTATTTAACTTTTTTCTAAGCACTTTTAGTTTGGAGTTCAGAAGAAGACTTTTTCTGTTTCAATTAACACAAATAAAAATGTACCATTTAACATACGGGAAAAATTTAAGAAAATATTTAAAATATTATTTTTGATTGATAAATGTAGTTGATTCTGATAATAAATATAACATTTAAAAAAATTGAATCCTATTTTTCTGCAATGAAAAAATACTATTTGTTATTATTTCACTATTCAATCATTGGTAAACAATTATATTTAAGTTTGAATTGTGCTCCTAAATGATTTTTGTAGAAGGTACGTAAAATTAAATCAGTATGATCTAATAATGTAACGTGTTGTCGTTAAATTTGTTCCATGTGTATCACGTCAAATGAACGTTTGCTCGTTAAGTATATCAGGAAATCGAGCTTTTCCAGCTTTCCCACGGAAGACGTTTCATGTTTGCCATCGGGCAGAATTTTTCGTGTTTTCCACCACGGCAGCCAGGCCACACAGCTAGAGAGCGGATCTCCAGAGTAAACAGCCCTTAAGCCGCTCCAAAGCCCAGTCAAATTAGTTTACAAAAAAACACTATTGCGCACGGCCGCTTCGCTTTTTTCAAGGCTGTCGCTTATTTATTTATATGCCGAGCTTGCACGTTCCAGCGAAAGCTAATCAGAGTTGAGCTCCGCAAGTATTTTCACTTTAAGTCTGTAAATATAAAATATAAGTTATTTCTTCTCTTTCATTTAACTAACTTTCCCTTTTTAATTAATCCCTTCAGGCAATCGTAAACAAATAATAATATAAATACAAACCTATTGAAGAATTTTTACTTAAAAATCAAGGATTATATACATTTATTATTTACACGTCTGTATCCTTGTTATCTGCATTTTATTTTAAAACAGGCAACTTCAAACACATTTTCTGTTATCACGTCAACACAGTGAAAATTATAAGACATAGGTAAAGTGAATAACATGTAGCCTTGTAAAAATTAGTTATAATTTTAACGTATATAATGTAACATTTCCATATAACTTGGTCAGGGTCTCCTGATAGAGAATTTAATTTTCATACGAGTTTCTGTAGAGTATTTTGTAGACCTGCGTAACCGTCATATTGGTTCTGAATCAGCATTTTTTTTGGTGGAAAATTCCCACTATGACCACAAACGAATGTTAGAATACTTGCGGTCTATATTGTAACGGCCAATAATAATCCAAATTCCAAAACGTTGCATTATGATATAACAGTCAAACCAAAGGTAATGATTTTTCAATTCACTATTTTTTTAAATGGAATTGAGCTAAATTTAAAAAGGTTTGTCAAATGTCCTTGCCGTATTTAATATATTACAGTCACCCATCCAAATATTTAATATTGAAACAGTTATTTTTTCCATTTACGGTTACACTGTTAGCCAATAATTTAACCTTTAAAAATTATTAATAAAATTATATTATGCACTAATTATATTAATAATAAAAATAAATAGCCAAAATCAAGTAAAACTATGTGTTGAAAAAACCACAACATGTTTGTTGTTGTCGCTAGGTGATTCAGTCATTATTACGGCTCTTGTGCTTTTTTAAACACCTGTCGAAAGCAACAAGGATTGGAGAAATGTTTTGTGGTGTTTAATTACGCAATTAATTTATCGGAAATTTTTATTTATCTAATTATTATACTTTATCCATAGGTGTATGATTTTCTATCATTTAAAATTATATTATGCATGCGATTGCTTAATAAAACAGTTACGAATTACGAGTGTTGTGTGTGTAAATCAAATCTGGTTTTATCGGAAGTCAATATTATTCTAGTGAGGGAAGTTGTAAGACTTAAGTATAATAGGATTCAGTGAAACCTGAAGTCAGTCCCCAAACAAAAACCATTATTCCCAAAGAATATTCAGATGATAAAACCACGATCTTTCTGACGTAACCGAGCCATATTTCATAACTTATGACTGGGTTAAGGCCGACGGTTAATTGCTTAATTATGTAATTATCTATTGGAAATAAATATTATTATTTGTAGACTCAATTAATGTCTTATTGAATCATACTAAATGATTGTCCAGGAAGTAAAAAACAAGGATGGAAAGGAACGGTTAAGATTTATTAAATATGCACGCGGGTCGTGTAATATTGAACGACCTTTTTTTTACCTGTAAAAACTGTAACTGTCAGTTACCCTGAGCCTCATCACGTGACACATCATTCACGAGAAACCGAATAGGACCAGTGATTTATTCAAGAGTCTTTTTATTAAAAACGCTCAGCATTTATTTTACAATTACAGTGAATTATTCGCATTACCGCAGGTGAAATGAATTTTAAATTAATCTGTGATAAACACTTAAGGTAATTAAAATCGTCTATTTTATACTAGTTTTACCCTATTCGTTCACGTGAAATTTGGTTGTATTATTAAGCATTCTCCGGTTCGCCTTTATTCGTAAACTTAAAATTTACGTTAAAAAAAATGAGAACGGGTGTTTATAGACTTATAATTGTATTGTTATGAAACCGGGAAAGTTCCTTAATGATATGCGGGACGTATTCGACCCCCCGTTTCAGACTTTTGTTTTCGAAAACAATAATAGTTGTACGCAAAAAAATTAATTACAAACACTATGTAAAGAATTGATTGTTGTTAATCTAATTTCCCGGAACAAAACACAATTTAGAAATTCCGTGTAAGTTATAATTTGATTGATGGTTTTTTAAAAAAATTTACAGTGCATTGATTTGTTTCTATCAGTTAAAAAAATGGATAATTTGGATGGCTTCTCAGAAATGTATATACCGTAGATATGAACCATACAATACTGGATTATTGGAAACACTGCAGCATATAAGGCTATAAATATATATTTATGTATCCAATAAATGATTCAGAAATTTTGCTAGTAAATAGTTTCTTGTTGTTTTAAGAAATTAAAATGAAAAAATTATTTATAAAAATATAGTCATCCTGTGGAAATAATTCGGTACCAAGAATAATAAATATAAACGATAACGAAAATTAAATGTTGATTTTATATTAAATATTTTATATATATATATATATTGTAATATTAATTGGAGGCCAGTAATGTTTTTAATAATTGGACTGTTTAGCGGTTCCAATTTCAAAGACAACAATGTGTCGGCGGGCTTTTTTGCGAGCCGCTAGCACTGTCTGGAGCAGTCTGTCTGATATTGTAGCCGGGAGAGGAAGTAAAATTTGGATAGAACTAAAAGCGTGGCATTAGTATAAAGTTCAACCGATTTTTTTTAGGGCAACAGGCTACATGAGGGTAATCCACTTTGGGCAACTCCCCTTTAATAGAATAGGAAGGGATTTAAAAGGGTTGATGCGGAAGGGTAGAGGAAGGTAGCCAAGAGTTAACTAGGGCCCCCGGGCTATATTTTAAGGATCCTACCTGGCATTCGCCTAAAGAAATGCTGGGAAAACCATAGAAAAACCTGCATTAGGTAGGTCGGGCATTGGGTACTTATCCCACGCCCTTCCGATAGCGGGAGAGGAATTTTGCTGTGGGGACGCAGCATTCTCTTCTCCGTGCCTCGACTGGTTTAGGAGGCAGCTGGCCGACTATTCCAATAGGAATAGCAGAAAACTCTTACCGTATGCCCAAGGTCTGGACCCCGGAACATTCACCTCTCAGAACAGGCCGAGGAGCCTCAGCTTGTGGGAACCTTAGTTCAAAAACGGAGAGGAAAAGACAGCTAAAGTTTAACCGTTTTTTTAGGGCAATAGGCTACATGAGGGTAATCCACTTAGGGCAACTCCCCTTTAATAGCATAGGAAGGGATTTGAAAGGGGGGATGCGGAAGGGTAGAGGAAGGTAGCCAAGGGTTAACTAGGGCCCCCGGGCTATATTTTAAGGATCCTACCCGGCATTCGCCTAAAGGAATGCAGGGAAAACCTTAGAAAAACCTGCATCGGGTAGGTCGGGCATTGGGTACTTTTCCCACGCCCTTCCGATGACGGGAGAGGAGTTTGCTGTGGGGACGCAGCTTACAGCTCGCCATGCCTTGGCCTGTTTAGGAGGCAGCTGGCCGACTATTCCAATAGGAATAGCGGACAACTATTACCGTATGCCCAAGGTCTGCGACCCCGGAACATACACCTCTCAAAACAGACCGAGGTGCCTCGGCATGTGGGAACCTTAGTTCAAAAAAAACCAGAGAGATGTGAGAGCATAAAGTTTCGACAGCGAGATACTTTGTAAAAAACTGCAAAGAGTAATCAAATATTTGCGCCAAAATATGATTCCTACGCGTACTGAGATTAACATTTTCCACATAAAGACAATGTGTAACACTATGTCTGGCTGATGATCCGGAGGTGCATCAGATCTCGTTCCTGGGGGAAAATCAATAACTTCGACCGTGTGTTTGACAATCAAGTGTAGAGTCAGTGATTCATGGCCTTTTTAGTGTAAATTGTGTACCCAAGCCGAGGAAACTAAGTCTGGTACAAGCTGAACATTTTTGTAAGTATAAACCAAGTTAATTAAGTTTTTAAACGATAGTTTAAGGTATTCGTCAGATTTAGTTCGTCACATTTTGGTTTCGATTGTTAATTTCTTAATTTATAAATTCTATGATTGTTCTTTTCTTATCAAGCCCAGGTAAATGACCCTGAGAGAAGAGTTATAAAATTTCTAAACATTGAAACTTTAAATGTACTTAACCTCAGAGAAAATGTTAGAAATTTCTATTAAATAATAAATGGTTTCGTAAAGTTTAAAGTAGTACTTATTTCTTGATCCATCCTGTTAAAATAAAAATAAATTGTTTCAGAATTAATTATCAATTTAATAAAAGTGAAAGTTAATTGCTTAAATAATTCAATAAAATTTTGTTTGTTAATTAATTAATCTCTTTTTGATATTTATTACAATATATATATATATATATATATATATATATATATGTATATATATAAGTATATAGATAATAACTTAAAATAATCATTTAAACTATCAATTATTAATTGTTTAATTATATACTTCAGTTAGTAAGGCCTGCAAATCTATTTTTATATTATTCTCGTATACATTTTCATAAATAGAACATTATTAAGTTTTTTTGCAAGGTCGTTTTAATGGTTATCGGTTCAAAACCTTAACTACTTTTATTTAGTCTTCTTTAATTGTTTATTTGGGCTATACTGATAAGTTAATTATTGCAAATATTATATTTCCTATATTTGTTTAGAGTAACAAGCTATAAGATGGTAATACACGCGACGGAAACTCCCCTTGAATCACATAGGAAGGGATTTGAAAAAGGGGGAATGTGGAAGGGTAGAGGAAGGTAGCCAAGGTTTAAGTAGGGTCCCCGGGCTATAGTTTAAGAATCCTACCCGGAATTCGCCTAAAAGTAATACAGGACAATTCCTAGAAAACCTGCATGTTTCCATTGAAATATATTTTTTGTTTCGGTTTTCAGACTGTATGATTTTCAGTTAAGAGCTTGAGCTCATTTATTCATTCCATTCCAGTGAATGATGTTTGCTTAAGTCGGTCCATTAAGGGAAGGCTTTCGTCAGTTGATACAGAATACTTTTTTTTTGCAACCTCTGTTCTGTCGAAACACAGGTTGGATGTCACTGAATTCAGAATTATTCGTATATATAATTACGTGACAAAAATGAATTAAAAGCGAGTCCATTTAACTCAATTTTCGGATTCAAATAACTGTAATTATCTAAAATTTCATATATTAACAGCATTAAAATTTTTTATACGTAATATATGTTTTCATATAAAATGTTTGATGTATACGAGAAGTTCGTAATGAAAACCAGAAAGGTGCTACAAAAATATCTTTGGTTTATTATAATTTATATAATTCAAATACTCGAACGGAAAAATTATAAACGAAATAATGCAAGATGACATTAATGTTCCTACGTGGACGTTCGCAACAAAATTGTGTAATATTAAAACAAATTACTAAGTTTAAGAAAAAAATGCTTTTAAGAAGTATGTTTTATAAAACTAAATTTCTAATAGTGCTCAAGCCTGTACTTAATAAGCATGTTAATTATACGACATTTTAATTAAACGCCATGCATGAAGCATTGCTATAATAAAATTTTAATGAAGGGAACGGATGGTGTGAAGACGTGATGGCATCTGTTCTGCCGTATGGAAATTCCTGCAATATACAGCAGCAGAAAAAAGGTTCCAACGCTCATATTTCACAAAGAACTTGTGCTCATTTTGAACTTTGAGATTATCAGAATCGACATAAAGCTTGTAAATAATTCTGTTCTGTTATTTAGTATATTTATTTATTGTGAATTGAAACTTTTGGGGTGTACTGACTAAATTGTGTTCGGAATGTTTCTGTGCTCTGGAATATGTAGATCTACGTCGGAAGTTAGAAACAAAAGAAAAAAAGGTACGTGAGAAGTATATCACAATATGACCTCCTGCAGTGTTTTCCAATAAAATTAGGCTGGTTGAGACTTGTATAACTAGTGGGAGAGAAATGTTTCCATAAGAACTGCACAGTAACTTCCCCAACACCCTGCATAAATTTGAAGACTCCCATTCATAATGATAAAACAGTTCAATTATCGGATAACTAACAAAAATTTCTTCATATATGTATTTTTAAGAATATTAAGTAGTGTTTCTTTTGATTATTTTAAAGATATATAATAAATAATCGCGATACTAAATATTCACTGGATCACTTCTTACCACCGAATAAATTTGTCTCTAGTCTTATATATGAACAAAAAGTCACAGTTGAATATAAAATGCGAGCCTGTTTTAACATTAACAGTAAATATCCAAGCTAAGTATAATTTGTTAGAAGGTTTAAATTGAACGTAAAACCGACAGAAATAATTTGATATATAAACTATATACAAACGCAAAAATAAGTTATTTGAATTATTGTGTGAATGTCAGAGGCGCGTTTTTAATTGAACTAATTTTTCAATAAGTAGCTGAGCCATTAATTAAACAGTTTGAAATTAATAATAGTGTTCCGGAAAGAAGTGTTTGATTATAAAATACATGAAAGCTAATATATACCTTCATTTGTTCTAGCCTTGCGAGACAATATTAGCAATATTTACCTTAGTCTTTCTCCCATGTATTTTCTATATAGTTTTATTAGTAAATATAATTAGAATTAGACAATTAGGGGAGCTAAAATGATACTTATTTTAAAGTTTATATAAATATAATACCAAACGCGTTCAAATTTGATTTGAAAATATACGGAGACAGTATTACCTTAATTATGCTTTCTATTATCACCCTTACATTAACGTCACTTCCTTCTCTACGTGTTTCAAATTTTATGATCACCTTACAACAAACTTCCAACATCTATTAAGGATTCTAAACTCCTGTCCCAAGAAAATAAATTCAGATTTTACCACATATTGTGATCACTTGCTTAAAATTGAGCACTTTGACACTATTTAAATAATATAATAAATATATTTGCTCTCGTAAATACATTTACAACCCAATATATGACATAACACCATTGACCTGAGAATTTTCATAGTGTTCTGGGATCGGAATCTAAAATGGAGCCTTACCCCAATTAATCAAATTTTTCAATAACTTGAACTTAAATTACTCTTCATTTTAAGATGAATAATTAAAAATAATTTTTCGTAATTTAAATGTTCATCAAATGTAAAAATTAACAGATGTAAGTCGCTAAGGATCAATAGGTTAATGCGACTATAAACTGTAAATTAAAAAGAAAATGCCTCAAATTCTACCAGAAAATAAAATTTAACGATATAGTTGTTTATAAATACTCTAAGACCGTCACTTGGAAAAAAATAATATTTTTCATACATGTAAAAGTATACAGCATACCCATAATATGATTAAAGTTCAAAAACGAAAATTTAAAGTATTATTAATAATTATTTTCTTTAAAAAGATCTATATTCAGCAATTTTGGTATTTAAAAACTTTACTTAAGGAAAATATTTATTATAAATATTCACGAGTACCTTATACGATAAATAGAATAAAAATGTATAATTCACAATACTTTAATGGCCCATAATTGGTGGTCTTTTAAGGAAAATTGAATTTCAAATTTATGACATGATTAAATTACTTCCTAACTATATTTATAGTTTTGTCAATTAAGGTACCGGGTAAAAGTTGACAGAGAAATTTGTCTAACTTGCTCGTAGTTGGATATACACATCAATTTGAAACCACCCACGCAAATATGATTAACTTTCAAATTACGAGAAGTTTCTAAGGTTTTTAATGGAAGAATGTCCTGAAACAGAGCGGTTCCCCCTTCTCTCCTCAAAGTACGTCAGAGTGTAGTACAGTGGCAGAAACTGCATAGCTGAGAGAGCACTTTTTCCACAAAACTTCGCAGGTTTCATCAGGCAACGACGAGAGCAAACACTCAGCCGTATGCACCAACTACTCATTACAAACTACGATCCTAAAAAAGTAGTATATGACTCGCGCTGTGTTTCTAAACTTCAAAAAGAATGTTGTGGTCGACGAAATGTCATGAAAAGTTGAAGTGTAATGAACATGTACAAGCGAAATTCTATAAGAAAATGATGACAGTATAACACATTTTTTAGTTTGCATCAATTGGAAATTTACTTTTTATTTGACCAATTATGTTATAGTGAAATTATTATATTTCTTTTAAGGTTAAATATGGAGTTACTGAAAGTTCCAAATTCTACTCCTCCTCCTAATTAATAAGCGGAAAACAAAGATAATCAATGAATTATTGAAATTGTGGTTACATTTTATAATCTTATTGCGGACGAATAAAGATGGGCGTTCCAAAAGGTTCTTTTCTAGGTCAATAACGCATTTTAACATGTATATATATATATATAATTATTTACTCAATAAAATGACTCCATTGCCTATATTTATACTTTTATCAGACGAACCTAGCATTTTAAGAAATAACAAAAACGAAGTCTGAGAAGAAATTTTCGTTTTATCATATATTTAAACTATTTATACGATTTCAAACCAAAACTGAATCACTGAATTTAATAGAATTGGTGTCAAAAAAGTTATTTGAGGGTAATCTACGTAGAGGGAACTCCATTTCCATAGCATAGGAAGGGATTTGAAAGGGTGATTGCGGAAGGGGAAACGAAGGTAGCATAAGGGTTAACTACGGTACGGTCCCCGTGCTATAGTTTAAGGATTATACCCGGCATTCTCCTAAAGGAATGCAGGGAAAACCCTAGAAAAACCTACATCAGTTAGGTCGGGCATTGGATACTTGTGCCAAACCATTCTGGTGGTAGGAGAGAAGGTTTTTATAGAAAAAAATGTTCTCACTTCTCAATATATTTTAACAATAACGGTATACATGCATTGGATTGTATTTCATTACTTTGTAATTTAATTATTTATAACTCATTTTAGCTTACGACTGTTTAATTCGTAGTATAGTACTTATTCTAAACATCCAAATTGGACTTCAATGTTCTGTTACCTTTTTCTATCTCAATTTATATGATTTAATACATGTTCGCATTTTCTCTTCCCATTTTATCAATTATATGGCATTTATGCATCATCTGAAAAATTCCAGTTCTGATTCCAAATTTTAATAATAATAATAAGTTTAATTTCCCCTGATCCGGATCCAATGAGAACTAATAGAAAATAATAAATAAGATTAGAATATTTTAAAGATTTTATTACTGTTGGAGAATTGAAGGATATACAAATTAATAATAATTTAAATAATTATGCGCATAACTTCGTATAACTATGAGTAGCATCACGTATACTACATTTTCGTCAGTCAACATATTCTAATTCCTTTGATCGCTGTACATCTTTCATCTTGCGCTTCAAAGTCAAACTGTATTCTACGTAAATTAGCTCAGGTAATGACGTCACCGTTTTTCCCATCTTGGTGTAGTTCGTATACATACGGCGAACCTTTGAGTAGAAATGAGTTTCGTTAACAACATCCAGAGATATGAAGTAAATGCGTCTTGGAACGATTAAGCAGAGATCTTGCGCAACGGATGGAATATTATTGAACTTAAAACTGTAAGTTTAGAGCGTAATATATGTAAAACACCTGTGGAAGTAATATATTAAGAAACTAAAATAAGAATAGGATTCCCAATACACCATTGCCGTATACTTGACATTAATACCGAGATTTGTACTAGGAAATTAGTATAGCCCGATTGTCAAATTGGTGTCATATTAAATCCACTGGGGTAAAGATATAATCATATAATTGCCGAAAACCTTAGTCATATAATAAAAAAGGGATCCCGACGTTTGGCCGACACACACTTGCTCGATGCACGTTTCCCCGACAATAGCATCCCGATTGACGTTTTCCCGACAGGTCATTTTCCCAAACGGTAAGTTTTACGAAATAAAGCATATATATTAATTTTGTAGAACTCTTTGTAAATTTAATTATGCATTAATGCGTGGAAGAATTTTAATCAAACTTGGTTCACGTATCACTTAAGATCCAGTAACAACCCTACCTTTTGGGTTGGGGTGGAACGCAGTGGCATTTTCAAAATACAAAATATGCGATAACTGCCTATATTGTCGTAAAATAAATAGTTTGCTGGGTCGTTCAGATTCATAGTGCCACTCTCGATGCTTTAGTGGCGAATTTCATACCCTAAAGACAAGCGGACGATATGAGGTAGGGTGAAAGGTGGATCAACAAATTGCGATGACTACAAAGATTTGGGTAGAATCCAGCGTTATGGAAGTCGCGGAGTATAGTTATGACATCCGGGATCAAACATTTTGGACTTAAGAAAAAATACGCCAGATACCTTTAAGAATCTATATATCTATATAATAAAAAAGGATGTATATTTGTATGTATGTATGTATGTATGTATGTATTTACGTTGTACTTTATACAAATTTTATCGCGTGGACAGAATGCAACAAAAATTGGTATACGTATTCTGCCAAAATCGAGAACCGGTACTGTGGGGGGGGGGGTGAGAAACGCCTAGCATACATGTGGAAAGAATTATAATTAAAAACCGTGATCCTTAAATATTAAATTACTGCGCGCCAAGAGACAATGACGTCACGCGAGAGAAAGACGTTACTACGCAACGAACAAAGGAAATATTTCCTTTATTAGGAATGAAATAAAGCAGAAATATTTTTTTAAATAAAAAGTATAATTTTATACAGCAATATTCCATCGAATGATAATAATGAAGAATACGAATTACTTTACCATCCTTGGGGAAAATAAAAGTTAATTTTCGCGCTGTATTAGTTGTGAGTCTAGCTAACAATTTCATCAATGTAATATTTCGTAATGTACGAAGACTGAGTGACGATTATATCCTGAAATACTCAAGGAATATATTTAAGTATTCAATTGAATACTTTTTCGAGTTTATATAAATAAGTACACGAGCAACGCCGGGCACCTAGCTAGTATATAAATAATACACGGTAATTCCGTACATATAAAATGTTTTACGTATCCACCCCCCATCCATTTTAAAGATGTTAAAACATTAATTACATCGAGAATAACAGTATTAGCCTCAGCGAAGTCGAAAATTATTTGTTCGAAGTTCAATAAAGTGGTATATTCAATTTTTTAAGTGCATCTCCCCTAAGACGCCTTATTCAAGGGAAGTCTCACGCCAACTATGTTTGATTCAGGAATATACGTTACATGTGCACAATTATTATGTAATATTGGTACTATGTGTAAGTTTACTTAAGTTGGCAACAATGTTGTCTGCGTTCATTTATTGTATTCTATCTGGACTTAAAAAAATAATCACCGATTATTTTTTTCTGATATTAACTATTTCTTTTAATATATGATGACAAAAAACCTTCACGTACAAAGTTTCGTTAAAATTGATACACGCGTTTAAGATTTGCAGCGAAATTATTTGACAAATATATGACTAATTTCGGTATTATTGATATTGAATTTTTTCCTAATTATTTTCATAGACCGCCAGGGTTTATTAAACTTAACCCTGCTGGAATGTTAAAAATAAACTCAGCGACTTCCAAAACTCTGGATTCGACACGAATTTTGTTCGTAATCACAATTTTTGTCACACCCTCTTTCACGCCACCTCGTACCTGTCCTCTTGACTTTAGGGGATGAATATTCGACACTAAAACCATCCAGAGTGACACTACGAATCTGCGCGACCCAGTAATTATCGCATAATTTGTATTTTGAAAATGCCACCCCCACCCTTAAGGGTCCTAAAGTTATCCTAATTACGCAGGGTTGTTCCTGGATTTTAAGTGATACGTGTACCCAGATTAGTTGAAATAGTTCCATGAATTAATGATTAATCAAGTTTACAAAGTGTTCTACAAAATGAATATTAGGCTTGATTTCGTAAAAACTCACCTTTCGGGAAAACACCAATCGGGATAATGTACTGTCGGGCAAACGTGCATCCGGCAAGTGTGTGTCGCGATTTTGTCCTAGACCTCATAAAAAAAACTTAATAAGGCTTGAATTATATGAGTATTCTGACGTGCAAATAATGTTATCCATATGTGAGTGGTTCGGAATTAGAAACTGTCGTTTTCGCTGCATGGAAAGCGCTAAGTGTTTGAGCGCAGGTCATCGTAAAAGCGTTCGCGTTGTATGTTAATAGTAATTACTTAACGTAGCCGCAGGTATTTGCTTTCGCTCGTCTCTTTGCCCGGAGCAAACAGCGGCAGACGCTCGCGACTCTTCCCTATCGACTTGCCGCAAGATCTCATGTCGATAGAATTCCAGATTGGCTTCCGTCGGCGTGCTACGTGCCCCGAGTAGATCAGCATGCCAAGATGTTTGCGTCGGGGAATGGTACCGGCAAATATTGAACACAAAATTTAGAGTACAGACAAGAAATATCCACACCTTATTCCAAAGTGTTATCGGCGACTTGTTGAAATGTGTTGAGGGATTCATACCCGGTATAACTGCAATATTAGATGACGTATCACCTTTTAGTATCACGCTTTAGTGTTCCAGAATGTTAAGGTATTTAATTACTCTCGAAGTATAATTTTATAAATTGTTTTGTCTTAAATATTTTTTGGAGTCGTATTGGTATGCACGTTTTTAGGGTCAATGCATTGATATTATATTTGACATAGATTCATTTATAAAATTATATTAATTATACATTATTTACATGCTATAAATCTATATCAATTTAATATTTCTATATGACGTAAATATGTTACCATTTATTTTTAAATGCCAATATAATAATATTTGTTCGGTTCGTTGGTGTTTCCGTTGAGTTATTTTTCTATTCGGAAATTTTTTTCTATTGTTCATATTACTTACAGCCTTGACAGACCTTCGCGACTTGAGTTTTATTTATTTTATTTTTTGTTGAAGAGTAACAGGCTACATGAGGGTAATCCACGTTGTGGAAACTCCCCTTTAATAGTTTACGAAGGGATTTGAAAGGGGGAATGTGGAAGGGTAGAGGAAGGTAGCCAAGGGTTAACTAGGGCCCGCGGGGTGTAGTTGAAGTATCCTACCCGGAATTCGCCTCAAAGTGATGCAGGGCAATCCCTAAAACCTTCATCAGGTAGGTCAGGCATTTGGTACGTGTCCCATCCCCTTCTTAAGGCGGGAGAGGGGTTTGCTGAGGGGGCGCAGAATTTCCTTCTCCGTACCTCCACCAGTTTAGGAGGCAGCTGGCCAACTATTGCAATGGGAATAAAGGACAACTCTTATCAATGTCCAAGGTCACTGACCCCGGAACATACACCTCTCAAAGCAGGCCGAGAAGCCTCGGTGTGTGGGAACCTTAGTTCAAAAACGTATAGAGGAAAACACATCCCCAAAAAAAGGCCTCTACGTCTCTCCAGAGAGGTTCTACCTGTAAGAGAACTGTTCTCACCGGCTTTAAAGTCGGTGACGTGATCTGTGTTCATTATTCCTAAATGAGTTACCTTAATATACTCGACTGTAATTCTCGTGATGATTATTTGCTGCGTGAGATTCGGTTCATTTTACGTTTTTAAGGAGTAGAAGTTTATTCCGCTTTGTATTTCCAATGTTTTCAATTTCTTCCATCTTCTGTTCCATTTTCATTTAATTTCTCCTACTTATTTCAATCCATAATTCGTATCTTCCGGTAGAAGGCGTATTATTCGGGTACGTCAGCTGTGTGAATTCACATTCCGATCAGCCACCATATCAGGGATTTGTAAGTTTACTTTATTCTGAAGGTTGTTCTACTTCAAATGAATTGGGAAGTGTACAAAGTTCTGAAACGTTGTATTAATTTGTCACTTTTGATAATAAGGTTTAATAAATGATAAAAACCTATTAGTTGAAATTTATAATTATAAATTTTTAAAAAACCTATGTCTATATCATTCATATTTTTCGTGACCTCTTCTGATGTAAGTTTGAGTAGAATGATTAATTAGCAATCTAAAAATTGCATCCAAACAAGTTTTTACAAACTTTATGGGTTATAAGACAATTTCGTAATATTTTATAAACTATATCTTGGATTACGATTGTAAAAATGTATAAAATGTAGAAGAATTAATATAATTTTGCATATTTCCCCCAAAGATTCAGCCATTAATGTAAACAGTAAAATAAACATAATAATTCATTTATTGAATTTGAATTTTCGCAATTGTTATTTTACATTAAACAGAACTCTTAAAAACGGTGAGCAAATCGCTTTTGAGAAATTTATGTTCTATATTTCTGTAATTAATTTTAAGTACTATTTTCTTATTTTTTACATAAATTATCATGTTTAGAATTTATTTTTTAATTTTTAGATTACGGACTTATCAGTTAATTCAAAATTACAGCTGAAGAGGTCTAAAAATTAGAGATGAAACGTCGAGTTGGCTTGTAAATTTGTCATTAATAATTTGGACTAATAGGCCGATTATTTTGTATTTATTTAAATAATTATCATTAATATATACTTGTTATTGTACATTAATACTTTATAATTGTTATTTATTCAAAAAGTTGCTGAATGCTTGGCCACATTTTGAAAATGTAATATAATGGAACATTAATACTGTTATAAAAATTTATTAATATGTATAAAGATATTTTGAGTTGATTTCAAGATACAAATTTGATAATAGGATAAATATATTTTTGTTAACGTTATTTCTGTAGAATTTACAGCCTAAAACCATTTTCTTATAACGTCGTGAAAGGGTCAAATTAAGTAGTAACCAGTAAAATAAAAAATATAATTTGATATAAGTAGTTTATTTTGTCTATTGCGTTTCTTAAAATGACTAATTAAACCACAAGACCAACAATGATGATGTCCATTGCTAAAATATTTTTAAGTATGAAATTAAATTTTCTTTCATCAACTTTAAGGAAATAAATAAATGTTTCCTGTTTTCAGTAACAGAGGATCTGTAAGAAATGTATTTTCTTATTTACGCTCTAACAATTGTCAGGCTGAAAATAAAATTAATATTTAAATATAAAATTAAAATATTAAAATTAAAATTTTAAAATTAATATTTCAGTTCTACACAGATCAAAAAGGAATTATACTAAAAATAAAACTTCCAACTTTGTGAGGTTTTTTGATACGTTCCTAAATGTTTCTGATATCAAACAGGCTTAATAACATGGCATAGTTTTTTTGCCCCAAAACAACATTTGAACTAATATTCTGAGTCCAGTTTCTAACTGCAAACATCATTCAGTATAACAGACACACGAGTACAAATTAAAAACTTGATAAATGACAGTTCATAAATACGTGCATTCACAGACATATGCGCATACATGAATAAATAACATCCAAATCACTGGTAATGGGAGAGGAATTAATATTCTAGCTATTCAACCAGGTGATTATCGTTTCAGAAATAAACAGAGGAATTAAATGTACGTGCAAAAATTAACGATAGTATCGGGTTCTTCTTCAACTATAATTTCATTTTATTGTTCATGTTTATCTAACTTTAAGTCAGAAGTTTTTCATTATTTCAAACAATGTTCAGAAAACGCCGGAACAATTAATTTGAATTAATTTATAAAATAACTGGCATTAAAATATCTATTGAATAAACCGAATAATAAAACAATACACGGAAATTGATATAAAGGTTACAATAGTAAACATATATTGGGTTAATAGATAATTCTGAAAGGTTTTAATGTACTTACAACATGTCAAATTTGTTTGAAAGAATAATTGTCTCAATTGGATTATACATTCACCAACGAATCAAAATTGTTTTACAATTTGCGATGGACTGACGTTTTCAATGTACTTTTGTTATTTTATGCAGATAACAAGCCAGTTACATTTTTTTTTATTCCATGAAGTTATTAACAACGGTAAATTTGGTCAAATACAATACAATCAGTTATCCTAGACAGCAAATATAGAACGAAGTCGATCTGACTCAATGGGACCATTGTTGTCAGTAGAATGAAACGACATAATTTAATATCAATATTGGGGGGGGGGGGGGGGTGAACTGTGCATTTTATGGATTCGTTCGGAAGCATTTTCCTATAAGTGAAGATATTTTTATGTCATTTCTCTATTAAATGTTTAACAATAGAAACATAAATAATTGATGTAAACTATATAACAAGGTTATTGGTTTGTACCTGAATCGTGCTCGCGTTAACCTCTGTTGCCTCAATATAATACGATTGACGCAGCCTGACATTTAGAAGATTGCATCTATAAAACTTGCAGATATTACGAAATTATTTGTTCGGTTTTTCTATACTGAGAATTTGAGCGTGAGCATAATTTATAAACCGATACGTGGTTCCCGAGAAATTGAGCATATATTCGGATGGGAGATCGGATTACCACGGATTTTCACACTGACTTTTTTGTCCTTGAAGATCACTGGTGTTTACTTCACAAGCTGAAGTTTTGAGTTGTGCTACCACACGTGCCTGTACCGTTATAACAATGAGGTAATGAGTCCAAGAAGATGTATGAATTTGTACATGCTCGTGGCGGGATTCAAACCCGGGAACTCTGTGATTTCTGACCACTACACCACAGCAGATATGATAAATAATTTATGAGAATATGTGTACAGACAATTTATGTCAAGATTGTTTTCTTACAGCAGACAGGAGTCTTGTGAAGTTAAATGAAGTTCTGTGCAATGGGACAGTTACAGAGTTTATAATGGGACACATACAGAGCCAAAAAAACAACCACGTGGTAGAGGTTTTATTGGATCTGCGAAGGATAATGCAGTACTCATTTTCAGAATTTTTTTAACTCAATTTTATATCTAATCTGTCCAATACGACAATAAGTACATTGTATGAAATATAATAAATACGTGATACAGTCAGTGGTTTGTGGAAGATTCTTCCAGTGAAGTCACTCCTCCGATATATATCCTAATGACTTTATGACATCTTTCTACACTTTCTACATTAAATATCCTTGTCAAGATTGTTTTCTTACCAAAGACAGGAGTCTTGTACAGTTAAATGAAGTTATGCGCAATGGGACAGTTACAGAGTACAGAATGGGACACATACAGAGTTAAAAAACAACCACGTGGTAGAGGTTTTATTGGAGCTGCGAAGGATGATAAAGCACTCATTTTCAGAATTGTATGAACGCCTTCAGACAGCATTAACATTTGTTTCATGACCCAAACAGGTTCTGGTGAAACCAGAATTTTCTAAATAAATAAAAAGGAATATTTTCACGGAGTGCCATATGCAAGGGGGTTTTGTAAAAGACTCTTTTGCGTTCGTAGCCTTTGTTGACTTTCGTCAATGTACAATATATTTTAAGTAATTTATTATAAGATATGTATAGGTAATATAATATTTGTTTGTTCAGGGGACGTTGGGTAGTGTATATAGGCACAATTATTAACATATATCTTGCCGATCCCTTTAAAATTTTAGAGAATTTGAAAATGTTGAATAGTTATCTCATGATACAGGCAATATATTTTTTTATTGAGTTTACTTCAAGTCGATTTAATCATTTATTTTATGTCTCACTTATAACCGAATTCATCGAATGAATGAATATGAAGCGTTATATTTTGCCGCATTGCAACATTCCCATTAATAATAAACGCTTTCCTCTGTTGGCAAACAATATCCTTGCCGAAATAGACTCCACTTTCGGAATTACTCAGTAGTAAAAGATCGCGGAACTTAAATTAAACCCTAAAACTTTGGCAGCAGGGAAAACACGGTCTCATTTATTTTTAATGACGGTTAACACAATCCTTCCTCTAAATTACAGTAAATATATGTTTTTAAACACGTCAATATATTTGAAGATGATACATTTAGTATTATGATTGCAGAATTAACCTAAATAAATTGTAATTGTGCATGGTCTCAAATTGTTATAATCCTTTCATCTCAAAAATTTATTTGGTGCTTTCATTTATGTTATTTAGAATACTGCTCCTATTTTTTAACGCATAATTATTCTAAAAATATAAGTTTATTTTTGTTTATATATAATATAGAGAACATAGAAAGTAAAATTATGATTATTTATTATACTATAAACTTTTCGTTTAGTGTTTATTACAGAAAAAAGAACATTAAACAACCTGTACCGTTGCCGTCTACTTTGAACCAAGCGTTATTGACTTCAAATCAAGGGACATTGCTATTGAAAACTCGTGTGCTTTTATAATATTTCAGAATGTGATTTCATATCTAAAATTCACAATTAATCCACTCTCGGTTGAGTAAAGTATCAGGATGGATTTTTTTTTCAAAAAATAAATAAATAAAATTGATTTTCAATATTACAACGGAATACAATGGAAACAAAATACTTTGGGATTAATATTGTAAATGTGTACAGATTCCTTGTAACTGAGTATAGTATCGTGAGGTTTTTAAGAACAAAGTCTCTGAACAGAATGCGTTCAAAATTTCGAGTACTTGCAAGCCTGATTCTAAGGAAGAAGTTGCGAATTTTCCGAGAGGGTAAAATTCAGACTATCCTTAGATATTAAGTTAAAATTAATGTACATGTAATAAATTGTCTATTTTATAATCGAATCGGTGAACCAACAGTAAATTAATATTTTACTAAAACCTTTTCTTTTGTTTCATTTTACTTTTCGGTTCTAATAACTTCAGAGGAATATTTCTACTTTATTTATTATGAAAAATTCAAAGCTGTAGTAAAACAGAGCCCCTAACTGACGAGGATATTAATAAGTACATCGTAGGAGTATACATTAATTATAAATTTATGATATCATCAAAATTTTCTACACAAATTTCCATATAAAGCGAAATTGTCGTTCACAGTAGCTGTGTTTTTGCTAATCTATTACACGCTGTATTCCAATATTACAGTTGGGGGCTTCATGGCGATTACGTATCCGTTCTATGTAACCGTTTAGTGGCTCGGAGGCGGTATCGCTTCTCGGAAACTCTCGAGTAGCACGCTCTATGACACATAGATTAAATTCCGTGTGTTCCTTTGAGCCATGGTCCTCCCAACCTGGAACCTCTTCGTAAATCGAAGCCGTGTAATGTCACCAAAGTAGTATATCCACGGATAATCAAAGCGACAATACCAAATACAGTCAGAACTGTACGAAATTAAATTCACAAGCTTTCAATGATTACAAAAATAATGAATGTTACACTCCTCCTGGAAACAATCTCTATGATTATAGGAGAAAAGACTTTGTTGAGAATTCCCTTCAGATAGTTTCTAATTCTGTTTATTTCCGAATTTTCCTTAACACCATAGGTTAAAATTCTGAGACACGAGACGACTAAAGGTAATCGTAACACTGGTTACTAGACTTACAAAGCCCATTGAAACAACAGTTGGCTTCCTGTTCTGAACGTTTAGTCTTCCAATTACAGAAAAATGTAAAAATAAGTAGACGTGTTCATTTCTCTTAGAAAATTATACTTCTAAACATATCAGAGACTATTTCAGAGTTTCTTATAACAACCTACGTTTCAGCTGTTATACATATATAATTTTTTCGTTTTATATATTGTAGCAATAGTTAATTAGGCCATTAATTGTTTGGACATAAAATTTGAATTGTTTGATAAATCCATTATAACGGTCTGATCGAACAAAGCAACAATGGAGAAGCGAGCTTGCTTGCTTGCTTTGTCGAAAAGTAAAAAATGGCGTATGCGCGCTCAAACTCGAGAGCACTAGGATAGTTAGTTGGTTGTTGTGGTCTGGATTGTACAGAGGTCAGACATCGTCGAGCATAGTATAATAAAGTTGGTGAATCATTGAAGAATAAAAGCGGCCGACGGTGAAAACATTGCAGACAACGGTCTTTATAAAATTGAGCAAAGTAAAACATTCACCGAGATATTGCAACGTGAATATTGTAAAGTAATACCAGTTTCGTCAAAATAGGACTTTGTACCATCTTCGTGGAGGAATTGTTGCGGAATAACATTGGTAAATTATTGTGGAGCGGAGCAATCAACGGAATACAGCCAATCTTGCCAAATTTTAAAGTTATGTGTAGAATCAGTGAAAACCAAGGCCTGATATTAAATAATTAAAGAGTGTAAAAGTGTCCGAACGAGGTAAATTTGATTGTTCTGGTACCAGACCGACGGTCCGTAAGTAAAATAATTTTGAATAATATTGTAAACGCAAATTAAAAGATAAAGTCAGATTTCGTTCCATTTTAATTGTCAATCAAAGTTAATTTCTTTACTTTTTAATTTATTTCATTCTATCGACATATTGTTTAGTTAAATTGTGAACTGTTTTGTTAATAAGATTTAAATCATTTTTTTGTGTTCATTATCAAACCCAGTAAAGGCCCTGAGAGGACAGATATCAAATTTTGTTTTTAATTACCTTTTATTGCCACAAAATAAAATAAATTATATTTTGTTTGTAAATTTTGTTTAAACATTTCATTTAATAAACGCCTTACTTTATTTATTACATAAAATGGCTACCACAAATTGGGGTAAAATTAATTAAACGAACAAAAGCCAAACTTTTGTTCATTTCAATATATATATACATATATATTTATATATCTACAATTTTTATATTTAATCAATTTATATTATTGTACTGAACGGTGTGTAATTAATTAATTTCATGGTTTTTTGACGGTACATTTTTGTCGGTATTCTATTTAATCATTTTGCGAGGTGACCTTCCAAATGATAAGTAGCCGTGAAACAGAATGTTTTTGATAAGTTTGTTATTTGACATGCCCTCATAACGTCACTGCTCAGTTTTCTTAATCATTATTCAAGATACTGTGAAATGAGGTAAAATACCACAACTCTTTAATTTATTTTTACTAGTTTTAACGAAAATAATTTTTATATTTCAGACAGTAAAATGTTTTCGTTTTTACCAAATATGAAATTATTTTTAGAGAATTATAAAAATTGGTTGACGAATGAAAATTTATAAGTGTTTAATTAAGGTTCTGGAATTCGAAACATTTGGCATTGGATATTCACATAAAACTGCATTCTGGTATAAATTTTATAAAGGATTTAGTTGTGTCTGAACTTAAACAAGGCGCATTGCGAGTCGAAACATCCGCTTACTTACTTAATTGCTCACACAGTAGATGATTGTTTAAATAGAGGGATTTCCCGAACGTACTTTGAGAAACGGCACGAGTGAAAAAAAACATATCGTTGTTTATAAAATTAGTTGCAATAATTGCTATTTTTCTTAACTAAACGATCTTTGTTAACTAGAATTAAGGAACATAAAGTTAAGGTAAAATTTCTACCAGAAAAGCTTCATATTAAGTTCATATTAATGCTCCATATTAAGTCGAACATTTTAATTAATGCAAAACAAGACACGTTTCATTTAAAAACTATTTAAAATGACTAATTAAATAATCTTTGTTAGATTATATCTTATGTTAATATTATTTGTAATATTTTTACCTTTGGCCATATTGTACCAGTCTGCCTCTGTTATTGAAAAATATCACAACAGTTGATCGAAACGTCTACTCACTTTTAAATTATGTATTTTCTATTAATGTCTATTAATTGTCTGTAATTAGTCCTCAAATAAGTTAATTGTGTTATTTTATTATTTTTTTCCGAAAACCTCTCAATATAGTGCCATATTAAATGCAATAGTATATTAAAACATCTAAATAAATAATTTTAATACATTCCTTTTCTTTTCTGGAATCTTGATTAAATATCAGTATTTCTTTTCTGTTTTATGATGTCATTTTTTCGTCTTTCATCGTGTAATACGTCTACTGACACCAGAATAGTTGTTTCATTTCACGCCGATTGAAAATGATATCATGAAAAAATCCTTCATTTTCATGCAGAATTGTTTTTTATTTCAGCTGTGCGGGTCTTCCTGAGTTTTATGTATTAGGGGTAAATTATTAATATTTCTCAGGTCGAATAGTTCACCCATCATTACAACTATAATATTGTTTTCTTACATAATATATAGTTTTTAAGGTATAAAGTATAGTTTCAATCTTAATTTAATAATTTTGAATTATCAGAAGGAAGGAGCAAAGAGGATTAATTAAAGGAACGAAGAATCTTTCAACCTATTTTGTGTCACATTCGTAAGCTATTAATTAAATATTTTCATTTTAAGTATACTACAAACAGTCATGTCTATTAAAGAAATGTCTTTGTAATAAATACAAACTCTTATTAAATTTTGTGTATATTCTTTAGGTAATCGCTGATAACTTTTGATTGTTTTTCGGTTTATTTCATTATTAAATACAAGCTGCTTGTCTGGCGTTATTTCTATTAGACTGTAAAAATAATTTATAGTGCGCCCTTTTCCAAATACATTATTTACTAATTATATACATGTTTTTTTTATTAAATGAAAGATGAGACAAGGTGCTTGCCAGAGAGGCGGGAGACAATGGACGAGTCCTTACCGTACTCTTCGGATTACGGGTAAATTCCGATGCTGCTGGAAATTTTGGGAGGTCGGTCAAAGGCCGCTTTGAGGACCAAGGCCAAACGCAACAAAGACGGATAGTAATGTGCACTGTGGTGCGACGTGATTGGAGGAAATTAGTTTCGTCGCAAGTCTCCAGGGATAATAGCCCAATCGGAGTGTGTCACATTATTCAATCGTAACATAGCAGAACCAGGATTCCAAGAAAAATATCTGTCGATGGCCAGTTTATGTCTACGTTTTTGGAAGAGACACTGGATGTCTGACTCTTGGAAGGACGACTTGATGTCCAGCTTCGGGAGTGAACGCTGCGGTCACACGTCGTCCAGTCTTCGCTACTCCAGTATCTGGTAATCGCAGAGGTTATTTCCGGGTGTCGCGACACGAGTTTTGCAACCGAAACCACCACCGTTAATCCTCATGACGGGAGTTCCTTTTGCTTCCTGAGTAGCCGGCAATTAATTAGAAGCATTAAAGTAGGAAAGGTAAAATATGACTGTTTATATTAATTTTTTTTCTTTAAGTTTGTTCTGTAAACTTAAATAAATTTTCTGCGTAAGATAATCATTAATCAGCAGATGGCGACCAAGGTAAAAGTAATTATTTAAAACTATTATTTTTCTATTGTTTATTTCCGGTATCGCGCTACAAAATAGATATTTATCTCTATGATAATAGGTATCGGTAGCATCACTGTTAACCTCACCGACACCGAAAACTGAGTAGGGGCAATTGTTCAAAAGTGGCCCGTATTACGGACGATTACATAATCTTTTCCTCCGAATCAATGCCGCTTTTGGATGAACTTTTACTTAGACGTCGTGTCAACTCAGCGAACACCAAACATTCCAATTCGGCACTAATTAAAGCATCCCTAGGTGTGGGGCTGACATAAAAATAATGGGAAAACGACCGAGATCGGTGTTGACCCCCTGTTTTCACAACCCAACTTCATGTTAAAGGGGATGAACTTGAACTTAACCCGCATTGACAGTGCTATTGTTTAACTTCGCTGCAGTGAACACGATGGATTCAACAGAAATACAGGTCCTTTTGGTTATTTTCTCCTTTTTATTCCTCCCATCAGTATGCGAGAGGGGATTAACCTGAAATTAACCGGCAGAGGTAACGTCAGCATCAACTCAGCCAGCTGGAAAACCGAGGAGGATCAACACTATTCTCGGTCGTTTACCCGATATTTTTATGACACCACCACCCATAGTGGTGCTTTCATTTCATTCTGTTAGGGGTTGAAATTAGACTTTCAGTATATCGACTCAATTAATCTCAGTGATCCAGAAAATATTTAATCGACAAAAAATAGCCAACATTTTCACATCACCACACTCATCCCTGGTGGCGTCATACACACCACGTACATTCAGTTTTATTTACTGTACTGGAAGTTATTAACAGTATCTAATTGAAAGCTGGTAACTCTAATACATATTTGTTAACTAATCCAATTTCCTCTTTCAAGGGGAAAATGAATAACATTTACTCCATTGCGTTTTATAATTCTGACACTCAGTTTATAAACAAAAGTGTACTGATGGAATTAATGATCTTTAAAAACTCAATGAGCGGCAAGGACTTGAAGAAAATTGAAATGAAGAAAATTAAAAAAATATATATAGCACATAATTATGAAAGAATGTGAAATCTCCGATGAAGTTTTTATTTTGTGAGGAGGAATTGCATGGGACGTCATTAATTATAAGTAATTACGGAAAATTAATTATAAAAATCTTTTCTTATTTTTAATATAGAAAATGCCAGTATCCATACCATGCCTCTCAAAACATACCACCTAATTCATAGATCCTATTAAATTATTGGTACGGAGAGTTATAACATTGAACATTATTTGTTTTAAAATCCTGAAGAGATTAATGAATAATATATTTTGTTATCAATTATTACACCTTATGTGATACATTATGTACATAAATAATTATTTTACTTATTTTCATGATTTATATCTTGGAATAATCAAAAATCAAACTCTAATAAGTAAAGAAATTTGTTCATTTACATCAACGTAAAACTATGACTAATATAAAATGATGGTTATCTGAATCTATTTATGGAAACTTAAGCTTTCTTATTTCTGCTTCAATTAGATGATATTTCAGTTTCTTGCACGCATGATTGCTTCATATTAAAGGTTTTAACATTTAATATATCTTTAGTCCTTTGTCCTTACAGCCAGGAAAAAATCATGTAATTGCATGAATTTACAATGTATATAGTTCCACCGCACACACATTACGGTACGATTTCATAAATGAAATAATAAAGCGAAAAGGGAGACAAAGAGAAAGAGAGAGATAGAATATCATCAAATTTCATAATCATCGAATTTCATAATCACGTAAAGTCGAAAAGGAAAATTAAGATACATACAGTGTCTAAATACCAGCAACGTTCAATATGACTCTTAATGAAGACCTCAAATGTAAAATTCATTAAAAGATTTCTGTTACGGGTCGTAAAATGTGTTACAAATCCAACTCAGATGATATTTGAGGCAGTAATTTTAATTGAATAATGTTTTGGTCTATTCTAATATCGGAAAATTTCCGTAAATACATGGCGTAAATGATAAATTTATCAGAAATACATTCAAGAACGTTTGGAGTTTCTTCATTGGAGTATTTGTATGTACTAATGTTTTTTTTTAAAAAAAACTTGTAGATTGTACTATAAATAGATTTAACTAATAGCCGTTGAGTTTTCATTTTACTTTGAAATTAATACTGTAATGTGTGACGGGATGGAGTTTGAAATATGGTAATTTACTGTCATGGTAAATATGTGATACAATAGTTACTTAAGAATTCTTCTTTCTCTAAGTATTTCTGCAACATAAATAATAGAAAAATGCTAAATTTAACTTAAAACTACTAATGAAAAATATAAAACATTCTCTATGTATCAAAGGTGTATTTCAGGTTGCATCTAGAAGGGGGTTCCATTTTTATGAAGAGGAGTGTTCGTCTATGCCTATTAATTTTTCTAGTTTGCTACTTAGGGTGTAAAAACTCCGCTCCAAACACTTGAGTAGGTAATACACGGACTCAGTCAACCGTTTTTATCTGAACGGAGCGACTTCGAGCTTAAGAACTCATCCTTGAATCTGGGTGACGCACGGATAACATCTCAAGAGCCTTTATCTCTACTCTCATTACCCCCGAAAAGTTTTACTCTCGAACAAAGTCTGTCATTTTTCTCACAATAGAATAACTGTGTAATCCTAAATACGTGTGGGTTGATAAGATAAATTAATACAGTTAAAATTGTTGAAGTCGGTCCGTAAGGACAATTAATTAAGACATTAAAATTCATCATTCAATTCATGTTTAGGCCAAAATTCTTCTTAGAAAAATTTTAAACATAAACATTATATAACTCTTACAATACAGCGTTTCGATCGCGATAACAAAAGTAAACTTAAAATTTGTATCACTCGGAGGTTACATTTACCGACGTTATGGCATTCCCCCCACTATTTTTATTTCAAAAGCTTCACATGATCTTTTAAATAATAATATCTGTTTATGTCCTATCATCTCTGTGGCTATTAATTAAATAATTTAAAAAGAGGATGATCCACGCAAACTAAACTGTATAAAACACAAAGTGAGACAAAGCATGCAATGTGTTTTAAAACCAATATTGACAATCTGAAAATTAGAAATTTAATCCACAAAAACGGATAATTTATATTTTATGTATTCTGTGCCGTAGTAACAGTTACATTTAACAGTAACGTTCACTTGAATACGTAACAAGTATGCTGATGATATCATAGTAAAATTTAAATAATTAACATTTCTCACAATTCGAATACTATTTAATATTTCTATCCATTAACAACATTTAATATATTAATTTTATATATGTCGAAATTTTCGTTGTTGTTTGAAATAAAGTTATTTCTTTATGAAACTCAGAAGTATTAACATATTAATTATTATGATCAATAATGGCTTAGGAAAAATATAGAAACATTTTATTATCTATTATGTAGAAAAAACATGTGCACATGAAAAACCTAATACTGGTTAAGGTTCATAAACAAAGTATCGATGTATTTACTGGAGAAACGTCGGAATTCACTAAAATTGTTATTTTTAAATACATGGCTTCAAGAAAATATTTTATTGAACACAACGTTATATTTTTATGAAATACTAACGTAATTAACCAGACATATTGCATCTAATATTCCTATATATAATCACTACTATATATTTGAAGAAAAAAAACACTTCCGAAAAAAATAGAGTTACGGTTGCTCTATTTTAAGATTTTCATCTCTCATAGTGTTTCAAGAGGATAAAAGAAACTGACACTTAAAAGAGATTAATATAGTCGGTATAACAAATTTTATCTTTTGAGACGAATTAAAATAATAAAGTCAAGTATGGAATAAGAGTGACGATTTAATATTATTTATTTTCATTATACTTCTTTGCTCTGCAGAATTTTTTTAATTTCACTTTTAATAACACACATCGCTTAATTTTGATTACACAGTACATATCATTAGAATAGTTCGATTTACAAATTGTATTGCGAGGTTTGATATAGTCAGTTTCAGGGTAGATAATTAGTTTGAGAGAATCAATTAATAAAATTAATGGTGAATGAAAAGTAAAACGTATTCACGGTTTAATGAAAGAAAAAATATTAAAACTGGCACAGATACAGAATCACTGAAAACGAACACAGAAAATTATTTACACCTTAAAATCTATTCTCATGTAAAATTTCTCCGTTTCGTTATACATTTCATTTCTGAAAATAAGAGAAATGTGGTTAAATATATATTTATGCACAAATAACAATTTGCGTAAGTAGTTTGTGGGCTGCGGTGAAGTTAGGAGAACAATTTGTATATAGTTAAAAGTTGTACGTGATGCATCCCTAATTTTATTAGCACCTTAGCGTCGGGTAATTTGTGTAGGAAGGTAATATTGACGCCACAGGAGCAGGCTCCAACACCTGGCAAATTTTGTGTTGTTCGACGCGAACTCAGAGTGCTTTCTTTTATGTACGATAGGGCAACATTACTTTCCAAGTAACTTACGGTTAGAATCATGGACTGAAAATCCACAGAATTATAGTTATTAATTAATTTAAAATATGTAAAATATGTGTCTTACGAAAGCTTTTAGATGTTTCCGTTTATTAAATACAGTAAAAAACTACAAAAATTTCCCAATTTTTTTTATAAACAACTAAGCATTAGCTTTAATATTTTCACTACCAGTGAATTTCAATAAGCATAATTACAGACGTTACGCGCTGACAGGGTGTTGTTGAATATTACTTACATAACCGAAATTCAAAATTAGTACCATATAAATAAAATGATTTTTGTTTGCGCGTAAGAATAAATATAATGGGAGTATTTCTTCTCCGGACGTTTTGTAGGACGTATATCAGAAAACCTCTCTCTAAAACACAGCATTTTGCTTCTTCTAAATTATTTTAAGCATATCTATTTTTTAGTGAGAGGGATATTCCTATAATATTTGAGTTTAGAATTCTGGAAAATGAATTAAAAAATTTAAAAAAAAATTATTTTACGAATACTTCATAATTCTGTTATTTATTAGGCATTGTGAATGATATATATTTCCTAAGCTATTAGAATTTGCGTTAAGTTCCAGTTGTTCTATAAAAGTTTCCAAACATAACTGCTCACTTATTTATTCGAATTATGTGCGTGAAGTAAGAATGAAATAACTTTTCTTATATAGCAGCCTCGGAAGTCATCTTCAAATATGCCCTTCTGTAGCGCTCATATAAGGGAACCATTCTTTCACTTGTTCCTCAGTGAACAATTTGTCGTTATTTTTTTATAATTCACTTTACGAGAGTATTTAGGCGAACATTCCGACGTGAACCTGAGAAACCTGTTTAAACCGTTCCATAAAATATTTCCGTAAAAATAAATTTGGATTGCTCATCTACTCTTAAAACTCTTGCCATAGTAATTAAAAGATATAAATATACGAAATAATTGACTCACATAACAGAGATTTTACTAGCGAGATGTTTTTAACTTTTGACGCTGATAATAAGAATAAACATTTCCGCTAAGTGACTAATTAACCAAGCGACGTAAAGGATTTATTTGTGGATTCCATGTTATCATACAGTAATTATCGAGGGCCGCGGTTATACTACTCTGCAGTACACATAGAAACTTACAGATTTCAATAAGTGTATATTTCAATATACAAAATATTTTTATCCGTTAATTATTGGACTGATTAATAAGGCATGATTTGGTTAAGAATAATCAGGAACTTCAAAGTTTCATTCGCGCAGGTGGAGTCAATTAAGAGAAGTTTTCTACAATTTGCTCGTTTTCAATAGACGCAATCACTATTTGAATTCTTTATACATATAAAGGTCTTTTATCAACGTTGAGTTTAAAATTTAATCTACTGGTGGATTGTCTATTTCAAACGACCTACGATTATTGTCCATCCTGTAACATCCTTCGTAGTGTTCTTTTCCCGCACGTAATCTACTGTTTATTTATAATATGGGGTCGAGGTAAATGTTTTTTTATTTTTCGTTGGGTGTTTGTGGAGGCACAGCTGCTGGCCCTCACCTGAGAGACCGCCGCCGACAGCCAGAGCTAGGAGCAACAAGAGCGCCACCATCACGCGGCGACCATGTCCCCGGTCCGCTGCACCGACGCACGACACACGCTTTGCACGCTGCGATCCGACGGCCTCCGTCAGCGTCGTCGCACTGAAGGACGAGGCCCGAGCCGCGCCGTCTGCCGCGTCCGCGTCCACGACGCACGCATGCGTGCTCGCCTCTGCCCCGGCTATCACTACACTCCGACGCGACGGGGATAAGCGCCTTGTCAGCCGCGTCGCCACGGCTCAAACGTAGACGCAGAGGCGTTACGTGGACTGTAACGATCTTCTAACTAATAACTTTCCTTGGAACTCATACTAGACCAAAGGAAAAAACAATTAAATTACACTTTTCCAAAATAATTAACTTTTTCAAATCTATTTCTCTCGAATTAGCAGTTGTAAAGAAGAAGGATGTCATTGCTGAAGCCAGAATGTAAATCCTCAATTATACATTTTTTCCACGCCCAAAAGAGTTCTGTAAGCTTTCCGTGTTTTTTTTTGGTGATAACTTTTGCTTGTTAATCTTAGTGGTTTTTTTCACATACTTCCTTTCGAACGTCGTCGAAGTGTACCATAGAATTATCGCGTGACTGTTAGGTCCATCTATAAATAGTCTATACCAAAGAAAATTTGGAATTTATTCTCTGTAAAAACTGTCGTGAGCTTTTAGACTCTTTTACACCATGTGTAATGATATTTTAAGATTATAATTTAATAATAGTAAATTATTGTATTTCTTCGGAGACGATGTAAGAGAACGTAGGATAGAATCCGAGACAACCGGATGGCCGCCGTGACCACGATCTGCCATATCTCATCTAAAATCCAATATAGTATTTACTTGCATTTTATCTGTGGCGTGGGAATGCAAGCCTAATTATAATCTGGTTATGAACTTTTGGCAGCCATTTTGGAAATAAAATTAAATTGCAACTTCGAAGATATGTGGGTTTGATGTATTGAAGGATTTTCCCCTGCTTCGGAAGTTCAGAAAAATCGAGAGTCACTACCCGACAGGCGATAAAGCCGGAGGCCCTTGGTATTTCCATTTTCTTTCAGTTAATTATTTTTTTTTAGGGCAACAGGCTACATGAGGGTGATCCACATTGGGCAACTCCCCTTTAATAGCATAGGAAGGGATTTGAAGGGGGGATGCGGAAGGGTAGAGGAAGGTAGCCAAGAGTTAACTAGGGCCCCCGGGCAATGGTTTAAGGATCTTACCCGGCATTCGCCTAAGGAAATGCATGGAAAACCCTAGAAAAACCTGCATCAGGTAGGTCGGGCATTGGGTACTTGTCCCACGCCCTTCCGATAGCGGGAGAGGAGTTTGCTGTAAGGACGCAGCATTCCCTTCTCCGTGCCTCGACCAGTTTAGGAGGCAGCTGGCCGACTATTCCAATGGGAATAGCGAACAACTCTTACCGCATGCCCAAGGTCTGCGACCCCGGAACATACACCTCTCAATACAGACCGAGGTGCCTCGGCTTGTGGAAACCTTAGTTTCTTCAGTTAATTAAATCTTACGTTACTTTTACTTCAAGTGTTACGTTTCCCGCCTCTGAGTTGGAGGCATTCACGAACCAGATTACTTTCCTATATTCCATCAATAATTCTCCTATTTTGCCCAGACTTAACTCACCAGCCTTCTGTCGCCGGCGGTTTGCGTTGAGTGTGGACTAAACTTTTGCGGTGAACCATGAGTAGTGCTGACTGCTTTGACTACTGCTGTGCATATCAGTGTAGAGATGATTCCAAGTCTGGTCTATATTTATCAAATAAAAATATGATGCAAATTGCCTAAATTACGGAGACAAAAGCCTTATAAGTATTTTATGAGTATTCGACAGTGATTCGAACAGTTTCTAGTATCCAAAGTCCCGATTATGCAATTAATATTAATTTTAATGTGCCAACAAAATTATTCCATCTGGAAAATTTTCTAAAGTTAAAGTGACTTTATTTGGTCACCATATTGAAAATAAAATCTTGTAATACTTCAATGATTTACTCAATGGGGTTCCAGAATATGTAAATTTGTCTCAAAAGCGAAATTATAATCCTGAAGTACAAATTGGTTTAGCTGAAAATAACTATTCTTAGCGTCTGTATAAATTTTCAAAATTAAAGTTTTTGGTAATATTGCACTTTTCCACAAGGTTTTAAAGTTAATGATAGTGATTAACTATCTTACGGCATTATAAACCTAAATTTATAATCTTTAAAAGTTTACATACAAAACAACGTTTCGTTCATCGTTTTGAGGAACATATTTTAGTTGCCTTGTTTTTTCCTAAATTGTATTATATTACAATAATATTTTAATTCGAGCATGTCACTGTTGTGTAGGCGTTCAAGCATCAGATTCACAGTCAGTTCATGTATGTTCGAACCTCCAGGTGCAATTTTTTTAACATTATTCTGCCTACCTTGGGATTTATGAAAAAATATTTTTTTTTTTACAAATAGAACTATTTTCGAAACGACTACAAAAATGCATTACAAACGCCCAGTATTCTCACTAACGAAAATAAATCGAGAAAACTGTTTGATTTATTACAATAATTAAGTATACGTTTTTGTTGAGAATTTGAGTTTGAACTGAACAAATATGAAACACCGCACCCTCTCAATTTCAGACTTTTTGTCGTCGGTTTGATAAAACAGAGATTTACATTGAAGTCTTTCCCGGTGTAGTTGACATTCCTTAAATTGAAGTTTCCTAAATCTTAAAAATCGCAGGTCATTTGGTCGTTTATGACAACATATGCGATATAGGCATTACAGTAAGTGGACGCCGCTATCATGATTTCGAGCATAATCATTCACAAGTGCACAGTTAAAACTAATTCTACGTAATGGCCTGTTGAAGGACGGCTGTTAACTGACCCTCAAAATTCCAATGAGGTGATTTCCCCGGAAATCGTCTGCCAAATATCTGGAGATAAACTAGTTGCAGATACAATTCAATGTTCAATTCGTACAAACAAAAATATTATTGTGTAAATTTCGAATTGATCTCAACTTTATATATATATATATGTATGTATGTATTAGATATACTATATTGTAGTGAATAGCATCGGTAAGTGGCCGCCCTGTGGCCTGAGAAGGAATTAATTAAAAGTGCACATGTGCCCGAGAGGCCACAAGAAGCAGAGGGTACGCGCCCCTTTTTTTTGCATCGTTTGGGGGGGGGGAGTAAGGGTATATACTCCACACCCGGGAGACTGACCAAGGAGAGAGGACTGAAAGTGAAGTGAGAGAGGCGAGAGGGTGCAAAATTTGGCGAGCTGTAACGAACAAAAGTTTTGGAGTGTGGACGTCCATCGCGTGGAGGCCGAAGATGGAAATCGTGGGGTGCTACTAGACCAGTGATCCGCTGCAAGTCGGCTGATGCTACGAGATAAAGTAAGGGTCACCATTAATGTAAAGTGCCTTTAGACGTTAAAGATTTTTTTTACACAGTACGGAACTAAGCTCTGTTTATGAATTTCCACCGAGCCGCCCACACTACCTTGTAGAGAAGGAGGACTTCATTAACCAAGGCGGAGCTAATTATTGTTTTTGCAGACTATATGTATATCTGCTGGCACCCAATCAATTTTTTTATATATATTTTATATATATGGTAATAAGTCTAATCATTACAATATATTAGGTATTTCATATTAGTATTTTAATGATATTGTGAGGAACACCAGTCAGCTACGAAACGTTTTTATTCACCATTCCAAAGCATACGTAAGCGATGCTTCTGTATAATAAACCAAAGAGTATTCCAGAGATGGATAAGCAAAGAAGTCCAAGAAATTAACTTAATCCCCAACAGATGATATCACTTGGATGAACAGCGCATAATAAAATTATTTATTATATTTAGTTTTTACATTATTCTTGCATTGTGTGAACTTATAACCGTACATAAATTATGCTGCGAAAACTTGATTCGGTTAATTTTGTCAATTAATTTATTTTCAGTTTTATCATAATGTATCATAAGCAACGATTGTGATAACTAAAGTAGGAGATAAATTAAATTGAAATATATTTTTTTATCTGTTTGAAGTTTTATTTGGATCATTTAAATTCAATGAGTTTTTTTAAAGCATCACGTAAGGACTATGAATTTATTTCTTCAGAGATCCAAATTGAAATCTTAATTTAAAGCAAATAATTCGTAATTTCTTAAAGCTCAGATTAGCAAAGCATACTTTTTGCATCACTTTGGCAATTTTCGTAGATAAATTAGATAACTTTATTTACATCTGTAAATAACGAACATGTTTAAGAGCCAATTTTTTGCTTCACATTTTGTTAAATAAATTTTTCCAAAGGCTGATTTGTTAACGCAATGTCATTCAGTAAACCTAGATTCTACTTCAATCTCCGAAATTTTGTTTGTCGTGTATTTATTTTTATGAAAATACTCCTGCAGCTGTTCACTGTTGCCTCGTCAGCTTAGGAACGAAATGAAGGTGGGCTACCTTTGGGTATGCCTTTTCCTCTCCGTTTTTGAACCAAGGTTCCCACAAGCCGAGGAACCTCGGTCTGTTTTGAGAGGTGTATGTTCCGGGGTCACAGACCTTGTGCAGACGGTAAGAGTTGTCCGCTATTCCTATTGGAATAGTCGGCCAGCTGCCTCCTAAACTGGCCAAGACATGGCGAGGGGTAAGCTGCGACTCCACAGAAAACCCCTCTCCTGTCATCGGAAGGGCGTGGGACAAGTACCAAATGCCCGACCTACATTATTAAGGTTTTTTATAGGGTTTGTCCTGCATTACTTTTAGGCGAATGCCGGGTAGGATCCTTAAACTATAGCCCGGGGGCCCTAGTAACCCTTGGCTACCTTCCTACACCCTACCGCATGCTCCCTTTCAAATCCCTTTCCTATCCTATAAGAGGGGAGTTGCCACTATGTCGATTACCCTATAAATAGCCTGTCTACACCCCAAGAAAAATTCAAGTAGAAGGGAGTAGAGAGCAGAGAGCTCTGGCGGAGGCTACCTTTGGGGATGCCTTCACATCTCTCTCGTTTTTTTTAATTCAGGTTTCCATATGCCGAGGCACCTCGGTCTGTTTTGAGAGGTGTTTCGGGGGTCGCAGACCTTGGGCATACGGTACGAGTTCCTATTGGAATAGTCGGCCAGCTGCCTCCTAAACTGGTGCAGACACGGAGAAGGGAATGCTGCGTCCCCACAGCAATCTCCTCTCCCGCTATCGGATGGGCGTGGGACAAGCACCCAATGCCCGACCTACCTGATGCAGGTTTTTCTAGGGTATTCTTTTCTTTTCTTTAGGCGAATGCCGGGTAGGATCCTTAAATTATATCCCGGGGGCCGTAGTTAACCCTCTGCTACCTTCCTCTGCCCTTCCGCATCCCCCCTTTCAAAACCCTTCCTATGCTATTAAAGGGGAGTTGCTCAACGTGGATTACCCTCATGTAGCCTTTTGCCCCCAAAAAAAATTGGATTATGTTTTTTGTTCTCGTCAACTATGTTTCCGATCAAACCAGTTTAGCTGAGGTTTTGTATCGCCATTATACAAGGTCAGAGAATTATGTGGGTTAACACTGAAGATTTAATGAATATGTTTGTATTCCTTTTGTGTGGGATAAAACATTCACGTTTGTTTCCAATACTGTCTTCTCAAGGTGAACCTTTTTTATTTCATGTTAAATATTCTAAACAAAATTCAACAATTTTCGCCATCAAAACTATAATCGTTTTCACGAACGTATTTTAATACCTGAACATGTTCCTATTGGTCAAACTTAGATGTGTTTATCCCTGTTTCTCGGCTCTTGTGGTCAAATGACTAATAATGGTCACAATTTATCCATTTCGTTTTTTTAAAAAAAAAAAGTTCGATGTGGATAATTTCTGGAGCATCTAAACACCGTGAGAATCACCTTCCTTCCGATTTCACCGCCTTTGTCTTCTTCGAATGCGGCACTCAATGGTGTTTTAACTCTTAAAGTGTTCCGCTGGACCTGTGTTTCATCAACAGTTATGTATCGATTTTGACAAGTGCCAAAGTAATGCACTGAATCGGCCGCACGATTGTGTTTATTCTTTACTGTGGTTAAACGCCACGCTACATTTTGCGGAAGTTACAATAGAAACCACTGGCCTTTATATACACCCGTGGCCTCAACACATTTGCGCAAAAATAGACTCTTTGATCGCGTAACACCCTGCCTTTGATTTTGTCAATCAATTCTGGACGTCATCGCGTGTGCATGTCCGACCTCGTTTAAATTCATTCACCAAATTATTAACGGTTATTAACGCTATGGTAGATGTGCTACTAATTTCATACAACTATTTTAAAATCTGATTCACGACTCTAACACAACTAATACATGAATTATTTGACAATTCTATCCTCTCAGATTCATTACTGAGAATGCTAATATTACCGAATGAATGGAACATAAAAAGCATTCATACAGTCAAGTATGGATAGAAATTTCTTGCGTATAAACTTTCAAATACCACAACAAATACCGACCGAAAAATCTGAAAATCTTCTGTGTCAGAACAGATTTCTACATACACAAATAATTACACTAGAGCTCTGCTTGACTATTTCTAGGAAACTATTGTAAATATTTGTCATCGTAACAGGAAGTTAACTGAAAAATTATAATTTCATGTTTAATCAACGCATTTACAAATAAATGATACATGTGCATGAAATCTTCACATGTATGATTAACATGAAATTTTTTTTTAGTTTTATGCAATTAAATGAAATATGGAAGTCTCCATTAATGTTTGTGACTCAATATAAATGCATTCCACTCTCCCCATGTGTCTGCTTCCGCCAGTGGTGGCAAGAAGCAATTACATTTGTGAGTCGTGAATGTGGGCAATTTCCCGCGAAATTGCTTATTGTTGGAGACAACGGACACTTTACTTTTAAAAAATGGGCAATAGCTTGACAAAATGAAGGGAAACATAATCAAGATACGACTTAAAAAGAAAACAAGATGCTTTAAATATTTGAAGACTTCGCAATTCAAATGAAAAACAACATTTTTTAGACCGTGTATAAATTACCGACGCGTCTTATTTGTAATAAAAGGAGAATATTTTTTTAAAATAAAACAAATTTAAAGTAAAACAAATTTAAAATAAAAAAAAACATCTGATTGAAAAAACGTTATCATAAAAAAATTATATATATATCTTTTAATGCCAATTAAACAGGCCATTAATTGTTTTTCATATAATTAAATTGTTAGCGGTACGAATGCGTAAAGGCGACAATGAAGGCGGGTTTTTTCTTTGTTCAACAATGGAGACAGCGCGCGCTTAAACTCAGTATGCACATTGGGAGCCAGTCTGGAATCGGCGATTGAAAGCTGAAGGAGTCAAAATTCTGCGTACGAGAGATGAAACTGTTAAAAGTCGACGGGGAGATAATATAGTTCAGTTTACCAAGAGCAACGAACAGGAAAGTTTGCAGATATAAAATAAGAATAGCGAGATCCTGTATTTTTACATGAAAGCAATCAAATATTTTACGGAGCGATTTATTCGATAATTTGCACACGGTGAAGCAAATGGTTGCTTCACGCTGATTGAACAATTATCGCATAGAGGGGATCCGACAACCACTAGCAGACCAAAGGGGGCGGCTCATCCGAGGTCCCAGATAGCAGAGGACGAGTCTTTTAATCGTGTGTATTAAAAATTTCAATGAAGTTTAGAGTCAGTGTAAAAATGGCCTTCCAGTGTGGTAGTTTTCTAGATACAAGAGAGAGATCTGGTACCAGACTGACGATCCGTGAGTAATAATACTTTTATACAAATTTTGTAAACGATAATTTAAAAGGTATAGTAAAATTTAGTTCAGTTTTCTTTTTACTTATTTTCATATTGTTTTAGGTTAACTTTTTATATTTGAATTGTTAATTGTCAGGTTATACATCGATTTTGTTCTAATTATTATGGCCCTGAGATAAGAGTTTAGACGAATTTGATTGTAATTATATAAGAACTGTATGTTCAAAAATGTCACGAATTAATAAATGAAAATTCAAGTATTTGTTTTAAATGGATGAAATTTGGCATAAAAATAGGTCTTGTTCATTGTAAAATTTATTATCAATAATAATAAATTTATTTTAAACCTTAGTAAATGTTGTTAACTGATTCATTTAATTAAAGCTGTCAAGGTGTTTATTACATTTATGGCTTCATCAAAGTGGGGCAAATTAATCGATTATCAGTTGTTTATTACATTTATGGCTTCACCAACGTGGGGAAAATTAATCGATTATCAGTTGTTTATTACAATATATATATATATATATATATATATATATATATATATTCAAGTATTTGTATATATATATGTGTAATGGAAGTTTTTAAAAAATAATTTTCTTTAATATTTTTGTTCGCGTAATTTTGATGCCAGTATTTTAAATAACAGTCAGTGTTTTGCAAGAATGTAGAGATTTGTAAGGTTTCTACTCTATTATTGTCGGCAAAGTGTGAGTAATACGCTGATCTTTGGAAAAGCAGCAGTGTGGTCTTGAAGTTCGAACAATGAAGTTCATATTCTGGTTTTGGAGCTCGAACGCTAATGTTCATACTGATGCCTGTATTGGGACTTTGATAGACAATAGAGGGAGTCTAGTTTTGGGGGCCTGCCAAGGATAAACTTAGGTAACCGTGTTCTCGCGACTGAACAAGTAGCGGAGTATAAAAAAGTCTATGCTGAATGAAGACTGATATCATATTCAGCGTGTGGTATTAAAGTACTTTTAAAGTAAAGATACAGGTAGGACGAAGTAAAGTTCTTGAACAATTATTGGAGATGTGTCCGGTAGCCAGTAAACCGGAATTTAGCGAAGTGAAACAATGTTGTGAACAGTGTAATGTCCTGTTGAATACATTTTTTTTAAATTAACTGGTATGTAAAAAACCTTCTATTGTAAACCTTTATACAAAAATGATTTCTTTAGATTCTATTAAATTCCTGTAAATTTCACTTGATTTCAGAATTATTAAAATTTTTAAATTAATTGTCATGGTAAATTAAATTAGTACTCTTTTATAACCGTTTTGATTTACATATAAGTTGGTGCTAATTGCTAATTACGATAATTATGAGTCCCAGTAAGAGACTCTGAATACTGGAGTTTCATTAAAAGATGTGTAATTTATTTAAAATATGTAAACAAATTAAATAAAGTAGAAATTTGTATTCCATATTTTCCTTTTATCTTTAAAAAAGTTGTAATATTCCAAGCATAAAATCCTGTTATTATCTTTCTCTTTAAAATTTGTTTTATACTTAATTTGGTCTCAACGTGTTGGCTATATAGTAATCTTTACATTGTACAGTACAATATATATATATATATATATATATATATATATATAGTGTAATACCAATTAAAGAGGCCATTAATTGTTTTAATATAATTGGATTGTTAGCGGCACGAGTTTTGAAAGTAACAATCACGGCTCTTTGTCGGATAATGTTGCCGGGAAATGCGCGCGAGTAGGAAGTTAGTCTGCGTCGAGAACTGAAACGCTAAAGGAGTCCGGCGCACGTTACGGGAGAATGTGGATGCTGATCTAAAAGTATGAATAGCGCGGTCCAAGAATTCCAACTGCAAAACTACATAAACTACATAAAACGCGAGTAAACAGTTTTGACGGAGAGACTCGAATAATAATCGCAAAGTTGGAAACAAAAGGTTTTGCTTCACACAGACTGAACTAAATTTCGCATAGGAGACCTATGTTCGAGGGCTGACTGAAGGGCGGCTGATCCAAAGTTCCAGGTGGCAAAGAACGAGAACATCGGCCGTGTGTATAAAAAATTTAATGTGTAGAATCAATGAATAATGGCCTTTTTAGTGAGTGTTGTCCTCAAGCTCCAAGAATCAGGTCTGGTACCAGAAAGACATTCGTGAGTACAAAACAATTATTTAAAATCTGTAAACGAGGATTTAAGGTAGAAGTCAGATTTCGTTCGTTTACCTTTTCATTTAGTTTCTTTCATTTAGTTTATTTTCATATTGTATTAAGTTAGCTTCAATGAGTTTGAATTGTTCTTACTATCAAACCTGAGATATAGAGAATTTCGACGTATTTGATTGTAAAATATAAAGTTGTATTTTTCCTAGAACGCCACGAATTGAAAAAATGAAATAAAATATTTGTTGTTAACGTGATTAAAATCGGCGTATAAAGTAGGGATTACAATTTGTACCTTTAAAGAATAAACTTTTAAATCTTAATAATTTTGTTAATAAATTCTTTTAATTAAGACCACTTTTTAATTATTACAATATATATATATATATATATATATATATATAAATCGACAGATATCTCATATTTATCACTATGGATACGAAATTAAAATTAATTTCACGAGGAAGCACAGACGTTGACACAACGAACGAAACTGATTACACTCTAATTAATATTAATACTTGACGTCAACGATCTAAATTGCTTTATCACTGAGGACTGTCAGATAAATCTGCGAACTTTGGTAATAATTATCATCTAGATGGAATTCAAGGACTAATATCCCCACAACAGATCGGTTTTCTTGGAAATGGTAGAAATATGCCATACCAGAAACTTATATTAAATAAAGTAACTGCATCTACTTCATTTTATTGGAACTAATATAGAATTTATAAAACGCATATACTATTATTTAAAAGCAACAATGAACAAAACAATTTTGTTTTATGCAACACATATTGAAACTCAAAGTCGTATTTTGTGCTTTAGGTGAAAAAAAAGGAAATGTCACATGGTAGTTGTTTTCTTCGTCGCTCACAAAAATGTAAGTTAGTTTGTACGTTAATTATAAGAAAATAAGTGATCCACACATCATTCACAATTTCAATTAGAGACCAAAGCTCTGTGATGTAAATAAACAATCTGATTCCAATGAAATATATTAGTCTATCCTCTTTCTGCTTTTAATACAATAGTGGGCATGTTGACTTTGGTAGCCAATAGGGACTCGGCTGGTATCTATGTCAACAGCGGGGACTGTAATGAGCTTTTCTCTACAGCTCATCCAGGAATATTTTATCGTTTCGTTGTATTCCAGCTTTTCAATTTATAAATTACTCAGAAAATTTCAGTTTGTTGCAATCAAATATTGGTCTACCCGAATTACTTAAACTTTTATTTGACTGAAAAGCATCCCTATGGCAGTGTAAATCATAATTAATAATAATGATTACCGTATTATTGGAGGATAATTGTTCTATAGAAAATTAATATTTAAGGCCAATATTTTAAAATACCTTTAATAAATAATTCATATTTTTTGCGTGTTTCATTTAACGTAATAATATCATAAAAAATATTTCACATAATTATTGTAAATCAAACTTTTTTGTGTAATACAAATAGCACATAAAATTTTAAAATTTAAATATTTACGAACATATAAATCTTTACACCAGTTTATTTTAGGTTATTGATATTGATTTGCTACATATTTTAGCCTGTATTTTCATATTAAATATATTTACTAAATTATAAATACTTAGTAATATTAAGGTTTTTTTTCGCCCAAATTTTTTTTGGCATTTTTAAGCCGAAGCATGAAGAATATTTTACAAATCCCTGTATATGCTGTCTGTCAGCTCATGAGTCTCCTGAATTCTTCGGAGTCTAATCAATGAAACAACGTTAAGGTTGTGTATGTGATTGGGGAGAATCTTACATCACCTACAATTTACTAAAAATTCTAATTGTAGTTTAGATTTTACTAGTTTATTTGAAATATGCGACCATCATTTAATTTTAAAATGAAGTTAATTGTCATTATTTATTTTACATAATTTAAAAATTACATCATGAATACAAAAGTTGGGAAAAAAAAGTTAAAATTTCTTAAGTTTGCACCATAAATTAACCGCAAATTTTTTGTACCACCAGATAATAAATTAGGTCAACCATAAAAGAATTATAATCAAAAATTGAACTTTATCTAGTTTGTATGAAATTTAAACAGTGGAAATTGGTTTAAAGAATTTAGTAAAAAAACACTTTCAAGTGTCAAAACTTGTTTGTTTATACATAGTTGTTATATATTGTAATAATCAAATAATAAGGCGATTAATTAAATTTTGACCCACGTTGTGGTAGCCATTTATGTATTAATCAAAATGAAAAGGTTAATTAATTTAAATTATTATCAAAATTTACAAATAAAATAATTTATTATTTATTCATTTGTGGTTTCCAAAAATTAAAACAATTACAATCAAAATAAGATTTCATCTCTAGGGTCGTAACTGGGTTTGATAATTAACAGAAAAGTGATTTAAGAATCTGATTAACAGTTTAAAATTTATCTAAAAACAATATGTTGATAAATGAAAGAACGTTAAATGTAAAGAAATTAAACTTGAACGAAATGAAAAATGAACGAAATCTGACTACCCTTTTAGTTATCGTTTACAAATTATTATTATCAAAGTTTTGGTTACTCACATAATGTCCGACTGGTACCAGCATTCTTTTGTAGCTTCAACACTACACTTTAAATTCAAAATTTTACACTGATTCTAATTTCCTCACAGATTTTACACATACGCTGTCGAAATGCACGTACTCAGTTCTCAGGAACCTCGGATGATCCTCTTCTAATTGGTCATCTATCGGATGTCGGTTTCCATCAATGCAAAATTGTTCAATTTTGTATAATGAAGCAACCTTTGCTTCACCGTTGGCTAGTTGTTAGAAAACATCTCTGTCCGACTATCTGATTGCTTACAGGAACTCACGATTTGCATATTTTACACTCTTACTGATTTATTTATCGATTTGGATCGAACTGCTATGTATCTCGGTGAAGATTTGTTTTAATGTCTCTCCTCTCGTGGCTGACCGTAGACGTAAACTAACTTTACTTTGCGCGCACAATCGCCATTTCGGCTCTTCAACAAAGCAACAGAGCTCAGCGCTATTGTCGCTTTGGTCGGTAATACCGCTACAATTTATTTATCTAAACAATTCAAATGATCCCTAATCAATTTAATGGCCTAATTAACTATTGTTAATATCAAACCACGTACAGTTTTCTTCATATCTTTGTTTTCTTAGATACAGGAGCTTTCGGTGTTTGCCATAATCATCTGTCATATACCGTATCTGGTTGGTCAAATAAACCTAGTCTAGTTGACCCACCAGATACAGTGATAGGCGTAAACATACACTATTTTATGAACAAGAAAAAATTGAAGAAATGCACTTGATAAATGTCACTGAAGACATTTTACAGTAGATGACAGATGATTATGGCAAACGCCGAAAGCTCCTGTATCTAAGAAAATAAAGATATGAAGAGAACTGTATGTGGTTTGATACATAGCAAGTATAAATGTCAGAATTTATTTATTAAGTTGTTACCCTTTGTTTAGGGGCCTCTTTACAAACTCTGTTTAAGTTTGAAATTGTATTTGGGTTAGTAAATCTAATCAACGAAACCGCATTTATATTATTTATATGATGCGGAACAATGTTACATCTACAATGTAATAAAAATTCGAAGTGTAGTTAAGAATTTAGTAATCTATACACATGATAACTTATGTTATAATATGTAAGTGACGTTCATATTCTCATGAAGTTGAAGTAAATCGGTACGAAACATGTCCAACGGTACTTATTTTATGCAAACTAATACCTGTGATTTCTGGCCCCCATTATGTACAGCTGTATATCGCATTGTGTGCAGGCTTCCAAGTAACAGTTACATTGCGTTGGAAAGGCGTTATTAAATCACACGCTTCCCGTAGGCGTTATTTCCGCTTGGCTCGGCGAGGTCCGTCTATTCCTGTTAGTGATGGAATGGCGAACTAACTTGAGGCTACGCCATAACTTGCCCACGCCTGGCGCTTTCGGAAAATTTCGATTCACAGGACGTAAAACTCGTTACGACGAGGCCAGGTCTATTGTTCACCAAAGAGCGATTCAGTTCAGCTGAGGGAAGCCAATTTATACTCAAGCGCTTAGTTTCCTTTCACACATAACGAACTAACTACAAACCGCCGGGAAAATTGAGAAAACAGCGTAATACGACCGCCGTGAAAGAAAAGATATTTACATAATAGTGTGCCTGTTTTCAATATCAAGTCGATTGAATGTCCTCTCTGAAGTAATGTTATGTTGTTCCGCATAAAGAGATCGTCGACTAAAAGTAGTAAATTCTCCGTGGCTGCGGCAGCAGACACTGTCAGTGAAATAACGGACCAATAGACGTTGAATATATAAATACACTCACGAAAGGAAATTGCGATCTGAAGGAAATGTTAAGCACTGGATCCGAAATAGATAAGCGGCAATAACAATTGGAAACTTATTGTGGACCACAACAGTCTGATTCTCTTGGCCATACTCGAATACTAAAATTTATAACGCAACGAGGCGTAGTATTATGTTATATCATTACATCGAACTGTTTGAAGTCAGACAAATGGAGGAACTAAAATGGTACGCAAACGATAATTCCAAAGAAAGCCGAAAACCAATGTAAAATTGATTATTAGCCACAATTTTAAAATACTGTAGAGGATGTTACAAAAAGACTGATCATATTTGGCATGCATATATATTGAAAAATAATGAACATATAAAATTAATGAGAATTTTGTAATAGAAGTAAATACACAACTACTCAAAGCCCCCTTAAGCTGCGCGACATGTAATTGCAGTATTATAATTCGTCGCACACTCTTGCTAGCAAACTTCCTTAGCTGCTGTTATGCGGTTTCGTAGTTCGACCATTGTTTTTGGATGCAGAGGCACATAAACTGAGAAAAATCACATGCAGTGCGGTGATCTTGGGTGCCAGTGATGTAAGACTGAATCATTTAGTAAGGCCGATCCATCGTCGAGGAAATTTTGAAATCTTTGGCACGTGAAGGTTCCACAGGATACTCGAGATTTCCTCTTTTTAACAGTACGTCGTTGAAAGGAGAATAGTTATTTTTTTTAAAAAAATAGGACTATTCTTTCTTAACACGTTGACTGTCGACTACGAGATAATTTGTAGACTGAGTTCTTTTCTAGGACGCCAACTACGAGTTATCTCGTCCATGTTTACTTGTAATTTTTGTGCAGCTACGATTAAACTCGGAATATATTAGTGCTAATATTGTTGGACGGCTTCTGGAAAAAGAACAATAAATCAATGCTGTCTTTCATGAACAGAAAATTTAGTTAAAAACGAAAAAAAAATTATAAAAATTAATTTAAATTCAAGAAATAAAATAATATTTTAATGTTTGTGGAACTTCTTAAACAATTTTCCACACAAAGGGCTGGCTTCTCTTTACAGGCTTGCCACTTTGATAACCCATTAGATGTTTTTATTGCTTTGCGTTTTTCAATTTTTTTGCGCAGAATATATATTAGTTTTTCCACCAGTAATGCAAGAAACTCATCTGAAAAAAATAAGTCCACCAGCCTTAGTACTGACCAATATGGACGCGTTTTCATGATTGAGCTTTAGCGAAGCGACATGTCGAAGCGTGTCTGCGTACGAATTAACTCCTAGTTGGCTTCCGCGAAGAGATTGTGAAAATTGCCGTTGCAGTCCAGCACCTTGGCCTGTTTTGAGAGGTGTATGTTCCGGGGTCACAGACCTTGGACATACGGAAAGAGTTGTCCGCTACTCCCCTTGGAATAGTCGGCCTGCTGCTTCCTAAGCTGGTCGAGGCAAGGAAAAGAGAATGCTGCGTTCCCACAGCAAACTCCTCTCCCGCTATCGGAAGGGCGTGGGACAAGTACCCAACGCCCGACCTAGCTGATGCAGGTTTTTCTAGGGTTTGTCCTGCATTTCTTTAGGCGAATGCCGGGTAGGATCCTTAAAATATAGTCCGGGGGCCCTAGTTAACCCTTGGTTACCTTCCTCTACCCTTTCAAATCCCTTCCTATGCTATTAAAGGGGAGTTGCCACCATGTGGATTACCCTCATGTAGCCTGTTACCCCCCCCCCAAAAACAAAACAAAAAAAACGTGTTAAACTTCTTTATTTCCCAATCTATGCTTTTTCTTGCATTTTATTGATAATATACACTTCCTATTTAATATTTACACATCAGTACTAAAATCTTTCGAAATTTATAGTCACTTTGAGACGCCTAGAGCTTTCTCAATCATCACATGATACGCTTAAGGACATCTACAATTAATAAACACGCGATCGATAAGTCACTGTCACTTCGTAGTTCCGATTGCGTGGCCGTTGTCCGTTGGTGATTGCCGCAATTAAGGATTATTACAGCCATGCAGTGATATAGGACACTTAACTCCCCATTGCCGCCGAAGTTACCAATAAAACAGCTTTAATAACCGTGTCACAGAAGCAATTTCATTAATACGCACCAATTGTCAATAGAATCGTTTTGTTTATGCAATAATCAACTAAAATCCCTGTCACAACTACAGTCACTGCAGAATCGGTTGTGTGAACGATGTCATATTTACTTTGTCACTTACCTCACTACTCCAAAGAGAGTAGCGAACAAGTGTTTCAGACTGCCAAACGTCTCAAAAAAGAGACTTCATAATATACCATACGTCAAAATTGAAGGAAATCAACCAAAGAAAACTAGAAACCACATCACCACACTCCTAGCCTCTCTTCTGTAAATACAAATTGAAAGACGGCTGAAACGAAAATGGCGAAATGATCTAAAGAATATCTATGGAAAAATTGTTTTAGAAGAAGACCGCAACACGTCAATGAATAACTACCAAGTTCTTAGGACAGCTTATTTTGTAAGATGATGATATTAATATAAGAAACATGTTTAAAAATAACTAATATGTTTTTAAAAAGTGGCACACAGGAGTGCTAAGGAAATTTTCTTCATAGAACTGTTTTTACCGATATATACCATTTATATTGTTAATTAACGGTTATGATCTGTGATATGTCGGTTTCGTTTGCAGTAACAAAATAAAATAAAATAAATACACCTAAACGTATAGTAAATCTCGCATCCAAGATATTCGAAAATTTGTGTCAATAAACGCTTTTCAGTATAATTATTCAATTCCGTAATATTTGATGTCTTTCAATCGTTTCTGGCTATAAATTGGAGTACCATAATTTAGGTTCCCTTATGCAGACAAGTCTAGGGTATACAGACGTTGGGCATTTTGAAACAATTGTTCGCTACTCTCATTGGAGTAGTCGGTCAGCTGCCTCTAAATTTGGTCGAGGTATTGAGTCGGGAATTCAGCAAACCAAACTTCCAGTCATCGAAATGGTGTGGGACAAGTATCGAGAGTCCGACACACCCCCATGTTTCTTACTACATATAGGTGAACCCCATTAAAGTTCCTTAAAATACAGTCCCAGGGGCTCTAATTAACCATTGGATAAATTTGACTCTCTTCAATCACTATTATATAAAAGAAAACTTGCCAAAACACATATTTGCTTTCTGTATCTTGTTTGTATAAAACTTGTATTTGATTTAAATCTGGTAAATTATTTATGATAAATAAATCGTGTTCGTGGTTCATCTTTTGAGCTGTATTTCATGACCATCCGTAATTTATAACAGGGTAAAAGCATTTATCACATATATTTTTCTGCGCTGCAGAATTTTTCGGTTTTTGTAGTAACAGGCTACATGAGGGTAATCTAATTGGTGGCAACTTTACTTTAATAGGATAGGAAGGGATTTGAAAGGGGGGACCAGGAATGGTAGAGGAAGGTAGCCAAGGGTTAACTAAGGCCACACCTTTTGAAGTGTGGCTGCATTTCCTTCTCCGTGCTTCGACCAGTTTAGGAGGCAGCTGGCCGACTGTTCCGTTGGGAATAGCGAACAACTCTTATCGTGTGCCCAAGGTCTGTGACACCGGAACGTACCCCACTCAAAACAGGCCTCGGTGCCTCGGCTTGTGGGAACCTTAGTTCAAAAAACCAGAGAGCGGAGAGGGCATATTTTTTTTTCATAGGGCTACATGAGGGTATTCCACGCTGGGCAACTCCCCTTTAATAGCATCGGAAGGGATTTGAAAGGGGGGATGCGGAAGGGTAGAGGAAGGTAGCCAAGGGTTAACTAGTGCCCCCGGGCTATATTTTAAGGATCCTACCCGGCTTTCGCCTAAAAGTAATGCAGAGAAAACCCTAGAAAAACCATAATCAGGTAGGTCGGGCATTGCTCTCTAAAGATAGCCTCGTCTAGAGCTCTCTGGGAAGGTTCACCTACGAGAGAAAAGTCCTCGCAGGCTTCCTTCGCTATGCTGCAGAATATTTTGCATACAACTTTTATCTAAGCTGTATACTGTATAATATAGCAGAAATAATAATATTATTTAAATTAAAAATAATAATAATTGCAAAAAAGTAATTATGTTGTTGTAATTAATTGTTTTTTAATTGTGTAGGCAGAATCTGTTTTTATGCCGATATAACAACGTCATGTCCTTTAATAAAGATTAATAAAGGATTAATACGGTTTAATTGCTTCCTGACAATTTTTTTATTTATTAGTTAAATTATGTTCCGACTTATTTCAAGATCAAAATTAATACGAAATCAAGAGTAAACTCGCGTTTGTATTAATCCAATCTTTTATTTTACCATTATTCGAGTTAAACGTTATAGCACTGATTTAAATATATTTCTAACAACCCGTCCGTTAAAAAATTTATTTTTTATTTATTTTTAAAGTCGCTCTGGAAGTCTTCATGGTCCTAATGAACTCTGTGCAGGCAAAGATAAATTTTCGCAGAATGAGAAAAGTCTTTTCCCCCTCTGAAGCAAGCTGTCCCACGTCACATGGCGCTAAGACGCACACTGCTTCTCAGCTGTCACATTAAATCCTTGGCTGCAACAGAGCAGCCTTTAATTAAACACCCAAATCTCAGCAGCTTTGCAAAAGGCGAAAGATAGCGTATCATCACAGGCTGTGTCACGTCCCGTAAAAGATCTCTTTACCAGCTTCGTTCACTCCGGCGGAGGATATCATTAGCTCAGTGTCTAGCACTGTGTTAAAACACACAAGATGGGTGGCGTATGTTAATAAAGAATTGATCAGAAAATTATGGCTATGAAATATCACTTGCGAATTTGAGAGAACAACTGGGATAATTATTTATTTTCATTTAATCTATTGGCTTTTTAAATTGAATTTATTAAAAACAAATATTAACATTTTGGGCATTATTCACTTGACATTGTAGACGACAGTCAACAGAGTCGACGCAGGATTGTTGGTTTGGTGCAGCGACGGAATGGTAACGTAGCATGAAACGGACAATTCGATTGGACAAAAATTCGAAGCCACGAAATGTAATAAATTGTGTGGTTTACCAATAGGTAAAAGAAGAATCTAGAAGGCGCAGGAGAGAACCTCACTTCGGCGATGGGACCTGAATGGTGACGTCACGTTTCAACTGTGAACTGTGGCGGTTAAGACAATAAAGTTAAGGGAAACTTTTTTTTGGTGATATATTATGATGGACCACTACGGCAAATATTCAAAATCTCTAGACGAAATTAAAAATTTAAAGACTAGAGTAAACAATCGATGTTAACGGTGATGTCACGTTTCAACTGTGAACTGTCGGTGTTAAGACAATAAAGTTAAGAGAAACCTTTTCATGGTGATCTATTATGACGGACCACTATGGCAAATTTTCAAAATCTCTAGACGAAATTCAAAATTTAAAGACTAGAATAACAATCGATGTAAATGCGAACCAGAAACAGTCTCAAAAATGTATTTTTTATATTGTAATAATTAAGAGGGCTTTTAATTAAATGAAATAATCAAAAAGAATTTAAACATATGATTATTTATTTTCATTTTGTTGCTTTAACTTACAAACAATTAAAATTTAAAAATTAAGATCTCAGGGTCTCTACTGGGTTTGATAATGGACGCAACAAGTTGTTTTAAAAATCTTATTAACACAGTTTATAATTCACCTAGACAATATGTCGATAGAAAGAAATTAAAAAGAAAATAAATTAACTCTGATTAACAATTAAAATAGAACGAAATTTGACTTCTATCCTTTAATTACGTTTACATAAATCATTATTTTGTGTATTGTTACTTACATCTTCCCAGCTGGTACCATCATTCCTATTGGTTTCGAAAGGACACTATTGTGACATTGATTCTAAGATTCACAGATTTTACACTATTGAAGTCAAAATTTATAGGATGTCAGGAACTCGGATGATCCTCCTTTTTGTCAGCTATCTGTTGACTGCTTGCCTTATACGAATCCGATAATTCGTGGATTTGTTAGTACTTTTACCGCTTTGGACTTAAACTGACTTCCTTTCCTGGCTGCTACAGACGTAAAACTGCACTCCTTTCCTCGCTGCTGATAGACGTAAAAACTGCTAACTTAGCAATATTTACGGGGTAATACTTCCGTGAATGTTTTACTTTGTCTTAAATTCACAACTTTGTTTAATAATACGTTAAACAACGGCTAGTCTCTGCTCTAGTATCATTTGTTCCGACCTCCGGAATGTCCCGTCACAAACTAACTATCGTAGTCTCGAGTTTTAGCGCGCAAACGCCATTTTGACTTTCCGACAAAGTAACAAAGCTCGGCTCCACTGTCGCTTTGGCATTACAATATATTCAGGCGCCGTAATCTCATAATGATTGAGACTGTTTCTAGTTTATATTTTCACGGTTTAAATAATTACGGACAAATTTATCGAACATCTATTTTTCGTTTTTGATACCTAATGATGAAAAACATTCAAAATAATAATTATATGAAAATATGTATACTGACTGCTGAGAAAACTAATAAATAAATAAAAATCAGCCAATTTTAAGTCAGGAAAAATAACTTATTAATGTAAAATTAAACAAAGTTTCGTCGCTTATTTTGTGACTTCAACAGGTTCAAGTTAAAACTACAAAAATTACAAAACAATTACAATGGTTAGAATAAAAATTTGCAAGATAACAAAAAATAGAAATTATGTTAGACTTACAAAGGTCAGTCTATGCTGACTGTCCTGGTCGAAATGTAGAATTTAAAACGAGAACGAACATTAAAAATTAATATACATTGTTGGGTGCGGTTAACAATGGAAACATTATAGAATTTGAAATTATAACAAAATATAATTTAAAAATTACCAAAGCAAACTGTCATATTTTATTCAAATAGTTAAAAAAATAAAGTTAAAAGAATAATAAAAATAATGTAAATGGGAGTATTCAAAATAATTCTGTTTTGTCTAAACATATTTATTTAAATAATCACAAATTATATTGAGGTTATTCATCAATTTTGGACGAGGAAACGAATTACTTTTCGAGATTAATTAGTGTAATGCTATAAATCAGATCCAATGAAACAGCTATTAACATATAAAGTGGTACAAATAATTTGAATAAAATTTATGACAGTTTGTTTTTTGTAATGTTATTTTTATAAAATTCTTAAATTTTTTTCATTGTTAACCGCACCTAACAATGTATATTAATTTTTACTGGTCATTCTCATTTTCAATTGTTCATTTCGGCCACGACAGTCAACATTGAATGACCTATGCATCAATATTTTGTAAGTATAACATAATTTATATTTTTTGTTACCTTGGAAATTGTTTCGTAAAAATGTTATTCCAATCATTGTAATTGTTTTTTTCTTTTTGTAGTTATAAATTGGAACCTTATGAGGTCGCAAATTAAGCGATGGAACTTTGTTAATTTAATCAAGCCTTTTTTTCTGACTTCAAATTGGCTGATGTTTATTTATTCATTCTAAATAATGTATTTTTTCTGTTTAGAAGGATTAACGTCCATACTTATGAAACATTTTACCGTTGGTGCGTATTGAGAACTAACGTAAACCGTTTAAAATCGTGGCAATTACAAATGATTACTTTCATATCGAGAGGTATATTAAATGAAATTTGCCTTTTACGCATTGGATCATCATTTTAATCAAATTCGCTTCTGTTACGTGCCTGCAAACAGTTGGACGTTTTGCATTTTACAGTTTGGAGCGATGTCGTCGAGCTACGTGCGCGTTTCTCTCAAGTCAGACCTGTGATCTCTCTGTTATTAAGGCAAAGAGGTGCTTTAAAAACTTCCCCCAGTACCTTCTCAGCGTAGTCTTTAAGAAAATGAAGCGTTGTTTCGGCATTGTATTGACCGCCTGGCGGCCAACTTAGCAGCGAGATCAATTAGGCGCCTCTATTTGCAGAGGCGGTGTCAATCGTCCGTCGACTGGGGACGCCTAATGAGCTGGCTCTGCCATGGCCCCATTAACAGTAATTGCGGCAAGTCTGGTCCTCATATCCCCTCCATGTTAAGAGGGCCCTCGTCACGCAGAAGCTCAATGTGCCCTGGTTACATTGTGTTGTCAATGACCTGGAGCGCTTAACAAATACTACAGATGAGCAATACATGCCGTTGGGAGAAAAAAACAACGCGGAAAATATTCAGTGCATGCCATAAAAAGCAAGCAATTTTAAAATTTCATCTGTGTATAAAGATATCATTTAAATGTAACACTTTTATAACCTTTATCGAGTTCATTAAGTACCGATTGCTCAATTTGTTGCAAAGCTCTGAAGGATTGTCAAATTAATAAATTTGAAAACGTCCTGAAATAATTGGCAGGATGATTCCCATTTTGAATTAAACTTAATTTGACATTTCTTGTTCTATATATTGTAATGCCAATTAATTAAGACATTGTGAAATTGAGAATCTAAATTGCTTGAGAAACCTATTCTTACGGCGGTACAGAACATAGCAACAATTGAAAAGCCAAGCACTGTTCCTTTGTCGGAAGACGTATGCGCGCTAAAATTGCGAGACGAGAAGTTAGTTGGCTGGAAGGTTTGGTCAGATGCAGGTCGTATTAAGATATTGAGAAGTTCAGGTCGCAAGGTTTGACGAGATAAAGTTTGCGGTGAGACGTCGTCGAATAATAACTGTTAATTGGAGAACGACAGAGCAGGTCGCATTATGATATGGTGAAAAACAGTTTGCAGAGAAATATTGAGAATTAGCATTCAACAGAGTTGATTGGTCTCTGAACATTTTATTTAAGACAGAACATTCACTAGAGCATAACGACGAAACCTGCTAAGTACAAAACAGTTTTTGTGCACATAGCTGAGCAGAGTTAGCAGAAGTCACCCAATGCAAGTAGTTGTACACAGAGGACGAAGGTGGATCATTCGGGTTCCTGATTTTGATGTAAAAATATTGATTTAGAATCTGTGGTTAGAAGCAGTGTAAAACCCGCCATAGTGTTTCGACAATTAAAGGTATCCTGATATGCTGGGCCGACGTGAGTACAATTTACAAACAACTAAGTATGTAAACCTGATTAAAAGATAGCCGTCAGATTTCGTTCTCTTTTTATTGATTAAAAATTTGTTAATTAGAGTCAATCTTTTTAGTTTAACTTCGTTCACAATTAAATTTGTTCGAATTTAATTGACAAGTAATCTTTCTTTTCCAGTAATTGTAAATTGTTGATAAGATTATAAATAAAATGATTCGCCATTATCAAACCCAGTTATGACCCTGAGAGTCTGAGATATATTTAAATTGTGTAATTGTTTAAAAGATTGATAATAAATATATTGTTTGTAATTATAAATTCTTTTAATTATTACAATATATATATATATATATATATATATATATATATATATATGATCGTTTACCTAATTTATAATTTATGGACGAAAAACTTTACATATTAGCCTTAACTTCAAATACAAAGTGCCTACAAATGGAACAATAATTTAATTAATCACGACGCCGGGAAACGGATTCTTGTGAAGGACAGTATTTCTTAATGTGTGTTTGATCACGCAGGGGGTGGTCAGAGGAGTTGAAAAGCGTCAGCACAGATGTGGCAGTTACAAGTAGACAGGAGAAGAAGCTGTTTTCCAGAAAACTGACTGAAGGTTGGAGAGAGTAGATCGAGTTTCGCAAGGAGACAGCAAACGATGCTGTTTGGCTGAAACTGACTGCACAATTAGGGAAGAGGAGATCGAGTAATGCAAGAGATGGATACAATATATGCTCTGAATGGGTAATTGATTTAGGAAACGAAAGAAGAAAGGACGCTGATCGTCATTTCCCGATTACACAGGCTGCAGTTTACCTAAGCAAATTCTAGAACAATTCAATTGTCATTTTCCTACTAGTTTGTTTCTTATTGAACCTTGAGATATTTCTTATTTTACTGTGTGCACCTTTTATATATGGATGGATTGTTTAATTATTTTGGCAGCTTTAATTTTTAAATGAAATAAATTTTGTTACATAAATCAAGGAATTATACGTATAAAGTAATTGAGAATTTCATTAAACAGTCTCTCCCCAAATTATTTATTAAGCCAGAGCCGTAGACGTTAAATACTAACTTAATAATAATTATAATTCAGTATATAACTGCTTTGTACAAGTTATCAAAGCTTGAAATAAAGAAGAAATGAACTGCCCGGCTTTCTCAGACCGTGAAAATATAAAGTCCTCTCGGAAATAACACACTAGCGAACAAGTCACTCAATTGAAATAATGATAGAGGAGGACCATTACGCAAATACCCAAACGATATTTTTCTTATTTCCGAAAATTGTTCCATGAAAATGCTTGCAGAGATTCCAATAAACAATACATAAATAGAAAAATATCCATGACTATTTTCGTAGGCGTAACATAAGTGACTGGCCTCATTTTTTTGCCGTAATATTTTATTGCAGTAATGATTCTTTGTTAGATCAGTACACATTAAAAATAATTTTAATAGATTGTGCTACTTGAGAATGTCTCCCTCTTGGTAGAAGAATCGTAGTAGAGTATTTTATTCAAATTTCTGTTTGTAAGTAGCCATTTTATCTTGTTAATATTAACTAGCAGACATAAATACTATTGATAAAAACCAATACAGACAAAATAAGTGTTGACATATATATCACACAAGAGCCAGAGCGACACAACTGCACAATACAGTTGACAAAACACAAAATCGTTTGAAAATACTTATACCACCACTTATTTTGTCTGTGTTTGGCTATTTTAGCTTATTATTAATTTAGTTTTTTATATTTTTTACTAGCTGGGTGCCCGGCGTTGCCCGAGATGTCATTTATCTATAACCATCCATAAGACTCCAATTTGCGCTATTTTTATGTAAAGCTCCTCGAACCCTATCCCTAAATGTGCTCACCTCCCATGCCAAAGGGGGATGAAGTCATTGACTAAATATATCGGCCGTTTTTACATGTTAGAAGATGACCACCCATACAAATATGCGATAATGAAAAAGAATGTATTCCACGCAAAAATCGGCCGATTACATTGTCTGAAAATTTATTCCCTCGCCCAACAACTCCCAAACCCGTCGCGTTACCCAGGTTGTCACAATTAGATTCAGCGACATTCATAGTCTCGGAATTGATTCGATTCTCGGTTGTTTCTGCGGGATTTTATTTAACGTACCTCCACCCCACCCCTAAGCTTGCTACCCTCACACGGGTTAAATTATACACAAACAACATCGGTATAAATACTATCAAAGTAATTAACCCCAGGAAATAATTATCGCAAATATCGACCGTTTAACATGTTTGAAATTTTTCACCCCCGACCACTCCCGCTTCGGGGACTTAAACGGTCAAGTTTAATGTCATAATTAAACTCAGTGACAATCCTGATAGTTTCTGGTTTATTTTTATCTAATGCTACTTCCACGCAAACCCTTAAGGGTGCACCATTCCTAGTCCGAAAGGGGTTGAAATTACACACAGAGAACATGTAGGGAAATTTTATTAATCTAATTCATCCCGAAATATATTTAATTGACGAAAAAAAAGCCGGTCAACTCATCCCAACCCAGCCGATACCCGCGCGTTGTCCAGATTGTCATAAATAAATTCAGCAACATCCATTACCTTCGATTTGACTCGAATCTCGGTTGTTTTCCCGTTATTTTCAAGGAAATTAATAGCTCAGTGACAATCCCGATAGCTTCTGGTTTCTTTTTATGTAATGCTACTTCACGCCCACCCTTATGAGTCCGAAAGGGGTTGAAATTATTCATAGAGAACATGTAGGGAAGTTTTATTAATCTAATTCATCCCGAAATATATTTAATTGACGCAAAAAACAGCCGGTCAACTCTTCCCAACCCGCCGATACCCGCGCGTTGTCCAGATTGTCATAAATAAATTCAGGGACATCCATTACCTTCGATTTGACTCGAATCTCGGTTGTTTTCCCGTTATTTTCAAGGAAATCCCCTCCAGCCCCACCCCTATCATGCCTACAAACAACATCGGTAGAAATACTATCAACGTCAATGGTCCCGGCATTTATTTATTCCACGCTAATATCGATGATTTAACATGTTAGAAAATTTCCATCCCATCCACTGCCGCCCATTGGGGCTAAATGGCCAATTTGATGCTATAATTGAACTGGACGACATCCATATCCTTGGATTTGACTCCAATCTCGGTTGTATTCGCGTTATTTTATTGCAGCGTTCCTCCACCCAACACCTAAAAGTGCTCTACTGATAATACCGACCCGCTTCTGGGGGTGGTAGACGCGTCTCAGCCCAACAGTCGGTAGAAACACTATCAATATCTGTGACCCCTAAAAATATTTATCCGACGGAAATAAAGACTGTTTTAGCGTGTTTAAATATTTCAACCCCCGTCCGCCCCCGCTTCTGGAGTTGGTAGACGCGTCTCACCCCGACAGTGTTTGTTTCCTGGTCGCAAAGAACACGTGTACGAAATTTGGTGAAATTTTCTCCAGCTGTGTAGATTTGTATAACGAACATACAAATATACAAATATACAAACATACAAATATACAAATATACAAACATACATACATACATACACTCATTTTTATTTATAAAATTAAACGTCGTTATTAATGGAAACAGCATCGATAAAATAGTATGAACAACACCACCCCTAAATATGCTACTTTCCCGTGGTGGAAAGGGTTGAATTTTTACTCATATCACATCGGTATAAACACTATAAATCTAGTTTACCCATAAACACATAACATTTTGGCAATTTTAGAATAATAGACAATTCTCACCCCCAGCCCTAAGCAAGCTCACCGCTAATGTCTAAAGGGATTTATATTTTCAACAAAATCCGTTGAAATAGTATCCACGTAATTCTCCTCCAAGAACGCGCAAGAACTGACAATTTATCTCCCCTTCCAACCCCCACCCTTTCGGGTTAAATGGGCAGTTAAAAATATTTATCCGAAGTAAACTCACTGACATCCATAACCTTCGATTTGACTCCAAACTCTGTTGTATTCGCGTTATTTTTCTGAAAAGCAACTCCACCCCAAACCCTAAGGGTGCCCTTTTCCCAGGGCGTAGGAGATGAATATTATATTCAGATAACATCGGTAGAAACACAATCAATGTCTTTGACCCCAAAAATATTTATCCAAATCCAATACCTGCTGTTTCAGCATGTTTAAGTATTTCAACCCCCGTCCACCCCCGCTTCTGGGGTTGGTAGACGCGTCTCACCCCGACAGTGTTATTTTCCTGGTCGCAAAGAACCCGTGTACGAAATTTGGTGAAATTTGCTCCAGTGGTAAAGATTTGTATTCTCCACCCCAAACGCTAGGGGTGCTCTTTCCCCAGGCTGTCGAGGTTGAAAATTATATTCTGATATCATCAGTGGAAAGACTATAAATATCTTTGACCCCTAAAAATATTTATCCGACTGAAATATCGACTGTTTTAGCATGTTCAAATATTTCCACCCCCGTCCACCCCCGCTTCAGGGGGTGGTAGGCGCGTCTCACTCCGACAGTGTTGTTTTCCTGGTCGCAAAGAACACGTGTACGAAATTTGGTGAAATTTGCTCCAGTGGTAAAGATTTGTATTCTCCACCCCAAACCCTAAGGGTGCCCTTTTCCCAGGGTGTAGGGGATGAAAATTATATTCTGAAAACATTGGTAGAAACTCCATAAATATGTTGGACCCCTAAAAATTATTATCCGACTAAAATATCGGCTGTTTTAGCATGTTCAAATATTTCCACCCCCGTCCACCCCCGCTTCTGGAGGTGGTAGGCGCATCTCACTCCAACAGTGTTGTTTTCCTGGTCGCACAGAACCCGTGTACGAAATTTGGTGAAATTTGCTCCAGCGGTGTAGATTTGTACTCTCCACCCCAAACGCTAGGGGTGTTCTTTCCCCAGGGTGTAGAGGTTGAAAATTATATTCAGATATCATCAGTGGAAAGACTATAAATATCTTTGACCCCTAAAAATATTTATCCGACTGAAATATCGACTGTTTTAGCATGTTCAAATATTTCCACCCCCGTCCACCCCCGCTTCTGTAGGTGGTAGGCGCGTCTCACCCCGACAGTGTTGTTTTCCTGGTCGCAAAGAACCCGTGTACGAAATTTGGTGAAATTTGCTCCAGCGGTGTAGATTTGTATTCTCCACCCCAAACGCTAGGGGTGCTCTTTCCCCAGGGTGTAGAGGTTGAAAATTATATTCAGATATCATCAGTGGAAAGACTATAAATATCTTGGAACCCTAAAAATATTTATCCGACTGAAATATCGACTGTTTTAGCATGTTCAAATATTTCCACCCCCGTCCACCCCCGCTTCTGGGGGTGGTAGGCGCGTCTCACCCCGACAGTGTTTGTTTCCTGGTCGCAAAGAACACGTGCACGAAATTTGGTGAAATTTTAACCAACGGTATAGATTTGTATTCTCCACCCCAAACGCTAGGGGTGCTCTTTCCCCAGGGTGTAGGGGATGAAAATTATATTCAGAAAACATCGGTAGAAACACCATCAATATCTTGGACCCCTAAAAATTATTATCCGACTAAAATATCGGCTGTTTTAGCATGTTTAAATATTTCAACCCCCGTGCACCCCCGCTTCTGGGGGTGGTAGACATGTCTCACCCCGACAGTGTTTGTTTCCTGGTCGTAAAGAACACGTGTACGAAATTTGGTGAAATTTGCTCTACCGGTGTAGATTTGTATAACGAACATACAAACATACAAACAAACATACAAACAAACATACAAACAAACAAACATACAAACATACAAACATACATACACTCTTTTTTATTTATAAGATTAACATACGTTTGGAGATTAATAGTGTACATTATAAAAATTACTTTAAATTAATGACTAACTGTGGTTTTGACGTTGAAAGTAGGGGTTTGTTACCAAAAGAAACCTAAATAGTCCATCTCCAGACCTGAGACTTATAATCACTATCTAAACTCTCGATTTCAACAGTAACGAAATTTAAGTAGTTAAATAGCTTTTTCTCACAATGACATAAACGGACAGTCTTTATATGTAATGGCATCAGAATATTTCCTCCGTATGCACAACGATGAGTATTAGTTGTAACATGAATTTCGGTTCTGAAGTCTAATTTACGTCTTATAGAATTCACGTTCATTATTTTTATTCAATATATTTAATAAATATATAATCAAACCAACGTAAAAAAATATCTGAAATAAAAATTTCAGACCATTTAAAAATGCTTCATAATATAAATGAAGATTCTCTTTCAGAGAGCCTAAGCCGTTTATAGACCTTACTCGGCTTTAACCGTGCTACTGCGAAATTTTCAGAGGACCATGTCGTACGTTGCTGTTCCTGACTGGCTAAGCTGGTAGCGGATATAACGCCAGTCTTTTGTTGCCTTCAGGTGGCAGGAAAGTGAGTGTTGTGAACCGGGGATATAAATATATAGCAGGCCACCCCCCACCTTACTCTTATCAAACACTCCCCACCAACCGCCTGCTCCATCATCTATCGCTTCCAAATTCACCAAAATTTTGTGGAAATGAGAAATTTAAGTCTGATTCAAAATAATGAATAAGAAAGAGCCAATTCAGACAATATATATATATATATATATATATATATATATATATATATTGTAATACCAATTAAAGAGGCTATTAATTGTTTTTAATATAATTTAATTGTTGGCGGTACGGGTGCTTAAAGACGACAATCAAGGCGGGTTTTTCTTTGTTAACAATCGAGACTGGAAACCGCGCGCGGAGAGAACTCAGTATGCTTCGAGAACTGCGACATAGCAGTTCGGTCCACATAGAGAAATAAAAACAGTAAAAGTCGGCGGATCCAAAATTATGAATAGGGCTATCTAGGAATTCCAACGGCGAGATATAATAGTTTACATAAAACGCAAATAAACAGTTTTGACGGAGAGACTTATAAAATCGCAGTTTGGAAGCAGAAGCTTTGCTTCACAAACTGAACTAATTACTGCATAGAGAGACTTTGAGGAGACCTACGTCCGGCAACTGGCTGAGAGTCGGATAATCCCGGTTCCAGGATAGCAGAGATCCAGAGCAACTTCCGTGTGTTCAAAATCTAATGAGTATAATCAGTGTATAATGGCCTGTTTAGTGTGTGTTGACTTCGAGCTACAAGATTCCGAACTGGTACCAGAAGCACTGTCGTGAGTACAAAACAATTATTAATGACTGTAAACGATAATTAAAGGGTATAGTCAGATTTCGTTCGCGTTTTTCTTTTCATTAGTTTTCTTTTACTTTATTATATTTAATATTGTATTCCGTTAACTTCAATAAGTTTGGACTGTTAATATTTTAGTTCATTGTATTATTTCTTCCTATCAAATCCAGTGGTGACCCTCAGATAATGAGAAATTCAACGTAATTGATTGTAAAATTATACAGCTATATTTTCTTATATATTATTATTAATCGCCACGAATTAATAAAATAAAAATTGAAATATTTGTTTGTTAAATTGATGGAATTTGGCGTGCAAAGCAGGGCTCATAATGTGTAATTATCAACAATAAATTTTTAAATCCAAAATAATTTTGTTAATTATTCCTATTATATAAAGACCACACAACGTTTGTGGGATCCTTGTACCTTTTGCCAGGTGCGAAGTCTTCTTCGCCTAGAGCTACACAACACTTGTCAGTTGTTAAAACTCAAATGTGCCGAAAACGCAACGACAATGGGACAGCCGAAGGATTAGGGTAACAAACATCTCAAGCCAAATTTTTTCTCGTTACTCCCTTATTACAAATTTCTACATTCCAAATGAATCCAAATATTCAAAGAATATCAAATATCCATCATTTAAAGATCCACTAATACCCTTTCCTACTTGATTATAAACCACAAGGACCCACTTCACACCTACAGCAAACATTGTGTTGTTTACAAAATCTCTTGCTCTAATTGTAATTACTGCTACATAGGGCAAACCAAACGTTCCCTTAAAACGCGTATGAAGGAACATATATCTAATATCAAAGTTCCCTTCCTTAAGAAATTTGTCGTATCCAAACATATAATCAATTCTAAAATTACATTTGATTGGCAAAATGCAAAGACTTTATACATTGACACCAAGTACAATTCCAGACTCATTCAAGAGATGTTTTACATTAAATCAAACATCACAGCTATTAATATATAAACAGGTTCAATGAAACTCAATAATTGCTATTATCCCTTATTATTACGCTGAACCTTCTGTTTTCCTATTGTCATTGCTCCCTTATTGTTACGCTAACCCTTCGGCTCTCCTCCCATTGTCGTTGCGTTTTCGTCGCTTTTGAGTTTTAACAATTGACAAGTGCAGTTGTGTCGCTCTAGGCTCTTCTTCGCACCTGACGAAAGGCACAACGATCCCAGAAACTTTGTGTGGCATTTATATTATCACTTTTTTATATATTATCTTTTTTTGTCTGAATTGGCTATCTTTCTTATTCAAAATTTTGCGTAACCAACACTGTTTCGGAAATTGAATTTTACCACATCCCCAAAAAAATTTGTGTTAGTGACGTAACAAGTAAACAGCTCACAGATCATTTTACTTGTCCAAAGTCTATTTCCTACCATTGGTATCTATATGATGTAACTAAACGACGAATTTACTAGGAAAACATATCCAGTACTTGGGGGCGATCTGTAAACGCCAACTTTTCCTATTTTGACTACAAAATAAACAAGAGTATCTGTCCGCAACAATAATCCACAATTTGACCATAATCGTATAATATTTTACTAAATAATTTTGAAATTTTAAAATTACAAAATATTGAGAAAATATTAATTTTTCTAACGTATGTTATACATATGAATTATATACTAACAGCGAAACTCGGATTCTAAAATTTGGTTTATACACATTCTCTGTAACAATTTTAAACTGACTGATCACAAAACGTTTTTACGCGCATTACATACATTTTAATTGCCCTGCCATTCAACGAGGCAATGCGATAGATAAATACAGCTAGAAAATCAGTTCGGAATACTGATATTCAGAATACAGATTTAAATTTTAACAATTCTGTATTGATACTAAGAGTGAATGTCGAATTTTCTGTTCATTAAGATAAAGAAAGAGTCCGACGTATAGTCGTTTAGAAGATTTATTTTAAGATACCTCTTGAACGTACTTTCATCGACATCGCTTTTCATTCTGTGATTTTGGTACAGTCAAGAAAGTTGAACTAAACCGTTGAAACTTGTCAGTGAAACAGCGTTCTTTGAAGTCCAAATAATTTCCATTTCGACTCGTCGTCTATAAATAATACAGATGCTAAATTTGTACTTTTCAAAGTGTGTTTTGGAAGTCATATCGGGTGGTTTCCTTGATGTATCATTTAATTTGAATGATGAGGAACTAAGCGCTTTAAAATGGAACTGATTCATTAAGAAAGTATTCGAGCTATACAGAAAAAGGGAGAGAAATTTTTTGATTACAAGAAGGCCGACAGAAGTAGTGGGAATAATTTATTTTAATGATTTTTCACATTATACAGTCTGTTGCTCATTATGAAACCGGTAATCAATGAGCTGAGGAGCGAAATTCAGCGTACTAAATCGATTATAATTTTACTTCTCCAGTTTGTTATCATACAATATACAGCCAGATGAAATCTCTACCGGTTGAAGTTAACTTATCAAAGAAAATCGTTGCGCTGCGTATTTTTCAAGGAAAGTGGACTTCGTTCTGTGACGTGAATATGTAGTAACTTCAAAGCAATATAGGTTTTCTAAGGCTTCCAAAACCAACACAATGATCTATTTACGTGAGAAGATCCAAATATAAGTTGTAGCGCGATAGTTTTATTATTGATATATATTTTTTTATTTTAAAATAATTAGATATTAACAAGGGTTGAGAGCTTGGTAAGTTGGAATTTGAGCAGGCGCCGCCGATGCGGGGAGATAATCCCTTCAGTCTGGAATTGCACTCGTAGGATGTTGACCCTCGGAAGTTACCTGGGCTGTCGCACCGTGGGAAACGTCTCTCTGAAAATCCCAGAAATTTGAATTAACACGTGACTGCCTTAACCAATGACATTTCTTGGTTCAGGAAAGATCGATCAAAAGATGATCGAGACGATCGATTTTTCACATCTCGCGAGGGGGATGAAAAGAAAAGTATTGGCACTGATGGACAAACCATCGCCAGCGACAGACGTACAGCCCCAAACTTGCAGTTTCCAGAGGACTAGGAGAGATCGAGGGTGCCACACGATCACGGCCAGACATCAGCGCAAGGTAACTTCCAAGTGTCTCAATCCTTGACGCGCCTGGGGGAATTACCGTAGACCACGTTTATCTTGGGATTAAGGTATCAGATTATTTGCCCGGCTAAATGAACACTGTATTTTGTATTATAATTTTAATTGTCCATGTTCAGTTAAATGATTATTAAATTCTGTAAAATATCCTCTTAATTCATCATTTAAAAAAACCTACCAGTACAAAGTGGACTAATTCTTTCTTCCTGCGCAAAGACTAAGACGTTGCCAAATGTCCAGAGCAAGTCTTGGGGCTGAATATCGATGAATGTGGCATAATCAAAACGACTTCGCCTACTGTATAGTTCGGCATTATCATTTACCGTAAGATCGTCCAATCTGTTTTCAGACGAACGATATCTGTTAATGTATAGTAAGTCACGTCGTAATACATCGAATTTTTCAACGAGCCTATCATATACCAGCCTGAAGAACTCAAGCCGAGCCGATATCCCCCCCCCCCCACTCCCACACACACACACTTCCCATACATGTGGTGATTCGCCTGTGAAGTGATAATTTTTTCATGTGGCCTCATTTGGCGGGTCCAATGCCGGCGGCAACCAATCACACCTGGCGTCTGTGCTATGAGACGTGTCACAGTCCCGCTCCACGGCTCCACGTCGCGAATTCCCATTCGCATAAAATGTATTCCCCTGGCGCACGCTGCGGTGGATCGCTGTCATAAAAATACATAAAAACTCACAAGCTGGAGAAACAAGTTGTTCGCTCACGGCAAACGGGACGCGACGTATTTTTCGACGTCGTAAAAGAAAAAAAACTGTTTCCCTGTTTATTAGTTTTGGGAAGAAAGTTATTCCCTCTGATGTGTACCGTAGATATACATATCCCATTTGAGCCTGGCAAATACGTGTTTTTTTTATAAAATAAAAAATAAATTGCTATCCCAAGAACTTGTAATATATTTCTGGCGTAACAACTGGTTCGGCCTTAAATTCAAACTCGTATTGACAATTGGTGAGTATATTTCAGTTACTTTTACAAGGATAATTAATTTTCAAATACTTTTGATAATCCATGACATGATGGAATTACTGACGAACTATTACCTTTATATATAGTTTGCAATTAAAAAAATAATTAACTTCAGCCTTGACTTCTCAAGCAATGTTCTAGTGTACGTGCACGTCACTGATGACGTCATGCGATGTACGGACGCGCTTGTACGAGTGTGGGAGTGCTTTCTACCCTGTTAAGTGAGTCTGAGGACGCGCTTTCCACGCTTTGCTTAGAATCATTCCACTTTTGCGGTTTGTTAAGTCACTCGCCACCTTAATTTAAAAAGCTTCTCACCGTATACTGCTTCATCGTGGTAGCAGAGACGTTCGTCGCCGAAACGTTGCGCACAATAAATGCACTCACTCGTCTAATTTCCTCAGAATATTTATTGCAAAAATTAAGGTTGTGTTATATAGGGCTACAGTGGGTAAAACATGACTAAATGTAAAAAAGAGTTCTTGTAAGCGCAAGTGTAAAGGCGCGGATGTAATACGAGAATCCATTTAGTATTTTATTCTCTTTAAATACATGGTGTAATAAAACCTCGAGAACAAAATTTCTTGAGGATAATTCCTCATATTGAGATAAGAACAAAGTGTACTACAACATGGGTCTGAAAATTCATAATTACAGATTTATCAGAACTTTTACGAATATTAGTGCATGACAACATGAATTTTTATCTGAAAACTTAATCTTAAATCCCCTGGAGTTTTATCTTTGGGGACTTCTCTAGACTCTTTCACCATCAGCGGATTCTCCGTGCACGCACTGTGGCAGCCTGTCAGACAGTACGTACTGAACCAGGAATTTGTGATCATGTTCTAAATTAAATACAAAGAAGAGCTGCTGCCTGTCAAAAGGTGGAGCACTTTGAACATTTAATTTGAAACGTGAACAGAGCGCTCCAACTAGTTAGTTGAACTTTATACAAACCGATCAGATACGGAAGTTCGGGTCACTCTATAATTATGCATTTCCGGACCGATGTTGTAAAACAGTTTTTCTTCTCTCATATTAGGAATCCATTCCTGATACTTTTTCCGTCGAGTTGTGATATATATAGAATGTAACAAAACTCGACAGCTACATATATATATTGTATTAATCACCTGGATAGGGTTAAATTAAATGAATCAATTAACAAAAAAAATTAAAATTTGAATAATTAGCCACACGTTGAAGACGTCGAATATAATGATTATAATGGTTGTCTTTAAGTCATATGAATAATTAAAAACATTTACTAAGCTTTAAAAGAAATTCATTATTGTTGATAATAAATTTTACGATGTACAAGGCCTATTTTTCACGCCGAATTCCATACAGTTAAAACAAATACTTTAATTTTCATTTATTAATTCGTGGCATTTTTGAACATACAGTTCTTATACCATTACAATCAAATTCGTCGAATCTCTTATCTCAGGGCCATAACTGGGTTTGATAATTAGAACAAAATCAACGTATAAACTGACAATTAACAATTCAAAATATAAAAAGTTAATCTAAAACAATATGAAAATAAATGAAAAGAAAGCTGAACGAAATAAAAACTGAAAGACATCTGACTATACATGTTTAATTATCGATTACAAAATTTGTATAAAAGTATTGTTACTCACGGACCGTCTGTCTGGTACTAGATCTCTCCCTTGTATCTTGAAAACTACCACACTAAAAAGCCATTTTTTACTCAGACTCTACACTTCATTGGAAATTTTAATACACACGATTAAAATACTCGTCCTCTGCTATGTGGAACCTCAGATGAGCCGCTCCCTTTGGTCTTCTAGAGAATGCCGGTCCCCTCTATGCGATAATCCCGTCGACTTTTAACTGTTTCATTTCTCGTACGGCACTATTCATAGCCGATTCCAGACTTATCTTTACTGCTCCGATTCTCGCCGTTGACTGACTTTCTCCAAGCGCATACTCAGTTTTCCCCGCGCGGTCTCCACTGTTGAACAAAGGAAAAACCCGCCTTCATTGTCGCCTTTAAGCATTCGTACCGCTAACAATTTAATTATATTAAAACAATTAATGGCCTGTTTAATTGGCATTACAATATATATATATATATATATGTCTCTCACCATCTAGTTGCTCTCCACAGCTGAATATATAAGCACGAGGCTCTTAATTAATCTAATTGATTCTCTATTCTGAGAACTCCTTCAAAGTTTGTTTCCAAACTTGATTACTCAAAACATAATTTACACTGAAGCCGTTTGCGATTTTATGAAAAAAAATTAAAATTACAAGAAGCCTGTGATTATTTTCAAGAAACAGTGACACCATTCATTTTTTGGATATTAATATTCTATAGTCACGTATTTGTAACACCCTTCAAATAATCCCGAAATTGTAACACCTTGGCGGTGCGAATATATCTATTAATATGACTGGAGAACTTTATAGGCATGGGTTATAGTTTGGCATTCTTTGTTTCACGTATTAATCAACAATTCCTTATTTTCTATTTCTTTCTGACTTCACATTATGTCAACAAGTGTTGATTTCTAATCTTATATCATTCAGTCCGAGATATTGTATTCCAGAGGCCTTTCATTCTTCTCCATTTGTTTCACCAATAATTGACAGTACGATGCTTTCAAATATTATTTCCATTAATATTTGTTTCGCTTTTGTCGCTTATGGTTGATGAAATAAATGTCCAAAATTCAGCCACGTAATCAAATATTGATTTAAATACTTCACTATTTCAATTTCTCTACACATTTGTTTGTATTCCAAGTAGCATACACTCATTTAAATTTGCAGTATTTAATATTCCGACATGTCAATAATTTCTTGTAGACATTTATAGTAATTTAACTGTTCTAATGGGAGAAATTATTAAAATTGAATAAATATTTGCATTTACGTAATCCATGTTTGACGTCGCTTACGTTGAAGAATTCTCATGGCCAAATATCTCATAACACGTTTTCCTATTCTCTGATTAATTGTGGAAGGTTTGAAAATCATTAACAGCTTATCGACTATCCAACGTCTCTCATAGATGAATGGACCAAAATGATGCCCACAAATTTACCAGTGTCTGCTTGTTCTATAGCTCTTTTGCGCCATTGTTAATTTATGAATGATGTCTTACACTGCTAGTTTACAATGGTCACCGGACCATGATATTTTACCACTGGTCCACAAAATCACATGATTACCCAGAATTCGTGGATCTGAAAGCGTTCCGCAACTGAGAAAAGTCTTCCATCCAATATCAATTTTGCCATCTAGTTTCTTCCTTTCACTCACTGAGCATAAAAATCTTGGGTTTACGATTGTATTTTTCAGACCGAGTCTTCGATTCCTCCAATAGCCACAGGATTATACAGTCACAAAACAGGTTTCTTGCTGAATTCCACAGGCTATCTCCGTGCTTTCCTCGCTAATATTTGTTAGTGAATGCAATAAATTCTAGTAAATTAATTTACCTTTGTATCGCGCTTCAATGTATTCACTGTATTTTATGGTTATAGTAAGTTTTGGAACCTCGTTTCTAGCTGAGAATAGTAAATTATCAAGAAAGACTGTTTTGGTGCGTATCATATGGTTTATACCGGTACGACCAATCTTCTATCTACTAATAAATAAATTAGAGAATGTTTGTGTGTATGTATGTGTGTGTGTTCCGCAAACAAATATAAACCCTTCGTATACGTATTCCCGTTGACCATGAAACATACACTTCTGGGTAAGACACGTCTAAAATCCCCAAAAGCAGCTGTCGAAATTTTCAAAAATGCTCAAACGGCCGATATTCGTCAAATTTATATTTTTCGTAATCAAGGGGATTGATAGGACTCTATGGATGTTTTCTGTGTATAATTAAAACCTCTTTCGGCCTGGGAAAGGAGCACGCATAGGGGTGGGGTTGGAGTGGCGTTACAAGAAAATAATACAACCGAGATTTTAGTCAAATCCGGGGTTATGGATGTAACTGAGTTTCATTATGACATTCAACTTGTCGTTTAACCCCTATGGGGTGGATGTGAATAGAAATTTTTAAGCATGCAAACACGGCCGATATTTGCGTTGAAAAACTATTTTCCTGGTTTAATGTAATTGACAGTTTTTCTCCCAAAGTTGTTTGTGTATAATTTCTACACATTTTCAGCATTGAAGGGGAACACCCTTAGTGGTGGGCATGGAGGAGTATTACATAAAAATAACGCAAAAACAATAGATATTCGAGTCAAATCCGGGCTTATGGATCTCGATGAGTTTCATTCTGACAACCAGGGCAACGCCTAGCACTCAGCTAGTTACAGAATAAATTTTTGGTATTCTTAGGTTGTGCAAAATATGAATAGGTTATCTTATAGAACGTATATGTTATTGGGTAAAGTTGAAATGAGGTTGGCAAAAATTGACTCAGAGACAGGGAAAAGAGCTTTGTTTTGTGTATTGTTCAAAAATACTACTTTGCCTTGAATTAATTTATAACAATTAAATTTGTAGCACAATACAGGAAGTAAAACTAAAAGATATCGGAACTAATACTTTATTAATACATTAATATTGGATCTAATCATACTGCAAAAAATTTCAAACAATTAGGAATGTTATTAAAATTTATATTTTGGAAAAAAGTATTATCCGAGTGCAATGAAAGGTAGGGAAATGAAATACCGTGAAATTAGTATTTTATATATTTATCAAAAAGTTTTATATAATTTAATGCCAATTAATTAGGCCCTTAATTGTTCCGACGTAAAATTTGAATTGTTTGAGAAATCCATTATAGCGGTCTGATCGAACAAAGCAAAAATGAGAGAAGCGAGCTCACTTTGGTTTGTCGAATAGTAAAAAATGGCGTATGTGCGCTAAAACTCGTGAGAACTAGTCAGTTTGCGGAAAAACATCGTGAGGAGCAGAATAAGTAATACAACTGTTAGTTAGCGGAGAAAGATTGTTAGAAGCTGTTGGCGGAAAGACATTATAAAGAGCAGAACAAGAAATATAATTTGAGCAGGGACTAGACATCGTCAATGGATAACTTGTTAAAGTTGTAAATTAATACGAAGAAAAAATTCACGCCGCAAGTATTGCAGCGTAAATAATTGTAAAGTAAGAGCAGTTTAAGTCTACAGCCAGGAGCTAAAGAAAAGTTAGTTCGCTCCGAAAGAATAAATAGTTAAAATAAATCGTCAAGGAGATACGTTGCAGTTTACGTCCAATTCAGTAAAAGATTAATAAACGCTACGAATCATAGGGTTCCGGTAAGGCGAGCAGACATCAGATAGCTGACATTCAGGAGGATCATCCGAGTTCCTGTGAGCCTATCAATTTTGACTTCAATAGTGTAAAATCTGTGAGTTGATGTTTAGAATCAGTGTATAATTTTGCAATAGTGTACTTCCGAAACCAAAAAGAATGCTGGTACCAGCTGGACAGGTGTAAGTAACAAAACCAAAACTAATGATTAATTGTAAATCAGAGTTAATTTCTTTACTTTTAAATTTCTTTTATTCTAGCGACATATTGTTTAGGTTAGTTGTAAACTGTTTGTTAATGAGATTTTTAAATAAATTTGTTGTGCCCATTATCAAACTCAGTGAAGACCCTGAGAAATAAATATTTTAAATTGTAATTGTTTTTGAGTTAGAAGCTACAAAGTAAAAATAAATAATTTTGTATATTAAATTTTATGAATTCTTTTATTTAATTAAACACAACCTGTTGTTTATTGCAATATATATGTACTTAATAGGGAAGTGTAATGGACACTGAGCTTTGTACAATCTTAAAATTAAAATATATTAATTCTCATATATTCAATTGAACAACGTAAAATAATTCGGCTCATATTTTACTGCTCCTCTGGCTTTGCTACAGGCAGTATTTACTTCCGAAGCGCAAACATCTCTGTCAAACCCAAACCGGCGCCTCTGCCTTCCCACACACACACACACACACACACACACACACACTCCAAAACACCAGTACATATATTGGTGCAAAGGTGTTTACCGCCTCCGTTACCCTTTCAGCCGGCTCCTCTCAGGCGTGCAGAGAAAATTAGGTACTCTAAGGAGGGAGAGGGCCCACCGCAGCCCTTAATAGGGAGCTGCCGAGAAATACAGTTTGTCGATGGCCGCTAGGGAAATACTGGATATCGGTGCGGATAGGTGGAAATGGCGAGAACCTAATTACCCGGACTGTCGATGGGGGGTTCAGATGCTCTGAGCACAGGGAACTGTTTGCTCCGCCAGTTGAGTTTCCTCCCTTATTACAAATATAATGGTTGATTTTTAACGAAAAGATAACCACGACTGAATAAACACAATTTTTGGAGTTCGATGCTCATAAAATTTGTGTGTAAACGGCGTGAGAATTATTTGATTATATATTCTTAATTCATTTATATCAAACATAGAGTTTACAAAAGAAATGTCCACGAATTCATCCTGTAATCATGAAAGCTAGAGAAATAATGAGTTACGTTTGCGAGAGCATTCTTTAATATTTACATATAAAAAAACTGAATTACAAAAAAAAAACGTACTGTTCTGTAATTTCCCAAAAGGACTTAACAGCTTCAATAAATAAGAATATCGAAAAGTGACATTATTTTAAATTTACCAACAATGTTTTGAAAAACGTGTTTTAGTTTTGGTTATAAAATTATATATATAGTATATTGTAGTAATTGGTAATAAAGACATTGTTCTAATTGAAAAGTTGAATTGTAGAGGACTCATTATTAGTGGATATAGAGCGGACGCCGCAACAAACCGGCAAGGCAAAGAAAACATTGTTGATGAGTCGAGAAGGTTCTACGCGCTCAAAACTTGCGAGACGAACTAACAGTCAGGAAATATCCAATCGGGCAGTAATCAGCAAGGAGAAAAGACCAAAATTCCAAGTCATGAAAATTTGAACAGTACAGTCGGGCAGCAGACAGCGAATAGACCAGACGAAAAGTTTTACAGTCGGCAGTCAGAACGAAAGAATGTGGTCCAGTCACAAACATGTTTTCAAATATTAAAAAGTAAAGCAATATTCAGTCGGGAAGGAGACAGAGCAACTAGTTGCAGTAAAGGATCGAGAACCAACCAATTTGTGTTAAACCAACTAAAAAACAACGCCAATTAGAGCCTGTGAACATTTAGAGTCTGTGAGAACTTAGAATCAGTGATGTCCCCAAAATTGTGCACGAAAAACTAAAAAATGAGACCTGGGCGGCCGTAAGTAGAGAAAAACTTTAAAATCATTTGTAAACCGTGTTTAAAAGATAAAAGTCAGATCGTTCTTTAATTATTTAATTATCGATAAAATGAGATTGTTAATTCTTGATAAAATTAAAATTGTTAAATTCACTCTTTAGTATTATTTCTTCCGCAACAAATTTCGTCTATGTTCAGACGCATTGATTTCCATAAAAAGTAAATGAAATTTTGATTATATAAATTCTGCCATTTATCAAACCCAGTTCAAGACCCTGAGATCCCAAATATTTTGTGTATTTTATACTTGTTTTAAAATTGATAATAAATCTTGTTTAATAATTTTAACTTAAGTTCTTTCATTTAGAAACGCCACACATTATATTAAATTTAATTATTACAATATATTGTGACGGGTAAAGAAAGAGTAAAATAATCAGACAAAAATAAATAGAACTAAATTAAAAGATAAAGTTAATACCACACAAAATTTTTGCAATTATAGTTGCTTTTGAAATGTGATTAAACATCGTAAAAAGCACAAGAACGTACGATATACCTCACAATCTAGGCGGAAAACTAAAAAAAAATTAAAATAGAAAAAAATCAAGTTTCAAAAATATAAATATTTTAAAATTGTATTTAATTTATTTTTTCGCTCTCAGACAGGTGAATTAGTCAGCCAATCACAATTTCTGATGTTTCATTTTGCATCCCCGCTTACAAATCCCTTCCTATGCTATTAAAGAGAAGTTGCCACCATGCTGCCTGTTACTAAAAAAAACTCTGTAAGAGTTGGCTGGCGAACCGGCCCGTGAGAGCTGTTTTCTCACCGGCAGAACCTTTCTGGAGAGACGGAGAGGGCTACCTTTGGGGATGCCTTTCCCTCTCTCCGTTTTTGAACTGTTCCCACAAGTCGAGTCACCTCGGCCTGTATTAAGAGGCGTATGTTGCAGGTTGCAGAATAAGTTGTTTCCAATTCCCATTGGAACAGTCGGCCAGCTGCCTCCTAAACTGCTCGTTGTACGATGATGGAAATTCTGCGACCCCACAGTAAGCCCTTCTTCCATCATCGGAAGGGCGTGGGAAAAGTATCAAGAGCCCGGCGTATTAGGCGAATGCCAGGTAGAATCCGCAAACTACAGCCTGGGGAGCCATATTTCCATTTATATGCTTTTAAAGCGGAGTTTCTACCTCGTAGATTACTGTCATGTAACCTGTTACTCTAAAATAAAAGATAAATAGATAAGGAAAAGGTCCTGGGAAACTATTTTGGTACAAGTGCACAAGCGCCATATATTGTTACAGATGTAACATAATGTTAAAAATTTTTAATAAAATGACCACCGAGCCAAAAATTACAAATTGAATTTGAAACTGTGATACAAATATATTTTAAAGGAGTATTAACTAGTTGACGAATACCGTATAACTATTTTTATATTACATACCCATTTCCGTTGTTGCAATATTCAGCAAACATCATAGCCCTTCTAACCACGCCGCCATTACAATTAGAAATGCTATGTGGTACTTGTTCAATTAAATTTTTTCGTTAATTCAGTGAAAGATATGGTCATCGACAGTTTTTCTGTTTAATTTTCTGTCTGGACTCATTTCAGAGGAATATGTGTGATAAATAGAACAATTGTTAGAGTTAGTGCAAGTTGATTGGAAGCCTGCAAGAGGATTTCTCGCAGGTGAACCTTCCCAGAGAGCTCTGGCGGGGGCTACCTTTGGGGATGCTCTCACATCTCTCTGGTTTTTTTTGAACTAAGGTTCCCACATGCCGAGGCACCTCGGTCTGTTTTGAGAGGTGTATGTTCCGGGGTCGCAGACCTTGGGCATACGGCAAGAGTTATCCGCTATTCCTATTGGAATAGTCGGCCAGCTGCCCCCTAAACAGGCCAAGGCATGGCGAGGGGTGAGCTGCGTCCCCACAGCAAACTCCTCTCCCGTCATCGGAAGGGCGTGGGACAAGTACCCAATGCCCGACCTACCCGATGCAGGTTTTTCTAGGGTTTTCCATGCATTTCTTTAGGCGAATGCCGGGTAGTATCCTTAAACCATAGCCCGGGGGCCCTAGTAGCCCTTGGCTACCTTCCTCTACCCTTCCGCATCCCCCCTTTCTAATCCCTTCCTATGCTATTAAAGGGGAGTTGCCCAATGTGGATCACCCTCATGTAGCCTGTTGCCCTAAAAAAAAAGTTAGCGCAAGCAGTTTTTTGTGTAAGCTTTTCTTTCTTACCGAGATTTTTGGTCTTTTTTTGTATCCAATCTATGGCAATGTACAGCTTCATATCGCAAACATGGCACAAATATTCTACATAAACATAATTATAAATGGATTTCCGTATTTGACATTTTACTGGAATTTTAAAATTGAAAGTATCTACGAATATTCAGTTCTTTCGTGCTACTCGGGAAATAGGCATCCTTTTTCCGGCCAAATTAGGAATCTTTTACGTTCGTGAGGATTGTATATTTGCATTCGACATGATACTATCATAAAATTCAGATTCTAAATCGAGAGTCTCTATCTTGATTTGTCTAGTGATAACTAATGATGTAATTAATAGACGCATGGGAAATTAATCGTATCGGTATGACAGCCATACCCCATAAATGTGTGTGGATCATGTACTGGAAAACAAAGCGGTCATGACCCAACCAGATCTCGTCCTCGAAATCTCTTCCCGGCAGCAATAGCCGCTCAAATTGGCGGAACCAGATTAGGTGCGCGTGATCGGAATTGCTCCCACGTCCGGGATACAGATCTTCCCGCCCTATCGCCAGAGAAGTTTATGACCGGGCATAAACAAGGCGAGCAACACACTTCCGACATTCGAAAACAGCGACTATTTCCTAACTTGCTCGACAATTTGTTTCCCAAAACAAAACTGATTGAATTTAACACAAACAGTTGATTTAATAGGGACGGTAGGCGAAAACCGACGAGAAATTTCTATTCCGACCAATATTTTTGAAAAAAGCATAATCAATTAGTATATTACTATTTGATATGTATTATTGATCTATGAAAAATAATGAAGCATATTCTGACAAAATATCGCACTCTCATGTGCAAGTCATTAAAATAAATTACTTATGTATTATGAAGACACTTTATTCAAGGCTTCGAAAAAGGGAAAATACATCTCCATTTTTATTGTGAACGACAATATTGTAAATAACTTTCCAGGTGATACATAACTTCCGTTAACAAAATATTAATTTAGTCTCGGATTTTATGTATCTATTTCAAGAGTACGGTAGAGCGTTCTATTTTTCCTGACAAGTACACAAGCTAGACAAAAAGAACATTACGACTCAGGACCATATGGGTAAAGGGTAAGAATCACATGGCGGGAAAAGATTCGTCGAGCTGTTTGGAGAAGTGATGGGCGACGTTTTTCCTGAGGTGGGAGAACGCGTTATACAAACGAGATGCTTCTTGTTTACCTCATTCGAATTTTTATTTTATGTAAAATATCTTATGAGTACTTGGAGATCACATTATTTAGAGAAACTGGGACAGTATTTTGTGTGTCATAGTTCGTACGGAGAAAAAGTTGCATGTACGACAGTTGAATAGACTTTTAAAAAAACTTCTTGAATGGATGAACGCCGAAACTTTGTATTTTCTGAAGGCAGCCATGAACCGGAAAATTTTCTGCAACAATGTCGAGGTAATGAGAGCAAACCTCACAATTTCCTTCAAATCGGAATCAATTGACGTTCTTTTAATATTTTACGTCACCGAGAATTTTGCCTAATATCAAATATATTTTATTTAGCAATTTTAAAACTTGTTAACATACTTTAGTAAACAAATAACGTGTTTGAAATATAAAATATTTTCGATGTGATGAATACTTTTTCCTTTTTTATTGGTTAAGTGGACTGCATATTAAACTTCCGGAAAAGAAAACCATTTTAGTCAAGTTTGTCTCTTTCCCTCCGTATCCGAACGTTCAGTGTCTGCGACAACGAAGTCACCAGGGCAAGTCACCTCAGAAATAAAAACGACTTTTCGTAGCGAAGGACACACAATCTCTAGTCTACGTGCTTTTCATAGCACCAACAACAAGAAAACTATTCTCCCCTAATATCAGGGAAAACTGCGGTTTAAATTGGAACGTTAAGAACGTCTTTGAAATATTTCATACTACAGAGGATGATCTCTGGAAAATTTCTCTTACTCACATGTATATAGTATTAATTATTAGATTAAGTATTCTCATAAAATGTATTCTAAGTCCGTCTAGTGGACCGATTGTCCATAAAAAATAATGGATTATATTTTGATGTTCACAAGTTTGGAGGTAATTACTGTGTTCTAATTCGTTTCCCATAACATTTTCCAACTTTGTTTTAATATTTCCTGATATTTTACTGTTCAAAAATAGAAAAATAAAATATAATGACATCAAATTGGAATGATTTGGAGTGATACATAATTTGCAAAACGCCAAGTTTTTCACTTACGAGTTGCAGCTTAGGAAAATTGATTGAAAACTGGCTTTTCCTTAATAGCTCCTCTTCCGAGACAAATAATTATTCACAAGTGAATTAATCTTCCGCGCGACTGACGTATTCGGTGACATCAACAATGGGAAATACAAGAAGTTTTGATCCCGATCTACGTCGATAAATTCTAGCAAAGATCCGTGTATAAAAGAAGACCCTGACTTAGTACTGAGTTAATATGTCATGTTATGAGAGAATATAAATTATTAAATTCATCCCTAGTTCTGATTTTTATGAGTAGAGAGAAAATAGTGTAAATTAGTAGAATACGTATCACAGGAAAAGTCTCATTTGACTTGAACGATCCGAGCTCGTTACAACAGTAAGAGCATCATATTAGTCGGCATACACAATGCTAGGTTGCCAACCTGAACAAAAATAATACACTAAGGTTACTGGAGACTCTTGGATCCAGTTATTGGTGTCCAGATATTTGTTTTTGTTGATTTGGTAATATAAAACTATCAATTAAATGTTCTCAATTGTATGAAATTATTATGCAAATATTATTAAATAAAATACAAATACAATAATAATAATATCTACCTAGGAGATAATAAATTTTATTACTTTTAAGTGTTTTCTCTAATCATTGTGTATTTATTTATTTGCGGATTAATTAATTGCTGATAAATGTATGCAATTATTATGCAAATATTATTAAATAAAATACAAATACAAATACAAATAATATCTATCAGGGAGGAAATAAATTTTATTATATTTTAATTATTACTTTTAAGTGTGTTGTCTCTAATCATTGTGTATTTATTATTTGCGGAGTAACTAATTTCTGATTATTTTTTGTTGTAGTATTAGTATCCGTATTAGTACTTGGGACTTTTACGGGATCGTGATGATATACAAAGATGTAAACAAGATAAGCGGAAAACGAGAGAAGAACGTAAATTCAGATTGTTGTACAAGTAAAAGGAAAGCAAAGTACTTTTAATGTATACGGTGAACACAAGTTTTAATATGGATCAGGTCTTCGTTACGTGCCGGAGTCCTCATGATTGCATGATTTGCATTTATCGACATCTCCAGAGACGGCGGAAAATTTTCGTTCTTAAATATCAGTAAAGGTTATGCATTATTCAGAAAGAATAAATAAAATGGAGTCGCAGGTCTTCTCTCGCTGGAAACAGGGGAGCAAGACAGCATTCTTGCCTGCGACAGATGTCTTCCAACTTTAAATCCTTTTTATTTCCTTTCCTTGCTTTAGAGATGCAATCAGCCAGAAAGGACTACACCTTTTATTTTAGCTTCGATTATCGTCACTATAAAAGGGATCTATACGTTTTAGAACGTCAGCAAAAGTCTCAGACTTTTATGTTAGCTGATGAATATTAAATATTTTTCTTTCAGCAATCTTGAAGATAAAGGTGACATTTTATATTTCAGTATCTGTTATACCTAGAATAGGGATTACTAATGCTTTGAAAAATGTGTCATGTGTATGAAGATAAATCCACCATTACATTATCCGCATTTGTGCCGTTTATAAAATTACATTACATACCTAGCATCAAATACTGCACATTTGTTGCCATCGATACCGTAATTGAAACTCACAAGCGGACAGACACAGTAGCCATTAAGTAATATTATTTTGCAAATCCAATCTCCTCTGTGTTATTGGTACTTGATCCTACAGATTTTTAAAATAAAACAGTTCAAATTGCACTATTTTACATTTCTTAATTTGACATGATTTAATTTTAAGATCCCTATATTAATTAAAACGTAAAATATATTTTTTAATAAAATAGGATCTCTCTCTAGCACAAATTAAAATAATATTATCAAATTATATGAGTTCATGTGAAATTCAAACGACAATTTAGTCACATTGTACCGAATTTAATCCCGTCTAAAATGGCTCCGGCTAAAAATGAATCTCCTGATATATTTCGAAAATATAAAAATACCAAAATTATGTTAAAGCAACGATTGCCAACGATTAATTTTCAACTTTAGAGACATGTCACAACCAGTTCAGGACCGATTATGGTTTTGTAGTCAAATATTGGCAGTGTTTAGATGCAACACCGTGGGCTAGCTGTCATCACGTAGAGGCTCGAAAGTGCACATAGCTCCCAGCAACTTTCACTGACCAGTGATCTGAAACTCCGGTCAGTGGCTAATGAAATGCTCTGTGACGCGTGCTTCTCTGTTGTACATGGCCAGGAAAAAAGGAACGTTTCACGCACTCCCCCAATCACTCATTCAAAATAAAATCTGACAATTAGGAGATTAGAATTGAAGAATCGCCAATAATTGTTATTGTGGAACAAATAATTAACAATTATAAGGAAAAAAACAACCAGCAGTTACAATACCTATTTTAAGTCGGTAATAAATAATAAATATATTTTACGGTAATAATTTATAATAAGTAACGATAAAATCATAGTATAATTGGCCGTTTAAATATTATTAATTATGAAAAAATATAACTTCCCACAGTGCTAAACGTTTTTATTGCCCATATATATCAAACCTGCCTCCTGATATCGTCAGAGATTCATGTTCCGGGGTCGCAAACCTTGGGCATGCCGTGAGAGTTATCAACTACTCTTTTTTGAACAGTCGGCCAGCTGCCTCCTTAACTAGTCGAGACATGGCGAAGGGAATGCTGCGTCCTCACAGCAAACGCCTCTCCCGCCATCAGAAGGGCGTGGGACAAGTACCTACTTCCCGACCTACCTGATGCAGATTTGCTGGATAGGATCCTTAAACTATAGTCCGAGGGCCCTAGAGAACGCTTGGATACCTTCCTCTACACTTCCGAATTCTCCATTTCAAATCCCTTCCTATGTTATTGAAGGTGATTTGGCACCATGTGGATTGCCCTCATGTAGCCTGTTCCTCTAAAAATATTAATCTGCCTACATGAGGCATTCATGTTCCGGAGTCGAAGACTCTAAGAGTTGTCTCTTATTGAAGCAATCGGCTATCTGCCTCCTAAACTATTCGAGGCACGGCGAAGGGAGTTATGCATACACACAGAAAACCCTTCTTCCTGTAATTGATGCAGGTTTTTCTAGAGTTTGTCCTGCAACACTTTTAGACGAATGCCGAGAAGGATCCTTAAACCATATCCCGGGGTTTCAAGTTAACCCTTGGCTACCTTACTTTCGCATGCACCCATTCAAATCGCTTCCTATGCTATTAAAAGGAGTTGCCATCACGTGGATCAGTACATTTAAAAAATCATTAATGTTGTTAAAATATTATAAAATTCATAACAAAATATTACAATGTAAATTTATATATTGAATTATCATTAAAGCTAATTAGTCATTTAACATTAATATATATTTGAGGACGTTTTAAATAAATTATTTACCTGCAAGTTACTTTTTTGGTGATGTTTACACATTGTCAATACAGAAAAATTGATTTTCGTTTGATTTATATAGTAGAAGGATATTATTATTTTATTTTGAATTTTAGGTAAGTAAACAGAAGAAAATCCTTTGACTGATCGGAAATATTTTCGTCAACTACGTATCGTCATAAGGAAAACATCAATTCTAAGTTTATGTTTGAATTACTACTCTCATATAAGAATATCTGATATAAAACCGCTATTTATATATTTCAAATTAATATTTAACAAAAATTTGTTTACATGCATTGCCCGAATTTTTTTCTCATTTATTTTTCTCTAAAATTAAATAGCACTATCTTGAAAAACAATACCAATATTATACGAACGTTTTATTTTGGAATATCAAATAAATTAAATTTATTTAGGTGAAATGTCAATTTTTTTAGGTTATATACATTAATCCTCCTAGAATTAATAACCGTGGAGAAAAATTCTCTGTAATTAAGTAAAATGTTTCATACTCACCGCTCTGTATAAATAACGGTAAGCGGTATTTGTATTAATCGGAGCAATAAAGATAAATGTCTTCCGAGTAGAAAACAATTCACGGTTTCTGTTTCAGCTTAAATAATTTTATACCGAAAATTCAACCTCCGACAAGCCTAAATTTAGTAGCAAAATACCTGTATTTTGTAGCTTGGAAAAACATAACTCGTAAAACCCACCTTCATATCGCCGCTTAATCCCGAGATTAAAGGGAGAGCCATGATGGAACTTCCTAGCTGAAAGTGCAGTCACGAGCATAATATAAAAAACGTGCTGTTCCCCTGTGCAACGTGGAAGATTAATAATTCATGTAATGTGAAGACTAAAAAAATGCTGAGCGATATTACTGTGAAAAAAATTTCTGCCTTTAAATTTATCAACGGAATTCTGTTTCACGCCATTTTATTGCAATAGGATTAAAATTTAAATCTTAAAAAAAAATCTCATGTGATTCAATTGCGAACGGTTTACAGCCAACACGTATGTGTATTGTAATCAATTGCTTTGAGGGAGATTAAAAATATAAACGGATAAAACAAAAAAAATGCGAAGGACGTATTCTAATTCCCATAATCCGACATCGAATACATTGGAATGAAAATTGGGGAGCTCTCAATTTCAGCCGATTGATAAATGAATAGCCTATTTTGTTGCACATAAAATATTATTTGATTATTTAACGAGTTCCGGCGCATGAAAATTGTTTTCAAGCCGTAAAAGAGTTGTATCAGGTCACATTGAATTAATTTTGAATATTATACAACTATAAATGCCTTAAATTCTATAACCATCATCTAAATGAGCCGATATAACAAATACGATTTGGTTTACAATAATAGCGGAAGCTCTTCCATATTTCACTTATTACAACGACCTATCCGTAGAAGCACAAATTCCTTCGTTAATAAATAGTACGTGACTTACAAACTTTCATCACCCATAACTTTATTATCAGCAAAATCTGTGCAACGTTTTCCATATTTTTAATTCCATCGCGGTTCCCCTAGCACGGACACAGAATAATAACTTTACCGGATCATATTTAACACAGAGCAGTAAATAAGCAAACGCTTCCCGGCTGTGCAAACAATTCAATGTCCAGCGTGGTTGAACCTGGCTCCAGTCCAAAAACCAACATCACCGCGGCACGAACCGAGGACATTTCAGGCCGGTAATGGCGTCGTTACTTCCAAACGACTCTACGTGAGTGTTAGTCTGCGAAAACTTCACTTCCGCAACCTGTTCACTTTACATTCGGAGACCTAATTTCAACACCGGCTTCTGTATTGTTAGTTGTAGTTACTAGGCTACGGTTAAAATTTACAATTGCATTGGTTTTCAACTACGGGAACCATAGAAACTGGCAAAACTAAGTTAAAGCTAATACTATTGTTTCTTTAAAAATTAAAAGTATTTTTTTAAAAAATTGTTTAATAAATTATTTATGTCATCAGTTATCATACTATAAAAATAAAATACCTATCGATATTTGTATAGTTTATGAACTGTGTCTTTAAACACCAACATTATACAGGAGCTATAACAACCTCTATGCTACTTTGAAGTTTTTGGGTCTTATCACTAATTAGAAAACGCTATGGGTTGATTTTTCTGGTAATAAACATAATTTATTTATCGAATAAAATTGGTTTTAAACTAGAAGTCCTTTTATATTTGAAAAGTCATTATAGTTTATATATTATGATGGTTCTGAAATAATATATTTAAACATCAATAGGATTCTAAATATTTTATTTTAAAAAACAATTAAATTTGATAACGTAACTTTATTTTCATTAAATATCATAGTAATAAGAAACCTCTTTAAAATATATTCCTCCATTTAAATATTTTGATTCTCAATGATTGATTTATATTTTTTAATATTTTTCTATTTTAAGGTTAAAAATTTCTGTTATTAATTACAATACTTTGAACAGAGTAAATAATAGAGGCGGTTAAATTATTATATATAGAGATAAAATTGCATAGCGAGGATATGTAGGCCCAAAAATGAAAATCGACACGCTAACTGGTGCCACTGTTGTATAGTAACCGACTCGCTGGTTTACTATTCAATGGTTCAAACACGGTCTCTCCATGTCAATCCCATTTTCTCGCTCTCTGTTCACGTGTTCCTTTAACCTTAACATAGAAAACTCGTAACACAAGCTAACGTGCAAAAATCTTATTGATGTTTCGAAAATAATACTAAAGAAAGAATAAAAAATTATCAAATGAGGACTAGTTTTGGTCTTCGTTATTTCTTGAATTTTTATTTGAATATTCGGTAAAAACCCAAATCCTGATAATAGAATCCTACCTTTAATTTTCCTATTTCGTCTACAGCTGTTTTACATGGTGGGGAGTTAATGCTGTCATAAAGCCTTATCAGTACGAAAAATCACCAAATAATTTGGTACTTTAAATAAAGGACTTACGTATTCATTATTAATGCTATTAATTAAACCTAAATTTTTTTAATAAACACATAAGCAATGGATTGAACCAAATTCAATATCCTACTGTTACTCGTCCCTAATCGCCGCAAATCCACATTTTTTTCTAGTACTCCCTTGTTACAATTTTCTACATCATATGTTAGTCCAAATTTTTAAAGTATATCAAATATCCATCATTTTCTGATGCACTAATACTCGTTCCTTCTTGATAAAAAAACCTAAAAGGATCTACTTGGCACTTATAGCAAACATTAAGTAGTTTAAAAAATTCCTTGCTCTAATAGTAATTACTGCTACATAGAGCAAACAAAACGTTCACGTAATACTCTACCAAGGAACATATGTCCATATTCAAATTTTTCAGAGATAAACTATCTATAGTATCCAAATATATAATCAATTAGAGAGATATATTTGATTGGCAAAAAGCTAAAATTTTCCATGTTGGCACCAGGTAATGTTCTAGAATTATATCAGACATGCGTCCTTTTAAAATTCTACGTCACTGCAATTAACGTACAAAAGGAATCACAGAAGAAGACGTGTGTGTAGACAGGCCATCTATATGGGAATATCTATGATCTGGATTAATTATACTTATTCTTATATTTAATTTCTTTTCCATTGTCGTTGCGGTTTAGCTTTGCTTTTGAGTTCGTTACCTGGATTGAACGGTTGAGTCGTTTTCATGGCTCGTTCGTTATAAATCACCTGATGAAAGATACAAGTATTCCAGAAACGTCGTGTGGTATTTATAATATCACTTCATTTTGCCTGAAATTTTGCTTCTATCTAATTAGTATAGTTATTCATTTAACGCGTCTATTAAAATTCTGGACCATGAATCACTTTAAGTGTTTACTCAAAAATTGGTAATCAAAATACTTGTATTAACCATTTTATGTTGATTATGTATGAATAATAATGTAAACAATGCTGCACAATCAAATTTATTGGACTACCTTCTCTAAATTCAATTCTGGCTGGCGAAGTTGAACAAAGTTTGTAACTACAGCTTATGCCAAGACGCTCTGATTTGTGCTGTACGGTACACGTGCCTTTTAATTGCGATATTCAAGCTTCACTGTGTTCTCTAAACAACCGCCGGCGAGGAATATGAAATTATGCATTAATCATGCACTCGCTCCGCTGCCGTCTCGAAGTCGCTTTGTGAAAAATGTGTCTGACACATTGTGATGGGTATTATGTAGTCGGGTCCTATTAAAGTTGTCTGTGCAGTACCAACATCATTAAACTAAACACTGTTTCCATTCCATTGCGTACGGTCTCATTATGTGGATTTCCCAAATAGCAGCGTGCATGAATTCCATAGAGTAATCGTGACCCATACCAAATAGACTTAGCTCGATGTTTCAAGGAGAATTACAAACGTATTATCCAACTAATAAATGCACTATGTTTTCAACCTAATTAGTCAATATGTAACCAGATTTATCAATACACAAGCACAAAGGAAAGAAAACACAAGTTTTAGAAAAGAATGAAAAATCTAAAATGAAATTTACGAAAAGTGTAATGTTTTTTTTATATATGTATAACGAGTGAAACAAACCGTAAGCTTATTATGAGATAAATGAGTTCACTTTTATCTCGTTTTAACGCCAAAAGGACGGGCTGAATCTAAACGCGTATACATCCACGAATAGAGAGAAACGACTCCATATATATTTAAAAGGGAAAACTGATTGACTGACTGACATATAAATGCAGCGCCGAAACTGCAGAAGCTATAAATGTGAAATATATATTTTAATATGAATTGTAATGAACAACGCTCTACTTACTGAATCTATTAAAACGTTATCTAATCAATAAAAAAGACTGTGTGTGTTCCGCATACAAATCTACACACGTGGAGAAAATTTGACCAAATTTCTTACACGTGTTTCATTTCAACTTTAAACACTGCTGGGGTAAGACACGGCTACAGCCCACAAGAACGGTGTGGAAAGGGGTGAAATGTTTCAAAAATGCTAAAACAGCCGATATTTTCCTCGGATAAACACTTTTCAGGGTCATTGAGAGTGATAGTTATTCTCCCTATGTTATTTGCGTAAAATCTGAACCCGTTTCAGGGGAGGGAGAGGGGGGAGGGGCGGGGAGTGGAGCACCCTTAGGGATGGAGGTGGAGGGGCGTTACATGAAATATTTAAGAAAATGAAATTATATAAAGATAAAAACAAATATTGTGCAATAAATGGAGTTAAAAAATAAAACTAATGTATTTCAATGTATTGTGGACCTTTCGGTGAAAACAAAATCTATTATTGTCACTGCATAATCAAGAAAAATTTTACCGGCAGTTATTTACATTACAGAATTATTTCATAGAATTATAAAAGACACTATCCAGGTGTGGTGTTGACTCTGGTCATCGGTGTCGTGTAGAAATGGTAGGCAACAAACACAAAACTCATCAGATAGATTTGATTACCATACTAAATTTTAATTAATTAAAGTAATATACGACTCTCTCAGTCAGAAACACGTATCTTCGACGATAAACACACTACAATTAATCGTATAAAATACACAAACGACTCCCTCAGTCAAATAGTGCTCGTCAAACGAAAATTTAATTCATTATAGCATAAATACAAATTACCTTTCTCCACTTCTCTGAAATCGACAATTAATTCAATTCTTGGCACAAGCTGACGAGGTAAACCGAAGATAGCAAATATCTATGGGCCAAGCTATACACAAATAAAGTAAATAGATGAAGAATTAACGAAATAACAGAGAAAATTATGCGATAAAAAATGCTTCAAAATTAATCTAACGTCACTGCAATGAACATATAAACTGATAATGTGAAACTCAACAATGGATTGCAGAATCGTTGTGTTTACTTAATTTGGCTATTTATTTATTTAAATAGTATGTTTTATACCAAATTTTTATATTTAATAGTTACAAATAAAATTTCAACCTTCCCGAATTATGAAATATAACAAGGAATTTTTTTTAAAATTCATATTCTGAAGGGGATAAATATGGGTAAAAGAAGTGAATAGAGATTAAATCCTAAAAAAAAATTGATAAAGGTTTCATTTGAAGAGAGTATTTGATGAGCTAAAACATATTCATACAAATATGACGAAGCTAAAGTTTTAAACCAGAGAAATGCTCTTTGTAACATTCGGAACCGCACAGAGTATATTTTCCGCCGTGGAAGTTTCGGAACTGAATAAATATCATTAACACTTTGTAATAAATATAAACGGTAAATATAAACGCGGCTTAAAAATTAGGAGTAAATAAACTCATCGCCAATCTGAAACTTTCTGTTTGACAGTAACATCTTTAGAGGGTTTATGATGTTGTTTTGTGATGCCTTCAATGTTCGATCGTAGTTTATGGTCAATAATTTCCATTACCTATTTTTGTTCACTCAAGACCTATAAAAAACATTTCTGTGACTTATTGGCTGTGTTGTTTATTTATTTAATTATTAAGTAATTAAAACCAGAAAATAAATATTTGAAAAATGTTCCATGATAATACTTCTTAGGCCTAGCATCAGAAATTTAATATAATCTGACAATATAATGACGGATGTCCTTGAATGATTCCAACGATTACTCCCTTAAAAAAAAATCCGTCAATTATCATTTAATAAATAAAATAACAATACAGCTAATATTTCAGAAATATACATTAATTTACTAAAACCAAATTATAAATATTTGAAAAATGGTAGTTGAAAATATTTAATACTTGAAACTAAAATATTTGAAAAATATTCCATGAAAAAATTTAATATTTAAAAATAAAAATATTTAAAAAATGATATTTCAATTAATTATTGTATAAAATAATTGGTTTTGTGTAGTATCTCTCTGACTGCTCTTTTACAACGAACTCATGATAGTATATTTTACTTATTATCTTAGAAAGTGAAATTGTTACGTTACTATTTTATTTTTTAAAAAAGCACAGTTGTGAAGCACAATTATTCTGAAAGTAATCAATAAATATGGGCGATATAGACGTCATTATTCGTACGAATGTCGTGAGAGTAAATTTGAAATGGCTGTATAATATATTTCAAAACTTTAATCGAAAACGTTTTTATCTGTGTTGAAGTCTGGGAGTTATATACACAGTTCAGCAAACGTATATTTGAAATTCTTTTGCGTCCACATATTTTAGATATTTACCACGTCCCCCTGCCTCAATTTCACTGTGTGATATCAGACGCGGTGAAGTGTATTAGAAAAGGAGCCACAACATTCTTGTCTCTTATAATGCAGTTCAGCCGACGCGCGATTCCTAATAACAAGAAAACACACGATGTTTTCCGCTGACACTCTCGGGGAGGAGGAGTAATATAAATTCCGCAGGGTGTCGTACAAAATTCCTACCCGACAGTTTTGGTGACCACCGGATTAAAGAAAGTCACCCCTTCTTCTCTTTAATTTTCTGATTCCACCGACTACAATTGAATACAGGCCTGTGCATCTGAACCTTGTGTTATAAGAACGAAACGCTAAACAAACCGGGTGATGAACGTACGCTTATTTTTGTCTGTTTATTGGCTAATTATTTATATTTTTATGCGTTCACGTGGAACGTATCTTTTACCTTCCTAAATAAGCCAAATTTATATTAAGACTAACATAACTAAACTCAGAAATATCCATAACCCGGATTTAACTCCAATCTTGGCTGTTTTGAGTTATTTTTATGTAACGCACCTCCACCCCCACACCTAACGGTGCTCCCCTCACATACCGAAAGTCACATCGGCAGAAAATCTATCAATATAAAAACATCCCCGACCTATGGGGGTGGTAGTCGTGTCTTTCCCCAATTTTTTTTACGGTTCGTAAGGAATACGTGGTCGAAATTTTCTCTGCGGTTGTATATTTTTATGCGGAACATACATTCACACAAATGTACAGTGTATATTATTTATTAGAGTTCCAATTAAATTATACTACAAATGTTTCCCGTTAATCCTTATTTACATATTTCACATTATAATTTAGAAAGATTTATTTTATAATAATTTAATATAAGTTGAATCTCCGAGAAATGTACTTCTGATTTGATTGTTTTTTATATTTTTGGAATCTATATTTTAGCAAGAATGAAGAAAATAGAAACACGTCATCATCGTGAAGACTAAGTAAAATTATTTTAATTTAACACACAGTATTTTACATATAAAGCTAAAAATCATTTATGGGTACAATTTAATTAAAAATAAGCATTTTAGAGGTTCCTTTCAACATGAAACAATTAAATAAATATTATTTAAGTAAAGAAAACATTCATTTGGAAATAACCTGTTCACTTATTAAAAACAACCGTTCCTAAAATATTTCTAATTTCATTTTGCAATTTTTTAGGAAAACTAATACAAACTTCCTCAATTTTTATATTTACTGTCTTAAATATAAATACAGGTTCAAGACAAAATTTAATTTTATGAAAGTCTATTTAGCCATTCTCTTTACATCTACAACACATTTTAGGGCCGTGGCCTACCGGAACGACTGCCAAAGTCTCCTCCATTTCTCATTTCGGATTTTTTTAGATCAAACCCGGGACCTCTGTGTTGTTTGTATAATAGTAAAAGATATAAACGTAATAGTATCCGTACAATAAAAGTAAAAAAATTATTATCATACATATATTATAATATTTAACTTTAAGTTTATTTTGCAATATATGATATATAATATTTATTATGTATGAAGTATAGTCGAATATACTATATCTAAAATTTATATTTTTATACTACATGTAATTTTTATTTTCAATTATTTTCACAAAATAATTATAAAATATAAATTATACTATTGCTCTTTGATATGCAATTGTTACGTAAATAACAATTTAGTAACACCACACGAAAATTTTATCTCCCTCATTTTTTCTTGCATATTCCCCTCCCTGAAATTACTGATATTAAAATTAAGTGAGCCGAAAAAAGTGTTTTGTGCTATAAAACGCCCTTCCAAATACGGCTTTACATCGGAGGGAACACGCAATAATGCTTTTAGTAGATTTTATGTGCTTTAATTAACTTGTAGACCAGTTATGCATTGAGGATGAACAAATTAAAACCATTAACAATGCGCAATTAGTGATGGCTTTAATCTTGAGCTCTTAACTGTTTGAGAACATTAAAGGCAATTTCTGTTTTGCTCCTTAGAAATCAGACTATAGAGCCTTGCTTTAATGTCCTGAATATTGTCTTTGTAACAGGCAATATGGTTTCCGAGGCATGTGCTGATCGAATAAGCTTGGAGCCGTTCCCAGAATTATTTCACGTGTGGCATTTTCTGTGATTTTTGAACGGAATATTGTTAATACATAAAGTTTTCATTTATAATTAAAAAATTCATTTTTGAGGTTATTCGTGTCTTTAGTCTATTAATCTTTTCTTTATGCACATTTAAAAACGATATTTTTTCAATCATTTTCAATTGAATCAAAGGCAAAAATCTGTACAAAATAACACGCAGAATGAGGTGAAAAGTTGAAGAAGATGGATGGAAAATTGAATCAGGACGATGTTGAAGTTTAAAAATTGACAGAATTATCTAAATACGTTGTAATATTGAGTACCTGATAGAACTGAGAGATCAAAGAAGATGAATGTAACGGAATTTTACTTCTAGCTAAGTCGCGGAAATGAACAGGCTGAGGAAGGCCAGGTCGGAGGAAAATCCAGCGTGTGGAAGTGAGCCTTTAGGAAAGAAAAATAGGGAAGTCGAATACGTGGGGTTCGTGGTATCTAAGTACTTCCCAGAGACATTAACGAGAATCATAAAGCGCTATGAAGTTAAAGTTTATTATTAAACGAATTAGACTGAGTAAAAAGTACTTCAGTCGCCTCCGTCACTCGAAGATAGTTGTATACCATGTCTGTTAATACTAACAAAGGCTCTGAAGTTGGAGAGAAAAACACCCTACCAAGTGATAAACCCACTTTCAGAAGGCGGGGAACGAATCAAAGCTTCAGACCAGATCACGTGATCTGTAGACTGGCCCTTCCGAAACTGGTTCACACGGAGCTTCGACCGAGGCAGCATCGTAACCCGAAACCTCCAATTTTCTGCGAGTCTAGCGTCGCCACATCCTCTCTGTAAAGTGGAAGAAATTTTTCACAGGTGTGTGGTTACCGAATTAATAAAGAAAGTTATTGAAGCTATGTGAAATCTTCCAACCCAAGAAAAACAGCATTCAATTAAAGGTTAAGCCTGCTTCTCACATCAAACTCTTTGATAGTGTTCGAAAATGTGAACAAGACTTTCTCTCAACATTTGGATGCCACTGATTAAGAATAATTTCCGATAAAAATTTATATTGGTTACATACATAAAATTAAAGCTTTATTGAGTGAAATAATTCTCTCTGGGTCTCTATATGAAAAATGGAATGGTTAAAAAATAATTACGTTGGAGAGAATTTTGTATCACCCAAGGAATAATTAATGTGAATATATTCCTCATAAATTACATAATGATACACTTTATCGACGTATAACGTAGCTTTAATTTCAACACAAAAATCTTGATACGGATCAATACCGTAAATATTCGATTTTTCACTAAAATAAGACAACTGAAAATTTGATCTATAGTAACTTAGCACATCTCTTGTAAGAAAATATATGCAGTATTATACCAAATTTGGAATCTTATACTTGTGCACCTGATGATACGAAGGTGAATCAAATAAAAACAAGACTTATTTTTTTAAATATTTATTTTGATTTTAAACGCTCAAACAATCATAGTTTATTTTTCTACATAATCTCCCGATTTATAAACACATTTTTCCCAGCGTATAAATAATTTTTTAATTCCTTCCACGTAAAAAGAGTCAGGTCGTGTTTGTAGCCAATTGCGCACATATGCTTCAACCTCATTATCGCTGTGGAATTTTTGCCCTCCCAAAGCTTCCTTGAGAGGACCAAAGACATGGAAGTCGCAGGGAGACAGGTCTGGACTGTATGGAGGGTGTTCCAGTGTCTCCCAACCCAGTTGCTCCAATTTTTGTACGGTTAGGGCTGCTGTATGGGGGCGAGCATTTTCATGGAGGAGAATCACTTTTCTCATCGGAAGGTCTCGTCTTTTGCGGCGATATGCAAGTCTGACCTCAGTCAAAATTTGGCAGTAGTATGCCGCATTAATTGTTCTGCGCTCATGCAAAAAATCAAGGTGCAGCAGGCCACGCTGGTCAAAAAAAACGGTAGCCAAAACCTTGCCTGCCGACAATCCTGACTTGGCTTTCACTGGTCCGGTTCCTCCTTTCTTCCTCCACTCCATACTCACTTGTTTCGACTCAGGGGTGTAGTGATGCTGCCACGTTTCATCACAGGTGACAATGTGAGAAAGAAATGGGTCTCCTTCTTCCCTAAATCGTGCAAGAAGACGCTCACACAGTTTCTGGTCAACTGTGAGAAGGCGAGGAACTCACCTGGTACACACCTTGCGATACCCTAGCTCCTCTGAGAGTATAGAGTAAGTGCTCCCATAACTTATTCCAACCTCAATTGCAATATCCGAAGTTGTTAGACGCCTATCACCTTCAACAAGTTGACGAACACTGTCGATGTTGCCCGCTGTAATGCTGGTGCGGGGTCTGCGGTCATGGCTCTCATTTTCAACACGTTCACGGCCCTCCACGAACTGTTTATGCCAAGCAAACACTCTAGCTCGCGACAGCGTCTCTTCCCCGAACTGTGCAGTCAATCTTCAAGATTTCGGCCGGTTTTACACCTTCTGCAGCTAAAAACTTGATAACAATACGTTGCGCAATAGAGGGAGGTACCTCCTGCTCGGACATCGTAACGATGGACACTGAGCGAGTCTATGATGATGAGTCACGTGCTTCCCCCACTCCTGACAAACCAACCTAACAGCCAATAACAGCGGAACGTTCTTCCATCACTATTGCGCGCGCAGGTCCAAAAGTCTCGATTATATTTGATTCACCCTCGTATTACAAGGAAAAGGAGAAAAAACATTGTGCTCTTTTTTTAATTAAACTGTTTGTCATGTTGTCCGGTTTATTTATTGATGGATTCACTTTATATCACATTAATATAACTATTAAATTTTGAAAATTTAATCACGTTACATTACACGTAAATACAATCAATCATTCTGTAAATAAAGAACAATGCTACGGCTTGACTGAAGGACTCGTGCCTTTAATGCATTTCACTACATTTGACTGAATTTCTCATATTGTGTGTTATTTCATAAGAAACAAGTATACTCAATCAAATATATAGCATTTTTAATACAAATTTAGGATTTTATAATATCAGTATATTTATAAATATATAAATATTCAACTAAACCGTTAAGAGGATGATTTTTTTACGCCTCAAATTACACGTAGCGGAATCGAGCATTGAGGTGAATGTTATGGCGGCACAACGTTCCACAAATATCACTGTTTCCCTCTATTGGTGACGGTTCTATGTCCCCCACAGAAAAGTATAGAAAAACTCTCTCCAAACGATTTGTGGAGGAGCTATCACCTCCGATCATTTATTGGCCATATTTAGAGCCGTTCTATACCTGGCTGCGGCAGCCTTTTACTGGCAATAAATTGAGAATGGCCGTTATACAGACTTGCTTGCTATTGGTTGCAGGGCTTTGCGCTTAATGTACTCTCAAGTTTAGCCATGTTATTACTCAGCTAGGCCTTCAGGATTATGCTAAATATTAGTACAGCAGCACACCTCACTGGTAATCTATCAGTAAAGCTATTAACTTACACTCCTGATATTGACATAATTTTACAACCTCAAGATTGATAATGGTCAAAGGATATGCTGTTGCTGTTCGAGTTGAACATTATTAATAAGCTCACATTTAATTCTCTTAGCACATCATAACGGTAAACGAATATTTCCACTTATAAATGCGAGAAATAAAATAAGGAAAAAGAAAGTCAGTGTTAAACCACAATTTTTGAAAATATGAGACCAGATTTAGTGATCCCGCATGTAATCCTTATACTTTACAGAGTTCTGGGTTTTCTTAAATAAAATGACTTATTTTATTTAATACAAATTTATTTACTGATAAAAATAAACCACATTGAAATCGAATTAATAAAAAATGAACATTAAACAGTCATTGACTCTTTTTTTTCATGTTGTGAACCTCACGATGGTAAAATTGAAATTATATGTATAAATATATTTTATTTACTGGTTAAATGTATAAATGGAGTGACCTGGCATGACGCTAGTTGTATTTAAACTATTCAAACGATACTGTGCCGTTGTGGTTACAGCTGGTGCAGAATGGTTTTGGTGGTAGTGTCCGACGCTCGTGCTGTGACGCCCGAGTACAGCTCGGTGGCGGGGGATGAAGACCCCCATAATTTTATCAGGATTCGCTTACTGATCACCGACCACTAAAGCTCGTTGAAGCAAACTATCTGCCAGATTTCGACCTCCAGAAATCTCCAAATTCCTCCGACTGATGATTTTAATATTTCATTCCCGTCGAATCAATATGTGTAAGCTTTGGAACTCAATAACTCAAACCTAATAAGTTTGGAGCCCTTTGGAACTGTACACTTGCTAAAAGTCTTTTGTCGCCGAGAGGGTTCTTTGTCACCGAAACGGTCTTAGACCACCGTCCGAGTCCGTCAGCTGGATTCCATACCGAATTAGTGCGTTTTAATTAAATCTTCATTACACGCAATTGTCTCATATTTAGTGTGGGACACATTTCTAGACCCTCCTTTAGGTCATAAGAAACAAATTCATGTTTTACCATGCCGTACTTAAAAGTGTATTGACATTCAATTTAAGTTTCCAGACTAAAATCTAAATTAGTTCCAATATTTTAATAACGATATTGGAACTAGCCAACAGTTTGTACAGATATTCTTCGTTAATCATAGCTGATGCGAAGTAACGTCACAAATAAACCTTGGAATAAAAAATTTTTGAACTATGGAGCAGATTTACATTTTACAAAAAATTAAATAAAGAAATTTGAAAGTAACTAATTTAAAAATTATCCCGGAGTTACATTGTTACATCAATTGAATTACTGTTTCTAAATTAATTTATACAAAAAATAAAAATTACTAAGTTAAACAATTTATTTTTCTCCCAGTCTATATATTAAATATATTACTTCGTTAAATGTCTTCTTAAAATTATGGTTAACGAGTGACACAGTTCCAGCTTTCCATTATTAAATTTATAAATTAAAGATTCTTAATATTTGACCTTTGATTTTTACCGCCTATATTTTTACGATGGAATTTTATTCTGTTATTTCCCTTGAAGCCAGATCTCCGCTCAACGTTTTGAAAATCGAGCATAGTCGCGCTTTTGTCTCTCTGTCTTTAATGAATCCCAATTCATTTTTGTACTACCATTCTCCACAAACTTTGCAGAAACGTCTTGTACTCTTTGCGATGAATTTATGTCACATGAACGACATGGTCCCAGCAGGCTGCATCATACAGCGAAATATGGTGAACAAGGGACGTGTAAACTAACCACTTGCCTTTCTTCATTATTCTCATTTTGAAAATTAAAATGCAAATCTCACTTACTTAAAAGCACTTGTACTCAGTCGACGCATGTGGAAATTATGATTGTGGCATAGGATAATCAAATAAATGTTTACCGTCATCTATTATTCATCGGTACTATCGTGAATGGTGGAGATTTTCACAAATGGTTTCAACGGAATACAAAAACCAGTAAACCTAAGAAATTTATTTCGAAGCATAAGTGGGGTTGTTTTCATTGTTCATACCAACCATTTTGATCTAATTCCTTGGCAGTTATGATAACTGATTATAAGTCCGTCGACTGAATTTGGTTCTAGTGCGTAATTTACGAGTCTAGGCCAAAATTTCGAAAGAAACTTGCCCGGCGGTCGTTTTCCCGTCTACCTTAACCCGATTGACCTATTCTCGACAGGTATCCCGATGAGTCATTTTACCGAAATACTATTTCCAGAAACGTATTAATTGTAAGACATTTGCTTTTGGGCTCGTCAATTGGTTAGTGCGGAGTGTCGTTTGTACGATTTTTACGATTATTGAATCATCTGACGAAACAACTGAGATTTCAGAAACGTTATGTGGTAATTTATCACTTAATTTTGTCTATTTGGCTATTGATTTATTATTCTTGGCTTAATACGTTTTTGAAACAGACTTTTAGATTTTAATTTGGCATTAACTAATAACTTAATTTACGTTCGAATAATGTATAATAATAAAACTAACATATTTTATTAATTTTCCGCCTTATTTCGTGAAAATGTCAGTCCGGAAACGCTATTCGGGAAAGTAACCCTTTTGGAAAAACGAACCATGGTATTTGGAAAACAACCGTCGTGAACTGACTTTCGTACAAATATCCGGTTCTCGTACGGTGATATAAATATTTTTAGTATTAATTCAGACACGTTATTTACTTAATCCTAGATCTTCCTTTGTTGTCAAATAGATGTTTAATTTATCATATGAAAATGAATGAATCTGAGTTAAGTTGAAAGAAAAACAATTGTAGACGAGGTAACGGAATAATAGATGATTAGTTATTGTCAAAAAAGTAACAGCAGTACAATTAAAATAATGTACAGAATGAAAATAGGATAGATCTTCAGAAAATCAAGATTCTCTTGGACCAAATAATAGTAAATATACTTTTAAAAATTATAAGTGTCATAATATGATTTATAATTTAAAAAACGTCGCTACATGCGGCCTCTTCAAGTATATGAAGTGTTATACTAAAACAATACACATAATATAAAAATTATATATTTTTGATGATAACATAATTGGATAAATTTTTGGGGATTTACAAATTTTGGTAGTCAAGGACTTACTGGGAAAACTGCTGTGGCCGAAATGCAAAATTTGAACGTGAAAGACCAATAAAAACTAGATTTAATTGTTGAGTGCAGTTTACAATGGAACAATTTATAATTTAAAATTATTAATTTAATTTAATTAATTACAAAAGCAAAGTGTCATAAATTTTATTCAAATTATTAGCGTCATATTTTATGTGAACTGCCGCTTTATTTAATGTAATATAAACATTTCTCGCATTAACCTCGAGAAGTAGTTCCTGTCTCCATCCAAAATTGATGCAATAAATTTTTCTTTACGTAAAGATGTTTTGACAAAACAGAATAATTTTGAATATTACTTTTTGTATTTAACTTTTTGTTTATTTAACCGTGTTTTTAATGAAAGTTTATATATGTGGCTTTAGTATCAACAAATATTTTTTTTATTCACGTTATTCTTATCTAAATATCAATTTAGTCGATATTATTTTTTACTAAGTTAAATAGTTATGAGATTTTAAAAAAATTCTAACACCATACTTATCTAACACCCTGATAATAAAAAATAGGACGTATTTGTTGCAATTAAAATATATAAGCCCGTTTTTAATTTATGATATACTCTTAAATTGTCAGATATATCTTTATAATTTTTAAAATTACTTTGATTTATGTCTCATGCGAAGCTAGGTCATTGCCGATAGTAGTAAATATTATTCGGCAACTCGACCATACACGTGACTTATAGACGTACTTAAAATCTTTCACATTTTCGGAACCCTCGAATCTAATACGTCAATACGGTTGAGAATGAACATTAACTACGGTTGACAGAGGTGTGCAGTAAAAGTTTAACACAGCAACCCCGTTATCATTCGTCACTACGGGGATATTCCGAGCGGCGTCTTCGCTATGACTTGACCTTCCGTAAAAACCTGGTATCGAATAATTCTGACCCCTTGCAATCCATCATCCGCTAACAGAGCAAGTCTCGAGACTGATTGGGGCGTCGCCGGTGTTTGAAGTGCGCAACACATCACGAGACATTAGCGCCCAGGTGGTGTGCGGCGACAATCTATCATCAGCATCGAAGCGAGAGCTCCAGGACCGCGATCGAGGCGAAGACAGGCGGCGATGAGGGAGCCGTAGTTTCCGAGAGTTATAGGCAGCCCGCTCAGCAATTAATCACCGAGCGAGAGGTAAGGAAAAAAGCCCCTTCTCCGCACATAAATATTTCAGAGCCGGAGGGGCCTCACACCAACGAATATCATTTAATATTTCCCAAGGCTTTAATGAAATCTTAATCACTAAGCACTTAGTCATTGTGCTGACGGGATCAATGACAACGTGAATTCCTTATCAAAATCACGACACATGCTATTCATTTTTTACGCCATTCTCCAGCAAGTAAGGCAAACTAATATTCAAGCAAGCATGCAATAAAAATACTTAAAGAACTCTATTAGTCATAAAATTAATTGCTCTCTGAACGACAATTACATTAATTGAAGTATATATGTGACTTTTGTCAGTCACAGAATTTGTTTCAGCGATATTACATCGCAGTGTTGCGTAGTAACGCTATAATAAAACTTCTTAATTTTTGCTCGTCCGAACGAGTCGCAATACGTTTGTGATATTAGTTATTTTAATAATTTTTTAATATTTGGTGTTACACTCATCATTAATTTATTATTGTTGATCTCCATATATATACACGACTCTATAAGTCAGAAATATGATTCGACGTTGCTAAACGACAGATAATTCATTGAAATATAGAAATCACTCCATTGCAAAATAATGTGCTCCAAAAAATTAAAATGATATATATATATATATATATATAAATTAAACAGGCTATTAATTGTTTTTAATATAATTGAATTGTTGGCGGTACGGGTGCTTAAAGACAACAATCGCAGCGGGTCTTTTTTTGTTAACAATGGAGACAGGAGACCTCGCGCTTAGAGAACTCAGTCTGCGTCGAGTCTACGTCGAGAACTGGGACATGGCAGTTCGGTCCAGGTAGAGAAATAAAATCAGTAAAAGTCTGCGGATCTAGAATTATGAATAGGGCTATCTAAGAAGTCCAACGGAGAGATATAATAGTTTACATAAAACGCTCGTAAACAGTTTGACGGAGAGACTCATAAAAATCGCAGTTAGGAAGCAGAAGTTTTGCTTCAAAAACTGAACTAATTTTCGCATAGAGAGACTTTGAGGAGACCTACGTCCGGCAACTGGCTGAGGGTCAGATAATCCAGGTTCCAGGATAGCAGAGATCCAGAGCATCGACCGCGTGTGTTCAAAATCTAAAGTGTAGAACCAGTGTATAATGGCCTGCATTAGTGGGTGTTGACTTCAAGCTGCAAGAGTTCGAACTGGTACCAGTAGCACTGTCGTGAGTACAAAACAATTATTGATGACTGTAAACGATAATTAAAGGGTATAGTCAGATTTCGTTCGCGTTTTTCTTTTCTTTCTTTTTCTTTTATTTTTTGTATCTAATAATTTTTCCGTTAACTTCAATAAGTTTGGATTGTTAATATTTTAGTTCATTGTATTTGTTATTCCTATCAAACCCAGCGGTGACCCTGAGATAAAGAGAAATTAGACGTCGTTAATAGTAAAAATATAAAGCTGTATTAATAATTTAAAATATTTGTTTGTAAAATTGATGAAATTCGGGGTGAAAAGCAGGGCTTGTAATGTGTAATTATCAACAATAAAACTTTAAATACATAATATTTTTGTTAATTATTCCTATTAATTAAGACCACCTTATTAATTATATATATATATATATATATATATATATATATATATATATACGAATCTCTCTGTCAAATCATATTTTTTCCTTGCTCTCCATACTGCAATAAATTTAATTCTTGGCAGCAGCAGTCGAAGTGAACCAAAAATAGCAATGACTTACCGCTGTCTAACTGAATACAAAATTTAAAACTTTCTTCTGTAATATTTTTTGTAAATTCTTAAATAATCTCTGAAATTTTTGGCTTAAGCAGTTTGTAAATATTGTACATGTTTTACCGTTTCAAGCGATTTAACTTCGCGTTTTTGGCAACAGTGTCAAAATTTAAATTCTTAATGTTGTATTTATCAGCCACTTTTGTTTCCAAAATAAAGCAGCGTAAATTGTACATTGAAAAAGATTGTTTCCAAAATAAAGCAGCGTAAATTGTACATTTAAAAAGATTGTTTCCAAAAAAGTTACGCAATCTTTGTTGAATTTAAAAATGTGGCTGACCAATCCCGGAACAAATAATGGAGTTATTTCCCTTACCTGCTCTCTTTCGACGTCAATTAATTTTTTTTGTCGTTTTATTCGTCAACGACATTGTTCGTAAACTTGGTTATGGTCCAGTTTACAGTAAAAACAGTAATTAATTAATAAACGTTAACCTAACTCAAGAAAACAGGTTATACAGTACTTTAAAATTTCAGGTCGAAAAGAAACCAAAATGGTGCCAATTACACGCAGGACATTCCCGGATTGTGATATATTCGGGGGAAAAAATTAATGTCCAAATTTAACGTGTGAATGTCGACACGGATAACGCTATAAATTGAATGTAAACTATTTATAAAACAGACATTACTTCTGCAATGTATAATAATATTATATTCATTTACTGATAACTTGTAATGCATAAATGTGTAAGACAGGGTTGTAGCTAGTGGCCTTTGCTTTTTAATATGTACAGTGAACAAATGAAGGAAGTTTAAGAGAAATTCGGAAAAGGAGACGAAATTAAGATGATAATGTTTGCTGACGATATTGTAAATTTATTAAAATCAGCAGAGGATTTCAAAGACTTGCTAAATGGAATGAACGCCATCTTGAAGATAGAGTATAATATGAGAATTAATATAATCAAAACTATAATAATTAAGTGTCGTCACAAGAAGAAAGAGTGGTGCTGCAAGGAATGCCAGATTACGATATTATACTTTTACGGAAGTAGGAAAATTTTCCTATATGACAAAAGATGGTCATTGATGGTAGAATCACTGTACATATAAAAAGTCGTAAAAAGAGGGATTTTTTTACATCTAATAGTAAGTTTGGATAGTGGAGCATGGCGTTGTATGGGAGCAAAACTTGGACAGTCGGCAATGCAGAACAAAGGTAGGGATAGTTTTATACAATAGTCTTCCTCCAGATGTAAATAACAATATTAACTACAAGAGTTTTGGGACCCAATGTAAAAATATTCTACTGAAAGTCGTGTTTTACGGAGTACAGGAGTTTCTTGATCGTTCCCCTAATAATTAATTATTTTTTGTTATACTGCAAAAGTGTTGAATGTGTTGCCCATAAAACTACTTATTTCATAACTTTCTTAGTCTCTGTTTGTTTTTCTGCTCTTCTGTTTGTTTGTTTCATTTCCGGCCAGATTCCTTGTCGATCTGTTTCGTGAAGTGACTTGTCCGTCTTTTGTGTTTCCTTCTAGTGTGCGTGTGTCAGTTTTTGTGTTTATTCTTATGTGATGTGTAATTCCATATTTTATGATAGTTATAATTCTATAATCATTAATTTTTTACTAGTGCGTATTCAATTTTTTTAGTATCGTAAATATTAAATTATACCCTTAGTATTGTTAAAGAATGATTATTTTTCGTATTATTACTATATATTTATTTTACTTATCCTGGATAGGGAAGTTAGTGTTTCCGAGTTTTAGTATTTTTATGTTTATTGTAGCATACAATAATACAATACTTATATTGTAATTTTATGTAATAACGTATTTCCTCATGCGGGGACCAATGGAATAAAATAAATCAAAATCAAATAAAAAAATGTGGTGTTAGAGAAAATACAGATTGTAGATAAAGTCACAAATCAGGAAGTATTGAATAGAATTGGTGAACAGATAACATTATTAATGCCTATTATGGCCAAACTTTGAGGCATGAAGGGCTCGTTAAATTAGTATTAGAAGTCTGTAGGGGAATAATAGAAGAGGAAGACCGAGAATAGAATATGTTAGGTAAATTAGGATGGACGTGAGCTGCAATAGTTATGCAGAGAGGAAAAGACTAGCGCAGGATAAATTAGCATGGAGAGCTGCATCAAACCATTCTGTGGACTGACTTACACAAAAACAACGATTTACTGGAGTATTATTTAATTCAGTACAGCAACTGGAATGATTCCCTTATGGTTGCAGAATATTAGAATCGATATTCGTGAACAGTGATCTTGACTTTAGTCGATGATATCTACTGGATTTCAATCAATGACCTATAATTTATAAATTGAATTACAAAGGAATATATGATTTAGAATTATGTCAATATATTATAAACAAACTTATTCGGAAGGTCTAGTAGTAATGCGGACGAACATAAATGCCACTGGAGGCAATTATTTCTTCGAGCGTTACTCTCATGACAAGTTTGACCTTTATAGTGTAGGTTATTTCGCATTGAAACATTTTGATGTCAAAGAGGACTGATACGTGGGCACATATTTAAATGAAAACATACCCATTAATTTATCGTTTATCTAAATAAGAATAAACGACTAGACGTGTTTTAATTTCAGATTAACGTCGAGGAATTCTGCAGCTATGAAATGTTAGGCGTGCAATATTGCAACGCGGGAGTAGGAGGTCCGTGATAGATAAGATGAATAATTGGGTCGCTGTGCATATTTAGCTGCCAGTATTCCAGGAATAATCAAAGATTACGTTTGAAACCACTCAACCCCCAATCCCCCTGTGTGCGCGCTTGTCAGTTTGTCAGTTTCCCACACTCGCAGGATGAAAAAAAGGATTTCTTCCATGATCCTTCAGGGTATAATTATTTTATAAATTCTCGCTTAAAAAAACGTGACTGCACAAGCAACAGCAAAACTGTAATAAATTTTGGAAGCTGCTTATTGAAGATAGTGACACTGTATACAATCAAATTGTAAGCTCAATTTATTTTCTATAATTAAGTTTAACTATTTTTCTTCAAATCAAATAATACAAAAATTCCATGACGATATTTTTTTCACATTAATTAAGGTCACGTCTTTTTCAACTGTTATGTTCGACTGATGAAATCTCAATTTAGGTGTTTTTTTCGATTGTATTGATTTCAATATAAATGTAGCGGATATTTGGTATTTAAATTGTTCTGACTTATTATTATATCCTTTTAACCATTTTAAAAATTAAATAAAACACTAACAAGCATAATCCTGCATTAAATCGTCTAGTTTCACGTAAATGCGATTACAGTGAAATTAAGAACTTATTTATAATGATTAATAATGATAGTATTATTATTATAATTTGTTGGTTTAATTTACTAAAATGATTCTGACAAGTTGGTCGGTTATGATTCAATTCAAGTCAAAATACAGTTTATATTTAACACCTTCTCCAGATAAATTTCTTTTTAACTCAACCTATTGTCTAAACATTTATATCATTATATAAAAATATCTTCGTGCCTCATCATGAATTAATAAGAATTTGAAATATCGTCTTGAACCGGTTAGTCAATAAAACGCCTATTTGGACCAATTTATTAAATGCTAACTGGGTGTCCGGCGTTGCCCGTGTACTTATTTATATAAACACGAAAAAGTAATTAATTCTATATTAATCTGAAGTCAAAAAGTGATTTAACCTAAATTTAACTATTCGCAGTTCCGTACATACTTTCGACCGACAGTGCATTAAACTGAGCAGCTGAAAAATACATTGAATATTATTGCATCAATCCCAACAAACACACCTCCGAATTTCGTTACGAATAGAATACTTAAATAGACTCATTGATTATTGCAGGATATAATTGTACCGCAGTCTTCAGACATTACGAAAGATTAAATTGAAGAAAGTCTTAGCTAGATTCACGGTGTAACCAAATGGTCGCCATATTGGAGTCACTAATATGTCACGAAAATTAACTTACATTTTCCGCAAGGATCGGAAAGTATTTCGTATGGTTCTTTATTATCATTCGATGGAGTATTTCTCCATAAAATTATATTTTGTATTCAATCAAAATCTTTCTGGTTTATTTCATTACGGAAAAAGGAATATTTGCTTTGTTCGTCGCGTAGTAACGTCTCTCTCTCGCGTGACGTCACAGTCTCTCTGCACGCAATCATTTAACACAAATTTATAATGTTTTTCAATTATAATTCTTTCGACATTTATGCTAGGGGTTTCTAACCACTGCAGTACCGTTTCTCATGTTTTTAAGAAGATATGTACCATTTTCGTTACACTCTGTCCACGCGCTTTAATTTGTATAAAGATTAACGTAAATACATACATACATCCTTTACTATTCTATTGATAGTTGATTAAAAAGAAAGCCCTATCTATAGGTCCTCAATAAGACAAAAATCCTTATTTGTCAGCCAACCATTTATTTTTTAAAAACACAGGAGATTTTGGCAAATTGTTCGGTAGAAAGTTCCTGTTTTGTAAAATAAATGATGGAATGATAAATGTGAATTTTTTTGTCTTATTGAGAGCCTACAGAGGGGAATTTCTTTTTAATCAACCAGTTAATTTCATTTCAGAGTTCACAGGTGTCTTGTACAAATCAAGACGCGGTGTATATTGGACAGACAAAACGAACACTGGAAAAAAAACATGATTAAAGAACACAGATCTAATTTCAAACTTCCTACTGATGAAATTGTGTTTTAACCGAACATGGTTTGACCAATTACCATATATTTGTTTGCAGTAATACTAAAGTTCTCGATATTCAGTCCAAGTATCATGCCAGATTAATTTCAAAATATTCCACATAAAATAAAGCAGTAATACTATAATTTACAATGTGACAGAAACTTATTAAACCGCGTCTATGACTTTATTCTATATATATAATTTCTTGTGCAATTATGTCATATCACTTGTCCAGTTGACGAATTGACAGATGGGAAGTTTAAGAATTTCTCACACCTGAATATCTCTACGATGTGTAGAAGAAACGTGTATTCTTATTGTAAGTAAATTTTGTGTCTGTTTGTAGCCGCTTTATTGATTATTAATATTTTAATACATGATCCTTTTCAAATCGTTTATGAGTTTTTATCTATAAGCTATAATTGCGTCTCTATGAAGTTATGTAATAAATATTATAGGAAAGCGGACGGCGAGGATTTCATCAACGAGATTTCTAAGTACATCGCATTAAGGGAAACTTGAGCCGTTTAGAATGTTAAGTCGCTTTAAAGATCTGTTCTTTGAATTCCGTGGACGTTATTCACTCTTGGAGATGTTTGAAGTTTGTTGTGAACATCATTAATATAGATGAAACGTTACCTGCTGTTCTAATTGAATAAAGCTTGAGCGATACGAAACAATACATAGCCTGTTTAATTGCGTTCAGCGTGGAAGTTTGACAGCAGCGTCGGCTACACATTCAGAAACAGTAGGCTGCTACGTGCTTTCAATAGTCGGGGTCTTCGTAAAGGCAACTCCGCTATATGGGAGATCTAATTACAGAAGCTACTCTTGCGCGAGCTAAACTGCGCGCGCCGGAGAATGAAATTTATTCGCGTGAAAGTGACAGCCGTATGCAAATGATGCGCAAACCCAATCCACTGACCGCGCAATATGATGCTGAATTTCAACCAGGCTTCCCTCACCTAACTTAATTTTAACAGTTGTGCGAAAAGTTTTGGCTGAAATAAGTGCAAAATTAATTACAGGTATTCTTTACATTTCAATACTAATGTCGTCTCTATTACAAAATTGGGTTATTTTCTGATTTAACTTCGATCAATATGGTATTTTCAATTAGAATACACTCTGTTACAGAAAATATAATTATGCTATATTTAGTTTCTCGATAAAGATCTGTTTTGTAGCCAATAAAGGGCCCCAAGACTAGTCTCATTCTTAAATGTGGTAAATTCATTATTTTATCTCTTACTTAAAGTTGCATCTACTTCGTAGGTAAATAGCGACTACCTATAGTCCTTTTCAAGTAGGAGTTGATGTGACCTTGAAACTCTTCATTGCGCCGTTGAATCAAATTCGTGCGAAGTTATCACATATTATTGTCTACGAAGTTATAGTAACGTTTGTTGTCATTCATAACTGACGATGTGGCAACGTTTTTTTCTCTTCTCACATTCGCTGATAGCCAGAACGGCTTCCATTTGAAAAACAATTATAATTAAGTGGAGCTCATTTATACATTAGTTTTTGCTTATGCTGCAGTGAAATAGTGGATCTATGCCAGACCGAAGTCGGTGCTTATCCGCCTACTCGTCCTCATCTTGTAGCCGGATCCAATCTGGGATTAGTGAGTAGTGGTTATCAACACTGTCAAAGTACTAACCAGATCCACCATATATACTCTGAAGCGAATTTTTATGGAATATATAAGAAGTAAGTCCATGGATTTACTAAACAAGTTCCTTATAAATAACCGACATTTTATTAGTTTTAATTTCTTTAGCATTGTTATTCGAGTACGTATCTACACAAATCGTGCAAATAGCTTCTTTCATGCAATGAAAACTTAAAATGAAATACCTCACATATCTCAAGCAATATGTGCTAGTAAAGAGAACATTAATGAGCTTGGGAAAGTAAATAAAAAACATTTTCAAAATTATCAATATTATCTCCTGCGCATCGGGTTAAGATATCAGTTCTATACGAAACCGCTATATCGGATATTAAAGTATTTAAGGGGCAACATGAAATTAGAAAACCTTTCGCATGTGAGGATAAGATCCTTTCGTTGTACCAGGCCACCACAAAGGAGAATATATGGCCATGGATTTAGAAAGCCCTTTCGATCTAGAACCTAATGACATATTCTTGTACAGAATATCCAGAACTGGCATCGATTAGCAAATGGTTTTATGGATTAAATTTTTACGAGACCGGCAAAAGATAGGTAAAGTGGCAAGCTAATTTTCCTCAATTACGTATGTAAAATTTGGAGTCCCACAGGGCTATATAATGGGTACTTTATTGTTCCTAGTTTACTTCCATGACTTATTGTGTTAGGATAATTTCCATGAGTGACTTGTCGCTGAAAATTTCCTAATATACAGGAAGCTTAAAACTATCATTTATGAAAAAATTATGGAATAGGATTATGATCAAATAAATAATTATGCAATTATTAATAAAATGAAAATTAATTGTGGTGAGGGCAATAAATAAGTATTTTGTTGGAGGTAGGGTTAAGAAACACTACATTATAAAATTTGGATCAATAGATAAAAAAAAGTTAAGATAAGTACTTGATTACTCTGGCCATATTATTGAGACCACTACATCAGCACTTCGTTGGGGCACATTTTTCCTTCAAATTGGAGGATATTTATCTTGTAAATCAGACCAGCTGACGTTGAATAATACATGCGACGAATCTGATACAATGCTTGATTATTAACATGTACCTATGTGTTAGCTCTGAAGGTTATGAATCTAGCCGGATGGTTTCTTCATAATCGCTCCACAAATGCACAATTGGATTGAGATCAGGCGATTGTTGAGGTCACCAAGTAAGGTAAAGTCTCCCTCATGATACTAAAATCACTCAAGCACAATACGATCATCGTTGCATGTCGCATTATAATTATTAACGGTAGTCAAATGAGCGAAACCAGTGAACTTGAGATTGTAGTTCTGTGAATAATAATAATATTAATATTTTTATTTAAAAATCGATTTATGTATTAACATTTGTGTAATGACTTTTTCTTCACGTTTATGTTTTCATCATTTTCACTTAAGTATTTATCTAATTTAATTTGTTTTTTCATTTCCAATTAATTTTTTTTATATATTTTTTATTTGTGTATTTATTATTTTGTATTTTATTTAATATGTGTTTATATACAGTTCTTACTTAGTTCCTCATTTCAGTATTTTTATTATTTATTTAATTGTTGAGTTTGTTACCTATATATGTTATAATTATTTGACCTGTTCTATTTTCTCTGTAGAGGACTAATGAACTCATTAAGGTAGTCTAAATCCATATGAGATGCGTCAATGATCCTCCATAAAAATATGTTAAAAACCATTAGTTTGTTAAACGTATCGACTCATAATGATACATAAGAGATTCAACGACGGAAACGCTTGTTCCATACGACATATCAATTGATCGTTTCTCGCTCGTTCCACAGAATGGTAGTAATGAACGCAACTGTCGATCCATCACAGTTGAGAATTTGACGCACCATCATAGAACCAATCGTACAATCAATTTATCTCTCAAATCGTGAAATTGGATATGAATATCGGAATAGTTTCTTCATTGATTTCTCATAGGAACAAACAGAGAATTCAACGAAGCAATCCGCTTTTGTTCCGATAAGTTTAAATCAACCGTGTTCTCTCCAGATCTAAGGACAGGTAAAATGCTGTATAAATATCCTAGCGATAATAAAAATATTCAAAATTTTTATTCTGTGAATATTAGTCATACATTTCAAACATTCGCAATTAGACTAGGATAAATTACATTAAATTAAAAAAACATTCAGCTGCCATAGCAATCGTGGAAGTATAATGTACAACAAACCGCATCACATAATTTTACTAGTTTGATAGTTGTGTATTCAATTGAATGCAGAATGTAAAGCAATGCAAAAACCTATGGAAAACAGTAAACGGGTATACGCGAGAGTCAATAAAATTAAAACAATGATACAGGACAAATATTAGCGGAGAAACGTCCACAATTTTGATTTTAAAGAGAATTTTTTTTACCGTTCTTGCATTCACTAATATTTGGTACAAATGGGTTCAAGTGTAATATAACAACTTCAAGTAAAATATTAGAATATAGTAAATTTTGCATCACATTTCATTTGAACCGGATATAGAAGTCTAATTAATGATAATTTATTTATTATGTATTTGTGAACTATTTGGCGTCAATTATTTGCAATCTATCTATCTATATAATAAAAAAGGATATATATATATTGTAATAAACAAGAAGATTTAATTAAATTATCCCCACGTTTAGGAATCATAAATGTAATAATCAACAGGTTAACGATTAATTTGCCCACGTAGGTGAAGCCATATATGTAATAAACACCTTGATACGTTAATTAAATGAATTAACAAAAAAATTAATTCAAATTTGAATGATAATTAGCCACACGTTGAAGACGTTAAATATGTAACGTTTAAAAATATGGTCTTAATCATTAAAATAATTAACAAAATTAATTTAAGATTTAAATTTAAAAAAAATTATTATCGTTGATAAATTTACATTGTATAAAATCTATTTTGCACGCCGAATTTCATCCAGTTAACAACAAATACTTTAATTTTTCATTTATTAATTCGTGGAATGTTATGAAATTACAGTTCTTATATCATTACAATCAAATACGTCGAATCTCTATATCTCAGGGTCATTTTTGATAAAAAGAACACTCCAATTAAAACATGAACAATTCAATTCATTGAAGTTAAAGGAATACAAAATTGAAATACTAGAAACAAAAGAAAACGAATGAAAAGAAAAACGCGGACGAAATCTGACTATACCCTTTAATTATCGTTTACAGTCATTAATAATTGTTTGTACTCACGACAGGGTTACTGGTACCCATTTGGATTCTTGGATCACAACAAATGCGTTTTAACTTAAAACAAATTTGCTGAGGGTGTTTAAGGGGCCTATCGGTGAAAACGTTAAATATTCCTGCACTGTTTGAAGCTTACCAAAATCATTCAGCTTAAATGCCGATTTCAGCACTGCGTCACCGTTCCGTCAACCAGGGAATCATGGCTTCAGGTCCCGTCCTGTGTTAAAGTTAAATAGCAGGCAAGAAACTGCGGTCCCTGATCGTTTAAAGAAAATAGCAGCTGTCTTAGAATTAATCTGATCAAAGTAAATGACTAATTTTATGCTATATGTCAATGTCTTTGTCACAGAAACTCATTCAGTCAACCAGATGCAGCATGCATCTCTCGCTACGACTTTTTTTTACGGCTGTATCTATTAAATATAATATCCCGACTCACTCTGTAAAATTTACGTAATATTTAAAGGCTTCCTCAACTACAATTGATTATGACAGCTGCACGTGTTCAGCGAAATACCTTTTGCAAGCATGGTCTCTTTGAGCCAACTGCTCCATTCAATATCAACAGCTGACTCCCAACTCTTTGACAACAAAGCCTCGCCACGGAACAAAGAGATAACAATGTGATATCAAATTCACAACTTATGTGTTTTGAATCACTATAGAAGAAATTTAATAATCAGATCGCTGCACAAATTTCTTTACTCGTACCGAACGAAAGTAGATAAATTCGTCCTGACCATCATTAACTTTTAACAATTATAATAATCTGACTATATTGTAAATAAATGTTAAAACACCAAGGTATTACTCATAAAAATGTATTATCAGATTTAAAACATAATATTTAAAAAATACAATGTTTCATTCCGGATTGGGACCTTTTCAGTTGTAAAATTACAATTAAATTGTACACGAGGTGTGGTCACAATAGGGATGAAACGTTCTGTTAAATATTATGTTTTAAATTTGAAAAAAAACTCTGAGTAATATTTATAATTAACATTTGTTTGTTACCGTGCTGATCTAGTTATTTTTCATCATTAATGGGCTTTTATTAATCATCATTATTCACGTATGGTCAAAGAGAATTTTTCGACACATTGCCGAATCATAATTTGTTTAACTTCATAGCTGAGCTTTATATATTGTAATTAAATTTGATTATTGAATAACATATTCAATATTAAACATTCATTTTAATTAAAATTCTTTTAAATTTAATGCGACCGATTTAGTTCAAATTCAAATCGAAATAATCATAGCAATTCGTTTATTGGGCTAGTTTCCACGGAATTTGTTTCCTAATTGTTAGACTGATCTGCGCCGTTGGTAAACGAAGTAAGGTATCAATCATTCTTTACTTTTCATGACATTTTGAGACCAAACGCTGTTTTGTTTGGGAAATGCGTGGCAAAGCTCCTTCAAACAGCCCCGTTTTGTTTGGTTCTTGTCACAAAGTTAAGATTGCTTCCCTTTCAGAATCGCCTGTATTTCAGAACTTCTCTTCGCTGGGAAACAATCAAAAGAGACAAGAGCTTTCTTAAGTATGAAGTTATGTAATTCTGCGACTGGAATAAAGTTTGAAATATGAAAGATCGCGGGTTTCATTGGATTTTTATTAATTTTAAACCGTCAGCGAAACAAAGTATCTCTTTCTCGTTTATCTCACAAAGTTCAATAACGTAAATTACATTTTAAAGTTTTCAAAATGATATAAAAGATATTTAATTAGTATTTTTCGATTCACGTCATTGATCATACCTCAACTACTTTTTTAAAGATATGATTTTCCTGTCTTCATACTCCACGGAACATTGAGAATTTTATAATAAAAATTGAGCGATAACTTTTTTTTTATCTAATACTCACTTAATCCTGATACTTATATTTTCTTCGGTTAAACATTTGCCGGGTTCTATGAGCAATTCATTGGGAAATAAAAATTGCCTTAGAAATTTAAGTTGTTAGTATGATAAAATATAGTTACTAGAGAATCAAAAGTAGAAACAAATATAGGCCATTTTTTTTCTATTTCGTATCATGGATACATAAATTAATGAGGAAAATAAATAATAATAAAATAAATCAAAATAATAAACTTTCCAGAAAGAAATGTGACAGAGAGACGTGATGGATGACAGGAAAAAACTAATTTAGATTTAAAATGAAAAAATGTACGTCTGATTGAAACTAATGAATATAAAATATAGCCAATACAGACTAAAAAAGGTAATATAAATACCACACAACTTTCCTGGGAAACCCATACAAGGATCCCAGAAACGTTGTGTGGTATTTATATTACCTTTTTTTGTCTGTATTGGCTATATTTTTTATTCATTAAATTAGATTCAGTAAACAGTGATTCAAAACTATATTTTCGATGTGATAAATATTTGGAAATCACAATATGGCTAACTTTTTTACTTGACTATTAATATATTTCATGGGATCATATATTTATTCATCATGTATAGTGTTCCACAAAGCCCCGTCTTAAATCTTGTGATAATATGGCAGTGACAGTAACTGAAATATATATCGGAAAATGACATTATAAAACTTAATATTACTGTAGAAACAAACGTAAAAAAAATGTCTACATATGTTCATCAGATGTATTCTGCAGCATATTATATTTTATCCAAAAAAACTGTCAAAGGATGGCAGTTTATCTTTCTTTTTGGATATTTCTATTATCATAATTATATAGCACCAGTTATAGCGTTAGTGCTATATAAATTGATTAAAAAGTCAAGTCCGTTAATAATTCGGAGACTTTTTATTATATAAAAAATGTAACAATGTTTTGCAACAATACAAGAAAGACGATACTCTTTTTTTTAGCGATAAGATTTTCTCGCTGCCGCGTATAACATCTGCGACGTTGCCAACATGATAGTCATTCCGCTACACTTATATCGTAAACTATTAAATAATATCGTTTACTTGCAGTATTGGAAAAACGTAACCACATTTTTTTCGGTTCGTTTATTAGAAACTGGAATTGGCCTCATCTTCTTCCATATATTTATTCTCATTGATAAAAAAAATACGAAATACTTCATTCTACTAGTTCTTCGGAATAGTTCTATAAAAGTTAAAATAAATTAATTTTTACTTCATAGTCGTTATTAATAGTTTAAATATATTCCATGCATATAACGTCTTCCATTTACCATCAATTTATAGAAATAATATATTGATTTCTTTTTCAAGGACGTATGTTTTATATACGTTGAGATTGTTCGTATCAGGTGGCGTATCAATAACTCTCCCAACTCATTAGGTTAATTAGTATGAAATTTGTAATATAAAAATGAGATTTGAAATAAAACGACTATTTACCTTCACTCAATACATTATAATTGTTGAATTTAATAATTTCTTAGATTTTACAAACAATTGGCATAGTTTTTTGTACGATATGGATTTGATTTCTGTTTCTATTTTATGAGATGCGTCCTGCTGTCCGCATGCCATTTCCAACAACGTTTACAAGATGTTAATATTTTATTTCAAAGGTTACGCTCCTTGTGGCTTTCTAAGGTCAGGGTAAAATGTCACAAAAGGAGATTTTCTAATATACGGGAACCTTTCTTGTAGAAATACAACTCCAATATTTCCGTCGGATAAAGATTATTGATAGAAAAAAACAATGAGAATTTTAATGAATCTGTACGATATACTGTGTAATTTTACGTTAAATTGTAATTTTAACTGATACATGCATTGTACATTCTGTGTGATTCACTCTTTTTGTTTATTACGTGACCTTTCCACGTGAATATGGCCATATATTAGGCTGAAAGCTGCAGTTTTTAATGGGACATAAAATTATACTGATAATTACTTGAGACTCGTAATAAAGTTTTTAATTATAATTACGTTGTTAATACTTCGTAAATTGTCCACTTAGACTCACCAATCACTGTGTTGTGGTACACTAATGTAAATTAAGCATTTCCCAGGAATTTATTATGAAAGGCTCTAAAATACGATAAAGGGATGCAAGTAAATGTTAGTTAATAATTAACTAAAAAAATAAAAATATTAGACAATATCAAATGCAAAAACCAAACACTAGTCTCATATATTTATTTTTTAAAATTAAGGTATCGCCTCATTGTGTTATTAACATTTGAAAAGTAATATATAATTAAATGTATTTACAAGTCAGTTGTAAATATAAATTATATATATATATATATATATATATATATATATGTATATATATATATTTTCTTCGGGTGAAAGTTATTATGGAAACGAACATACAGAATGAAATCTAAATAGAAGATAAAAATTAGGATAAGAATAATATAATCAAGCAAGAGTTATGGGAAGTGACTTGTAGTGTTTACGCGACTGTAACACAAATAATTTAAAATAATAGTACAATGTGTCTAAATTTCAATTTTTAAAATAAATAGATGATATGTATATATTTTTTTACAATAGCGTAAATATCTGTTCGGGAATCTTACGCAATGACATATTTTAATTGGAGAAGCTGGAGAAGTCAAACGAAATGAAATATAATTTGTAAAAATGATCTAACCTTGAATACAAAAAACAATAAAATTTGATAGCCATTCTTTCAAAAATAAAATTCATGAAATTATTAGACAATTAATTTATGAAAGAAATGAATTTATTAAAAGTCGTCTTTGCAATTTAGTCTGTTCAGTTTCTATGTAATATCAATCCAGAACATCTAAAAAATTATTAATAAATAAATAATGCCGAATTACATTCAAGAGACAAAAAATTAATGAAAAAACAGGCATTTAACTTAAAATTAATCAAACCAAAACACCATTAAAATGACTGAATATGAAAGATAATCAATTCAGACAAAAAAAATCAAAAATATAAATGCCATACAACGTTTCAGGGATCCTTGTCCCTTTCCTCAGGTGCGAAGAAGAGATAACACCCAAATCACTTTATTACGATTAATTTAAATAATATTTTAATGATGTTTTGGTTTGATTATGGGTGAGTTATTTGGCTGTTATATCAAATCTTTTGGTGTTTTGAGTGTAATTTTGCATAGTTTAATTTATTAATCATTTTTTGCCTAAAAGCTGAAGAGGTCCTAATTTATTGACGAAACGTCTTTTAATAAATAAATTTTGTTCAAAATTTATTGTTTTCTTCTTATTTTTTTTCTTACGTAATGATCATCAAATTTTATAATTGGTATAGAATATACTCTTCCCACCAAATATGTTTTGTTGGTTGCATTCTGGAAGGGGCGTTACGTTTTTGTGTTTATGAATGTAGTATTACATATATTATATATATTAGAAAAATTTATTTTAATCTAGATCAGTGACAGAAATTTTCAAACTAACAACCTTACTTGCCATTTATTTCATCATCTTTAGAATCTATGGTTGGTACAGTCTGATAATTCACGAATTTTCGTGACGTATTTTAATTTTTCTGTAGAGCTCCTTAATCAATAATTAAATTAAATCCCTTTACTAGTCACAGTCACATAGCGCTGTCTACACAACGTAACGTGAGCATTGCGAACTTTCCGATTGATTAGCGCGCTTCGGTAGGTTTCCAAACAAGACTACCGGTAATTAATATCATAATAACGGCTTAACTGAGTAATTAACCCAAATAACAGTAAATTGCAAAACGTCCTTGAATTCAATTTCACTTCAGCACTAATTACAGGTATATAATTTTATTAGTGTTAAGTATTTAGTTAGACCTGACTGGATGTATTTTCACTCTTAAATGAAGCTGCATCTCTATTTACGAACTAACTTGAGAAATTCAATACATATATATTAATCATTTTCAGGGGCGGTTCTTTGGGTGATCCGAAATTTATATTTAAGTTTAAAGTATATTTCTCATTGACTTTGTTTGTTCAGACTGTACTGTTGAGGTGATTTACCAGCAATTCTCTCATTAGAACGGCGAAGGCGTGAGGCAGGTGTGACAAGGGTCTTGTTAATGGACGCGTCCCTGTGCTGGCCGTCGACGTCGCCGTAAATAGGTCGTCCAGTCCTGGCTGAGGGGGAAAGCCGGGATCAGGTGTTGTGTGCGGCCCTGGACCCTTATCGCATGTCATAAACCTGGCAAGTGCCTAGCAATATTTCACGGTCGTAATCTACAAGCTTCTTAGAACCGGTTATGTTGTAGGTTCATCTCACAAAGGTGGAGTGGGGGGAGGGTGACTTGGCCGGTGCCGAGACTCCCAAGTCCTCCGTTGTGTTCATGGACAAATTCTTATCTCCACTGTCTGTGACAAACACCTCGACAGTAACTTCAGGGAATTTTACGACCTAGCAGACTAGAAGTTAAAATATTTCAACGAGTGCACGTCTCTATTTTTCCGTAATAATATGACTAAACTTTATTTTCATTATAAGAATTCAAATGGCCTAAATTTGAGAAAAATTCGGTAACATCTGAAATAAACAGAGGAACAAGTAATTAAAAATTTAACGAAGTAAAAATATGCTCCTCCTTTTTTGGATAAGAAAATTAAGAAAATTTCAATAAACATAAAAGTACGCGACCGAGTAAGATATCGCAGTTAATAGACAGTTCCCTTAATCTCTCCAGTATTACATTTTCTTTAAAAGTGTGGAATAAGTCAGTTTTTAAAATTACAATAGAAATCTCTTCAGGTAATATACTCTAATTTTTTCTTCTTAATTCTTAATTATATTTGTATTGGTGACTTCATTAATAATAACAGCATTAATATTTAATTTCAGACTAATAATTATCTTGTTTTAGTTGAAACGTGACACAATAGGCTAACAACCCTTTTAGAAGGATACATTTTTTCATGAAGATTAACAAGAAAAATTGTACTAATTTTTCAGTAGTTTAATTTCTGTAATATAATCATTTTTAATTCAATAGCAAGCCGAAATTAATTCGTTTCCCAGAGTAATAAATATTATACTTCTAATTTATTTTATACTCCAGACATTTGCATTTCCCTAATATTATAGTTTTCAATCTCTAACGCCACAAATTTATTATTAATTGAATTAACTTTAATAAGTTTTCATATTTTCAAAAATATCATCTACTCTGCCATTAAAACACCATCAAATCTGAGTTTGGGAATTAAATAATTACATTCCAAAGGTACGTGAAATAGAATAATATGAAAGGTTTTTTAAATATTAAAATTATTGGCAACATATTAAACTATACATTGTTTAATAATTAATCGATTTGAAAATAAAAGACACTGAATTTAAAATTCCATCGTGAATGGAAATTCCTAGTGATATTAATTTATTCGTAAATTAAAATGCTTTATGTTAATTGTGTTGTTTTACTGATATAAACAGCTATAAACAAACATGGAAGTTTTTATCGAAGTGCTGAAATTCCTCATCTTATATGGTTATTAAATTTATCCATTAGTATTGACGAATTACAATTGGAATTGCTGTTAGTAATAGGTAAATCAATCAAAACTGTTTTGAAGCAGAGAATGATTAAATTTTAATTGTCTTTGTCATTTATAAAAGTTTAACTTTATTTAAAATTTTGCAAAGGTTCAATCTAACACCAATATAGAAGTGTTCTGAAGAAACTTCTTTGCAGAATGTTTTCGGTTATATAGAAACAGCAAACACATTGTTGCTGAAATAAAAATTGCGTTTCTAAACTGAAAGGATACTTTTATATTTTAACCACAGCAATATTATTGTAATTACTGAAGTTATAAGTAAATACTTACGATTGTATTCACGAGACTCGGCAAATAAAGCGGAATTTAAACACCAAAGACGGCAAACAAGAGAAAAATCTCAACGGGAAAAACGACCCCACATAATTTTGGTACGCCAATACAAACAAATGTCCACATAAAAGTGTAATGAATTCCACGACTAGTTGGAGGGGGGGGGGAGCAGTACCCAAATATCTCGTAAAATATCGGAAGCCTGCCGTTGTATATAAAATACCATTTGGTACAGTACGGGGTGAGTGAAACTTGTCTCCCTCTCTTGCCGCATCGATTTATACGTGTGATTCAAATAAAATAATGTGGTTAATATAATTTCGAAAGAACATTTCAATACTCCTCAGTTCAGTCGTTTCTATTTCTTACATTATCAATTGTTTGGATAGTTTTCCATTATATTTAAGTTGCCCGTTGAAATGTCTTTCCGTAAAATATACCACTGTATTTGTAATTTTACCCAATACCTACATTTACTTTTATGTAAATTTATTTTTGTATATAGTCTACTGTCTCAAACAATAACAGAGTACATCAATATATTATTATTATATATATATATATTTATATAAGTGGGTGCGTGTACATATATATATATATATATATATATATATATATATATATAATGTAATAATAATTCAAGGCAAATATGGATTTAATAACTAAACAATTGAAGTAAAATATAGGAGAAAATACAAACACAACAATGGGTAAGAATATGTACAGGCGGGCTTCGTCGTTGCTAAACTACGGGGTTTACACAGTCAGTCGCGGGCAGATTTTCATCAAGTAGAGTCACACATAGAATTTAATCTAGAAAAATTTGACACAGAATTTCATCAAGTAAAGTCCCACTGAGATTTTCGTCATGTACAGTTGGACATATTATTTCATCAAGTAAAGAGAGTTACAAAATTTCGTCGAGTAGAGCTGGTCACCAAAGTTTTAAAAGAGAAAGTTACTCTGAGGAGAATGGTGAGAGTGTGATTCAGGAGACTGATAATCAATTGGTCAGCAGGTATCGGTAGAAGTTTGGAGAAGGAGTGAACAACATTCTGATTTGCCCTTAATCAGAGCCGGAGCTACAATATTGGCTGGAGAGAGAGAGAGAGGGACTTAAAGCAGAAGTCCGCAATATTGTACGGAACAATTGTGTCAGGTGGACGTTACAAAAGTTTTGGAAAGTGATTTAAAACAAATTAAATTCAGTGAATTGATGGCCTGTTACATGTGAATAGTGTATAGTGTATCAAAGGATCCCTGGTACCAGTACAAAACTGTAAGTAGAGAGAGAAACTTTATAAAATCTATTGGTATGTAAACGTTAAATAAGGATAAATCGTCAGATTTCGGATTCAATTTCATTTGTTGTTTTAATTCTAATCAAGTTGAATGTAGTAAATTTTGTTTGTTAATTTTGAAAATAGGAAATGGTTTGTTCTTTGTTTAAAAGGCCCAATTAACGACCCTGAGACAAGAGTAAAGAAGTTTGTAAATTAGTAAAAACATTAATGTAAAATAATCCCAACAAGAAAATTTGTTACTACTAATTTAAATAAATAAATTGTTTTCCGAGATTTAAATCCTGTAATCATTTTAACATCCTTTCATTTAAATATAATAAATAAATTCATCCGTTAATTAATCATAATAAATTAAATAAGTTACTTATTACATAAATGACGCATCAGCGTGGGATAATTAATAATGTAATTAATTGTGTATTACAATATATATATATTATAAATATATATTATTCTCTATATTATTCACTGTATAATACAAAAATATATACCTGAATCTTCCGTCTATATTTGAGCAACAAATAATACTTTTGCAAAAAAAATATTCGCTTACCATAATTTAAAGTACATTTCCCACAATGCAAAAAAATATTTTTCTTCAGGCAGAAGTTTTATATATATATATATATATATATATATATATATATATATATAAAGTAATTTCTACCTGGATGCATTCTACAAAACAACTAATTTCTAACTCTTCTTCTTTATAATTAAAATATTAGACAATAAGACAATAATAGACAATAAGATTCCTTATTTCATTTAAGCTTTCAGCAAAATCTATAATTTTTTTAAAAAGTTAAAAAATAGTACTTCTGTATGTTATTATAACATTTAAAGCATATTGTAGGATTATTTGGTTTTATCTGGGGATATCATGTTATTTATTACAAAATAATTTTAAAAGTCGATTAAAATAAAATTCAAAATCAGTTATATCGCTTTGGCCGTTACTCAAAAACGGTTTGACCGTTCCAACAAAAATATAAAAGGTTTGTAAATCTGAACATTACATCGAGCTGATATTTTATAAATATTTAGGAACTCATATATTTTTAAAAGCGAAAAAATATGACAGAATTATGAATTCATTAACAAACCTCTACTTTTTAAGAAATTTGTTCCATCGAAATATATTGATCGTACAATATTCTCTTCCTATTGATATTCTCACCTCCTACAAATAATTTCCTTTACATTTCAAAATAGATACATAAACCAATATATATTTGATATACAATAATTATGAATTTTTCGTGGTACCAATAAATTTTTATTTATTTTTTAAATTTTAACAACCCTACTGAATAATATATTTAAAAATATTTAGTAGCTATGACTGAAACATATATGAGGTTAGATGATTAACGAAGTTCTGATTAATATGAAATAGATGACACATCTTTCTATTTGAGTTTAAATAAATAATTCACGACGCTTTAGTACAATGGCATTATTTGCAGGATAATGTCCCTTGGAGCGGGCTTTAAGGTGTTCGTTCTCAATGTACGACACGATCGCGCCAGGGGTGGCGTGCTTTTAAGGGCTAATATGCTTGGGAGAATTGCATTATCTACGGACGACTCTGAGTGGTCCAGGTGCGAAGAGGCAAGAAGCTGTTGTTCCTTGGCGTCTCCTCATCTGTTTTAACCACAGACTTGAAGGTCTACATAATTTTGTATGCGCATAGTTTGGTAATATATTAACATTCATGGACAGAATAGAAAAAAAGTGTCAGTAAATGACCAAGGACGTATTACGTAGAAATATTGTTTAATTAGAGGAAGCTCAAATAGAGTCTGCAAACGCCGCTACGTCCGTCAACAGGGATGAAGCTAAAGTTGATGATGACGTCACTGTTATATAAGGACATGAGTTCCTCTACAGCACGATATTTGGGATAAATGTTTGTTTATTATTATCTTCGAGATTAAGAGACATTTTTAATTAATTTTTCTATTCGGGAGTATTACGTCAGTAATTGAGATAGAAACTGTTAAAGAAGACAAAATATTAAATTTTTATACACTCATAACCTGTAGTTATATAAATTTTCACGGGTACAATAAATGCATTGGCAGAAATTTACATTCGGAACGGTTTCAATTGAGTTCTATAATTTTCAAGTATATTAAAAAAAACACAAATGTGAAAATTTTGCATTTTATGCATTATTTTTGTAAATAAAAACCTAAACATAAGTCTTTCTTTAATGTATTTACTATAACCAGTCAATATATTTCTCAATTTTGCCTCCGTCGTGTATAAAAATATTATTAAACCAATAATATTAAAATAATGAACACCTTAAGCTAACATTCGAAGAAAATTATAAATAATTAAACCGCGAAACCTTTAATTAACGAGTTATCCCGTTTACATTTGATGAAATTGTCTTACCTTAAAGTAAAAATATCGCTTTCCACGATATTCTAATTTAGTTAAATTCATTATTAACAACCTAACTATATTAAATAACATTTTTTTTTATCATCACAGATCCTTCAAAGCGATTGTTATTGAGACCAAATGATTCAATGTTTGGCGCTCAAAGTAACTACTTTGTATTAGCGTTCAGGGAACTACACGAATTCAGTTATATTGTATCCTAGTGATTCTAACTTCCTGAATTGTACCACCCGTAAAGAATTAAGGATCATATGACTACGGCAGAGGAATATGCTAGGGGGAATCTCATCTAAAACTATCTGTTCAAATGTAATAAAAATAACATTATCAATTTACATACTCTGCAAAGAAATGTACTTATTATTTTCTTTAAGAAATCGATCTGTTTGCATTTTCTGACCAACGGATGGCTGACTCACTTGTTTTTATGACAGAAACAATAAACCGTGCTCTTTGACATTGAATAAATCATTCAAAGACAGCAGATTCGTCTAATTCGATCTGAGAAATTTTTTATTTGGTAATTATTACCGCTTGAGAGGAGTGGTTTGTATCAGTCGCTTCTATTAAAAAAAAACAATTTAGTTTTTTAATAATTTTGAATACAAGGAAATCGCATTGTTGTGACTAAAACAATCGTCCAACAGTGAGGTTAAATATAGTTAAATAAACAGGAGCCCGAAACATGAACCAGTTGGAATACGATTATTATTTTTATACAACACAAACGGAACAAGGAAAACTGAACAAGTTTGTTTTAAAAAAATAAAACAAGTGTATAAACTCATATAATGCTTTTGAGGTTAATTTAGATATTAAAAACAATTGAGTCACCCAATGCTTCAATTTTTCCTTTTTTATATATATATATAAGCGCAACCAAACAAATGTCCATTTGAAATTTCATTAAATTCATCCGATTTTCAGTATAGCCGAAACGTCGTTTATATCTGATTTTAAAGCGCACAAAAGTATAATGACTATGTCTATTGAGTTTTTTAATACAATGCATACATTTGTAGAATAATGAGTTGTTGCATAGGCGAATACATTGAATAAAATAAGTAACTCGCAGAAAAGAAAGGATAGTATTCTTGGTCACCTTTATTGTTACACTATATCGTGTTCCGTTCGTATTGCGGAGAGGGCGGTGGCATCGCGATCGCAGCACTTCATCATTAAAAGATTTTATATGAAAAACTTGACCGCTGGAATCATACATACATATTGTTTCTAAATTATTAAAAATTTATGAAAAGAGCCAAAATTTCACAAGAAAGGAAAGACCATCGTATTTTCCTTTCCGATGCCTTGCTTAAGTTCCTAAGTAATTCAATGTTAGCAAAATCCATAACTACGTTTCGACATTCATGACAGTAATATTTAATACATGATGCAATATCGTTAGATATTCTACTTCGGTTTATAATAGAATCTAAACGTTATGGGAGAGTATCAGTACAATATAGAAGCAACAAGCCTGGAATTTTAGTCTGAAACCAGTCTCTAACTCTGTTGACAACTTTACGAAACGTCTCGTAATTGGCATGAATAAGCATGAGTCGTGGTTTTACGTCTAAGTCTAATCTGCATACACAATACAAGTGATACTTGGCAAAGTGGGTTTTGATAGAATCTTGGCGGAACGCCGCGGGACGAGACAAAGCGATGCGACAGGTGTGCGGCGCAGTTGTGCGTGTGTTGCGCTAACTAGGGCGGTATTGTGCGAACCGAGTTCAAGATTTAGCGGCGTCGGGATTCAATTAAGTCCGCACAAAGCCTCAGGCAGGCGCGCAGATTGGGAAGCACGCATAACGCGATCCCGGCGACGCCAACGTCGCGGCGCCATTGACGTGGATCTGCCGCTGACGGGCCTTTTGATGGAACCTTCTGGAGGACAGAAATTCTTACAACCCTCTCTAGGAGCGTCTGCTTCACCATCACATGAGCAGGTCAACCAATAAACACGTGATAAAGTGGAAAATTTAATATTCTTATGTGTACGACAGTAAGGTTTACCGATTCAATAGGACTAAGAAAAAAAAAGAATAATAATGCAATGGAATAAAAATAGATAGAAAGAAGTCTTCACTTGTTTTGATTAAATGTTACTGAAACGCAATATATTTATATCAATATCATTTTAGAAAAGTAATGTTGGGAAAAGAGAAGCGAAAGTAAGTTTTGTCAGTAAAACAAAAATTGATAAATAATCGCTATATCTGAGGTCAAATGAATAATTGAATTGCTACCATAAGCGTTGAAGTGACGAAATAAGTAGTACTTTTATTTTACTAGAAATATAACATTCAAAGCCTGATTCTAACTGTAGGCCAACGTACGTAGGGGAATAAATTAGAAAAGCATAACAACTTATGGAAAGTAAATAGAATAAATTCAAAAAGTTACACTTGTTAGCTGAACAAAATATTTTGAGGTAGACAAAAACTTATCGACTTGTAGAATTAGACCACAAACGTAGATCGTGATCCGAAACAGACCGAGTTCATATAATCTCAACGTAATGTGTGTTAAAGAATGCGTTAACAAAGATAAAAATTGTTGGATGAGATTATCAGTTGTAGTGTATTAGAGATTTTCTAAAGAAAGAATTTGATCATTCTCAATCAAGTCGCTAGTCATTGTTGTTCAAGAAACTAGAATAGTACACAGCAGATAATGAGGCGATATCAAAGATCACAGCTGTGAAATTAAAGTAATGGATCATTGCCGAAATAAATAATTTTCTTGATAAATATCTTGATAATTTATTATATTTGTGGAGAAACACATAGAGAAGAATAAATTATGAAATACTTGAAGTGAACATGATGAAGACAACTGGTCATTTTAAACAGAAGTAAATAAGTTTAATATTAAATTAACTGACTAAAAATGAGATAATAATTTAAGAAGCATTATAAACGGGGAAATGTTTGTGATTTCATGACGAGTTAGAAAAATTTTACCCCTACAAGAATGCAACACGCAACACACTGTTTGTTCCCTCAAGTCTTATTGGCTATTAATTAACATATTTCTCCAATTAAAAGATGTATAACAAAAAATGCACTTTTCTCACAGTTTCCTAATTCGAAATATCTCTTCATAAGAAATTCTTGACTAGGATTCTCAGCGCTGCCAGCGTTGCTAACAGAGACATAACCCAACGTAATGTGTTTTAGATACTGGTCACGATCCGACATAAAGCCAATGATGCGGTATTAAAGGTGGATCATAAAATCAAATGCTAGAACTGCGTGGATGTCCTTCGCTGAAAATACACGGAATATTTCAAAATATGTGCAGATAATACGCCTTACAGATTTTTTTTTTACTTATAATATAATGAAAGTAGGTAAATATTTTGAATTCATTCCTGATCTGAATATTTATTACGACAATTTCTATTTTCATTATGCTACTAATGGGCTGGTATTGTATTTGTAATACTTCAAAATGCATGATGGAAACTTAAATATAAAATAATAAAAAAATGAACACTGTTTCTTTTACTTTAAACAGCTATAATTTACTCGCATCAGACAAGATTAAACACTATGTTAAATAGAAGAAATAGTAATGACTCTGGAGGGTGCTATCTTTGGGGATGCCTTCTCCTCTCTCTGTTTTTTGAACTAAGGTTCCCACAAGCCGAGGCACCTTGGTCTGTTAGAGGTGTGTGTGTGGCTGTCAGTCACAGAGCAACGCAATGGATTCAGAGAGATTACATTGCAGATGACGTCATCATATCGTTGCGTAGTAACAGATATAAAATAACAAACTTCAGTACAGAGAGTTTTAATCTTTATGCTCGTCCGACCGAATCGAAACTTATACTTGTGTGCTATAAAGTTATTTTAATAAATATTTATTAGTTGGAGTTCAACTATTATTCAATTTATGTTGTTGACCTCCACATATGTTCCGAAGTCAAAAACCTTGGGCATACCATAAGAGTTGTCCGCTATTCCTATTGGAATAGTCGGCCAGCTGCCTCCTAAACTGTTCAAGGTACGAAGAAAGGAATTCCTCTTCCGCTATTGGAAGGGTGTTGGACAAGTACCCATTCCCGACCTACCTCATGCAGCTGTTCTAGAGTTTGTCCTGAATCACTTTTAGGCGAATGCCGGGTAGGATCCTTAAACTACAGAATGGGGGTCCTAGTTAACTCTTGGCTACCTTCCTCTACCCTTCCACATCCCCCTTTCGAATCCCTTCATATGCTATTAAAGGAGATTTGACACCATGTGGATTAACCTCATGTAGCCTGTTACTCTAAAGAAATGAACAAATATTCTTCTGATAAATGTACTGTATTTGTACGCACTAACGTCAATATAAGTAAATAAAATAACTAACTTTATTTTTAGTGCCGCAATACTTCTTTTTCTTAAGGTTTTGATTAGTGAGAGAATTTTTATATTCGGTAACAGCACGCAGTTAACCCAATAATTTATTAATTTACGAAGAATTGTTTGTCTTACTACGTGCCAGTGATTTATTTTTAGCCTTTAATATCGTAATACGCCTAACTCTAACAATAATTTAGCTAACTATTTCAGCAATACTGTTTAAAGAGCCTGCATAAGTAAATTTATACCAATACGACGTTAGTTATCACGATCTTCAAAGATATCGCTTGGCATTTGTATTCACGTTAATAATCAATACACTTCAACATATTCCTTCAGAAAAACAGGACAATTTACTGTCAATACAAATAAACTATTGTTATTTTAAGCAAATCAAATTTAAAAATTCTGTGAAATTTTGAAACCTATTTCTGGGTGACAGTTTTTTTTAGGAATACACCACACGAGTCATCCACGTGGTGCTATCTTCTCTTTAATAACAAAGGTAGGAGGGATAAGGATTGCACGGAAGTGAGAACAGGAAAAATTAAGGATCCTACTCGGCGACTTGATTAAAAGCTCGTATAATTCACTCTGATTTGAATTAATAATATTTTGTGGCTAATATCAGTGTTAATAAACAGAAAAACGGCCAGTTCTTCAGGAAAAATGCGTTATTTAAATAAAACAAAAAATAATTACGTTTCGTCCTCTGTTTAGGGACTGATTTGATATATGTATGCATATATTATGATAAAATTAGTTGTTATATATGCGAACATAAAAAACTGCTAATGGCTTGATTAAGTTCAAAACATTGTGGAGAATGCGTCGTATTATTGTAATTATTATTTTTAGTTAAAAAATAATTGTGATGCAAATTGTCCGTTTTCATGTTTGTTTAAATATTGATTATTAGTGTAATTACTCGGCAACTCTGCGGCCTGACTAAAGATGTTTGTTTTGAAAGTGGTCTACTGCCCGTAAAAGTTTCGGGCCTTTGAATTAGCGTATACATACTGAAGTATTTGAAAGATGAAACCAGACAAGAATAACGGAATCTTTATCCCGCGTTAGGGCCAGTTATAAATGGAGCTTCATGTAAGTTTTCATTAGTTGTAACAAGATACAACTAATAACATATAATTGGTATTTGACAAGAGCTCTCATTTTAATTTCTCTTTGGCTCAAAGCTGGCAAAGAAAGCCTCTCCTCCGCCGTCGCTCAAATCCAATAAAGAGCACGTAGGGCCACATCGCTCATCCTGTCGACTCGTATTTGTCTTTCTATGCCTGGCTCCTAGCTGAGCCGAGCGCGCTATTCAAGCCCGCAGCACGCTTCCCTGATTGCAACTTGGAACAACACAGTTTTAACTAATCACTTTGCCCAGACACCACCGTGTTCTACAGACGAAGGGGGCGGCTTTCTACTTGATTGCACAACCGCACATTCAAACTCGAACCGAGGAAGGGCTGCTACAAGCGTAGTTGACGTACAAATAACGCTCTCAGCGTCCAGATTGGGGGCGGATTCACGCTTACACGATGCTCGGTCGTTCCGCGAGGATGAGAAGCCTGGTCCGTTTGTCCCTTACCATTTCATTAACAACATAATCCGTACAAATATACCTACTAATAATTTCAGGACTACAAAACTTTAATAGTCGCTTCTTGTCTAACTTATACTACTAATTTTAGAAATATTATCAATTGCCCTCAATCGGTGAAAAATTTTAGTAAGACGTTTCGTCCTTGGATTACGACCTCTTCGGTTTGAGGAAATTAATTATTTTTCTAGACTTAACAGTGAAATTTTGAACATTGGATTGCATAAAGCAGATAATTAATGTAAATAATGATACTCAGAATCTCAATAAAATTTACCGTTCATTATTATCTATGCAAAACTTTAAAATTTGTGTTTAATTTATTATAATTTTTTTTACAAATAATAACTCTGACCTTTAATTGTTAATTTACAAATTATGGACATTCAGAAACATTTTTTCAAGTTCAATTCACTTTTTTTCATTTTTTTTTCATGTCATTCAAATTCGGCTCTTTGTGGCGGGCGTCAACAGTATTTTAATATGTAATAAATATGTTTAAATAGTAAACAATAATGCTTTGGTTTGATTAAACTTAAGTTAATTGCCTGTTTCTTTTAAATATTTTCAATTTTTTTAATGTAATTTGCCATTATTTAATATAATAATATTTGAGATATTTCGATTGAAGTTTCCAAAACTGAAGAGGTCCTAATCCAAGAACGAAACAGCATAATAATTTTTTTTCAGGTATTAATGTTTTCTTATTAATTATATTAGTAATTTCATTTCTCATTTAATGACCATCAAATTTAGTTTTGTTGTATTAAATGTCAAAATTTTTATAATAGAAATATTAAGTAATTCTGCCCTTCATCAAGTTAATTTTCTGTCATGTATTTCAACATTTGTGAAATCTTCCAAGTTTTTATGATAATTTGAAGTAATTACGTAAGACAAACCTCATGTAAGAATTTAATTTTAATGTTGAAAAAATATCTGAATTTATAATATTATCATAAAAAAATAAATGGTCTTGAGTCCAAAAATTGTTTATTAATGAAAAATTAAAAATTTACGTATTTCAGGACCTCATCATGTTTAATAATTTATTGCATAAATTACACAAAAAATTTGGAGGAAGGTTTTGCTGTTTTTTTGAATCAAAAAGTGTTAAAATGATATAATTGAACACTCAGAACCTCGAAGTACGTTGTTATATGACAACTTAAGTTTCGCATTTCATGAGCACTATTATTACAAGACATTGTGCGAAATAAATAAATTTCTAACAGTCTTGATGTAATGTCAGTTCATCTTCCACAGCTACTAGACCAGAAGTAAAAAGTATTCCCATTAAAAAATTATAAGTATTTAATAGTGAGGTAATAGAGTGTAATTAAGTTTTGTGAAGAGCTGAACTGGAATCTCGTAGAAGAGGCGCGCGCGTTTTGCCGCTATAATAATCCGAGGTGGTTGTCGCGCCATTTGTCAGGCTGCATTCACTCCGCCTCTCGCCGTGACGGGGTCGGCGCCAACAAATGGCCCGTCCGTCGCGCTGTCACGCCGTGCGTCGTATTTCCCTCCAGCCTTACTCGGCTGCCTGCCTGGACCTTTATCTGCTTACACGCTACAATGCCACCATACGTCAAAAGCAGACAAACGCAATACATTGTAATTGTAGTTCTTACATTTTCAATACATAACGAAGTATTTTTATCAGGCTTATTCATGTAACGTGGTTCCGATAAATGGAAAGAAAAAAGAATTGATAGATTAACCATGAAGCTAGTTGTCATAAAACGTTTTTAACTTTAGAGTGAGACATGAGTATTACCAGATGTAAGACGTTGTTATACTAGCTCCGTAATAGGTCTCAGTGATTTTCGATTCAAAATAATATTTGGCAGTGGTTTCTCAACACATGAATTTCCTAGAGGAACCATCGGGTATTCCTTCCTATTCAGGACAGTGCGGTAGATTTATATTAGAAATGCGGTCTCTAAATGTTTGCTATTTTTTAAAAAATATACATGAAGTGTACGTATATAATTTTTATTTTGAAAATATAAATTACTTCAAGAATAGAAGAAAAAACTAAGCTCAGCCGTATAGGACATGAAACTGAATACAAGGATCAGGGAGGCAAAATGTCGTCCTGTCTGGTAATCGAATCCGGTATCCCCGCTTGTTACGCAGAAGCTCTTCCACGTGAGCTACCCTTGGCGACTACAATCCACGTACGAGACTTCTGAAACCGCCGTATAGCCTAAGTCAGGCATCAAGAATGTGATCTAGCGAATTGTAGGTGACCCTGGATCAGGCAGTACAGAGGTTGAAGGAGCCTCGTATCTGACTTAAGTCTGTTCGGATAGCTCAAATGGGAGAGCACCCGTGTAACAAGGTGGTCCCGGGTTCGATTCCCAAATTAGGTGGAGATTTTTCCTCCTGTTCCTTTAATGCAAATTTCTTAAAAATATTTATATCAATACAATAACCATCTATTATAACGTTAGAAATTTCGTTAATTAGGGATGTGTTTCCCAGTGTGATAACCAACCTAGATGAAATAGAAATTAAGGACATATTTCTAAGTTTCGTTTGACTTATTGAACTTTTCAGTAATGATTTATTAATGTTAATTTAAAAAATATTTTCCCCAACTTTCTATACAGACTAAGAGTATTAATAAAATTCTTATGTTGAAGTTGCAAAGTAATTAAGGTATTTTGGTGGAACTAATTTAAAACATTGAAAGGTTCCATACAGTACAGTAGCGTTCAGTGTACATGACGCATATCGTCTTGAAGCAATTTGTGTTTATATGTGATTCATTTTCGAGGTGAATGTTAAGTGAAGGCTAGCACTATAATTTTCTAGAATTTTGTCAACAGATAACCTTCAGATTTAAAATATCATAAGAAACTAATTATTTTTGGTATGAGTATCCATAAACGTGATTCGGTCATTCAGAGAATTAAGGGTAATGTCCATAATATATTGTGAAAGTATAAATTAAATTTATTCTACTCTGTTAAGGTTTATTCGGAGATGCGTCATAGCCAAATTCACGTTTTTTCCCTTATAACTACAGTTTTGGCAGGAGAAACTGACAAGGAAGCCTGCGAGAGAATTCTCTAACAGGTGAACCTTCCGAGAGAGCTCTGGTGGAGGCTATCTTTGGGGATGCCTTAACATCTCTCTGGTTTTTTGAACTAAGTGTCCCAAATGCCGAGGCACCTGGGCCTGTTTTGAGAGGTGTATGTTCCGGGGTCGCAGACCTTGGGCACACGGTAAGAGTTTTCCGCTATTCCTATTGGAATAGTCGGCCAGATGCCTCCTGAATTGGTCAAGGTACGGAGAGGGAAAAGCTGCGACCCAACAGCAAGTCCCTCTCCCACCATCGGAAGGGCGTGGGGCAAGTACCAAATGCCCGACCTACATGATGCAGGTTTTTCTAGGGTTTTCCCTGCATCCCTTTTAGGTGAATTGCCGGGTAGGATCCTTAAACCATAGCTCTGGGCCCTTATAAACCCTTGGCTACGTTCCTCAACCCTTCCGCATTCCTCCTTTCAAATCCCTTTCCTATGCTATAAGAGGTGAGTTGCCACTATGTGGATTACCCTATACATAGCCTGTCTACACCTAAAAAAAACATCTGCTTTCTAAATTTTCTCTGCAATCTCATTACCAGCAAGATTCATTAGAATATTTTAAGATTGTCTTTAAATGTTCCCTTTTTGTATGGCTTCTGAGAAAATATCTTACATAACCATACAAATTTATACTTACAGGCTGTAATAGATCAGTATACATCAATATCGGTATGACATGGACCAACATAGAATAACTTTGTTTTAATTTTTAATTATTCAATGTTTACAATTGTATTTTTATTTCGGTGCTTGAATCATGAGCCATCCACAGGTAAATCACGAGCCGTTTAGAAGAGGTAAAATTTTTTATTGATTGCATGGTGAATTTATCGCAATAATTTCTGACGCTAATGTTTCGATTTTCTCACGCGTTTGACGTTTGACATATGTTTTTACTATCGTACTTATAGCTCAAGGGTAAACATGCGTGGGTTATGAAAGTAACCTTTTGTAGAATCTGCCAGCCCAGTACTCATTTCACTTTCGGGACACATATAGAACATCCAACCGCATAGACCGAAGACAGATGAATGAAAAGCCATCCCAGTCTATTTCAGGCAATGTGCGTTCTTTATTTAACTGGCCGGAATACATTATAGCCGAAGCACACCACCGGAATACATTCATCTTGTCGGCCCCTAGCAGCTATGCTACGTGCTCACCACTGACCACATTTCTCTTTGAAGTTCTAAATTACCACGCAAAGTATAAATAACAATAAAAACTTTATCTTATATGTATTAAATATAAATATAATTAGTGTAAACTGGAAAAATTTCATAATTTATTAGCATGAAAATTTACCAAACGATTCTTCCCTTTATTTATGGACCAATTCATATGTATCTGAATAATAAATAAATATAATGAAGAACACAATAAAAAGTTTAAAAATTTTTTGGTGTAACATTGTTTCTTACACAGTTAAGGAAAATGAGAGAAAACAATTCCAATCAAAGACTTCACAAAACATTGTTTTAACTAATTTTTAGCACAATAATTAAACTCACAAACGTGCAATAATACATAATTTTAAATCATAATAACACTGAATCATAAATGGAATTTTAATTTTGTATACCTCTTTTTTATTAATTGAATTTATATCGCAACCTAATATGCAGCAATTACCTGATCAAATGAGCATAATAATTGCTTTCCACAACTAAAATGTTTATATTAATCCTATAAATATTGTGTTTATGCATGTTGGGTAAGAATAGATGTTTTAAATTATCTTTAATTCTGGTTCGAACCTTACGCTTAGTTTGACCAATAAAGCTCTGCATTCTGAATACTAAATTTTGTATAGGCCCCTACAAAATTATGTTTATCCAATTTTTTTAAATATCTTTATTATTTTTATAATATTTAAATTATTATATGTTTTAAATATAATCGTAACACAATAATTGGCAAACAATGTGATTAATTTCAATTGAATTTTTTCTATAACGACAAAACGATGTTGCTCCATGATCCATGTCCCGTTTCTAGAACACATACAATTTAAATTCATCAGTCTTTTTTTTACAAATATGGTAAGTATGTAAGTACAATAAAAGCAACCTGTCTCTCTGATCACATCCATATCGATATAAGTACAGCCGTGGTTAACTCTTATCGGCACATTCAACGGATCTACTCACAATTAGGGAGCTTTACGCAATTAATCACTTCTCTCTTCTTAATAGCCCTAATTCGGATGGAAAATGTGTGTCGTATTATGGGTAATAGGTACAATTACTGGACCAATTCTGACAAATTTATCACTTCCTAATTGTCTTCACACGCTGCAACTACATGTTAATTACATTTATTATACATTCCACTGGATTAAGCGTCAGCCATAGGACCTGTGCCATTAACGTAACAGAAAAGAACAATTATCAGGAAACGGGAAATTTTTCACAGATACACGAAACACAAAATTTATACCATTCGGTATAATTTTAAAAGAATTAACAAATATTTTTTAAAAAAATTCTGATTGCAATATGCACATCAACGATTTTTAAAAATTTCATTCATATAACATTCTTGGACTTCCAATCGGATGAAATATGTATTAAAACACTTATAACAATGATTAATAATACAATCAAAACAATTTATTTCTCATAATTAATTGTTGGAAAGCAGAGAATATTTTATTCATAGCTTACACCGGGAAAGTACTTTATTATCATTCGATTGATCGACGACACGATACATCCCCATAAAACTATCTTCATCTTCTTCCATTCATGGCAGATTAATATTATGCATTTTTTTTGGTAAATAGAGTAAAACATAGTTACGTACTTCACTCATTATTTTAAATGCGTAACAATAATTTGTAAACTCAGAGTTGCCCTTTAAATGACGTGGTGAGCAAACGCGTACTGACGGAAACAAACCCTGTGGGGGTAAGACTCTACCACCCCAAGGGGTGGAGTTGGAACTTTTCAAACACTCTTAAACGGTTAATATTTGCGCCGAATAAATATTTTTCATGGTCAATGAGATTTTTAGTATTTCTGCCGATATTTTTTGTGAATAATTTCAACCCCTATCGGTATGGGAGGGGAGAACCCTCAGGGGTAGGGGTTTTACTTAAAACTAACTTAAAATCAACTGAAATTGGAGTCAAATACGTGGTTATGGATGTCAATGAGTTTAATTATGACGTTCTATTAGTCGTTTAACCACCAGTGGAAGCGGTGGAAATTTGAATATTCGAAAACCACCGATATTTACGTCGGGATCAGTGAGATAGATAATACTTTCTCCGCATTTTCTTGTGACTTATTTCAAACCCTTTTGACGTGGGAGAACCTTTAGGTACGAGGGTGGTTACATAAAAATAACGCGAAAACAACCGAGATTGGGGTAAGATCTGGGGTTATGGATGTCGCTGAGTTTTATTATGACAACCCGGAAAAATCTTATGTACCTAATTACTTTTTCAAATTAAAATTACAAATATAGACTCATTACTTTTCAATTATTTACGGTCTTAAGAATATGTTTTGCAATCTGAATTTGCACAATTCGCATTACTTATGATATTTTTTAATAAAAAATTTGTACACTATACCGAAAATAGAAATTTTTATTAGTGTTAATCTACAAATTTTTATGCTATCCTTCCATATCTTCGATATACTCCACCTGTCTTGATTTCGTATTATAATTATACTCTGTATTTGTCAACAATAGTGTCTTCTGCGTCAAATATAATCTAGCATTAAAAACTGGAATAAAAATGGAAAAATAAACGAACGATGGATAGGAATTTTAGTGTGTGCCTGCAGGTCGTGGATATTTTAGCGATATTGCATTTGAATACCAGGAATGGTATAATTAATTTCTCTCTGCACACCATAACTGCATTCTGAGCCGTGTGCCAATTTTAGTAGAATATATAGCTGTCCATGTATTAGTTGCACACCGAGCCTCATAGGGAGTAACACTCGCCACGCGGAGGAAAGTGACTTCTCACACTCCACCATGGAGGATTGATGACTCTCAGTTAACTGAACAAATGATGCAAATTAGGAGTGAGATTGCGTCCACCAATCAGCGCTGGCTAGGAACAAACAAAAGGCGATTCGTCCAGTTGAAAAGAGAGGGTGTTGGTGTAGCGCTTTAGTTCGCAGGTTTGCACCTTCACTTGTAAATTGTCTGTGGTAATTCGGCGAAGCGATAATAAATGTTGGCGAGAAATTTGCGCCCAGAGGTATGCTGCGGGCAGTCAACGGTATTTTTATGGGGGAAGAAAAGCAATAATCTCTACAGCTCTGCTCGGAGAAAACTAATTAGATTTAAGTTTACAAACTAATCAAAACATAAACAAGGAAATGACAAGCTTATTCTGAGTCATAATTACATAATAATTGACATTGCGAAACGTTGAAAAATATTTTGTTTAATAAATTGTGTGTTACTTCCTACATCTATAATTTTACATAATCTTGTGTTCACAATTTTTTATGAATCAGAAGAACATAAAATATTTAAATATATTATTAATTTATATTTTGTAGATTTTAACCCGTGTAATACGTTCATTTTCACTTTTCCTACAGCCAGGATTTAAATGTGTAACCAAATCAAAATATTGTTTGTAATTAAGACAAGACTCTCTGGTTTCCACTCGTCACTGACAGCGACTTTTCATTTTCTAAACTTTATGACTTTAATTTCGTCTAAGACTAAACAGCTATTAAATATCAGATGAAATATAAAAAATTATATACAGTTTTTGATTGGAAATATATAAAAGTCTGCATTAGATTAAAATAAACAATTTAGCAATTATACGGCCAAAAAGAGGCAAAAGTAGGTGATAAATATAAATATCACTCAAAGTTTCTGCAAATTTTCTTGCTCTCTTAATGTGCATCGTTGATTCGAACTTGTTTAAAATCCCGGAGCACAATAGAAGCGACGGAAACAAAACCAATTATATTAATGAAAAATCTAATAAGTTAACTGGACAATAAGTTTACATATATACTGCAGAGTTTCATAGTGTCGGTTTGTATATTAATTAGAATGAAATTATTTTTAAATAAAATATTTTAAATTTGCCAAACAAAAGAAAGTTTTGAATAAATAATATTCTTTGAAGCGGCGTTTTTATAACCATTTAGTCTGTTCTATATAGCGGGAATTACAATCAGAGCAAAATATTTTGTAAACAACACAATGTTTGTATTTTTTCATTGTTAAACTTGTAGTTTCATTAGATCTAAATAATAATTTTTCCTTAAATCCCTGATCTAGACATTATAATTTACGTGGGATCCCATTTTCTATTTTAAGAAATATAAAACGAGGCGTATTTTAGTATGGAATTAAATTTAGAAATTGCATCCACAAAATGCTGATAAAATTTTAATCATAATTTTTATTGACAGTTCATCATTAATAATTCGTTTATAACATTTAAACAATTGAAAGCAAGCCTTTTTTTTCGTAGGGCGGAGAAAATGCTTTTATTAACGTTGTTTTGGCATCAAACTGACAGAGCGGAAATGTACGACTTGGTAACTCGGAAACTCTGCGTTAATTATTAAAACATGCAATCAATCGTAAGTGCAAAGCTATTGGCTAATTCACACTTTTTGCAACTCATTCGGGATTTATGAGGCTTAAACTATAGGAGTCTGAGGCACTCAAACTTCGATCAATCAATCACTGTTAAGGTCCGACCTGTTACAGCATATTTTCCGATATTTTTCCGTATATTATACATACGAAATTATAGAAAATTGATAATTAACAAACGTATTGCTACTGAGTATTAATTATTAAGGAAAATATTTATACGAAAAGTATTATCAATAATTTAAATCAAAATATATTTCTAATTTCAATAATTACTACTATCAGATTAATAAAACTGATATTTATATCCGTATTATTAATTGAATTGCCCCCTAATTTTTATTATCAGTCGTAATAAGTAAAAAGTTATAATTTTTCGAAACGTAGAGATCCAGTTTTAGTTTGAATATTTTTTAAAATTATAATAACACTGCATTATGCCTCAAAAATATTTATAATAATGTAAAATAAATATATTAACTCCTCAGGATACCAGGTAGTATATATAAATACATTCAGAAAGTACCAAATGTATTTTAAATGGCCATGTGTTAGTATTTATTAATTAAAATTCCATTTATTACAGTACACAAAACGTTTATTCTCTATGTTCAATGAACTTATCTGTCGTATCTAAAAATAAATATAATAAAATTGACTTCCAAACAATTTGTATTACATGAATAGTTATATAATTAAGAAAATATGAATTGTATTGATATAATTCATTAAACGGATTTTTTAATACGATTATATTCATACGAATGTATTTCAAATGTTTATTTTGGAACAAATCAAATAGACTATATGGGATTTTGAAAAAAATTGCTTATAATTTTCATGGTACTGAGATTTTTAAATATAATGGTAATTACAATTGTAGAAACCAGTTAGTAACATGATGAAATCCTTTATTTATTCGGCAATTATTTTCTTCAGGAACTATCATCTTCGTGCCCAAATCATCTAAATACTAACATCAAATTGCACAACATTGTCAACTTACAATGAAACCTGAAAACCTTAACTCCTTATTTCCTGATTTCCTTCGTGTCACATACAGAAAACAAGTTTGCAGGAATTTTTTTATTTTTTTATGGGGGGGGGGAGTTGTTTAAAGTTACGTCAACATATAATTGGGTTTTCATTTTACGTTGACAATATTGTACAATTTTATGGTATATATTCAGACGATAATGGCGAGTTTGTAAGCTGAAGCTCCTGAAGGAAATGATTGAAGATTAAATAAAAGATTTCGTCTGACGACTTACTGGTTTCTCCAGCTATTATTTTTTATTTTTGGAGAAGGAAGTTGTTGGTGGCAATGATTTTTCGACAAAGTGAATGGTTTGAGAAACTATAATTTTTATTTCCTTCGACTAATATAAAAAATATGGGATAGTTAAATTAGTAGCAAGAATAGTTTTTACTAAGGAATATAGAAAATTCGTCTGACGTGTCCAGTGTCGTTTACTAGGAAAAATAATTTATTTTCCATTTACCCAATATTTTTATCTAAATTATATTTTGAGGTCCAGAAAAATTATCTCAGTTGAGTTTTCAAAATAAAATTCTATTAAATATTTTTTCCTGCGAATGAGTTATAGTTTTCTCTGATAATGTTATAATTACATTACCTACACTTCTCGTCTCATGATTCAGAAACGTTTTCTAAGATATAGATATCAACAAGGAAATAATTTCAAATTCTTTCTACAAAACTTAATCCATTGCACATGGCATGTAAATAACCGACTTCTTTACAAATATTTAATTATGCTTATGAATGGCGTTTAGTTCTCCGTCACAACGATCGTAGTTTTGAGGATACTTTTTATCGGGTCAAGGCGTTGGCAGGGAGTATAGAACTGTTTGAGGATTCTTGCAAATGAGCGTCACCGGTTGGGAGTACGTAATACCTGAACACACGAGGTCTCCATTGTTCCAGGCCTGCCTTAGATTGGCCCCCACTCGCATTTAATTACTCGTTTCCATTGTCTTAAACCGACCCCTACCGGTGAGCCGTTTCACTAAATACACAAGTAGCCAGAACACGTACTCTGGTTTCTCATTACCCAACACTGTATATTTTATTCTGTTTCCTTAACTCTGTTAAACACATACTTAAATGTAGTACGGAGAGGAAGCAATTACACGACTTGTGCTATAAATATTCCTCTCAATAAAATTCATTATACTACTAAACGTGTTTCTATTATCCAACGAAACATTAATAAAGATTTATGTGGAAACTATTCCTGACTAATTTTCAAAAGTAAGAATAATTGATACTAAATAAGAAAAACATAGTAAAGATAAATGTTTATATAATTCAATACCTAAACCTGTTCAAAGGTTTTTCTCTATGTTTTTGAATAAAATTAGTTATTTATGTTTATCCTGTTTAAAAACTCTCAGCCAGATAGGGATAATCTTCAGGAAAGGAACGTTGAAATATTAGTCGTAATAGATTTAATCACTTATTTATTTAAGAGATACTGTAAAAAGTTAATAAATCGCCGTTTAAATACAAATTAAAGCAAAACACGACATTTCTTTTCTTTATTTGGGATCTCTTCAGGTGTTTATGAAACGCGTTAGAATATATTACAGATATTTTAAATACAAAAAAATTGATTATGTATAATTTAGAATCCTAAATATTTTCATCTTACTATCGGTTTCGTATCCAGTGCCCAGCGAAGAGGATGTTCCTAAAATAGAACAAATCTTTTTTTTATTATTATTATATTTTTATTAGCAATCAGATTACTAATGATCCTTAAGCTAATTTGATATTATGTTCAATTTAATAATAGGGTCTTGTACTGATGTCGTAGAGAGGTGAGGGTCCACCAACGCCACTTCTGATTTTATTGCAGTCTATTGGCCAGCATCTCTTCAGTCTTCGGTTGTTAGTTCGTTGTAGTTACGACTCTAGCAGTCGATTGGGGTGGGATTGAAGTACATTATGGTGTTTACTATTTTTATCTTTGAAGACGTCTGCTACATATGGTGTATTGAGGTCAGTATGTAAACTGAAGTTGGATACATACCAGGGAGCATTTGTAATAGTGCGGAGGATTTTTCATTGTACTCGTTGCATGATAGCGATGTGAGACTTGGCTGCACATCCCAGAGCTCTATTCCGTACGTCCATATAGGTTTTATCACTGTTTTGTAAATAATTTGTTTGGACTAAAATCAAAATTATCAGTAGAAATCAGCCAGTTTAATAATTTAGATTTTATTTCTATTTGCTCTTTCTTTTTATTGATGTTATCCCTCCATTTCAGCTTGGAGTCTAAGTGAAGACCAAGATTCCTGATTCTGATTTTGGAATTTCTTCCTGATTGAGCTTTACTAGAGGACAATGTTCCTTTTTAAGGGTAAATGTATTGCATTTACTTTTATTTTCCATCTTTTAGCCAGGTCTCTATTTTTTGTAGATGTTCTTGAAGTGTCTGTGATGCGGAATCAGGGTCTGTGTGTGTTGACAGTATTGCTGTATCATCAGCAAAGGTACTTGTGCTTACGTCCCTTGAGGTTGGCAAGTCGGAAGTGTATAAGACGTATAACAGGGGGCCAAGGATGCTGCCCTGTGGCACCCCGGAGAGAATGGGATAACGGTTTGAACTTTCTCAATTTACGTAAGTCAGAAATTCTCTTTGGTCAAGGTATGATTTTAATAAGTTGAAGTATTGGTCAGGCAGAGTCCTTTTAATCTTAACTTGTAGACTTGAATGCCAAACCTTATCATAAGCCTGACTTACGTCTAAGAATATTGCTGTGCAGTACTGCTGGTTCTCCATAGCTTTGTTAACTACGTCCACAATTCTATGGCATTGTTGAATTGTTGAATGCGACTGTCGGAAACCAAATTGATGATCCGGGATCCAGTCTTGATTACTGCTGTCTACTCTGATTCTTTTCAGTATGATATTCTCAAGCAATTTGGATAGTGTTGATAGCAGACTTATGGGACGATATGAAGTGACGTCAGTGATATCTTTGCCGGGTTTTGGTATCATAATTATTTTTGCAATTTTTAGGGATTTGGGCCAGTAACTTAACCTTATTATTGCATTAAACAAGTACAAGAGTAACCTGAAACCTTCATCTGGTAATTCTTGAAGCATGTTGAAGATAAGAACATCCCTGGGAACTTATGCCGACATACAGTAGGAAATAATATTATGACGTCACTTAAAATATTTTGTTTAAGAGTCATAACATTGCCGTAATTTCTGACTTACACCATGCTACAGACGTTTTCAGTTTTTTATGATATTTATCGTAAGAGAAAGAAAAATTCTGTCATGTGTATTGATGTGTAATGTATAAAAAGTAATAAAATATGGGTAGATATATTAAAATATTGCTTTTTGAAAATGGTTAACAAAATATATTGTATTATAGTAAAATATTGAAATTATTTTCGTTCAGCATACTAAGATCGGTTTCGGTGATAAACAACCCGAAGTACCAAAGCGTTAATTCTGTGTTTATACACAGTCATAGAGAGAAAGAAACAGCATTCATGTTAAATCTCATTGCATGTTTAGAACATAATCAAAAGGGAAATTATGGCTTAATATGAGACACATTCATTGAAGAAATGAACTATTATGATGTATAATCAGTCTCTTATTTAAAAATTACGTTATTATTTCATTACAATCATTGTGCAGTTGGATTATTTTTCAACCCTATCATCTGAGCTCTATCAGTATCTTGCTTCAAGATGAATAGCCACTATTATCCTTTCTCCTTTTCTCTGCAGAAGCTCTCTTTTCGTATTCCTCTTCTGAAGACTCAGAAGAGCTATCTGATGAACTTGAACTATGTTTCCTCTTCTTTTTATATTTATGACCAAAAGGAAAACTATATGTGGTTTTTGTTGACTACTCAAAAGCATTCGATCTGGTTAACAGAAAAGTATTAATAGACAAACTGGAGGAACTAATTGGAAGAACGAGCACAACGTTTCTGATATCAAATATACTGACAGAAAAACATTTACAGATAAATGATGGAATAGGCGTATCAGACTCGCTGTCACAGACGATCGGTGTCCTCCAAGGCGATCCACTCAGCCCTATACTGTTTAACGTTCTCACGAACGATGTCACCAAAGGAATGGCAGGAACAAGCACGTACATATACGCTGATGACATGGCCATCGCAGCGACAGGTATCGACAAACTGCACGTATCGACAAACTGCACGTATCGCTAAACACACTAAGTTAATGGGCGGAGAGAAATGGCATACAGATAACTCACTGAAGCAGAGAACGTCAAATGCAATGGTAAACTACTCAAGAGGGTTTTAAATATCTAGGCATCACAATCCAAACAACGGGAAGGAGTTTCAGACTGCATGTAAGATCTAGAGCAGTGGCGGCCACTAGAGCTATGAATGAAATCAGAAACATTACACAACTATCGATCAGCACAGTGATGGACCTGTTAAGGCTAAAGATACTACCTATTCTGACGTATGGCCTAGAATTAGTAGGAGAATACCTCACGTACAGACAACTGGAAGCACTGGATGCTAGATACCTGAAAAGAATTTGAGGGGTTCCGCAGAATTCAAGATCGAGGCTAGTGTACGAGCTTACCAGGGAGACCTCCCTAATAGAGGATTTAAGATGCGATCTGATACTACCAGCTGGTTCCAGCTTCAGACAGCTTTTACAGGATATGTATGAGAGGAAGAGGAACATACCGGAGGACTTCTATTCAACATCTTCTATGCAGGACAGGACATGGATGGAAGCCAACCATGAACTACGCCACACGAAGACGAGACTGGCGATCCATAGCTTTCACCATAAAGTGTCCTTAAACAAAGTATTTCATGAACCAAAAGACGAGTGTGTGTGTGTGAGTTGTGTTTAGAATTCTGTGATAGATATCATGTTGTAAAATGTAGGAATAGACGTAAATCTATCGTAGCTTACAGCAAGGAAAGGTTGTAATGTAATGCACGGCATGTGTGCGCTTCCAATATATTATTATGTTAATTCTGTGTTTATACGCGAATTATCTCGAAATTTAATTTGTTAAAAGGAATGGCACAGGAGCAGATTAAGAGAATACAATTTTTTTTGCACCATTATATAACATTAAGTTTAAAATGTTTGTCGTACCAATTATTACTGTCAATTTTGTATTTATAATATATAATTCCATATATCATAGAAAGCCGCTCAAAAATAGAGGAATGATAAATTTTGAAAAATAATTTTGCGATGATTATACATATTCACAAAAGAAATACAGTGTTGTTTCACATCACCGTTGGGAGAGCTATTACGCGAGGCAAGTAGACTGCAGCCGTAAACTCCGCAATGCGCTCGTGACGAACTATTACATCCTGTTCGCTGCGATGGAGTCCGAAATGGAAACTAGAGTGAAATGAGTTATACGTGACTGTACTTTGGTGCAGCTCAACGCAGTAATTTACTACGCTATCCCGAGGACCATAGCAGAGGAACCATTCCCCGAATAACCCGTGTACAAAATTAAACCGCGTGATATCTGTGGTGGAATTCAACAGTAACTGTAAGCAAATAAATTCAGAATCATAACTTTTCTGTTAATATCTTCAGGAATATCGATTATATGCAGTAATATTTCAAAGTCTCTGTTCTTATTTGGAAAATCTCGTTTCACAATAGCAGAGTAAAAGAAAATTATGCTTCACACTTAAAACTGTATTTGTTTTCTAATAAATATATTTTATCGGTGCATGACTAACTCTGCTGACGGCGATTTTGTCATTAATATTAACTTCTCCGTTATATACTTTACAAATTAACTTTAAATTTCTAAATATATTACTTTAAAATTATATTATTTTATTATATATTGTTATAATATGTATCGTTGCAGGTTTCATTATTTTCAAATGTTTAAAAATGACAGCAGTTAGTTTCTACTGCATATCGGTTATAAAAGCATCACAAAATATATTTTCGTGATTGTTATAGAGATTGTTGCGTGGTCGCCGCGGGTGAAGTCCTCTATGACGCGCATTAGCCTCGCGGCATGTAATTGGATTCCCGCACGTGATCTGAGCGCGCCTGTTGCCTCTACGCCAGGGGAGAAGCCCCGGAATTCTATCGCTTGTAATAGGCGTCCAGCAATTTGTCGCCTCGTTTGTCTCTCGCCTGCCGCCTCCAGGGAAGTGGCAGCTGTGGCACACTCAGCCTTGCTAAGCTTCTGGATTGCGTGTCTAAATACTGGGACTCAATGAATAAACTTTAGCCGGTCTTGTGACACGTCAGGCGTCATACAACATTCGCATGTACTCTTCCGGGTGGTGACAGATTACACGTTAAAAGCAAAAAAGTTACGACATTTACACGATTGTATCAAAAATATCGTCTTCTATCTGACGTAACTTCCGATAATAGGTCGCCTATTCATTATTCTAAATTTCTTTGAATCGTCAGATTACAATTGGAACCTAAAACATAAAATAAGACCTCAAAAGTACTTGAAAAATTAAACATTCACTTTTTTTCTTGAAACATTAATGGGGTGTGATTAAGTTTAAACCAACCTTCATCTGTAATGATATATAAATTGAGTCTAGTTACCTGTTTTATATTAAAATTAAATTAAGACTATTTTATTAAATTAAATTAAGATTAAATAACCTGATGAGGAACCAAAACACTGGCTACATGTCTACTCCAATCCACGAATCACGAAACTAAAGAGGGTAGTGTGAAGTCCTAAAGATCGAAAGCTTTCCCAGTGAAAGTTGCTAAAGAAAAAAAAACTAACCTGCCCAACTGGAAGGACAAAATATTTTCTTCGGTGTGACAGTCATCTTAAACACTATTATAACTCCATTGACTGTACGTACGAATAAAAAGAATTCGATCATTACAAAATTTAATTACAAATATGGTCAGATAATGAAACTCTTAACATAGACAGAAATTAATATAATCTGTTAATATTTGACAACCGCAGAAAAAATAAATTAATGTTGTAATGAACATTAAAGAAACTAGGGGTAAACTATAACTCAGAATCAAATGCGTAAGGGCGTTGAGTAGCTGTTTAACCAAAAACAGATGGCTACTACTAGACGATTTGGTAAAGTTTATACGAAACTGCGATATCATGGCCCACAAATATGTGCGAGAACGAGCGGTCATAGAATCAGCTAGTACCGCTAACGATAAAGGTCGGGGACCACCTAGAAACCAGTTGTTTTGCGAAATTATCTTGAAATTTACGAATCGAGTAAAGAGGTTTTAGGGAACAGAATATTCCACTATCGATTCTCGTTGATGTGATGTCAAAGTCGCCCTGCGGCAGACATTACTTACGCTACCCTGGGGATTGAAAGACATCTGACTGCCGCCATGTTGGACGCGTCACAAAATTTCCGGTCCCTCAGCAACTCGATGTTTATCCTTTCAGATTTGGAAACTCCCACATTCATTTAACGGTTTATCGTATCGTGAATGTATCCAGATAAAAATTTATTGTTTATTTGATGTTTTTAATTAGTACATCATGTTAAATGTTTTATTGTTTCAAACCTTCAGACCAACGGCGTCATTATTTTGGTTCTTTCTAATAACCTGTTTTCATTAATTAAATAATAAAATCTTATTATCTCTATGCAATAGTACCCATTTCTATTACATTAAATCCTACACAAATATATTGTTTTACAGAATACAGATGACTAGAAAACAAGAATTAGTTCCTAGCGAATTTATTCATGAAATTGTTAATTTTTGTTTATTTTCAATAATAAACATTACATTTGGAAGTATTACTACAATACTTTTAGTCTTGGTGACTATTTAGTATTTAGATAATGCAGTTATCTGACCAATTAAAGGAAATATTCATTTATTGAATTAAAACAACGTTTTGGTACGTGTTTTTTACCTTCGTCGTGTTTTTCCTCAATATACTGAATGTCCAAAAACTATTTTCGCATCATATTAAAAAAAAATGTAGAGGTTCTTCCGAGACAACTGATGAACGTACAAACAAGTACCGAAACGTTGTTAAAATTGAATAAATAAATATTGTCAGAAAACTGCATTATCTATTTAATATAAACAGACGTAAAAATACAACCTCTATTTAGTATTTAATATGATATTACATTATTCTTGGTATTACGATTTTTATATATAATATTATAAAATGATTTTAAAGGTCCAGGATTCTTAAAATTTTGTAGAGCATTCATGTAATATATCACTTTTGAGAAACAGAAATGTGAGTGTTTTATCAATTAAGGATCTACCAATAATTATTAATATAAGAAATAAAATAAATTTAGTACAGTGTTTTTAAATTTATCATACTCTATTCAGAAGGAATGTTCATAATCGGCACGTGTTTCAACAATGTTTACAAATTATTCATGTCATTTTGTCGTTCAAGTAATCTGACAGGCATATTTACTGAATGCGATTATACAATTGTTTTCATAGTTTTCCGGAAATAATTTTTTTCTTAAATTCTCTTATAAATTTTTATGTTAGTGTTAAGAACTATTCAATAAATATCTACGGGAATTGATGAATAAGTTCCAAAACGGAAATAATAAGAAAAGGTACGTTTCAGCAACCGATGCCGCCCATATTCATGGATTAGAAATTAATTACAGTATTCAACTCATGTAACTAAGTTTTCTGGTAAGCTTATCAGATTCAACTGTTTAACTAAGTTATTTTCCAGGGATATATAACCAAGTTGAGTTAGCATAACTTAACACGGTTACTATTATTCTGCAATGTCGTGCGAATTATGGTAAGTGGAACGCGCAAGTCGCAGCTGCGAAACATTTGGGCTGCAGAAACGAGCTGTACGATTTACGACACGTACCCAGTTTCAAACTTTTAATCTGAACGCTACCGTTATTTTGCACAAACAGTTAACAAATTAAATTTTTGAGAAATCAATGTATTTGATGTTTACACTTTGTAAAACTTCCATTAAAATTTAAAATTAACTATATGCTCAATTTTAATGCTTTCAGGACATCTGAAGGTCTTTAATACTCCCATATCTATAACTTATCTATGGAAAAAATAGAAAAACTAAACTTATTACTTATAATGTTACGATAGTTAGTTGGAGTATTTGAACGTTATAAAATTAAATGATTAAAATAAACAGCTAAACTTAGGCTATAAAGAATGTGATTAAGTAAAATAAATCATAGGTGAACGTGAGTTCAGATGTAAACAACGCATAGAGAATGCTCGATTTTATGAAATCGAGTAGGAAAAAAATAGTTCAGTGGTTAAAACAACCACATACTTAGTGGAGGTCCTTGGTTCGAGATTTCCTTAATTCAGTTTCTTAACGTTTAGATCTGAACTTACTCCAATAATTTCTTCTGTTTTCGTATTAACTAAATGTATTAAAGCTCTATTACATTTTCATTTACAACATGACTTGATTTACAATTTAATGGAAAATTAACTAAACTTATAATACACAGTGTTTTGCTTGAAAATGAATCGGAACAATATCGTCTGATAAAAATATTAACGGCCAAATAAACTATAATAAAATATTTAATAAAGAAATTAAAACTAAGTAAGTTTAAATAAAAGTTTTTTATAATTTAATGTACGATTTACATTTTAAAGTTCATGTCTAAATAGGTTCTATTGTAAAGACGAAGCGTTGTGGTTGTCCTATAAAAATATATAATTTCTTTATTAAATTCTCACTTATTTCGAAATTAATATTTATATTAAAATTTTGCAAATGCCAGATAATTTTCAATTAAATATTTCTTGATAATTGTATAGAAATGAACTGCTGTTAAAACAAATATAAAATGTAAAATAAAAGCTCGAGTCACGTAAAGTTAAATCATGGTGACCTTTCAGCATGCTGTCATCATTTCCAGATGTTTTTATTGGTTGGGCGACGTCGCTTCTTCCGTTCGTGTAATCCCAGAATCCTTTGTTCATACCATGTATTCAATAGTAAGCACAGTTTCTAGTTCTGTATCCCTGTCTTTGTTTTCTGTTTCTAACAAAAATCTATTACGACAACCCTTTGAAGCTGTCGACAGGAGATGAATACCGAGGAATTATTGAATGCTGTGACTGCGTATTCACAGTGAAGTTACAGGTAAAATGTGTCTAGTGTATTTGTCCTGCCATCATTTTTTGTGAACTTCCGTCGCTGTAAGTATGCATTAGAGCTAAATATATACTTACACAGTGTGATTAGAAACGTTTATATTTAATTTATTTCCAATATTTTAATATATATGTAATTTATTCCCAAATTAATTTATTATTTGTATAAAATTTCTTTTTTCTCATAATAGGGTGAACGGAATATAACTCTTTATGTTGCAATATAGTCGTAGAACGACCTATTGTTAAATTACAATAGGAACACCGATTTTTTGTAATATTTACCTGTTTAAAATGAAAAAAATTACGTCTCATATAAAATTAAAATTAAGAAAAATAGCCAAATGCAGGCGAAATACTTAATAAATTCGTCCAAATATTTTAAGAATATCAAATATCCATCATTTACAGATATATGAAATATACTTCACACCTACAGCAAACATTGTGTATTTTATAAATTCTCTTGCTCTAATTGTAACACCTGCTACATAGGGCAAACAAAACGTTCCCTTAATACCCGTATCAGGTAACATATGTCAAATATAAAAAAATTCCCAACGGTAAACTATCGGTTTTCTCCAAACATATCATCAATTCGAAACAAATATTTTATTGGACTGAAAATATTCCATAAAACGCATAAACCAATGTTAATGTATCCGTTCACAATACTTCCATTCTACCAATTAGTTCCGAAAACCTACATATTCATGGCGTGTTCTCAATTATCTTTCTGATAAACCTCCTAACCAAAAGCGAGATATGGTATACAATCTTGTAGACAAAGCTATATTCCTTTCAGCTTCAAGTTCCGGAACATTTTCAATCTTTAATGAGTACACTTTAAATTTTATTAATAAACACATAAACAACAGACTGAAAAAAATTCATTATCGTACCGTCAATGGTCCCCAAACATCTCAAGACAAAATTTTTCTCGTACTTCCTTATTACAAATTTCTACATCACAAATTTCTACATCACAAATTTATCCAAATATTCAAAGAATATCAAATATACACCATTTACAGATTTACTAATACCCTTTCCTACTTGATTAAAAACCATAAAGATTCACTTCACACCTACAGCAAACATTTTTTGTTTACAAAATTGTAATTCCTGCTACATAGAACAAACGAAACGTTTCCGTAATACCCACATCAAGGAAAATATGTCTAATAGTAAACTTCCCAACGTTAAACAATTTTTAGTCTCCAAACATACCATCAATTCTAAACATACATTTGATTGGCAAAATGATAAGATTTTAGACATTGACACCATGTACATTCCAGACTCATATCAGAGATGCTTCACATTAAATCAAGCATCACAGCAATTAATGTAAAAACTGACACTATGAAACTCAACAATTGCTACGATCCCTTATTATTACGCTAAACCTTCTACATTCCCGTTGTCGTTGCTCCCTATTGTAACGTTACCCTTTCTTCTCTTCCATTGTCGTTGCGTTTATTATGGTTTTGAGTTTTGACGAGTGCAGTTGTGTCGCTCTAGGCTCTTCTTACCACCTGAAGAAAGGAAACTTATTTTGGTATCTTTTTTATTATTTTGCTATTTACTAACATCGAGATGTTACGTTTCGAAATGTAAGCAATAAATATCTCACGTATTGTCTCAAATTCGCGCACTTTTCAGGAGTTCTTTGAGCTTTATATATGTTGTGTGAAAAGCAAACTCCTCTCCCGCTATCGGAAGGACGTGGGACAAGTACCCAATGCCCGACCTACCCGATGCAGGTTTTTCTAAGGTTTTCCCTGCATTTCTTTAGGTGAATGCCGGGTAGGATCCTTAAAATATTGCCCGGGAGCCCTAGTAACCCTTGGCTACCTTCCTTTACCCTTCCGCACCCCCCTTTCAAATCCCTTCCTATGCTATTAATGGGGAGTTGCCCAATGTGGATCACCCTCATGTAGCCTGTAGCTCTAAAAAAAATACTGGTTTTAAAATGGGAGCCATTCTGGCTGCCGGCAAATGAGAGAAGATAATTAGACAAACACAGTCGCATCGTCAATCATGAATGACAACAAACCCTTACTGCAGCTGTGAGTACAGTAATATGTGACAACGTTGCTCGAATTTCATTCGACGGCAGAAGGAAGGGCTTCAAGGTCAAGTCGGTTGTAATTTGAAAAGATCTATAAACTGTTTTTAAATCTGGATTATTCACGTGCTAGCGGTCGGTGTTGTATTTTTTCTTTTAAAAATTATATAACTATAGTGTGTGCAGTTTTAGCAGACGTTATTTCATAGAGGATTTTACACAATTTAAATGCGTGAAACTGATATATCAATCTTATAGTAATTAATAAATGTTTTCGTTATACTGTAACGTTTATGAAATTGTTTCATTATACTGTAACGTTTATAAAATTCACTATCTGAGCCGTGTTGAATTGGCGGTAGTTCCAGAAACCGCATGCTTTATTTGTGTCAGCCATGAGACACCGTTTCCACGTCCGGCGGGAGCGAGAAGAAGTTGTCTCATTACGACGGCCTGGCTGTTATTGCCGCGGACGCAGATGGCGCTCTCCCACGCCGCAGCTGCCCTCGTCCTCGTCCCACTTCGCCTCGCCTCGCCTCACCTCAGCGTCGCGTCCGCACGAGATTTATGCCCAACGCCCGCACCTCTGCGAGATTTATCGCGCTGATCGACAAATGATCGATCATATTCTACCTGATGCCTCTCTCCACCCCTAATCAGACAGCTTTGGCAGTATATTTACATTCTGAGGGATTTACAATTCCTTCATTAGACTGCACATTTCATACGAACGTTTGTTAACTGCGTAACAGCAAATATATGTTTCTACACACAAATGCACACGGAAAGAGAACTTTGAAACAAGAAAAGTGTGAATACATTTATATAAAGTACTACATTATCCTGAATAAAACTATATACAAATATTTATTTAAAAAAATTGTAAATTTGGCTCATAATATAAATGATTGTGTTTATTATATTGGTAACATCTGAATGCCTGTATAATGAAACGTAATAATCAAACCCAACGTGTTCTAGAAACCGGATTATAAGAAAATAAAAAATAATTACTAAACTTAAAATAATAAATTCATAAAATTCATTTAAAAAACAAAAAATTTTTTATTGGAATAAAGGATAAATTTTAGACATTAAAAATCATTATAACGTAATTAATCAGGAATTATGTACATTGAATCAACTTTTAACACACTAAAATCACAAAATGATACATTAAAATTAATTAATACATAACTTTTGATATAATTTTTTGAAACATTGTAAATATGTAATCTTTATTTTTAAAAAATAGGATCATATTTACTTTATGATTGGTAACATTTAATTAAATTACATAAAAGTTCAATATTTCTAATTTGATTTTAAAAATTACATTAGAAGAAAAATGAAAAAATATATATCTTATATATGTGTATTGAATTATCTTATAACACAAAATTGTTACTGTAGTCATATGGAAACCTGATTAGAACCTGATGAAACTACAAATACGTACTGAAAAGTCGTTACTGTTAAGTAAAATGTTTTAAATTGTCAATGAATTAGAAATATCAATTTAAACTGATTGAACGATAGTTGCATCGCCTATCACTAAAACTTACTACAAAGAACTCAAGCGGGTTGCATACGTGCTTTGGTTGGCTTTGACGTTTGAACAAAAAAACACTCCTTGTTAGTGGGCACGAGCATAAACAACTACTAGTAAAATAAAATTTCACTCGTGTCACCAGACTCATACCACCTGATTTTTTTCAATTGACTTATAATATTCAATATTAAGAGTTAAATTACTTTACACTATAAATTTATTGAATAAAATACTCTAATGAACTTTAGATTATTGTTAATTTAATGAGGGAATTATATAATTTTGTATATCATTAACGATATGTAGAAGAAACTAGTATTCTTATTTCAAGTTAATTTTGAGGCTGTTTTGTGGCCGCTTAATTAAATAACTAGCTGGTTGCGCGGCGTTGCCTGTGTACTTATATAAACGTGAAAAAGTATTTAATTTTATATTAGGCAATAATTGATGTAACCTAAATCTAAATGTTCCTAGTTCCATACATACTTTTGACCGATAATAATTAATTAAACAGCTATAAAATACATTAAATTTTATTGCATCAATCCCATCAAACACACCTCCGAATATCTTTACGATTAGAATATATTCTTCGAGTATTGCGGGATATAATAGTCCCTCAGCATTCAGTCATTAGGAAAGATAAAATTGATGAAATTGTTATGAAGAGTCACAATTTAAACAAATGGTCGCCGTATTGGAGTCACGAATATGACGCGAAAACTACCTTACATTATCCGCAAGGATCGTAAAATATTTAGTAGGATTTATTTATTATCATTAGATGGATTATTACTGGATATAATTATACTTTCATATTCAATGAAAATATTTCTGCTGTAGTTCATTACAGAAAAATGAACTATTCCCTTTGTTCGTCGCATAGTAACGTTATGGCGTCTTGGCGCGCATTTATTTAACAAAAAATGATCAAGTTATTTAATTATAATTCTGTCCACATTTATGCTAGTGGTTTCTCACCCCTGCAGTACCCGTTCTAGTGTTTTAAAGAATATATGTACCAATTTTTGTTGCATTCTGTCCACGCGTTTAAATTTGTATAAAGATGAACGTAAATACATAAAAATATACATCCTTTTTTATTATATAGATAATATTTTACTTCGTGATCCTTTACAAACTGTTTTTTTAGTATTATCTATAAGCGCGTCTCCCTGAAGGTATGTAAGAAATAGCCAAAATTAAAGCGGACGGCGAAAGTGATAATTACAACACTTACGTGTTTCATAAACGAGATTTACGTTAATATTATATTTACAAATATTTTTATTTTATTTATTTATCTGTCACATATGTATTTATCCTAATACAGTCATTTGTGTTGTTTTCTAATTCAAACAAAAAATTATTTTCTTACAGCGACAGTCTAAGTGAAATAAAGAAATAAAATATAAACTAAACACACGCTGATTATGCAGAATGTTTTATAATCATTTCCAAAACTCTAATCCCGATGTTTGCCATTAAATTCTCGTGGTCAGATATGAGATGTGAAGAACGAGAGAATAGATAAAAAATTATTTTTATCTTAAAGCGAATCAAATTGCAGTCGTATGTGTTTTTTTTTATTTTGTTAGTTTAACCGAAGGATGTAGAATAAAGATTCCTGCGTTATCAATCAGGTCAGATTTTTGTAAAAACACAACTCCGTAATTATAATAGTCTCGTTGACAAACGCGGAAAAGTTGTGTTTTAGAAAATTTGATACTGTTGATAAACCGAGACTTATTTATTTAATCTATAACACCGGAAAGACTATTCATGAAATAAGAAAATAAGCTTCGTAAGATTCTCATGCAGTCGTTGAAAAAATACTGTAAGGGAAGAGATAAAATTAAGCTATTAATCAAAAATTTATTAATAGATGTAGTAGTGAAAATATTACGAACAAGCAGAAGTCTTAATTGAAACCCAGTAAGATTTTATTGACTAATAGACTACTTGACGTGGCACCTTCCATTTAGGATGGAATATAAAGGAACAATAAGAAGTGAGAGAACTGAAACTATTTTTTGTGGGGAGGGGGGGGGGCAACAGGCTACATGAGGGTAATCCACGTTGGGCAACTCCCCTTTAATAGCATAGGAAGGGATTTGAATGGGGTGATGCGGAAGGGTAGAGGAAGGTAGCCAAGGGTTATCAAGGGCCCCCGGGCTATATTTTAAGGATCCTACCTGGCATTCGCCTAAAGAAATGCAGGGAAAACCCTAGAAAAACCTGCATCAGGTAGGTCGGGCATTGGGTACTTGTCCCTCGCCCTTCCGATAGCGGGAGAGGAGTTTGCTGTGGGGACGCAGCATTACCTTCTCCGTCCCTCGACCAGTTTAGGAGGCTGCTGGCCGACTATTCCAATGGGAATAGCGAACAACTCTTACCGTATGCCCAAGGTCTGCGACCCCGGAACATACACCTCTCAAAACAAGCCAAGGTGCCTCGGCTTGTGGGAACCTTAGTTCAAAAACGGAGAGGAAAAGGCATACCCAAAGGTAGCCCCTTCGTATCTCTCCTAAAAGGTTCTGCCTGCGAGAGAATAGCCCTCGCAGGCATTTCGTTAACTGAAACTATAACCCCGGGCTACATTGTAACTATCCTATTCGGCAATTCGCCTTAGGCTCACTACACACTACAGACTAAACTATCGACCGATAGTATAGTCTGGTTTGGTTGCATACATACATACTATGTGAACTAAACTGTTTGGTTGGCTAGTGGTGAGAAGACTGTCAGATTTATATGTTGCAGGCCACATATTCTCTAATTATTGCTATTATTATTAAACGTAGGCGACGGAGAAGAAGGTTGAAGAGGAGAAACCGTGAATGATGGGTGCATCTCATTTATGATAGGAAAGTTTTAGAGGCAGCAGTACTATTCGGAAAAGGCCTTCGTTTGTCCGAGAATGAAATTGTACACTAAATGCATCATATATAGTTAAGTAGGATTCAAATTTAAGACTCGGTCACCAATTGGCGACTATGCTGACTCTCATAGTGCACCATACTGAATAAACAAATCGGTCGAGTGCGGACTGTGAGGATCCAGCATTACCGTCGCGAAGAACCAATGCAGTATGACATGGTGCATTATCGTGATGAAGGAACCAAGAGTTGTTCGCCCATATTTCCGGCAGTTTCAGACGAATAGATTCACGCAAACGACGGATAACGCTCAAATAATATTCTTTGTTGACAATTTGGCCCGGCGGAAGGAATTCATAGTGCACCACACCACGATAATCAAATAAAACTGTCAACATGATCTTGATTTTCGATCGTCTTTGCACGTTATTCGATAGAATGGTCTGTGGTTTCAGGGTCGTATGCGTAAACCCAAGTCTCGTCTCCAGTAATGATGCATTTCAAGTGCATAGTCAGACAACAAAGTTTCACACACATCAAAGCAAAAAAAAAAAAAGAGCGATTTTGGCACCAATTGAGACATGAAGCGTTTGAGAAACAAAACATTCTTCAAAATGGTTTGGGCTGAGCCAAATGATATTCCAAAACTATCAGCGAGATCTCTAATTGTCCATCGACGATTTTCAAGCACCAAATCTTTGATTTTTTGGACGTGCCCCTCGTCGGTAGACGTTGATGGTCGTCCAGAGCGCGGTTCGTCTTCAACGCGTTCTCGGCCCTCTTTGAACTCGTTGTACCACTTATAAACGTTTTTTTGTGCCATAGTTTGATCACCAATGGCCTTCCGCAACATTTTCAACCTGTCCACACAAGAATATTCGTTCCGGAAACAAAATTTGATGCAAGTTCTTTGCTCAACAAAATCACACATTGCAAAAATCGAAAAATTCACTTTTGGTTGTTTACAAAACACGTGTAACTCGGAGATAATTAAACCTTTTAACAAACAGACTCTTGGAAAATATTACAGACAGTCCTACCAACTTAGGTAAAAAATTACCTGCCTTCCTAATACCCGGGAGTTTTAAATGACAATTTCACCTTACTTTTTGATCACAGTGGTACATATCTATAGAAGAGGCGCACAGACAAATATATTTCTTAGAAGCTATTTTGCATTTTATAGTAAGATACTAATATGAATAAAACTACACATGAATATTGCTAAATGCATTTTATTAAAAAATCGGCTTGATTAATTAATCTTAGATTATATTTTATTTATCTAAATTGGTATTATAATTAGTAACATTTAATTAATGTAAAACGCTCCATGTATATACTCTAATTCTGCTCACATGGGAGACATATGTACTTGTGTAGAATGCTACCAACGTAGAATTCTATACGTACAGAAAATTTTGCACAAATATTCATCGCATCTTACTGGTTCCTCTGCCTATAGATGAATCTCTTGGCCTAAGGACGCACAAAACTCATTTGTTCTGGAGAAAATATAATCATCATTAGGCATAAACCAATAATTATGGTTGGGAAAATTATATTTTTATTCAGACTATCTGCGATCAACTGATGAAATCGCCATAAATAATTCGTTGTAGCGATGAAAGTTATGTAATGAAAGTAGAAAATATCGAAATTTTGTAATTTAGAGAGGACTCTTAAACACATTTATAAATTGTATATTTTTCTAGTACGAATACTGATTGAATATCACCTCTTACCGTTAGTGAATACCAAAACACACAAAGACCAACACAAACACACACGTTCATTAAAATATGCTTTAATAAACACATGCCTTTTGTCAGAGTCTGAAAAAGGCGTAAAGTGAAAAGCATGGCCATCGGAAACTAGGAGAACAGAGATGGGGCTCGCTTTCATAAAGACTTTTTGTTCCTTTTAGTGTACACAAAACATGCGAAAAAAGTATAATAAAGGTCATTCACTAGAATATTTTTATTATAAGCCCGCGTTTTATAATCACCGTGGTAGAAGACCTGTTATTATATTTTAAGCATTCAAAACTTCAAGTGCATGCAGTGGAAAAGCGTTTGTTCGATTTTTCAACGCGATTTAATATTTTTGTTGAATAAATAATAAGAAAAATTATGATCTAATGCTAGCGCTATCACATCTGATGGGTTGTCATATCCCATATTTGTACAATGTTTACAAATATAGTGCTTTTTTCAACAATTTGACTCTGATATTAAGTATAACACAATAAATGTTAAATGATGATTGGTTTTTTAAAATAGACTTCGTACTAAATTAATTCATGTAATTGCATTATAAAGAAACAAAAGTGTCCAATGCTTTGACTGAATTTAAATTAGAAACATTATTGAATTTTAATTGTGAAGTAGGCTGGAAAGCACTCGAACGAATTGGTAGCTTAGTGGTCGCGTATCTGAGTACCCAACAGTCGTTACGAGTTCCATTCCCGGTTTTGTCGAGTATTATAAATTGTCAATTCACAATTAAATATAATCAAGCTTACAAGACTAGCATCAGTAAAAGCATTTCTGTTAAAATATAATTGAAATTTTTAAACTGGGCGTTGCATGGTTCAAACAAGAAATTCTATATAAAACTTCAGATACAAGAGTTTTAACATGAACAGAACACATAAACGTAAAATGAGAACTGATATAAATATAAACATAATAAGCGTGCAGCTATTACTACAAAGTAGTAAATTGAAATACAAATTCTTAAACAAGGCCTGCGAGGGATATTCTCTGGCAGGTAGAACCTTGTCGGAGAGATACGAAGGGGCTACCTTTGGGGATGCCTTTTCCCCTCCGTTTTTGAACTAAGGTTCCCACAAGCCGAAGCACCTCGGCCTGTTTTGAGAGGTGTATGTTCCGGGGTCACAGACCTTGGGCATACGGTAAGAGTTGGAATAGTCGGCCAGCTGCCTCCTAAACTGGTCGAGGCACGGAGAAGGGAATGCTGCGTCCCCACAGAAAACTCCTCTCCCGCTATCGGAAGGGCGTGGGACAAGTACCAAATGCCCGACCTACCTAATCCAGGTTTTTCTAGGGTTTGTCCTGCATTTCTTTTAGGCGAATGCCGGGTAGGATCCTTAAACCATAGCCCGGGGGCCCTAATTACCCTTGACTTCCTTCCTCCACCCTTCCGCATCCTCCCTTTCAAATTCCTTTCCTATTCTATAAGAGGGGAGTTACTACTATGTGGATTACCCTATACATAGCCTACACCCCAAAAAAAAATATCTCCAAGTCGGCGGTGGCAAACTGAGTGTGTTATTACGCCAAACGAGTATGCTGCAGTCACTCCACCATGACTCGCAAGGGGCAAATCATTCCATCCTGTTCACTGCGACGGAATCTGAGCCGGTAAACGCCGTGTACGCTGAGACGGATCTGTGGTGAAAACAGCTTCACGTTGCTGTTTTCTGGGACAGCGTCTTGGCATCGAGCGAGAACAGCGCAGCAAACGCCAAGATTACCGTGTGAAAGTTGTCGTGTGTTATTCAAAAATTTCAGATTAATTCAAAAAGAACTGTAAGCTACAAATCCATAATCACAACATTTACGTTAAATATTTTCAATTTAGAAAATCACGGCTCCTCAATACCATAATGAAAGATGTCTCACAAATTTAATAATTATTTATTTAATAATAATTTTAAAGAGAGAAATTGTAATATTTTTGTGCAATTTTATGTTGTAACTCCGTTGATAAAAGCATATAAATTTATTTTCTAACTTATGGTGCTCAGCCGTGTAATTAAAATTGTAGATTTAATAAAATATTATTAGTGAAATATTTTTGACTTAATAAACATTTTTACGTTTGAGTTTATAAAAGTTTCTGCTTTTAAAAACCTTTCGCGTAAAATCAGCTGTTTGCCATTGTGGCGTATCTGTGTGCAGTTGAGTTGGTGTGTCGTCACAGAAGCAGTTGCTGGTAGAAAATTAAATTTCTCCGTTATATTCATTAGAATTATATATATATATATATATATATATATATATATATATATATTGCAGAGATCAACAATTTGTAACGTAATTTCTATTTAATCATTTTTCTTTAATATTATTGTCGCCGTAATTATTGAGACCAGAGCATTGCTTGACGCAAAAATTCAGCGTCTGGAAAGGTTGCTACGTTATTATTGTCAGTAAAACATATTTAATACAGAATTTTGGCGGAAACGTTTTTTGGAGCCTGACCAGTGTGGTCATGGCGAGTCTGAGTGTTTTGGGAGCCTGACCAGAGTTGTCTTGGCGAAAAAGTGTGTTGGTCATGGAGTACGAGTCTGGTTTGGAGAACAAACGTTAATGTTTTGAAGCTTGTCTGAGGACGTAAAGTTCGTGAACAGTTGCGTGAGAGACGTCCGGAGGGCCGGAATTTTGTGATATTAAACAGAATAGTAATTAGTGTTATGGCCTGTTAATTAAATATTTTCCTTAAAATAAAATAACTGTGCACAATACGGTACCAGAGCAGCTCGAAATAAAATGGTATGTTTTATTTTATGTTACAAACTTTTATGTAAATATAATTTACCGTCAGATTTCTCTAATTTTTTGTTAGATTCTTTTATACAATTTTGTTATTGTAAATTTAATTTGTAACTCGTATGGTGCTAATTGCAAATCACTGTCATTATTACAGGTCCAGTAAGCTGCTCTGAGGTTATAAGTATCATTAAAAGCTGTGGGATTTTTAATATAATATTGTACAAAAATTAAAGTGAATAAAAATATGTAAGAAATAATTATTTTACCTTTTTAAAAATTTGTTTAATTCAAGGATAAATCATATAAATTTTCATTTCTATTTAAAATTACGTTTTATACTTAATTTAACACTCCAACGTGTTGGAAGTAACTTTTCAATAATTAGTATACCACATAATTTTTCAGCAACGTGTTGGACTTTTTTTCCTTTTAAAAAAAATTTTTGCTACATAATTTGGCTCCAACGTGGTGGCGTTTTTATTATTATATGATATTGAATATTACTATATATATATATATATATATATATATATATATATATCTGATTATTTTTGCATTATGTGGCAACCTTAATTATTTCATGATGCATATAATATTCTCTTTCCGAACACATAATAGAAAATGAAAATTTGTTCTGAAAATCATCATTCAAACTGATTAAATTTGCGTCGATATGATACCGTGATGTAATTATATTTATTCTGTAGTAATAAGGTTAATATATTTTTTCTGTTTTTGTAGATCACGTTTAAGAAAACTATCTGATTTGTACGTGACATATAAACAGTTACAAGAGAGTAGTAGATTAAGTGAAAAAAAATCCGACCATGCTACGATGTGTATGCTTTAATTTCCTAATATTGTAACTAGGTCTTTGTAAAAAAAAAGTACTATCAAAATGAGCGTGGGACATGAAAATAATTTTTGCAAATTACAGAATATATTCCGTGTGTTTGTCGCAAAATACACGAAGAAACTTGTAATTTTTAGCTATCATTCCACACTTGTAACAAGAATTAACTGCAGCGTAGAGAATTAACTTTTTCTCGTATCAATACTCCGTTTATAAATAATGAGCATTGCCTAGCCTTATTACATTACGTCGCTAATCGAGTTACGTGCGCCGAAGGCGATAGCCCGCTTCTAATTCCAGAGCGAACCGTAAAAGATATGGTCGAAATGAAAGTTGCAACAAGTTTATTATTCGTTACATTCGTCCATCTTTCTTTCGTTCGCTCTCTTTCTTTTTAGCGCGTTCCGGCGTATTCTGCGAGGGTGAGAACAAAAGCCAAACATGAATTAAAGCTTTCGTGATTCAGCACGTGATATTCAAACATTTATTCGCGATTGTTATCTAAACGCCGACGCTTGTTTCTCTCCAGGCGCGGGTGGATATTACATCCCCGAAGTATTAACTGGAAGCGTTTCCCTCCGCGACCGCCGGACAACGTATCAAATCCCGTTGGGAATGGGGGAAAGAGAAAAAGTGTAATCCTATAATCACATCGAACCTAATTTTCAACTCACGCCTTCCTTAATCGCTGAAGATTACCTCCACTTTTGTAACACCGTTACAGTGCTCAGAAAAAATTGCATAATCCGTTATAAAACCGGGAATGATTATTCCCGTTGAAATATATTTTTTATATTCAGGTTCAGCATGCATTTAAATCATTTTACTCTTATTTACATGTGTTCATTAAAAGATATCAAATAGTCCCAGAACGTTTACACAGTTTCAATAAAGGAACTTTTCACTTATTTCTCGAGTTCAAGTTTAAATAGTTTCCAGATTCTGTAAAATAATCAAACGTTTCAGTTAACAATTAAAAATTTTGAGTTCTTCCAAACATATATTTATTTCAACTGAACACCTGCACCACTGGTTTGTTCATTAGACATTATGTCGTTCTATTTAGGTATTTCTTCAATTAGTATTAAATTTAAGCTACGCTTATTATACCAAATAATATAGTTAATTTATCTTCTTAATGCTACGTAAAATGTTTTCTTTTGCGCTAACCAGGGAACATGGTCGCATTTAAGTCTGAAAAACATAATAGTTAATAGTATTTTTGGTTTTAAATTGCGATGTTGTATTGTGAAGAGTCTTTTTCAGTATTACGTCAGATTTACTTGTTTACATACAGAGAAAACTTGTCAAAGATTACAGAATTCCAATACAGAAATCATATCAATAAAAATTTTATGATATTCTCTTGCGTTACGATAAACATACTAAAAATTAAACATAAAATGGAAATTTGTAATATCAAAATAGAAATTATTGTATTTTATAAGTAGTACTTAATTAATTTATTATTCTTTTATTTAAATTATTTTTATTTAATTTTCCAAAACTAATCCAAATCATAAATGTTTATATACAAGTGAGGAATTTGGCCCCGTGCAATTATAAAATATTTGGAAACAAGTACAATATTTTTATTTGTCATTTATGACATTTTAAAGGTTTATCGCACAATTTATTACATTGAACATGAATATCCATTACTATTCAAGAATCGTATAATTACTTTGCTGGATTACAAGAACAACTTTCACCAGTACATATCGGCACGCCACGTCTTATGCGTAATATTGTGCGCGTAACACGGCTTCGTCTGGTATGCCGCCATCTTACATTTCTCGTTGTAACCTTCATAATTTTTATACGCTTTAAAGTTACATATGAACGACGTTTCTTCGATGAACCAGTCGTAATAATACAATTACCTTAACTTTTCATATTTGGACAAAATTCTTCTTCGAAGTAAGAATAATATTTGGAATAACGGTTGATTCGAATTTTAAGAAAATTTCTTATTAAGATCTCTATGGGTCACATAAAGATACAGAAAAAATTAGAAAATTGACAGTTAACAATCAAGCAGAAAACATAAAATGTTTTATCTTATTTGATCTGATAAATATACGTCATCGAGATCTGATATCAATAGAACAACTCCAAGTGGCTGTTGAGGTGTTAGAATATTTAGATTCAATCTTTTTCTAACCTTATAATATGAAGGTAATGTAATGCGCAATGTATTATAAATAATTAAAGGTACTGAATACATCTTTAAATTATATCTATAGCACACGTCAAATTATGGAATGTCCGAGACAATTCTGTAGCAGAAAGTGTACCGGCTTCATTCCTTTTACCAAAGCCTTCAAGTTTCCATGGTACCCCTTCCGTTTTTCTGGTCTAAAGAAATAATAGTAACTATCATAAATTGATATGGAACACTTTTTTACTACGTATATTATAATTTAAGTGCAGATATGAAAATAATTGTATAAATGCGTTCCGACCTCGTTCGATTAAACAGACGCCGATTTTTAATTAATTTATTATTCTTTTAATTAAATTATTTTGGATTAATTTTCCAAAACTAATCCAAATCATACATTTTTGTATACAAGTGAGGAATCCCCTCTTTTTTCTAGTGTTTGATGTACTTTTTTGGAGTAAATTATTACCAATGTTAAATCTCATAAGACGCTCGGGTTATCATTTAAATAAGAGTTTTGCCCCGTTTATAAAGAGGTTATATCCAGAATGGTATGTTGTACTGGACAAGTATCCAGGGCTTACATGTAATAGAAATTTGACGAGCCCTGTCTGTGCATTGTATTTCGGGGAAGAGACGTGTTACGCCACGGTCTCGCACAGTTCCGGGGCCGTGACCACGTCACGCTCGCTGCTCCTAGACTCAACCTTGCGACTTCACAACTTCCCACATAGAATTCAAAGTTAGCCTAACTGCACTATTTTGACTCATGATGCACTGTATCCATATTAACAAGTCTCTTATGTAGTTGAAATTTTATTACAAAACAAATCACTACGTTTTAAATTCTTTGATCTAAAATTTATACAAAAACTGTAGTAAATAATGAAATTCCATCCTTTCAATATCATATACCCAACTGTATCTCGGGAATAACAGCTCATCTATATCTGCTGTAATTAATAGCTATCGCACGTTTAAATAAATGTATATTTAATTTAGTTTTATTGTAAAATTTACAATATTGTTTCTTGTGAGTTAAAAAAATTACATTGATTTTTTTATATTCTTGAGTGATTCAACGACTCATTAATTTATAATCAGAGTCGGGAATTTATATGGACATACTTTTATATGCCGCAGCAGTTAGCGATTTGTGATTGAGTGAATTTCGAGGACAGCGGAGACTGCGTGAAACACTTCGGAGAGTGAACAGAGAAATTTCGCGTGTGTTCTGTAATTGTAAAACAGAAGAAATTTCATTTTAAACGGTCATAATAGTCGATATTGCTTCAATATCGTGGAAGTCGCAATACGGGTGCTAAACAGTCGCAGGTTGCAAGTTCGAGGGATTTATCTACGTGGACGAAACGTACCAGCGGCTGTTTGGAGCGACCGTATTCGACAAGGGGGCGGACTGTAACGTATCTTGTGAGTTCTAGCTGGGTCCAGCGCGAAGATTTTACTCTTACGTCACGTACGAGGAAGCACCAATCATAAAACACCAGGCAACACTTTACTCATTGCTTAGCTAAGTTACAACTAAAGAGTATTTATATAGCCATAATGAGAATTTAAAACAAACAAAGAAACAAGATAGCTAGCAATACAGTAATGTTACATATTTTCCTGATAACTATTGTTTTAAATGTTTCTCCTACATTAATAAAACACTATTAACAAAATTTAATTGTAATATGTAAAATATCATGGATCCCAGGAATATAAAATACACATTAAATACATTAATATACAAATAAAATAATAATATACAAATAAAATAATAATATACAAATAAAATAATAATATACAAATAAAATAATAATATACAAATAAAATAATAATATACAAATAAAATAATAATATACAAATAAAATAATAATACAAAAATAAAATATATTGTATCAATAGTTAATTAGGCCAGTAATTGTTTGGACATAACATTTGAATGGTTTGATAAATCCATTATAGCGGTCTGATCGAACAAAGCAACAATGGAGAAGCGAGCTCGGCTGCTTTGTCAAAAAGTCGAAATGGCGTTTGCGCGCACGAAAGTCTAGGTCAGTTTACGTCTACAGCCAGCCAGGAAAGGAGGCACATTATAACAAATTTTTCACCGAGGTACCTTGCAGTCTATTTCAAATCAATAAAAATAACAGTATAAGTCTACAAACAATCTGCAAATCATCAGTTCCAGTAATACGACAAATTCGAACAATTTTACACTGAGGGGAAGACGACATCCGATAGCTGACCAAGGAGAGGTTCATCCAAGGCTCCGAAAATTTGTCTGCGTTCTATTCGCCGGTGAGCGTATAAATTATGTGAGAACTAGAATCTGTGTAAATAACGATTTACATTTATCGTGTTGTGTAGGGGAAACAAAGAATGCTGGTACCAGACGGACAATGTGTGAGTAACCAAATTTTAATTATAACTGTGAACATTAGCTAAAGGGTAAAGTAAGATTTCGTTCCCTTTTAATTGTCAATCAAAGTTACTTTCTTTACTTTTAATTTCTTTCATTCTATCGACATATTGTTTAGGGAAATTATAAAATGTTTTGTTAATAAGATTTTAAATCATTATTTTGTGTTCATTATCAAACCCAGTAAAGGCCCTGAGAGAACCGATCTCAAATTTTGTTTGTAATTATATTTTATTATTTGAAAGCCACAAAACAAAATAAATATTTTTGTTTGTTAATTGTTCATAAGCTTTTCATTTATATTAACCCATCATATTTAATTATTACATTAAATAGCTACCACAACGTGAACAATTAAATTATTAATTGATTGCTTATTACAATATTTATCAGATTCACATTCAGACTATTGGGTCTATATCTGGAGAGAAATAGCTAGACGTATATAAATACGATGCGTAGTGGGTAACTGCCTTGTGATTATAGTTCGGGGAGGACTGAGCGCAGTTTAACATGTCCTTAACGTGGTTGAGTATAAACTGTTATGAAAACATTGACGCAAGGAATAATATTGTGTTCAGTTCAGGATATGGTGGACGCCAAAATACCTTATCTGTAAAAGTTAATATACGATAACCACAGAGATCTTTATACTGACTTTGTAATCAACGTTTTTATGAATTATAGTGGCGTAGTTCCAAGAGGGTGTTCCCACTTGACGACAATACTCCTCTCCATCTTCTTTCATCTCCTACTGGACATCTAACATGCCATACTATTTCTTTCGACAAATAACTATTTACAAAATAGTCTATTTGGTGAAAGTAACTTCCAAATTTTTTTAATGAAGTTAATAAATATAGCGTCATCGATTGTAAGGCTCAACTAAAGCAGCATAATAATTTCATTATATTCAGTTAACAAAAACTACATTCGTTGTAAATAATATCATATGTTACTTAATTTGTGTTTAGTAGTAAAACGAAAAATACAAATTATAATTTGTATATTATTTCTACAGATTCCCATCATGTAAGCAATTCTTAATTATTTACTTAAGGAATTATAGATTCACTTGTAATTTCAGAATTGGACGATAACTGTGATTGATAAATATACAATATCAATATACACGGCGTGCTCTCGTTCTCGGCATTTCAAAACATTACTTCTAAAACACACATTGTTTGTCAGAAGTATATCAGTCACACGTCATTTCATTTATAAAATCGCGTTAGTCCGGCTGTCGACATTTCCTGACACCTGCCTTTAGAAATAATGGGTCTGTGTAGGAGACGTGCACGTGGGGGAAAAAAATCTCTTGTTTAGTGACAATTTATAAAGTTTTGCAGACGCATACACAATCAGCTGCTAACTACAGTTACTCTATATGAATTATGTAACAACGATACAATTGGCTGTGTAATCGTTAAAACTGTTTTATTTAGGAAAATACTATTTTCTGATTAGTAATACTTAAACTGAATTCTGTTTCTATATTATTTATATTTTCTACACTCTTAGTACGATCCGTAAATGTCGAAGAACCGTTTGTAAAAAATAAAAAGTTATAGATCTAGACTATTTAAAAAAATATGCTATTTCTTTTATTTGATAGTTTACCGCCTACAAATCATTATAATAATTGTAATTATTGTTATAAATTTGAATAGATATTAGAGAATGTTCTTGAAAATTAAAAAAATAAGTTAAAATAAAAAAATTAATATTCAAATTACAAATTATTTACTAAAGCAGCAATTGCACATTATTGAATGCAAGTTTATATTTTAAAATACTCCTAATTAATTATTACTTGAAGAGGTCTTAATGTGTGAACGAAACGTGATTATATAACATATTTGAAATTTGTATATTAAACTTTTACTTCAGATATATTTGGCCATTAACATTTATATTATATACCCTTTATTCATCTGTGGCCTATCTCAAGAATTGAATCAATTGTCATGATATTTTGTTGCTCATTTATCTAAAAATAATTTTGTAAAGATTGTTAGATTACTTTAACAACAAACTATAGCTGCAAAGTTTCCACATTAAGGAAAATTCAATGCAATTTCGGTACACGTATGTCAAGTGACTTTATATTATTAGTTTTGCAGTGATTAAAATGTTTCGTTTTTCTCTCATTCCATCAACATAAGCAGCAAAACAACGTGTCCTATAACATCAACCGATTAGATTTTGAGGAATGGCATACAAATCTACACCCGTGGAGCAAATTTCACAAATTTCGTATCGTAAACAAACACTGTGGGGGTAAGACTTTAATACCTTCACAACGGTCGGTGACGGACGAGAGTGAACATTTTAAAACATGCTAAAACGGCCGGTGCTTACGTGAAATAAATAGTTTTGGGGGTCAATGAGATTGGTAGTGTCTCTCCCGATGTTTTTTTTGTGTATAATTCCATAGGAGGGAAGCATCCATACGGGTATAGGTGGATAATTAAAAATATAGCAAGAACAACCGATATTGGAGTCTAATCCGGGGTTATGATTGTCAATTGAGTTAAATTATAACACACAAGGTCAGAGAAGGATAACTATCAAATAATATTCTGTAACCTAATTTTTACGTTGCATGACACTTTTAGTATCAGATATTTCCCGGCGTTGCGTAGAAATACGATTACATTCAACTGCTCACCTACTGCAAAAGAGTCGATCAATTAATTTGTAAGTCACCATGTAAAAATAAAGAATTTAATGTAGTAAACGCACACCACAACATAGTAACTCGTGTTTATTAAGTTACCTTTTGTGTGTTATAATTAAACTCAGTGACAATCATAACCACGGATTAGACTTCAATATCGATTGTTCTTGCTATATTTTTAATTATCCACCTCTACCCGAATGGATGCTTCCCTCCTATGGAATTATGCACAAAAAACCTCGGGAGAAACACTAACAATCTCATTGATGACCCAAAATTATTTATTCGACGTAAGCACCGGCCGTTTTAGCATGTTTTAAAATGTTCACTCTCGTCCATCTCCGACCCTTGTGAAGGTATTCAGGTCTTACCCCCACAGTGTTAGTTTCCAATACGAAATTTTCTACACGGGTGTAGATTTGTATGCGAAACATACTAACACACAAACAGTCAAATTTATTTATTAGATTTTTGCTGGCGTTGTATAGTAAGAGAAGTGATTATTTAATTCATATGTATGAATTTTTCTACATCATAAAATAACACAAATAACGTCTGTAAAGACAAATTAACAGAAAGGAATTAACGATCCGTTTAAATTAATTTTTCCATATCTTAATAAAAATATTTTCGAAGGCTATACGGAAAAATTCGAGAATACTAATGTTCTGAGAAATACAGAGCTTCAAGTGCTGGAACAACTGTAGCTTCCAAAATTCAAGCAATTATAAAGCATGTAATAAGATTTTCTTAGGTTAACAAACCATAATGATTTAAATTGGAAGACCAGAGCGTATCAATGTTATGTATAGTTCAAATATTTTGGAAGAAATGGACCTGGATTGGTGTTCGAAACTGCACATTAAACGACAGATTTGTGAAGGCCACGTCAGATGCAGGCCAATATAGCATGACCTCTCACAAAGGTCAGTAGTTCCCAATTAGAGGCTGTTGATCTAGTGCTCGAGAACAAAGCGGGTCCGCACAATCTCGTGCGCCGGAGGCTCAAATTGCCGTTTGTTTTCCGTGTCAAAGCTTTCGAACAGTCAACGTCCACTTCCCGTTTCGCGGCGGCAACGAAAGCACCGAGCATTGATTGTAGTTAAAATGTTTAACGTATTTGCTTGATTGCTTGCTACAGTTGACTTCAATGCTACAAAAGCTAATTGCAAAAGGCTTCAAAACAAACTAATTATCTTCGCTAACTACACGGTGTTGAAAAGGGTCAGTGTCGCCTATTCTTTATTTCCTTTTTGGTTTTGGTCCGTGCGAGTGAGCACAAAACAATTGCGATAGTTACTTCGGATAACGTTTAATTCGATTCCGCTATGCTTGAAATTCAATAGTTAAGACGAAAAACCTCACCTGATTTAGAGGTAAAATTCCTATAAAAATAAGTGCAGACTTTCTAATACACAGGCGATAACTATGTATTATATTAATTGCAGTAAGTCTGTAATCAGATTTCCGAAGCTTCTGAAAAGGTACCAGAGAAATATCGGCCGGTTTAACCTTATAATTCTGCCCGATGATTCCTCCTACTTCCGTAACTCTTTTAGCCTTTACACTTCATCTACTGTTTTTAGAATGTTAGTGGACGTGAATTAAATCATTGTTTCCTGCAAAAGCTTAGTTACTCTTAAATTAGATTTATTACTAGTTATATAATGTTACTATTTTTATTATAATTAAAATTTGAACTTTACCCCACTTGTATTAAATATAATTAGTGAAAATTTGCCATAAATCAGAATTTATTTATAAAACTTTAAATTTTACAATAAATTAAAATACATAACGTTTCATCCTTTAGTTTAGGGACATCTCCAAAAGTATCTAAAAAATAATTAAAAATATATGAAAAAAGATTAATATCCCAAAGAATACATGAAGTCTCAAATCTTTCAACGCAGGTCCCACAACTTAGGTCTAAGAATATGACATTCTAATCTTCCTAACGGCTATACTCCCTAAATATTTTTAATCGATTTTTTTTTCAGTTTCTGGTTACATGAGGACCATCCATGTGGTCTCCTCTGCGTGTCAATATTAATGGAAAAAATAGAAAAGCGAGACGAAGAATGGAAATCAAGGTAGAAGATGGTAAACTACGCCCCAAAGGGTATAGGTTAAGGAACCTACCCGGCAATTTGCCTAAGTGTAATGAAGGAAATAGCTGTATCACGTCGGTCGGACTATCGGTACTTGTCGACACGCCCCTCCGATGACTCGAGTGAAGTTTTCTGCAGTGAATTTAGTATTCACGTCTCCATTCTTCGATCAGGTTTTGAGACAATTGTCCAACTGTTCAAATGGAAACAGTGGACAACTACTGTCGTATGGCCAACGTCTGTGACTCCGGAGTAAACGTCTCACAGTCTCACAAACCCGCCCGAGGTGTCTCGGCTTCTGGGAGCCTTAATTCAAAAGCAGAGAGGGAAGAAGACCCCCGCAGGGGAAATTCTGTTTAGTGCCTAATCTTTCTTTCGAGGATGAAATTCTTAATCGTAAGTACGGTTAAAGAGACGGGTTGTATATAATGTTATACTACATTCTCGTTTTATCACTCAGCTATTACAATACATGTAAGCAGTTATACAAAAATAATTGTAATTTATAAATTATAATTGCAATTTTATATACAAGTTATATAAATTAATGTCCCAGCTTTAATTAATTATTTATCATTTATGTTCTAATTAATAAGTTTTTATTCCATATTATTTGAAATTTTTATTTCTCACCTTTATATTATACTTATTCTTATTTTAATTGACGTTATTATAAATTGTTTTTCTATTTATATTTCAAAATTAAATTTTCAATTTTATATATTATGTATTTATGTATTGAATCAATGTAAATGACCTGGTAAATTTTCTATACAATACTATCGGAATAAATAATTCAATTTAAATTATTTCTTAAAATAAAAGAGCCTTAATCAATAAAAAAAAGTAGACTGAAATGTTATATGTAAAGCTTTTTAGCAAACCTATTTCATGAGACTATTTTCTATTCTGAGAGTAATTCTGAAACCTGTCATAGCGACGTTATATGAGTTATTTCCTTTCTTTATAATACATTGTTGCATAAAAACAACTAGACTTACGTCATATACATGAAATTTTTTAATAATTCAGCCGCGTTTCCTGTTTGTAATATTTTTGATATTCATCAAATAATATAATATACTCAGATGATGTTCAGGTTTTCTAGGTAAATTTTTATGTTTTGTTCTTGAACAATTAATAAGTTGAATTATATATAATTTTAATATCAGTGTATTTGATTTGGGAGTTGTTATTCATGATAAGGACTGCGAGCCCCTGTCTGAATGCAACATGCTTTACACGTGCTGGCTTATTCGACGATCATTCGCTATGACAGAAAATTGTTTCTCCGCTTACAAGGCACCTAACAAGCTCGTTACTTTTCGCACAGGTTCACAATTTGAGTGTCCCCCTGCATATATGTTGTAGACATGTAAAACAAGATGCCAAATCGAAATTGCAAATTATTGTAGCCATTACGAATACGTCAATTTGTGAGTCTCATATTGTTCAATTTCAGGCGTGATATCCATTCAATTAAACTATTATTACCATAGATGAAAGGTTAAAGGCAGTTGGGTTTTTAACCAAGTTTAACATTAACCACGGAATTAATTTTATTAAAGCAAAAAAACTTATTTTCCCTAAAAGGGATATGTGCGTCGTAACATTAACGGAAAGTATTAAATGGAAATAGTTTGGGATGTTATTTGTAAAGATAATAACTCAAATGATTTCTGTTAAAAACGAAACAGTCTAAATAGAAAATTAAGGAAATTCTTTTCTATGTGTACAACGAAACAAATAAAATTAAGTGAGCTTACTTAGGTAAATATATTGAACCCCAACAGCATGAATCATTTGCGACGATTATTTCGGTTGTATAAATGCTGAAAGTCTTATTAAATGTTTATTTCTACAATTTAATAATGCTTAATTCAATTTTCGTAATTATAAAAATTTATATTTACTTGCTTCTTTTATCATCTAATTTGCGAATACATATGTTTCAGTTAAAAATATATTTCATTCACATCACGATTAATAAACTATGTGACAAAAATGGAGCATGATAGAACTAAGGAAAGGGAATGTAATCTGATTCTTTAATTTGGAAAAAATAAAACAACGTAGCAGCGAATGATCCAGACTTCTGATCGTCTTAATATCTGGTATATGCTTTCTGGTTTTCCCGATGAATGGCTCAATTTGTTCAGCATTTGATGAAGAAACAAAATAATTCAGACTGTAGTTAATATGGCCAGAGGCGTATTAAAGAGCAAGACCAGTGTTCTAAAATTCGTCTGTGACCTTTCCTGTGAATGTACTCCGTTCGCCCCTTTTTTCTACCAGTGTGCACCAGTGGAATGATTGCTGTTTGCAGCGTACGAAGTGTACACGCATTTATTTCAACTGAGTCAAGCGTCACGTTTTACGCATTATAAACGTAAATATTTGTATGCTGAAGCTCAACGATCAAATAAAGCATGCCAAGCCGCTAGCACATTTGCATACTCGACAAAGGCTAGAAATACGCAACCATTCAGCTCCACTTAAATAGAAACATTAATACAAACTCACTTCTGCTCTAAATTTATTTATTACAACTTCGATCCGAACTCTTTTGCTGTTTATATAAATCGTTTAACTGCGTCGTTTTAACCGGAATATACGTAAAATATGTAATACAATATTTTTTTTATTCTGTATTATTTAATGTTTTCTTATTAAGAACAATCCCAATTCGTATGGGTATAGATTATAAATATAAAATCATCAGAATGTATAGTGGTCATATTCGACTACAACATAATTTTTCAAATTATCGAATTGTGGAACGTAGTCATCCGTACCGTAATTTGATACAAGTATCAAAAACAATGCATCAGTTTTCGTTCACAACTTTTATTTATTGAAGTATAAATTACAAACGTAACCTATTTATTCCAACCCTTGCTCTTCGTTGATTTTATATGCATTGTTAATTTTACTATCAACGAAGATCCGCTATGAGACGGTTAAAACTTAATTTAGAGATGAGCCAAGCCAATTAAAATTGGATTACTTAATTTCTGTGGTTATAATCACCATATTCCTCTGTTCTTAATCCTAGATGAAACAAGATTGTTATTGCGAGCAAACAATGCGTTCATTCATTAATTAAAGACAGACTCGACGTTAAGTCCAGAAAATCCCTTTACACTATATCTATATGATTTAAGACTTAGTTATGTGCTTACAGTTCATTATTGACTTTGATGAACATAATTCATTAAACTGTTAAAATATTACCCTACATAAATACAATTTGATTTACACGTATTTTTACCACAAATTTAATACTGAATAAATATTCCAAGTCCATAACAAATTCAGTAACTGTAGTTCATAAATGAAGATATTCATACGTAAGTAAATATGAAATAATAAAATTAAGTTAAAAAGTTAATCAATATATAACTACGAAAGTTTTTCACATTCTGAAAATAAGACAGTGAATAAATATATAAAATAACATATTATCGTATAATTTAAATAAAGCAGGAAATATATGCAAAATATTAAAGAATTACTATATATGCGGGTAGAATAAATTGCATCATTGAAAGTTTCAATAAAAATAAATTGCAGTTCACAATAAAAATTAAAGTAAAACTCAAAGTACATTTATGGTGTTTTCAGGTATTAAATACTGTAAATAAATACGTTGAATTTTTTCGAATATCTTAAATATTAAGCAATAAATAAATTATCGTATAATATAAAATTTAAGCAAGGCCGGTAAAATTTATCCTTATTGTTTTTTTGGCAATATTCCATTATTTCCCGAAGAGTCTGATCTTGTTCAACGACATAAAAAATATTATATTACTCACATTGTGAAGCGAAGAACTCGTCACGAATAGTTTAACTGCCATCATCAGTCATTGTTGTCTGCGTAAGATAAAAAAACAGAGTTGAATAAGATTCTTATAATTTACTTAAATCAAAAATAATTCTTTCTGCTTCCACTATGACCAGAAAATTAGTTATATACGTAATTTAAGTGTTACTAAAAGCAACTATTTATCAGAATTATTCACATTGTTAGTTATTTATATTTTGATATTAAGAGGTTGCAATACAGTTTTTCCCGAAAAATAGAAATTTTACATTTTCTGTTCATAACAGTTAAAGAATTCTGATATTATCATCATGATTCTCTCCGTTATTGTCAAAAAATCTGATGATGTATTTCTCGATCTACTGAAGTGTATGAATAGTACCTGCGAAGCTATTATATTTCCAGATGACACCAGGAATTTAATTAAAAAACAACATATGCAGTTTAAATCAAACTGACAATCATATATTCCATTGTGTTATAAATCAACTACTACATTCCTGTCAATCTAGGTATTATAAAAAGTATTCGCCCGAACAGAAAGACTTCTGTAAATGGACGAACATGAAATAGAGACAAAATAGGGAAAACAGGCTTCAATACCTAGAATCTATTTTGCAGCCTATCGTTTCTGGGGCTTTTGGTACATAATAAATTTAATTGTAAAATCAGATAAATTATCTAATAAACTTAATTATCCATCTGTGCCGTTATATGTACAATTATACTGATATAGAAACTGGCCAGTTCCACGCTAAATTTCATTAGCTGCGGACCTGTTTTGTTACTACTGCTGAAGAGATTCTCTGGTCTTATAATGGCAAAGGACACACGTACTTAATAACCATAATAGTAATTACTACGCATCGATCAATTTGACGTGATTACAGCACCAGTGCAATTGTCTCGACTATCAACCAGAACGAATAAATTTTTCAGACCTAATATATAAGTGTAATCACATCAAATTTACAGCGACTCACAAAACCATCAAAATCAAATACCATTACCTGGACGTAAGGTCCTTCATAAACAATTTCAGACGTCTGTCCGATAATCCCACACTCAGAAATTGATAATGTACTATTAAACAGAAAAATCAAATTAACCACCAAAATATCATTCATAAAAGCAGGAAAAAACATCTTGATAATAATCAGATACAAACTGGAAGAAAAAGTGAACATTACGAGGAAAAATCAACACATATTTAGACAATAGATCTAAATACTTCCAAAACCCTCTCAATTAGACAGACGGTGATGTTAACCCGCGTCAGAATATCCCACAATAAATTAACTCATAGCTTTTTTTTTCCAAGATCCCTACGCCAACTTGCCATAGCTCCAACAGGACCCAATCAATATACCACATCATATTTGAATGCAACTGCTACAAAAAGCAAAGAGACGAAACCCTAACAGAAAATATAACCAAACAAAATTTCATAAAAGTAAGCCAGAATTAAAACCATAAAATATTTAAACCTGGTTAATCTCGTTGACAAAATATAATATGTATTGTATCTAGATTACGAACTTTTAACATTGTATGAAAAGTTTTTAGTCGGTAATAACATTTTAATATATTTAAAACGACTTAAAAATAAAGTAAATAAAAAAGCAGGAATGCAGGAAACTGAACTTTACTCACATTATGAATTTTTAAAGGCAGATATATCGATCCAGAAGACGTAAACAACCTCAGAGATTCCAACCCCCTCAATTACGATAACACTTCAAATAGAATTTTCCTCTCAACGGACACAACAGACTGCTACATTTGCCAGGACGAAGGCTAAACAGTTCCCCTCCACTCAAACGACACAATAAGAGGCAGACTTCACCTCCTGCCCCACAGAACCTAGCCCAAAATGAAAACAACTCTCAGTAACCACCTGCAGAAGTGATCATGACCGTAGTAATATAAACCTTTACGTCTATATACACCTCCACATTTTTATCCGAACCGATATCAACTCAAAATTTATAACATATTATCAATGAAGAAAGAAAGAATTGTAATCCAACAAAAAAATAAGTATACAACGACCCAAGAACAGCCAATACAAAAAATATAGGTAAAGAACCAACAAGAGCGTTTATTGAGGATGATCAGAATAAACTTATCTCAATTCTTTCTACGGATGTAATAACTCAATTAATGTAGTGAAAGATTATACCAACAACTTTTAAGCGTTAATAGACAAGCTAACAAAAACGTACCCCATAATATCAGAAAGATCTGTAAAACTAGGGTAAAAAAAATAATAATAAAATAAAACGACACCTAAATGAACAAATCTCTGGTTCAGGAACCACCGAATAAGATCATGTAATGGACTCATGATTGTTTCTTGGTCAAACTTCAAAACCTTAAAGTTCTCAGGTCCACATAGTTTAAAGAGTTAAAACCCAACACCGAAGCTAATAGAAGACAAAAAATAAATAGGGCACATCAGGATAACCAATATCTAACAAAATAACAGAAAAACTACCGAGAAAACTTCATCCAGAAAAAATACCATCCGACATGTGACCAGTTAAATTCCCCGACCAGCATCCAACACCTCATCAAGTTCTGCTCGAGAGTCGATGAAGTGAGGAAACAGACAATGGAAGAAACCAACATCAACAAGAGCACGCAATCCACCAAAGCCCAAGACAACTACGTCAAATTCTTTTTTTAAAATAAATTGTATCCCGATAAAAATAATATAATGCGAGAAATAATGCGTATAATAAAAAGAATTGAAACACACGGAATTAATAAATTCTCCCGAAAAATACTTCAGGATAGAATCAAATTCAGTACCTCTAGCCACACAAACGTGAAGTAAGAAAATGGTCTGAGATTATTATAAGAATGTATGATTCAGCCATCGTCAAACACTCAGGAATTCAGATATTTTGAATAGTTGAAACTCAATTTGTCTTTATATTTTCTCCTGAACAAGTCGTTAATGACCCAGAAGTTGATTCGACTATAAATAAAATTAAATAATGGAGGATTCGAGAATATTTCTGAGTTCGATCGCGACTCAGTGACGTTTAGTCATGTCATGGATTTTGAAGAAACAGCGAAATCCAAGTATTTCAAAGAAACTAAACAAGGTTTTTTATGATGGAGCAAATAGTCTGGGACATTTAAGATATTAAAGTAATTTTTGGTCATATGGCTATTGAAAGATATACAATGGATTAATGTGGAAAGTATTTTGCCTGCACCACCACCATCATACTGAAGCGTGCGTCAGATATTCTTCTTGCGTAACACTGTAACCCGTACTTCATCGGAGATGTAGCAAAACCTGCGCACTAAGGAGTCATCAAGGGAACAGTTTCTTCGCTCCATCATCTGCACAATATGGCAACTCGCTGCTACGCCTCCTCCATCCAAATTAGACTTTCAATGAGCCACGACGACGTCGACGACAGCTTGTGGTGTCAATGCGCCAACTGATCTGCCTAATACGTCTCTCATTTCAATAGTTACATATTCAACAAACTACGCACACATACGAGTGCACCTGCACACAATGGGAGTCAGCTGGCGGCCGCATTTCTAAAAGAGCTCTGGGTTATATATCACAGGTAGTGGAGGGGTTTTGCCGCGCACAATTTCTGAGGTGGTTGATGGAAACGTGAATTAAGGAGGCGGTAAGAATCCCTCAAACGGATATATTTCAATACGGTGTGAAATTTTGCTACAATAGACACACTTTTACAATTACTTTCTTCCCAAAAGGGAAACTTTTTTCATCATTACACACAAATAAATATCTATAATATTTCTTCAGGTGTTTAGTCTTTGAGATTTAACGTTGAATTCTTTGAGATTTAACGTCGAATTAATGGTTGTGCTTTAAATACACTTGTTAGCCTTGATCTATAGTGATATGGAAAACCTGCCAGTGTTTCTTTCCTAAGAACATGAAATGGGTTGCCGACTAGTATCTATATTTTTGGCTCGACGAATCGGCGTCGCTCTGAAACATGTCTCTGGATATTTTAAGAATCTATGCCTTCACGAGATCACTGACAAGCACTTTATTTATATTTTTGGCCACTACTCTAATTTTAACGACATGTTATGTTCAAGTCATTCCAAATCAACGTAAAATAAGTTACTAACATTTATTTATTTTCACAATTTACAAACCAATAATATTACCTTTTTTATGAAAAATTACGTTCCTCTTGAATAAAAACACCATAGATTCTCTCTCAGTCACTTCACAGATTCTCCATCGCAACATAACATTTTATTTTCCAGGGCTATTCTTTCGCAGGCACAACCTTGTAAGAGAGACAGGAAGGGACTACCTTTAGGGATGCCTTTTCCTCTCTCCGTTTTTGAACTAAGGTTCCCACAAGCCGAGGCACCTCGGCTTGTTTTGAGAGGTGTATGTTCTGGGGTCGCAGACCTTGGGCAAACGGTAAGAGTTGTTCTCTGTTCCCATTAGAACATTCGGCCAACTGCCTCCTAAACTGGTCGCGGTACGGAGAAGGGAATGCTGCGATCCCACAGCAAACTCCTCTCCCGCTATCGGAAGGGCGTGGAACAAGTACCTACCTGATGCAGGTTTTTCTAGGGTTTTCCCTGTATTACTTTTAGGCGAATACCGGGTAGGATCCTTACTATAGCCCGGGGTCCCTAGTTAACCCTTGGCTATCTTCCTCTACCCATCCGCATCCCCCCTTTCAAATCCTTTCCTATGCTATTAAAGGGAATTTGCCACCATGTGGATTACCCTCATGTAGCCTGTTACCCTTCAGGCAACAAATATACTTAATGCAATGCATAAATTAATTTAAATTTGTCTCCTATATATATATATATATATATATATATATATATATATATATATATATATATATTTATGATATGAATTAACGTTACATAAATAATTTTCAACATGTACTCTATAATATTATTTTTATATATAAAAAGTGCTCCCATTGACAATACTGAAACTTTTCCTTAAATAATTCATAGTCGATGACATATAAACTTTGGATCTGCACGTGTGTTCACACAGGAAAATATTATAGTTAATAAATTATTTGTCCATCAATGAAATCTTACGAAAAATAATGAGATTCAATAAAAAGGCGGGGAATTGATAAGCTCTCCCGAAAAGTACTTCAATATAGATTAAAATATAGTTTTTCCCTAACAAACGTATATAATAAATCGTAAAGTAAGATAATGATCTGATATTATTATAATAATGTATGATTTAGCCAACATTAAACACCCAGAAATGCAGATAGCAAAGTATCCGAATTTTCGATAGTTGAAACATAGGTTTAACTCCTGATTTATTTAAAAATTATAACAGTCTAGCTTCATATTTAAATTAAATATTAAAATAGTAGCTTATTAGTGAGGATATTTTTAAAATTTACAACATAATAAATATCAAATAGGACGTTTCGTTCCTGATTGGAAAATTTTCAGGTGTATAGATGTTACTTTCAATTATAATTAATTATAAGAAAATTTAATTTGGCAAAAGTTTTAAAGCACGCTGTTTAATATTTATTATGTTTTAAATTGAATAATTAAATATTTTTCTGACTAACAGCTTGTTTTTTAAATATTTTATTTATATTTATTCACCTGCATTATGATATATTTAAGAATATACTGGGTCCTTTCAATTTCTGAATGTTCGATATTGACTAAATCATACAGACATCAGATTCTTTTTCGGGCGGTTCAAAAGCGTTGTAAATGAATCTCAATTCCAAATTTAATCAAATTCGGTTCACCCTATATCGTAAATCGAGTTTTACATTAAAATGAGAATACTGTCGAAACAAAAAAAATTGGGGAAATTCAATAAGCGTGACTGTTCAGCGTAGAAACGTGGCTCAAATCACATTTCAAACTGCAAAAAATTATGAAGATTATGTCTGATGCATTTTCCTGACACAGCGCAAACATTTTGAGAAATATGAGTTTCCTTCATATTCAATTACAACCAGTTACGCCCAGAAGATTTAAGCATAATTCTTAGCGAGTCGTATTCCGGTTGCGGACGGGAGAGGATGGTGGCACCGCGATCGCCTTGCGGTCTGTGACTGTAGACTATGTATACGTTACACGAGAAAGAAAAAGTAATCTTGAGCTGAATTCGGCATCCTTTAGGTTTGCTATATTAGTAATTTCAATGATAAAAGTTTTATTTCTTAAAAATATCGAAGCAATATATTTTATATAATGTGAGGAAAGATCCTTAAAAATCAACTATTTATAAACAATACATGATTTATTGGTCTAATATGGTTATAGAACTTAGCAAATCAACGTTACTTAATATTAATAAAATAATGATCTTGCAGTATTGAAAGAAAAACATGATTAATTTTTCGTACAGCATTCGATATACTTTATAAATAATAAACGTATATTTTCATTATTGCTACTTGATGATAAGACCATTATTATTATTTTTCAATTGTCGAAACTAGTATAATCACATATTCAAGTACGTTTTAAATGAGATGTATAACGTTTATAAGTTAAATAAATTCTTAGCACGTTTTCTTAAGTAATATAAAGGTAATATTACATTACAAATAGTCAATAAGTATTGCACACTGAATTTTACTTTCGTTTTTTAACATGGAAAATATAGCTGTAATTCGATTATTACTACTTGTCTACAAACAGATATTTTTATTTCATTTTCTTTCTTGAAACCAGTTGGATTAATAATTTCCATATTTATGATTTCAATTCCTATTTATAAAATAAATATTTATCATTTCATTTTCAGATTTATCTTGCATTGTGTATCCGGCTTTCAATCTTGATCACAATGTTTGCATTTGATATGCGTACGAATGCAAATGCATGTAAAATATATTACCAGGACATTTATCCGAAATTCATATAAATAATTCCATAAATAATCTGATTAACTACTATTATTCCAGCCAACAGTTAGGATAATCTTGACTTAGTCACAAAAAAAAATATATATTTACAGTTGTATATAATTGTTTATATTGACTTTATTAATGCACGGTTTTTTGTGTTGTAAAAGAGATTAGACTCTGTCTAGTAATTTGTAAATCATTTGTCGTGATAAACAGAATATAAAAAACTAAAATTTAACACGCCAAGATAAATTAATAATGTTAAAATAACGTTTCCCTTTTATATCTAATATTCATTACAAACTTATATAATTATTATAATAAATTTGTGGAATAATAAGTAATTAGTAAATTCCTATATAATACGATTAATTAACTTTTCTAATAAATAATACACCAATGAATTATTATATCTATTTCCTATTGTATATCGCATTGGTACTTAAAAGAGAAATGACAGAAATTGGTTTCAAAACTAATTTGAGTAAATGCCAGTCATATAAATACACTATTTATTACAATAAAAATTATATTTGTAAAACTAGAAATTGTGTTTCTTTAAACTAATTAAGAAATCCGCGTACCAGATATCATCACTTAATATTATCTAAAAAAAAATTCAAACACACACTAGGGCCACCAAATGTTTATATGAATTGTTAAATAGTAAAATAATACAAATGTTTCCTATTAACATTTTATTCATAAAATAAATGCCTCTTCTAGGTATAAAATATATACCAACAGGGCGGAGGACACGAGGGTTTATCTTCACAAACTGCCGACTCCTTTCCACGTGTGGATGACTGCCAAGTTCAGTTTCGATTTCCCCGAACGAGGTAATCGCGAATTCAAAGCAGATCCCACTAATCGTGGCGCCCACTTTGCATTCAAATTCTCCACTTCTTGTGTTTCATTTCAATGAGCCCGATCACCGGCGTTTCTAAACAATTTGCAGTAAATCATTAATCTCGGAAAACGCATTAATATTAGTTACGCATGCATTTAACTCGTTTCTAATAAAAACAGACATATAGATCTATAATTAGTAACGGTATTCACTTCCGATAGTCATAGACTTAGTCACAAATATATGAATAGGATGTTGTAAAAATTGAAATGCAAGAAATACGTAACAAATAAATTAAATATTTCATGTTAACGGTTTAGGATAGAAAAATGTGGACTGGACCGGCAATTGAAACCAGAACCTGCGCTTAGTAACCAGGGTTTTAAAATTCAAAACTGTCGGAAATAATCAAAAACACGTCTGAAAACTGACACTTAAATAATATTTTGCTTTATTTTTATCTTCAGTAGTATATTTTTAGAACGGCATTTTATTTAACAGAACAGAATAGAAACAAATATACTAAGAAATAGAAATATGATGATAAACTGACGATAATCTTGCATTCCTTTGAATATAACGCATGAAATTTTCAGAATTTCGAAATCGCAGAAGATTATGACGTCACGTGTTTTGACGAAAATCCCGGCTGGAATCCCGTTAGAATTTCATGTACAAAATTACATATTCCTATTCAGGAAATTATATTCAAGTAAAATTAGGTAATTAAATACTTCTAAGAGAATGATAATAAAAATTAAACTTTATCAAGACTTCAATAAACAGTTCTCGGTTTTCACACGGTGTATAACATATTTAAACGCGACGTTTCGACGACTAAAAGTTCTGTCGTCATCTTCATTGCATGGAAGATGACGACAGAGCTTTTAGTCGTCGAAACGTCGCGTTTAAATATGTTATTCCCGTGTGAAAACCGAGAACAATTACACCACGAAAGATTTCAATCTTTGATCTATTACTGAAATGGAAAATTAATAAAAGTAAAAAATTTTGATTAAACTATACATTTTTCTGTAATAATATTTATACGTGACTTTTTAAAATCAGAATGAATCGCTTATTAAAGTATATTAATAAATAGTTTCCAAATTATTTTTTAATTTTACAATACATGTTTTCGTTGTAGTTACGAGGACTTGGACTATTTTTTTAGAGTAACAGGCTACATGAGGGTTATCCACGTGGTGGCAACTCCCATTTAATAGCATAGGAAGCTATTTGAAGGGGTGATGTGGAATGGTAGAGGAAGGTATCCATGGGTTAACTAGGGATCCAGGGCTATGGTTTAAGGATCTTACCCGGAATTCGCCTAAAAGTGATGCAGGACAAAACCATCAGGTTCGTTGGTAATTGTCCCACGCGCATCCGATGGCGGGAGAGGGGTTTTCTGTGGTGACACAGCATTCGCATTTACGTGCATCGATCTGTTTATGAGGCAACTGGTCGACTGTTCCAATAGAAACCCTTACAAGTGTGCCCAAGGTCCTCGACTCCGGAACATACATCTCAGAAAACAGAGGTGTCTGGGCTTGTGGGAACCTTAAATAAAAAGCAGAGAGAGAAGAAGGCAACCCCAAAGGTAGCCGTCTCTTTATCTCCAGAAAGTTGAAGGTTCTGCCTGCCAGAGTACAGCACTCACAGGCTTGATGTACTAAGAGGACTAATTATTTTTTTTAGAGTGACAGGCTACACGACTGTAATCCACGTGTTGACAACTCCCCTTTAATAGCATAGGAAGTGATTTGAAAGCGGGGATACGGAAGGGTAGAGGTTATTTGGCGTAATATGCTACATGAGGCTATTCCAAGTGACAATTGCTTTTTATTAGCAGAGGAAGGGATTTGAAATGTAGCCAAGGGTTAACCACGGACCCCGGAGAGGAAGAATAAGAAGGTGTAGACATTTATAGGGTAATCCACATAGTGGCAACCCCAGTCTTATAGAATAGGAAAGGGAGTGAAAGGGGGGGATACGGAACGGTAGAGCAAGTTAGCCAAGGGTTAAATAGGGCCCCCGGGCTGGGTTTAAGGATCCTACCCGGCAATTCACCTAAATGTGATTCAGCAAAAACCTTAAAAAAAACTCAATTAGGTAGGTCGGGAATTTGGTACTTGTCCCACGAAGGGACCCCGGTTGCAGAAAAAAATGTATAGTATATTAAAACAGCCTTGAGTTTTATCAACACACTTTTGTTGACAACTAAAATTAAATTAGAGGAAAACAATTTAAAATTTCATATATGCAGAAATAATCTAAGTGAAAAATAAAACCTTTTCTGTCTGTAATAAATTCCAAGCTATCATTGTAACTCATGTAAAAGATAAAAGAAAAAAATACTGATTTTTAACAATTTCCATTTTTTTAAGAAAAAATATTTCGTAACGATAAGCACATAATATTTTCTTTTTTCTTTAATAATGCCTGCTTAAACTTAAGAATGTAACCCAAATATGAATTATAATGTAAAATATTATAAATAAAATTACCCATTAATTATTGAAGTTACTTTAAATATTAAATGTAATTAAAATAACATATTCTATAGCGATGTTATTGTATGTAACGAAAAATAAAAGAAGGAAATGTGAATTAAGTAATGAATTTCAGGACCATTGTTTCTTATATTACTTAATAAAAAATGAAAACTTCAATTACAACCGGGATGAGAATTGTACGAATTGATTCGAAACCAACACAGTGTAAATGACGTATAAGGAAACTATCAATATTGACCGTAATGTACGTAAATGAGCGTTGGTTTCTTCCGCCAGGCGAGATAGCCGCAGCTAATGAGCAGTAAACGAGCTCAGGGCAATAAATAGGAAAAACCGCGGGCGGCGCGACGCCTTGATAAGACCGGCGTCATCACAGCGTGATTGGCGAGTCATTGATCATGGAGCCTAGCCTCTCGCGACATTAAGCCCCGCAGCCTCCAGCCGGCGATGGCAATTTTGCCAGAAAGCCACTTAAGAGCTGACGTTGATAAACTACGAATTTTCTGGATATCTATGACTCGCACAACCTTCCGTACCCCCTTTCCCTCGGATTTTATTGAAAAATTACCAAAGTTTTTATGGTAGGCGAGGGCATGAGGTGTAAGACCAGGGCTTCCCCTCTGAAGAAGAAGAAAAATTTAAGTAGATCTGTTTCTTCAAGTTAAAGATGAATATCTCTTCCTCGGAGAACATTAACTTCTTGCTAGAGGAGAGGTTAAACGCTCCATTCTCCACTTCTTTATTCTTTGGAAGGGAATATACATATAACTTAAATTTAAAAATTTGTGAAAATGGTGTTACATCACAAACATAAGAGGATGATAACACCATTCTCTAGTTATAAAAATAATTCCGTATGCAAGAAGACAAACACAGGGCGAGAAGTAAAGGCTGACATTACACATATTGTGTGTTGTAATGCACAACTCCCGACAATAAATAATTAGCAATAATTCGTTCTAAATTAATAACTGCATTTCAAATCTGAGTGCGTGAATTATATAAATGAAACCCGCTTACTACCACCGACGTATGATTAAAGACGGACAGCGGACGATGACGTAGCCTGGAACTTGGCCAAAAGGGTTCAAGTGAAAAAAAAAAATATAAAACATCTGTGTTGAAAAAAAAAGAAGATAAACGAGGTGCTAAATAACGTAAAAAATAAATACTACACAACGTTTCTGAATCCTTGTTTCTTTTGTAAGGTGATTCAAGTAAATGAAGATTCGTAAGAACGGCACACCACACGCACTCAAAAGCAAATCTAAACGAAATTAAGGAGGGTGGTATTTATGTAGCAGTTATTTCCGTCTGTTATTGGCTGCTCATTTATATAATTATATCAAAATTATTCGAGATGTTGTCAACACAAATAGTTTAAAATAATTATAAGCGAGTAAGTTCCTGAAACAGATAAGCAAATAAAATGTCTCAAACGGTTATGGGAAGTTTGTTTTCAGCCGGTAGTCGGATAAACACAATTTTCATCAGTTCTGAGAGGAAGTGATGGAATTGGGAAAATAAATTGTACAAACAGAAGGACTTGTATTTTAATTTCATCATAGCATTTTTTGTGATTGCTTTGGAGAAACAAATCAGGTTGACCGATTAGAATTTAAAACCACAACTCTCCTCATTTCGAATTCCACGGTTTTAATAGTTATACTACATCGATGAGTAAATTACGAAGGTTGCCAGGAAATAAAATGTGAATCTAATCACGTGGACGGTTATTGAGTGCTAAAATTGTCGAATAAGATTAACACAATATACTGAAATTTTATGGAGCCACACTAAGGGTAGAAAAACATCGGCTCTCACTATATGAAATATATTATTCAGTAATAAAACAGTGTAACTGTCTTGGAATACTTGGCCAGCTGCCTCCTAAACTGGCCAAGGCATGGAGAGGGGTAAGCTGCGACCCCACAGTAAACCCCTCTCCCGCCATCGAAAGAGCGTGGGACAAGTACCAAATGCCCGTCCTACCTGTTGCAGGTTTTTATAGGGTTTGTCCTGCATTACTTTTAGCCGAATGCCGGGTAGGATCCTTAAACTATAGCCCCGGGGGCCCTAGTTAACCCTTAGCTACTTTCCTCCACCCTTCTGCATCTCCCCTTTCAAATCCCTTTCCTATGCTATAAGAGGGGAGTTGCCACTTTGTGGATTACCCTATACATAGCCTGTCTACACCCCCTCCCCCTCTTCTAATAATCAAAAATATGAGTATCTATAACCTACATGAGATTAAATCTATAAGGCTGACAAGTTTTTTGTATTATTCTGTAAGAACGCATTTTAATGAAAATATAAATACGTTATGTCAGTATAAATTTAACAATTAAATAGCGAATGTTCTTAAAATGGATAATCCTTTTGTTTCCAATCCCAACTGATTCTAAATTCTTTATTTTTTGTTCAATACTTTTGGTCTTATAATTAATTAATTAGAATGGTATACAAAACACAAGATCAGAACGTTCGCATTTTTTACTCGTAAAATCCTAAAAGACAGGAAATTCATAACGACAGTTAATGAAAGACAATTTGGCATACCACCAATAAAGTCTGGCGTACCGCAGGGTAGCGTATTTGGTCACTATTTATTTGTCCTGTTAACTTCAGATTTACCATCAAATGATAATTTAGCAATTGGTATCGTACCTGACAACTCAGTAATCCTTTCCACCAATGATAAACCAACAATTGTAAATAAATGCATTACAAAATAAAATTGTTGAAATACGATCGTGCACACAAAAATATAAAATTAAGATCAACAAAGGTATAGCTGTGCAAGTAAGCTTATCCGACCTCCTGTGGTGTAGAAGTCAGCGTGACTGCCTCACATCACAGACCTCCCGGGTTCGAATCCCGTCGAGGGCGTGGATGTTTGTGTGCGTGAGAGAAACTCTCGTCAATTAAGTCTACCGAAAATAAAAAAATGAGTCCCTAATAACCAGAGTTGTTGATCCGACTGTAAATAAATCAATAAAAAATAAGTAAACTTCACCCTATAAAATTATTGTTTAAGGTTTTCGTAATATCAACGTCAATGAACTAAGGTTAATAAGAAATTAAAAACAATCTTTAAATCGTTTAAATTAAATTTATGGCCAGAAAGTAAAACAAATCGGTCAGCTAAGTTAATTTTTTCAAAGAAAAATAATTTACACATAGTAAACCAAAAATATCTCTTATGGTTCCATTCTATGAACAGTTACATCATAAACTCAGATGTATAAAATAGACTTTTTTATATGGATATTATATTCTCCCCAATATTTATTAAGTTTCATAAAGAATTGTACGGACCGCCCGGAGCAAGCAGATGTACATAGTGTAGTTGACAATGATTCCTATAATAATAGTGAGGTCATTAACGTCGGTCAAAAGTAACAAGCCTTGGAAACCAGAATCAAGGAGCACGGATCCAGGTTCGAGCTGCCAGGGGAGGCATAGACTTTTTAATAGTCATTTGTTTGACTGAAACAACATAAAAATGCTTGAAAGGGAACGGAAATATGTTGAACTTCAAAACAATTACAGCAGAAATCTCTATTGTACTTCCATTTGCATCATTCACTTTTGTTATTTCTTTTGAAATTTTAGAGAAGTGACAAGTTTTCTTGCAAATGGAATTGTGATAATCCACATCAAATTAATTAACTTAGCTTTTAATTTAAAAAAGTGACAGAAACTCTCAAAGAAAATTTTTTGATGTAGTTTAATATATTTTAGTTCTATGTATCGGTAAAAATGGAGTCTACGTGCCTTCGTGAGTTAATTTAGTGTACTAATGGCAACTGATTAGGTATGCAAGATACTAGAGGAAAGGTTTTGGGTAAATTGACTAATTCCAATATTACAATTTAAATACATTTATCTGCCATACAGAGTATTCTTTTAGTTTTGTGACCCTATCGTCAGGTAAGGCGACGATCCGGCCATGAAATAATAGACTCACTAAGCAGTGAAGCATTTCGTGACAAATAATTAAGGAAGCTATTTAACGATTAATATTTGTAATAAAATATTATTCCCGTATGTTATCTTCCACGTAAATAATTAAATTAAATTAAATTAACGTCTTATTTATTGTTATACTTGTTTGTTAATTCCGGAATCTAGATTAAACGTTAAAGAAAATAACATAAATAAATAAATACACAGTCGTGATGTCTCTCGGGATCAAATACTTATCTATGAAAACAAATTGTTTATTAAGTCTCCGTCTCCGTTGAAGTGATTGCCTTGCACGAGTCGGTGATCAGCTAAAAAACGTTCAATGTAGGGGCAAGCCGGTCTCGATGCGAGTCGAAGTGGAGCAATTTTTCAGCACCCCTTAGGACTATTCCTGCTGGGATAATTGAAAAATATACCGATATTATTGGAGCTCCGCCTCGTGTACGAAGATGATGGATGGTGTGTCGATACAAAAGGCAATACCGAGAGGCCAGGGAAGTTCTCGCGCATCGGTAATCGCCATGTTGGGCGGCGGGAAAAGGTTTGGAAGAGGAAGGGGAGAGCAAAATTCGACAGCGGAATAACAACCCTTGTCTGGCCGGCCACGCGCAGCCATGAAGCGAAGGAAGTCGAGAAACATTAATCTGGACTCCGAAGCCAATCATAGTTGGAAACATAGCTCATTCGACCGAATATGTTATCTCTCTCCTATTTCTCATTTTTTCCTGTTTCTTATGTCATTCCTCTAATAGAATTTTTTCCCAGCTTTCAGTTGTATCACTAGATTGTTTTCCGTTTCAAATCATTCGTTTCGAAATATATTCACAAATAAATGTTAAAAAAAATAATAGTACTTAAGAATCTGTCTTTTCGCACATTTTGTCCTTAATTATGGTTGTAACTTATCTTGGGCCACTGTTTAGTCTCTGAAAGTAAAGGATGCTTTTTAACCTATGCAAGAAAATAGGCCACTTTGCTAGAGATTTTCAACTCCAAATCAAGGATAACCAAACATCCCTGATAGTTACGGACAGTATAGTATAAAGAAATATTTTTGTGGGCTGGGTTTTTCCGTTAAAACAAAACATTATTGACCATTAAAGAATTTGTAATAAGTTTATTACAGTTAAGCATAAAAACTCTTATCTCAGGCACCTGTGGTTTTTACATAGAAGAGATCTTCTGCCCGTACCAAATACGTACTACTATTCTGTGTTGTGTTGCTTGCTGTAGCTCTCGTACCGACGTCTCCGTATCTCACAGCCCGCAGAACGGTGGTAACTGCAAGGATGACTTTAGTCAGGACCATTACAAGGCGTCGACTCAGGGGTTGACCACTGGCTAAGGCGTCGGCCTTCGGGATTGAATGCTGGCAAGCCGTTGAACTAAATTGTGTGGCTTCGATGAACTCTTCACTAACAAATTGTGGCCCCTTTCTTAAGACGATTCTGCCTCGGACTATATCAGAGACAACAACTTGGAAAAGTATACAGCAGAACTCATGAGATTTGTAGATAGGTGACACTTAAAACGAATACACGTAACGCAATACGGAGCCTCTCATAATCACATCCACCAGCTGCGGTGAGCGCAGAACAACTTCCCCAGTTTCAGAAGCTTATCTCCGTTCCCTCCATTATAGCCTCCCATTCTTTTACTTTTTTCATTATTAGAAAACGTGGTCTAAATGTCAGATTCACTGATTATTCCATTGTTACAAGAGTTATAACACGCAGCTGCAGTTCCGTAGTCAACAATGGCCAACAATTCTGTCATGTTGAGGCCAAAAATCGAGACAGGACACGAAAATTACTTGGATGGAAATAATTATCTCCTCCACCCTCACGCACGCCTCGTCCAACATTTCACGGAAAACAACTCCTGGCATCCGTCCGCCAATACACGATTTCGAATTCTCCAGCTAACAACAATTCCGAGACAAAGCAAAACTAAACCAAAATACACGCGTTACAATAGCAGAAGAAAAGGACAAACAAACGATCAACACTGGAAAGTAAGACGAAGAGATGAGAGAAAATGATCGCCAACTCTTTGCGAATGAAAGGACATATTCAACCTTATCGAACCCAACCACCGAAAATACAGAGAACTGGGAACCCCGACAAGACAACAATCACAATGCACCAACGCTTCAAAAAAAAAAGCAGACGCAAAACTCCAGAAAGCAAATTACGAAGAAACATTGGAAGACAGAAGGATAATCTATGAGGAGGGCAAGCCCAAGTACATTAAATTATTCCGAAAATTTACGTTTCCCATCCCCGACCTACGCCATCTAACTTCAAATAAACTAGGATGATGACTGACGGTACTTTCACAGCTCGAGATTTCTCCAACTACATAAAATAAGAGTGTCTAAAACATCACGACGAATCAAGACAGTAAAAAGTAATCGAGAACTTAATAAAGTATAAAAGTACTTCCGGCACGTGAAAGGAGTAAAGAAATGCAACCGTTAACTAAATATAGACCAAAATATTGTTCGCACCCTGTGAAAATATAAATTTACCCGGAGGGTCAAAACTACTCCGGTTAACTTATTGTCAACCACGTCCACCTCCACGTGGAAAATTTCATTAATCACCATTTTAACAAATTCAATGGCCACAAAGAACCCAGTAAGTGTTATAAACGACTAAAACATCACTCCAGATAATATTATTGATATAATAGAGAAGTACTACCCCCGCATAAAGGACAAAGGTACAAAGGTAAAACTAACTAACATAAAAAAAAATTCCGAAGGAAGGACACATCGGAAAGTGATTCATCGAATTGGTATTAATCTCAATGATTGGGTATCTACAATGGATTTCTATGCTCTCCTCCATCCAAAGGAATTTACTAGACGTCAACAGATGGTAGCATCTAGAATCAGTTTAATGCTCACTAATCTTCCTCACTCTTATCTGTTCTCCAGACTTCCTCAGCCAAGCTTTCCCCTATGCAATGTCATCCTAACGATCCCCCACATCATCTTAGATTGTCCTATCTTCCAGAAGGAAAGGGAAGCCACGATAGCCTGCTACTCCATCGCAGATATCTGCTCATTTGAGACCTCATAAGTGAGCTCCTCAATGAAATAATGAAATAACTGGTTATATAATGAACTGTAAAACATATAATTAACAATAATTGTAACATGATGAACGTGATTTTAATTAAGAATGAAGCTGTAAATATGGAAATGGAGTGACGGAAGGAGTCACTCATGAACTTAATGGTTCATGTGCCTGAAAATATGCATTAATGAAGAAAATCTGCCGACCTCCTGTGATGTAGGGGTCGGCGTGGCTGCCTCGCATTACAGAGGTCCCGGGTTCTAATCCCGGCAAGGGCATGGATGTTTGTGGTCGTTCTGGTCACTGAAACTGAGGTTAAGGCTGTGAGAGAATCGATACCCTGACCTGGTGCCACTCCTGCATCCAGAATGTGTCATGAAAGATGACAGTCTGGCAGCGGTCTCGGCAGCCAAAGCCCACATCGGGATGTAGAGCTTTGGACGAAGAAGAATAAGAAATAAAAGCTACTGGTTTGTTTTCAATGGAAGAATTTTTTTTTTGCGAAATTACAAGGTTATTTATTATTTGTCTCTCTAATCTTGTTAGATAATTTCTGTATCTTTCCACATTTCAGAACAAAATCTTTCAGGGAGCCATCGAGTGTATTTTCGTCCATCATTATATATATATATATATATATATATATATATATATATATATATTAATAAATAATTATAAGAGATTACCTGCGCTTGATAAGTTAAGAACAGTCATATAATTTATAAATTAAGAAATTAACAATCAAAACCAAAATGAGAGGAACAAAATCTGACGAATACCTTTAACTATCGTTTAAAAACTTAATTAAATTGGTTTCTACTTACAAAATGTTCGGTAGGTACCAGACTTAGTTTCCTCGGCTCGCGCACAAAATTAATACCAAAAAGGTCATGAATCACTGACTCCACACTTGATTCTCAAACACTCGGTCGTAGATATTGAATTTTCCTACGGGAACTGGATCTGCTGCACCTCCGGATTATCAGCCAGACATATTGTTACACATTGTCTTTATGTGGAAAATGTTGATCTCAATACGCGTAGGAATCTTAATGTGGCGCTAAATATTTGATTATTCTTTGCAGTTTTCAGAAAGTATCTCGCTGTCCAACCTTAATACTTGGATTAAAAACTTGTAACTTTCTCGGTTGAATTTTATACTTAGGCCACGCTGTTAGTTCTCTCCCGGCTACAATATCAGACAGACTCGCCTTCCTCTCCCGACTACAATATCAGACAGTTTCAGAAAAAACCTTCGCGGCCGAACAAAGCCCGCCGGCACATTGTTGTCTTTGAAGAATTGGTACCGCTAACAATCCAATTATTGAAATCATTACTGGCCTTTAATTAGTATTACAATATATATATAAGTGGTCTCTAGAATATATATATATATATATATATATATATATATATATATATATTCTAGAGACCACTTATGTGTAATGAAATGATTTTTTTTACATAATTTCCTTAATATGTGTATTATGTCCCAGGTATTGTAAACAGTCAGCGTGACGTAAGAATGTGGTGTGCTGGAGATGTATTATTGTCGGCGATTTTTTAGGTTGAAACCTTGGACGAGAAATCAAGCCTGTCCGATATGGGAGGCCGGCCGATGATGGTCAGGGGATTTCGTAACGAAAGACGATCGAAGGTAACCGTCTTTATTCAGCCTAGGATATTAAGGTTAATCAAAACAGTAAAGCACAACAGTTAGTTCATTTATATCCACGACAGAAAAGTAAAGTCGGCTGGTAGATGTAGAATGAAAAATTCTTATAACGAATGTTGGAGACGTGTCCGGTGGTCAGTTGGCCGGAAATTTTAGCAAAGTGCAACTTAAGTTGTTTGCTGATTTAGGTTGTGAACAGTGAATACCATGGAGTGTTAAATAATTTTTTTTAAATACCTGTGAAGTGTTTAAGCAGTGTGTTATGAAAGCAGCTCTGATAATGTGGTATGTAAAAATATGTCCATTGTAAACCTTATATAAAAATTGCGTAGCGTCAGATTTCTTTGAATTTATTTACATTACCCTGGATTTCATATTTGTTTAGATTTTTTTACGTTAGAATTTTCCTATAAAATTAATTCTTATTTTTGTAAAATTTCGGTTTTCATTTTATTTTGTGATAATTGCAAATTACTGTAACTATTTGAGGCCCAATAAGCGGCCATGAAGAATTCATAACTTCACTAAAAGCTGTAATAATTATTATTCAGTTTATGTAAAAAATCCAAAATAAATAGAAATTTATATTAATTGTTTTCATATTTAAAAGTTACTTATTAAAGTTAATTTATAAATCCCATTATTTATCTACATTGTTAGGCTACCATTACAGTTTTTGGAATCGTTTCTTTAAATAATTATTTAATACATTAATATGACGCCGAAACGTGAGTTTTATTTTATTAAATTGTTTATTACATTAATTAGCTTGGAATGGTCGACGCGTTACACACTAACAAACGTTGTGCCATCCTTTTCAATATAATAAGTCGTTTATGTGACAATATTGCGACAATTAAATTATTATCGAAAACAGAAAACTAATACTGACATTTGCATAATTAAAATTTACCAAACTTAAATTATCATCCTTAAAGAAGCTACTCTTTTATTGAATTATTGTTCAAACTACTAAGTAATAGGAGTACAATTTTTAATGATAGGATACGGATTAATTATTGTAATTAAATTTTCGGTCGGATTGAAATACATTATCTGTTTTATTACTAAATTAAAAAAAACTATAATTATAATATTATTATAGGAAAACATTTGTATCCTTCGTCTCGATACATGAATGTTTACGTCATTGTAACATAAAAATTATGAATTTAGTCTGATAGGAATTAATATGATTATATATGTTAATTTTATAGATAAACTTTACATGTTTTATTTTATTTTTTAATTTAGTTTTAAAACGCATGTCCGGTGTTTACTTCACATGCTATAAATATACTTTGTAATTCGATCAACTGTACAGTCTCTCTGCCAAATAAATGCAGTGGCTGACCCTCCTACTTCAATTTCATCCGAAATATATTTATCGCGGCACTTTCTCTGGTGAAGGCGAAATGAGTTTGCATCCAGCAGATCACATGGGAACGAAATAGGCTTTGATCTCGGCGTTCTTTAGATCTGTAAAAGTCGTAGTCTGCTTTATAGAGACGTAGAAATGGCACTGAGTACGAAAATAGAGCTTTGAGGCCACACATGGCTCGGAAGTAAATAAATGGTCGCTGAAAATGACCAATTATTTATACATATAATGAATGTAAATTTATGAAAACCTTTATAATTGCTAAATTGTTAAAATTAAATTGTGTAAATATTTTTATTTTATCTATTTCTCTTAAAATATAACAACATTATGTGAAAAAAGTGATTGGACAAATTTATTTGACATTTTAATTACCTGCTAAATATAATATAGAAATCAGTTATCATATTTATAAGAATTATCAACAATAATTTGTTGATGTAAAAAAATGTTAATAAATACGGCATTATGTCTGTTTAGGCACAAACGTGTATATCATACAATTACAAAGAACCACTTAAATGTTGATTCACTAAATTTACTTTATTCTTCCTGAGGTAATTTTGACTTGAGACAAATTAATTTATGTTAACTTAATTTTATTTATTTTAAAATAATAATATAATTAAAATAACGTCCAAAACAGGAGGAGTTGTTTTTAAGGGATCTTGTCCTCAAATCTGGCGAGTTTGGAGTCTACGGAAGCTATGATCTTGCAGAACGATATAGAACAGATGTTCAACTTATAAAAAAAGATCTGCTGAGTACATAAAATTTAACGGCGCCATATTCGACGCAAAGCCATGACGCTGTTTTTAATCCATTGGGGTTTTATAGGGGCAGCACGAGCATTTCACGAGCTCTAAGTTACAATAATGCACTCACAGCGTGGTCTATCCACCAGCAGGAACCAGCTCAGCGACCGTAACTAATTTAAAGAGTTTGTCAGAGAACTGTGGATGCGACGACCGAGATCCTGGAGTGAAAAGTTGCAACTCGATACGAAGGGGGGAAAAATGTAATTAATGGTTGCGTCGCAAGTACGACGATTGCCTAAGTTTGTCTTTCAAAAGTTGCGATTTATTATCTTTTCCAAGGGATTATTTTAATGCTTGCAGCAGAGTGTGACGGGAGACTGACTATAGACGTTCACACGTTAAGTTTGTAACAGAAATTGATCGGCAACAATATATTTGTCAGTTCAGAAGAAATAATTCAAAACTAGCTAAATTACATAACAATAAATGACCCAATTAAACCTCATTAAATACAATGGTTGGTTTTACGTTTCCGTTTTTTTCCTGCTTTTATAAAGAAGCTAAACTTATGTGCTTCACATATATAAATTTCCTTATTTCAACATTTTTATTCACAAAACTTCCAGAAAGGGATACCTTTTCCTCTCTCTGTTTTTGAACTAAGGTTCCCACTAGCCGAGGCACTTAGGCCTATTTTGAGAGGTGTATGTTCCGGGGTCACAGGTCTTGGGCATACGGTAAGAGTTGTTCGTTGTTTCCATTGGAACAATCGTCCAGCTGTTTCTTAAACTGGTCGAGGCACGGAGAAAGAAATGCTGCGTCCCCACAGTCAACCCCTCTCCCGCTATCGGAAGGGCGTGGGACAAGTAGCCAATGCCTGATGCAGGTTTTTCTAGGGTTTGTCCTGCATTTCTTTTAGGCGAATGCCGGGTAGGATCCTTAAACCATAGCCCAGGGGCCCTAGTTAACCCTTGGCTACCTTCCCCTACCCACCCATTCCCCTCCTTTCAAATCCCTTCCTATGCTATTAAAGAGGAGTTGCCACCATGTGGATTACCCTCTTGTAGCCTGTTACCCTAAAAATAAATTAATAGTCGGGGCTGGTCTGCGAGAGCATTCTCTCGCAGGTAAACCTTCCCAGAGAGTTCTGGAGGAGGCTACCTTTGGGGATGCCTTCAAATCTCTCTGGTTTTTTTGAACTAAGGTTCCTACATGCCGATGCACCTCGGCCTCTTTTAAGAGGTGTATGTTCCGGGGTCGCAGAACTTGGGCATACGGTAAGAGTTGTCCGTTATTACTATTGGAATAGTCGGCCAGCTGCCTCCTAAACTATTACTATTGGAATAGTCGGCCAGCTGCCTCCTAAACCGGTCAAGGAACGGCGAGAAGAAGGCTGCATCCCCACAGCAAACCCCTCTCCCGCCATCGGAAGGGCGTGGGATAAGTACCAAATGCCCGACCTAACTGATGCAGGTTATTGTAGGATTTTTCTTGCATCACTTTAAGGAGAATTGCCGGGTAGGATCCTTAAACTAAAGCCCGGGGGCCCTAGTTAACCCTTGGCTATCTTCCTCTACCCTTCCGCATCTCCCCTTTCAAATACCTTCCTGTGATATTAGAGGGGAGTTGCCACTATGTGGAGAACCCTATACATAGCCTGTATACACCTAAAAAAAACTCTTATTGTGAGTACCCGATCAGACTCTTCTTACCGGTTACAGTAAAGGGTTACACTCGTAAGTTCAGGCACAATAAACTCCATCCTATGGCAGGGAAAAAATCAGAGGAAAATATCCTGGATGTTACAATTCGAGTTAGCATAAGTTTAGATGGTCAGAATCAAACAAGGAGACGGATTTCAGTTGTGTGGAATAGGGTCACAGGTTTTTGAAAGATATGAAAAGTAAAAAGAAAGTATTGTCTTAGTTACTGCAGTTGGCGACTATGAATGGAAAGTACTGATTGGAAGTTGGAGAAAGTCTGGCAGTTATACCGAAAATACTCAATGAAATATTTTTTTTCCTAGCCCTTTGCAGAGCGACTGGTTATGCTGTCTAGACTGAACTCATTTTGCTATTTCTTAGATAGTGTCACTATGCTCACGGATAACGTGTAGTTAAAGTTATCATTATTCAGTTTTTATGTGAACTAATTAATAATCTGTGATTTGAATACTTTGGTATATACATATTTGTAATTGTTACTTTAAACCGAAATATTTTCAACTTGTGAATTTAAAATTTATCTTTATTTAGTTTTACAAGTATTTTAAACTTTACAGTACTGATGTTTATATTGTAATATATTTATAGTTTTATTTTCATAAAATAAATACACAATATTTCCAAAAATATTTAGGAACAAAAGTATAAACTAATTAAAAATGATTAAATATAATTAGAATTAATCCCTAAAGTAATATAATATGTATATATATATATTTTATAGAAACTAGGAAATTCATGAATTATTTTAATGTGTTTTAAAATATCCTAACCTAAAATTTGAGTTACTTCAGTACCCAATGTTACATATCTGATACTAAGTTAGTTTTTGTCATCAACTATAAATATTGTAGGAGTATCACCATCAAGTTTCGACTGTCATATTTAATTTCCACCTTACATAATACTTTCTTAAGCAGTGAACGAAACTACGCATTTTCATGGCACATTTTTCTGTAATTTTTCATAGAACCAATACATTTTCATCTCTGGAACGACTTTTTTCTTACCCACTAACAACGCCATGCTATCTGTACTTAACATATCTTCAGTCGTTTGTTTATATGGACAATATTAGAAATAAATGTACTCCGAAATAATTAGTGTTATGTATTTGATCAAGCTATTTTACCGTGAACATTGATTTTACCAATAACAAAATACTTTGATTTTATCAAACGAATATTTTCTAATTTAATTAAAAACTTTGTTGAGTACTACTGCTGTATTAATTATAACTGCAAATACTAACACAGACTTTCAAACAATAAATTGTTTGATTAATTTTCGCACTTCATGTTTGCATGTTTTCTTGATAACGAACAAAAACGCTCGAGCCTGATTAGCAAACTCCAAAGTTTATGTAAACTTTTTAATTATGAGCAGAGAACTTGGAAAAGCGCACATAAACTGGGCCTAATTGAGGTAATTTGATACGAAAGTAAATTACAGACGACAATGATTGCTGGTCATATGATCCTATGTTTAACAATTATTTTGATCATAAAATGAATTTGTGAGTGAAAAATAAATCAATTATTCGTCCGGCGACACTTAACATTCAAACGAATTTCCATATTACTAACAGAATATAAAAGAAAGGAAATATATATAATGTATATATTTTTGGTTTATTGTTACAGGTGAAGCTTAAATATTAAAAAGATAAAGTGACGTTGAAGCGTATTTAATTTTTAAGCTAAACTACACAAATATTTTAAGTCGTGCAGAAAATCAGTGAAATTTCATTCAATATGTATTTTTTTCGATAATTTCAGTACATTTTGTAATTACATATGGCTTATATTTACAGTACATTAAAGTTGATATTTGTTTTGAGTTGTTAGTATAAAAATTTGGTTAATACCATTAAGTTTAGTAAAGCAAATCCACGAAAATTATGAGAATTGTATCAAAAGAAGAGTAAAATATTTGAACAGATTGTTACGTAATAATAAATTTGTAGAATAGTGCATCCAACTATTTGCAGATAATTGTTTTTTCCTTACGCTGTTGAAGTAATTATGTATACAACTGGGAAACAACCTCAATTATCATCTAATTAATTGGAATAAATCGACAAGAGATTAATTTAAATCCCCTTACAATGACTGGAGTAGATTTGACAGGAGGATGCAGCATTTCCTTCTCCATTCCTCGACGAGTTTTAGGAGGCAGCTAGCCGACTGTTCTAATAATATTACACGACAACTCTAACCGTACGCCAAGGGAATGGAACCGAGCAAGATCTATCGACTAATGGGAGTTTTAATTCAAAAGCAGGTAGGCCCCAAAAACGTCGGATGATACTGCATTACTTTTTTCTTCACATACTTTCTATGCTAATTGAGCGGAAAAGCCTCAACATGCATGACATTCAGCTAGGATATTTCTCAAACTAAAAACTACGTTTAACTAATTATTAATATATGATTTTCTGTTAACTTATCAATGCTCAAATAATTTTTTGATTCCTATTATTCGATTAACTTCGCGAAAAGAATAAGAGATTTTGTGAACCATCAATGAAGAATAAAACATAGTTGTTTAATCCTTGAATATTCGGTTTGTTTTTGTTGTCTCTCCCACACATTTACGATGTCTTCCTTTTTACTGTTGTAGTTCTATCTCCCTCTCCACACGTTTTCTACCTCCAGCAGGCTGTCTTCGACCCCTCACCTCCACTCCCCTTCTCTTTCACCGCAGTTCTTCTCCCTTTCATCCACCAACCCCTCAACAACGCTCCGTCCCACGGTTACGGGATTTCTTTTATAAGTCAAAATTATTCCAAATTGATTTGAGTGCACATTGGTCATTCCTCAAGCCTTCCGCTCACTGAGAGGAATTTGGTAATTCAGTTCTCATAAATTTATTGAGTTAGTAGGCTGTGGGTTTCTTGGTTTCTTTTAAAATATTGCACGCTTTTGGTTAAATAAACTTATTAATTGTTATCAAAAAGTTTAATATTAATTTTATACTTACATTAATTTATTTTTATACCCTGTGATATCACTTCAATCAAAATCTCACACTTTTCAACCATCACATACTTGACTTTACATGAGCAGAGCAACGCTCCACAAATAGTATCTATGATCATTCTGCTGCTAGAATAAAGAATCTGCAACGGTTTAACAACTTCGTTTAAATCACGTAATATATTAAGAATATAAAACACTGAAATCGTGAATGATTCAACATTGACCTTTACTGAGAATAAATCATTCTACTCAAAAAAATGAATTTATTCTCATGCGAATATTTCATTCGTATCTGAAATGACAGTAAAAATTGATTTATATATTATTGACAACAATATTAATATTATAAATATAATCGTTAAACAATGCATAGAAAAAAACTACTTATTTGTGTAAACTCGAGTTGAAATTTTATCTTTTCAGCCTTATTTAGGTTTCCGAAGTTGTACGGAGTTGAAAAAAACATATTTATGGTAATTTCAATGAATGAGAAATATAATTTCATATCTAAAACCAAGGCCGTCGTTCAAGTTGACGTCCTCAGGCCTACCGAAGTTAATTATAATAAAATTGTTCTTTGTCAACATTTCACTGATAACGACACGTCCAAACGGAAAGAATATTCATTCCGTTAACATTAAATATCTCAGCGGCAGTAAATACGCCAGGTCAGCAGGCAATTTAAATTTTTAACACGCATCATAGTTTGTAACTGTTTTTTCCTCCACGCCGGAACTCGTGAAAACGGTTATGTAATTTTCGCACATCCGTAACAAAAGTAGCTTAAAACTCACATTATTACTGCTGTGTTGGTATAAGTGCATGAAAAATGTTTCGGTGGAATTACGCATTTACTTAGACGATTAAAAATTCTAATTGAAGCGTTGTTGTTACTGTTGTCACAATAAACATTGTGTCTTATTTTAATACAGTTTTTTTACGTAAGGGAAGCAATCGTGAAATTAGCAGAAAAGGGGTGTATATGATTTTAATATTTAAGAAAGGATTCTGATTTATCTCATGCATAATCCGCTACATTTTTCATTTCGGAATTATATGTCATTGAATAACAATTAAAACGTTACGTTTTGTAGAGTTATAGAAAAATATAATTCTTTATATAATATTTCTTGTTTTTTTAATACTTATAATTTCAGAATTTTTATACGTAATTAAAACACATACGTCTTATTGAAAGAAAATTAATATCTCTTATGTTGGTTAAAGTTATAATATCAAGTATTAATAGTACGTATTTATTTATCTCATATAACAGTTTGATGCTCGAGGGTTTTATAGACTGTGGCCATGGCGACAGTGTGCGGTAGACGGTCCGTCTTACGTGGATCAGTGACGGATAACTTTGGACGCAGATTTTAGTGTCGGGAATGCGGCACAAGACACGGCCAAGATCCACCCTACAGGGAAAACGGCGGGACAATTGCTGTGCCGAGGTTGGCAGGCCTAGGGCGCTACCGGGCGATTGCCCTTATTTACAGCTGCCTCGTAAATTCCCATCTCGTTTCGCTGCACGTCTTCCCTTCTGTTCCTTTTTCTTCTTCCTCGGTCTCTCTTTATCTCTAATGTTCGCCCCTGCCGACGTCGAAGATGTTTAGAAAACGATTTCCACAGGGAGACGAAGAACTCTGCAAGTGAGGGTAGTTTTCGTAGCAACCGAGCTTCATCTTCTCCCTCGGAAACCTCTCCTCCCTCTTCGGAGTGCAGATGAACATACACAATAACAAGAACGTTAGAGAATTTAAAATATTGCCGTACGAAACAATTTTCCACGAACTTTACGTTTGTGGGGACCAGAAAAAGCTAATTTTAAAGTGTCTGGGTTTTTTTCAAGGAGAAAGAAACAAACTCCAATTGAAACACGAAAAGTGTGAATAAATTCGCATAAAATACTGCACTATCGTAAATAAAATGATCACATGCAAATACATTTATATACTTTCCGTATATTTGGATCGTAATATAAAATTTGTTATTATTAAATTGGTAAAGAAGTACCATGTGAATGTCTGTCAAATAAAGCGTATTATAGAATATTTTAAGGATTTTGAAATATTTATCATCCTGAAAACTACGATCGCTTTCACTCGTAGAATAATTTACTAATTTAACAAAAATGCACAGATATATCTTCAGATGTTGACCACTTTCAATCAGAAAATGAAACACTTTGTAGATAAAACATTTATAATCATAAGAAATTAAAATAGTAATATTCTTCTCATTACTAACCAAGATAAAATTGAAGTATTAAATACTAAACATAATCATTGCTTGTTAAAAGTGTGTGTAAATTGATAGAAGAAATAGTAAGAGCCGGTCATAGACATCAATTCTTTATTATTTGGTTTACCACGTCATTTTTAGATACATTGTGCTATTAATACCAAAGTTCTTATCTCAAGTGTTCGTCATAATAGGATATATAGTTTTTTTAATTTTCTACCATTTTCAATCAAACGTAAAATTTTCATTTAATGTATTCTTCGTTATTTGATTTATATAGGATGGTTAATGGCGAATATTTTATCTCGTAAATAATCATTTCTGGACCCCTGAGTTTACGCGAAAGGAATTCGTTAATTCTCATTTTCAAAAATTCATTTCGAAGCAAAAATTTCTAAACCACTATGTATTGTACATGAATTATTTATTGTTGAAAGATTTTGAGACTAATTTTCTTTCTAAATATATCTTAACTGAATATAGCTTTAAAAATTGATAATGGTATTCTGATATTTCCTGGAGATATATATCTGATACAGAGATCTAGAAAATACAAAAAGGAGGATAATAATATAATTTTTTATACGGGAAATTATATAGTTCTGAAATGTGTTGACAATGCTTTGGGTAATAATATCAGGAGAATTAATTGCTTATTACATCTTCCTTTTTACTGAAGAATAATACGGAAGAACGTAAAAGAACAAGAAAAATTGTGTAGTAACAGCAGGCAAAGCAATACTCGATGAGTTTTTGTCAAATACTCGTTTATCATACATTATTTATAATTTGCTAATTCTGTAGACATCTCATATTCAGATAGACTAGATCGAGGAACTGCTACACTATTTCCATTCACGAGATTACAAATTCCAGGAAACCGTTTGAATTATTCATACTTAACAGTAAGCAACGGACAGCTAACAATAGGACTTTATAGACTAATGAATACCATACGCATAAATTTCATGTCATTGGTATAATTAACTAAGATAGTTGTTCTTAACAAATATATATATATATATATATATATATATATATTGTAATAATCAATAAGTATGCTTTATTTAAATTTTAACAAACAAATGATTTATTATCAATATGTGGCTTCCAAAAATTAAAAACAATTCCAATCAAAATTTAATATGTCTTATCTGAGGGCCTTCACTGGGTTTGATAATTAACAGAGTAAATGATTTAATGATTGATTAACAATTCAGTTTAAAATTTACCTAAATAAACAATAAATTGATAACTGAATGAAAGCTAAATGAAAAGCGAACGAAATGAAAGATGAACGAAATCTGACTTTTCCGTTTTAGTTATCGTTCACAAATATTACTATCAAAGTTTTGTTACTTACATATTGTTCGACTGGTACCAGAATTCTTTTGTTGCTTCAGAATTACACTATAATGCAAATTTTATTACACTGATTCTGCACATATGAAGTCGAAATACAATTACTCAGCGCCTAGGAAAATCGGATGATCCTCTCCTAATTGGTCAGCTATCGGATGTCGTTTTCCCTCAACGCGAAATTGTTCAAGTTCCTTATAATGAAGCTACCCCTGCTTCACCGTTGGCTAGTTGTTAGAACATCTCTCTGTTCAACTAACTGCTTGCTTACAGGAACTCACGAGTTGCAGATTTTAGTCTTTTACTGATTTATTTATCGATTTGGATTGAAACTGCTAAGTGGTTATGTGAAGATTTGTTTTTAATGTGTCTCCACTCGTGGCTGATCGTAGACGTCGACTTTTCTCTTTCGCTCCTCGCCGTAGACTGCAAACTCACTATACTTTTACGCGCGTAATCTCCATTCCGACTCCTCAACAAAGAAACCAGAGCTCGCCACTTATTGTTGCTTTGCTCGTTCTCACCGCTACAATTCTTTATTCGCTAACAATTTCAATTATTTAAAAAAAATTAATGGCTTAATTAATTGGCATTACAATATATATGAAATATTTGATAATTTTTAATTACCTCAACGAGATATGAAATTCTGGCTGAGACATTAATTCAATAAATAATATTTCTATAGAATCTTTTATAAACGTCATCAATAATAAATATTTATTATATTCTGTAAGAAAATTTATTTCAGTTTGAAATTAATAAGTGGTGTTTTAAGAATGTCTACACAATCTAGAATAAATTGTTCAACGATGTAAAATGTTAACAAACATTGATCTCTGTGATTATTTTCCATACAATCTTCAAGTTCGGTTTAAGTAGGATTGATCTCATAATCGTTTTTATTGCAGTTCACAAAGATAATCTAATATATAATTTTTTAGATAGAAAATGTGCGGACATACTAATATACATTCATTTATATTTAAGTGCTTTTTGCATATATAACGGATTATTATGAAAAATAGTGTTTTTTTGTCTAAAGGTATTGTTATATTATAATTTTACACACGTCAATATCCAATCTATCTTCATTATGGTCCTTAGTTTCTAATTCAGTCATAATGAATTATTAAATTTCTGAAAATGATTGAATGATTTATATAAAGTTTAAAATGAACAGAGGAAGTTTGGGTATTTATTTAAATTAAATAGCTGCATGTAATAACTAATCTTGCGCGATGGCACAGTTTTCTCATTCCGCGGTCCGTCTTTGTCTGAGTTCCTGGAAATAATTACCTGATCCCAGCTTCGTTGTTTGTTACAGCTGGAAGAAGGGGATGTTAAACCTATGGGCAAACTCAACCTGCTTTTTAATTTATTTATTTATTAAAGTAATAAGACTTTGACTTGTCCAGAACTTACTGCACGAATATAAATGTGTATTTCAGTTCATTCTTCAGGCTAGATAATAGATACTAACTTAAGATGAATTGTGAGAACAAAAACTAGGAAAAATAATTGAATATATTTATACAATCATGAGTAATAATGAGAATGGATTGCAACGGCTGTTGATCTCCTGTAAGTGAAAAGCGGATATCAATCCAGACTCTTATGCATGATGTTCTACTAATCTCTGCAAAACGAACTGGTGTCTCATTTTCTATTGATATCGTCCGAATCTTCGTATGTCTCAATGCTTCCTCAAATGATCTGGTTTCTCACTTCGTATTACTGATCAGCACCGGATAATGAGCCAAACTATCATCACCAAATTATGCAAATAGTTGTTTCGGTTTAACCATACACTAGAATGTATTACATTAAATAATAGATGTTTTACTTAATTCCATCATACTCGACCTTGTAAAACACAAGTATATTTTCTGGCCATCTTCATAATAATGAAGTAAAAAAATGTTTCAGGACAGGTTCGTCACAAGTCGTAACTCATAATTACGACACTGTAAATATCCATCACGATTTGTGTATAAGTAACATGTAAGCTTTATTGGAGTTTTTTCTCTATTTTATTTTGAGTCGCTTCAACTTCTAGGTCATTTGCGACTACTTGTTACATTTATTTAGTTTACATTAATTATTACAAGTTAATTGTTTTCATTATATTTCACAGTAAAGGTTAATCATTTTCAGCTATTCAATTAATTGTCTTTGGTATTCTGTTGAGTGTATCACTTCATTAATGCTTTTACTGTCGAGTAGCGGTTTTCTTTCATGATCGTATTTTGGAAATTTACTTGTTATATGTTTCATGGCCATTGGGGACTTTCATATGTCACAATTAGGTGGAGGTCTATTGTTTATTATGTGGAAGTGTGTCATCTACGAGTGTTCTGTTCTGATTCTTGATATTACTACCTGGTCTATACAGGTGGCTGTTTGAAATTCCTTGATTTGTTGGTGAATATCTCTCCAAATCCGCTCTCAAGAAATTAGATTTGATACAGAATGAAGCCTTGAGATTAATTACAGGATGTATGAGAACCATCCCGGTAGTTAGACTACTTAACGAAGGAAAAGACTTTCCTATTACATTCAGGAGAAGATTAAGTACAATTAGGTACTCAATAAAGTTCCTTCAGGCAAATTTCATGAATGTGAGATCACAAACTAGTCAACCCAACCTGATTTTCGTGTACAACCTCAAACGTCCCCTTCCTTTTAATAATGCATCAGCTAAACTATTTCGCAGTCTTCAATTCACCATCCCCAACATAGACCACAATAATACATCTAATCTCCCTCCATGGAAGTTTATCGACCTGCAAATAGATACCTCATTTACCTTGATTCCCAAGAAGATCCTTAGGGCAAGTGCTACAGCTCACCTCGATGCGCTCATAAAGAAGCATGGAGACCCTACATTGGTTTACACGGAGGCCTCAAAAACAGATGCAGGCACTACCTGTGCGGTGATTCTTCCCGATTTCACCAGGAAAATAGCCATCCATAATTCAGCTTTTAGTACCGCGGAAACCTTCGCCATAGCAATGGCAGTTGAATACTACCTGGAATCTTCAATAAACAGATTTATGATCCTAACAGACTCTTTGCAATCATTAAAGCATTTACGTGACCCTAAAATAAGGAACGGCACGATCAACGCCATCGGAGCTAACCTACATCTCTGCAGTTCGCGAGGGAAATCCGTGCAGCTTGTCTGGATCCCGGCTCATGCGGGCATCGCAGGGAACGCACTGGCGGCCATTGCACAAGAAGATATACCACTGTTTGAAGCCCCAACCTGTACAGCCTCGGACATTATAAATTTTTGTACAGGAAAAGTGGAGGGTAGCTGGCAGGACACGAGGAGAGGAGGAAATAATGGCTTCTTCCATCAGAACATGCAAACTTCGGCAGATCTGTGCCACCTCAGCAACATCACAAGATAACAACAAATAATAGTCTCCAGAATCATAACGTTGCACGCCAAACTCACACAAGAACATCTTTTTTCCAGAACAGAGCAGCCCACCTGTGATGGATGTGATCAAGCCCTAACCATCCAGCATATTCTGTTTTATTGTACAAAATATGATGACATACGCAGGAGGACTTTAGCCGAATACTCAGGAGAAGACTTCTGTATACACACCACGGCGATCAAGAGCCTCCTGGATTTCGTCTATTTGACACGCTGTTCAAAATTAGAAATTTTCGAACCTACTGTAAGTTAATTTTGTAAATACTTTTTGAGGGTCGCCAATAACCGATAGGTTGACGCGACCTTAAACCAACAAATAAAAAAATAAAAATAAAACATTTCTCCATTTATTGTTCCACTAGTGTTGTGGTTCACTTTGGTAACTTTTCCAGACATTTTTATGAGTGTTTGTTGATCTTCGGGAAAGCTTATGTATGGCAATATTAGCCTTCAGGTCTGCAATATTGTTCCCATGGATACCTTGATCATATGGAATCCATTCAACGATGACTTTTTTGTCAGTTTTGTGATTTTTTTCGTATATTTCTTGGATTGGCATTGGTAATTCTGATGATATACCTTTTTGGGAATTTCTTGAATAGCAGTCAGTAAATCGGTCAGAATTATGTTGTTTTTTACTGTTGGATGAAAATGTTCCGTAGCCATAAGTATGGGGTAGGTTTCTGCCGTGTTGATGGAGGATGTTGGGTTGAATGTTACTGCGGATGATGAGTCGGATGAAAAGAATGCACTTCCAGTTACCCTGTCGGTTTTTTATATGACAGTATATATTTAGTTATATCCACGATATTGGATACATAGTTTGAAAAAATTGTCCTTCCATTTTTCTGGTAGTAACTCTTTACTTTTATTTTTTATTTTTCATGTTTGTTTGTGTTGTAATTGGCGATAAGGTGCATGGAGGAATTCTGCGGCAACGTAGCGCTTCCACCTCTGGTATTTGAAAATTAAAGGTCTAGTTTATATTTCTGTTTTGTATATATTTTTTATTTGAATTATTCTTTAATAAAATACAGGTTAACAAGTAAAGCTGTAACATACAAATGAACAACCTACAAAAGTTTTTTCACTACCATATTAAAATAAATCGATGTTTTATCTTCTACATTTCTTTAATGTCATTAGTATACAACTTGCGAAAATAAACTACTGTTTTTTATTTCAATAGTTCCTGGTTCAATTATATTTAAAATAAACGACAGATATAACTAAAATTTATTTCAGGTAAACAAAATTTATATGCAAATTGAATAAAGAATTAATTTATACAGAATATGGGCATAGCAAAAGTATATTAACCATTTAATATCCTAGGATATATATTTATAAATTGTCTGCAGGCTGATACCAGTTCGTTGATATTGATTCCAGCAAAGCCTACACAAAAAGGACAAAGTGTTTTGTCGAGGTTGGCCGTCTCTTGTTACGACAGCCTTTCTGGCGAGAGAAAACGACGCTGGAGATATCCCGATCTATATCGGCAGTTTTCTTCCGTCGTTTCCTTTCCGAGCCGTGAGGATTGGATCCTCAATAGAAACACTCCATGACAAGGTGGCATTCGGAGCCACCTGTCTATTGATCCGATAAGGAACCACACACCGATCTGAAGTGTGAAAATATGTTCCGCTTTTTCGGAGGCGAGGAAAAAATAATAATTTTCTGAGCGCAGCGAAAATGAGAGTGGGTAGCAAGTTGAAGAAAATTCGATTAATAAATTGATAAATAATACGAATTATAAAGACACCACAAACAAAACAATATTATTTCAGTTGCAATAAAATATCACATTGTACCATGAATTTCCTGAAGTGGAAAATATATTCTTTACGCCTTAGTATTCATTGTACTGAATTGAATGTGAATCATTTTTAACAAAACTACCCGTTCAAAATATTAATAAATAATTGTATACATTATGGCGATGGATTTTTTCCTACTTCATGATTTACAGAATCAATTTTAAAATATTATTTACTTTTAGTTAACCATAAAATGGTCCATGTTTAAAACTACTAGATTACGGTTTTTGTTTTTCATCTGTAAGATTTTTTGTCATGCTAAAAGCGTTAGAATGGTATTTGTACATCATGAAACATATCTTTGTAGGCAAAGGAATAAATTATTCCTGTGCTATGTTGCAATTGGCAAGCTTTCAGCGGAATGTTCTTCATACGTCGTCATGGAAACGATAGCTTCAAAGGTTTTGTGTGTGTGTGTGCCGTTTATTCGAAGTTTAATATTGTCAGGTATAAAATGTCGTTGAGAAATGTCGTTGTGGAAAGTACAATCTTCCACTATCCTCGTACGACGGGAAAGTCACGCCAGTGGAAAACTTTTTGAAAGAGGATTGAATCAAATGTGATTCGATCATAAATACACGGTCAATAATTTCTAATATTCTATACCAGTATATGATTTTGCTACATTTTATTTGGAATTATTTTACATATATTCTAATGTGAAAGTAACTTTATAACTTAAAATACGCGTTTATGTATGGGAAAGGAATATTTCTACCTAGTGATTATTGACCGACATAAGCTGGTTTTATTTTAGAGTTAGGTAATAAATTACAGGAAACTTCATGATCAGATTAAAAAATTAAAAAACTTTCCAGTTGAAGCCCAAAGTGAGCTCAATAATTTAACCTGCCTCTGCTCCGTAAATTAGTTCCCGAAGATTATTTGAATTAAAACATAAATTTGGAATATTAATACAATGGTGTATATACCACTGTAATCAAAAATTAAGGTGAAATTGTCATATAAAAATCCCAGGTATTAAGAAAGCAGGAAAGTTTTTGCCTAGGTTGGTAGGACTGTCTATAATATTTGTCAAGCGTCTGTTTGTTAAAAGGTTTAATTATCTTCGAGTTACACGTCTTTTGTAAACAACCAAAAGTGAATTTTTCGATTTTTGCAATGGGTGATTTTATTGAGCAAAGACCTTTCATCAAATTTTGTTAGCGGAACGAATATTCTTGTGCGGACACGTTGAAAATGTTGCAAAAGGCCTTTGGTGATCAAACTATGGCACAAAAAAAACGTTTATAAGTGGTACAACGAGTTCAAAGAGGGCCGAGAACGCGTTGAAGACGAACCGCGCTCTGGACGACCATCAATGTCTACCGACGAGGGCCACGTCCAAAACATCACAGCTTTGGTGCTTGAAAATCGCTGATGGACAATTAGAGATCTGGCTGATAGTGTTGGAATATCATTTGGCTCAGCCCAAACCATTTTGAAGAATGTTTTGTGTCTCGATTGGTGCCAAAATCGCTCAATTTTTTGGAAAAAAAAGCGTCGCGTTGATGTGTGTGAAACTTTGCTGTCTGACTATCAGGACTACTTGAAATGCATCATTACTAGAGACGAGACTTGGATTTACGCATACGACCCTGAAACCACCGACCAAACCAGCGAATATCGTGCAAAAGGTGAAGCAGATCGAAAACCAAGATCATGTTGACAGTTTTCTTTGATTATCGTGGTGTGGTGCACTATGAATCCCTTCCGCTGGTCCAAACTGTCAACAAAGAATATTATTTGAGCGTTATGCGTCGTTTGCGTGAAGCTATTCGTCTGAAACGGAATTATGTGCGAACAACTCTTGATTCCTTCATCACGATAATGCACCATGTCATACTGAATTGGTTCTTCGCGGCTTTTTTGCCAAAACCTCGATTCATATCGTTCCGCAACCACCGTATTCGCCGGATTTAGCTCCGTGCAACTTCTGGCTATTCAGCAAACTCAAAAGGCCAATGCGGGGACGCCGTTTCGACACGATTGAGGAGATAAAAACCGAATCTAAGAAGGTCTTGTATTTTATACCGGAAAAAAGACTATTCCGACTGTTTCGACGACTGAAAAAGGCGTTGGAAAAAGTGCGCTTTATCGGACGGGGATTACTTTGAAGGGGATGAAATTGATTTGTAAGAATAAAGAATTTATATTCTATAAATAAATTCACCTTACTTTTTGTTCACAGTGGTACATCGCAGGAACTATTGTAGCACGCGTCAGCGGCGATGGCGTGTGTCGCAGATTGGGGGTTAGGAGGAAGCTCGGATTAAACGCATACATCACAATTTCTAACAGGGAGATGGAAGCACCGGCGAATAAGAACACTAACTTGGGGTGACGCTTTGTAGGACAATGAAACAATTTCTAGAGACAGTTTCTTTCGATCCCCATGAAAAAAAAATCTTTAAGTATGTGGAAAGTTCTATTTTTTACATTGATTTGACCCTATAATTAATCATTTAATTTAGATATGAATCATTAATAGTAAAATATCTTAACATATTAATATTTAACAATATCAAAATGTTATAATTGAATTCATAAATATAAAATCAATATAATCATTATTATAATAACTCCAAAGTATTTCAATAATTTAAGACTACTATAGTGCGCGACATATTTATTGGCGGGCCTGGTGTCAATCTTCGAAAGTGCTACTCTAGAGCTTGACCACATTCGTCTTCCTTTATGTGTTTAATCCGCGCAGCCACTCCTCCCTCAATCCTTCGCCACTGACGCTCGCTATAATACTTCATGCACCATTTTATTATTATTCCAAATTCATGTACGAATACTATTATTTTTCATAAACTCATTTACAGTTTAGAAGTGGATAGAAGGTACTTTTAAGCTTACTCTGAAATCTAACTGGAATATTCTTTGAAATTTTCAAACTTATCAGTAAGTCGGCCAAAAATTAACAAAGCATGTCTACAAAGAAACAAGCTGAATGAAAAACAAATCATATAATGGTCGAGATCCATTATAGTAATATTCGTTTCCCATTCATTGACGCGCATTTTATGATAAAAATTTATTCTCTCATTATATCATTTATAAATAATTCGTAATGAAGAGTAGAAAAATTTTAATAAATTATAGATAGATACGATTTTTCTGAACCTTTATCTGGCTTATTATTTTTCGTGAAGGTATATTTTAGATTAGAATGCATGAAAAACTCTTAAACATTAACTAAATCCATTTCTTTTCGTGCTTGGATTCGTAGAAACCCCCCGCTTCGTCATATGAATCTGATGGCCAGTCGAGATTTATATCCTGCACCTGTCATAAAAAGCGTGCAGTGTTTATCATGCAATATATTTTCATTTTTATATATAGCTTCCCGAGACAGAACAAAAAAATAAGTTGAATTCAGAAAGATGTTTTCACGCAGAAAATCGATTGGAATATTCTATAGTATGAGACTCCAGTTGTTCGCCATTGAATAAGTTTCTATGTTTATTTTCGTTTTGTTTTACCGGTACAAGCAACGAGAACACTATTTTAATGCTGCGTGTACCCGGCTCGTGGGAAAACATTGCTATCAACGCAAGGCTCGCATGTTGTATTCACCTAAACGGGCAACAGCGTAAATGTAAAATATCCATTAAGCGTAAAAGAAACCGTTTATATTATGTATTAAAAATAACGCTATTTGAATAACTTAAAATATAATATAATAGAGGAAAGGTAATTAGTAGGGAATCAAAAGTCAAATAGCGTTTATCACAAATGGGACATTTTTGTGCCGTCCTAAAATTATATATACAAAATTACAGTGCTATATCTTTCAGAATTTATTGAATAGAAATATTTTCGACTGGGAAATATTCACATTGACGTGTAACGTTCTAGCAATGAATTATGTACTAAAAAATCGCTCACATTCCCAACAATCGACCGGCAATGGATTCTGCGCGTTTATTTATATTGCATTAGCAGTACATGTTACAGATTCAATGAATGCTTTACACAGATAATTCAGCAGGTCCAATAGGATCAGAACCATGTAAACTGGTATACAGCAAATCATTGACTACACGCTATTCTCCCTCTATCTCGCTAACACGCATTTGATCACACTACAGTCAACGTGGAACATTGTCCAGCCTTAGTTTATGTCTCCGTTCTCGTGTATCAGATGCATTCTCAATACGTTGCTCGAATTAAGGAGATGCAGGCAATTTCCTCAAATCTAACTAATCAGTCCTTCTTTAACTAGGTTCAATTTTCTGAATCGTATTGTTAACATCCACTTTTTTTTATTCATTAGACGCGTGTATTAATACTGGAAATTAGTCAATCGATAATTTTCGCTTGAAATTAACTGTGATTTGTGGATAAATTATATATATATATATATATATATATATATATATATATATATATATATATATATATATATTGTAATGATCTAACGGTTACCTCATTAATTTGCTACACGTTGGTAGCCAAAATGTAATAATCAACCGGGTGTCAAAATAAAAAAATTATATTTTAACAAACAATTTTATTTATCAAAATTTATCAATTTACAATTTAAAATTATAAAAAGGATCTCAATCTCTCATGGGTCTTTACTGGGTTTGATAACGGACAGAACATTTAAATAATCAAAGAACCCAACATTTAGCTTTAAATTAACAACAAATATTTGTTCGTCTAGACATCGACGAAAATTATTAACGAACTTATTCTACCAGATTGATTTTAAATTTAAAAGAGTTTATTTTATTAACACAAAAGAAAACAACGATATCTGACTGTATCTTTTAATTCCGTTTACACATATTAATACCATGAAATTTCAACTTACTCAGTAAAATTTGGCTCGTTCGTACACACACACTTTATATACTGGACGTTTTAAACACTGACTCTAACACACACTGTTGGTTTGACGAAAGCTGGTTCTCCGTTCGTGAAGGACATCTCACTTGCTCGTGGTGAAAACTCCTCGACGCTGGATGCAGTGTCCTGGTCTCCTACCATCGAAGACAGTGTACTAATTTTGATATTACAACAGATTAGACTTCAGCATACAAAAATGTTTATCGTTAAATAATTTGCTATTTCTCTCGCAGGCTGCAAAATTTCTCCATTCAGGGTGCTTGCCGTACGCCTCCACAACTCTAACTCCAACATTAAACTAACTTTTTCAAAAGCCGCTCTCGCTTATATATCACAGTCCCTTCCTTTTTCATTTGTTCCAAAACTACGTCGCAACTGCCCGATGACAGTTTCCTCCATTATCCCGAGATTTACATTCTGCACTGCAGTTCCTTAGCAAATATCTAGCCATTCTGTCTTGTCCCAAATCCGACAATCGAGACAGGTCTAATTTTTCTTTGCACCCTCAATTACTTTAGACTTGTCTTCTCACCCTCACTCACACGGCGCGGTTCTAAATTCTCCAGACCGCCCAAACTGCACCCTCAATTACTTTAGACTTGTATTTTCAACTGTCCAGGCCATTATCAGAAACAATGCCTGCCTTAACAGATTTATTTTGTGACAGGTCCCCGCACATGTGCCTTGCCCTGACTCCTCAATACCGATTCTAAGCACACAGTATTACAAACTGTCCCTTGAACCGTCTAGGCCATTAATCAAAAACAATGCCTGACTTAACAGATTTATTTTGTGACAGGCCACCCGCTCACGTCCATTGCTCCGAATTCTCGAGACCTGTCCTAAGTAAACATTACAACTTCCTCTGACGGCCAAGCCCATTAATCTGAAACAATGCCTTTCCCTCAAGGCATTACAATATATATTGTAATAATCAACAAGTAAGCTTTAATTAATTTAAAGAATTTTCCCCACGTTGTGGTGACATTTAATGTAATATCAATTAAATAGGGTTAATTAAATGAAAAAGATAATCTAATTTTAACAAATAATTTACTATCAATTTGTGGCTTCGAAAAATTAAAAACAATTACAATCAAAATTTAATATCTCTTATCTCAGGGCCTTCACTGGTTTTTATAATTAACAGAGTAAATGATTTAATGATCTGATTAACAATTCAATTTAAAATTTACCTAAAAACAATAAGTCGATAAATTAAAGAAAGCTAAATGAAAATTGAACGAAATGAAAGATGAACGAAATCTGACTACCCTTTTAATTATAGTTTACAAATTTATTAAAGTTATGTTACTTACGGACCGTCGGTCTGGTACCAGAACATTTAATTTTACCTCGTTCGGACACTTTTACACACTTTAATTTTTAATATTAGGCCTTGGTTTTCACTGATTCTACACTTCACTTTAAAATTTGGCAAGTTTGGCTGTATTTTGTTGACTGCTCCTCTCCACAATAATTTACCAATGTTCTCCTGAAACAATTTATCCACGAAGATTTTGGAAAGTTCAATCTGACAAAAACTGCTATTACTTTCCAATATTTACGATGCAAAACTTCCGTGAATGTTTTACTTTGTATTAATTCACATCTTTAACTGGTAATACATTAACGACGTCTAGTCTCTGCTCAAGTTTTATTATTTGTTCTGCTCCTCGCAGTGTTTCTCCGCCAACTGCCTATACTTTTGCCCGCGTAATGGCCATACCGACTCCTCAACAAAGAAACAGAACTCGCCGCTCATTGTTGCTTTCCTCGCTCATGCCACTTACAATTCATTTATTCGCTAACAATTTAAATTATTTAAAAACAATTAATGTCTTAATTAATTGGCATTACAATATATATACATATAAATGCATGTAGGTCTGTCTGTGTGTCCCTTCTGCGATCCTAAACCATTAAGATTAAGATTTGTTGTTCATTCCATTAGTCCTCGGTCGAGGAAATAGGATACATCATAACACAAGATTACATTAAATTAAACTTACAATTTTAATAAATCGAAATTGTACTTTAGAAAAAAAATTATTTAAAGATATTCTTATAACAGAAATAAATAATTAAATAAAATATATGTGTATTAATTAATCTTCAATTTTCATTCAACGGAGTTTCCAGCAGGAAATCTAACATCGATTCCCGTCGATCATGAAAAATAAAATGAGGCAGTAGTTAAATTCTAGAAAATTATAAACGTAAAATAATAGTAGAACGTGATAGGATACCAACAAAAAAAATTAAAGAGTATCTCATCTGTCCTTCCTTTCTACGAACTCTTTTAGCGAGTAATATGCTCCATTAATTAACAGAGAATTAAAAGTCATCCGATTGCGATGAAACTTTGTTGGGTGTTTGTGCGCTTCCCCAGGAAGGCTTCTGTCTGATTTTAGAAGCGTTAGGCAACTTCCAAGGGTTTAATTTTTTAAAAAAATGTAAAGGCAGATATTATCGTTGATTAGTAACTTCTTGCAAAACAACCGAGATTGGTGTCAAATCCAGCGTTATAGATGTCAATCAGTTTAATTCTAACATTAATTATGCCAGCTAAGTTGCAGTTCAGTGTTAGGGTGGGAGAGGATGAGCGTGAAATGAAAAAAGTAATGAGTTAATTACAGAGATTGGTGAATTTAGGGTTATCGTAGTCGCTGAGTTTATTTAGAACATTTACCATACTGGTTAATGTGTAGCTCGGCCGGGGGTGGAAGAGGTTTAAGAATTTTAAGTTTACAATCTTAAATGTGTAGTCCAATTTCTACCAAATTTAATACACATGTTACTGACGATCCAGGAACAAACATTGAGCGCTTAAGACACACCCACCGTTTCTAGTGGTGGGGGTGGAATTTAATATGTTGTTGGAGTCGCTTAAATTAATAGTGTCATTCTAGAATTTCTAAGTGTCTAATTTCAATTCCTAAAGGCAAGGAAGGTAAGGACCCTTATCGCACGAGTGGTGGCGGAAGGGGTTCACATAAAAAGTAAAGAAAAAAATACCGTTATTAGTGTCGATTCCGCGGTTATAGGAGTCTCTGATTCTAATTCTTGCAATAACCGTGGTGGTTCATGAAATATTATTTCCTCCACGTGGAGGTCGACGTGGTTGACAACGTCTTATGTTACCTGGTAATTTTTTTATTTTCTTAGGGTACCAGATACATATTTGTCTCTATTTAGTTAAAGGTTGTATTTATTTACTTCTTTAAGGTACCGGGCGTAGTTTTAGACTTTATTAAGTTAGCCAGTATTTTTTACTGTTTTAATTCGTCGTTATTTTTAGACACTTTTATTTTATGTAGTTAGTAGGAGGATATCCAAATATCGTGATTCATAGTCATGGTTTATTTGAAGTTAGCTGGCGAAGGGATAGGTCAGTAAAGGGAATGTAAATGAGTAAATGTTCCAAACACTGGCGGTATTGATGCTGGTTATATGAACTGTTTACCTACAGGTTAATATCGAATTAATTCCTTTACCGGACTAATTTCAATAAATACTCGGGCAACGCCGGACACTCAGTTAGTAATAAATAAATTATTAATTATAAATAAATAAATGTTATGACCGACAGTCAAAACTCAATCCAGATCTTACATTTTAAACTTTATTAAATATTCTATTACATAAAGTTAAATAAATTTTGTAACGTAATAACTGAAAACAACAAAATTGTTTGAAATTATATAATTTAAAATATCGTTTTCTATACGGGCTGAAATATGAATTCTTCGAATTATAGTATCATTGAAGAAATTTTCGACCATAATATTAACCTTTTTCTCAACAAATTTTCAACTTCGAGACCTACTACTAACAACAATATGTTGTATATTATAATAAAAATGTGTTATTATTTGTGTTAACACTTTATTTAGTATGAGATCTGTGTTAATAACTTAATTAGTTTTCATTTTTTCTTTGCCTGCTTTCTTTTCATTATATTTGATTATTATTTTGCGATCAAGTTGCAGTCCTGATTTACTATGAAACTTAAAGTCAACGAATTAAACATTTTCTCAGTTATAATTGCATTTCTGAGCCCGAAGTGAAAAGGTGTTTGGAAGAAATAACAAGTTATTTGGAAACGTACTTAGACACACCGTTCACTCCCTTTGAAACGGATGTTACTCCCCAGAAAAGAAGTCTCTTGTAACCAGCTTCATAAAATAAACAAGAAAAGAATTAACACCGCGTCGCCAAAGAAGCTGTGTGTTAAATTATGCAGTCAACAAATCTTTGCCGATTTTCTTTGAAGTTGGCGAAATCGACTCAAGCGTTCAACAAGCTCTCTCACTTAATTAATCAGTCAAAGACCACATCAGAAGAAATGGAGGGCGAATTAATTTATACAAGCTGCAGCCAACTAACATTTTTCTTATTCAGTGAAAGACAAAAATATAACCCCGATAAAAGTAGACCTTTCATAACACTACGATATTTGATACATTATAAAATGAATATATTGATGAGTAAAAATATGTAACTTTTTATCTAGTCAACTGTGTATAACTAATAAATAAATTACTGTTGTAAACGATTAGATAACCTGATGACAGAGGATACCAGTGGACAAGGTGCTAATATTAATAATATTATAGCAATTTCCCGGTCTATGAACGCTGAAGCCTTAATTAATTATTATTATGCGGAAAATAATTTTTTCGTGTTTAGATAATTTTAGCAGCTTAATAAACCCTCTGTATGAATGAATACTATCAGTTATCAGATATTAAATCTTAAAACGCAGATACGTGCAGTATTTTTTTTAAATATTAACTAATATAAATATTTCTCAAGTGTACAAGATATGTTTAAAGATTAATTTTATGGCCTCCTAATAATTATTTTGTATGTGAAAATTTTAAAACATAATTTAGCCAAGAAAGATTAAAATTATTAAACATAGAACAATTTATTTATATTAATTAATTTAACGTAATATTTACAATTGCTAATGTTTAACATTACTTTTTAAAATAACATGTTCTCTCAGTGCCTTGAAAACAATTACTATAAATATTAAAATACAAGAAAATGTACATTATTTATACCGTATAATAAATATTAGACGGTGAGATACGTTTTCAGGCAGGATAACGTAATAGTGATGCACTAATTTTCATAAATACAGCTATAGATATTCTTTAAGTCATTATAACTAATGAATACAAATAAACAAATCAAACGCCAAAAATCATATAGTTAAGAATTTAATGCAGATAATCAAATTTCAAATTTTACGGATTAATTGCTTCAATGTATTTAGTACAGCCTGTATTCGATATTTCTGAATTAATTTCTCCAATTATCTGTTATAGCTTTGATGTAAAATATTGGAATTAAATTTAATATTAAAAATTGACAACCACGAATTTATGGTTATAGCGTAATTATTTATTTTATGGAATGTGATTAATTAAAAACATTTGTAAGTTCACAAAGAATACGTTTTCAATTTTATAACTTCAAAATCTCATTGATAGTACAAATAATTGATTATTACAAAATAATTCCCAGTAGGCGTAATACAAAAACGTGAACATTTAATAAAAACAATTAAAAATTTTCAGAAAGAATTCATGGAACTACGTGATGAAGATTAAATTAAATATTGAAGTTAAAAATACTTCGAGAGTTATCTACGAATTTCTGAATTAAGTAAAACGATATATTAAATCTGAATTACAAATATTTTACCAGAATAAAGTCTTAAATATAACTGAAAAAATAAGTTGCGAAACTATAATTTGTTTCAAAGGTGTAAATTATTCATTATTGAAATGAAACTAATAATTTTATATTGTCACGGCATTTTTTATATAAAATATTGAATTCTATAAACATAATAAATTGTAATCATAATGATGTTATCGTATTTTCTTAATAAGATATTTTAGTTATTGCATTTATTTCATTAGAAATATCTAACACACGCAATAGATTTTTAAAACTATTCTTTTAATATGCAAATAAGGCATTAATTTAATACAAAGTTCAAAATATTTCTATAAACGTTGTTAATGTTAATATGCTAAATTACTCATAGACGTTCTGTTTCGCCTACAATTATTTTTTATTACATTCCACCCATGAAAAACAGCAACTCGAAAACCTCGCTAACATTTAAAATGTATTTCATTTTTTATTATCTTTCCCCGGCCGAGTATTACGTTCGGTCCACCTCTGGCGTGACGCCAAAGACATTGACCCTCAACCAACAGCTGTTAAAGTAGCCATGAATTTCGGTACCATGTTTCAATTTCAACATAGAACACTTTACGGCTCCGGTTCAGTTACGATGGTTTCTTTGTCCTTGTTAACGTTTATTTATTCGCTTAAATATTGGTTAAATGTTAAAGCATTCACATATTGTTACAATTTTGAATGTCTAGCTCATAATAATTATTTGAAATTTTAATTTTAATTTGCATGAATTTGGAGTAGGTTTTTAACGTAAAATGAAATTTTGAAAAATTAATCAAACTAATTATTATAAAACAATATTTACTGAAAAATAAATCAATTATGATAGGAATTTAATAATATACATCAGTTATGAGATTATCTTTCAGAAAGAGATGTTGGGCCATGCAGCATAGACTTGACTAAGAAATATTATTGATTTACTGCAGCTACACAATAAATATTAAGTCCGGTCGAGACATCCATGGGCAGCATTTACGTGCTAGAAGGCACAACCGGTCTTCAAAGTTGTAGTATAATCTGTTAGATACTTCAATTCTTTGAATTGCGTGAGAAGTCACTAAAATATTTATCTGAGCAATTATAAAATATTTGGAAAATTAATAACATTTAAAGCTAATACTGAGCAATTATAATGCATTTCCTCGAATTTTTCTACCCTAAAGTAGTTGGAAGTAGAATTCAAACGCAATCGAACTACCTGTTTCGATAATGAGATGCACGAGCAAGATCGTTTCACAACATTTCAGGTGAATGTTTAGTTATTAAGAAGCTGTATAATCGATTAAGTATTCATTTTAAAAGGAACCTTTGCTTAAAAATAATGGTTTATTTAAAATCAATATTTTTTTCCGGACCATCCATGTGCATACAACCTTTGGACGCTCGTCAGGAGAAAGAAGTCATGACGACGCGGACTGATGTAGTCAGGGTTTGCCTACACTTAGACATAGATTGAATAGAACTCATATTAATGTGTGGTTACGTAAACTAATGCATAGCATGCGTGAACCATGCAGAAAAATTCCTGAGGTCTTGGACTTCTCTTTCAGCCATCAGCAAAACTTGAGATGATAGGAAAAAGCATTAAGGACCAAAATTGGACTACCATCATACGAGTTCTATAAATGCTTAAAATAGGCTAACAATTACCCCCGTATTCCTACGAAACTTCCCGATTCTTAAAAGCACTTACTTTGGTTTGTTTAAACGCTAAACAATAGTGGGCTAAGGTTTGTTAATTAATGAAATTCAGTTGGTAATCAACAAAGGAGACTGAACCGAAATTAAAGTTTATTTAATGTAGCATACTATCAGTATATAACATTTCAATTTCGGCCGGCATTAACTCATCCATCTGTGACCATAGTCTGTGTCGGGAAAATTCTCCATTCTGGAGGTAAATTTTCAAAGATAACTTATTGACCTCATCTACCATCAGCTCCGTTCAACAGCTCATCACCAATTTTTTTTTATTTGATTTGTTTAGCATTAAGAATAATATACTGTAATGCCAATTAATTAAGACATTAATTGTGAAATTGAAAATCTAAATTGTTTGAGAAATCTATTCTTATGGCGGTACAGAACATAGCAACAATGTAGCCAAGCACGGTTTTCTTTGTCGGAAGGCGTATGCGCGCTCAAAATTGCGAGACGGTTGTTCAGTTGGCTGGAATGTTTGGTCAGATGCGAGTTCGCATCAAGACATTGTGAAGTACAGTTCGCAAGGTTTGACGAGATAAAGTTTGCGGTGGGAAGTTGTCAAATAGTAACTGTTAATTGGAGAACGATAGAGCAGGTCGCATTATGATATGGTGAAATACAGTTTGCAAAGAAATATTGAGAATTAGCATTCAACAGAGTTGATTGGTCCCTGAACATTTTGCTCAAGTCAGAACATTCACTCGAGCATAACGACGAAACCTGCTAAGCACAAAACAGTTTTTGTGCACATAGCCAGCCAGAGTTAGCAAATGTCACCCAATGCAAGCGGTCTACCCAGAAGGGCGAAAGGAGGATCATCCATATTGAGTTAGAATCAGTGCAGAACCTGTGAGTAGAAGCAGTGTAAAGCCAGCTATAGTCTTTCGACAATTAAAGGTATCCTGGAATGCTGGGCAGACGTGAGTAACAATATAAAAACAACTAATTATGTAAACCTGATTAAAAGATAGCCGTAAAATTTCGTTCTCTTCTTTTGAATTAAAAATTGTTAATTAGAGTCAATCTTTTAGGTTAACTTCGTTCACAAATAAATTTCATTCTGACTTATTTGACACGTACTTTTCTTTTCCTTTAATTGTAATTTGTTGATACGATTATAAATATAAAGATTCGCCATTATCAAACCCAGTTATGAACCTGAGAGACTGTGATATATTTAAATTTGTAATTGTGTGAAATAATTGATAATAAATATTTTGTTTGTAAAGTTGAAGAATTCTTTTCATTTATTAAACGTCTCTTATTTGTTTATTACAATATAATTCTATAAGCTAAATTGCTGGTAGCTGACAGATGTACTAGCAGCAAGTACATTATCATATCCAATGATAGAATTTAAAAGATAAAAAAAATAAAAACAATTACTTAAACTAATTCTCTTGGTCACACATTTTGCAGTCTTTTGCTCGTCACTTGCTCTAGGAGTTCGATGATTGTCCAGGACTGTGTAGTGCTTGATGGCTTTCTTACGGGATATCTTCCTGCACTGTATGATCATGTAGATCTGTATGCAGCTTATGGTTACATACCATGGAGCGTTCGCAATTTGACGGAGTATCTTGGATTGGCACTGTTAGATGATTTCTATATTTTATTTCGATGTACATCCCCATAGTTAGAGTCCATAGATCCACATTGGTTTGATGACTGCTTTTCTCACAACCAATAAGACAAGTATTTATGCTTAGGCTGGGGTATCAATAACAAATCTATCTGTTCATTTTCTATAATACAAATCTCTTATATACTGCTACACTACCTACATTATCTATCATTATCAGGCCCAGGGTACCGCGTTTTACCGACGTGACTGACAAACTGTCATATTATATTACACATTCTGGATTTAGAAGTGACACGTGTGGTCAGTGTGTCGATTCTCCTGTTTTAACCACGGTATGCATAAATTGTAAAGAGATGGTACCTGAGACCTTCGAGATGACGAGGAAATGACGTCAGGTTGACATTGTTACAAGCAAACTTTTGATTGGTGATTGCTCTAATTTCAGTAATTGCAGGCAGCCATTAAATAGTGTCACATCAATGCGAGAGATACGTTGCTACGTAAATTGAAACTGTTCCACAGGAATTTCATTAAATTCAACAAATCATTTGAAGTAATGCTCGTGACAGTCTGATTTAGCTCAAACGACCTTCTGTGGCTTCTGTTTGGGAAATAAAAGCGATCCGGGAGAGGGAAGCAACTAATACCAAACATGTTAACTGAAGTATTCAAAATGGCATTACTTCTTGCGTTCAATATTGAAGCTATTAGCTGTAAAAGTGTTTGAATTAACAAAGAGTATTAATATTTGATATAAAAATGTAAATTGATTCAGTTATTTTAACTTTAAATCGTTCAGCAATCGTTTTATTTCAAAGTTTGGTTTAATAAATGATTACTATTTCAAAAGTAATATTTCCGCAAAAGCATTGGAAAAACATTTCAACTTAAAATATTGACGTTTTTGTAAACTCTGTGCAATATAAAATAAAGAAAAGGAAGTTAATATTCACCATTACAATCGCTTCTTCATCACGACTATTAAACTTATAGTTCAGAGTTAAATACTTATAGATCTTATTTTCCGTATTTATCTGGAGTTAACACCTCTAAAATATCGTCTATTAAATTAAACCACATGGCGTTCTGCCACTATTTTTTAATTAAAGTTATTTTTATATAATCATAGGAATGCATGTGTAATACATTCTAATGGAATACTATTCGATATTTAGTGATATATTATTAACAATTGTTTAAAGATAATGTAATTGTACTTAAAAGAATTAATAAATACTTGTGTTTAAGCATTAATTAAACTATTAACCTACCGAATATTAAATTTAGATTTAAATACTAGTATATGAAAAAGTCTTGACCTACTGTTGACATGAGTGCAATACAATTAAAGATGAATATTGCCAAGATGTAAGTGAAAATTTGGCAGTTAAAGAAAGTTTTGGTAATAATAATTAATTCCAATTCTCAACGTTAATATATCATTATTTATCTGAAGTATATATACCATGTTAAATGTTTGAAACGAAAACTGTATATGAATGAAACGTGGCCAGCTGAAGACCGAAGAAGAAAAGGTTGATTATGATTCTATGGGGAATTATTGTACAAAAGTCAGGTATTTGAGAAAAAATTAAATACAGAACTAGGTTGTGTACAACCAAACGAAATTAAATTTAATGAGCATATTCAAATGATTAGAAGTCACAATACTAGGGGAACTCCCGAATTCAACAAATATGATTAATATTGGTTCAAATTACTAATGAGCCTAATTTATGGTTTATGCGTTACGCATCATGCAGGAAAGACAGAACTATACTGAAAAAGATATGAGGATGAAAATTTAGTACTAGAGACATATAAGGGTTGGGGTACCGAAAATTTCTATTTTAGGTTCAATAATATAATTAATTTATAGAAATGTATTTCAAAGATTAATAAATTCTAACCACATAGCTGTTCTTTTGCGAATCAGGCAGGAAATTAATTAAAGAAATAGCTATTGAATTCTACTGTATTGTATTTCAGTAAATGGACATTTAATTGAAACAAAGCACAAGACGCACTAATATGTGAATTATGAAGAATATTATTTCTGGGGCTTTCTGTAACACACAATTAAATTTAAAAATAACATAAAGTATCTTAGATGTAAATAAGTAATATTGGCGTGTCATAGAGTACTTTAGAAAAATTAGGTTTTCTTTCTTTCTAATTTCAATTTAAATTCACTGATGTAGTTTTCTATCAAAAATTACAATGAATTCATTACTCTGATGTACATTAATTAAAATTTATATGTAAATTGGTTTTTTGTATATAAGTCTTAATTTGTTGCACAAGAAAGAGCTTATTTTTTAACAAACTTACAGTTAACATTAAAGAATTAAGAAACTAATTTAATTCAAACGGGACCTTCATAAATTTCTGATTCGCCACGCCTAGTCAGTACGTGAATTTATGGACAGATAAAAATGTAACATTAATACTATATTGTCCGTGGATATAGTAGCAGTCGCGAACGATGGTTGGTGACGCATATTATAGGAGGGGAGTTGTGGCAGCACGTAATAAACTTATACACCACAAACATTTAACGCGTCCACTTACTGAATCGAATTGACTCCCCACAGTGAGGAGTAGAACCTAAGCAAATGGAGACTAAATGTGGACGCCATCCTATCTGCTTCAACTATTGGTTATATGACCAATAAAATTTTGACTGTAAATGCTTAGCACAAACTGATCTTTCGTTTAAGTTGATAACATGCATTTGTATTGTAATTAAAAAATAAAGTGCTCATTCCACTTTCGTGCTAAAAAATTAATTATTCGTTTAGAATCCCTGTATTACTTGACTCTTTCCCCATTATTGAAGCCTTGCTTATTCTCATTTTTAAAGGAAACTACGAATACATCCTAATACTATAATTTTAATTGCTGCATATATTTTTTTAGGGGTAACAAGCTACATGTGGGTAATCCACATATTGGCAACTCCGCTTTAATAGAATAGGAAGGGATTTGAAAGGGGGAAATGCGGATGGGTAGAGAAAGGTAGAGAAAGGTAGACAAGGGTTACCTAGGGTTCCCGGGCTATGGTTTAAGGATCCCACCCGGAAATTCGCCTAAAAGTGATGCAGGGAAACCCCTATAAAAACCTGCATCAGGTAGGTCGGGCATTGGGTACGTGTCCCACGCCCTTCCGATAGCGGGAGAGGAGTTTTCTGTGGGGACGCAGCATTCCCTACTCCGTCCCTCGACCAGTTTAGGAGGCAGCTGGCCGATTATTCCAATGGAAATAGTGGACAAATCTTACCGTATGCCGTATGTCTGAGAACAGGCAGAGGTGCCTCGGCTTGTGGGAACCTTAGTTCAAAAACGAAGAGGAAAAGGCATCCTCAAAGGTAGCCCCTTCGTATCTCTCCTACAAGGTTCTGCCTGCGAGAGAACATCCCTCGCAGGTAATACCTGCGAGAGAATAGCCCTCGCAGGTTGTCTATGTTTTTTTAGCATATATATTTTTTTATGGCAACAGGCTACATGAGGGTAATCCACGTTGGGCAACTCCCCTTTAACAGCATAGGAAGGGATTTGAAAGGGGGGATGCGGAATGGTAGAGGATTTTTATAACAAAATTTTATAATATATATATATATATATATATATATATATAATACGACTGGCTGACAGTGAGAAATTGGGATGTATTTACTGGAATAAAGAAACTTCCAATAACTAATCCAGAACTTTAACGCCTTGCACAGAAAAGCTCATAAATAATGCAAAGGAATCCGATCTTTGAATAATTGAAGCCATGCAGAATTAATCAGTTACTGAACTGAGACACCCCAGAATATGAAGAAATATTGTGAACATCTGCGCAAGAATATTTACAGTGTCGCAAGCCGATACGAAGTGGAGCGCAATTTATGAATACTTTATTTCCTTACGCCTACGGATAAATGCTTTTTTTCGAATGATTCTTGCACGTGGTTGAAAAGATATAGTACGTACTGTCAAGACAACCATTCAATTCGTCACTCTTAATTTTAAATTGAATGTGTAATGAAAATATAAAAAAATATATTTTGAGAATTTGAAAGTATATAGTAATAAACTATCCGGAATTTGTAACAGTATTTTAATTTATTTCAACAATATAAAAATATTTAAATATATAACATTTAACCGAATAAAATTACAAATTAATAGTCTTTACCCGAATCGATTTTGGCGAATATTCAATCGTAGTAGTTTTTATTATTAATAATATTAATATATAAATTAAACGGAAATTTACAAGTTGAATAAATGACAAAACTGTTTTATGTATTCTTATATGTTGTATAACTCACGTTTACTGCAACCATACAGATCGCAAAGTGCACTTCCAAGCGTAGAAATCGAACCTGGACCATCAAATTTAACCTCAGGCGACTGACTGATATTAAATATTAAACTCCATCGTCTATTGCTCCTGTATCAACAAATAAGTTATTCCTTATTTTCTAATTTTCTAATTGAAGATATAAACAAAATAAAGTGTCTGTGTTAAATGTATACTTTTATCTAATTAGTATACTTTTCTAATTGTTTCTTCACTTTCAGTTGACTGACTGACTGACTGACTAAAACTCCATTGACTGCTGCTCCTTTATTGAAAGATAAGTAATTATTTTCTTTTAGACCTTAGACATACGATTTTCCAGTTGTTTTTGCACAACATCTTCTATTACTCACATAAGACAACAACATTAAACGGTAAAGAAATTGAATTTGAAATGAAGACAATCCAGTTTTTGCATTGCGAGAATTAGGTTTATGTTAAAATATTTTTTCTTCAAATAATATTATGGCACACAGGCCTATCTACAATATATGAAATGTGACAAATATTTTGATTTTTTTTGTAGTTTAATTAACTCTACGAACATCTACATATATTCTCATATTCGGAGAAAAATAACTTCGGTTTCTTTGGTATATATCATTTACAGCTTGAGGTATTTCTTGGAAATCGAAATATTGTTTCTCGATATTTCCACTTTGCTTCAGTTTTCTAAAAAGTATAATACGATTATAGAATAAAATTATAATAAAAACTATTTAATGACGTTATAGTAGAAATATATTAGAACTAGACATTTCTTAACGTGTGTGCTAGTGTAAGTGCAACTTAGTGCAATTTAGTTTTATTTAAAAACTTTTGGCACTGAAAATCTGAAAGACGCGTTAAAATGTTTCAACGTCAATTAAAATTCTTTTAATTGGAATTAATGTAAATATATCATGATATTGAAATGTTCAATTGGTAATACTTACTTTGAAGATTGGGTTTCTTTCGTTCTTTATTTTCGATCGTTGAAGTTTTGACAAAATTACTTAAAGATCAACACGGTCCTTTTTTTATTATTTAAATGATAGATAGATAGATAGATACCCACAGCTTCTGCTGAAGGCGTACAATCTTTGCCTGAAAGAGAAAATTTTTCTGCAGGAGTGGAAGAAGCAAAACTTAATTCTCCTAAGGAAGGGAAACAAGCCGCTGGATAGTCCATCGTCTTACAGGCCAATTTACCTCATGGACAATATGCGGAAGGTCATGGAAGGCTTAATCCTGGAAAGGATCCAACCGTGGCTCGAAAGTGAAAATAAGATCTCCGAACGACAGTACGGCTTCAGAAAGAAAAGATCAACAACGGACACCATACAGCTGGTTCTAGAAATAGCCCGGAAGACAAAAGAATTAGAAGGAATGAAAGGCTACTGTGCCCTTATAGCAATAGACTTAAAAAACGCTTTTAACAGCACTCAATGGAGACACATATTAGAAGCAGAAGACCTGATTGCGTTAATAATTAACTACCTCAATTGTAGAACAATCAGATTTAAAACAGAAAGCGACACACTGGAGTAAACATGACCTGCGGAGCACCACAAGGATCCAGAATAGGGCCCACGCTGTGGAACGTCATGTACGACGGCCTGTTAAACATACGTCTCCCAGAATTAGTTACAACTGTAGGGTTCGCGGACGACGCAATTGTAGTGGCTTCAGCGGAATCAACTGAAATTTTGGAAATACGGGTGAACGACGCTCTGCAGAGGATTAAAAGATGGCTATCTGCAAAAGGGCTAGATATAGCGGTGAACAAAACAGAAGCCCTTCTAGTAACAGGGAAAAGGTCCTACAGGAAACCCGTCTTCAAATATGGAGACGATACCCTGCAGGAACAACATCCGGTACCTAGGGGTACAAATAGACAAAAATCTAAACTTTAAGGCACACATGGCACAAAAAGCCGAAAGTACAGAAAAAACAGTAGCAGCACTAGCGCGCATCATGCCAAATATTAGGGGACCAGGGGAAATGAAGAAAAAATTAATAATGAGCGTCACCCACTCAAAGATGCTATATGCATCTCCTGTTTGGGCCGACACTATGAAAATGAACAGACCAGGTAAACAAAAGCTTAAATCTGTCCAAAGAAAAGCTGCACTCCGAATAACATCGGCATATAAAACAATCTCAAAAAGTGCAGTTCTAGTCATAGCCAGCGTGCCACCGATCGAGTTATTAGTTAGGGAACGGCAAGAAGTACACCGCGAAATAAAGGATACGAAAGCAGATTCCAAGACGGCTCGGGAGAAACTAAAGGTCGAGGCAAGAGCAAAACTCATGAAGCGCTGGCAACGCTTGTGGGACTCGGAAGAGACAGGCAGGTGGACGCACAGATTAATACCCTATGTCGCACCATGGGTCAATAGAAAACACGGGGAAGTATCATTCTTCCTCACCCAGGTGCTAAGCGGACACGGCTGTTTCAAAACTTATTTATCTAGATTTAAAAAAACCGAAGACGAAAAATGCAATTACTGCGAAAATCCGAAGGATGACGTGGAACATACAGTATTCCACTGCGACGCATGGAGTATACAACGAGACAAATTAAATTCCTATCGCAAGGAAGAAATAAGACCGGAAAACCTGGGTGAGCTCCTTCTAAAATCGGAGGACTGTTGGAAGCGTATAGAGGATTACGCAAAGGAAATAATGGACGCTAAGGCAAAACTTAGGCGAGATTAATATTACATTAATAATCGGAGAACGTAGTGCAAAAGACACCACCCTGAAGTAATACGCAAGTAGTTCCAGGGTGGATAAATGTCAGGAGCAAAGGGTTTGTGGTTTTAGCCGGTAAAAATCCGGCACTGTTGAGGAGTGCGCACTCTCCTCCTCGTCTTTCGAAGATTCCACAGTATCCCTCGGGGGGAGGGGGGGAAAGATATATAGATACATAGATAGACAGATGGATAGATAGAATTATTCAGTATTAGTCCTCTTAAGAGGAAATAGGATTTGTCACAAATGTACAGTAGATAAATTACATATAAACAGAATTAATATTAATAGGTTACACACACACACACACACACACATACAAAAAAATTCATATCTGTTCACATATGTCTAGTCACTTCAATAATACACACCATCTTTAGAAAACACGCACACGACACTAATCACTTCCTGGTTTTCATTTCCCGTCGCTAGGTAAGGACGGATGTCGTCATGGATTTTTACGAAAACAGAAAACAGAGGCAGGAAAAACAGAACCAAAAGGGGAAAACTGGACAAACTATTTACATATTTATAGCATATTCGGAAATTTTGTAGGCAAGGCAGTTCAACGAATGTGAGACCGATTCAAAAATTCGTGTACGGAGTAATAAGTTCCATTGACAAGAAAAGTTTTACACTCCTTGACGAAAGAGTTGTAGTTGTCGATGTTCTTCAAATGTTCAGGAAGGCTGTTAAATAGTGCGATACCGGAACAATGAATGTTTGAATCGTAGAGACTGAGGCTGTGCTTGTCAGACCTGAGAACTGAACGGTTCCTCCACGATTGTCCCCGTTACTTGTACTTGTTTAATGCAATAATAAGGTTAAGTTACTGGCCCAAATCCCTAAAAATTGCAAAAATAATTCTGATACTGAAACCCGGCAAAGATATAACTGACGTCACTTCCTATCGTCCCATAAGTCTGCTATCAACACTATCCAAATTTCTTGAGAAGATCATACTGAAAAGAATCAGAGTAGGCAGCAGTAATCAATACTGGATCCATGATCATCAATTTGATTTCCGACAGTCGCAATCAACAATTCAACAATTCCATAGAATTGTGGACGTAGTTAACAAAGCTATGGAGAACCAGCAGTACTGCACAACAATGTTCTTAGACGTAAGCCAGGCCTTTGATAAGGTTTGGCATTCAGGTCTACAAGTTAAGATTAAAAGGACTCTGCCTGACCAATACTTCAACTTATTAAAATCATTCCTTGACAAAAGGGAATTTCTGACTTACGTAAATGGAGAAAGTTCAAACCGCTATCCCATTCTCTCCGGGGTGCCACAGGGCAACATCCTTTTTTTTTATTATTATATTTTTATTAGCAATCAGATTACTAATGATCTTTTAGCTAATTTGCTAACATGTACAATTTAATAATAGGGTCTTGTACTGATGTCGTGGAGAGGTGAGGGTTCAACAACGCCACCTCAGTTTTTATTGTAGTCTATTGGCCAGCATCTCTTCAGTCTTCGGTTGTTATTACGTTGTAGTAACGGCTCTAGTAGTCTATTGGTGTGGGATTGAAGTACAGTATGGTGTTTACTATTTTTATCTTTGAAGACGTCTGCTACATATGGTATATTGAGGTCAGTATGTAAACTGAAGTTGGATACATACCAGGGAGCATTTGTAATAGTGTGGAGGATTTTTGATTGTACTCTTTGCATGATAGCGATGTGAGACTTGGCTGCACATCCCCGGAGCTCTATTCCGTACGTCCATATAGGTTTTTATCACTGTTTTGTAAATGAGTAATTTGTTTGGCCCACTATTATACGTCTTATACACTTCCGACTTGCCAACCTCAATGGACGTAAGCACAAGTACAGCACAAGTACAGCAATACTGTCAACAAACACAGACCCTGATTCCGCATCACATAAACTTCAAGAACATCTACAAAAAATAGAGACCTGGCTAAAAAGATGGAAAGTAAAAGTAAATGCATCGAAATCATCCCACATAACATTTACCCTTAAAAATGAACATTGTCCTATAGTAAAGCTCAATCAGGAAGAAATTCCAAAATCAGAATCAGGAATCTTGGTCTTCACTTAGACACCAAGCTGAAATGGAGGGATCACATCAATAAAAATAAAAAGCAAATAGAAATAAAAACTAAATTATTAAACTGGCTGATTGGACGAAAATCAAAATTATCAGTAGAAAACAAATTACTTATTTACAAAACAGTGATAAAACCTATATGGACGTACGGAATAGAGCTCTGGGGATGTGCAGCCAAGTCTCACATCGCTATTATGCAACGAGTACAATCAAAAATCCTCTGCACTATTACAAATGCTCCCTGGTATGTATCCAACTTCAGCTTACATACTGACCTCAACACACCATATGTAGCAGACGTCTTCAAAGATAAAAATCTTAAACACCATACTGTACTTCAAACCCATCCCAATCGACTACTAGAGCCGTTACTACAACCAACTGACAACCGAAGAATGAAGAGATGCTGGCCATTAGACTGCAATAGAAACTGAGGTGGCGTTGTTGGACCCTCACCTCTCCACGACATCGTACACGACACTTTTTATTAAATTGTACATGTTATCAAATTAGCTTATAGATCATATGTAATCTGATTGCTAATAAAAATCTATTAAAAAAAATGTTGCATTTAACATATTTTAGTACTTCTAATATGTAAGCGCTAGGTAGAGTCAGAATATGAAGTCTTTTGAACAGCGGCCTGCAGCTTTCTCTAGCATCTGAACCTGATATAATTCTAATGGCTCGTTTTTGCAGTTTGAAAACATCCACACTACGAGAACAATTTCCCCAGTTGGCAATACCGTAACACATATGTGAATGAAAGTAGGCCAAATAGACTAGAGAAGCAGTTTTGGTATCAACATGTTGCATCAATAGTCTCAATGAGTAACAAACAGAATTAAGTTTGCGCACGAGGCGATCAATGTGCAAGTTCCATTTTAATTTACTGTCGACCTGCAAGCCGAGGAAAGTCGCATGATCTGAGAACTTATCCGTTACGATGTTGTTGGTTTCTGTTATTAATCAAGACATTTTTACAATACAGACGAAATTTTATAGGAGATAATACATTTAAATTATGTTACTATTCTCTAAATAATACGATGGGTTTATTAGTATTACGCATATCAAAATAACTTGTGTAATATGTAATCATAAGGAACCTGATCTAGGATTAAAATTCGTTACACTGTTTAAAATTGTAAAATAAGATGTATGGAATGATGAAATATTTCGTTCCACGTAATTAACAACGGGAATAGGAACATGGAACTAACAATTAATTGTCAAGAAATATTTCCTCGGTAACTGCGAAAGAATCGTAAATTAGTAAAAATGTCAGATCTACGTTTGATAGCTTTAGGAGTGTTTACGGGGGTTGCGGTTGGATTTCTGGCTTATGAAACGTACACGTTTATCAGAGACTTGGTCGAAGACATCAATGTCAACGATGGGGATGAAGAAGAAGACCCCCCGGAAGAAAATCCTGGAGGCATAGTGCTGTTTACTCTGGGCTGAAGCGAACAAAGAATCATTGCAGAAAGCTCTGTTACAATATTATCTCTCATATAAAATATGGGGATGTACTGACTAAGAACGGCGGAAGAGAATTCTGGATAAGGCAGTCTGAAGAATTCGTAAAGCAACTGGGTGATTAAAGGTATGCTTATGTAATGAGTTTAAATTTCCTGGTACAACCTTTACAGCGAGTTTAATACTAACAATATAAAACAGTTTAATTCCTTTCTCTTAATTTTCTAGTTAACTCCCATCCGTTACTCGGGAGCTTTGCTTCCGTTGCAGTCTAAACGAAGATTCCTTTGCACGGCCATATCCATCAAATTTGATCAAAGTGAACGGAAATTAACAAACAAAAATCACTGAAAGTTTCCAGTTGCCGCATATATGTCGTAATTATGGATAGAATCTGGTACAGTGCAAATAATACTCAGCAATTTGTTCTAGTTTAGTAGGTTAATTCGTGTAATAGTGTAAATTTGAACATTTGCATGTATTTATAAGAAATGTTGTGGGCACTGTGCATATAATTATATTTCTTATTTTTATGTCCGCGTTTTTCCAGCTTTGTTAAACTGTAGTATCTGTAGAACAAAATCTAAATACGAAGCTAATAACTTGTTGCTGAAATAATTTGAATTGTACACAATAAACCACGTTTTTATCCAAATCGATAATTTTTTTTAATTAAAGGTTTATGATGGTCGCGTTAACAACTTGATAAATAAATTACAAATTGTGCTTATTTACATAATTATGCTACGATTCACATTGATTTCAATAATAGACATGAAATTGAACAGTTTGAAAGAATAATTATACATTTCAAATGTGGGTTTCTTACATTTACATTTTAAGAATTCGCGTTTGTTAATCATTTAACATAAAAATTGAATAATTCATTATATTAACTTGTTTGAAACTGCGACTGTTGCAGATTCCACTGTACCGTAGTCATAGTCTGTTTTTATTAGGAGGAGACGTCTGCTTCTGAATATGAATCACGCTTGTTTCTTTACTATTTTTTTTTAGGGCAACAGGCTACATGAGGGTAATCCACGTTGGGCAACTCCCCTTTAATAGCATAGGAAGGTATTTGAAAGGGGGGATGCGGAAAGGTAGAGGAAGGTAGCCAAGGGTTAACTAGGGCCCCCGGGCTATATTTTAAGGATCCTACCATGCATTCACCTAAAGAAATGCAGGAAAAACCCTAGAAAAACCTGCATCAGGTAGGTCGGGCATTTGGTACTTGTCCCACGCCCTTCCGATGGCGGGAGAGGAGTTTTCTGTGGGGACGCAGCATTCCCTTCTCCGTGCCTCGACCAGTTTAGGAGGCAGCTGGCCGACTATTCCAATGGGAATAGCGGACAACTCTTACCGTATGCCGAAGGTCTGTGACCCCGGAACATACACCTCTCAGAACAGGCCGAGTGAGCCTTTTGATTCTAATTTTTGCCGTTTTATCATTTAACTGTGGGTAAAAAGATTCCAATATTTTATAAATGATGTAGAGGATAATTAGTTATCTCTAATAATGGTACTTGGGTTCTTTGAGTCCAATGTATTTAGTATAAAAGTCTTTAACTGTTCAAAAGGGATAGGTGCCTTATATTTATTATCCCAATGTTTTGTTTGGTTTTCTAGGGTGGATTAGTGCTTGTCTTCTGTTCAGAATTACTGACGTCTTTCTTAACACCTTGCCTTGTCGTGCTCGTAGATGCAGTTTTTTTTGTTTGTTAGTTGTGAATTATCCGTGTCCGTTTTTTGAGGGTTAATTATTTGAATTGCGGGCCTCGGATTCTTATACTGAATTTGGTCATAATTGTCATTTGCAGTCAGATTAATCTTCAGTATTAAAACTCTATTAGGACAATTTACCGCGATATGGCCAGGACTTTTAAAATTATAGCAATTATCATTTTCCGCTGCTAGATACACCTTATAGCTAGTGTCTTCATGTTGCACCATTATAGAATCCGGAAAAGAATTTAGATTACCGCGGTTAACGAAGAATTGCCTTCTGAAACTTTTTAATATGAGAAAATCTTCGTTCGCCAGTACTTATTCTAATATCCGATATTTTAGAGTCTGGAATGATACGCTTTTCTAGTTCTAGAACAATAATCTCGATTGGGATAACTGGGCATACATTTGACAAGATTACACGGCAGTATTTTTGCATTAAAGGTCTTATATTTACCATTTCACCCTTTATTGTTATTGATTTATGAACTTTTATTAGTTTTTCGACATCCTCCTTAGATGTTAGAAATCCGCATATTCTCGCATTGGCTATTTGAGAGATATACTTAATTCTGATGGGGTCAATAATATTAGCTAAACCTATTAGGTACTCACCTGTATTTAAACTTGCAAAAGCGTCCAGAATTATGGCATGCATTTTATCCGCTTTATGCTCCGTGGCCATCACCTTCGAAGACAATCTTGTCTCCATATTCTGTGTGGTCGTCATCTTCAGGTATTCCTCTTCTTTACACTTTCTGGGAGTAGTGGATTATCCTATATATATCTTAGATATCATGCACTTATACAGTCCTTTCCAACGAAAATAGCTACCCGGAATCCGCCGGGGCAGACCCGCTTAAACTACCGGCTACTGATGCAAATATACTCGGGCACCTGGAAGAGTTCTAGATACTGTTTACCCTAACGTGGCTGGCACCGAACTGGATAATTTTGTTTGTGTTCAATTTATAAATCAACTGATAAATTTGGCCCAGTACTTAAATATTTTTTCTGTATTCAGTCAGTACTTGACCGAATTTATCAGTTCACATTTTCATTCATAATATCATAGAACCATCTTTTTATTTGCAATATTTCTTATTGCATCGAAACATGTAGGCTATTTTCTCCGCAGAACGAAGAGGAGGCAGTCTTCCAATTTTAGTGGAAGTTCTTTATAGAATACAAGGAGGGTATTTCGATAGTAACATTTACCGCGCCTTCGAATACTAATACTTTTTACCGCTTCCACTTTATACCGCCTGATAGGCCAATTAGAAGTATGATTATTTTATAGGCAATATGTTAAAAGTAGTGTTCTCACATTTAACGAGAAACTTACGGGTCTAAGACTTGTTTCCTGAACATAAATAGTAGTAAAACCCAGCGTGAAATCCACGGAGGAAGTAATGGTGGAACAAATATTGTTCTCTATAAATGAAATTTGTTTCACTTCACCTTTCACTTCCGGAAATTTTAGTGAATGGGATTATGCGGAACATGTTTATTAATAAATATTAACTTTGGTTTACATATGAATTTTTTTACCTCGAAACTGGGTTATAACACTTTTTAAATGATATGACATTTTTCTAAACTTTCTGACTGTGCTAAAAGTCTCTATAAATTACTTGAAAATAAGTAAAAAAAAACATATATAAAATTTTATCGTTACTTTACAAATAATTCAGTACACAAAATTGCTTCGATCGTCTCCAGCACGGTCACACTTACTTTGATAACATCCAACTGGCCGTGACCAGCACTACGGAAGTTAACCATACTTTTTTCAGTTATGTAATGGTGATGGGGAAGGCGAGCCTTCAGCTGCAATTCCGTGGCGTTTTGCTGAATCTAATTCTGTATATATAAATAAATTCAATTATATATTTTTAAAATAATTATTTAATAATTGAGCTTTAACTTATTATATCTTTATCACCTCTCTGGTCGTTGTTGTCAAACATGGCTAAATTCTACTGTACTGAATCATATTTTTACGCTAATTTCGTTTTATGAATCATCATTTAAACTGTCTGCATCAGATATCAAATTTCAGCGCAGATTTAATGAAAACGAGTTGCAAATGTAAATAAAGTAGGAAAGCAATTTCCATAGAATATTATTTCTGTAAAAAGCTATCTACGGCAAAATATAAATTTTCTGAGAATTACATATTTTAATCAAAACAGGAGTCCTTAAACATATTTTTAAAATTCATAAAACATAATATTTTTATCAATCACAAAAAAAACAATAATTGAATGGTCAAAAAAATGTTACATTTTTCTTTCAATTAAACGCAAAAATATAACAGTAATTATACAACTCAGTACGAGATATAATTTCATAAATTTCTGGCCAAACCTAGCATATACTTGGTAAAAGAATTCAGCCTCATACTTTTATATAGTAGATACAAGTTAAACAAACAGAAACTCCTCGGTACATTATAAAATTTCTGAAGGAAAATAAATTTAGTGCTCGTATTCCACATAATGCTATCTTCGTCCATGTATGACTACAAAATATTTGGGATATATTTATTTTAAATTTCTCTAATTCTGGAATATATTTACAGTTTCTTTGGGGTCGCGCCCATCTTGTAGTTATTAGTCTGGAATATAATTTCGGGTTCAATGAGCGAATTACACTACTCTCTTATAAATTGTATAATTTTTCTACTCTATTCTGATACATTTGACATTTTAGTTTTAACAATTATATTAATCTGCTTTCTTTTTAAATAAATTTGAAAAACATAAGTTTATTAATAAGAAAAATTATAATTAGATTTAAAACTTTATAGTTTAACAAAAAATTTCATCCCTAATTAGGACCACTTGAGGTCTACATTTCAATTTAGTTCGTTATAGAAATTGAAATAAAATAAATCTTTTGAGTTCGTCACCTGGCTTTTGCGGTTGTGTCCTTCTCTCGTCAGCTGGCGAAAGGAATAAGGATTGCAGAAACTTTGTGTATTATTTATATGACCACTAAATTTGGTATTTTATAGTAAATATGTAAATAGTATAAACTGCTTATAATTTAATATACGAAAATGTTGATTAATTCATTTAGTAAATTATAAGGAATATAAACCCTATTATCCTATCTTCACTTCTCCTTCTGGGTAATAATCTTATCATATCTCCACTTTAATTCATTCTGATCCTAAATCCTTCTCTCTGTCCCCTTTTTTCGTCTGTTCTCTATATTCGCAGAAGTATCTTCCCAATAATTTTTATAAATATATTAATTTCCTCTTTTATGACGTCACTTTGTTTTAAAACTTTTTCTCTACCTTCTGAATTTTTTTTTTAATCAATTACATTTTATTCACATCACGATTCATATTCGATTCCAAATTACGCACACTCAAATTTCTACTCATAACCGTTAACGTATATATGGGTATGAGTTTAAATATGAATAGGAGTAATTTTGAATTTAATAAGAAAAGAGAATGTAGTTAATTGTAATTTATACATAGAAAAGGTAAATTTAGTAATATGATAAATAAATTGTAGGACATAGAACAAAAAGTTTAATTGGAAATTACAGCCTGTTTAAGCGTATGTTGCAATAAATTAATAATTAATTTAAAAATGAATGGGTTTTGACAAATATTTCTGTCAGTAACATTTACTTAATACGCCATTATTCTTATTTTTGAAATTTTCATTTCAGTTCGGTTTCTAAGGTCAATAACCGAGTGTTTCTGTTACGCTACTACAAAATATTAGCTCATAAGGATAGAAATGAAATACAGTGTGAAGATAGTGTGAAGCTGTTGCCGGGGTTACGAAAGCTACCTCGCAAATGTCGTTTACCACTTTAACTTCTATTACCTCATCGATTTCTCTCCCCTCGCAGCACGTTCCAGGTCGGAAATTGGTACTATTGGTTCCGTTGTACAGCCCTTCCAAAGTGAAATCGTTCAGTGCAATTACCAATAATGGCATATATAAAACTGAAAATATACAGTCTGTTGCGAACGCTGCTTTAATTAAAATTAATACATGAAAGGTGATAAATCGAAAGTACGATATCGAAACAAGTAAAATAATAGTAGCATACCTGAAAATATTCGACAAAACGCAAAAGCCAATGTCAATGTAACCATTCACAATACTTCCATTCTCACCTATTGGTTCAGAAAATCTACATATTCACAGCGTGTTCTCAATTTTCTTTTCATTCTGATTCTACGGTATACCACTGTGAACACAAAGTAAAATGAATTTATTTATAAAATATAAATTCTTTATTTGTTCTTCAAAATCAATTTCATCCCCTTCAAAATAATACCTGTCCGATAAAACGCACTTTTCCCATTGCTTTTTCCAGTCCTCGAAACGGTCGGATTAGTATTTTTCGGGTATAGCCTTCAATACCTTTTTCGATTAGGTTTTTATCTCCTCAATCGTGTCGAAACGGCGTCCCCGCATTGGCCTTTTGAGTTTGCTGAATTGTCAGAAGTCGCACGGAGCCAAATCAGGTAAATACGGTGGTTGCGGAACGATATGAGTCGTGTTTTTGGCAAAAAAGTCGCGAAGAACCAATGCAGTATGACATGGTGCATTATCGGGAACCAAGAGTTGTTCGCACATAATTCCGGCCGTTTCAGACGAATAGCTTCACGCAAACGACGCATAACGCTCAAATAATATTCTTTGTTGACAGTTTGGACCAGCGGAAGGAATTCATAGTGCACCACACCACGATAATCAAAGAAAACTGTCAACATGACCTTGATTTTCGATCGACTTTGCCGTGGTCTTGTCGGTCTTGCTTCACCTTTTGCACGATATTCGCTGGATTGGTTGGTGGTTTCAGGGTCGTATGCGTAAATCCAAGTCTCGTCTCCAATAATGATGCATTTCCAGTGATCCTGATAGTCAGACAGCAAAGTTTCACACACATCAACGCGACGCTTTTTTTCCAAAAAATTTAGTGATTTTGGCGTTTGAGGCACAAAACATTCTTCAAAATGGTTTGGGCTGAGCCAAATGATATTCCAACACTATCAGCAAGATCTCTAATTGTCCATCAACGATTTTCAAGCACCAAATATTTGATTTTTTGGACGTAGCCCTCGTCGGTAGACGTTGATGGTCGTCCAGAACGCGGTTCGTCTTCAACACGTTCTCGGCCCTCTTTGAACTCGTTGTACCACTTTTAACCTTTTTTTTGCCATAGTTTGATCACCAAAGGCCTTCCGCAACATTTTCAACGTATCCGCACAAGAATATTCGTTCCACTAACAAAATTTGATGCAAGTTCTTTGCTCAAAAAAATCACACATTGGAAAAAAACGAAAATTTCACGTTTGGTTGTTTACAAAAACACGTGTAACTCGGAGAAATTTAAACCTTTTAACAAACAGATGCTTGTAAAATATTATAGACAGTCCTATCACCCTAGGAAAAAATATTTACCTGCCATCCTAATACCCGGGAGTTTTAAACGACAATTTCACCTTACTTTTTGATCACAGTGGTACAATCTTGTAGATATTAAATTAACCGTTAAAACAGTTAACCATGTACAAAACATACTAACTAAGGTTAAGGACAAGACAGAGGAACAGTATAAGACAAATCTGGTATATAGCATCCCTTGTATCAATTGCCCGAAAACATATATAGGTTATACCACAACTAACATCAAAACTAGAATGTATCACCATAAACAAACATTAAAATCCACAGCCAAAAGCAACACAGCGTTGTCCACCCACACAAAATTGACTAACCACGAATTTGATTTTAATAATATTAAAATATTACATAATAATATTCATAAAGTAAAACTTAGAATAGCAGAAGTAATATATATTAATCTAAACAGAAACAATATTGTTAATAATAGAAACGAAGGTTCAGAAATAGAAAAACAATATGCATAGATACTTAAAATATTGATAAGTAAAACATCTAAAAATAAAAATAATAAGAAATTGTTACCAATTGTATTTTTTAAAATTTATTTTAGGCATCTTTGTTGAAGTGTATATGTTTACATGCATGTATAATCTTATATATGTACTGTCAAATAATTATTAACAATATGTTAAATCGGTACCATAGTTTCGTTACTATAGTATCGATTTGCGATTGAAATGCTACACACTGAACCACTTAATGGAGCAGTTTTAAAACAGACCTTGTTGAATAACAACATAGTTTTATAGTAGTGACTAAGTACCTATAGGTACTAATACTTTTTAAAGTTAATGTGATGTTAATTATAAGACAAGAAGGCTGAAAGTGTTGCAATGTATTCGTAACTTGATGTTTTTATATAAGTGGTAACGTTTTTAATGTTCATTCAGGATGATTATAACAATGAGTTGAAAGCTTCCGACTATATATTTAATAAAGTTATAAACTTGGAGACTGTTTTTGTTTTTTTCTACTCATCAACATTAGATTGAACAAAATCTAATATCCTACAGCCATTACTTTCTTCACGTCCTCTCATATTACAAATTTCTACATCACAAATTCTTCGAAATTTTTTAAGAATATCTCAAATATCCATCGTATACTGATCTACTAATACTTCTTCCTTCTTGATTAAAAACCACATGGACCCACTTGACACCTACAGAAAACATTTTGCAGTTTACAAAATCTCTTTCTCTAATTGTAATTCCTGCTACATATGACAAACAAAACGTTACCTTAAAACCCAAATCAAGGAATATATGTCTAATATCGAACTTCCCAAATATAAACACTCTGTAGTCTCCAAACGTATTATCAGTTAGACACGTACATTTGATTGTCAAAATGCTACGATTTTAGACATTGACACCAGGTACAATTCCAGACTCATATCAGAGATGCTTCACATTAAATCAGACATAACAGCAATTAATGTGCAAACAAACACTATGAAACTCAACAATTGCTACGATACCTTATTATTACGCTAAACCTTCTGCTTTATTCGACAAAACCTTCAATCGATGTACATCCGTACATGGAGATGGTCCCACAAAACCAAAATAACGAAGCTAATATCATACGTTATAAGACTTAAAATTAATTGCAATGATGACATATTGCATACGTTTTATTCAGAAAATAAATTTACATAGTCGACAGTAATTAGAAACAATCATCAAAATTGTACCACCTTCCGGATTCTGATGTGTAAAAAATGTAGTGAATCTCAGAACTTTTTCATATCATCGCCGAAATTTTATTTGCATTTATAATTGGATAAGGTAGAAAATAACTTTATAAAATAAAGAAAATAATCCTGAAATTGAATCTGTACATTTTTCACATCTTAGTATTTCTACGTTCCAGAATAACTGCAATTATTAACTTAAAATGTAGTCCTTCGGAAAAGTTCGGAGCTGTGAAATATTTTTTATAGGTCCAGAAATGAAACTATATTCTTATTCATGAAACACAATTCTATACAGAGTTTCGCTTTCGATTTTAATTAATAATTGATTTATACAACTTATTTTTATATTATTACGTTTGCTCGCATTTCTCTCGCCAATGAAAAAAAAAAACCTACATTAAGAGCAAAATAATTTATATTGTTCGAGAAATGTAATATTCTATAAATTAAAGAATTTGTGATTGTATTTCATCTTAATAATGTTACTGGAATTTAAGCGACGCAGTTTGAAAGATCTTATAGACGGCTCCAATAGCTCTTTTAAAAACTTCATTACAAACTTTGTCCTTTATCCATACAGCGCATCGTTGAGGAAGTTTCTAATAAACCCTTTCCATTTATTTTAAGGGAGGAAAACATGTATTCAACGTTTACTCATATCAGAGAAATTGCTTCTCTCTTCGCGATAACGAATTGCGCTTTATCTGTGTAAAAGTTTATAATGGCCTTTTCCGAAGTATATTACAGGAGGTCTATAAAAACGGGATATTATCTGCAATGACGATATGGTAAAATTTATTATCTCGTGTCATCCTTCTTATATAAAGTGCTACATACACTTCTTAGAAGTTTGTGGCATGAGTAGAACTGTGTCAACGCCTTTATGTACCTTTTAAAAATTCAGGTCAGCATTTTCGGCTAAGGATTGCTCGGATGACAAATGCCTGGTTGTGTAATTGCATGCTAATAACTGTAATAAATAATCATACATTCTAATGGTAACAGTCAACACGGAGTTAATATTTTCCCATTTTAATTTATTTTAGATTGTAATTGCTTATATCTGAGACTCTTTTTTGGTAGCATCCAATGACGTCACCCTTAAGATTTATGTAGTCTTTAGTGACGCACGCCGACTTCTACGAAGTTGAAGAAAATATTATTCAGCTTCTAACCTATAAAGACTGCAATTTTTACTACGAAGTTAATGTAGGCGATTATTTTTTAGAATAAAACTGCCATTCTCGTCCTTGACACCTTTCACGTATCCAATTTATAAACCGAAATGTTCCATGTAAAATAAACTATTTAAGACTACCGGCGATTTATGAAGTTTTTTACAGCACCGGTCTGGTCAACCTAATACAGTAATATATTGTAACACCCTCCTGCCCCAGTAGAATAATTGGGGTGGTGAAGTCGTACTAGAGAGCAAGTCGGGTTTTGACACATATTTTCGAAAAATTTCGAAACTAAAACAAAATTTGCAAAATTAAATCACTGTTTATGGAGTTTAACACATATCTCAACAGTTACCATTTGTAAATCCAAACACATAAATAGGGCACCTAAATTTCGGCGCTACAAAAAAAAATTGGAGAACTAAATCACCGTTTATGGTGGAGATCCGACGAGCTGAAACGCCGAAACCAGCCGAGGAGACGAAAGCAGGTCTCAGCTGCTACTCCTCACAACCGTCGGGTAAAAAATGGAGTGTTCAAATTGGAATCAGTCCACGTCGATGACTGTGATCCTGTTAATGCTTTTTTCTGGAATCGGCATGGGTTAGTAGGAATATTGATACAATAATTATAATACTCAATTACAAAACCGATACTATGCTAAAAATGGCGGCTGGCGTCCTTACTTCGCCAGATTTTTTAATATTATTAAAAAAAACAATCAACAGCGATTCTCCGCTTCCAACGATAATGCCTGAAGTCACAGCACAGACAAGTAATAAAAATATATTTTATGCTCCCTGGAAGAGAAATCTTGCGTATTAAAATACATAATATTTTTAAAAATGAAAAAAGAGCATGTTAACATGTACGGTCCGTTATAATATATATTATAACAACAATATATCTTTTTCGGTCTATTAATGAAAATAATTTTTTGGTCGCGTCAAGCATGAAGTTATTAGTTAATGATTATTGTGTGTAACGTTCTAGATTTTCATGTTCGTACTCCATTTTCAAAGATAACAGAATTTTTTTCATGTTGACGTATTTATTTAGAAATGTCAATTTAATCATAGAAAAATGAAAAAAAATACGTCTGACAGAAAATAATGAATATGAAAGATAGCCAATACAGACAAAAAAAGTGTTGAGTGTTGTCAACTGACCAGTGCAGTTGTGTTTCTCTAGACTCTTCTCAGCACCTGACGAAAGGATCCCAGAAACGTTGTGTGGTATTTATTGTAACGCGCGTATTTTAATTTAATTTTGTTTTTATTTTCGGAAATGTTGTTTGCTGTTGTTTGGACGATTCTTTTGTTTCTCAATTCGAGACGCCGACCTGTCGCGTGGCTATTTTAATACCAGGATAGTGTACGTCGGCTAAGAATAACAAAAGCTCGTGACGCTAAGGTTGGGAAAACGTCCAGCTCCGGGGTAGGAGGAGAGATTTTGGAAAGAGTTGCAATAAAGACGTTGAGGAGAACAGTTGAAATAAAGACGTTGAGGACAGTGTTGGAAGGACGTGGAAAAAGTTGGCAGAAAGAACGTTTGGTGATAGGATCCAGAAGTGTATGTTTATCCAAGTAAGGGAAAAGCATATAGTAAATACACCTGCCCATCAACTGGTTGGCCGAGGTCATCCGCCGAATATTGGAGCGTCTCGCTCCATCCAGCTGCAGGATTCAGTAAGGGAAAATCCGGGATCTCCAAATACAGCGGACAACAGAAAACAGATTTTTTTTTTAATAGAGGGATAACTATGGAAATCCTTCATTGACACCTGCGAGGCGTCCGCACCTCTCGGGTAGTGTGAGACACTTACTCACTAAAACCACGAAACCCTTTCCAATCAACTTGATTTCCGCCCCGGAACCGCGTTAGCATTACTTCAGGGCGGAGTCGATTCTAATTTGCCTCACGGCTTCTTGTCATTCCTTTTGCCGCTGTAGCTCGTCACCATCGCGCTTCTTAATCCTGATGATCCTTTCAGTATACACTGCCACTGCATTCCAAAAGTGGGCGTATTTGGTTCCGGCAGCTAATCTCTGCTACGTAATCCACAGGTGCCTGAGATCAGAGTTTTTTTTTGTTCGTGCTATACTAATAAAACAATTTCAAATGGTCTGTAATTTTTTGCTTTAATATAAAATACCCAGCCCAATAAAATAATTCATTACATTATATTACTCTTCTTTTGTCTGTATTGGCTATATTTCTTATTCATTAAAATATGGATCTCTGGGAAAAATTCTTCACGATTCATTTCTGGCGATTCCCTACATTGGATCTAGTGTTCTTATTTGTTTGTCGAGAGAGTCTAACGTGTATCCTTGTAGCAGTAAAACATCGAGACGGAGAAAATAAACACAATGAGAAGGAGAGAGATCTTAAACGGAAACGAGTAATTAAGCATTAACTGCGTTGCAGACTGCAATTGAACTAGATGGCCACTTGCGCTGAAATGCTACATTAACAGACTTGGTTCGCGAAGTAGTGGCCAGTCTTCCGCACTAGAATCGCATGACCTCAACTCGGTTCCGCCTTACGAAGTCGCTGATTGGATACGGATGACTCGTAGCGCTATCTGTCCAAGGATAACGAGTATGCACGAACTCGAACACTGCAGTTAGAAGTCTGCTGACAGAGCAGGTGAGTCTGCTGAGGCGAAATTCTTCAATTTGCAAGGCTCAAATGTGCAGTGGAGACTGTTCCGTGTAGACTACAGCGGGGAAAGGTACGTTATAACAATACAAAACTTCGAGTTAGCATTTTTTTACAGGCAACTGATAATTAATTCATTGAGCTGTAACATTTTAACATTCTAAATGTTTGAAGAACGTGGCCCATGTAGGCCTACTAAGTCAACTAATAACTATATATTTTTTTTATCAATATTATCATGTGAATCTACATTCACTTTTACTTATTACTTACTATGTATAATTACGAGCAGATACCGAAAATGTAATCATTTTTAAAGGCTCTGTAAAGATGTTACAAACCAATTGACTACTGGACGCCTCAATATTATTGAGTCGATTTTATAACAGCCTCACAAAAATTTAACTCATGTTCTTACACATTAAATTCCAGTACTTTGCTATGAATACCAGCTATCTTCACTATATTTTAAGAAAGCACTCCTACAGACTTCTGCATCAAAGTCTTAGAATATCTTAAAAATGTAAAAAACTATACAGTTATAGTGTATAACATGTAATTCATATTTAAATCGCTTTATCTCCAACAAGATAATCAAAAATTACGTTAACTATCAACGGAAATCAGTTCACTCTATAACTTTTAGAAAAATTCTGTAAAAGATTCCTCAAAGTCTTAACTTAAAATTTACATAAGCTTGTTTTAATTTAAACTGAAAATCAGGAGAAGACTAAAAATCATGAAACGAGTAAAACGATTTACATTTATTCTTATATAATCGTATTTATAATTACAATTATCATATATTTTAATTCTATAATAACTACATGAACTGGCAACAAGTAAAAAAAATTAATAAATCACAAAGAAATTGATAAAAATATGTCGCGGTGTTTCATAAAATATTTTACTCAAACTTTATTATGAATTTAATATCACGTTTTGGCAGATATTGGAGATTGTATACAAATTACAATGATGTAAGGACGATACTTCCAAGTAAAACACAACAGGAGTTACTCCAATTATCAATTAATACAGTCAGGGGTGCCTCAAGGGCGAGTGTTGGAACTGTTGCTCTACTTGATCTATACCTCGGATCTGACAACTACAAACAATACAACTATTGCAACATTCACGTATGATACAGCCTCTCTGTCACTGACTGCTGACAGTAGTTGCGTCACTAAATCTGCAAAACCACCTGAACATATTGCGTGACTGTATCGATAATGGGGTGATTAAAATGAATGTGACTAAATCAGAACAAGTTACATTCACCACAGGACGAGTAGTGTGCCCGCCAGTCTTCTTAAACAATATTCAAATCGCAGTAAAGAGCAAATAAAGTATCTATAATTACATCTAGTCCCAAAAGTGACTTGGCTGAAACATGTAAAAATGAAACTCCAGCAATTCAATCTAAAATTCAGTGAGATGACGCGATTAATAGGCAGACGATCCAAAATATCGGTAGTAATAAAGTACTGTTATACAAATGTATAATTAAGTCCATATATATTTAATGACACACTATAATTGGGAAGCAGAAAGCTCTCTAATAAAAATATAATACAAAAAAAATCCGTCTAAAATCTACGCTCCATCGCTGACGCACATGGTTCGTGTCAAACTTCACAGTGAACAATGATCTCAACGTCCCATTCGAGGAAATGAACTCATGGTAGTCTACAGCGAACATATTGAATGACACGATAATAAACTAGTCCCAGATCTAATCAACCCTCGGGAGGTAGAGATGGACCTAAAGTCAGAGATACACGACACGAACTAACTAAACAAATCATATCAATGGTTATGCTACGGAATGTTCAATGAACGATTACTCTAATCACGCTAAATACAATTTACTTATTGGAATGTGATTGTTGTAGATTGTAAAATAGCAGCAAAAAAAGTTAGAATCCAAATTATATTAAAAACTATCTGGGTGCCAACGTTAAACGGGTATTCATTCTTTACACATTTACAATCAAATATGTGAAATTATATTGATATATACGTATAACCAAAATTTTTCAATAATCTCAATTGAAATAATTCGTCAGTTTTAGCACATTAAAAATCTATTAAATAATAATGATTAACAAATATTAGGTATTTATTTTACCATCATTCTATGTCTACTCCAATAGATACAAAATTGTCCCATGTTTGTGTCATGTCAGTCATTTAAAAATTTTAAAAAATTAGTTCCAGAGATCGTATAATCTTTCGTATCATTCGATGGAGTATTGCGGAATAAAATTATACTTTTTATTCAATCAAAATATTTCTAATTTATTTCATTACGAAAAAAGGAATTATTTACTTGGCGCGCAGTAATTTAACTCAAAACCCCACAGTACCGTTTCTCGTCGTTCGTAGAATAAGTGTACCAATTTTTGTTACAAACTGTCCACGCGTTTAAATATGGATAGAGATTAACTTAAATATATACATACAAATATACATCCTATTTTATTATATATATATATATGTAAATATAAATATATATATATATATATATATATATATATCATATTTAAGCGCATAATAATCAATTTTTTGATACCATACATACGTTGAGAAATGTACGATGGCAGAATATGCAAATACGTAGTCAAGCTACAGACAGAATTTTAAGTATTTAAGAATTCCTATCGTTTTTCGTTTAAGAGAGAGGTTCATGGCATCGCAATCGCTATGCGTGGTAATATGCGTTTTAAATGCAAAAATAATACATAATTTGTATATGATTTGTGAGATCTTATTTGATCACTAGCCTGAAAATTTGAAGTGTAAATACTGCTTTTAATACGTAATAAAATAAATACGTGAGTATATATTAATAGTGTATCGTTATTCAAGTGCGTATACAAACTCATAAAAATTCTATTTTAATTTCCCCTAATATTATTGTTAATATATTATTTAGCATAGCGAAAAGTACAATCGATTTAGCTGCTGGATATAGCAAATCTTTAAATATGATCAAAGATTGAAGACTTTCCCGGTGCAATTGTTCGATAAAAAGTTCTCGGTTTTCACACGGGTATAATATATTTAAACCCTACGTTAGGACGAATAAAATCTCTGTCGTCATCTTCTAAGCGAAGTGGTAAATAACTGGTTACATACAGAATTTATAAAACATATAAAAATAAGATTCTGTAAGCGAACAATTACGATTCATGATTTGGTGACTGCATTTAGGAGAATGTTTTTTCTTTTCTAAACCGTATGTAATCGCTTATTTTATGACGACTCAGGAGCTTAGAAATATAAATGTATAAATTTTAAAAAACGCAAAGAATCGGAACCTTTTCCAGTTGTATGATGAGGTACTTGTGTTAATACAACTTTATACACGTTGAATTTTTTTTACTTTCTCCGATCTCATAAAACATTTGAGGGTTACAACGGGGTTCTTACTATTTCCAAGAGAAAAGTTTAAATGTTTATGAACTAGTAGTAAATATGATTTTGTATTTTCGGCGGACAGAACGGGTCGACCTGTGTTTTGCAGCTAACTGCCGAGTATTATAAGGACTTGCAACTAAACAGGGTACGTCTGGGGCGTAGTTACGGAGCACGTAAAGTGACCCCAACTCCTAACAACCCGGCTATTTCCACGAGAATTAAATGTCTTCTCCTTGGTTCGTAATTGTAATGTAAGTTCTAGGCTCGAATAATTCCGGAATGAAGCACAAGTATTATCTTCTCAGACGCTGAACACTGAAGATATTTGAAGAAAGGTCTTGCAGTTGTTCTAGATGCAGTTAAATAAGGTTCAGACAAAAAATAATTATGACTGCGCTTCATTTCTCTATTAATACATTAATATTGATTAAAAAATTCTATATTACAAAGAGCAAACCACATTTAAATATAGTTTTAACAAGTTAATTTTTTTAAAATTTCTGCTGCTATCTCAGATTTTCGTAAAATAAAGCCTATTGCTGTAGTAAATTAAAGGCTGTCAAAAATTTACGAAAAATAGTTTCGCACGTTTCTCCATTATATATGGAGAAAAATTTGACATAACTACAATTTCCGCTTCACTTACTTTCAAATACAAAGGATGATACTATTACTTAAGTTATAGGTATACAGTTATTATATTCACTTTTATTAAACAATATTGTTTATTCTTAGGACCAAATGGCCAGTGAGGATTCCTGTCAGTCAGACCAGCAAGCCGATTCTCAAGAATCAAATGAATCCACAAACCACTGGCCTCAATACTTGGCAGTATTTTTAGGTAAAGTACGAAATACATGTCCTATTATTCAAACGATAACTAATACTTTTTTCAAGGTGTAATAATAAAACATGATTTTATATACTCTACAGCATGCCAAAAATTATTTAATAATAATAATAACTATCGGCAGATTTAAGTGAAAAATGTTAATTTTATCGATTATTGAAGAACAAAAGTTCACTTTTTATTTTAAAACTAGCTCGGTGCTCGGCGTTGCTCGTGTACTTATTTATATAAACTCAAAAAAGTATTTAATTGAATACTTAAATATATTCCTTGAGTATTTCAGGATATAATTGTCAATTGTCACTCAGTCTTCATACATTACGAAATATTACATTAATGAAATTGTTAGCTAGACTCACAACTAATATAGCGCGAAAATTAACTTACATTTTCCGCAAGGATGGTAAAGTAATTCGTATTCTTCTTTATTACCATTCGATGGAGTATTGCTGTATAAAATTATACTTTTTATTTAAAGAACATATTTCTGCTTTATTTCATTCCTAATAAAGGAAATATTTCCTTTGTTCGTTGCGTAGTAACGTCTCCCTCTCGCGTGACGTCATTGTCTCTTGGCGCGCAGTAATTTAATATTTAATGATCACGGTTTTTAATTATAATTCTTTCCACATGTATGCTAGGCGTTTCTCACCCTCACAGTACCGTTTCTCGTATTTTGAAGAATATTTGTACCAATTTTTGTTGTATTCTGTCCACGCGATAAAATTTGTATAAAGAACAACGTAAATACATACATACATACATACATACAAATATACATCCTTTTTTATTATATAGACTAGCTGGTTGCCCGGCGTTGCTCGTGTACTTATTTATATAAACTCGAAAAAGTATTTAATTGAATACTTAAATATATTCCTCGAGTATTTCAGGATATAATTGTCACTCAGTCTTCATACATTACGAAATATTATATTGATGAAATTGTTAGCTAGACTCAACTAATACAGCAAGGATGGTAAAGTAATTCGTATTCTTCTTTATTATCATTCGATGGAGTATTGCTGTATAAAATTATATTTTTTATTTAAAGAAAATATTTCTGCTTTATTTCATTCCTGATAAAGGAGAATTTCCTTTGTTCGTTGCGTAGTAACGTCTTTCTCTCGCGTGACGTCATTGTCTCTTGGCGCGCAGTAATTTAATATTTAATGATCACGGTTTTTAATTATAATTCTTTCCACATGTATGCTAGGCATTTCTCACCCCCACAGTACCGGTTCTCGATTTTGGCAGAATACGTATACCAATTTTTGTTGCATTCTGTCCACGCGATAAAATTTGTATAAAGAACAACGTAAATACATACATACATACATACATACATACATACAAATATACATCCTTTTTTATTATATAGAAGATTATATTAAACGAAATAAAAATATTTAGAAATTGTTGCAATTTAATTATGTATGCATAAAACAGGTTAGATGCAGTTTCATGCATTTCCTAAATATTAGTAACAATTTAAACCTGCATAACGTCTGTCTAACAATTTGTATGAGAAAAGGAGGAATTTTATCAAATACTTTCAGCATATTCGGAAACCCTCTCACTTTGTTTGAGACTCACTGGTACGGGAGCTGCCTTGAAGCAAACGTTTCCAGGCAGCCCATTCCAGAAAAGTAATTTACTCTTTCACAAGCCACGGTTCTGTTTACTCTTCCACTTCCGTCCACAATATTGCAATAGATACGATCTTCCCATTTCTGTATACAGTTGACATTATTTCATCACAAACAATATTCAATTAATTATATTATTTTAAATTCAATGTCATTTAGAAGGTTAACAATTAATTCAAAACTGTCTAAGGAAAAATGGGGTTTTATTTTAAAATATATTTCATTCAACCGTATAGTTTTTTTTCAAAAAGATTATTCTGGTCCCTGTTACGTAATTAATTTTACTCATATTTCTTGGAACTTGTACTTGTCCTACCCTTCATTCTTTAATGTATTATTACAGTCACCACAATAATGTGGTATATACGACCCCGGGATCTGCTTTGAGTCTGCGTGTCAAAAGCTAAGCCGGAGAGGCGGCAACAGAGTCAGTGTTTGTTTTTGTTCAGCATCCCTGAGCGCCATGACGGTGGGAATGGTGGGTGGCTGGACGAGCAACGCGCTGCCTCTGCTGGCACTGGACGGCGAGCAAGCATCGTGGGTGGCGTCCCTGCCGGCCCTCGGCGCCCTCGGGGGAGCGCTTCCTGCAGGCATCATTGCAAACTTGCTGGGAAGACGCCGCGTGCTGCTGCTCCTGGCAATGCCCTTCCTATTAGGATGGCTGGGACTTCACTTTGCTGGTAATAAGGTCAGAATTACATACTAATTTTGCAACGGACTGTGAAAAGTCTGTGAAGGTGCCTTACTACCATAAACCATTCTAAAAATAATCATGTTGCAATAGGATCGACGTATATATATATTGTAATATACAGTATTAATACGTTAATTAAATGTAAATTTGAAGAATTTGTCTCTCGTTGTAGCTATTTATGTAATAATTAACTGGAAGGCGTTAATTAAATAAAAGAATTAATAAAACTTACAAACAATATTTATTTATTTTGTGGCAATAATTTAAAAATAATTACAAATTTAAAATATTAAATCTCAGAGTCTTCACTGGGTTTGATAATGGACACAATAATTATGTTTAAAATCTTATTAACAACCAAATCACATTTACCTAAACAATACGTCGACTAGAAGAAAATAAATTAACTTGACAATTAAAATAGAACGAAATTAAAAGTTGATTAACAAACAATTTAAACTAGAACGAAATCTGACTTCTATCTTTTAATTACGTTTACATAAATAATTATTTTGTAATTTGTTACTCACATCTGTCCAGTTGGTTCCAGCATACCTTTCGTTATCGAAAAACACTATTACGAGATTTTACACTGATTCTAAGATTCACAGATTTTACACTGATTCTAGTAAAAGTTTTAGGATGTCAAGAACTCGGATGATCCTCCCTTTTTTTGTCAGCTATCTGTTGACTGCTTGCCTTAGGTGAATTCTGCTTGCCTTAGGTGAATTCAGTGGTTAGTTAATTTGCCAGTCTTTACTGCTTTGGACTCAAACTGCAATTTTACTATTTCTGGCTGGTTATGGACGTAAAACTGCTTTTACTTAGCAAGCCTCGATGTAATGCTTTTGTGAATGTTTTACTTCGTCCTCAACTCACAACTTTGTTTAATAGTAATACAATAAACGACGGCTAGTCTCTGCTTAACTATCACTTGCCCCGTCCTCAGGAATGTCCAGGCACCAACCAACTCTGTTAAATTTCGATCACCAACTCTGTTGAATCCTCGTCACCAACTAACAGTTATACAGCGACCATGTCTTTCCGCAAACTGATCTCTAGTTCACTAGAGTTTTAGCGCGCATACGCCATTTTGACCTTCCGACAAAGGAACAGAGCTGGATTACATTGTCGCTATGGATGATTTCTCAAACAATTTAAATTTTTATGTTCAAACAATTAATGTCCTAAATAATTCGCATTACAATATATATATATATATATATATATATATATATATATTGTGATACCAATTAAACAGGCTATTAATTGTTTTTAACATAATTTAATTGTTGGCGGTACGGGTGCTTAAAGACAACATTCGCAGCGGGTCTTTCTTTGTTAACAATGGGAGACTGGCGACCGCGCGCCTAGAGGAACGCAGTCAGCGGCGAGAAGCGAAACGGAAATGTCAGCGGCAAGACGCGAAAGAGAAAAGTCTACGGCGAAAAGCGAAAGAGAAAAGTTTACGGTGAAAAGCGAAACTGAAAAGTCTACGTCGAGAACTGGGACATAGCTGAGTCCACATAGAGAAATAGAAACGGTAAAAGTCTGCGGATCCAGAATTATGAATAGGGATATCTACGAAGTCCAACGGCGATATAATAATATTACATAAAACGCACGTAAACAGTTTGACGGAGAGAGTCATAAAATCACAGTTTGGAAGCAGAAGTTTTGTTTCACAAATTGAACAAATTTTCGCATAGAAAGATTTTGAGGAGACCTACGTCCGGCAACTGGCTGACAATCGGATAATAAAGGTTCCAGTATAGCAGAGATCCAGAGCAACTACCGTGTGTTTAATATCTAATGAGTAGAATCAGTGTATAACGGCCTGTTTAGTGGTTGTTGACTTCAAGATACAAGAGTTCGAACTGGTACCAGTAATACTGTCCTGAGTACAAAACAATTATTGATGACTGTAAACGATAATTAAAGGGTATAGTCAGATTTCGTTTGCGTTTTTCTTTTCATTCGTTTCCTATTACTTTTGTATTTAATATTGTATTCCGTTAACTTCAATGAGTTTGGATTGTTAATATTTTAGTTCATTGTATTCCTTCTTTTTATCAAACTCAGTGGTGACCCTGAGATAATGAGAAATTCAACGTAATTGATTGTAAAATAATAAAGCTATATTTTCATAGAACGCCACGAATTAATAAAATAAAATTTGAAAAATTTGTTTGTTAAATTGACGGAATTCGGCGTGCAAAGAAGGGCATGTAATGTGTAATTATCAACAATAAATTTAAAATACATAATAATTTTGTTAAATATTCCAATTAATTAAGACCACCTTTTTAATCATTACATATTGGCGTGGATAACTATCATTCAAATTTGAATTAATTTTTTGTTTAAGAATTTCTTTTAATTGAAGATTTTTTAATCATTAATATATATATATATAAATTGCAATATGATTATATTATATAATTTGTTTTAGGTAGTAGAATATATATTAAACTATGCATATAATTTAATTAATGAAAATATTTTTAATATAAATAAAAATTGTTGTTTTCGCACATTTAAAATTAATCAAAAAATCAGTTAATCAATAAAATATCTAAAAGTGAATGTTAATTAAATAATCGCTTCAGTTTAATTTTGATTAATTAATCATAAAATTTACAATGTCCACAGTTAGAGAATCCGTGTTTTTTGCTCTAACAGGAGAATATTATTCTGAAATTTGTTGCTCAGTAACCGGTAGTTTTTAATGTCTGTGAGCCAGGGTTGTCAAGTTCCTGCATCCGGTGCCCCAAGTAGAGGGCGACATCGTCGACCTTCTTACTCTGGAACTGAAAATGTCGGTTTCTCGAAAAAAAATTTAAACTGATCTCAATCATGAAATCACACTGGTTCTACGATAAATTCTCCACTCACCCACACAGGACCCCAATCAACTCTAAACACGTTTTTCTGACTGCTTGAATTCGCACATCATTCCGGGCTACGATTTTCCAAGGCCCCTTGCAAATTTCCAGCTGTTGTTTGCGAAGAAGATCGTTTAGGAATCCTACTAACTTTTAATTTTATTCCTTATCAATTTTATCCTTTTACCTTTAATATTAATTCAATGTAAGCCAGATATGCGTGCTGAAACTATATTTCTCACCAACATCGCCACCGGTTATCCATTTAATACTATACCAGGAATTCTATAAATTTATGGGATTATTTTATTTCAATGTTAGTCCTACTACCGGAAGTAATTTTGAATTTAATGATACTAGACTCCATATTAAGGCGCTCAGTGTTCTTCCACAGACATCACCATAAATTATGACTAACAATATTTATAATATTCATCAAACTTCAAAGACATAAATAGGCTCTGGACACGAAAAGATCTGTTTGTTTTTATGTAATTTCCAACTTATTTGTATTTTCGATCAGATTGTAAACTTCCCTTGATCACACTAAAAATTACCATTATTAATCTTTACAATGTTTCCATATAGAACGTTTTGTAAAATAATTGTTCCACCGAACATTAGTGTTCCGTTGAGTGTGTATACGAGTTCCATGACGAACGTCTTACATTTAAATTTAAATTTGGAGAATAAGCTGATACTTATATAACTTACTTTATAGGCAACCAAATAATTCATTCAGTGACAGGTGAATGTTATAATTGAATCTTGTTGCATTTAAAGGGTAAACAGATTGAATAAAGTCTTCTTTCGCTTCTAACCGAGTAAACAATTGTATTCGCGACGTTTACCTGTCATCGACTTCTAGCAAAAGACAGATTGTCAGAGATTGTTTCTTGTGATTGACGAATTTATAATTCCTTTTACAAAAAATTCGCTTCCAACGAGCCCCAAAACAATAATTTTCAGTTCATGTTTTCCTGAAACATGAACTTTATTTCGGACCCCAAGTTGATTGAAAGGTCAGTTACATCCATCTAAACGCTTTTTGTGTGAAGTGGTTGTGGACAAAAATCCTAAAACTGATGAGTTTTCTATCTTTACTAACTTTGATAAATTTTCCCGTTATCTTGAACCATAAACAATTGCTCTAGTTTCCCATAATCGCTTCCGATTTCGGCGAGCCTCGACCATATTCATAGAAGGCAGGACCTTTCCTGCAACACTTCTGCGCGGTTGACCGCTAAGCGGCATTAATACATAATGGATCATAAAGCACAAATGTGGTGCATGAAGTAATACAGTTGTTCTCATTATCATATGTGAAACTGCATGTAATCTGTACGATGGCGTAATTAACAGAATATGGCGTGGGCGGAGAGAAAATCTATCCATCATATTTATCTTTTTTTCAACAGCCACTAAGGCACTAATGACAATGAAAAATTGTGAATATTATACAATTAATTCTCTCTTAATCTGACGAGCTGAAATGCAGGCCTTGGCACCATCAATAAATTTAGTTCCATTTTATCACAAATGTATCCATTGTAAGCTGATTTCTGTGATGTATCATTTCACTTTTATATATATTTGGCTGCCTTAACATGAGTCGATTAGTATTCTCTCCATTTGAAGGAAAATTATTTTATTCACCAAGCTACAAATAATGATCAGAAACTAATTGTTTTCGTGGCCAAATTGATGTCAGGATTTTGTACCAATTTTTTAGTTTCCAGGCTGCGTTTTGTTCTGGCGTACTCGCCCGACGTTTCACTCGATATCTCGGAGCTATCGACTACTGACAATGATCAGAAACTATGTTATATTATCTTACATTTAATACAGAAACTCACAACTGTATAGTTAAAAAGCGGAGCATAACCACTTCATTGTACAACATAACTAACAATACAATATAATAATTGTAATTATTTAAGAAGGAGATCCAAATACAGACAAAATAAGTAATAATATTAACACGCGAAGAAGAGAAAAGGATCTCGGAAACGTTGTGTGGTATTTATATTATCACTTATTTCTTATTTTAATTTTAAATCCGACGTAATTTTTTTCATTTCAGTATTAAGATACGTTCTGTATGGTGGAAGATATAAAAATCACTTAGAATTATAAAGAGTGCAATATAATATTTAAAAAGTTCCCATAAATTTCACATTGTTAAATATGTTCCTTAAATATCTGTAAAATAAGAGAGAATTATTATTCACTGACTGAATAAATTAACTATTTATGTAACTAATTATCACACATTCGTAAATGTGGGACTACACAAAACAAACGATAGTACAGAATGACTCGTAATACAACACACAATGAGAACACACGCATAAAAAAGACGGTAAAATTACTTCTCGGAGAAATCTAACCTTCCATAAAATGTATGCCGTGTATGATAACAAATGAAAGAGCAGAAAAGATGCTAAAAACGACCTTGAAAAACCTTGAAAAAGAGAAACATAAACTAAGTAAATTTGAATTTAAAAATATCGGGCGGAATAATCATAAAATTATTGGAATACATTAATATCTTAAAATGCTGAATATTAAATATACAAATACTGTGAAAATTAAGCATTACAGAGAAATTCTCAAAGAGTTTTGTGATGTTTAATTTCAATTTCTTTCGCTCTTATTTTTTATATTTGATAAATTGATAATTTTTGTTTATTTTCAAAATATAAACGCTAATAAATATAGTATATTTTTTTATAAAGATATATTTTACAACCCTTATGGATAATTTCAGCTATTGAAGAACTATAGAGGATCATGTAATGGGATTAATAAGAATTAAATACTCTTTCGCTGATTCACAAAACTCTTGATTTTATTATTCTATTTTTCTTCAAAAGGAATGGAATTAAAAAAATTAACCCTGTATAGTGAATACTTCTCTGGCAGAAAGCAAGGCGACGATGAGTGTTCGATAATCAGTTCTAGAAAGTATTATAATGACACGTTTTGGGAACATGAATATTTCAGTACTGATATATATATAGCCCCAATTTGCTATGCTATAACATCAGTGAAAATACGTTCCAAATTGTTTATGGTAGCATGATGCATTAATAACAAACCGAACCGTTTCTCATCTGGCTAGTCATTAATAAATATGAATTTACGGTTACAATATATGAAGTAAATTATTTATTAAATACATATTTTTATTAAAATATCAAGTTAACATATTACATGTCATTTTATTCGAACAGATTTCTGTAATTAGGAAAGTACGACCCTAACGTTTAAAAGGAAAATAGTATTCTAGCAATAGTTAATTAGGACAGTAATTGTTTGGACATAAAATTTGAATTGTTTGATAAATCCATTATAGCGGTGTGATCGAACAACGCATCTATGGAGAAGCGAGCTCGGCTGCTTCGTAAAAAAGTCAAAATGGCGTTTGCGCGCACGAAAGTCTCAGTCAGTTTACGTCTACAGCCAGCCAGGAAAGGAGGCACATTATAACAAATTTTCCACCGAGATACCTTGAAGTCTATTTGAAATCAATAAAAATAACAGTATAAGTCTACAAATAATCTGCAAATCATCAGTTCCAGTAATAAGACAAATTCGAACAATTTTACACTGAGGGGAAGACGACATCCGATAGTTGACCAAGGAGAGGGTCATCCAAGGCTCCGGAAATTTGTCTGTGTTGTATTCGCCGGTGAGCGTGTAAATTCTGTGAGAACTAGAATCTGTGTAAATAACGATTTGCATTTATCGTGTTGTGTAGGGGAAACAAAGAATTCTGGAACCGATCTCAAATTTTGTTTGTAATTATCTTTTATTCTTTGAAAGCCACAAAACAAAATAAATATTTTTGTTTGTTAATTGATCATAAGCTTTTCATTTATATTAACACATTTAATTATTACATTAAATAGCTACCACAACGTGAACAAATAAATTAGTAATTGATTGTTATTTACAGTATATTAAACTCTATGTCAGCGAAAATTCTCCGTATTAGAACAACTTCAGAAATACGTCAATTGATTCTTATTTAAACATCTTATGAAAGAATAAAATTATGGGATTATCGTATGTCAGATAAGTATTTGTCCAATATCTTTCGGTCCACAAGTAGCTTCAGGAAATCGTAAGCTGCGTTCGTTTTCCTCGTAGCTGCAACTGTTTCTCCGAAATGGCTATGGGAGGAAAGCTTTTGTTCCCGCTTCTCTGGATTCTGTCATCTTACAGTACTCCAAAATATTGTACAGAATTATATGTGTAGTGGAGAAGTCAATAAGCTCCTAGAAAAAAACCTGAAAATATAATAAGAAGTTTTACGATAATTTACGACACACGCGTTCTTCAACCGTAAGATTGTATTGGTCAAGCCTCGCTGGGAAATCCCCAATCTGCCGATCGGCATCGCCAACGTTGCATAAGTAAACATTTTTCGCCAGTATATACCGTGTTAAACACTTTGCTTCTGCTTTTAAGTCTACTTTTCGTCAGAGAAATTATAAAGTAGGTACTAAATCGTACTACACCATCAAGTAGAACTATAATTTACACTTTAATCTATCCTATGATTAGGCGATTAGGATGAAAACGTAGAAGTAATATTGTTTTTTTAATCTTTTGTTGTTCCCGCGTGTAAACATAAAATATTACCTCGTTCTCATTAATTATGTTTTGTCCCAAAAAATGAGAATTTCTTTCATCAGGAGAAAAAATTGTATGATGATCAAGGAGAATGTCATTAATAATTAAGTTGTAAAGATGTAAACAGGGTAACAGAAGGTGTCACTCAGAACCTTAATGGTTCATGCGACTGTAAATAAAGAATAATAAAAAAAACATAACTGAAAGTGAATCTATTTTGATTTAAGTATTTTATGAATAAGCTGTTCACCAGATCAATGTCATTAATAGATCTCAATAACCATTACAGTAAATTTTCTTGTTTGTTTAAACTACGTAAAATCAACGAAAATAAATGACCTAATCTGCATGTGATTTTGTGACACTTCAAAAGTATAGAAGTAAGGCACATGATTGAAGAAACGATCAGCTCGAAATGCAGTAATTTTATCCAAATAACTATAATTTCCTTTGACGCATTTAAAAACGGGTAAATAAGTATACGTTAATTGTCAGGGCAATACAAAATAGTGAATCTAAAATTTATCTACCAATAAGGTAGTTTTAATTGTAATTTTACATCGTCCCTTATTCCTGGAGAAGGGTAGTTTCTTTTAATCTGGGTGGAACGCGAAACATATTATTCAGTCAATTGTGTACTATTAAGAGATTTCTGCATCTTATTTGTAATTAAACTCTCACAGTAATCAGGTTGAGAAACGATAGGTTAATCTGAAGGTATCTTTGTCAAATAAAGATTTGGATGGCTTATACAGCGCGCGCGGTCTCCGGTATGGCGATGGGCGCCGCGACGGTAGTGGTGCCACTGTACAACGAGGAGGTGAGCGATGTGGAAATTCGTGGACGTCTGGGAGCGGCACAGAACCTACTCATAGACGTGGGTATTCTCGGAGCATACCTGTTAGGCGCCGTTGGTTGTTCCCTGGATGTGCAGACGCTGGCCCCATGCGTCGTACCACTGGTGCAGGTCGTGGCATTACCCTTCGTGCCAGAGTCTCCATCTTACCTGAAAACTAGGGGAAACAAGGAGAGTGCCACGTCTGCCAGGCTCTGGTTGCGTCTGAGGACAGAGGAGACACGGGGAAGTGTGCGAAAACAGGTGCCTAGTTTTAAACGCAGGTGAGGAAACCAATCACTTATTCTCTTGCTTATTATGGTAATAAAAAAGCGGCAATTTTTGGCCCAAATCTCTCTTAATATCCCCCTGTGTGCCTTTTGACCACTCTGTAAATATAATTTCAGTATGATTAAATTTAGTCTACCACCAAGTCACAGAAAACAGTATCTACTGGTTATTGAAAACTCCAATGTTGAGAATGCGTCATTTTTTACACATTGTTCATAGTCGCGTCAACATATTAGTCATTGGAGGCTTTCCATAACTGCTACATGAAATAAGAACATTTGATTAATATTATAAATACATATTATTCTTAACCTAAGATTCATCATCTAATTAGATCTTGAATCCTAGATTTCTTACTAAACTTTACAAGGTAACTTATTGCCGCTGCTTAGGTACATGTCTCCCTACTTGAGTATTTCTCAATTACGGCTCGATCCTGTCGTGCTTTGGGCCGTCGTAGAGGACACGCTGGATCGTCCGGGCAACATTGCCTAAGTTACATGTAGGTTGCGATGATCTATAAAACAGATAGGAGTTCGTGAGATTAGAGTGAAGGGTTCTTTCCTAGCAACAACCACTTTCTTTCTCTGTGACAGATTTCCAGCGTGGGTTATTTCTTTGAAGTTATCAACTGCCTTATAAAATATTCCTCCATTCCTGCCTTTTCTACACTTGTTCCATTTTTCCTCCATAATTCTGTCGCAGGCTTGTTACCCGTCCTTTTTAATGCATGTTGGACTGTTTTTTTTTATTCTGCTGTAGGTATGCTTCCATCTTAGCACTGTTGTTAGCCCTTTCGTTCCCCTCTATTCCTCTGTGAGCCGGTATCTATTCTATTGATGTCTTATAGGCTTTTCTAGGGGAACAGGCTACATGAGGGTAATCCACATGGTGGCAACTCTACTTAAATAGCATAGGAAGGGATTTGAAAGGGGGGATACGGAAGGTAGCCAAGGGTTAACTAGGGCCCCCGGGCTATAGTTTAAGGATCCTACCCGGAATTCGCCTAAAAGTAATGCAGGACAAACCCTAGAAAACCTGCATCAGGCTAGGCCGGGCATTAGTAATGGTGTTTATCGACAATTATTAACATATTCCAATGTTATATATTAATGTCATGCTACGTTTGTATTTTTTTATCAGAAAATTGTGCTCCTAGTGCAATTTTTGTTTCTTGATAGTTGTTTTTACCACTAAACGAGAGATCAAACAAAGGAAATTATAACCCGACCACTGTGCAAATACGGAAGAGCATCCAGCAACCCTGAAGTCATTGGACTGCTACTCTTTATTGTGCTAGCTGATGGTCCAATGTTTTTCGTTCTAGATTTTCGTTGAAAAAACACAAAACATATATTGGTAACGTTATATTGAAATTTTTCAATTTTTTTTTAAATATATAATTTTACATTTCAAGATGGAAGAATGATGAAAAATAAATTTTATACCAATTTTGTTATTTTAAATATTGTTTGTTCTTTACACCATTTATGACAAAAAATCTGTTACCATAGAATTAATGCACACCATCGGAAGAGTGCAAAAAAAGGTACTGAAATGTCGTTGCGTTGAATAAAATATTTTAAAATGTTCGTTATTTTTTTTAAATGTATCTTAGTAATAAAAAACAGACGCAAAGTAAAATATTCTTCTTCAGATTATTTAATTAATGTCCCGATAAGATTAAATTATTGCTTAGGTCTTCTATGCTCTTATGTAATAAAATCAACAAAAATTTAATTTGAAGGGAACGAAATTATTTATTGCTACATGCAACAGCGATGGAATTTTCTTTACTATTTCATACGTTTCCAGCATTCAAGAGAAAAACACGACAAAAATTTCAAATTAATGAGTAGTTTAGGTGATGAACTTTATTTAATTTTTATGATAATTTACGATAATTAATCAAGATATTACGATTGTCAGACGACCAAGGGAAATAGAAAAAAATTAATAATTTTGCATTATTTTAATGATGTTTTAAACCAAACAGTGTTGAAAACTATTTATTTGCGTTCTCGGTGATAATGCAAGTCGTTTTGCAACTAGGAAACGTTACTCCGAAGGACTTAAGCGATTGCACTCAGTCGTAAAACAACGACACGTGCAGAAAATGTGGCCACGTTCCAGCATAAATAAAGGAAGCAAAATACATGTTTCTTTCTTTTTTACGAAACATTATTATGAACTGATCGTTATCATAACTTTTCTTTTTTTATGTTTGTATACGTTTAGATGTCTATTATTTATTAATATATTTTTAATAAACACATCTGGATCTAACTAGTACTTAAGACTGAAAATTGTTAAAATTGGTGGTAATATCATTATTAATCAATTAGGAAAAAAGAATCTTCCAGCTTGGGGAACCAATGAACAAAAACATTTTCCCCATACCAGACAGCCTTAAATATGGGAACACCAAATAAAGACTCGGAATTTCGCCTGAATACGATGACGCTGATAGTGATGGAAACGATTTTGCGCTTGCGACGATTTTAGTTCATACATACACCGAAATTTCCATCTATGTTGTTTATATACGTTTGAGATGATAACGATTATTTATATTTACAACTATATAACCTATAAAATGTTTTAATTTTTATTTCATCACGATACCAAAATGTTTTAATTGAGGTTTTACGATGTTATAGAGAATATTTCCGCTATATATGTCTATATATTGTAATACCAATTAAATAGGCCATTAATTGTTTTAATATAATTGGATTGTTAGCGGCAAGAGTTTTGAAAGTAACAATCACGACTCTTTGTCGGAAATGCGCGCGAGTAGGAAGTTAGTCTGCGGCGATAAGCGATACAGATCAGTCCACAGGGAACTGAAAACTGGAGAATGTGGATGCTGATCTAAAAGTAAGAATAGCGTGGTCCAAGAAATCCAACTGCAAGATCTATTACTTTACATAAAACGCGAGTAAACTGTTTTGACAGAGAGACTCAAATACTAATCGCATGGTTGAAAGCAAAAGGTTTTGCTTCACTCAGACAACTAAATTTGACATAGAGGCATCAAGGAGACCTATGTCCGAGGGCTGACTGAGGGGCGGCTGATCCAAAGTTCCAGGTGGCAGAGAACGAGAACATCGACCGTGTATATTAAAAATTTAATTTGTAGAATTAGGCCTTTTTAGTGAGTGTTGTCCTCAAACTCCGAGAATCAAATCTGGTACCAGAAAGGCATTCGTGAGTACAAAACAATTATTTAATATCTGTAAACGAGTATTAAAGGTAGAAGTCCGATTTCGTTCGTTTTTCTTTTAATTTAGTTTATTTCATTTCGTTTATTTTCATATTGTATTAAGTTAGCTTTAATGAGTTTGAATTGTTAATGTTAGTTTATTTAATTGGATTGCTCTTACTATCAAACCTAGTAATGACCCTGATAAAGAGAATTTCGACGTATTTGATTGTAAAATATAAAGTTGTATTTTTCCTAGAACGCTACGAATTGCAAAAATGAAATAAAATATTTGTTTGTTAACTTGATGAAATTCGGCGTATAAAGTAGGGATTACAATTTGTACTTTTAAAGAATAAATTTTTAAATCTTAATAATTTTGTTTATTAATTCTTTTAATTAAGACCATCTTTTAATTTTTACAATATATATATATTGTAATATACAATATTTAGCTTTAATTAAATAAATGTTATTTAACTTTTACAAACAATAGATTTATTTTCAATGTTTGAAACAGTTAAATTACAAATAGAATTTATCTCAGGGTCATTACTGGGTTTGATAATGGCAATCATTTATTTAGAAATCTTATCAACACAAATTTTAATAAAAAGATTTACTCGCCAATTAAAAAAGACGAAAATTTACTTGTCGACGAAATTATACTAAAAATATGGATTCTACTTAACAAATTTTATCAAAGGAAGAGAACGAAATCTGGCGATTATCTTTTAATCCGGTTTACATAATTAATTGTTTTATATTGGTACTCACGGCAGCATTCCAGGATACTTTTGACTTACGAAGCACTATGACGGGTTTTTGCACAGCTTCTACTAAAACTCACTGATTCTAAAATTAATATTTTTAGATCAAAATCAGGAAGCAGGAACCTCCTCTTCGCTTCTACATCACTCGGTTGACTCCTACTACTTCTCTGCCCTGCTATGTTCACCAAAAACTGTCTGTGCTTAGCAGGTTTTATAGTTCTGCGTGTGTGAATGTTTTATCTATGCTTTCTTGCAAGCTCGTTTCGATTCTCGCTCTCGCCTTTCGCTTTCGTTCTCGTCTCTCGGTACGTGTTTTAATCTCAAAGTTCCAAAAGTTCTTTCACGACCACCCGGTCACTGAGGATTCGAAATACGGACTGAACTCTACCGTATCTTAATGTGAACTCCACTCTACCGTAACGTGATCTGCACTCTCTCATACCATAACGTGAACTCTCTCCTCAATATTTTAATGCGAACTGTACTTGACCAAACCTTCCATCCAACTGAACAACCGTCTCGCAATTTTGAGCGCGCATACCTCTTCCGACAAAGGAAACAATACCTGGCTAAACAATATATTGTTCTCGGAGTTAATCGCCTAGAAGATGACGACAGGGTTTTTAGTCGTCGAAACGTTGCGTTCTACAATTATGCAAAACCCGGTTGAACTCCGAGAACAATATATTGAACAACTACACCGGGAAAGGCTTCAATCTTTGATAATACCTGGCTACATTGTTGCTGTGTTCTGTACCGCCGTAAGAATATACTTCTCAAACAATTTATATTTCCAAATTTCTCAATTAATGTCTCAATTAATTGGCATTACAATATATATATTGTAGTAATTAGTAATTAATCCATTGTTATAATTGCAAAGTAAAGAACTCATTATTAGACTATATAAAGCAGACACCGCGACAAAGCGGGCGGCGAGTCAATAGAACCATTGTTGAGATATACGCAGGCAAAATTCTACGAGACGAACAGACACAGTCAGCGAGGAGGAGCGAAACGAAAAGGTTGCAAGTTAAAATTGAACAAAAAGTTTTTCAGTCTGTAATTCATCGAATAAGGTTACAGGAAAGTTTCTCAATAAGTAAAGCCACAAACAGTAACCTAATAATTTCCTGCCGCAGTAAAAAACTCAATAAGTAAAGAGACCGTCACCGATGTCATCGAGAGGAAGTTGTTAATGATCTGACTGACCATTAAATCGGAAGGAGTAGCCGTTTCCAGCTGCGAGATCATCAAGTTTCGACAAGTGTTTTGTAACCAATTTAAATTCAGTGATATCCCCAAAAACGTGTGCACAGAAAACCCCAAAATTGAGACCTGGTCGGCCGTAAGTAAAAGAACTCTAAATTTATTTGTAAACCATTTCATTAAGATACGTCAGATCGTTCTTCAATTATTTTCTTTTCTTCAATTATTTCCTTTCTTTAATTGTTTTGTTAGATAATTTTAATTCAATTCACCCATTTATCAAACCCAGTAAAGACCCTGAGATTGTAAATATTATTGTGTAATTTTATATTGTATTTAAATTCATTAATAAAATTTGTTTAATTGTTCACCTTTAATAATCTTTTTATTTAGACGCCCTTTATAATCTGTTTATTACAATATATATATATATATATATATATATATATACCGAACTTTTGACAGAAATATTTAAAGTTTTCTTAGAAATCAGTGACAGGAATGAGTTTTTATATTAAAATAAGACTAGTAATAAACACATAAACATTAGATTGAACACAATCCAATATCCTACTGCCACTCGTCCCAAAGCACCTCAATCCAGATTGTTTCTCGTACACCTTTATTACAAATTTATACATCACAAATTCGTCCAAATTTTTAAATAATATAGAATATCCATTATTTACAGATCTAATAATACTCCTTCATACTTGATTAAAAACCACAAGCACCTACTTGACACCTCCAGCAAACATTGTGTAGTTTACAAAATCTCTTGCTCTAATTGTAATTCCTGCTACATAGGACAAACAAAACGTTCCCTTAATATCCGTATCAATGAACATGCGTCTAATATCAAACTTTCTAACGATAAACAATTTGTAGTCTCCAAACATATAATTTATTCGAAACATACATTTGATTGGCAAATGCTAAGATTTCAGACATTGACACAAGGCAAAATTCCAGACTCATATCAGAGATGCTTCACATTAAATCAAACATCACAGCAATTAATATACAAACAGACACTATAAAACTCAACAATTGCTACGATCCCTTATTGTTACGCTAACCCTTCGGCTGTCCCATTGTCGTTCCGTTTTCGTCATTTTTGACTTGCACCTGAAGGATGGGGCAAGGATCCCAGAAACGTTGTGTGGTATTTATATTATCATGTATTTTGTCCGTATTAACTATAATTGATATTATTAATAAAATTAGAGTACCTTACAACACAGTTTTTCAATGGATAAATATGATGTAACAACTGAACATCACATACGTAACAAACAAATGGGTCTGACGACTTCAGGTTCATGTTAGATCATGATCATGATCATTATTTGTGTGTAATTTCATTTTGTTTTCAGATGCCGTGTTCTGCTTATAATACTGGGTCTGATGGTCTTCCGCCAGCTTCTGGGCGTGAACGCGGTTATCTATTACACGGTGGACATATTCGAAGCCGCCGGAAGCTCCATGGCGCCGTCCGTCGCGACGCTGGTTGTGGGTGTGGTGCAAGTGTTGGCAACCGTAGTATCGGCGCTGATCATTGAGGTGGCTGGTCGCAGAGTGCTGCTGATCGCTTCGGCCTCAGGGTGCGCCCTCAGCCATCTGGCCTTTGCCGGGTACGCAGCCGCGGAGGAGTCGTGGAGGAACAGTCTGGCGTGGCTTCCCGTCCTCAGTCTGAATGTCTTCATTGCAGCCTTCTCAATCGGCTTCGGACCCATCACTTGGTTCGTCACCGCCGAAATCGCGCCCGAAGCGGACAAAGGATGGATCTCCGGACTCGCCGTCAGCGTCAACTGGACCCTTATGTTTCTCGTCAATAAGGTACGTATTATTCGTTAAGTTCGATTATATATTTTACTGAGAACAAGAAATATATTAAGAAATACTTTACGCAATCGACTTGCTATTCGTAATTGCAGCTCGAAAAAGTTTCTAAAATTAGGCTAAGGCTAAAACACAGGAATGTGTACATCAACAAAATCAAAGAGGATTATAATTTATTCAGACTTGGATGTCCAGGTTTACCTGCCTCTTTAAAATTTTTTCGTGAACTAGGAGAGAGTGCTATATGAATAATTAATTGATTTCATTTTTAAACTAATAAATTTTTGAACAAACACACACAAGATCACAAATATATTACACATATGTTAATCTAACTTTCAAAAATAAATCACATGTCTACGAAAATACGAATACTCATTAGAAAAAATTGGAATAAGTAAATCAACATAATCCAAAAATATTATAAACTATGAAATTAAGATGTAATTTATTTGATTCATAGGCGAAGGTATGATATTTTAATCAGTAATTAAGGCGTGTGGTCAATAGTAAGAATTAAGCCTTCAGTCAGGAATTAAACATCTGGCGACAACATATTTTTGTGTGTTATAGAACCTGTCCGCCGGGAAATTTGAGTCGGAGCCTTGTTTCGGCACATAGCGTAATTTCTGAATCGTGCTGCAGCACACCCACGGTTACATCGTCGACATGCGAAACGCCAAAGTCATATTGTCCAGGGTTTCTCATTAGCCACCTTGCATAAAAGAAGAGCCAATGATAATGAAACACATACGAGTCGTGACTTGGCACAATGGTTAACTTATATTAGCAATGTCTGAAACAGAAAATTAAACGAATATAAATATTTTTATATTGACAATAATGTACGTTTTTAATTTTCGTTAAGTTTTATTAGTTCATTTACAGAACTCTTCCTGGTACCAAAATTTAACGTTAATGGTCATTGAAAATATCGATTATATAACACTTCCCACAATTGACAGTAAATTATAACGTGAAAAATTAATGGTAAATTCATTCTACACGTCGGACTTAAAAAACGACTAGTAAATAAGACAATTAACAATTATTTTTATTTCATATTTGATAACATAAAGACAATCATGTCAATAATATTAATATACTTCTTATCAATTTAACCTATTACATTTTATTTACGAATAAATCAAAATTATATAAATTAAAATTAAGTTCGATCGTAACAATTTTCCAATTAAAAAGCCTAAGAATAAATTGTGTTTAACGTAACTTATCAATTAAAAAGCCTGAGAATAAATTGTGTTTTAAAAAATTATAATAAAAATTTGTTAATTATTTAATAATGATTAAATTCGGGTTATTTATAAAACGTTCAATAATTTAAATTTGGTGAAAAATATTTAATTAAAAATTATCATTTCAGATAAAAAAATGTTATTTACAAAATTAATTGTTTATATTGAAATTATTGTTATATTGGCCAAGCGAAACGCTTTTTAAACACTTTTATCAATGAACCTAAATAATTTAAATTAAATGTCCAAAATGATTCATATGTGTCCAAACAAATATACTTTAAAAACCACAAATTCAATTGACATAATGGAAATATTTTAGATAGAAGATGAAAATATTATTCCAGATTAATGAACGAAATGTTGCATATTAGATATATTAATTCAACCATTAACGTAAAAATGATACTAATAATTTCAATAGAGTTTATAATTCCTTGTTATTTTAATCCATTTATTGTATTATAAAAATTATATAATTTTAATTCAACAATGCTATTGACAGCTGTGTAGTATATATCAAGTATTACTTACTGAAGTTCTACGAATATTTGCAGTTAAAATATTATTAATTCTCCTATATTGAAAATGAGTTGATCAATATAAAAATTAAAATTTGTAAAACTTTGAACTCAGAGTGTTTCAGGATTGTCAATGAAATTATCACTAATAATAGAGACACTAAAATAACAAAAAGAATTTATTATAATGACTTTGAAGTTTTATATGAACGACGCATATGACGTTTCTTAAAATTATTTTTTAAAGATTAGACTCTGTAATATTTTCTATGTAAGGATACTATATTTTTCCACAATTATTTGAATTTATGTTACTCAGTTAGCTTTTCGTAAAGTCTCTGGTTTCTGTTTACAGGTTTTTGTAAGCTGTGTTGGAATTCTAGGTCAAGCTGGCACATTCTCTATCCTTGCCATGAACAGTGCCTTGGCAACTATTTTCGTATATTTGTTTGTTCCTGAAAGTGGGTGTAAGACACGTGAAGTTATACAGACAGAACTAGAAAACTCAAGCTATTTAATCCGCGGAAGTTGCTGTACGACTACCTCTAGTCTTGCAGGTTGTGACGCAGCAGCCCAAAGCTTACAGAGGGGTCAAGGAAATTGTGATAATACTTAATCGGATATTAAAAAATTGACAATGTATTGTAAAAATGTTGAACCGTCTTTATAACATCGAGGACAAAGATGATATTAATCTGAACTCTTTTAATAAAGCATTTAAATTTTACCGTTGAGAGATATTAATAATAATAAAGAACGAAGAAAAAGAGAACATGATTAACAACGTCTAACTATATACGTAAAAAGAATCTATCTTTGTTTCTTTGTTCCATATAAGTTCCCATACCAATCATCCGATTGCGGTGAAAGTTATTATAATTATGTTTAATTATTACAATATCACTTATTTGAAACTAGCTGGTTGCCCGTCATTCAAACACGAATGAAAACAGTGCGTGCTTATTAACGTTCAAATTAGTTTTCGGCGAAAATAACTGTGCACGATGTATAGTACTGATAAGATAGAGCTTGATCCTATAGTTTCCCTTCAAAACGTTACATTATAACGCATCGGTACCACGTCAGGTATTCTTAATTTAATACTTTTTTTGTAAATTCTTGTTAAAAATATTTTATTGCCTAATCATGACAAAAACGATTTTATTTACGTACTGATAAAATACCATAAAAAGAAAAACATATTCTGTCATTGGTTAGAACATTGTAGGAGAGATACGAATGGGCTACCTTTGGGGATGCCTTTTTCTCTCTCCGTTTTTGAACTGAGGTACCTCGGCCTGTTGTGATGTACCGGGGTCACAGACCTTGGGAATATAGAAAGAGTTCTTCGCTCTTCCCATTGGAACAGTCGGCAAGCTGCCTCCTAAAATGGTCGAGGCATGAAGAAGGGAATGCTGCGTCCTCACAGAAAACTCTTTCCCCGCTATCGGAAGGGCGTGGAACAAGTACCCAATGCCCGACTTACCTAATGCAGGTTTTCTACGGTTTTTCCTGCATTACTTTAGGCGAATGCCGGGTAGGATCCTTAAACTATAGCCCGGGGACCCTAGTTAACCGTTGGTTACCTTCCTCTACCCTTCCGCATCCCCCCTTTCAAATCCCTTCCTATGCTATTAAAGGGGAGTTGCCACCATGTGGATTACCCTCATGTCGCCTGTTACCCTAAAAAAAATAAAATTAAAATTAAAATAAACATAAAAATAAAAAGTAATTACACGTTTTAGTCTTGTCAAACGGCGGATTACTATTTAAGGAGGCCTCGAAGTTATTTATTGCAAGTCAGAAAAAAACATACAAATGTTTTTTTCTGTAATTCAAAAGTAATTGTCAGTTAGAAACAAATTTTGGAACGTCCATCATTTAGTCTCTAGGTGGCGGATGGCAGTTTGTTATTGACTGCATCCTCTAAAATAACGATATAAAGTTTCATCGAATCGGCCCGGCAATTAGCATATGAAAGAAAACAAAGTCAGAGTAACAGATATTAATAGAGATGATATCAGTTTCAGAACTGCTGATTCATGAAACGATAATTTTCATAGATTCTAAACCACAGAGATAAAAGTTCTATTTCATGAATAATAACTCAACATTCAGATGAGATCGACTGCAAGTAATTTGCATTACATTTATCGTTGGCGGCGTTTCGGCGACAATGTGCGAGGGAAACGCTAGGAATTATTGTGCAGCAGTCTGGAAAAAGAGTGAGGCAGTACGTGTCTGGGTTCCGGAAAGACTAGACCTTGTCCAGTCTCAGACATCTCATTCTTTTTAAGAATAAGTAGACTGTATATAGGAGGGTAATAAAAAATTCATTTATAAAAAAACACCACCACCTGTAGACGTAAATATGGTCTCATTGTCCGTTTATTAAAGTTGATTGTTGGTTTTGTTTAAAATTACCCGACACCTATCAACCTGTGAATATGGTTGAGAATCATTGGAGGAATTATAAATCATCGAGCTACGTTGGGAAAAATGAAGTTTGAAGGAGTTACAAAATATGTTCAGTTATTCAAAATTCCATATACTTCTACAAGCCCGTTTCTTATAAATTCATAAATTTTCTGGAAAGATGGATTAGCTATCAACGTTTAACGTTGTCTTAAAGGTACGCTTCAATGATTAGTAAATAATTGAATTTACAAATACCGATCATTTTGAGCCTATGGTTTTGTAACTATCAAACATTTAATCATTTGTTAACGATCAAACATTTTTGTGCATGTTCATGATTATTAATTAGTTCGTTGGTGTAAAATACCATTCTCATAATTTCCTTCTAAAAAATAATTAATTTTTAAGTAATTAATAAATAATACTTTTTTCTGGATTCCGCTCCAAAAGCTACTCCAGCGCTGAAGATCAGCGCTGGACCACAATTCAACATGCTTGATTACGCCAATTAGCTAGAATGTTTTGCGGCCTTTTGCCTTACATTGTGACTCGGGATGAAGTCACTACTCAAGGAGATTAACAGAACGACTTCTATCCGTGAAGCTGACAGCAGCATTTCTATTACGACGTCGGTAAGCTCTTATTTCAACCGCATGAGTACATTTAACGATCCTCAACTAAAATATTACGCTGTGTGTGTTATTTCACAAATCAATTAACATATAAATACGTGATTAACCTTCAAAAATAAATAAAGTACAGAATTTTGACTGTTAATCTTCATTTAATTTGCATGCATTTTGAAAATTGTTTTTAAATTTTAGATTTTACGTTTTATTAAAGGAAAAACCTCGAGCCACTCACAAATTGGCATTTTTATTCTAAATTAATACAGTGCATAGATAGTGTTTTTAATCAACCGTATTTTAAAGAGGGGATGAACTGATATAGCAATGTTTCTCAGTAAACTCTGTTCACCATGATGATGATACGGAGGAACAGCTCAGAGTGTGGTCATATATGTCAAAAATTGCCGATATAAATTAACTAACATCATCCCGTTGATAACCAGAGAGTAGATACCTAATTTCTGTCCTAAACTCTTTGAAAATTTAGAATTTCACACATAACCACTTGGCGTAAAATTTCTCTATATTACACTTATCGCATCTTCTTCTTTTCCTTAAGCTACGAAACCACCCTCGGCCCCAATCTATCATCAAACAAACTAACCCATAAATTATTATATATGGTCTTCAGCGCAAGACTCGTGCCACTATGATAGTAAATTCCAGTTTATACTTGAACCAGACGAGGATTAATTCTAAATAATCTCAAAATGATTGTATCTTTCAATATCTCCAAAATAAATCGACTTATAATAATTCATTTATTGTTTCCAAAAAGTTCTTTATATCATGGTTTAGGTTAAACTGGAAGTAAAATATTATGAAAACTAAAACATTAAATACTAGTATTTGTGGCGTACAAAATAACGGAATACAATTCGATACATGAGTACAATCATTAAAACCATCTATGTATTACTTTTCTCGGAGTTGTTTTAAGTTCTTATGACTAGCCGTCTTCGAATAAAAAATTGTTTTAAAAATAATTCGTTTTTTAGGGGAATGCCAAACTATAATATAAATATAATATAATTTTAAAAAATCCATGCATCAGGTTTTTTTACAAATCACAGATATCGTGTAAATGTAAGAGAAACGTATTATTTAACTTATTAAGTATGTCTGTAGATATAAATATTAATAGTCATACATGTTATTAAAATAAAATTTAATGACAAATTACAATTTCGTCAAAATTGGAAAATACTTTTTGTCATTTTTAACGGTAGGATCATGTGGAAGTGATTATAACAATAGTTTTGAACATAAAATATATACTCAATCACAATTAAATGATTTATTCCGACACCCAAATCTTCCCATGGAATTGGTAAAGTTTTAGGTTCCAGGAACAAAAATTGTTATCTCCTGGTACATCATTTTCATGTTTGCGGGAAGAATACTGATGAACGTTTGAAGGATACATTCCCATACAAGGTCACAATAAGAAAAGCGCATAACGAAATGGAGAGAAAAGTAGGACACAATGTTACTAAACGTATTATTATATAGTATTTATTTAATCTACTAATGGGAATTTTTCCAATATCAAAAATTTTCGATTAAAAATAATTGGGAATGGTAGAGAAAATCTCGTAATCGTAGACGAAATTTATATAACTGTGGTGAATATTTACTATTTATTCATTAAAGTATTATTGTGGAACTATAAATTTAAAGAATATTTCTTGTATCTCTAAATTTAATTTTGTAACATAATATATAGAAAATTATCGTTTTAAAATAAGTAATACAATTTTTATAGAGAAACATAATTTATTGGTTTCTATTTAAGTGTTTCAGATCCAATGGCTCACCGGCAAGTTAGTGTGTTAATATCCATCGACGAAACTACAACCCCACACGTCCCGAAGAAGAAATGGCCGCAATACGTTGCTGTTTCCCTTGGTACAGTATACTCCCGTTTCTGATATTTTTAAAAATAAAGAAGAATTTATGTATGTTATGAATTAAAAAGGTAACATTAAATTAATTATTGTAATTACAGTAGCGTTACCTTGATCAAAACAATGAATACCACCTTTCCTTGTATTGGTCTTATTTTCAGTAATAAACCATGCTGATACAAATTTGTTCTTAATTTGATGTACTTCAGTGAATAATTCGGTACTAAAATTTTTAATTTAATTAAATTATTAGTAACACGTCCAGTAATTGTGCAATAACAAATTTATTAACCAAAATATTAGTTCGACTGAATTATATGTTTCAAAGATGTGTGCGATGATAAATTCTACATAAATATCTGAGAACAGAATCCGCACTCATCTTTGAGTTCTGCGTTCTCCTCATGGAAATATTGATTATTCACAGCCTGCTTGACCGTCGCATCCGGCAGTCTGGTTGAGAATTGGTCCATCAGTATGAGCTACCTCTTCACTCACGCTGGTATTTATGACGGAGCTTTGACTGAATTTTGGATATGGATATTTTTTTCGCCCTTTGTAACGGCTCTACTGGGCAGTGGCATTGGTAGCCTGCTGGCACGCAAAGCTGGAAGACGTCAAACCCTTCTTATGATGACTGTGCCCTTCTTATTGAGCCGAATTCAACTGTACTTTACAAGCGAATATGTGAGTATATCAAAATAAGTTTATTTTGAAGTTAATTAGGATACGAGATACACAACCTTTTGTGTTATGGGTGAAATGATGTATGAAGTCTACCACGTGAAAGTCCGAGAACCAATCAGAAGCAACCAAGTTACCTTTTAAACCATTTTTTTGTATTAATTCTATTATTAATAAGAAAAATAATCAAATAAAAATAATGTAATTATGATATATATATATATATATATATATATATATATATATATATATAAATATACCACACAACGTTTCTGGAAACCTTGTTCCTTTCTTCAGCTGCTAAGAGAACTACAAATACAAGAGCCAAGAGTACTTTTCAGTTTTGTCATCTGAACACCACGCACCATGTACATTTTCTGGGATCGATCCCCGGTCCGGTCAAAAATTTTCCATCAAGACCCTTTAATTTTGAGGTCTATTGGTTATAAACTTCACAACCTGTTACGTATGAACATCATATTTTTTTATTACCGTACCGATTGTAATGTAATAAAATACATTATGGAAAACCTGAGTCTCGCCGCAGCAGACACGTTGTCCTCCGCCGGTTTCTCTATGCGAACAATTAATTTAGAAATTTGATCAAATTACATAGATATACGGTAATATATCAGGTGTAAATCCAAATTAGTATTCATGCTAAAAAATAAACAGTCGTTTATATAAAAATATTTTAATACATACAAATTTTAATACATAAACCATTTGGTTTATTAATTATATATTGTAGTACCTATTAAACAGGATATTAATTGTTTTTAATATAATTTAATTGTTGGCGGTACGGGTGCTTAAAGACGACAATCGCAGTGGGTCTTTCTGTGTTATTAATGGCGACTGGAGACCGCGCGCTTAGAGAACTCAGTCTGCGGGGAGACGCGAAACGAAATAGTCTACGTCGAGTATGCGTCCAGAACTGGGACATGACAGTTCGGTCCACATAGAGAAATAAAAACAGAAAAAGTCTGCGGATCTAGAATTATGAATAGGGATATCTAGGAAGTCCAACGGTGAGATATAATAGTTTACATAAAACGCACGTAAACCGTTTGATGGAGAGACTCATAAAAATCGCAGTTTGGAAGCAGAAGTTTTGCTTCACAAACTGAACTAATTTTCGCATAGAGAGACTTTGAGGAGATCTACGTCCGGCAACTGACTGAGAGGGGGCTAATTCTGGTTCCTGGATAGCAGAGATCCAGAGCAACTACCGTGTGTTCAAAATCTAATGAGTAGAATCAGTGTATAATGGCATGTTTAGTGGGTGTTGACTTCAAGATACAAGAGTCCGAACTGGTACCAGAAGCGCTGTCGTGAGTACAAAACAATTATTAATGACTGTAAACGATAATTAAAGGGTATATTCATATATCGTTCGCGTTTTTCATTTCATTCGTTTTCTTTTACTTTTAAATTTAATATTATATTCCAATAACTTCAATGAGTTTGGATTGTTAATATTTTAGTTGAGTGTATTTGTTCTTCCTATCAAACCCAGTGGAGATCCTGAGATAAAGAGAAATTCGACGTCGTAGCTAGTAAAATATAAAGCCGTATTAATAAAATAAAATTTGAAATATTTGTTTGTTAAATTGATGTATTTCGGAGTGCAAAGCAGGGCTTATGTAATTATCAACAATAAATTTTTAAATACATATTAATTTTGTTAATTATTTCTATTAATTAAGACCATATTTTTAATAATTAGAATATATTGATCTCTATTTAAGATAAATTATAAATTAACAACAGCCTTTGGCGTCAGAAAAGGATGTTTAATAGAAATTACACTAATTTGTGTTAAATATATCCTGGCGTCAAAAGGCTGTAGTTTATTTATAAATGCTTTATATTTTGACATTATTCTTATGTTCATTTCGAACCAGAGAAACAAATTTGTGTGAGTTAATATCAGTGAACAGGAAACCAGTACAACCAAGCTCTGTGAGTTAATGTCTTTGCGAGAAATAGCGGAAGCTTGACGGGGCCAAGGAAATATCAGCCGGGAGAAACCAAATTAAGGGAAATACGTTTTCTCTCAGAAATACGTAAATATCAGCAGAAATTCAGAGGAATTGATTAGCCATCCAAATAAGAACTTGGCTGCATTGTGACGTCAAATAATTATTTGTCCCAGGAGTAAAGTTAAATAACTGTTCTGACAATGTGAAAACGTGATCGTTTTGCTGGAGGGGCGGAAAGATGAAGCAGTCACTGAGAACATTTAAGATTTAAGACAAGAATAAATATTAAATATATAAATTTATGAATTTATCATATAAGGCATATGAGTCTAGTTGATTTGTAACAAATTAGCACCAAAAACAAATAACTTAGTTAATAACTTCACTAAATTTAGAAAAGGGTCCAAGGCACACAATTCACTTAAATATAATATATATACACTTTATATTATATTTTTTTAGATATTTAGATAGGAACAAAATTTCGATACATATTCGTACATATTCAGATTTTTTCCAAAAACCTGTAAAAGGTCAAAAATTTATTTATTAGAGTAAAATTTATTTGCTTTTTCTAATATTATAATGTGATGTTATTAAATATTAATATGAAAATATTTTCTACAGAATAATATTAAGCGGTTTAGATGGGTGAGTACAGGGACGTGGTCAACCTCTGCCCCGTCGATGATCCCATTTCAGTAACCAATATCGTTTGGACATGAGCACATCGTGGCCTTGCGAGGGTGTTTTGATTTGTGGTCGCATCGCAGAAAATGTTTTCGTGACGCATAACACTAATGTTGAGAGAAACAGACGGAATAGGGGGAGGCCAGACGGAGCAGCCTACTCCAACAACCACCCTAGCATTCACCCTTCCAAAGCGTTTAATCTGTTCTGTCGTTACTATGTGTAATAAATAAAATTACGTATGGTATAAAATAAAAATTGTAATAAATTTTATAAATTCATACACAAAATCTACCAAATGAAACAAAACAATCTGGAACATTAATGTTAAGAAATTAATATTTGAAACAAAATAATTGCAGAGTTTGATGCAATAAATTAACTAATATAGTTTATTATAGAGAATATAATTAAACGTATACTATAAATAAAAGTTCTGGTCAGTTATACCACTGATTTCAAAAATATAATTAATTGGAGAAACGTATAATTTTGTTTTAACAAAAGGAACTTTGAAATTTTCAGATTTTTCCAATCTTTCTGGCAGAATTGTGTACTGGCCTTACCATGGGAATTGCTATAGTGGTATTACCATGGTACATCCTGGAGGTAACCGATGTGTCACTGCGAGGCCGTCTGTGCACTTTTCAGTCACTGAGCATTGAACTATCTAGCCTGATCGTGAATCTGATGGCCGGTGCAGAATTCTCCTTCACAACCATTTCTCTGCTACCCTGCGTGTTTCCTCTGGTGCAAATCTTAGCCCTGCCGTGTCTGCCGGAGTCACCCGTCTACCTTCACCAGAATGGCGACGAGTCCAAGTCTCACGCTGTGAGCAGATGGTTGCATCTGGAAAACGCAGAAACTGGAATTCTACCAAAGCATAGCACATATCCCAGGGCTCGGTAATGTAACTCTCAATACTCGTAAATTTATAAATAATAGTACTCTCGTATGTATTTGTAAACGTATGTCATGTGTCGGAAACTTTTATACATAGCCTATCGTAAAATATGTAATAGTTTTCATTACTAAATGTAATACCTATGTGACGGACTGCGTTGCCTAACATTGTGTCCAATAAAAGGCACGCGTGGCGGTTAAGGTTAGCAGGTTGAAAGGGAAGAATTGGAGAAATGGTGTGGTCTGAGGTGGTCAACTACTTCACCTTGATATTACATTTTAGTGGCGCCGACTACAGTCGTTTTTCTACCTTAATATATAGAATATTTTATTACATAAAATTGAACAAATTCTGTACTATAATCAATACATACATACATACATACATACATATATATATTCTGATTATTATATTCAGTAAAATTATTAATAAAAAACAGCAAATTTTTATTTGAAATTTCTTAACAATGGTGAGGTATCTTTATTATTTATATTATTCGGGTATTCCATTGTATTGGAGTAGATAAATGAGAAAGAAAAATCTGAGAAAGGCAAAGAAAAAAGGAAAGAAAAACAAAGAAATGAAGACGCAGGTCAAAGAGATGACGAGAAAGATCGTCTATATCATAAAAAGATGTAGAGATATACTCCAAGCGAAGAAAACAAGAAAAACAGAAGGAGAGAAGAAGGTACAAGAAACAAGTTAGGTTAAAGAGATGACGTGAAAAAATCGTCTGGAAATTCAGAGAAAGATGTCGAAACTCCAACGTTTCAAGCAGTACAGAAAAAACTCTATTCCTTATGATATATATCTACTCCAAGACAATGTGATACCAGAATAATCTAATTAATAAAGTCAATTTGAACTTACAAAAAGTATATTTATTTATAAAAAAATTAAACTACGTTTCGTCGCTAACTTTGAGACCTTTTCAGGTTTAATTTAAACACTAAAAGCCCAAACAAAAGAATTAAAATGCTTAAAATACAATATTTATGAAACATTTGGCAGAAAACAACAAATAAAAATGTAGGTGGACTTATAAATTTTGTTACTCAGGTCATTCTCCCTTGACCGCCGTGGTCTAAATACATAATTTAAATAGATAAAGACCAGAAAAAACTAAGTTACTTTGTTGAGTTACGTTTACAATGTAAACAATTAAGAATTTAAAATTATAACAGTATATAAATTAAATATTACAAAAGCAAAGGGTCATAAATGTTGTTCAAATTGATAATACAATAGCCGTTTTATATGATCTGATATATAACATTTCACTCATTAATCTCTAGAAGGAGTTCGTTTCTACATCCAAAATTGATAGATTGCACCTATGTATGTTATGAATTTTTAAGTAAATATGTTCTGACAAAACAGAATAATTTTGAATATTACTATTTATATTATTTTTGTTCTTTTAACCTAGTTTTTAATAGGGCTATACATATTATTAATACATATTAAACCTTTGTAATCATCACATTAAACACACTCATAAACCTGTGATAATTTAGATGCTGTCCTAAAGATACCAAACTATTTTTTGCTTATTATGTGTACAGAACATAATTAGTAATCTTTTATATTTTGTCTTATTGACAGTATAATTTTTTACATACATCTATATTCTTCTAGACAGAACATGAATTCTCAATTATACGTTTAACATGGAAGGTTTTCTATGTATATATGTATCACATAAAGTAGGGCACAAATTAATTAAGAGCAATGAATATATATACGTTCTAAGCATTTATTATAAAGCAAAGAATCTAAGCATGCTTCTGTTTCCTCAACAACAAAATTTTGGCCGACAAGGTAATCAATATTAACGCTTTGTGCATATAAAATATATTAAAATGTTAATATTAATTATATTGTTTGTAGGATTTTGTTTTCCTAAAATTTTTTTAGATAAATCATTTAATTGACACACCTGAATATTAAACGAAGTGTTTTAAATGTTCTGTCTAATAGCCTGGTGTTTTTCACAGTTTTAAAGGGTATTTCGTGTTGAAAATATCGTAAGCTATTTCAGGATTTATAAATTAAATAGAAATGTGTGATATTTGAGGGAAAAATTTCATAAATTTAATTCTTATTCACCACAGACCTCTTCAACGACTTTTCACCGATCTACGAGTTCGTCCATTTAATTTTTGGGACATGAGTGTGGAGGCTCACTCTCCTGAGTGTTTCACTTTCATACGCTCCTGTTTCCCAACATGCAAAAAAAACCGTTGATTTACAAAACGTAGAGTGAAGCTAGAAAATTAAGATGAAGTGGATGAACAATTATAATGGGATCAACAGCGTGTAAGAGGGCGCTTTCCCGCGTTAGAAGACTGCAAGAAATTCAGCGGAAGATTTAGTACTAGAGGTGGATATCGGTTTTTGTAAGGTGGTGTGTACAAGACACGAAGGTGCGAGAACAACAGAATTCACGACAAGGAAGGATTGAATATCATGAACGATACAAAAAATTCTAACAGTCGCATTTCATACTATTATTAATCTCTGAAGATAACACAGTTTTTTTTGTGTTAGAAACGTCAGATTCTTATCATTGTTTCAGACAATTATTATTATTATTCGGTAATAGTTTGAAATTTTCTTTAGAAATAATGCCAATAAATCGGAACGTGAAAGGAAGTGACGAAATTATATGACCATAATTCCGAAACTATAGAAAGATCTAATCTATATATTAAAAATGTAATTGCTGGCGAGTAAGCAATAAGTCTTCAAAAGACTAATAGACGACGGTTTTATGATTCACTGCATTTATTTATAGATGAGTGATTTTTTTTTATTATCGCTGAATTCTTTTTATACTTTCCCATGAAAGTTGCGACTACTAGGCAATTAAATATAGACAATGAGTTACGGGAAAATTCGTCAATCACAGTATTAGTTTGAAAACACGCATCAGGTGAAATTTGAGAAGTAATACTAATGAAATGATCAATTTTAATATATATGAAACTACACAAAACTAAATTTAGTTGATATATGGCATGTTTCTTTGTACTACGTGTCATCAGACGCCTTAATATACTTTTGGAACTGAAGATAAATTATTGGAACAATACGTTACGTCAACAGAAGCTCTCGCCGCCGATACAATGCTTGTTTGGAAATGATCTGAAAACCTTTAAGTGCTTTTCCAGGTGGAACGATTTATTATCTACTCCAAACACGGTTCAGGAGTTCAAGTGAGATTTATTAAATTGTAAAACTCTATGATCCTATAAATCAAATGTGTTGAGGTGCTTTAACACTTGTAAATAAAGTTGCTATGAGAATTCACGGTACTTCCCTCCTTTAATAAGAATATTCAATAATAGTATAATAGAATCTTTAATTTGAAATTGACTTCTAATAAAAGACCTCAGGGTATGTGATTAATGATCAGCAAGGAACTATATGTGACGACGAGTTCTGCTACGATTCCTGCCGTAATACGAATATAGTGTGTTAATCATAAAGTGAGTCCTATGAAGCGTTGCCCTATTAATATTTTATTTTATTTTCTATTTCAGATATCGTGTATTTTTAATTACCTTGGGACTCGTCATCTTCCGGACTTTGTCAGGAAGAGAATTCATAGCACATTACGTGGAAATCTGGACGGTGCTAACGGTCACTTTAATATTGATACCAACGCATATAGCATCTGCTAGTCTGAGCGCTCTTTTCATGGACCGTGTTGGACGCCGACCTCTCCTGATCATCTCCAGTCTCGGCTGCGCGGTTGCGCACGCAGGTTGCGCTGGACTCACCTCCTTGGACGAAGATACATATTTCACCGTTTACTACTACCCTCTATTATTCCTCTGCGTGCTGTTCACCTTCTCGTTCTCTCTTGGCGTCGGTCCTATTTCTTGGTTCCTTCACTTGGAACTTGCTGCAGAAGCAGATCGAGGCTGGTTGGCAAGCACTGCAGGCTGCACCCACTGGGCAATGACGTATCTAACAGTCATGGTAATTACTAGAGACCTTTGCAAGGTCGAATGGACTAGATTAAATATTGACAAATATTCGAATGATTATGCAACATAGAGTTCGTGGAAGAATTGTTCCATTTATATATCATAGGGATTGTGATGTGAAATAGAAAGTACAAAATATTTAAATGGATTGAATGACGGACTTGAACTTAGAATAACAAACAAATGTAATCACGGAAACGTGACAAGTTGTCTTCAAATGTGCTCTATAATACTTAATGTCATATTTAGTGAATAATTAATTGCACTGAATAATGTTAAGTGGCTCACATAACATCATAACAAAATCAAAAGTCTATTTAGTACACTCCTTGAGAGAATGTTTATTTTTAATTATTTCATTGCATGTCTTACTCATATGTGAAAATACTAACAGTAACTAAACTCCCTTTTCCAGGCCATAGGTGAAATTGAAGCACTCCAGAGTCTGCCGACAATATTTACCGTTCTCGCGGCAAGCTGCGTTCTCTCAGTGGCATTCGTTCTTTTTATCGTCCCCGAGACCTGCGGGAAAACTCCGGAGCTCATCCAAAAAGAGCTAGCCACCACGGGATTTAACGTGATTGGAACCAACGCAGCTAGAAAGTTCGTTGCTCGTGAAACTACATCCACTACTGAAACGGAGAGTAATAATAGTGACCCTAAGAACTCATCATATCCGCCTATCTCACCACCTAAACTTTTCTGAATATTTTTTTATGTTTCTACCATCTGACAGAGGCCAATCATCTTATTACTCAGGTAAACTAGTAAAAATTACTGTCTAGAACCTCTTGTCTCCTAAATGATCACATATATATAGTATACATATGTATAGTGGATACAAGACTGACATTGATTATCTGAAATATAGAGAAATTAACGATACGACGAGGCACCTATCTAGTATTGAATCATAGAATATTATTCTAGTACCTCATAATAAGTAATAAAATTTTTGTGAAAGTCTAGATGTGTGTCAAGAACTTCTGAACTATTGGCCAAACTTGGTGATATTCATTTGTAAACAACTTTTTATTTTATTTTCTAGATTAGAAAATTAAATCAATTTTTTTCATTATGAAAAATAATGTTTTATTTATTTGTGTGAAGAACCCTGCAAAATCTTGGTTCTTAATTCAGTGTATTATATTGACATGAATGTTTAAGAGGATGTTTTTCGATTTTGATTGTCTGTGTTTATATAACGGCTGCTTTACAGAAATTATAAATGTTGGTTACTTGCTTAAATTGTTTATAACAAGGAACCGAACCAGCTTTGAATAAGATAAGCGAGATATTGGTGACTTTCACCAATGTAACTATAGTCCTACCAGTTGGTGGGGAAACTAGTCCTTTATGCTCAAGTAGAACTCAGTTGCTTAATAAAATTTTCCGATAGAGACAGCTAAAAGCAAAATGTATTTTCTGATTTCACGAAAGAAAATCGTTTCATCCACTGGACGTGAAGGTAAATATGCAATGATATGAAAAGACAGCGTTGGTTTCAGTAGTGGCATACCCACTTTGAGTTTAAGCAAATTTGAACCTCGTACGTCGTTCATATCAACCCAATCAAACAAGATTTAATAGTCGTGCATCACGTGAATCGGGAATAAGTAAGAAAAAAATTGAAAAAAAATTATGAATATAATACTTTAATAACAATCGATGAAGATTAATTAGAAATTTCTTAGATAATTCAGATCTTTATATAGGTGGTAAGGTTAATGGGAATAATGGGGTACTTCGGGATAGGGTAGATATAAGAACTTTTGGGTTGTTAAGCATATTAAGATCATTGGGCTTTTCACGTTCACGGAAGATCCATCACAGCTAACGCTTTCTTAAGAGCCTTGGAACAATTCATAGTACCTCAGAACAATTTTATGCATAGAACATTTATAGAAAAAATGAAGATCCTCTCCACTCGGATTCCGTAACTCTTCAATTACTGGTTCAAAATTTTCTGGAAGATAAATTCCGTTGGATGGATGAACACCAAGGGCTCCACGCTATGCTTTTTTCTTTTGTGGTTATATCAAGCTTTATATAACCGCAAAAGAAAAAATTAATACTTGCCATATTAATTCGTGATATTCAAACACTGAAGACTAGAGTTAAACTTATATGCACTGTCATAGAAGAAATGTTGTGCATCACTTGGTGGGAACTATGAGACCTTCGAGCCACCAAGGAGACAGAGGTTGGAATTAACTGAATAATATGGTCTTAACGTGCTGTATTATTTACGGTATGTGGAAACAAAAATGTGTAATAGAAGGACAATTTGTTCACTCCTTAATGAAGAAAGAAACCAATCTCATGAATCGGTAGTAACCCAGGAATATAAATTAAAGTTGTGAATTTTTAGTGAACACAAGAAACATATATAGTTGTTTGTACGGCAATATCATGTATGTTTATGTTTGATAAAATTTATATATAATTTAATTTACAACCGTGTGCCTGGGATTAATTTTAATTTACGTTTAAAAATTTTTATTATTATCACTCGAATGTTGGCATATTTATTTTATGAAATCTTTAGAAATCGATTCAAGAACACATACTGGTGAAAGAAATTAAGTCACACAATCGAATCAGACAGAAATTCCTGCACTTGCTGTGTTGGTTGCATATAAAGATTCATTCTCTACGAATTATAATTTGTCCACAAACCTTGATGGAAGATGTAGATTTATATGGAACATCGACTATTTTCCTTACAACACATCGATTTTTGGTGTACTAACTCCAATAAATTATATTAAGAATAAATTTCAGAACATGCGTAATTCTGACGTAATAATAATTTATTACTTTGCAGCACGAGCAATAATAAATTATATGAAATGTCAGTAAACTACAAATGAGGAGTGAATATACGAACCTGCATAAAAAAACGTTAAAGTATCGTAAACTATAGTCTGTTAAAAATTAGAAGGCCGATGGCGGTTATTTCCCCCGAGGAGTGTGACTTAACAAACCAGTCACAACGTTTGAAATAAAGCAGGTCTGCCGAGAAATGGTAGTTTTATTCGACTGTATAAGTCGTGTGTCGTACGTGATATCACTTCTACACGGACCCGCGAGGATACTTCTGATTTTAAACGGACTGTAATCCATTTCTGGGCCAGACAGCGATTATGATATGTGTTTCGTATCACTCAAGATGCCACATTTTGCTCTTCTTCTTATTTTTTATGGGTCTTTACTACTTTTCGTCTGCTGTCATCCGTATAAACTGCTAAAATTGATCATAGTCCGGAATGTAAGTAGTATTAAATGTTAATTAAGCAGTACAAGAAAACCGGTACAGGTCGACTTTCAAGAATCCATACATTGAGGTTTAATTGTTATTAAATGATGAAAGATTCTGATAAATGAAGGTCACCATGGGCACTATCATGACGTACAATTTATACCAGTGAATATTTGTGGTAGTAATTAGCGGAATGGCCATGTAGCCAATTAATGCATGACGCGAAATACGTATTTATTTAACGAGCTTGCAAATAAAAAATGAAACCTGAAAAAAATGTTGCAATAAATAACGCTGCTACAAATTAAAAGCAAAATTTATACGCTCTCGCTTGACAACGCTGAGAGCAGGAAATTGTCGGCAACTTGTTTCTATGACAACGGCGTGGAGGAATTGAAAAATTTTTGCCATTAGGTCGGCTGCGTGAGGGAGGAGGATGGGGGTGTAGCTGCTTTAACGCCGTTTTTAATTGTCGCGACGCACTTGTCATGTTTAAATGCCGGTCAAGCATGAGCCGGAGGAAGCTTTGTATGGTGGCCGGTGGGTTAATGGATGGTGCGTTGTTAAACAAGCATGTTTGTGTTATTGAGCTAGCTACTGCTGGGAAAGGGGAAGCTCACTGTTTAATCTGGTTTCCACCCTCCCGCTATTAATTTTGAAATGTAATTAGTCCTGCAGTGCTCTGATTTTCAAGTATTGGCAGGGCAATATGAGCCAATATCAACGGAAATTTATATGACGCTTGCTTTAAGCAAAAATACCAATTTATCGTGGCCAAGCTGCGGATATAGTTACACTGTAAAATGCAATACGAGAAACGAGGATATTATCAGTTCGAGGATCGGTAACTGTGTTCAAATTGCCGTATCTGCTTGTAAGTCTTCAAATGATACAAAATGGAATAAAAGCCCGAGAAAAAGAAAAATGTAGATGCGCGGAATTCCCTGTAACTGACTGGGAAATTATGTTAATACATAATCTATAATCGGTTCGCGAATTACATTAGATGAATTTGGAAAATAACGCGCAGGAAAATATTAAATTAACATTTTTTCCTGAGAAAATTAATATAAATATATTGTAATTCCAATTAATTAAGCCATGAATTGTTTTTAAATTATTTGATTTGTTAGCGAACAATTTGAATTATAGCGAGAGCGAGCTAAGCGACAATGAGTGGTGAGCTCTGTTTCTATTATCGAGGGTTCGGAACGGATTACGCGCGCAAAAGCATAGTTAGTTGGTAGTCTTCAGTCTACCACGAGAGGAGAGACATTGTAAAAAGTCGACGTCAACGGTCAGCCATGAAAGGAGAGACATTTTAAAAGTAAATCTTCACCGAGCTACTTAGAAATTTTCAAACCAAACCGATAAGTAATGCGGTAAAAGGCTGAAATCTGCAACTCATAAGATTCCTGTAAGCAAGTCGTTAGTTGGACCGAGTAGATGTTTTAACAATTAGCCAACGGAAGCAAGGGTTTGCTTCATTATAAAGAACTTGAACATTTTCGTGCTGAAGGAAAACGTTTTCGTGTTGAGAAAAAAGCGATCAGATAGCCGACCAATTAGGAGGATCATCCGAGTTCCTGGGAGCCTAGTAATCGCATTTCAACTTCATAAGTGTAGAATCTGTGAGAAAAATTTAGAAACTGTGTAAAAATTTTGAAATATAGTGTGCTTTTGAAGCGCTAAAAGAATGCTGGTACCAGTTGAACAATACGTAAGTAACCAAACCCTTAATAAAATCTGTAAACGCTAACTAAAAGGGTAAAGTCAGATTTCGTTCGTTTTTCTTGTAGCTTTTCTTTCATTTATCAGCACATTATTTTGAAGTAAATTTTAAACTGTATTGTTAATAAGATCATTCAATAATTTTCACTGTAAATCATCAAACCCAGTAATGACCCTGAGATATAAAGAGATTTTCATTTTATTCTAATTGTTTGTAAATTTTTGAAGTCACAAATTAATAAATAAATTTTGTTTGTTAAAAATTGATTATTTATTTTTATTTAAATAAAGCCTATCATTTTTTATTATTACATAAATGGCTACAAAAAGTAGGCAAAAATTCAATTAACCCTAATTGTTGATTATTACAATATATAACCGTATTTGGAGAACAAATAACTTAAGGTTTCATGAATAAATTGCAAATAGTTCTATTATATTCCAGCAAAGATTTTCAAATTTATTTGTCAGATCATCGGCGATAAATTCTACGATGATACAAAAAATTATCGAAAATAATGTATCAGTAACTATAGGAACAAGTAGTGAAAGGAAAGGATGCATTAGGAGACGATTTAATCTATATTTTTGTATTGAATATAAATAACATTCAAATTGAACTGCGCTGAAAGTAACACTTTTTACGGGATCGCTAAAGAAGTAATTAATACTGGTACAACGTCGACAATGGATACGAAAAACAAATTTTGTTTAAATTTTGTCCTCACAAATTATGATAGGGTTTTAATATTACTCAAAAATAATTATGCGATTATGAAACAAAAATATGCCCAATTTCTATTGCTTAAATAAATTCAGAAAAAAATACTAACTGCTATAAAAAAGTCCTTGCATATTTAATGAACATTTATTTAGGCAAGAATTTAAATTTAATATGATTTATTGATGTTTTTGTATTTTATCTCCAATTTTTTATAAGTCGCATTCAATGAGAAATCTAATTCATAATTTTCTAAATTATTTTTCTGTACAGATGAATGTGGGAATATCGCCTCTAGCTTCAGCTATCCAAAGGCAAATACATAAGTTTTTTTTATTAAAATGCGACTTATAAAAACATTGAGGATAAAATACTACGAACATTTGAATTCCTGACAGTGTCAAAAACGACGAATTTATCTTGAAGTCTTCGTATATTGGTCTTTATAATTTTTCCTTTGCTTTAAATTTTTTTCTATCAAGTTTCGAGGAATGATGTCTGCCAAGTATGGTCGGGAATTTCTGACTATTGTTGACAAAGAAAGTATGTTCACTATTCCCATTGGAATAGTCGGCCAGCTGCCTCCTAAACTGGTTGAGGCACGGAGAAGGGAATGCTGCGTCCCCACAGCAAACTCCTCTCCCGCTATCGGAAGGGCGTGGCACAAGTATCCAATTCCCGACCTACCTGATGCAGGTTTTTCTAGTGTTTTCCCTGCATTTCTTTAGACGAATGCCGGGTAGGATCCTTAAAATCAGCCCGGGGGCCCTAGTAACCCTTGGCTACCTTCCTCTACCCTTCCACATCCCCTCTTTCAAATCCCTTCCTATGCTATTAAAGGGGAGTTGCCCAATGTGGATTACCCTCATGTAGCCTGTTGCCCTAAAAAAAAAAGGAATAGTCGGCCAGCTGCCTCCTAAACTTGTCGAGGGGAATGAAGCGATCCCAACATCAAACCCCTCTCCCGCCATCGTAATGGAATGGAATGGCGTGAGACAAGTACCAAATGCCCGACCTACCTGATGCTGGATTTTCTAGGGTTTTCCCTGCATCACTTTTAGGTGAATTTCCGGGTAGAATCCTTAAACCCTTGGCTACCTTACTCTACCTTTCCGCATCCCTCCTTTCACTCCCTTTCCTATTCTACAAGAGTGGAGTTGCCACTATGTGGATTACCATATACATAGCCTGCCTACAACTTAAAAAAAGCTCAGGATACTGGATTTTAACAATGAATTAAAATTGTTCTAATATGTTTAATTAAAACTATTTCCATACTGGCTTGAATAATCCTGTTGACACCAAATACCGATAATTATTTCTCCATGGGCAACACAGTTATTAACGGTCATAATTAATAAACGTAATGTCTACTTTTCTTTCTAGTTTAAAAATGATGGCGTTAAAATATGTTTATTTTTTATATACTACAGTTCATATAATGTGATAGCCTTGAAGCTAAAAGCTCCAGATTATTAAGGTTTGTAAAGAAATTGTTTAAATTTATGTTCTCATTTAATGTCTTGTGCTTATTTACTCCCCCTGACCCTCCCCTGCTCCAAAAAAATAACATTAAGCGAGTAGAGCATCTGAGGATGTCAGTGTAAAATTATAGTTAAAATAGTTTCATTTCACATGCAAATGAACGTTAACAGAAAAATTAGTTTTATCTATTTACGTTACAGAATTCTCTATATTTCACCCAATTTTTTTTAACAAAAATTATTCGAAATTGAAGTCAGACATATTTTTAATAAAGTTTTCACATCTATTTGTAATGTAAATTCAACGGAACTGTTAACCATTAATACATATTTGTTAAATATAAATAATAATTTCAAAGGTCTGAAGGAAGCCGTGATTTTTTACCTATTGAACTGGCATTTTCAATAATCGGCCTGCATTTTCCGTGTATTTAATCTGTGGACAGAACTCAGAAGCCGGAGGCAGCTTTATAATTTGAGCGAGTTCGAGCCTGACCACATCATACGTTAAATCTCGCTTTGACTGAGAGGAAATATTCTGCTAAATTCGTTAACAAACGAAACTATACGAGAGGCTTTTCCTAGTCATGATTACATAAAATTGTCTTGAAAGAAAATGATTATTTAAACTCCAAACGAAAATGAAAAGATGAGGTTAAAAGACATTTGTAAAGCCTAATCATTCTAAAACATGGTTCCCGTTATTAAATCTTGAAATTATGAGATGAGATTTAAAAGGTGGCCGCTCATAAAAATATTCACAATCAGCTTAACCCAATTCGTTTAATCATAAGTAATAGCAATTTATCCTTCTTACTGTAACGAATTTGTGATGGAAATACAAATGAAAATGTTATTTTTATGTTTCCGACTCGTAACTCTTCCAAGTAGCCTTATTTGTTTTTAACTGTGATAACGAGAATATTATATCTGACGATTTCATATAGTTGATTGCAACGGCATAAAATATGGGTAATATTTCATTGTGCTCAAAATTATTTAGAATAAGTTTTTTAACAAATAATAATAATTCATTTTTAATATTGAAAGGATACCGATACTGGATTGAGCAAATAATATTAATCTTCTGTAACGAATAATGGGGGCCATTTGGGAGGCAAAATGTAAAGAATGCAGATTTTACTCTGCCTCACTCCTTTGCTACTCCTATCACTGTGAACGAAAAGTAAGGTGAATTTATTTATAAAATACAAATTCTTTATTTATTCTTCCAGATCAATTTCATCCCCCTCAAAGTAATCCCCGCCTATAAAACACACTTTTGCCAACGCTTTTTCGAGTCCTCGAAACAGTCGGAATAGTCTTTTTCCGGTATAGCCTTCAAGACCTTCTTCGATTCGGTTTTTATCTCCTCAATCGTGTCAAAACGGCGTCCCCGCAATGGCCTTTTGAGATTGCTGAATAGCCAGAAGTCGCACGGAGCCAAATCGGGCGAATACGGTGGTCGCGGAACGATATGAGTCGAGTTTTTGGCAAAAAAGTCACGAAGAGCCAATGAAGTATGACATGGTGCATTATCGTGATGAACGAATCAAGTGTTGTTCGCCCATAATCACGGCCGTTTCAGACGAATAGCTACACGCAAACGAGGCATAACGCTCAAATAATATTCTTTGTTGACAGTTTGGCCCGGCGGAAGGAATTCATAGTGCACCACACCACGATAATCAAAGAAAACTGTCAAACATGACCTTGATTTTCGATCGACTTTGACGTGGTCTTTTCGTTCTTGCTTCACCTTTTGCACGATATTCGCTGGATTGGTCGGTGGTTTCAGGGTCGTATGTGTAAATCCAAGTCTCGTCTCCATTAATTATGCATTTCAAGTGGTCCTGATAGTCAGACATCAAAGTTTCACACACATCAACGCGACGCTTTTTTCCCCCCAAAATTGAGCGATTTTGGCACCAATCGAGGCTTGACTCGTTTGAGACTGAAAACATTCTTCAAAATGGTTTGGGCTGAGCCAAATGATACTCCAACACTATCAGCGAGATCTCTAATTGTCCATCGACGATTTTCAAGCACCAAATCTTTGATTTTTTGGACGTGGCCCTCGTCGGTAGACGTTGATGGTCGTCCAGAGCGCGGTTCGTCTTCAACGCGTTCACGGCCCTCTTTGAACTCGTTATAAACGTTTTTTTGGTGCCGTAGTTTGATCACCAAAGGCCTTCCGCAACATTTTCAACGTGTCCGCACAAGAATATTCGTTCCGCAAACATAATTTGATGGAAGTTCTTTGTCCAACAAAATCACCCATTGCAAAACTTTTGGTTGTTTAAAAAAACACGTGTAACTCGGAGATAATTTAATCTTTTAAGAAACAGGCGCTTGGCAAATATTATAGACAGTCCTACCAACATAGGAAAAAAAATTACCTGTCTTCCTAATACCCGGGAGTTTTAAATGACAATTTCACCTTACTTTTTGATCACATTGGTACTTTACTCCATCGCTGATTATTGTCTACAAAAATTTCATTTCCTGACCTCATTTTCCTAACCAAATGGTTTAGCCAAACATTTATTTATTCTAGGATGTCAATGTTTTCTTTTCGTTTAATATATTTTTTTGTCTTTAGACCCCACCCACAAGGTCTAGCTTTTCTCACGTCCTTGAATGGTTCAATGTCCTCATGCTTTGACTTTAGTTTTCATCCGGAAAAAAAAACAGGATCACTGCATTTGCTTCCCAGTGCTTTACTCAAATTCACACGTTCTCGAACTAGTCTAATACATGACCCACCAATCATATACGATGCGATTTGAATTAAATACATTGAACGAACGTAAATCATACGTTACATTTGGGAAATGAATACGATTGAAGAACAAGGTGTATCATGACGTTACCAATCTTTCAGCTGTTGATTATCCAAAGTAAATTTGAATATCAGTAGCATGATGTTTGTTATTTGCATAATATTTCCCGATTTCCGAATATTTTTTCAAATAGGGCACTATTTTTGTACTATCAGACGCAGTTTTGATTCTGTTCGAAACGATTGCTAGTAGAAACTAAACGAATCTTTAGATTCAGAATATTTTTTTAAAAAAATTAGTAAAGAATGATGCGAAATGAAGCAACAGACTGCCATTCTGGAATAAAGTGGAAGCTCTTGTTTTAGGGGCTTGTTTTGCGGTTCCATCACATCTGGCCTGTTGTCTGCGCACTTTGCCGCCACAACGCACTCCATAGTCTGGTGGCACATCGTAGCAAGGAATATCCCGGCAATCAATAAACCAATCTGCAGGCAGGCACCGAGGAAGGGCGCCTAAACTGTAAATCAAACTCGGGATTGGTTTAAATCCGCTAAGCCGACAGAGCCGTAGGAAGCTGCCTCTGCTCTTAAGTGGCGTGCTCGGGCATCCAGGCTTACGCGAGAAAGGTTCTTCGTCACTTAAGACGACCCCGGCCCGGCGTAATGCGAGTTTGCAAAGAAATATGGCAATGCCACCACGCACTCTACATACTAAGAAAGATAAACTTCCCGTCACTACTCTCGCGGAGCATATTAAACTTCAATTAAAGACACGTCTCGCCGTTGAAATAGTTGTGTCGAGAAAGTTATTATAGATGCAAAGACCGGACAGATCCTGAACTAAGTAGAAGAATTCAATATTTTTCTTGCCGAAAATAATTGGTTACCTTTATACAGCCTGCAGAAGCTTGTTCACGGAGAGATATGAAGGTGCTACCATTGGGGATGCCTTTTCCTCTCCGTTTTTGAACTAAGGTTCCCACAAGCCGAGCCACCTCGGCCTGTTCTGAGATGTGTATGTTCCGGGGTCACAGACTTTGGGCATACGGTAAGAGTTGTCCGCTATTCCCATTGGAATAATCGGCCAGCTGCCCCCTAAACTGGTCGAGGCACGGAAAATGGAATGCTGCGTCCCCACAGCAAACTATTCTCCCGCTATCGGAAGGGTGTGGGACAAGTACCCAATGCCCGACCTACCTGTCGACGTATTCATTTCTTTAGGCGAATGCCGGGTAGGATCCTTAAAATATAGCCCGGGGGTCCTAGTTAACCCTTAGCTACCTTTCTCTACCCTTCCACATCCCCCCTTTCAAATCCCTTCCTATGCTATTAAAGGGGAGTTGCCACCATGTGGATTACCCTCATGTAGCCTGTTACCTTAAATAAATAAAAAAAATAATAAAAAAGCAAAAGCAGCAGAAGCTTGTTAATTCGGTCAATGAAAACTATCTCAACGATGGATTGAGATTCTCGTTATGTAATTTGATACCAGAGGCGAAAACTTAACACACGGAACACTTTTATGAGCGTACTTACAATATTTCTAGGAAACGAGAAGCCGTATTTTCCAAAGATATAGGGGAAGCACGGGTAAAGTGGCCATTGTCGACTTCATGCATACAATAGAGCTGATATTTGACGGGAAGTGGGCAAATTTGTTCAACGAAATGAGTACTGTCTCTGAGTTTAGTTGAGGTACCTCGGTCCGTTTTCATTGAGGAGAATTTTTTTTTATTTTTTCAGGCCTCTGATGTAAAGTAAGTCAGTTACATCATCCCTGTTACCTTGCTTTTAAGCACAGCAGTAGTTATTTGCTTGAACAGCTTGTTTTTACCTGCAAATCTATGTGCTTATTGTTAAATTTAGTTTCAATTTCTAATATAGTGTCCAATCGGGTAAGGTGGCCACTCAGTTGGTCGGGAAAAGTGGCCACCTTGGCCATGTACTGTACAAGTGCGGGTTCCTTACCGCGTCCAACTGCACACCCTTCTTCAGGTACGGGTGCCTCTCAGCGTTCCACTGGCGTGATCTCTTCATCTGAACCTAGACGAACTATGCATTTTAACACTTGATATACAAATATAAAACGAACGAGAATCACACATAGACACGTCCAAATGATTCCGCATTAGCCCAAAGAATATTAATATTTTGCCTAAGGAAAGAGAGTAAAACCAAATTAACATAAACCGTAAAAAAGGAAAGCCCCTACAACGATAAGTTGGTCGAAGAAAAAGAAACTTTTTTAGATATAATCCAAAACTACCGCTAAGTGAGTAAACGAAACTTATAAGGAAAATAAAATTCAACAAATATTAAGGTTTAACGACAATGGAGAAACAGAAGGTTTAGCGTAATAATAAAGGATCATACCAATTATTGAGTTTAATAGTGTCTGTTTGTGCATTAATATCTGTGATGTTGGGTTTAAAGTGAAGCATCTCTGAAATGAGTCTGGAATTGTACCTGGTGTGAATGTCTAAAATCTTAGCATTTTTCCAATCAAATGTATGTTTAGAACTGTTTAAACAGTCGTTGCTACGCCAAACCTTCGTCTCTCCCATTGTAGTTGCGTTTTCGTCATTTTTGAGTGTTGTCAACTGGCCAGTGCAGTTTTGTTTCCCTAGGCTCTTCTTAGCACCTGTCGAAAGGGACAAGGATCCCAGAAACGTTGTGTGGTATTTATATTACCCTTTTTTTGTCTTTATTGACTATCTTTCTTATTCATTGTTTTCTATCAGACGTAATATTTTTTCATACTTACTTAAGGTTTATCCAAGCAAAAAAGGATTAAAAAAATGATGACAAAGCAGAATGCTTCTACAGCAATCAAAAATTTTCAAAATCAAAATATAATGAGGGATGGATACGACGTTGTAAGTGCAAGCAGTGGGCGCATGAATAATGTCCGGGTGCATGCAGAATAAAATAAATTTTTTATTCTACAGGGATTTTATCTTACTCTAAAACCATATTATCATTAATAAAATTTAAAACAATGTAGATTATAACACATTCTAAGTTAATTTCAATGCATTCACATTTATCTTAAAATATAAAGGTGTTCATCGAAACGTTTGCAATATTAAAAATGTTATTGATCTATAATTTATAAATATAGTAGTATATTTTCCATTTACGATTAATGTACGACCATTTGGAATAAATAGTAAGTATTAATGCATTTCGTTACAAGTTACGGGCTTTTCAAGATCTACCAGACCAAAAAGTTCCTCTGAAAATTATTAAATGCCAATGAGAAAATTATCATCTTACATCCATTTTAATTTCTTGTCAAACGAATAATTTTATTTACGATGAATATTCATTGTTGTATCTCAACAAATAAGATGTGTAACTTTTTATAAACAAGTCCAAAATAGTGGTAGATAGACCATTCTTTCTATTGTTCAAGAAGTAGCGCAGTCTTAGACTGTCATGGCGTGTCAGGAAGTTTCCAGCGTGGTGCTTGAGCTGCTCGCGGCGACTTGGGCAACTAAGGCACTTGCGGCGGCCATTATCGGAGACAGATGACCATCGCTGGCCGCATCTGCCGCTCCCACGATGCCTCAATCAATTAGGCGCCGTCCTCAGGGTGGAATGTCATTGTCCTAACTTCTCCCGCCGTCCACTGTCATAAATGGGGAATTAATTATACGAAGAAGTGTACAGCTTCCTCTGGTCCAGCGCCATATGCTAAATGATAAATGCACTTCGCTTTCGTCAAGTAACTAATTTAGTCTCCCCAAAATTGCGGAATTAGCCTATAATAGTATTTTCAATGACTGATGCTGCGGAGAGCTACTCTAAATTTTAACATATTGAAACAAGAATAAAAGTATAAACTTTTCGGATAATCTGCTGCAACATCTGTCATTTCTCGAGAAAGTCTACATCAAACTAACTTCTATTTCCTCGCGTGTAACTACTTGTATACGAATAAAAGTAGCTTTTGTATAAAATTTACGATTTCCATTTTCATTAAATTCGTTCTAGACATCACAGAGACTTTACCAATATTTTCAACATGTTTTTACTAGATATTTATTTAAGTTCACAACTAAACACACTGAGCACAAGTTTATCTTGCATTTCCATCGTACTATTACACTCTACGCAAACGTTACTGGCGAAGCCGTAAAAGCAGAATCCTACCATTGGTGTCTGTATCAGATACAAAGCAAACAGAGGACATTTCGATTCATTGCTCCACGCGCAGTTTTGCTTATGTCGTCAGGGTCGAAGCTGCCTTTTAGAATCGGTTTATTGGGCTGGCTGAGGTCGGCAGTGGTGTTTACGAGACGTCTATTCTCCGTGAACTTCTCCCGCGGATTCTCCTTTTATGTTATGAACCAATGTATTCCTTGTAATGCTATAAAATATTCAAAATCGTTGTGAGCCTGCGGAATATTATATTGCGAATCGAGAGCTGATTTCATTACATTGAAGTGTTGACTGAAATAAATACTTCATTCAATAAAAACCATTGGTTCTCTTTTTTATAGTGATTGATCCAAAACTCTTTATCTGCATGAAGTTCGCTTTGGTTTATGAAACATACTCCTGGTTATTACGCACCTGAAATATTCCTTTATCGTAAATAATTTTGCTACCGTATTCATAAAGATGTTATGTGGTCTGTTTCGCTGTCATACATTCATTAACATAGTATGCAGAGTTACTGTTCTTAAGGCTAATGTGTGTTTTTAATTTATGTGTACATAGAATATTCAAAGAAAATATCGTTGAGTAATTTCAATCTTAACAATCTGAACAAAAAACATTACTTAGGTTCACTGGTATCTTGTAAGCAACCATTAACTCGATTAAACTCAGATGTATAATACATTAAATTAATATTTTACTGATGTTAATACTAAAAATGTTTAAGCTATTTTATAAACTACAATTACTGACAATATCTTTTAAACTTAAACTTTTTACGTTCCGACCTGCTTGAAGAACGTCGTCAAGCATAGATATAGGTGAACTGAGGATAGGAAGAAAATATGGTAATACATTTTTCTAACTTTCAAGCTGGTCGAAACGGAACAAATATAACTGTGAAATTCAGGTCAAAGATTTTTATAATTAATGTATGATTTATTCTGCCTTTTTAACCAGTTATTCGTCGGGCTTGAAAACGTTGGGCTCGGTTTTTTAACGTTTGGGTTGTTTTTTTAAAATTTTATCTCCCATTGAAGAACGTATATTTTGATTGTTAAAAAAATAAAGTTTTCCATATACAGTTACTTATTAAATAGCACACGTATTTTACATGAATTGCATTAGGAGCTTTCGGCCACTACCATTTTCAACTGGAAACGTTAAAATACATTTCAAATAACAGCAGCATATATAAAAAAATTAAGTTCTTTAAAACAAGACTGAAATCAATGTCAGGCAGTTTTATCTTATTTTTCAGAAATTTTATTGTCAATAAAGCTGGGACATTATGTTTTACCCAACGTTAATTAAATATTACTAAACATGTATCATGATATTTTAAAATAATAAAAATTTTCATGAAAAGTTTAATTTTTATGTCTTGACTGCTACAAACCAATAGATAAAATATAAATATAAACACATTTTTTTATTTTGCACTACTTCTTAGATGTATCTTCTCTCCTAGTCTTGCAATCAGTTATGTTAACTTACTAATAACGTTTCCAGTAAAAAAATATGATAAAATATGTTGGTAAACTTAATTTTAAGTGTTAATGTTTTGAACCGATGGATGACAATTTAAGATAGTCACAAAGTTATTATCGCATCAGAGAAAACCCATTCATATGTTTCTCCGTGAAGCGAAGAAAATACTTTTCCAAGCAGATAAAAATCAATTTTTGAAACAGTAGCTGTTTTGTCTCAAGATGACAATTTGTTATTTATAAAAATCTTCATACATTTCTTTATAACAACGAAAAGCCAGAGTGACCGTTTTTTTGTGAAAAGTGAACAAAAATTTTTTACACTCCCTACATTTTATCTCCAAATGGAGGTTTGGAATGTTAAAAACGGCTCTGTATAACAACGAAAATAGTTTTCATCAAAATGAGACCGATTGTTTTGTTGAAAAAATCAGCATTACAGAAGGACAAAAAATTATATTATCTCGGTTTAGTAAATCAACTAAATTAATCAATTATAAAAATGTACACACAAAAGTTTTATATTATTTGTGTGTAGTTAAATCAAGGTGTATTAAGACCCGGTGGAGGGATGTTACGCTAGCCTCCACTCTCGGGTATAAAATCATCTACTGCCCTTCGACACATTTGTAGCGTATTAATCAGCTTAGGAATTGTATGCAAAAATAGTTGGCGCCGTATTATGAGCGGCCGTGCCCTGAGCGGACAACAGCCCTTCCTTAATCGTTCCTTCTCAATTCTGACCGCTGAGCGAGTCAACTTTATCAGTTTTGGTTTTAACATTATGTGAATATAATATAAATTTAATGTTTAACATTTCTGACAAGTTTTTACAAATAACGTGATAATTTATAGTACGATTAATTAAAAATTTATTGAACATTACTTAAATTAATTACATGAAATGTATAGTATTGGTATATCGCATGTGCACTACATTTCATGTAATTAATTGTAAGTAATGTTCAATAATTTTTTAATTAATTGTATTTAAAATATCATGTTTGTAAAATTTTGTTTGTTGGAATTTTTAGTAACACGGATTTTGAAATTATATATTTAATTGAGATCTTAATAAATTAGGGATGAAACTTTGAGAATTTTTTTTCTACTATAGTGTTTAAAAATTTAAATTAATAATAAATTTTTAGCTAAACAGGTTGATGTTTTCATTTATTTAATGACGCCAGATAAATACAACTGTTAAAAGATTTGTATGTTAATTGATCATTTCTAAGAATATTTATTAAACGAATCACTACCAATTGCAACAGTTTCCATATTATTATAGATAGAGATAGAAATTATCAATCCAGATCAGTTTCAAAAATGTTATACATTAAACATTTACTTAAAGTTATAACCAAGACTGATAAAGTTATACTTCGGAAAACTTTATAACTGCTCGCTCAGCGGTCAGGATTGAGAAAGGGATGATTGAGGATGGGACTGTTGTCCGCTCAGGGCACGGCCGCTCATAATACGACATTCCATCCTAGATGCCGTTTCGTCATATTTAACGATAGAATTTTAAATAATTGTGTCACTGTAGTTTAACGTATAATATCATATAATTTATTGTTGAAAATAATCAACTAAGTCAAACAGTCTAATACTCCGCATTAGTTTTAAGATGGTATCCGGTCTTAGGTTTACTTTTCAATGTTTGTCAGTCAGTTATTTCTACGATGAGAGCGATTTTTCGCTGTCGAAGTTAATATTCTCATTAAAAAAAAGTTTACAGCGTTTAGACGTGGAAGTGATTAAGTAAATTGTTTGTTCCAATAAAGTTCTGAAAATTTCCCCCGGGGTAATATAAGGTCGACGAGGTTCTACAGCAAAATATGGCGTTTCCTGGGAACAAGAGAATCTCATTTCCCAGCTAGATGTAAATAAGGATCTGTAGTTCTGGTTTGTTTTGAAATACACTAAAACTATTATTACTTATATATATATTGTAATGCCAATTAATTAAGCCATTAATTGTTTAAATTAATTTAAATTGTTAGCGAACAAATTAATGGTAGCGGTATTTGAGCTACCAAAAGCGACAATAGCGCTGAGCTCTGTTGCTTTGATGAAAAGCCGAAATGGAAACTCGGGAGGCACTACGATAGTTAGTTGGCGGAAAAACATTGCGAGGAGCAGAACAAATAATAAAACTTGAGCAGAGACTATACGTCGTTAAAGTATTACCAGTTAAAGTTGTGAATTAATACAAAGTAAAACATTCACGGAAGTATTGCATTGTAAATATTGGAAAGTAATAGCAGTTTTGTCAGAATAGAACTTTCCAAAATCTTCGTGGAGAAATTTTTCTGGAAGACATTGGTAAATTATTGTGGAGCGGAGCAGTCTACGAAATACAGCCAAACTTACCAAAATTTAAAGTGAAGTGTAGAATCAGTGAAAACCAAGGCCTGATATTAAAAATTAAAGTGTGTAAAAGTGTCCGAACGAGGTAAAATTGATTCTTCTGGTACCAGACCGGCGGTCCGTAAGTAACATAACTTTGATAAATTGGTAAACTATAATTAAAAGGGTAGTCAGATTTTCGTTCAGAGTTCATTTAGTTCAGCTTTCATTCCACGTATATTTCATATTGTATTTAGGTTAATTTTTTATATTTTGAATTGTTAATAGTCAAATTATACATTTATCGTGTCCTAATTATCAAACCAGTGATGACCCTGAGATTAAGAGATTTTCAACATATTGGTTTGTAAATATTGATGTGTATTCACTAGAACAAAATAAATTGCAAATGATTAAAGTAAAGTTTTGTAAATTTTGTTCAAAGACCAGCGTACAAACATAGGGCTAAAAATGTGCATTTTTAAGAAATAAAAAACCTTTAAATATTAATAATTTTATTAATCATTCCTTTAATTTAATTAACGTCTACTTGTTGATTATTACAATATATTATAACTTATTTATAAAGTGTTATACGTGTTTTCATTCTGTGCCGTTTGGCATTGTCAGGCATAGACATTTTTTTTATAACTATTTGTCTCTTTCACCGTTCAATCGTCTGGCAACTTTCCTCTTCAGTACCGAATTTGAACTTGCCGATACGAACAAAGGCATTAATCAATTTCAAGTCGGGTTAACTACAACCGCCTGTATAAAAGTTCTGTGTTGAATACGACCGATGCATTCAAGGAAGTGAACACGAAAGGGTTTCCTCCTTTGGGATTTATCGGTCCTTGGTTTTATACTACTAACTTGTAGACTGGCTTTACTGGGTGTATGTTACGGGAACGCAGATGTAGAGCATACGGTAAGAGTTGTTTGTCGGCCACCTGTTCCCTAAATCCCGTCGAGACAGTTGCGTCCCCACAATAAACCTTGATCTCCAGCTATCGGAAGACTGTGGGACAAGTACGAACTAAGAACCCGACCTACCTGGTGCTGGTTTCTCTACGGGTTTTCCAGCATCAGGTTTATGCTAAATTCAGGGTAGGAACCTGAAACTATTGCGTCTTGTCTGACGTTATACGAATTTGGGTATCGTTTCGATCAACACCCAAATAATTTTAAAATACGGTAATACAAACTTGTCTCTTCCTCGTGATCAGCCATTTGTGGCTGACTGAGAGACAATATCATATAATGGTAGTCATTTCGATAGATTCAAATGTGCGTACAATGCCAGGCTCTGAAAATACAGATCCTCTAGTATAATTTAAATTAAATCTGTGAACATATACCACTGTGATCAAAAAGTAAGTTGAAATTGTCATTTAAAACTCCCGGGTATTAGGAAGGCAGGAAAACTTTTTTTTCCTAGGTTGGTAGGACTGTCTATAATATTTTCCAAGCGTCTTGTTGTTAAAAGGATTAATTATCTCCGATAAACACGTGTTTTTGTAAACAACCAAAAGTGAATTTTTCGATTTTTGCAATGGGTGATTTTGTTGAGCAACGAACTTGCATAAAATTTTGTTTGGGGAACGAATATTCTTGTGCGGACACGTTGAAAATGTTGTCGAAGGCCTTTTGTGATCAAACTATAGCACAAAAAAAACCGTTTATAAGTGGTAAAACGAGTTAAAAGAGGGCCGTGAACGCGTTGAAGACGAACCGCGCTCTGGACGACCATCAACGTCTACCAACGAGGGCCACGTCCAAAAAATCAAAGATTTGGTGCTTGAACAATTGGACAATTAGAGATCTCACTGATAGTGTTGGAATATCATTTGGCTCAGCCCAAACCATTTTGAAGAATGTTTTGTGCCTCAAACGCGTCAAGTCTCGATTGGTGCCAAAATCACTCAATTTTTTGGGGAAAAAGCGTCGCGTTGATGTGTGTGAAACTTTTCTGTCTGACTGTCAGGACCACTTTAAATGCATCATTACTGGAGACGAGACTTGCATTTACGCATACGACCCTGAAACCACCGACCAATCCAGCGAATATCGTATAAAAAGTGAAGCAAGACCGAAAATACCACGGCAAAGTCGATCGAAAATCAAGGTCATGTTGACAGTTTTCTTTGATTATCGTGGTGTGGTGCACTATGAATTCCTTCCGCCGGACCAAACTGTCAACAAAGAATATTATTTGAGCGTTATGCGTCGTTTGCTTGAAGCGATTCGTCTGAAACTGCCGGAATTATAGGCGAACAACTCTTGGTTCCTTCATCACGATAATGCACCATGTCATACTGCATTGGTTCTTCGCGACTTTTTTTTGCCAAAAACTCGACTCATATCGTTCCGCAACCACCGTATTCGCGTTATTTGGCGCCCGTGCGACTTCTGGCTATTCAGCAAAGTCGAAAGCTCAATGCGGGGACGCCGTTTTGACACGATTGAGGTGATAAAAACCGAATCGAAGAAGGTCTTGAAGGCTATACCGGAAAAAGACTAATCTGTCTGTTTCGAGGACTGGAAAAAGCGTTGGAAAAAGTGCGTTGTATCGGACGGGGATTACTTTGAAGGGGATGAAATTGATTTGGAAGAATAAATAAAGAATTTATATTTTATAAATAAATTCACGTTACTTTTTTTTGTTCACAGCGGTACATGTAGAAATATCCCTGTGACTATTTTCCTTGTATCACAGAAATAATAAGTACCAGATTTTCAGATGTGTCCCCGAAGCTTTAAAATTTGAAGTGCATTTACAATATTGTTCCTTATGGTCGTGTGGTAACTATTCAGTATTACGGCGGTACAGTAGCTGTCGGTTCCTTCCAGTCTTCTTTTAATTTTGTCCATAATCAACTTGTTATTGTGCTCTGTCCATTCTGAATGCTTGGGGTTGGGTCGGCCGTTTACACTTGGAGACATTTTGAATATACAATCGAGGGTATTCACTATGCAACCAAAGCAACGCTCAACTGTTCATATTATCCGACGGTAAACTTCGGATTATTTTGCAACCAATATACTTAAATGAAACTATAAAAAATGTAGAACTATGGAGAAATGGACTAAGTACACGATTTTTCAATTACCAAATAAGCATTGGAGCATCGAAAAATTAACTTAACTCACAAAACAAGTGTGAGAAAAGGCAGTCAATACCCTCTTCGTTCCCAAGGAAACAAATATTTCAGAATTTGAGGCTGTTACGGTCATTTGTCTTGGCAGAAGGCAATCCGCGGTTAAAAGACATTATGCATCTGGAAACTTAAAAAAAATATATATATTTTTTAATTAATTTAATCCATTTATTTATCAGATTACACATTCCGTAACTTGGATGGCAATACACGCGTGGAACAGAAAATATCCTCTGTTTTTACAAATTGTGCCCAGTACGAGTCCCGCAAGTAAAAATATATGCGTCAGAAAGAGGTGGAAGAGTTCATGTCATGTTTAAAATGGTGCTAAGAGTTTTACTTTTAATGCTTCTACATAGTTTTAGATATTAATTGTGCGCATTTTAAACAATGAATCCTGACCAATGAAATTAAATAAATCCACAGACTATGTTAACGAACCATTTCCATGAAATACTGTCAATTTGACGGTAATATGCATTTACATAAAACATTTAAGGGCACTCAATTTTATGTTTAACCAATAAATGTATTTAATTTTTTTTATTAACAAAAACTTTATTTGCGGGCCATAGATCTGGAGAAACCAAATTAAGGAAAAGGATTGGTTCAAAAAGACGTGCAGATATTTAAAATATGTGGTACAATGCATATAAAGCCAGTCTACTAAAAGACATCTTGAAGTTCAACGTTCCAGAGTTTATGACTGTAGGGTCATTTAAAGAGTTCATTAGTTCCATAGTACGATGTCACCAGAACGATAGCCGTACTTAGAGGGTTAGTAAATTGTACAAAATATACAATTGCTCATTAAATTTACTTTTTAAAGTAATTTAAATTTTTATTTAATCAACTTTTACTCTTTTTATATAAATATATATATATATATATATATATATATATATATATCATTATTAAAAATAGAAACTATTCGTATTTAATATCCACCAAGGACCTTAAGCATATACCGATTACGTTTTAAGCATTTGGATTTAGATTAATTGCGTTAATTAAGCGTTTGATTAAAATTACTCATATTTTTTAATGTACTTTAAATAATTCCTTATAATACTAAATAAATTTGATTGCCGTTCAAATTAAACGCGAATTTATCTGAGCGAACTCTTAGAAACACTATTTACTTATCGGACCCTTTTTATCTCCAAACTTTAATCTGTAAGTTTGTATAACGTCAATTATATTACAGTTCATAACTGATTTAACCTGAAAATTTTCTGTGCTCTGCCTTTCAAAACTGTATTTGTCCTCTGTCCTTCCTTTAAATGCTTGATTTTTACGCTGTATGGTTTATTATACGTTATTTACAGATAATAGGATCTTTTACACAATGTATTATTTAGATTTCAATCATTAATATTCAAATATATTCTCAAAAACATGTCGCGCCTGATGATGCTCAGACTTACATCCTCTTTTTACGCAGCATCACTTCCATAATAATTCTTGAGACTACGAATGTTGCAATTACTTCTCCATCGCGTTCGTCATCCCTCTTCAGGTAACGCCGGGACTCATTAACATAACGAGACAAAACGACCTCATCCAGACTCCTTGCAACATGCCGCGTCATCGTCGTCGACGGAAGCCCATTTCATCAAAAGTGCCGCCTCCAGATTTCGTATCCATTATCACGAAAAGTGCACAGTAATTAACAATTATGCCGATGTTCATTCTGATCCAATTTCTCGCCTCGGTTGTCCATAGGTCAAAAGCATGAATGTATTTAAACATATGACTCATGATAAATAAACAAAATTACAATAATACATTAATTTTGCTTTATATTTATATCAGACTGTTTCACGTTATTATAAAACTCATGCTGTTGATATAAAACACGTATAATTTTAATTTTCTTACACATTATCTCACAAATAATTGTACTATACTAATTAATAGTTGCAAAATTAAAAATGATTAATTTAATCTACAAAGCTAGTAAAGTGAGGTATTGAAAAAATTATTTAGTTTTACATATTGTACTGCCAATTAATTAAGCTATTAATTGTTTTTAAATAATTTGAATTGTTAGTGAACAGTTTGAATTATAGCGATGAGCGAGCAAAGCAACAATGAGCGACGAGCTCTGTTCCTATTATTGAGGGTTCGGAATGGCGATTACGCGGGGAAAAGTATGGGTAGTCTTGAGTTTACAACGAGAGGAGAGACATTGTAAAAGTTAGTCTAAGTCTACGGCGAGGAACGAAAGAGTACAGTTTGAGTCTACAGCGAGGAGCAAAAGAGAAAAGTCGAAGTCTACGATCAGCCAGGAAATGAGAGTCATTTTAAAAGTAAATCTTCACCGAGCTACTTAGAACTTTTCAACCCAAACCGATAAATAATGCGGTAAAAGGCTAAAATCTACAACTCATAAGATTCCTGTAAGCAAGCAGTTACTTGGACCGAGTAGATGTGCTAACAATTTGCCAAATGAAGCATGGGTTTGTTCATTATAAAGAACTTGAACATTTTCGTGCTGAAGGAAAACGACATCAGATAGCTGACTAATTAGAAGGATCATCCGAGTTCCTGGGAGCCTAGTAATTGCATTTCAACTTCGTAAGTGTAGAATCTGTGTAAAAATTTTGCAATATAGTGTACTTTTAAAGCGCTAAAAGAATGCTGGTACCAGCCGAACAATACGTAAGTAACCAAAACTTTAATAAAATCTGTAACCGCTAACTAAAAGTAAAGTCAGATTTCGTTCATTTTTCATTCAAGCAATTCTTTCATTTTTCAGCACATTATTTTGAAGTAAATTTTTAAACTGTATTGTTAATAAGATCATTCAATAATTTGCACTGTAAATCATCAAACCCAATAAAGACCCTGAGAGATAAGATATTTTCATTTTATTGTAATTGTTTGTAAATTTTAGATGACACAAATTAATAAATAAATTTTGTTTTTCATTTAAATAAAGCCTATCATTTTGTTCATTACATAAATGGATACCACAATGTGGGGCAAAATACAAATAAAGTTTAATTGTTGGTTATTACAATATCTTACCAAATATTTAGATGAAGATGATGTTTAAAACCGCACTTATTTACCTGCTTACGTTACTATTCACCATATTTTCATACTATTAAACGATGGTTACAGGATGTATAGTTTTTAATCTGTAGGTGTTATTTACATTTTGAAGTAACAGTGTCATAATAACTTAGTACATAACTTAGGAATGGAAAGTACTATGCTAGACAACAAAGTTCTGATTAACCGATGTTTCCTACGGGGACAAATCTAATTCTGTTTCACAGGACTGCCCATTTTTAGAACGTATAAAGTATCAGCAATATGTTGTCCAGATTTGGAGAGTCAATCGTATTTAAAGCTATAAATTCAGCTCCCTTCTCCACTTTGTTATAACAAGTTGTATTGCCTCAAGCCACCATAAAAGATATAGAGATTTTCTAACAGCGCTACCTTAGATAGATTGCTTTCTTCTTGATTTTAGTCTCATATATAATAATCCTGAGGCCTATACCAGCCTTTGGCTTGTTTACCCTAACTATTGGTCGGATTCGCTGTACTGAATTTGAACGTAAAACACTGCCCTGCCGAATCGTATACTTGATGAAGCACATAATTGTTGATACCCGTATGCATTTAGCAAGGGGAACGACGTGTACGAAGACAGAGCGTCTAACTGAAGCACTGCAGCGATGTGCTCAGCTCAAAGCACTGAGTTGATGTAACTACCGCAACGAAGCGATGTAAACAAGACCAACGCCCGTACAGACACAACAACGTCTTACTTCACTATGCACACTACTGAATACAGAATACCACTGAATATAGATGAACTGCACTTTGACCAGGTGCGAAGCAAAATTTATACCAGCGTTCAGCCGAATGCGCTACTCCAAATCGGTAGCTCGTGAAACTCCTGTGATAACCACTCAAGTCAAACCACCTCTTTGGCGCATTACCAACCAGACGGAATATATGATGGGGTTCAGGTCACCTCTGATAATAACTGGCAATCATGTGACTTCGTGGACTAATGGAAGAATACTCTTTATATCTTTAATTAGTTTAATCTACCATCTCCCAATTTAACGACAAAATTTTATCTGAAAATAGAATAATTTAAAACATAAGTATGCTTATTAGTAATTAATATCTGTGTCTTCACTATAACAAGCCACGGATCGAGTCAAGAATTTCAGGGAACCGGAGATCTGACCAATGTCTTCTTGTATCAATTTTCCCTTTTTAAAGTTTTTTCAAGGCAATAAACATGGCCTTTCTGATGACTACAAGTAATAGTAAAAGTGTCACTCGTTCTATTACCCATCTTAGGAATGTTACTTTCAGGCAATTTTCTAAATTATTTCTGTTATTTCATCTGATCCTTTTGAGAAGATAAGTTTCATTTGAAATTCCCAAATTACTGCATGGTTGTTTCTAAAACTATTCTCACGGAACGATGTACCATTGTATTTCATATTAAGATAATTTTAAGATATTAAATAAATAAAAAAAATACAGATAAAGAAATGGGTGTTCATATACGAATTGAAATTAGTTTTCCGACACTTCTCTCTATATATTCCAAAGATTTTATGGTTAAAAATTCTTATACCAAAGAATAGAACGAATATAATTGTGCCAAGTAATTTCATTTCACAAATTGTCTCAAATCTTATTTCGTTCTTGGAAAATTAATAAAGCAGAAAATATTTAAAATGAATAATTAAAATAAATGGTTCATTCCTCAATATTTCATTTATCACTTAAAACGCGATTGTTAATCGTGTGTTGATACAATCTGGGATGTTTTGATTATCCTAACAGGCAACAACAAATTACTCAAATTTGGAGACTTATTACAGAGAATTTCTTAGCTCAATTCTAGGTTCGGGAAATGTTTCTCACCACAATAAAAGACCTGCAGATATAGTTATGATCTCGATATTATGAATTTTTGCACACTAATAATGCGAATTAGTTTAGTATACCTGTCGCGTGCCTAAGCATATGTTCAAACTCAGATGCTGGCTAGGGTATGAATAAGTATGTGCGAGAACTTTCTATGGAGTGGACTTTGGTACACAAAAGGCGAAGATCAGATGGTGACTAGAGGGAGGAGCTAAGAAATAAGAATATACAGGAGGAGTTTGTGGGAGTTGTAGGTCTTCTTGGAAAATGAGGACGTTTTGTGGATTAGAAGATGACTAGTGAGAAATATTAGTATGTTTTAGTAAATGTTACTGTAGAAAAGTACTTTTGAATTTGATTTGTAATTATGAGAACTGAAACGAGAGCTATGCTAATTAAAACTGATGAAAATTGTGGCCTAACTTGTTAATGCAATCTGGACCCAGTAGCCTAAGAATTCTAGGAAATTGCCTGCAAGTCTTATTCCGATAAAAAAAACTTCGAAATTGTTAAAAAAATTTGCTATTATGTCCCGAGAACCGATATTTCAGTCCAATATTAATGCATTGAAAGAGTTATTTTAAATATTAACCTTTATCATAAAAAATGTAAATGTTAGTTGTCAACTTCATTTATTGCAATATAGTTTTATTGAATAAAAAAATAAAAAAAACTATTCTCTTCTTGAATACACTAAATTGAATGCGAAACGTTAGAACTTATTTGTGTATTTCCTACATTTTTATATAAAAATCAACAACATCAAGAATTGTAAATTATATTACGAATACTATTCTTATTAAAAACCGTGGGGATAAAATGTGTGTAAGATAATACTATTTCGTTAAAATAATTATTAAGTGACAAATTCGTAATAATTAGTTACATGAAACATAAAAATAAAATATAAATAAACAACTACCAATTTGAAGACAGAAAAAAATATATTTATATATGGAAAATTAAATTACGTTTTGTCGCTAAATTTCCGACCTCTTCAGGTTGAAGTTTAAAAAATTTTGATAGTCAGGCTTCCGCGGCCGAAATTAATTTTTCATCAATAAATATTTTTTTCTGACTTAAAATTGGCTGTTGTTTATTTATAAGTTGTCTCATAAGTCATAATATATAACATTAATAATTTGTCATTATTTTAAATATTATTATAATTATATTTTATTCGTAATAATTATTACCTTTTCTAATTTTTATACTTTATTTGTATTTACTTTCGTTTATCAAAGCACATTCCATGGTTCAAATGTGTGAGGGAATTTCAGAGATCACGACTTTATTTACTATATGCTTTGCAAACTCTAACAGAATATACAACATCGAAACAGCGTTTCAGTAGCAAAAAAAAAGTGTATGCGGAGATTTAGTTTTTCTGTGGGCTTTTCGATGCTTTTTCAATGATACGCTGCGCATAATTTTTGCTGTAGCGCCTCCAAAGCCTACGCCCAGCTCCAACTGCGCACGTGTTTTCCCAGCGTAGCCTAAAAAATACAACCACTTCGCAGCTGCACTCCACCTTTTATTCCATCTGGGCCAATGGCAGTATATGAAATTCATGATGTCAATAAGCCATATTGGTACCAGTAAAATCCGCGGGGTCTACGGCTGCTGTGCCTCTGAAGCTTACAAAAACAAAATCTCTGACAAGCAATCGTATGTGTCTGAGACGCATCGAACTGAATCGCTGATTTTAGCGTCTTATTTCCACCACTTTATTTTCTTAAAAAATAAGTATCTGAATTAGAACGTAATGAGTTTCAAAATATGTATTCTTTACATTTTTAATGTTTAAGATTTTCTATGTGATTGACGAATTACTATTTACTCTCAGATTTTTTCGATCAGGTAATTTGATAAATAAAAATTAAAAATGTTTCAGGTAATGACGCTTGGCTCTCATTTACTGTAAAACTCGGTTTAATTACTCCTTTATCATTTCCATGTCACTTAAATTTTTTATGAGCTACAAGACGACAAAATAATATATATTATGCGTCATGTCTTCATAAATATTTTAAATATTACGATTAAATTCGGTAAGGTAGTTGATATGTCCTAATTTAACTGATGTACACAAATTAACCGATTTAGGATCAACCAATACAAAGTAAAGTGCTTCGTAACCAATTAAAAGTTTCACTTGATTGTTTTCTGTATTAAAATTCCTGCAGTCATTTTATATCCCTCTTTAAATTAGGGTTTGCAGACACAGTCAGACAGCTGGGAGAGCTCCGGCGGAGGCTACCTTTGGGGATGCCTTCACATTTCTCTGGTTTTTTGAACTAAGGTTCCCACATGCCGAGGCACCTCGGCCTGTTCTGAGAAGTGTATGTTCCGGGGTCGCAGACCTTGGGCATACGGTAAGAGTTGTCTGCTATTCCCATTGGAATAGTCGACCAGCTTCCTCCTAAATTGGTCAAGGCACGGCGAGGGGAAAGCTGCGACCCCACAGCTAACCCCTCTCCCGCCATAGGAAAGGCGTGGGACAAGTACCAAATGCCCGACCTACCTTATACAGGTTTTTCTAGGGTTTGTCCTGCATTTCTTTTAGGCGAATGCCGGGTAGTATCCTTAAACCATAGCCCGGGGGCCCTAGTTACCCATGTCTACCTTTCTCTACCCTTCCGCATCCCCCCTTTCAAATCCCTTTCCTATGATATAAGAGGGGAGTTGCCAATATGTGGATTACCCTATACATAGCCTGTCTACACCCCCCAAAATAAAGTCAGACAGCTGCCTCCTAATGTGGTCGAGGCATGGAGAAGGAATGCTGCGTTCTCACAGATAACCCCTCTCCCTCCCTCCATCGAAAAGGGCGTGGGGCAAGTACCTGATGCAGGTTTTCTAAGGTTTTCCTTCTTCACTTTTAGATGACTTCCGTGTAGGATCCCTAAACCATAGCCCGGGGGCCCTTGTTAACCCGTGGCTACCCTCCTCTAGCCTTACGCAACCCTATTCTATTAAAGGGGTTTTCTATTCGATTACCCTAATGTATTCTCTCAGTCTAAAGAAGTCCTAATAATATTTTAAATAAAACAGTTTTGTTTGAAGGAATTCATTTTTCCAATTTCTTGTCAGTGGCTGTAACCGTAAAGTTTTACAATTCTAATTTTTCCTAAATATACTACTTCTAGTGAAAGGTACGTGCTATAATTATAATTAATTGTTTACTGTGACGCCGTGACAATATAAGATTTTGAAAATCAGCTAAACTTAAATTATTAATTTAAAAAAATGTAAATTTTACAAAAATATGGATTATCTTACAATTAAATAAAAGGCAAATGTATTGCATCTCAAAAGTATTATATATATATATATATATATATATATATATTGTAATGCCAATTAATTAGGGCATTAATTGGTTTTAATAAAATTTAATTGTAGCGGCAGGAGCTTCCAAAGCGGCAATAGAGCCGAGCTTTGTTACTTTGTCGGAAAGTCAAAATGGCGTATACGCGCTAAAACTGGGGAGCGCGACGATAGTTCAGTTGGTGACGGGACATTTCGGAGGACGAAAAAAATGATACTAGAGCAGAGACTAGCCGTTGTTTAATGTATTATTAAAGAAAGTTGTGAGTTGAAGACAAAGTAAAAAACATTCACGGAAGCATTTAAATCGTAAATATCGCTAAGTTAGTAGTTTTTACGTCTTTAGCCAGCCAGGAATAGTAAAGTTGCAGTTTAAGTCCCAAGCGGTAAAAAGACTAGCAAATCTATGAATCACAGGATTCATATAAGGCAAGCGGTCACCAGATAGCTGACAAAAAGGAGGATCATCCGCGTTCCTGGGAGCCTATCAAGGTTTACTTAAAGAGTGTAAATCTGTGAACCGATACTAGAATCAGTGTAAAATTTTTGCAATAGTGTACTCCCGAAAACAAAAGGAATGCTGGAACCAGCTGGACAGATGTGAGTAACAAAATACAAAAATAATGATTTATGTAAACGTATATAAAGGATAGAAGTGAGATTTCGTTCTACTTTAATTGGCAAGTTAATTTCTTTTCTTTTTAGTTTATTTCTATCGACATATTGTTTAGGTAAATGTGATTTGTTAATTAATAAGATTTTGATATCAAATTGTATTGTCCATTATCAAACCCAGTGAAGACCCTGAGATCTAAAATTTTAAATTGTAATTGTTTGTGAGTTAAAGCAACAAAGTGGAAATAAATAATTATGTGTGTTTTAAATTCTTGTTGATTATTTCATTTAATAAAAGCCTTCCATTTAATTATTACATTTTTACGCTTAATGTGAGGTAAATTCATTTAATTAAAATTAAATTAAACGACATATTTATTTCATTATTACAATATATATTATAGACGTTAATTTTAAAATGATTAAATGTAAGAACAAAATATGATACTTCCACAGAATACATTGTTTGAAACAATGTATGAATTAATAAGTATGAATTTTAATTAACAGTAATACAGTGAACGTTTGGATATTATATCACGTGCTAGGAAAAATATAATGTATCAGAAGAATCCATAACAATTATGAATAAAACATAATAGAGTATCATATTTATAATATTATAATAACAACAGTGATATAATTTTATTTCAAATATGTACGAAAGACAAATACATGTCATAAATGCGTGTCAATTTGTTGGTAAATTTTTTCCAATTTTAAAAATTAGACTCTAAATGTAGTATATTACGGGTCGAGCCTGAGTATTGGTAACATTATGTGTGTTGTAGTATTATTATTTTACGTAGTTATAAACGTAAAAAATGATTGTTTGCGATCTTCTACGATCATATAGAAATTTTAATTAACATTGCTATACCATTACAGACATGTCATATTGATTGGACGAGGAATGTAGTAGACAAACATTTGTTTCATATTAGTTGCTTTGCTTTGGAGAGTTCAGTGGGCAACGAAATTCTAAGGAAGTTATTATTACATGGCTTCTACGAATCGTAATCTCCATATTTTATTAATTAAATTTAACAGTTTTGTAACTTTGTTTACTTCAATTCTGTAGAGTATTCGTTGGCATACAGCCCAGAGATGTATTTTTAAACTCAAACTTTTCAATTTAAATATTGGTTTTCTATAATTGAAAGTACATTTTATATTTTCAAATTATCTTAATTAATACCTAAATATGTCCTAATAGAATGTCGCACCATTGTATTTGTCTATGATGAATTTGTTGTTTCGTTATTAAATATTTTATCTTGACTTATTTGGCAATTAATATTTCTATGACTTGTTCTTACCTCACATTGAAGACAATGAGAATAAGTATGAATTATATTTTACTTTACGCCTGTTTTTATTTCTAGGATAAATTAAAGAAAATAGACAGTTTAAATATTTTATTCAAGACCACCAACTTTCAGTACCTTTTTGTACTTTCATCAGGTTGTTTGTTATATTTCTATGGTAACAGAATTTTAAGTCATAAATGGTGTAAATAAACAAAATTTCAAATCGCAAACGTATGTAATATATATTGTTTTTCATTCATTTATTTTAAGGTGTAAAAGGTAAAAATATAATATTTAAAATCAAATCATAAATTTTCAACACACTTGTATTTTTAATAATAATCGTTACCAATCATAAAGTGATTGTGATACTTAATTATGTTTTTAATTTTTTATTGTTTGGTGTATTTTTGTGTTTACTACTTATAAAATTAATTTAAGCGCATTACTTGTTCTGAATTCTTTTAAACAATGCCTATAACGGGCAAAAACCGACGTTTAAAGATCAACAATTGATTAATTATAGTTTTTTGAGCACATTTATTTCAGTAATAATTTTTAAAAACTTTAAAATCTTACATTAATTAATGATGTACTAATTCGCCTGTAAATATATATGGTCACTTTAATATCTGAACCATTAATAGACTTTAGCGCCGTCTTATAATTTGGTTGCACGAGTCGCTTGAATGGCATGGTGACGAGTTGTTCATATCCTTAGTCTCCGCAGCGACAAGCGCTGAATTATGCATACTTCCGTGGCGAAGCATCCTCCAAATATATTATTAAACGGTGCTTTCTCCATAAAACAGAGACTCTCGCAAGCACTGCGAGTGCAGACCTCGCTGTTACGTTATGACCTCAAGGAGCATCAAACAAGAAGCCTCGGTGTGTATCTTAATTTTACAGAGCAACATCAAGGACTGCTCCTCCGAAATAAACTCTAAGTAAATTTGCTGTATTATGAAACCACTGATAACTATTTTATTCAGGACAAATGAAAATTACAGACAAAAACTTGGATGATTTTCATGGTGACAAAATTATCAATTTATGTTAATGCAAAATCTACTATGGATATTTAATATATAATATATATAATAAAAAAGTATGTAAATTTGTATGTATGTATTTACATTAATTTCTATAAATATTTAAAAGCGTGGACAGATTACAACAAAAATTGGAACACATATTCTTCAAAATGGTACTCGGTAAGTTAGTAAACCCTAGCATAAAGGTGAAAAGAATTATAATTAAAAAATTTGATCATTATGTATTAAATTAGTGCGTGCCAACAGACTATGACGTCATAGAACACGCTAGAAAGAAACTTTACTACGTAATGTTCTGTACATGAAAAGTATAGTTCCTGTCTTCCTAACGAAGTAATGCAGAAATATTTTGATTAAATAGAAAGTATAATTATATCCACCTATATCACATCGAATAATAATAATAAACTATAAGAAAGGTTATAAATCCGTGGAGCTAATTTTCTTTTAAATAACTTGACTTTTAACGGGGCATATTTGAAGGGGTCACGGACCAAGATTTGCCCCATTATATCTTACAATACGCACTGGAAAAACATGATGGTAAAAACAATACCTAATATTTTTTTAATCATTATAAGTTATTTTTAAATGAGTTTAACTAACGAACTATTTCAAGGGAGATTCTTGAAAAAAAAATTGGTTATGCGTGTATATCATTATAACTTCACACACTTGATTGTAAATGTGTCAAGACTAATGGAATAATTTTAAAGTGAGAACTGTTGGGAATTAACGACACAGCACAAAATTAACATTTTTCTATTCAACGGTAAGAGAATTTCGTTATTTTTTGCATGAATTTTTTTAAATGAACTATGTTTCATACTTTAGGCTTTGTGGCTCCCAATATGGTGACTGTGTGTTTACAATCTAGTATAACATTTAAAAATGTCAATTGAACGTGTTAAGTTCACGGCCACGGGTGTTTAGAATGTTACGTCGTCTTTTCTCACTAAAACTCCCTCACCTCAGCTAACTACGCGATAACAAAGGATCTAGATTTATAATCCGTGTGCCGTTTAATAATAATTATCTTTCTTCTACGTACTCAGATAACATTATTTTCATTTTCGTCAAGTCTACAATAATCGTCAACTTTTTAAGACATTAAATCCTGTATCAATTTTTCTATTCCTCACCAGTTTCAAACAAATAATCCAACGTTATCTGTTAACCGTGAAGTTTTTCTTTAAGAAAGTTTAATTTTAGATACGTTAAAACGTTTGTTGTGAATAATGTACGTAACATTGTTATTAAAATTCTTGTAAACCCAGATGCTTGCTTCTGCTTTAAGTCCTCAGTACTTTTTGCCTTATCCAATTTCTAAATTATACTTGACCTCAGAGTTGTTTTTGCTCCAAGAAGCTTTGAATTATTTTCGTTACACACTTGTGAAGATTTTATATACCACCCTTTCTTAAACCCGTTTTACTGGAAAATGTATTAAATATTTCCTTTGGAAGGTTGCCTACCTTCAGGTGCTGTATAAATCTTTATCCATTGGTTAATATACGTATTTAGATTTTTAATGCCGTGCTTAATTCTCTCTGTTAATGCTTCTTGAAGTTTATTCATCGAAATAACACTGTGAAGTGTATGGTATATATAATTTTAACTGTATTTTTAGGGTTTCGTGAAAAAATTGACGGCAACGTTTGATACATTGTTTAGATTTTCTTCTGCCGCAGTCCAGACGGTGGAAAAGTTTCTCTCCACAGGCCTTTAAAAATTACTATGAACGACAGGTCGGGTCTTACAAACAAGGTGCGAAACGATGCGTTCATTTGGCATAAATGTAATCTGGAAAGACTTACAGCTCTCGGAAATTGTCGATGAGAGCTGAAAGGAAAATATGCTGGACAGTATCGAACAATCATAAAAATGTAGAGGAAGTGTGAGGTCGCCAGGGAGAAAAGTGCCAAATTGTGGCAGTGAACCTGTGAGAAGGTTAAATAGGAGACGTGATAATGTAAATTATTTTGGAGGATGAAACTGTTCACGTTTCTACTTAGTATGAAAAAGTGGTTGATTTGGAAGTGACAAGAATTATAAAGTATTAGTGAAAATTATAATGGAAGTGAATATTTTTTTACCACGAGCCTACAAAAATTCTGCTCTTTAAATTGATACACATAAATGTAAAGATTATCTAAATTTTTATTAGATGCCAACCACAGATAATTTAGCATAAAAATTACCCTTAGATTATAGAGTTACTTTTCAAATATTTACGCTGGGCATATTGAATATTAAGTTATAAATATAACTTAAATTTGTAATAACATATTTTGGAATAATTATGCGTTAATAATTCGTAATATATTTTTTATTATATTTTGTATATTACTACTATCTAAATTTCGACTGTACATAAATATTTCAACACCACAGTCAACTTCAATTTTTTTCTATCCGTCATGCTTATATTCAATTATAAAATATTAGCTTTAAGTCTCTATATGTACGTTATATTTCAGTCTTTGTAAGTAATCAAACCATTAAAATATTTATAAGAAATATTTAATTCAGTTTTCATCTGAAGTAATGGCTTCTTTGAAATTTAATTTTGAGCTTAGAAAGGAAAACTGCAATAGCTACGACCATTATGCCTCGCGTTCGCAACATCTTCCGCAATTTGTTGAGGCAACAAAACGTCATACTGAGCGGTACTCGTCGTTTCCCCTTCCACCGCGGCGTAAGAGCCCTTTACCAGACAAGCATCGCCATGCAAACGTCAACTTAATCACCGGGAGAGCCGAAAGGCGGGTGGCGAGCTTGAAGGGGCAGTCATCGACCGAACTCCTACATTAATACTGTGTATCACGGCGGAGAAGAGAGTCCATTTCAATATCCTCTTAGCGCGAGCTCTACAGAAAATTAAAAGTGTTCTGAAGCTAAGACGAACACAGAATTTAATTCCACTAACACCTCCTTCTCGCGGACTACACTCTTCATGTTTAGAAATGTAATTTAATACGGTAAGGATAGGAACGAAGAGCAATGTATCGCTTGATACTGAAAAAGTATTTTACGAATAATATTTAATTTAACAAAATATTATACATTTTAATATTGTGCATAAATATATTTTGTTCCCTTGATAAAAGCCATAACTGTAAATAATTGTTATAAATTGGGGAAAGACTGGTTGTTCATTTCTTCCGTTATAGAAACATGTTTTGTTACCTGAAAAATAAAAAGGTTCAGAATTTGTCGGGCGCTGTTTCGATTAAATATTACTCAAATTTTGGCCATTGATGCGAAAGTTATGAGCATTCCGAATTAATAAACTGATAACTATAAGTCATAATTTTAACAAAACATTTAAGAACGTAGTTAGTCCGCCTTGACATGAAGTTAAGATTCTGTTTGATATGTAACTAGACTATTATATCAGTATACTAATAGGTGTATGATAAATGCTGGTAATCCGAGGTAATAAACTCACTAATCACTTTCCGCTTAATCGTGTTTGGTATTTATTTAACTAAACAGTTTGAATAGAATCAGAAAATAATACATACTATTATGTTATAACATTCTAATTGAAATACTAGTCTTTAGACTTTAAATTATTTTAACTACTATAATTAAAATATTAAAACGATATCATTGTAAATCAGCGTAAAATGCTTATTATTCAGAGACTTAAACATAATAACAATAGTAAAATACTGCTATTTTATTTGTCATTAAAATATATAATATTGAATTTTTTTATTAATTTAATTTTTGTATTGTAATTTTTGTGATTTCAGAACGTAAAACGAGGAGAATTAAGGAACTTGACAATGCATTCAAGGAATACTTCGAAGTAATTCTATATAATGTTTACAGTAAGAGCTTCCATCCTATTTAACGAGGTCAAATTACCTATCACTTGAATATAGCATGATAAAAGTTGTCAGAATTGGGAGATTTCGTCCTAGAAGTAACTCGTAATACGTTTAGTGTGTGAACTCAAAGTTCAGCAAAAGAGGTTAACTTGATGGTTGGGGAACAGTACTTGGGCTATTCTCATTGGGTTCCCCACCTCGTGCGTTTCGTCAGGACTAGAGACATCAGTTCACGTAAATATTTTTATGAGTAATGATCTCACCACATCTTAAATGTTCGGAATTAATGTGTTCCGTTTTCTCAAAAATCGTCACCCACTTTTCACATTGTCGGGTAGAACGACTTCTACATGCTAGAGAAAGTTACATCCAGATTTAAGAAGTCATTTTCCTCCAGAGTTACGGTCAACACCCTGAAATGTGTAGTGAATTCATTTTTATGCTATGGAAGTCAGAGACTTAACTGACGAAACAGTCACAAATATTTTCATACGCATTCAAGCCTGTTTCCCCTACCGCTAGTACATTTCGCTCTTCTGAAGGTTGGATTAGATTCTACACTAGGTAAATATGTCGTACTGTCTTTCGTAAAGCCAATACTTTTTCAGGAAGCGGATTAGAACGAGAACTGCAAGTGGCAGTTACGACAGCCCCTCACCATTCCATGTTTCTAGTTATACTTCCCCGCAGTACTCTACCAACCATATTGGGGACAGTACTTACATATCACAAAATTATTATTCATTTAGTAGCATTAATACAATCATGGATCGTATTATTCCAGTGAAATTCTTAGTCTAGGTTTCTTATGGGCCGGTAATAACGAGAAATTTATTAATTTTCATACTCTACATCCTTCGCACAACTACTTAAACAACTTTATTATTTTTATGAATTTATTTTGCGTTCCTTAAAATATATTTCGCCCATCATTGAACTATTTAGGTGTAAACTTAGTTCATAGTGTTAATCCTACGTTTCCTTAGTCTTCGACTCATACTTCAATTCTATTCACAGATATAAAATATCATCAACCTGTGATTAATGTATTTTGATTATTCAGCTAAAATTATTTGAAATTTAAGCATTGGTTATCACGACTCTAAAAGGTAATTATATGCTTCATGGAATAGTACAACAATTTAGATAATGAAAAGAATGGGTTAATATCACATTTCATGCATAATTAATATTTTTTAAGTGAAATGTCAGGTTGCAGATTATCTACTTAAATAAAGCATTTGACAATCTAGTACAATTCTTCCGAACAAACTACAAAATTTTGGCATTCGAGGTCATGCCCTAAATATATTTGAAACGTATTTAATTGATAGGGAACAGGCAGTAAAGTACATCGATATCTGGATTACTGTTTGCTAGATGTGGTGAGGCACAAAGGCACAATACTTGGTACCCTTCCGTTTCTAATCTATGCTTACCACATAACAGAAGTTCTTATTATACAGACGACAGTCCCAATCTTACGAGAGAATCAAGTATGATTGGATACTGAAAATATACTGATTTATCGACAAAACACAAAAAAAATATTTTCCTGCTCAAAAATATTATCTTAGAGGTGTATGATTTGAATAAATACAATTTATGTTGACTGAAAGTTAACGTTGAGTTCACACAATAAAATCCTCACAAATTATTCTCAAAAATGTCTAGTGCAAAAATGCACTACTGTTAAGAATATATACGCATAAGTATTTTTCTCTATTCCTCAGTAATATTTTAGGGTAACTCTTGTGGAAGATTTACAGTTCTCATTGCGCAAAAGAGAGAAATACAACAGCTCTGAGAACTCTGTTCCAGGACTTCGTCCTGACCGTACGTCCAAGAATACCGGATACTAACAGTACCTGGACTTTATTTTGTCTCAAACTTAAAATAAGCACTTGAATTCAAGGGCACTGCAAGTGAGAAACGAGACCACTATCCTGATAACACACATTGAGGGACCACTAAAGACAACAAAAGACCAGAAAAGTTTCCTATTAACGCACATAATTGCGTGCCTCAATACATCAGAGAACTCGCAGGCAACAATATAAATTACAGTATTGAAGAATATGCGTTTCCCGCTATTCCTATTAGAAAAGTCGGCCAGCTGCCTCCTAAGCTAGTCTTCGACCCCACAGAAAACCCCTCTCCCGCCTTCGGGACAAGTACCAAATGCCCGATCCAATAATGCAGGTTTTTCTAGGGTTTTCCCTGCATCACTTTTAGGCGAATTGCCGGGTAGGATCCTTAAGCCATAGCTCGGGAGTCCTATTTAACCTTTGGCTACCTTGTCTACCATTGCGTTCACTTCCTTTCCTATGCTATAAGAGGGGAGTTGCCACTATGTGGATTACCCTATACATAGTCTGTCTACACTTTCTTCTTCTCAACCAGAATTGTCTGATTTGTAGCTTAATATTTGCTGAAACTGTAACAAGGATACCATATGCTTGGTAATTTGTATTTGGCAAGAAAAACTATTACTATCTTAAATTCAATGACTGCGATATCAGTGCACTTTCTCTTTAAGTTTATTCTCAAAAATGTCTAGTGCAAAAATGCAGTACTGTCAAGAATATATACGGATACTATTTTATTATTTTTATTATTATTTTATTATTTTTACCTTTTTCATGTGTTTCCAAGTAAATACTAAATTCTAAAAGTATTGAGAACAAGTGCAACTTTTTATCTAACTTCATTTTTTGGCCCTGTTACAATATTTTTAAAAGTGTTAAACGTTCACCAACTTCAGAATTTAATAGCCTGTATGAGCCGCAGAACGAGACCTCTGGGACGCGATTCAGAATCAAGGCGAATAGCGAGAGGGGAAAGAACGAGCGAACATTTGTGTCCTGGACCAATTGTCCACCTGCACAATAGGATGCCTCGGCCGCAGATAGCGAGCACATTTGGTCATCCTGTCGCGAGCCAGATATCGCTGTTATGGATGCGTCATCCTCGTCGTCTGTATAACCTCAGCCATTAAAACGTTAGCGGTCTTTTATCGTCCGGCACTTTCCATCGATCTCCATGTCGTTAGCCGATATCCGCAGGCTACGGATCCATTCACGCCGGCCGTGTATCTCTGCAATTGTTTCTAATTATAGAACGCCCGCCAGCCTCACTCTGCAATCCGAACAGATTTTTCTTTTAGTTTCGCTGCGTTCGCTGGATTTGATGAACGCGTTGGTAATTGTATATTACCGCCGAGTTTTTCAATCACAATCTGGCATTCGACGTGCCCAAAGTGAAAGTCCTGCTTTCTTGTCAAAGGCGTTCGTTTATTTCCTCTACAACAATATATTTACAAACGACTAACGCAATAAATGTAAAAATTATAAAATCAAAAACTGTGCTTACTGAACCTAAGACACTTTTCATATAGATAATAACAATGATTTAATCTTAAGAAAAATGTTTTTATGATCTCACCAATGTAGTAGTTACTATACAAAGTTGTTAAAACTCCCTAGTCATAATCATTAATTTCAATAATATTTTCATCGATCAATTTTTTCACATATAAAATGTTGGCCGAGCAATAACTGGATGATTGTAGAAAAACTTACTCCGAATCTTCTTGATGACAAAGACAAGGACAGTCAACAAAATATTTAGATATTGTGGTTCAGAAATGTTTATTTATTTATTATAATAGATTAAAGCATTTACGTATCATATTTATAACAGAAGGCTTATATTGTCAACATAGGATAGAAAATCTAGACAGGACCGGGAATCGAACACAGGACCACAAATTTTTACGCGGTCGCTCTGACAAATGAGCAATCTTATACGTTTCCCGGATCAATTCCAGTGTTCTCCATCCGTTATACAGAATTTGGTTCGATTCCAGGTCCTATCGACATTTTTCTATCATAATGCACTAACTCACTATCGTTTCTTTAGAGATGACCTTCATAACTCATTTAATAAACCAGTATATGAAATCAAGCTGTCATAATTCTGTTCTTGAAGTCTCAAAATCTTATTTTAATTGAATATAAACTCGTAAGATAGTGTTAGTTTCTACTTATAAAATTTAAAACATTTAGGGTGAATGAATTTGCTATTGATTATTATTAACATTCACTTACTAAATCAGTGTACGGAGAAAGTATGAAACTTGGATTGGATCTTTATGATTCATCATGCCGAAAATTCTGATATGAAGGAAATGCTCCAGATTTTGTTAATTCTTAATCAGTATCCAATATGAATGTAATGTTGCACACTCGAGACAGAAAATTCGACGAAAAACAATTAGTTCGAAACAAATATTTATTCGTTTAATCACATAAACATATTTATGTAACAACGTAATTTGGTGATAATTAAATATTTTCACGTGCTTTCATATTGATAATATTAACTGAACGATTTGTACATCGTTGAATTAAAATTTAATTTCATTGTGTCGTCCAATAATTTAATTTTGCATCAGCTAAATAAATTACTTTTCATAGCGTTTAAACGACACATCAACACGTTAGCTATTAGCGGGGAGTTGAAATTATGAGTTCGAGGATAATTAAAATGAAAAGGCTTACATATAAAGAGATAAAATATAAAAATATTGTCGATATTTACGTCAGCAAATTTAAATTATAAAGTAAAAGTAGCAATATATTTATATATATACTAATTAATTAAATAAAATATTTAGTCTTGTTCCTATTAATATCAAATAATTAACGACAATTGTTTATTTTATATAATTCTCAAACACTTAATATTACCCAGCAAATAGTAAAATGGCTCGAGTACTGAATATAAATTCAGGGCATAATATTTTACTTCCTCAATAGACAATAATTTAGTTTATTCATAATAAATTATAAACTGTAACACGTTATGCTTGTTAAACACAGCTCTAATGAAAGTAAAACATTTCCAAATATTTCGAGGCTTTTAATTTTGAAATCCGAATTACGTCTGACAACTCGACCGAGGCAGAAATAATAAACGTTAATCCTTGTGGTCAAAAAAGTACATACAAGCAAATTTTGGGCTCAACATGCGATTAAACTACGTACGTAGTAATGGGCTACATTACTCAGTAGATCGACCGTCAAAGCTCATCAGAATTCCACCTAATTGGTCAATAATGAGTGACTAATACAGTTTACGGGGCTATTTGTAGATAATTCGTAACAATACATCGGTTTGAAATGTACCTAATAAAATTTAGTAAAAATATTATTTAGTAAGATGAATTAGGTGTGTACCGACAAGCGTATATTCTGTAACGGTTAAAATTAGTTTTTCATTCTAAACCATAATAAAACATTTATTAAAATATTATATCATATAAAGCTATCATAATTATAAAATATTAAATAATTTAATATGAAAGGAAATAGTAATTAATCTGTTAACCCCGTTCTATTTAATAGTACTTGGACTAAGATACATTTCCTTGACTATACCATGGGTGATTGTTCCGAAAATGCTGTAAAAAATTATTGATCACATACTGAGTGGAAAAACTCCAAATTTATCCACTCAAGGATTCAATGTGCAGAGTTGATATCTGGAAGATATTCCGTCATGTCATCGGCTACTGATGTCACCGTTGAAAGACAGGTTTCTGACCGGTTCACGGGTCCATTAATCAGTAGTTCCTACTTGTTTGATTCTATCGGTGAGAAAAATGTTTTGTTGTGCTTCCCATGTTAAGTATATATTGAACTCTCACGCTGTCAATATAAGTACTTTGCTAATTGATAAGGGTCAAGTTTTTCTCCGTTTTACACCTTCCCAGAGAGCCCTGGGGAGGCTACCTTTGGGGATGCCTTCACATCTCTCTGGGTTTTTTTTAACTAAGGTTCCCACATGCCGAGGCTCCTCGGCCTGTTTTGAGAGGTGTATCATCCGGGGTCGCAGACCTTGGGCATACGGTAAGAGTTGTCCGCTATTCCTATTGTAATAGTCGGCCAGCTGCCTCCTAAACTGGTCGAGGCACGGAGAAGGGAATGCTGCGTCCCCACAGCCAACTTCTCTCCCGCTATCGGAAGAGCGTGGGACAAGTACCCTATTCCCGACCTACCAGATGCAGGTTTTTCAAGGGTTTTCCTGCATTTCTTTAGGCGAATGCCGGGTAGGAACCTTAAACCATAGCCCGGGGGCCCTAGTTACCCTTGGCTACCTTCCTCCACCCTTCCGCATCCCCCCTTTCAAATCCCTTTCCTATGCTATAAGAGGGGAGTTGCCCCTATGTGGATTACCCTATACATAGCCTGTCTACATCCCCCCCTCCGTTTTACTCCGTTTACCTCGGCCTGTTTTGAGAGGTGTAGAGATAGATAGATAGATAGGTTTATTCACCATTAGCCCTCTAAAGAGGAAATAGGATTCGTATCCGGGGTCGCAGACTTTGGGCATACAGTAAGAGTTGTCCGCTATTCCTATTGGAATAATCGGCCAGCTGCCTCCTGAACTGTTCAAGACACGGCGAGGGGAAAGCTGCGACCCAACATAAAACCCCTCTCCCACCATCGGAATGGCGTGGGACAAGTACCAAATGCACGACGTACCTGATCCAGGTTTTTATAGGGTTTTCCCTGCGACACTTTTAGGTGAATTGTCGGGTAGGATCCTTAAACCATAGCTCGGGGGCCCTTGTTAACCCTTAGCTACCTTCTTCTACCCTTCCGCATCCCCCCTTTCAAATCCCTTTCCTATGCTATAAGAGGGGAGTTGCCACTATGTGGATTACCCTATAGATAGCAGTCTACACCTCAGATAAAACACTGTTTTATTTCTAACTCTTTTTCTTTGCCACTTGTTCGATCTGAAAATTTTATATCTCTTTCCCTAAATCGCGGGTCATGGGTGGGGTTAATTTTACAATAACGTTAGGATTGACAAAAAAATACCTGGATTTAACACCTAGAAAGGGATAATCAGGATAAGGAATATATTGTTGATCAATTCAACAACAATATGTTATGATAATATTTTTGGGATAAAGAAAAACAAATAAAATTTCACTGTCATTAATAACACGAATTTTTCACGACATTTTATAATTTAAATAAATAGTTTCAACGTTTCATATGAAAGGTGAAACACTGACGTTCCTGTAATTTTCAGGATAATCAAGAAACCATCAACTATAGGCAGGTTATTTCAACGTCACTAGTATGTAAAGTTATGTCGCTTATAATATAAGAATATTTCTGCTTATCTGGAACGACAAGGACTGAAATTTAATAGTTTAACTGATTTTTACCCTATATGATCATGTTGAAGTCAGTGACGGTATGGCAAGTCCTTTGCGACTAATTTGACATATAAACTTTTTGAGAGCTTTTGTCCTTGAACCGCATAAAATTTGTTACTACATAGGAAAAGAGAAGCATTTCATAAACTGAACACTGGAATTTTTAAAAAATAGCAAATTTAATTATAAATTTAAAATAATTATATTAATTTATTTAATTTAATTTGTAAGTAAATTGTAATTTTATGCATCTACCACCGAGCAAACTGCCCATTTGAAGGTTAAATAAATACATATTTCTGACCTGTTCTAACTAAATGAAGATTAGCGGGCTTTGGGTGATAATTTTTCAGACATAAATTTCTTGAGAATGTACATACATTCAAGGAGAAAATTTATCCATTTAAATAAAACGCTAAAGCGATCTCGATGTTCACAGACAATCCTAAGAAAATGAAATTACTGCTCAGTACTAAAGAAAATTAAAATGGATCAAAATATAACGACTATTGTGTTAACTAGGAATAAAGTGTATAGTACGCGAATTAAAATTCGTGATGTAAATAAAAGCAGTAAACAAAAATGTAAGTTTTCATATATGTAACGTTTTGTTATTATCTATAACAGGAGAAACGGATTATTTAAGTTATCAGTAAATGGTGGAGAAAATTAGACTTTGCAATGACAATTCTGATAACATCTCCCAAAAGCCTACGTAAACCGCATTTATCAGTAGTTTGGCCTTCAGTAATATTAATATTTATTTATTTTTCCCAGTCAAGATTTCAAAAAACGGTCACGTTGACAGGATTTAAGAGAGAAAACGAGGGACCCTCCTGGCTACATTTTCGTTTCTAAACAAACAGTTATGGGACCAGAAACGACTAACCCGAAATTCTGTTGCGACATATCCACAGAAACAGTTCAAATCCTTTGCAAGACAATTTGTGAATAGGTCATTTATATCAATTAGTGATCTGCGATACTAAATTATCTATAAGTGTTTACGCAGGTAAGGAAGTTCATCTTCATGGAGGCAAGTAGCAATTAGGTCTAATAATGGATTATTATTTTACACTGGTTATTTTACTGTAGCTTGCTACAATGGTTTGTGCGATTCAACTACGTATATATATTCAAGAAATATTAAAATTCCAATAAACTTTTCCAAAATTAGTAAATATTAGATTAACCGCAGTAGAAACACATATATATTGTATCAATAGTTAATTAAGCCATTAATTGTTTGGACATAAAATTTAAATTGTTTGATAAATCCATTATAGCGGTCTGATCGAACAAAGCAACAATGGAGAAGCGAGCTCGGCTGCTTTGTCGAAAAGTCGAAATGGCGTTTGCGCGCACGAAAGTCTAGGTCAGTTTTATGTCTACAGCCAGCCAGGAAAGGAGGCACATTATAACAAATTTTTCACCGAGATACCTTGCAGTCAATTTCAAATCAATAAAAATAACAGTATAAGTCTACAAAGAATCTGCAAATCATCAGTTCCAGTAATAAGGCAAATTCGAACAATTTTACACTGAGGGGAAGACGACATCTGATTGCTGACCAAGGAGAGGTTCATCCAAGGCTCCGGAAATTTGACTGCGTTCTATTCGCTGGTGAGCGTGTAAATTCTGTGAGAACTAGAATCTGTGTAAATAACGATTTGCATTTATCGTGTTGTGTAGGGGAAACAAAGAATGCTGGTATAAGACGGACAATGTGTGAGTAACCAAATTTTAATTATAATAACTGTGAGCATTAAAGGATAGAGTCAGATTTCGTTCGTTCGTTCGTTCGCTTTCTTCTAGTTTTCTTTCATTGCTCGACTTATTGTTTTAATTTTAAGCAAATAATATTTTGAATTGTTAATTAGTAAAATTCTACTTTTATCGTGTCCTAATCATCAAACACAGTAAAGGTCCTGAGAGAACCGATTTCAAATTTTTGTTTGTAATTATCTTTTATTCTTTGAAAGCCACAAAACAAAATAAATATTTTGTTTGTTAATTGTTCATAAGCTTTTCATTTATATTAACCCATCATATTTAATTAAATAGCTACCACAACGTGAACAATTAAATTATTAATTTTTTGTTTATTACAATATATATATATATTGTAGTAATTAGTAGTTAAGACATTGTTATAATTGGAAAGTTGGATTGTAGAGGACTCATTATTAGTGGATAGAACGGACGCCGCAACAATTCGGCGAGGCAAAGCAAAACATTGTTGAGATTCTACGCGCTCAAAAATCTACGAGACGAACAGTCAGTCAGGCAAGGAACGGCGAGGCAGAAGGACCAGCAAAGTTTTTGTACAAAAGTAATAGAGTCAGGAATGTGCAGCCGCAAATAGAACAGTTTGATAGCAGTTACAAACATGCTCTAAAATATTGAAAAAGTAAAACAATCTTCAGTAGGGAAGGAGAGATTGAAATTAACGTCGTAATCGGTGGCAGAGTGGAAATTCAACTTGCTGGCCATAGACCAAATCCAACTAAAACTACACGAGACCTGCAAATCCAGGTTGCAGCAAAGCATCGAGAAACTACGCCAATTAGAATTGTTGACATTTAGAGTCTGTGAATACTAGAATCAGTGATATCCCGAAATTTTGTGCACGAAAAACCTAAAACGAGACCTGGGCGGCCGTAAGTAGAAAAACTTTAAAATCATATTGTAAACCACTTTTAAAAGATATGTCAGATCGTTCTTTAATTATTTAGTTCTTTAATAATAATTATTTAATTATTACATTTAAATTCAATCTGTAGTGCTATTTTATCCACAACCAAGTTCGTCTTTGTTTCAGACGCATTAACTTCCATAAAAGTTAAATGTAATTTGATTGTATAAAATTCACCCATTTATCAAACCCAGATAAAGACCCTGAGATCCCAAATATTATTGTGTAATTTTATATGTATTTAAAATTGTTAATAAATATTGTTTGTAGTTTTTCACGTAATAGTTCTTTTTATCTAGCCACAGCCATTTGTAGTTATATTTAATTTATTACAATATATATATAATGGTATGTGCTCTGTGTTGAATTTGTATTGATTTGAATTTAAAGGGGCCCAAACCTTCCTTTCAGTGTTCACATCGCGGCCATCCAGGACGAATTAGGGCTTGTACTTGAATTTTATCTAAATTCAGTGTTAACAGTTTCCGGTCCCCATTTTGTGCACGACGAACAATAGAAAAACGAAAGCGTTTTTCCCCTGCTCCTGTTTTCCGTGCCGGATGGCACCGTGAAATATCCCGGAGGTTGTTCCGCCTGCCGCGATTCCTATCGGTTGCAATCTGAAAGTCAAATCCCATCTCGCAATTGTTCGTTGTTATAATAAATCTGCCTTTCAAGCGTTATCTATAAAACTGGTGCTTCCTCCATCCTGTTTTATCTCGGCCGGCCATCCACACCATGTGTGTGAGAATGGGCCTCTTCTCTCTTCCTACCTCCTTTGCCCCTGACATCCCATTTTCCCCGGTTCCTTTTATCTCGCCGCCCCCGCCCAAACCCCCGCCCGCGCCATTCGCCGGGCCGCATATCCAACTCTGCGAAGCGAATGACAAACACGCGACTTGCACACGCTGTTTACAGAAGCTGTCACTCTGACGGGTTTTGTTTTGTTACTTCATCGAATTACACGAAGTTCTCATAAAACTCGAGTCAAATGTAGGCTCGCAGTGCATCAGCAGTAGAATTAATTGGGTCCAGCGTGGCACCTACAGCAATTATAACACGGATTCGGAATACGACTCTGCTCATTTCTGTATCACAAACGAGTCGGTTACTATTTATTTTAAGACTCGCTCCATGTTCACATGACAACAATTTCCATTACTTCAGTCTACGAATTCCGTTATATATGTTGCAATTATTTAAGAAAACAGAAAATACACGTATATATGTTTATTAGTACCGATATATTTACATAAACAATGAAATTTTCCTAAAAATAAAAATAATAGTTTCAAAAGAAACTAGAAAAATAATTTATCTCATAATAATATAGAAATTCTGATTATTTAAGACAAATTATAAATAAACAACAGCCTTTTTAAGTCATATAAAGATACTACGCTTCGTTGTATTTCGGTCACAAAAATCAGTGGAGAACGACCGTAACTATAAAAATTTTTGAAAAACGTCATACCTGAAGAGATAGAAAATTAGAGTCGAAACGTAATGTAATTTTCAGTAAATATCTTTTTCTGACTTCAAATGCTGTTAATAATAAAAATCAACAATCTCAATGTTTAGATAAAGAAAATTGCTGATTTCTTTATTACTTTGTCATATATATATTTACAAATAATTTCAGTATTTTAACATTTCAAGTTATTTCCTAAGTCAATTACTAATAATAAATATTCATAAACATGACGCCATAAAGATTTATGTTATAATAATCTTAGAAATTTATTATTTTATTCGTACTTTGAAATTATTAAAATACAGTGCACTTCAAATTACTACCTGAACAAAATTTATTTATAATGGCCACAGACGTTTTGTTACAGACGTAATAAAAGTCTTATGAAGAAAAACGATATAAAATTTAATAACAGTTGTTTTTTAAATTTATAAGTTCTAAAACATTATTTTATTACATCTAATGTACCCGCTATTCCATTATTTTTAATTCGGATAAAATAATTTTAATATGACAGTAATTTATAGAGGCTCAATTAAAAGCACTCTTCATACAGAAAGTCAAAATTATCAAATTAATTCGACTTTGACGGCTTATTCATTGAATAAAAGATTGTCGGTTCATCAAACTGGTCAATTATTTATTAAAACACAACGTTTCAGGGAAATTATTGGACTGCAGAGATGAATTTCCTTAAAACTATTTGCTTTTATAAACAATTGACCCGGTTGATAATCCGAGAATCTTTCATTTAGACCCAATAATTATTGTATAAAATTAATATATATCATGTCCTCATTTTATATTCGATATTAAATAATTTATAATTAGAAACAAAAATTATTTAAATCTATAGTATATTCAATATACAGAATTCGGATTAATTTATTGTTTCATTGAAAGAATATTTCATACTTTGTTGAATTTTGTCTAAAATATTTCAAATAATTGTATATTAAGTATTAATAAATATTATACTAAACGTTTATCCACATTTAAAGTTCTACTTTTGTTTTCCATTAGTTCTAATGGGAACACAAACAAATCTAAATCTACTTGTAAAGACATTATCGTCTCTTAACGACGTTGATTTTACAAAGAACATGTTTAGAATGTTCTATATTTATGAAATTTTTAATTTATTTCAGTCGAATAATCTGCAAAGAATTTTTGTGTCTTATTTACATTACACTTTAAATTTTGTGCTCTGAACAGAAGACATTTACCACGTAATTCATATTTTATACTAAATTACATTTTTTATGGATATTTTTAGAAAGTTAATTCAGTTACTCGCAAGTTTCATGATAGTATGAGCTCGAATGATTGGCCATTTGGATATAAAGGGACCTCAAGAATAAAGAAAGACGTAGGCATCCAGCTCAACAGACATGCAATACTGGCGTGCTTCTCGTTGCATGTATGGTATTGTTCAGAAAGATTTTTTTTTTGGTTATGAAGTTTCAATAACATATTTACATCAATTGAGGACATTACCGGGATTTGAAACAGAAGGTAAATTTTAAATTAATTTACACGGAAAGCAAACACGTAGCCAAATACACGAATCCCGCTCGAGTTGAAAATTTAATGCTTTATAAAAAAAACGCTTTCTTCCCCTTTTTATTAGACTTAAGTAGTTATTAATTAAGTGTGAATCCTGAAAATGTAGGAAATTTTGTTGCCTCAGCACTAATGTAGAAACTGATAACCTGGGAAATCATTTCATCTCCATGCATTTGCATGATACTTATACAAATATGTACAGTAAGGAATATGGAAGTAATATATTGATCATTTGGTAGGAAAATAGTGTTCATATTCCGGTTAAATATAAGAAACGTTCTGCAAGAAATAAAAATACTCTTATTCAGTTTTTAATTTGAATTAAACAGTTCTAGATTTAATCAATAAGTTCAATGGTCCCGAAAAGACTAATTGACGACTACAAAAACGTATATTCATTGGTAGAATAGAATAATGACAAATTGATAGGATTTTAATGTGCATGTTCGAAATATTTGTTAGAACGTTATGTTGATTTTTTTCTAGTGATCTTTTCTAGAACTGTAACATTCTTTTTCCCATCTTTCTCAAGTAAAGTATATGAAATATACAGGAATACACACACACATTGTCTCCCTCACTCATTCATTCACAAACACAAAAATCTTCTGAAAGTTGGTGGTAGAGATGATAATCGCCGAAACGTCGTGTTTTCAAAGCGAACTCATTCAGATATTATACCGAGGACGTTTCATGAAATATTAATCAGGTTTTTTCCTCTATTTCTGGCTATTCCTAAAGTCATTATTAAAAACAGCTAAAAAATATTGTATAAAATTGTGTTTGTTAGTTTTCATAGCAGTCACATAATGCTCCATCTAACTATAAAAGTGTGTTAAAGATATTACGTGTTATATTATTTTACATATATTTTATACTGTGAAAGAGAGACTTTTTTCGTATGCTGAGGCGCCCTTCTCCTTGAAACTATGGTGCAAAAGAAGACATTTGAAAATAGGGAAGCGTGATTGGGGGAAGGAAAACTTTTCAGAGCAGCTCTCAAGCTGTTAAAATAAATGCGTTTAATGTGGTTCGCCTCAGGCTTGCCGCAATATGGGCCCCCGCACCATTTAGAAACAAGAGAATTACCCGATTCTTCGCCACTGGCGAAGAAAACGCATACACTAAGGCCAAAAAAAAATTAATTAATTAGTAATCTGCATTAATAGGAGTGGAAGGATAAATAGTTATCGTTGTTCGTGGAACCATTAATATTTATATTCAAAATAAGAAGTTTTTATAGATAACGTCATTTTACAACTCAATGCATTTAGAAATTTAAGTAAAAATACGTTGCGTACTAACCTCATTTTTATATTAAAAATCTTACTCTTCACCAATCCCTGTTTTTTCGGATAATATAAATATTAACATAACTTTGAATAATTTGACTACTCTAGGTATAAATATATAAAATTATTAGTCAATCTTAGATCTTATGTTTCTCCTTTATCAAAAATTTTAAGTAGTTGTATTTAAATAGATAAAAAAAATTATAACATTAGTTTAAATTACTCTCCGTAAATTATCAATATGTTTCTTTCAAGAAACTATCTGTATTCTTGAATAAAATATAATAAGATACCGAAATTCTAGTATTTATTTTCTTTATTACTCAAAGGCGCGTTTACCTTAAAATTATTAGTCGTAGTCTATATATCAACAATTATTAAATTATAAAAACATATTAAATGCGAAAATAGCGCAGACAAAAGCCAGGTACTTTTTTTACAATTTACTTACGAAAAAAAGCAAAAATAAAATTCGACAATATAAATGTATATAAAAAAGACGAAGCATATTATATTATATAAAATAATTTTAAATTAAAGTAGGATAGATTATCAATTGCAATTTTTCATGTATAAATGTTTGGCATATAAGGAATTCAAACGGTTCATTATACGTACGTTTCCGTCGTAGTATACTCAAAGTATATTACAAACTATGACGGCAGAATTATCAAAGATTATTTGTATTAACCACGGAGGAAACTCCAGTAGTATCTAATAGGCCTGAATTACAGATGTAATTCTACCTATAATGGCACAACTACAGCCGGAAATCGAGTAAACTTGGAGGTGGGTTTCCCCTACAATGGAAACAAAACAACGGGCAGGTTCTGTAGAAATTATCAAAATTCTCTTAGAATATATTGTGTGATGTCTTTAGTTCAAAATAAAGTTCATACTTGAGTAAATAAAACTTAATTAATTACTCTGATTAAGGAAGTAATTTTAAAAAAAAATTTATTCAAGTTTCAGGAAAACAGTATCTAATTTATAAATCGACGTTTGATAATGTTTTAAGTAATATATTTTTGTGTTCACAATTTTAGAACTGATCGTGCAGAAAAATATGACAGAAGTAGTGATTCCCGAAAAGTTCTTATCACTTTACAATTCAATTGTGCGTACGATTTGTGGCAGCCGTGCGTCACTGTGTTCATAGTTGCAAATCCGATGGCACTTGTTTTCCGATCTAACTCTCACGAGTCTTTTTTATACTACTTCATCACAGTTAAATTTATATCAGAAAGAAAAATACTAACTTTTATGAACGTTTAAAACTATAAAAAAAATTAAAACAATATTTGTCCAAATGTGCATTCATCATACTCCGTTAGCCGGTATTCTATCGTCTGCCTTCCGCGTAAATGATCGACATAAAATGATTTAAAATCCACTTGATCATAAATATGAATGTCTTATAATTTCATGAAATATATTAAAATAAATATAAATTGATAATTAAAACTTAAAATAACCTTCAACCGTGTGATTTTAAAAGTTATAAAATATAAATCAATTAACAATAAACCCATGTAATTAATAATAAGAAAGATAGCCAAATACAGACAAAAGAAGTGATAAAATAAATTCCACACAACATTTCTGGAAACCTTTTCCTTTCTTCAGGTGCAGAAAAAACTCAAGAGTCTAGAGCGAGACAACTGCACTAGTCAGATGACAAAAATCAAAATGGTTGAATAAATATTAAAATAAAATGTAGAAAAGACTAGTGACGCTCCAGACTCTTGCGCTTTTTTGTGCACCTGCAGAGAGGAACAAGACTTCCAAAAAGTGTGGTTTATTATGACTTATTTTGTCTGTATTTGGTTGTCTTTCTTATTATTAATTTTTTATCAGACAGGAATTTTTCATTTTTTACTTTTTAAACCCGTGTAATTATAACAGAAAATTCTGATAAATCGTCACAAAAACACAAACAAAATAATTACTGTCAGCCCTCACTCTAGGTATGTATAATTGTAAAAAAAAATATATCCGACTGATTAATATTAATTTAACGAATTTTTTTACATGTTTGAGTCGAAAAAACCTGCATATATCGAATATTCTGATTTTAATTAAATGCAGCACTGATAGTTATAGGTATCAGTTTCATTGAAATAAATAATTTATACTTTTATATTTATTTAGGTAATTATTAATTCTGACGAAAAGGTTTTTTGTAAGTACTAATGTTTCACTCTAGCTACACTGGTATCAACATAACCAAGTTCCCCCTCTCTCACAAACACTCTTTTCCCCTCGTCTAATAAAGAAACTTTCCCTGCGTCTTTCTCTTTCCACCCGAAGAACAATAGAAAGTTAAGCGAGGGGCAAAGAATAGAGCAAAGTGCAGTGGAACAAAGAATGGAGAACCTTACGTGACAACGAGATGCTCCAATCCATTGTCAAAGCAGAAAAATATTTTTCCTTGTAGTATATTCGTATATTAATGTATATAGAAGAATTATATATGTTTCAAATAAAGTGGCAGAATGTTCATGATATCATGGTTAATCACCAATATTGCTGAACAATAATGATGACGATATTCTTAATATTCATAAATTTAATACATTCGCCAAAATGAGTTATGTAATCGTAGTATTATTTAAATAGCATTTATTTAAACCCAATAAGAAATATTTTTTTCCGTTTGAAGAAATTTTAGTGCAATAATTAATTCTATTGAACAGTGACATATATTTAAAAAAGTAATGGGTTCAAATTAATTTTTTTCTAATTTTGATGAAGAAAATATGAAAAACAGTATTTTTAGAGGCTTGCATTTCTCTGTCCCCATTTGCGAACATTGAATCAATAAAACGACTACTACCATAAAATACATTATATATAAAGTACTGAAAATGCAATTACTCAAGATATTTTAGGTAATATAGTATAATATGACGTTTTTACGTAGGTATGACTAATCTATAATAGTTAAAAATCTATACAATTTACTAATATCGAGACCTGTATTATAATATCTATTGAAAATAGTATCTGCGAATAAAAAAATATTTGAAAATAAAAGCAAAAATATTGTAAATAATTTAGTATAAAAATTAATAATCCTCAGTATTTCACGCTTTAATGATGGAGTGTATCAGTAGTAAAATTAAATTTTTGGCAAATAATTTACGTACGTCCCATGCTGTAAACTTGATAATATTGACCAAAGGAAATAAATCGAATAGTTTCCTAAAAACCACCCGGCGACAATTGATCCCGAAGGAAAAGACACACGAAGCAAGAAACGTAGACAGTGTTATGCAGATGCTGTAGCCAGTCCGTAAAGCCTCCATTAACCCACAAATATCTTTTAATCTCAGATACGCAAACACATAAGTTGTAAATAACAAAGTTAACTCTGATTCATTATTGATAAACAGGGCCGTTCTAGATTTATTTATTAATAAATGTATAAAATGTACAAAGTTCCAGGGAAGGAGTTATAATTGTATAAGCCGTTCCATAAAAACGTCTAAAAATTTAAATGATCTAAGTATACAAAAAAAACATTTAAAAGGACGTTTTAGTGTTACTGTATAAGAAGTTTCTGAAAGAAAATTAAATTAAAAATAGGAAGTTTCAATATTTGCATATTAATTTACAAAATTGTAGGCGCGTTTCTTTTTAGTTTGCTAAAATTCGTTTTCATTATATTATATACTAATAAATGTACCGTAACGGAAACTTATTAGTAATAGTCTAATTTTTCATTGACTTAGAACTTTACTACAGTATTCACGGATGCGTCAATAAACTGCGAAGGAGTTGGATGCGCTATAGTTTCAGTTGACTTTTCAAGGACGGCAACCATAAATAGTAACGCATCTATAACTACGGCGGAAATATAAGCCATATATATGGCAACAATAGGATACATGGGAGAACCAAACAAAAATAATTTAATCCTAACAGACTCTCTGGCTGCAATAATTACAATAACAAACCAAAAGATTTGGAATGGTACCGTCAGTAATATCAGAGAAAACCTTATGGCTATCCTAAATAGCAATAATAAGATAATGACAGGATGGATACCGGCACACAAAGAAATAGATGGAAACGAAAGGGTTGGCAAAACTGATAAGATGGAGACATCCCAACAGAAGAAGAAAAACAACATTCAAATATGCACTAAAAATGATGGGGTGGGAGGACAAGCCTTTGCCAGAATACTGGAGTAAAAATAGTACCAGTGTAGAAGAGGAATGAATGAAGGAATTTTTCATAAGGATGTCGGAAACTTCAAGGAAATATCCTACCCTGGCAATCTGTCAGGGAGACAGCAGGTGGTTGTTGCTTGGTTAAGAACTCTTCATTCGAACCTAACGCACTCGTATCTATTCTCTAGATCACCGCAACCTACATGTGACGTACACAAGGCTGTCCTGACGATCCAGCATATCCTCTACGACTGCCCAAAGCACGACAGGACTAATTATGCCACATTTCAGAAATACACGAGAAGGGAAATATTTACCTTAGCAGATGCAATAAATAACGTACTAAAGGAAACCGGCATTCAAGATTTAATCTAAATAGACAATGAATCTGAGACTAAGAATAAAATGTATAGTTAATATGAATTATAATTTAATGTGGTAGGTACGGTAAGTCTCCAATGACTTTTATGTTGACTCGACTATAAACAATAATTTCTTAAAAAATTCTACTATAATTGAATATTCTGTATTTGTTACACGTTTGCTCCTATAGTCTTTAATTATTTTTTTCCAATTTTATCTAATATAAAATTAAGAACAATAAACTTTCTTGTACATAATTCTAATTCTAGCACATAATTAAAACTCAAAACAATTTAAACGAAAAGCAATTAAATCATTCCTTCTCTATCTATAATCGAGGCTGTTCTTTATTTATCGTACGTTGACATTTCTTTCACTGCAGCAGATATCACCAACTCTGCCAGTTTCTTTGAACTTCTCAAACCTTCACTTAGTTGTCTGCGTCTGTAGGATCGTGTCCATAACAACGTCGGAACTCACGTTGAACAGAAATGGGATATTTCCTTTTACGGAACCAGGGAACCCATTGTGCTTCTTCCGTCAAGGACGCTGTTTCATAAACGATTGATTCCGACTGAGGTGTTTATGTAGTAGTTGTACCACAAAATTGTCAGACAAAAAACTCTGAAATAATTTAACAAATATGTGTTGACACAAATTGTGCATTACTGTCGTCATTGAGTTTCTAGTAACTGCTCCAAAATTTCATATTTAATATTAAAATAACTATTTTAATTATATTGGACATAATTTAGACTTTTCCAGTCATGGAAGTTAAGTAAACTGTCAAAATTATATTCATTATTACTAATGAATTTATTTAATAAAGCAGTTAATGACCTTTTACAGACACTTTTTTCTTGATAGTGTTGGGTCGTTTAAGGTCTTGCTACAATCTCGTTAGTGTAAAGTGAATCCTGTGCCTCGGAACTGTTTTCAAAAACTTTGTGAATTTATCAACATTGTAATTATTTGTAGTACCAGTTTGTTATGATAATTTTAATAATATATTCAGAAGATACGAACATGTATCGAAACGTCGTAACGCTGTCATTAAAAAATAAAGTGTATGCAAAAGGTCATTAACTTAATTATTAATTCAAAAACAAACGTAAAATAAAAACTTTGAACTTATTTAATATCTATTCTGATTTAATTTTCTTTAAATCATTATATTAATGTATGTTATAATTTTAAAGCTCATAAAAATCATTTAAATTTTGAATAACTTTTCATCTCATTTAGTTCTTTTGAGGAGATGCAAAATATGAATCTCTCATATTTGATTTGTACCAGTTGCAAAACAATGCAAAGCAACATAAAAGCGTTTGAGATGCGAATAACATGAGACATGAAATGTGCTGGAGTGGACAAATTTGAGTTTAGCGCCGGCAGAGAACCGCAGCGACACGCAAATGAATGCCGGGGTGTCAGCCGTACAATGAGGAACAAAGCCACCCAAATTGTGTGGACATGCGGAAAGTCGATAAAAGAGTCGATAGACGCCCCAAAACAATGATTCTGTAATTGTGCATAAATGGTGACCACAGTGTGTAATGTTATTCGTTTCTGCGAGAGATATGAACTATAAATTCGCTGTGGTGGTAGTGGGATCTGGCGTTTCCCACCATTATCTGCCTCTGACAGATAACTTTACGCGATTAGCCTGCCCAATAAAGCGGAGAGCGGATTAAAGTAATCGGAGATACAATAATTGACATAGCTGTTGGATGTTCCCTTCCTTTCCCGGCACATTAGTGATTGTATGTGGTCTGTAATCAAGGAGTGGAGGAAATCATCCTTTTGTCCTATCACGTCCGATATCAGTCAGCGCCTTCATCATCTGCTTCGTCAGGTGTATACGAAGACAATATCAGAGTTGAATAAGCACTAATTCATGTCAAAATTGATATCATCTATAGGATCAATTATTACACATACGCTTTAAAATGAAAAACCAGATTTATTAGGTAAGTGTCAATTAATTTTTCTAGAAACAGACAAATCAGTCCTTACCATCATAAAATTTAAACCGGCTATCCGCATTCGCATTAGACAATATCAAGCTTACACTTGCTATTATTATGCAACTGAACTTAATACATGTCTTGAAGTATTAATAATTATGCGGAAAATAACTCTGGTGTTTATCTCAGCAACACGCGTGAAAAACCACTGAGAATATTTGTTTATAAATTTGTTTCAAATATTAATATTTTATCACAAAAAATTTTCAGTACTACACCGAATCAATATTGAACAGATATTTAAATAATTTTATTGTGTTGGAAAGCTGCTTAAATGAGAAATTTTATACGTTGATGCTTTTGTTATTGTGACTGTGGAGGTTCGTTTTGGAATTTTCTAACAGTCTCCATCGCCAAGAAAGGAGTTAACAGAGCTTTGGCTACTTCTGAGATTACAGGCGAGAAGAAATGAACACGAGAGACGCCCCGAAGATCTCGTATGCAGGAGCCACAGCTGCGGAATACATCCCAGACAGGTCTCAAGCCATCCTGATCGATGCAGTTGAACGGGCAACAACTGATGAGTATCTTTCATCTCTTTCTAAAATTATATGTCCCTCAAAGATTCGTTATTTCTCTAAAATAGGGAATAGCAGTGCTTGTTCTTTTGTAATTAATAAAAAGAAAGTGCAGGAACTAACAAGTACACACTAGGAAATTGTGATAAACAACCATACTGTCAATATAAGACCATTGTCAATAAAAATGACTTGAATAATAATTACAAATATATGTCCAATTTTGACAAGCGAATAAGAGTCAGAGAATTATCAAACATGGGATAACCTTATCATCAAAAATTACCTGCCTCAAAACCAATGCCTCTGACCAAAGGTTCTACCATATCATGTCATTTCACAGACATTTCATCCTGGATCCAAAGTTCGTTCACGCCCTACCCGAGTCGATACTTCTGCACTATGAAAATACCTTCTTCAGAATATTCCTTACTCCCAAAAATGATAATTGTTATCTCTGCAACAGAAAGGGGCAGTATGCAAAGGATTGCACCATAAACATCAACCCGACGTCTCATGCTGCAGAAACATCCTCAATGATAGTAGAAGAGGACCAATCTGGAAATAATCCAAGTGCAGAGCAAGTAACACCACCAATTCTAGTTTCTTCCAAAACCATCACCAACAATTAGAGACCTTCTGCAACTCTCTCTAATGACATTACCGACATACCGACGTCTCAGGTCACCGATTCACCTCAAATGATAGAAGTAGTGGAACTACCTGGAATTAATTAAAATAAAGAGCAATTGGCATTACCAATTCAAGTTTCTTCCAAAACCATGATAAAAAAAGAGACCTTCCGAAACTCTCTCTAACCACATTACCGACATATCGGACAGAACTGATTTTCCAAAACTCGAACAACCTACTATAATTCACCCGACAAAGGAAACTGAACAGATGTCATCTACGCATAAATCCCTGAACATGGAGAAAGCTCTAGAAGTGGCAAGGGACTCATATAAATCGGAAGAGAATGATCTCAACTTAACTTTCGATCAAGCTAGAAGTGCAATTGTTAGTGCGGCTGGAATCAAAAACCCGTGGAGTACCCTACGGGATTATAATACTCCACCGGAAACATTTCTCAAGATTATATCAATTATGTACATAGCGGTGAAAGACAGCAAAACAAACACTAAATGAACAAGGCTAAATAAAGACTTGCAAAACCAAGACTACTCCTCATAACAATGTTTTAATTTTAACCATGTACATGTACAATTTTTGTTGATGCGACTGTAAACCTCTAATCTCCCAATAAAAAATAATAATAATTACGCCTACGTATAACGCAATTGGCTGCTACATTTATATTTATTCCAGGTTTTCTTTAACAAGGTGCAGGGTTTCTTCAGTATAAATACTAGTGTTTTATTGTCCACATTTTAAGAAAATGTGAAGAACTGACTTCAGTTACAACTTTTTCAAAAAATTTTATTTTCGATAAACCGATAAATCGAAAGGTGGTTAGAAACATAAAGATTACAATGACCCTCATATCGCACAATTACCTGGATACTATTCATACGTAAAATATTAAATGTCTATATTTTCGTTCTAAGTGAAACAAATAATGGAACACAGCAGTAAAAGCCGTGCACTCGAAGAAAATTACTTTATTGGAATTGAAATTAATTTGATGTTCATCTCAAGGCATTCTAAACACATGTGACGAGGAAAACCATTATCACGAGTATATCACCAGGGGCAAAAAAACTGTAATTAGACAAGTTGATTTCTTGTGTTTGTAATCAAACACTTCCTAACAGAACACTTTTTTCTAATAATTCAATTAATAACTAATTTACGTATAGACAAATTTGTGTTTGTTCTACAATACTTCACTTAATATTTCAAATAATTTTAATTTCCAATTTCATGGAAATGTCATATGGAACCTGCCAGTTTTCGTGAAATAGAAACCTTTTGAGTATTTACGTAAACATATTTCCATTTAATGTTCTCCTTCAATATTTCTACACCCTAGACTTTAAAATAAATAAATAAAGACTCGAAAACCGCTGTTTCATTGCACATAATATTTTAATTTAAGATAACTTCAACTGTTAATTTTAGTTATTAAACCCAATATTTTTAATGATTCATCAATAAATATGGAATATAGCCGAAAGCTTCTCAAAATATCAAATAAGATATTTTGAATATGAATAATTAGTTTTTCATATCAATTTGATAACTGATTAAAACCTTTGGGGTTAATAACTAAAATTAACAATTTATCATTATTAATATAAATTTTATATTCTTGAAGATTTAAGCTCGGATATTTAAGAATAATTAATGTTTGTTGGGGTTTAAGGTATTAAAGTGGATTGCCTATCTCTCACGTGTTGACAGCTGATACGTGGTCAGAACTGCCAAAACATGGCGGGAGTGACAATGTACAAATTGGAATGTGGTTCTGCCAACATCAACAACGTTCGTTTACAGCAATTTAATTTTGTCGGAGACAAAGTTGTTAGAAACGTGCATTCAGTTTCGTATAGGAAACACGAATGTTGTGAACGGTTAGAATGTGATTTTTTTCGACGAATCCTTTTGCGTATTGACGAAATTTATTCGCCTTTATATTTCAGAGTGAAACTGAAATAATTTTTTTTATATATTTGGAGATTATATATTCATTCGCACATTCAGGTTCCTACTTCTACTAATTCCTTTAATTTCAGATAATCCGCATTGTGTTACATTCCAGTGGTACTACAGACAATGAAAATTAAAATTCTATACGATTAAAGAAGAATGTAAATTCTATAGTTATTATAACAAATTAAAATATTTTTAAATCTACTTCTATAGTTAAAAATTGATTACATCGAAACATTGAATCAGCATTATTAAGCACCATTTGATCATAAATATACTAATACTAAATTTTTATAAGCATTTTAGTGTTACGTGATATTATTTTATGTTTATATTAAAAATTCAAGAGCCTTTGCAGTGTATTTATTATATTTCAGCAAAGCTATCTACGTATCTGCCACAGTTCCTCTGGAAATAATTTCAGGAGGTATTTCATAATAAATGATCTTACGATCTCTCTGTTTGTGTATATCCAATAATGTTGTTCCATTTTGTTATAGTAGTTTATAGATCATTCTTAATACACGTATGTTTACTGTGTCCTATACATCATTTTGAAATTATGGCCTCATCCGGTATTATACGGTCCCATATTTGCCTTAGCACATATATCGTTGGCAGCTTTGGACCCGCTGTTCTAATTGACAAGTGTGTTGATATTACACAAAACTGCTTGCTCTAAAGCCATCAAAGCTTATCATGTGAAAATTATGAACGTAATATGAATTACGTCCTTTCAAGGTTTAGCAGAACAGAAATCATAACTTTTCAATTAAAATATTTCGGAAGGTAGAAAACTAATTGGACTCTTCCTAAGCAGTAAATAATTGCCCAAATTTCGTTACTGAAGGACAAATAAAAAAGGAGAGTTGTATGTGATCTGGGAGAAGGAAAAATGAGTCCTTAAGAAAAAACAGTACTACTAAAGTACTATATACACATTGCTTTATATTTCTCGTTTCCTGTTCAATCTATTTACAAATATTTTTCAACCAAAACAATTCATTAATTATTTCCCGAGTTTCTAAAAATTAAATGTAATTATTTTGAGATTGTGTCATAGTTTTTTTTATAAATATAATTTACTTATTAAATAACTGAAGTCCATTTTGAATGTAACGGACATAGTGTTAGGTAGAGAATCAGCAGAGTTGTGGCATCTGGACCAATTTATCTACAATCTTTCGAGTATTTCAATCATAAAATGGGGAAGCATATAAATAAATGACATTAGGTCGATGGAAATAAGAAAGAACTTCCCTCTCCCTCTTAAAACTCTATTTGGTTCGTTGATGAGACTGTCATTTGCCAGAAAGAGGGGAATTCTCTATAAATGGAATTGTCAGTCGTCAAGTAAGGATAAGTATTGAAACTAAGAAAAGAATGTTTCAAATATAATTGTTTAAGAAACTAATATACGCTTCCGGATGTATGCTATAAAATATATTAGAAATTAAACCGAATGTAACGTAAAGGTTTAAAGACAAATTGTGTGGAAAAATAACAAACAATAACATTAAGTGAATTCTTTAATTATTTGGTATCGCTTTCCGTCATCCTGATGGTACAATAACTCTACTCCATAGCCAATACCGTATTCAGCCTATGCACATTGTCCTCAGATCAATTTCCTACGAAAATGGTTCGCATCTGCAGTTAACATTCTCTCGGATGATTAATGACTAAAAGTTTTCTTTTGCCAGCTTCAAAGCGAGTTCCTATCTGTTAACCTCTCCGATGGGGTCAAATCAATCTTTGAATTTTTTTGTTTCATATTACTAATTACAAACTTGTCCGTAGAAATGTGTGAGAACCATATTTAATCACACTGAAGTTTAAATAGTACACAATAATGAGTTTAATATGATCATTTTTCTGGCTATAATAACACCATACATAAACCAATCTAGTGACCAGTCAGAAAAGGTTTATTAATTTAGAATATAGCTAATTCAATCCGAATAATATGTTTTAATCCCCAATATGGGCCATCAACAGGTGAACAATAAAAATAAAATGAGACCTTAATTAGTATTATAATATAAAATTTATGCACTGATGTAGAACATTCTTTTTAATAAAATATATTTACTTCTAAGATTTGGAGTGATAATGTTACAAAAAATTTTTTAATATATAATAATTTTCAATAAATTTTATAAATCCTTATTAGGGATGAAACTTTGTGATATATTGTCCTAAATTAATTAATTAAATTGTCAATTTATAAACCTTTTTATGAATTTTCGGCCATCATATTTATTTATTCGTCAAAAATAACGTTCGTGCAATATTATTAGGCCTTACTTTTTAAAAACTGTGCTGGCCGATTCCTTAAAAAAACGGAAAGAAAAACCAATACGAATGTACGTCCAACAGTCGGTGTAAATAGCAGAAGTTACATTCTTTAACGAAGCTGAAAGAACAATTTTTATATTCCTTATATTAAAACTTTATCTATTAGATCAATCTAACGGTTTACGAAACTATTAAAAGGATACATGAAGTATCGCTTAAGATGATTTAGTAAATTAAAAATTGAAATTTTTATGTATCACAAAAAGTCTACACTGGGTTATTTTTCATAAAAAATGAATAATGATTTTGATTATTGATGTGATTGTTCGAGACTTCGGATTACGATGGCGATGAGCCTCTTTTAGAGGCTAGTCGAAGAAGATTAAACCGCACAACAAAGAAGTGGTTATCTATAATCTTCATATCATATTTTGTACGTAAAATAGTTAAATAAATTATTGATCAATAATATTTGTTAAAAAGTCAACATTTGAACTTTCATGCACCAACTGTATCAGAATAATCTTAAATATTATAGCGAATGAGTCTATTATATAGTTTTTATTTGTTTGGAAACACTTTTTCAAAACTGTTTAAGGTAATTATTTATTTCTGATATGTGATTTATTTATGATTTCTAATTTGATTATATATATTTGAACACGGATAAGAGAGTAAATCGTCTGCTGAAGCACGTATGACGTTTGCTCCCCCCTTTTCCGTTCGTACCTTGAGCTACCAACGAGAGAACCTCTAATTCCAACCTCTCCTGCCGGCTAACGAGTTCCTGCTGCACCAACCCTTGAAGGATCTTGGTAAAAGAAGAAGGTACTCAAAGCAACATATGTCAAAGTAGCATGTCTTTTTATTTATGTTTACATATTTGTTCAACATTTTTCCTTCAATATAATTTGATATGATTTATATATGAATATAATATTGTATATAAATTATACATACCAGAGATAGACGCGTTCTCTTACATTTATTTTATAATGAACGTCGCAATCACCTGCTTTGGTTAATATCCTTCCAGATTTGTGTTATCCCTTTCGAGATTTGAGTTCATTATGAAAAACCACGATTTACTGGACAGATTCGAGTAATTACTAGAAAGTTCTCTCTACATTAAAACCAAAGCAATTGAGCGTCGTGTATCTTCACCAGGAGCGCTTTGTTCGTAGGGGAGACACTCAGTTGCTATAACGTCCCTCCCTCACTCGAAGCCAGCAATAACACAGCAGAGGTCCTTATGACGGCAGCACAGAATGATACTCCCATATGACATCTCTAACGTCAGGCACAAAAATGCAATTTCATTCTCTTTATTGCCGATGCCCTCAACTATTATAGCTAAGGGAGGAAAAATAATAGTGGGGTCGTGGAGGAGTCGAGGTGAAATACGGCTATAATTTCGACGTTTCTTCTGTTAGCTTCTAGCTCGGAGGACCTTTTCAACGGGCTTATCATCGACGCTACCAAGAAAATAAAACTGTTGGAATAGAAAGGCCTATTCTCGAAAGTTTCCGAAATTTATAAGGCTTATGGTGTCATACAGTAATATATTATTATTACCTTAATCATATATTTCTATGAAAATTACATGCCGAATATTCCGTGTCCATTTATTGTTAAATCATAACAAGTCGAGGTAAATTTTCTGAGTTAACTGAATTGCAAATAATGTTAACGATTAAAGACCGTGTGTGATTGTTTTAAAGTTGCCATGAATGTATAATAATAATTGCCATACAAATCATAAAAATAAATTTTATTGAAAAAATTACAAATTCTTCATATAAAAATTTATTTTATAATCCACGAAAATTCGTCCGAAAACTGATATCTGTGGAAATGATAAAAATAAATAAATAGGTGAACTGAATTTTTTTCATTAATTATCTACATTTTGATCTGATTGAATCGAAAATATAAATCCAAATTAATTTAAATTAAATATGAAATCCATTACAATGTGATTGCAGATATTAAACTACAAAGTGCTTACCTTACATTCAATATAAATTACTGTCAGTTAAAATTATGCTCCATCATTCTTAAATATAACCAGGAAATAGATTTCAATTAGTAATTTATTGTAAATCAAATGTCACATATTAACTGAATAAACATACTATTCAATTTTATGTTAGTTCTCATAAAATAAAAAATTAATATGAACTTAAGCGCTTTTTAATATTTTGAACAATTAAAAATTGGTGCGACTAGTGAAATAAATATAATTTTATATTATTATTTAAGACAAAAATGTAAATATATTTATATATATATATATATATACGTTTATAATTAAAACGTATTAATATTAAACTTTGTCATTTTAAAAACAGGTTTACGTTTATTTCAAACATATATATTTTCACAGAATTAGAAATTGTTAATTTGAATAAAACTTATCTATTTAAAAGTATTTTATTTGGGACTTTACAATAAACAGAAATAAATATTTAATTACAATTGCTAAAAACATAGTGATTTAAGATATTTATATAACGTGAATCAATGGAAACCGATGTCACCATATTACTTTGTCTATCACGCTGAACGTGTTTGTTTTTCAGAAGAGAACGATGGGGCCGTTTTTGCTGAAACTTTACATTAATTTTGTAAAAATAATAATAAGGTTATGAATAATGCACAACATAATCCGCTTCATTCAGTTAAAATGGTTCATGTTCGAAAATCTTGGTTTATTGACTTTTCGTAAGAACTGATTAAACTTCATATATTTGTTATATAGAGGTATTTTAAGGTTTTAAAAATATAAAAATTTTGGATCCAATTATGAAACGAAACATAGTGAACGCTCCGAAACCTGATTTTAACTGCTCCGGTATAGATATTGTTCGGTTTAATAAGGAAATCTTAAATTATCATCCACCAATTAGAAGGTTAAAACTAAAAAATCAGATCTCCCAATTTATTTTTATTTTTAAAAAGAATGTATTTGTAAGTAAGAAAGTCTTGTAGGTCAGGGTGGGCAAGAATATATTACTGCAATAGTTTTATAGTTAGATCCCAGAGGTAAATATATTCTGGGATGGTTAAAAATCAATACGCGTTAAAGAAAAATATTATTTAAGACAAAAATGTAAATATATTTATATATACATATATATATACGTTTATAATTAAAACGTATTAATATTAAACTTTCTTATTTTTAGACACAAGTCCTTTCCATTCAGTAGCATATATTTTAGAGGAATCGTTGAGCCATTAGTCTATGCTAACATTCACAATTTTTTTGATTCAGTATGAAAGAAGGGTAACCAGCCATTTATTATTTAAAAACATTAAATTTGGCTGAAAAACGACATTGAATTAATTTACAAATCTGTTGTTGATATATATTATTATCGTAAGCACCTATTAAGGGGTTCTGTATGGTCTAGTCAGGTTGACATCTGGCAGAACAGTCCGATTACGTTTGCAGATAGAAACAATCTGCCGTCCGCCAAATACTCTAAACAGCTACAAAAAGAATACACGTCTGCTTTTATCACTATCTAACGATTAATTATAAGTATTACATTTTTTGGGCAGGTGATATTGAATTGTTGATTAATAAAAGATAGCGTATGGTTTTCTTATAATTGTAAGAAAGTATACCAACCTATTTAAATAGACTCCTTTGACGAGAGAATTTTATCGCAGAAAGCGTTAGATATGAATGCGTTCATTTTGTGAGAGGGATTATAACGAGTCAGGAAACAATGCAAAGGAAGTATTTGGGAGGCTTCTTCGGCTTCCCCGTCCTGAAAGACGAGACTGTCAGCATGTCAGTGTACACAGCTCTTAGAGGCTCGCCCAACGCACACACAGGGCGAGAATCTGGAGGTTTGTAAATGGAAGTAGTCCCGCACAAGGCTTTTTGTGATACCGAGCTGGAAGACACCGCTAGCTGATTAAAGTCTGATTGTTGTCGCTTGGACGGCGTCGGTCTGTGGGCGTCGCAGATCGAAGCTTCTAACTCCCACGACAGTTCCATTGAGATAACATCGGGAATAGAAAGTCTTAATTAAGCGAATGAGTTGCGAAGCGTCTTCGATTTTTCTCAAGCATATAATGAAACCGGCTCGTTCTTGATTTGAAAGGTAGAAACTAATCTACTTAAATTACAGCCCGTCTATAAAGCCTGTTAGAAATACAAATTTATCTAGATACATTTTTATTTATTTTTTTTGAGGGCACTAGACATGATAAATTGAGACATATTTTGTGCAATAATAAAAATTTTGGTATACTTAAAAATTAACTGGATGGAAAATAAAAGCAAGCTCTGAAAAACCAAGACAACTTTTCAGATTAGTCTATACGAACAGACGTACGAACAGACAAATAATTAATGATAATCTCCCTCTACATGACGGGTCAATACCCCAAACCAACGCAACGATAGCATTCTACTTAAGTTATCCTTCGCAATTAATACGGAGCTGTATTTAATCTATACAGTTAGTGTTTCTAAATCTGGTACACAATAAACAACTGTGAATATAAAACTACAATTATTACTTTACTTTTCTTCAAAATGTCGCTTAGTGGGAACAGTAGAAGCTTCCATTTTCAAAATGGTGAATTCGTGTTCCAATATGGAGTGCGACTCCAAGCTCAATTAAAAACGTGAATCACTTGGACGGAAGATGTTACTATTTTTATTCGATAAGTATTAATTTTCCAAGAACGTCATTTTCAATCTAAAGTTAATGAACAAATGTAGCAGTTTGAGATGTTACATTTATATGGAAACCCTTTGTTTACTACGATATATATCACCGAAAAAAATATACAATTTGAAACTACAGTATTCATTTTAATAAGACAAGACAAGGTATAATTTAAAGTATTCTATGTAAATTTTTCAGTAGTGTCAGTAATATAAAGTTAGTATGGTAACTGTGAATTTCCAGCATAAATTTATTAGACGTATAAATTTACTGTGAAGAACAATGTATATATTTACATGACAAGTATCTACGTCTCTTTAATTGTTAATGAATATTTTACAATAAATATGCCTTCAATAATTACAAATTTTAAATTGGCCAAAAATAATATAGGTCAGTATACTTATCAAATCTGTAATTAATAATGACGCTGTAGTAAACAAATTGAAGTCAAATTTATGTATTCTCATATTAACTGCTCAAGCCTTCAAGATATTGAACGCAAAAAAGCCGGAAACACTATTGCTGAGTCAACCACCGATATGAAGGATGAAATATGAACGACGACGATAATAGTGATGGTTTTTTGGAGAAGATGTAGTGGTGTGTCAGGATGTGATAGAGACAGAGGTTAAGTTGTATGACACAGTAGCAGAAACTGTTTGAAGTTACAGAGAACAATATTATGAGAGCATAGTGAGATTAAAAAGCTTTAATGGAGAGAGAATTTTGATTGACGTTATGTGAATAAAATATTAATGTTACGATAACTGTGTTATATGGAGAGTGTAACGCGTCAACATGTCCTAGCCGCTGAAATTCTAGGGAATCGCCCAAAGCTAAGGAAAATAAGTCAATATATGAAAAGCAGAAGTAATTTAGCACAGAAAATTCTCAAGTATTGTAGATTTTTATTTTAAATGTTAACGGCTAATATCGAACAAATGGCAATGGAAACGATTAAAATATCACCCATCCTAAACAACTTTACGACCATTTACAAGTCTATCTTTTAATAATTTTTTTAAGGAAACGTATACTTATGAAGATAGGCTTAATTACAAATTAGCAGGTGTAACGTCACCAACAGAAGAAGAACCAATGAGAAGCGCTTTCTAAGATCACTGAGGCTTTCGTGAATAGCGCTTTCCAATAATGATCACGCATTTGTGAACAATAGTGCTATTCGAGGATGATGTGGCATTGTCAGAATTATTATTGATATGGCCTTATTTAGTGAGAAATAATTAGTCACCTGAAATTAAGGGTTGGTATCGCGATTTCTGACACTGCAAAAATTTACATGTTTTCCTAGTCGTGCGATTGGCGCCAGTGTCTATCTGTGACGTCACTATTATGTCACACCCGCACCCTCGTTGATGAGTTTTAGGATTTTTAAAATCATATATCTTACAAATTACTCGTTTTTATACAAATTTTTATTTTCCGGTCTTAAAACTGTCATTTTTGGCAGAGAAAATTTCCCCCTCCCCCATTTACATACCCTAGATTCCTCCGGGAAAGTGCACTCTTCCGAGAAAGTGTAAAGAAGAGGATTACCTGAATATGACGTCCCCACAGAATATGGAGACTAGATTGTATTTGAAGGTGATGGCGACGGAGCATAAACCGGATAAAATGCATGCCATAATTCTGGACGCTGTTGAAAATTTAAATACAGGTGAGTACCTATTGGTTTAGCTAATATTATTGACACCATCAAAATTAAGTACATCTCTAAAATAGCCAATGCGAGAATATGCGCATTTCTAACATCTAAGGAGGGTGTCGCAAATCTATTAGAAGTTCATAAATAAATAACAATAAAGGGTGAGATGGTGAATATAAGACCTTTAATGCAAAAATACTGCCGTGTAATATTGTCAAATGCATGCCCAGTTATCCCAAACGAGATTATTTTGTTAGAACTAGAAAAGATAAATATAATTCCAGACCCTAAAATATCGGATATTAGAGTAAGTACTGGCGAGAGAAAATTTTCTCACATCAAAAGCTTCAGAAGACAATTCTTCGTTAACCGAGGTAAGCTAAATTCGCTTCCGGATTCGATAATGGTGCAATATGAAGACACTAGTTATAGGGTGTATCTAACAGCGGAGAATGATAACTGGTATCATTGTAAAAGTCCTGGCTAATATAAACTGTCCGAATAGAGATGCAATACTGAAGAATAATCTGACTGCAAATGACAATTATGACCAAATTCAGTGTAAGAACCCGGCGCCCGCAATTCAAATAATTAGCCCTCAAAAAACGGACATGGATAATTCACAACCAACAAACAAAAAAAGAACTGAATCTACGAGCTCGACAAGTCAATGTGAAAAGTAAGACGTCAGTAATCCTGAACAGAAGACAAGCACTAATCCGCCCAAGAAAACCAAACAAAACAGTCAGGACCATAAATATAATGCGCTTAGTTAATTATTAGGTCCCGAAATTTTTATATGGAGAAGAAAACAGTGATGCACCTATCCCTTTGGAACAGTTAAAGACCAAATGCTATGGACCCAAAGAACCCAAGGACCTTTATCAGAGATTACCAAATATCCTCTACATCATTCATAAATGTATTGGAATCATTTTACCCACACTTAAATGATAAAACGGTAAAAAGTAGAATAAAATGGCTCATAAATTTAGTTCAGAAACAAGAGACTGATACATATTCAGAAGCAGACGCCTCCTCCTAATAAAAACAGACTATGACGACAGTACTGTGAAATTTGCAGCATTCGCAGTTTCAAACAATTAAACGTTAAGGAATTATCCTATTATTATGAGAAATGATTAACAAATGCGAATTCTTAAAATGCAAATGTAAGAAACCTACATTTGAAATGTATAACTAATCTTTCAAACTACTCAATTGTATGTCTATCATTGGAATAAAAATGAGTCACAGAAAAACTTATGTAAATAAACACTATTTGTAATTTATTTATGGATCGCCAATGACCATGTTGTTAACTCGACCATTATAAACCTTTAATAATCATAAAATAAAAAAATCCTGGATATTTATTTCCCTTCTAAATTAATATATACATTGATTTGGAAAATTTACCTTCTCACATTCATTTAGTATTGAAAATATGCGCTCCCTATAAATATACAAATAATTAATAATTTGTATGATGTCAGATTAGTTGCAGACGTCTTAGCATTTTATCCGTAATGCTGAAGGTCGTGTAAGCGGAGGAGAAGTCCTGCGTAGGTTCGGGTCAATGATTTGAGTTTGGGGTGGAAATTGGCCGTGGCAAGATTGACGCTGAGATGGGAACACACGCTGATCGGTGACACAATCTCGGGCCGTTCCATGCGGCGTTGCTTTATCGTCCGTGTCGCACTCCGCCCCGCAATATCGGGGTCACCAGTAATTAGATCCTGTTCAGTTAGGCGTACGCAATATCAAATTAAGGGTTATATGCCGCGTTGTTGCAATATCGGCACATTTTACGCCACCTCCCCCACCGCTGTGGAACAGGGGACCTGCGGCATAATTACGGCTTCTGCCGCCCTCCCACCCCCTAAATGTGAGTCATTTAGAAACCATCACGCCAATAACTGGCTCCGCCACAGGGCGATATTTCAAAAATGTTTATCTGTGTCCGGCCATTAGGAATCAAAACCGAATCAGTTTCTGCTCGATTTGCGCGGAGGTTTCGAAGGACTTAATCACTTCACCTTTAGTTTTAGACTATGGGCTTGATCCGCAGGTATGAATAATTAATGGGATTTATATTTGACAATGAATTTTAAAAAAACTGTAATATTATCGTATTTTTAAAATCACATACATGCTGAACCTGCGGTGTTCACTCAACATTAATTATTTCCTTTATATGTATGTTTGTTATTCATAGGGAATTTATGTATAGTAACAATTTAGATATTTTATTAAATGGAATTTAACAATATTATTATGAACTTTTTATTTCAACACGCATTACAAATATGCACACAAAAATAACAAAAGATTTTCACATAGTTGACTGCAACAACAGAGAATTTAAAACACTATTTGGTTATGTATTTTTCAATTTAAAATATACTACAACACGGTCGCCTGTGACTAATTCATCTAAAATGAATAACTGTATTTTTCTGATCATAAAGACATTTAAATTCATGACTTCTATAAAAAATTGTTTAGTACAAGTTATTTACGGTATTGAATCATTTTAACATATTAATAAAACGCATCGATAAAAATAAGACAATTACACACTGAAAGGAACAGAATTTTGAGCAGGATAATAGTTAACATTTGTCCAGCCTAAACTCTTCAACAGATATTAAGTTACTTTGGCATAATAAAACCGTTATTAATATGAAATATTTACTGTAATTATTACTATTATGTCTGTAGAAAAAAGGGTTTATCAACTGGAATTTTATTCTTGAGTGGTGGATTATAAACATCTAGAAAGCATGGTAGTCTCAAACTTAGTAGATTATGAAAGGAAAAATTTAAAATGACTTGATTTCACAGGGGAAATAGTCAATGAAGTTAGAAAAGGAACGTGAAGACTTTATACTGACTGCATCAATTTACCTTGAATTTAACTGAACCCATGTTTCTACCAACTGTAAGTCCAAATCGTCAGCATGAAATAAATAAATATCAATCTGTCGCAATTCTAAGCTCAATTTGATCTATATACGTATAATTCACGATGGAACTTAGTAGCGGACAATTAAATAAGTTTTCATTTTCAGTACATGTGGAACATTTTTTACTTACGTTTATTGCCCGAACCTGGTCACTTGGCCGTCCACGACCACTACTACACGGTATTAGCGTTACATTATACTGACAGACTGTTTACATCAACGTCGAGAACAGTAGTCATATGACTCAAAAACGTACAGAAAGTACTGGCAGTATTCATCCAACATCATCCGTAAAATAGTTCAGGGAATCGACGAGAAATGTTTCCGTGAGTGAAAAAACAAAATCAGGTTTAATTTATACTCTACCCTGATATGGCAAACATACTAATATTTTAATATTACTATGCGTATTTCCAATAGGTATTTAAACTCTGTCCATGTGGTGCATAAATCAAATTCCGAATAATTCGACAGAAACCTGAGAGAAGAAAACTTCACAGACCTCAATTGTCTGGTGGATAAGAAAGAAATTATTTTGTTTCTAGGTTAACGTTTCCATTAGTACTCAAGAAAACGAAGCCGAAGTTAAAAAGTTAGAACAGAATTGCAACCCAAAAACTTTAAACATAACATCTTACTTTTCTTTAAAGATGATCCCATTTTTCTGCCGTGCTCTTCCCGTCAAGTAGCTTCTTCAAAAGCGAGGTGGCTATTCATCGCATCCCTTCGTCCAATAGATGCTTTAAACCTATTTAACTCTAATTATTAAGTACCTGATTTAATATTGGCCATTCCAATTTCATTCTTCATCAGCTGTCGATGTATTCAAGTCTCTGAAATATGTATTTAATCTTTTTCTGAGCGTTTACAGCGCGTTAGATCATAAAATCCTAGTTTTTTTTATCAGTGCCGTTCATCTGCATGCCAGTCGCCGACCATCATTTTCTTCCCTTTTTGTAACGGTTCTATTTTTATATGCTAAAAAATGAAAAAAATATTTATATTTAACTGTCCGATTGCTACAGGATACCTTTACACTTAGACTATTTTAATGTTATATTTGTTTATTAAAACTTAGGGCTTTCCTTTTCCTGAATCGATCAATTCTCAGTACTCCAACTAATGATGCCAAATTTCTATCAATGTAATTGTTGTTCCTATTAAACATTTTGTCTTTATCACTGCATTTTAAATTTTTTTTTCATATTACAGTATTTCAGCCTTCTTACTCGGTATTTCTGTTCATCTAGTGATTGAACGTCGTTATAACCTTAAACCTTCTATTACTCGTTATGTGTTTACTCGTATGTGTTAGTTTTTCATTATTACCAGGACGCGACCATGCCACAGTCATAAAATTACTCTGATTATTCCTTAAAATAGGGAAACGACCAAGATAAGACTTTTTTAGAGTAACAGGCTACATGAGGGTAATCCACGTGGTGGCAACTACCATTAAATAATATAGAATGTAATTTTAAATGGGGGATGTGAAAAGGTAGAGGAAGATAGCCAAGGGGCTATGGTATAAGGATCCTACCCGGTATTCGCCTAAAAGTTATGCAGGACAAACCCTAGAAAACACTGCATCAGGCAGGTCGGGCATTTGGTACTTGTTTCTCGCCCTTCCGATGGCGGGAAGTGGGTTTACGTTTCTTCCCCGTGCCTCGACCAGTTTAAAACTTCTTGAAATAGGCCTACTTATTCTCACAATAGCTTAAAATTGTTGCAGGGAGGAACTGAATAGAGAATGACATCTAATGTTATTCTCGACAGTTCAGTACCAAAAGAAAACAATAAATCCGCTTTTAAAATATGAAAGGTAACGGAATTTAGGTCTTCGAGGTCTATTCACTCGCAGGCAGAACCTTGTAGAAGAGATACGAAGGGGCTACCTTTTGGAATGCCTTTTCCTCTCCGTTTTTGAACTAAGGTTCCCACAAGCCGAGGCACCTCGGCCTGTTCTGAGAGTTGTATGTTCCGGGGTCACAGACCTTGGGCATACAGTAAGACATGTCCGCTATTCCCATTGGAATAGTCGGCCAGCTGCCTCCTAAACTGGCCAAGGCACTGAGAAGGGAATGCTGCGACCCCACAGCAAACTCCTCTCCCGCTATCGGAAGGGCGTGGGACAAGTACCCAATGCCCGACCGACCTGACGCAGGTTTTTCTAGGGTTTTCCCTGCATTTCTTTAGGCGAATACCGGGTAGGATCCTTAAAATATAGCCCGGGGGCCCTAGTTAACCCTTGGCTACCTTCTTCTACCCTTCCGCATCCCGCCTTTCAAATCCCTTCCTATGCTATTAAAGGGGAGTTGCCAAACGTGGATTACCCTCATGTAGCCTGTTGCCCTAAAAAATAAAAAAATAAAAAATAAAAGGAAACAATAATAAATTACGTTTATTTTTAATTTCTTGCAAAATATTCCTAATATTTAGAGAAGAGAGACTGCTTGATCAAATAATAATTTTAATATTCTGTCGGCGAAAACAGGAAGAGAATACACATTTTGTTAGTAGTGAAACGTGAATCTAAATTACGTTGCATATAATTTTTTTGCAACCAGAGGGACCTGCGAAATGCCTCGGAACGTGCAATTGTTGGAGCCGTGAGATTGGTTAAACATATGGAGGACGCGCCACTCCTGCAGCAAATGTGGCGGAGCAGCGCACTTGTCCTGTGAGACGCGCTCATGCGAGACAACCACCCGCACTCGGCCCCCTTTAATCAGAGCCCCCCTTCCCGGCCCCTCCAACCATGCGCCACTGAGGTCAGCTACATCCTACTCATCCCTTCGCTGTCACCATCAAACTTTCCTCAAAGCGCTGTGACTCCAGCGGACTGTGAAACGAAGAGAGTTCAACTTTTATTCGCTTTTAACGAAAAAAATGCGAATTGGAAAATGTTTGGCGCTTAATGAGAGAAAAGTTTAGTGTTCCTCGCTTACAGTTTAAGGTGATTAAGTCCCCGTTGAAAGCGGCTAATTAACTAACGGTCGAGTTGGGGATAGCGACGGTGGAGAAAGAAATAAGAGATGACGACTTTACCGCCACAATATTTCACAAAAATTATAGAGAATTCCAGTGGGGAGCGAGGGATTCGAATTACCGATTGTGGATTTTTTGTCTCGAAGCTTTCTGACCCCTCTCATCAATTCAACACATTTCATAACCAATTTTTGAATAGATGACGATTTATGTTCACAGAAACCACAGTTATTTTATAATAAGTTGGTAAATATCCACATCACTCTGTAACTAAATAATTTACGAATACTAAGGCTTAAAAGATATCACATAATTAAAAAATAAATAATTTATTTATATTCCTGATACTTGTATAAGCCCATTTATAAAATTATAAGATTCATGAAAAAATTTACGTCTGATTGAAAATAATAAGAAAGATAGCCAATTCAAGCAAAAAAGTGATAATATAAATACCACACAACGTTTCTGGGATCATTGTTCCTTTCGTCCGGTGCAAAGAAGAGCCTAGAGCGACACAACTGCACTTGTCAGTTGACAAAACTCAAAAGCCAGACACATTGTGTGGTATTTATATTATCACATTTTTGTCTGATTTTGCTATCTTTCTTATTCATTATAAGATTCATGATTGATTGATATTTTCTCTCGGTTTCCTTTAACTGCATAATTGTGTAATATTTTTATGAAATCCATATATATCCAATTCAAGCATTTAATTTTGCTTGATTATACTAATTTCTTTGTTTAAACTGCACCTAATCAACATGTGCAATTTTTTTCGTTACTGAGCGATAGATGAACGGGATTCAGATCGAAAATTTGCTACAAGCAAATGCTTCGGTCGTTTTAAGGTGAGACAGGGAGTTCAAACTCCAGGCTCACAGTCGTCAGTATTTCTAGAAGAAAGATGATATAAGGAGAAATAGAACCTTGAAGTTTGCCGTGAAACGGCTTAAGTTTTTAAAAATGTCTGCCAAGAACAGGCAGGCATTTTTTCTGAGAGGATACAGCAAAAGCCTTGAAAGAGAGAGAGACTTGTTGGGAGAGGTTTTGTGCAGATATAAGATTATGTATAGGCGGTTTTAGTGGAGAAATAAATTGGTGGGTTGATGGAGTTGATGTTTACATGACACAAAGTTTTCAAGAAAATGTCGAGGAAGTCCGAAGTTCACGAGCAACGTTCAGACCTGGCTTTGCGAGAAAACCCCACTAATACTGTTCGTCCTGTACCAAAACCGAACCATATGTACTACGAACCAAATTATTTGCGGGGGTTACCTTGCTATACGGGATAAATAAATGCCCTATAATATTGTTTAGTCTCTCACGCTGGGATCAAATTTATATATATAAATAATATTATTTTAGCTTTTATCGGCTTGTGTCACTACTCTTTAATGAAATACTCGTATTTAGGAAATAATATCGAATTTACCCTATTTCTTAATACTTGACTTTAAAAACAAATAAATTAAAGCTTAGAACAATCTTTCCAACTAAGGTCACGGGGCATTTATAGAACCGTAGTAGGTGCTCCTTACTTGATGATGTTAACAGTGAATTAAAGGATATTTAACCCATTTTTCTTTCTTTAGACCTTCAGTGCATAGAGTAGCATGTATGCAGCATACCTTTTAGTATCACCCCAGGGGCATCTGTTTGTTTTCTAAGAGAGCTAATTTGTGATGCAGATGTGAAACAACATGTACTCAAGGAACTGTGAAATTTTTGTCATCCGTGGACAGGTTAAAACATGCCTGTCCTAGCTTTCTGTGAGATACCCCTCGGGCCAGATTTTTCTGCTCGTCAGTCAACTTCAAAATATTAATTTTCTGCGGTTCTTTTTATGTGTTTTTCAAGAATGAAAATTTAAGCGTATTTCTCTGGGTATTCTAATTGCACTAAAACATAATTATACAATAATCAGACCAATTATATTTATTATGCATATTGTGCAACATCATAAGCCAAATTGAATTTGGACACGTTTGATATTTTTACGTATTCACAGAAATACTTGTTGAAAAATTTCGTTTAAAAAATACAAAAATTCATGCAATAAAGAGTTCAGCATTAATTCATGAAATTAAAACAGATTTATTCACCTACGTATCTATCATTTAAAACTTTTTACGGAAATTTTATGCATTATGGTCCTTATCAAATATTTAATAATTCTCTAAAATTAAACTCGTGATTAAATTTGACCGATCTTTATAAATATATAAATAGTACTTATAATAGTCTTAGAAGTTGAATTAAATTAAAATTATTGGAATTTTTAAGGCGTGTCTGTTTTATGCGACTACTTATAGGTCTGTGGTAAGACATTTCCCTTGGACCTGCCGGTCGTATGTTAGGCTATCGGATTGAGCCCTTGGGCCGTCTTCTCCTGCTGCTGCCGCACTTTGTGCTCCACGATCTAAGCTCCATCTCTGTCTTCGGCTAAGCCCAGTCCATTCCACTCTGTAATCGTAGAATTTTTATTTCTCCCGGCCTTTTTTAAACCACCCTCGTACTTTAAGGTAATCAGCTGCAGTTATTTTAACCACTACTTAAGTCAAAAAAACTATGATTTAGCGATTTTATGTTTATAAGAACTGTCAATCAACATCCTTAAGTACTTTCATATTTTTCTTTATAACTGAATATTTATGTATTCATATAATAAACTACTACAACGCAGAAAAGGATAAATAATTTACATTTTACTTATAATCTATCACAACTTAATAAGTTCCTTGCAATAAAAGTTTCGGATTATTTTTTAGCAGATATTATATTGATAAATGTCACTTTAAATATTATTTTTTTAGTTTCTAATACGACAACCAAATTGTCAAACTTGCATGATTCATTTGAGTGTGTAATGCTTATTTTATAACTGATTATAAATGTTAGTCATTTTTAGGTACTTATCAAATGGATCCAAAAATACTAAATAATTTATGATATTAAGGCAAATAATTTATAGTACTGCTTGAAATTATAGATAATTTTAATAAGAAGTCTATGTTATCTCTGTGACGTAGTACAGTTCAATTATATAACTGGAAGTTCAAAGGGTTACTTGTCCAAAAAAAATTGTTCTGTGTTCACAAACTCTTCCAACCTAGGAACACTCGGCTCCATTAGCTGCGACTGATAATCATCGGATGGACTCAGAGGTGTCTAGTCTGTGGTCCTTCATCCGGTAGCGAACTACAAACTATCAACTCTCGGCACTTTGTGAGTCTCCCCCAGCCGTAACTCTATATCTAACTCCCTATGACTGTGATAATCTAATCTATCTCCACCCTGCATCACATCCACTTAAAGCCGATTGCTACAAAACATTTTCTTCTTTTAGGTGAAAATCCTTGAACCCCAGTTCATAGTACGTCATTTATCCCTTCGACTACGGTTATATTATTTATATGTTCACCTTGCCACGCACTTGGTTCAAAATGCCAAGATACGTGAGGTTTACTTATTTGAGAAGAAAAAGTCCTTCCAAGGAAACATCTGGCTCCAATTATATTGTATCTGTATCTGCGATCCCTCAGTCTGAGTAACGTCTATAGGCCGCCCCGCAACACAGAGGCCAACCATGAAGTTCGAAAATAAAAATCAATATACGCGGCCGTAATAAAATTAACGTGTCCATACCAATTCAACACATGATTTTCGTAGACACGAAATCATACTACCAAATTTCCGTCAGTAAATAAATAACATTGGCATTGTCGATTAATTTTGGGGAACCCATAAAAAGTCGAAATCGAGCTGAGTATTTGTAACTGATGAATTCGACGTTTCAAAAATTTCTGTAAGTAAAGTTTTTCTTTAATACAGTTTGTTTGAAAGTTTTGCTTCTCTTCTTGTTGTTTTAAAGAGTGGAATTAGTAAATTTCTGTTCATTTCTATATTTTCTTGCCTTTTTTGCCATATATATGTAATATTTTAATTAAATATTTTTTTCCGTTAACAAAACATTTTTAACCTTTACAGCTCTTTTAAATTGACGTATTCTACTCTCTACCTATGTTCTTTAAAAATCAATTTTATTTCTCCTATTTAAGTTTTGCTCTATTTTCTCAACAAACGGATACTATAACTGTTAAATATAAATATTTTCATTACATAAATTTAGGAAAATGAGAATTATTACACCGTCCGTGAACGAACTGTAATCCAAATTAAGATAGTTTGGTGATATCTACACTATACGAAGCGTTAGATAAATTTAGCCTCCAGTGGCCTACTAGGACACAATTTTTGTAATTTCATTAAACGCAATAATGCAAAAAAACATATAGTTAAATGAGTAGCTCAGTTTATCAGAAACATCCAATTTCGAAGAAATATACTGTGAAAACTCCGATATGAAGTAATTGAAATTCGTTTTAGACAGTGTAACAAATAATTACTTTTATTGTATTAATATATTGTAAAACATTAAGTGGCCAATGTGTCAGAAACAATTTAATAGGTCACAAAGCAATATAATATACAAATTTTGTATTGAAGACTTGTATTGAAAGTAATTTTCCTCATATACTACGCTCTTCCCATAAATAAATAAATTGTAAAGTGAATTTTTCTCATAATGTAACTGAAATGTAAAAGTTACAAAAACTAAAACGAAATGTCGTTATTTTGTAATTTAGAATTTAATTATTTTGTGAACTATAAAATTGTTTCTGACGTATTGGCAATTTTATTTATATATTAATTCAACTAATTTCAGATAAATGTAACAATTAATATACTGTAAATTATATGATAATCAAATTTGCAATAAATAAAGCAAGTACTTTCGTGACACTAACGAGTGTTGAATAGTTTTTCATTTAAAAGCCTAGTTCAAATAATTTTCATCCTTTGAATTTCTATATGAATTATATTAACCCTATTGAGCATTATGATCGGTGCCCCACGTGAAAAAAAAACACCAAAGCTCACAGGGGACGTTTTAATTGCCTCTCAGGCAGGTTGAATTCATTGCGGCAAACGTGCTTTCAGACAGGTAATATTTTCCCCCCAGCTGTCGATTCTGTTTCTGGACCGGCCTCCAGTTTGAGAGCTTGTTAATTACAGCTCACCGCCACTTTGCTGACGCGTAGATTTACCCCGCAGCAAGCACGGGTTCCACATGACGTTCGATGTATTGCGATGTGTTGCGATGTATTGCGATCTCGGCGAAGCTGCGGCAGTTACGTGCTCGGCCGCTGTTTGGGAAGAGGACTCGAATATCGCCGCCAAAATATGGAGCTTGTGAGATTTATGTGCTGTCGGTGAGGCGTGTTGTTCACTGTGCGGTTAATATACGAGCCTGTTGACATTGTCCGTTTCTTGCTTGTATGTCATGCAAACACTCAGGACGTTGTTTGGATATCAAATATTGAATATATATAATCTGCTGTCATTAAAATAAAAAGTGCAAGTTGATTTCAAGTACTATATAAAAATGTATATAAAAATAAACGAATTTGAACGACGCCATTTAAAATCAAATAAATATTTTCTCAGCTTTATAATACTACTGCCCTTATAGCAATTACTTTCTGTAACTAACTTCTCATCCTTAATACAGCTACTTGTTATGAAAATAATACAAAATTATTTGCACTGTAAATGAATATTTTTTTCTTATAAATGTTCACATATGCTGATACATACAACAGAACTTCCGATATAATTTGTTTTTCATGATAACGATTAACTACAATTTATATGATGCGAAAGGGTAAATTAACAGGGCGTTACTAAATAGCGCCATTTTACAAAACAAAACCCTTACTAATTTTTATTCATCTTTGAACAGAACTCCAAAAACCGAGGAATCAAATTCGTATAAACTCTAGTCGGTAAATATATACATAAGTATCTTATGAAAAAAATTAATGGTTAATATTTAAAGGCTAATTTTATTGGTAAGCACACTGATGGTATAATAAAAAAGGTTGGACAGGATATTCTGAATGGAAAGTTAGTATTCCAGAATTAATTTCCTAAGAGCCAAATACGCTACGGTGTTTCTCAATATCCTATAGGCACCCAAAATCAGTCAGTCTTCTTCACACTCCGGTGAAGTCCCTCCACCTCGACACCCTTAACCGTAATATTATATATATATATATATATAATATTACGGTTAAGGGTGTCGAGGTGGTATATATATATATATACGTGTGTGTATGATAATTTCCTGTAAAGTGTATAACATTCAGCTAGAGTAAACATATTGGTTGTGTCTGATGGTAAAATGTAGAAAATAAACGGTTTGAACGCAATATTCTAAATTATTGTCGATAATATAAAGAAATATCTTTCAATAGCTACAATCCGTCAAGGAAATAATTAAATTTAATTTAAGTATCATGATAGAAAAATTTCTTAAATAGGATGGTCATTTTTCCGTCTTGATACTGTACTCTAAAAATAATTTTAAATTACACTAAAGTTTATGTCATTAAAAATTATGTTCCTTTTATTGCTGCTGAGATACATTCATATATTCACGAAGATGTTTTGCAAGAGTGTCAGAACATTATATATATATATATATATATATATATATATATTGTAATAACCAAAAATAAAATTTAATTAAATGCAATTTGCCCCACGTTGTGGTAGCCAATTTTTAATAACCAACTTTTAAATTTTTAATGAAAGGAAATTTAAATTAAACAAAAATATTTAAATTTAATAAAACAAAACAAATTTATTCACACAAAATACAATTTAAATCTCTACTTTATTTCACCACATTTAGATCAAATTTTACTAACAATTAATTTTACCTTTTGTGGCATTTAAGAAAATTTATACCTTTATTATTTTTTTACAAAGAATGAAACTCAAAATCTCAGGGTCGCCACTAGGTCTGATAGAAAGAACAAAAAGCCAATTACACTTGAAAGAATTTTACAGAATACAGAAATTCAATTTATTGAAGTTACTAGAAACGAAATCTGACCTTTCACCTTTAATTTACGGTTTAAAAAATTATTTATTTTAAATCGCTACTTAAAAGTTTTATGCTTTTGGGTTCGGGTACACACTTCACTTTAATGGCCACTCTGTGCATAAAATTTACAGACATTTTACTGACACACGTTTCACAACACAACACTGTCCTTTCAGTAACCAAACTCCCGACTGCAGCGTTCCGACTACTCGTATGGATGTTTCGCCCGCGGCCACCAATCAATTTGTCTAGTATGATTGACAATTCCAATGCGTTTTGTCTTATTTAAAATGTTCTGGATCTCTCAACCTTCACCAAGACAGAGTTAAAATGTGGTGTTCAACCTAACACTCCTCTCTCCTTCCAGCTATGACATCTACTTCTATGTCTTTCTCCTCTCAAATCTCTTACACAAACATTATTCAATTCTAACACCAACTTCTAAATTCTTCATTACTTTGGCTTTATTTACTGCCAAAACCCCCCACTTTATGCCTACATCTCTTATCGATGACAAAAACTCTGCTCTCTACAACCACGTCTACCTTGATCGCAGTCTGGATTCCAACTAACTTTCCTATCAGCTTCCCCCTCTCCAGAATATTCCTTTTTCCCACAGTTTTAATTTCCCACGTTCTGACCTCATCCGGCTTTCTCACGCTAAAACAGCTACTCAATATTGTTAGATAAACATTCCCTTATCTTATAATTGAATGTCAACAAAAAACTGTTGTCATCGTTCCTTCGGGATCTTGTTTCGATGTCCGTCAGACATTAGATCTAAGAGCCGCTAAAGATGTCCAATTATAGTTCTCCCTTTTGTGAACCTTTATCCGCTGTCAATCATCATTTTTAATACGAGCCACCCAAGATCCCCAGTCTGAGTTAGTAAACAGATTTTAAATAATGGCCATCCACCTCTAGTCTGTGCCGTGAAACAAATATTATGAAATTTAAACAAAATACTGGCATTCTTAATTTGTCTTCTTAACTAGGTGTTACAATATATATATATATATATATATATATATATATATATATATATTATTAATACCAGCGTTGAACTGAATATCAATGTACGGTTGGGAGAAATTCAACAATATTCAAATCAAATACACCATTTCGGTTTAAAATAATACAACTGACAAGTTAATAAGAAGTGTGACACAGGAACAAGATCACGACAATTTCAATAGGTTGGTTCAAGGATATTGTAGGTAACTTATGTATGTTATTGTAGCAAACAAATAAAATCTAAAAGCAGATTGCCGACATTGAATCGTATAGCAAGAAGTAGGGCTTAATTTGCACCAGACAAGTTGTTTAACAGATAGCAGACAACTTACTATCACAGTTTTAAATAAATTTTTAATAGATGCAACACACGTATTTTTTTAGTGAGTTGAAAAGTCGTTTTGTACTGCAGCAGATGATATATCGGTCTTAGCTTACCGATACGGCAAACTAATCTACTCGATTAATATGGTAGATACCGAGAATTACAGTGTATTTAAGGGAAGCAGGGTAGTAATATGGAGCAGTCAGAAAGAGATGAGGATTTAATTGGTGGTGCACGGCGGAACGAGTCCGGGACCCTATAAGAAGATAATATCCGACAAAATATAATTTCGACGTATGTACAGACGGGATTTATCATAAGTGAAAGATAGACTTAAATACAATATATATATTGCAGTATTCAATTTAGGATAAATCTAAGCCCCACGATGTGGTGCCAACTAATGCAATGAACAAAAAAAGAATTTTAGATAAATAAAATTAAAGAATATTTATATAAATTAACAATTATTTCCTATTAGATAATTCCATGTTGCAGCGTCAATTTATGTGGAAAACAAATATTTAATATTTGAAATTTGTTTAAAACAATTTATTAAAAGGAAATTGTGATCTATAAACGGATTTAATAAATGATACTATTACTCACAAATTCAATTTTAAATACTAAAAATTTATTACAATTTGAATTTAATTAATTCTTATACATGAATTCCACGCCTTTAATTAGTTTCTTGGTACCTTCAGGGTCACTTATCGGGTTTCGAACAGTAATAGAAATCCGCAATGAAATATCAAAATTTATAGAATAGTACATAAATGTTGAAATAAATTTACTAGGATTATACTATGAAACTGACATAAGAAATCTGGCGGTAAGGAATATGATACAAAGTTTACAATGTATTTCGTTACGTACCAGACATGGGAGAAGCTCGCGTATCATGCCAAATCTTTCACTACACAAATCTTATTAACTTTTTAATTTAGATGATAAATTATTTAAATGCCTTTTTAATTAAACAGGCCACGTGCTGTTACACTTTCTACAGTCAGCATTCGCGATTAAATCCCTACCACACCACAGACAATCATCAGTTGATTTTCAATACTTCAGCGAATCGTGATAATATGTACAGCAGGGAAAATGGGATTTTACTTTCCAAATATCAGTTCGATTAAACTCTCAATAAATTGTACCATTGAAATCAGTCCAATGACAGCGAGTACAACCTTTCCTATAAAAACATATATGTTCGCCTCCTTCAATATCTAGAAAGGGTTTAACTATCCCTTTAACACCAGAAACCTTCATTATCTTTCTTTTATACGTATACGTTTTAATGCAGACTCATTTTTAACCACTCTCGGCCATCGCCCATCGGAGACTGTACATTTCTTCAAATATTACACACCGCTGACAAAAATACTCTGAAACATTCTTACACGGTTCTGACTGTAGCCTATCATACCCTGGCCACAATATTACGCTCATAATACAAATATTGAATAATTTACAAAATAATTTCATTAGATATTTTGGTGGTCGTTGAACATATATGATTTTGTAAATATTCCTCATATTATTAACCTCTGAAAGAGAACGAGTTTGGATCATAATTAAAATTAAATTACTGGGCAATAAATAAGTAAAGTTAATACAATGATAAAATAGTAATATATATAATTTTTTCTGTATAAAAATAAACTACAATTTTACTACTCGAAAACGGTAAGGATTACTCGTTTAATGCAGACAAATTAAAAGAAATAAAAAAGAATGAGAGTACTTTTAAATATATACAATACTTAAATAAATGTTAAAAACAGCAGCTGATTCCTCAGTAAAATTGTATCAAATGTAAAATATAATATTTATAAAAACACATAGTTTCTTTCCTGATTAGGACCTCTTGAGCTGCACAATTACAATTAAATTCAGTTAGAATTTTTATACGAAAATTTAAATTAACAAATTTCAATCGAGCTTTCAAAAGACGTCAGGTTATTATAAATGTTAAAATAAAAATATGAACACAGTGCCAACTTACGAAAGAAAGTTTAGTGTGGTTTCTTCAATTTTATATATGTTACAGGTGCTTTGCTTGGATAACCAGTAGAGTCCTAGTAAGACTGATCTTATTGCGGAAGCTTTCGGCAGAGATATTAGTCGCCGTAACGTCGTGAGCTCTAAATGTACTCACTCGGCTAGTATCCCGAGAACATTTCTTGCAGCGTCAACGCCGACTAAAACGTTATTCATGGTACATTATGATAAGAAAAGTTTAAGAGAGCTCTGGTGGAGACTACATTTGGGGATGACTTCACATCTCTCTGGTTTTGTGAACCAAGGTTCCCACATGCCGAGGCACCTTGGCCTGTTTTGAGAGGTGTATGTTCCGGGGTCGCAGACCTTGGGCATACGGTAAGAGTTGTACGCTATTCCTATTGGAATAGTCGGCCAACTGCCTCCTAAACTGGTCAAGGCACGGAGAGGGGAAAGCTGCGACCCCACAGCTAACCCCTCTCCCGCCATCGGAAGGCCGTGGGACAAGTACCAAATACCCGACCTACCTGATGCAGGTTTTTTTAGGGTTTGTCCTGAATTTCTTTTAGGCGAATGCGGGGTAGGATCCTTAAACCATAGCCCGGGGGCCCTAGTTAACCTTCTACCTTTCCGCATCACCCCTTTCAGATCCCTTCCTAAGCTATTAAAGGGGAGTTGCCACTACGTGGATTACCCTCAGGTAGCCTGTTACCCTAAAAAAAAAAGTTTACTTCATAACACGGAACTGATAAAAATTGTTTATTTAAGCTAGAAATTTTCGGAATAAATTAATCATATATAATTACAATACGTATTAAGTATAATCTGAATAACTCTCTCAGTAAAATCGTAAACGCTTATATTACATTGTTATGTATCACAGTAAAATTGTGTCCGTTGTTTATGGTCAGTAAATTATTGTTCCATGTAGCATAAACTATTTGTTGGGCTTCAACGTCTATCTTCTTTCAACATACAGCATGTAGTTCATAACAATATTAGAGATATCGTCAGCTTACGTAGTAATATAAATTTAATTATATACATATATATCTTATATCACAAAAAATTCAAGTCAATTCCTAACTTACCCAAGATAAAACGTTTCAAATTCTTCGTATAAAAGGTACATTTAATGTCAGCATTAATGTAGCAATAGTCAGAAATAAACATTTGAATTCTAATTGCAGAACAGAAGGAATATTTAAGCTGTTATTGACCTTGTAGAAACCCAGCTTTTCTGGGTCTTCGATTTGCTCCGTTCTTATTCGAACAAAGGCACTTGAATTGCGGACCAGCGTAAAGTATTTCAATAAAAGAACGCCAGGAAGAATTCGTTGAAGACGTTTTCAGGTCGCTACTTGCGGCCTTGAAGAATGGTTCTAATTAATGTTGTGCGAAAAAGTGGGCTCGCTACATTCGAGACCGGAAAGAGAGGAAGAAAAAGGTAGAAAACGAGTGAGCCAGGCAGGAGGACTTGATCGATAGCACGCCCTAACCTGCGCCGGAGACAGTTATCGATAACAACTGCATTGTTTTCCGATACACAGGGACTCCCTCCACCAGTCGGACAAATTCCCGCCGTTTTATTGGGAACAGCAATGATTCACGATTAGCAGAGAAGCTTTTCATGGAGTCTAAGGCGGAGATACGTGGGCCATACCCGCATTACCAAAAACAGCTGTGAAATTTGATTAACGCCACGCAGAGCGTTCCAAATATTGGATACATTTATAGGGTGTATTCATTACATATTCGCAATATGATATAATTATAAAAAAGACTCACTATACTATTATAAAATAAATACCATAATTATTTTATATTCAATATTAATTTACATAAATGAATTTAACCTGTCAAAGATACAATATGCAAAAATATCACAAACATAATAATAATAATATTAAAAAAATTCTCTCTGCAAAGTTATGTATTACATCATTTCCTACAGACTAACGATATAAAATAACTAATTTTCTTGAAAATATAAGACCTGAGCGTATTTATCCGTGTTGTGTGAACAGTTAGCAGTGTTTCTCCTCCATAAACTACATTTCCTGGTTTCTTTTGTAGGTGGGTAAATTCTTACCAAATATTACAGAAATTACTAAACATATATAGCGATATCGAGATTGAAACACTACACATAGCATTTTTTTATAAAAATGATTAGAGAATTTTATGAAGATTAAATTTGATGCGCGTGTTCTAAATAAAATACAATTAATTTTGGAATTTATCTCATCACAGAAAAAAGGAGTTCTTCGACGGAGATGCTTCCAAAGGATTTCAGCTGGAAAAATTCACATCCAGTGAAGCTCCACTACTTCTAGGTTAACGATAAAGGCCCTTAGTCTACTCAGCGCATTTAATGGTGGAAAATAAACGTATTCTCTGAAGCATTGTACTAACGTATTCTGTTAATTATTGTGTAAAGTTAATAATATTATAAATACAGCAGTCGTATCTATTATATAATTTCTTTCTCATGGGGATTTGTACTTATGTGTAGATTTAGATTTATCCTCGGTCGAGGAAATAGGATACGTCATAATATAACATTACATGAAAATAATAAATTATTACAATTACAAAGTTTAAAAACCAAACATTGTACTTTACAAAAAATATATAATTTAAAACTACGTTAAAGATATAACATTAATTAGTAATTAAAGAAATGATAAGTGTATTAATTAATCGTCCATTTTCATTCGATGGCGTTTCCAGCAGAAAATCTTATATCGATTCCCGTCGAACATGAAAAAGAAAATAAGTCGGCAGTTAAATTTTAGAAGATTATTATCGTAAAATAATAGAAAAATTTATAGGATTCCAGCAAACTATTTTCTTAAAAAGGATCTAATCTGTCATTATCTACGAACTCTTTCATCGATTAATATGCTCCATTAATTAACAGAGATTTACAACTCTTTATAAATAAATTTTGTGTAGTTAAAGTTTTTATTTCGTCCGGAAGACTATTGTACAGATTTATCTCTGAATAACGAATGCTTGATTCAAAAAGGCTTCGATTATTTAACTATTATTTATATTAAATAACTTTTTCTAATAATGTGCAACGGAACAAGTTTAATAGTTACAAAATAAAATAAAAACAACGTGGTAGAGACTCAAGCACTTACTGAATCTGATAAGTTAATGTACGTCTCAGAATCGACTTAGCGTCTCCAAATTATGAATTGTTGTCCGTTAATTTAAGACGAAGATTCAAAGAAACCCAAAATTTGCTAAGTCAATAAACAAGTCACCTTTACAGCGTCTGTAAGGTGATTTGAAAAATTTTCTAAAGCGAGTTTTGTAAATGTAAAATCAATTTTTACAGTTATTTATCATAATATAATCATATATAATAATATGTAATATTTTACTTTACATTAGTTTTTATTAATTTTATAAACGAAATAATAATTTCTATATAACGTAGGCAACGTGATGGAAGTACAAAACATTACAGAAACGTCGTTGAATATAATTATTTTTAAATGTGTGTTATAATGGTCGTTTAATTTATGAATAATATATCAGATAACATGTTAAGGTTAGCGAGGTTAAGAAGACATAACTTAAGCGAAGTGCGAAACAACTCATTGAACTTGAGTGACGTCATATAAATGTGCTAATTAAAATGAAATATGCACGTCTGATTGAAAATTAATAATAAGAAAGATATACAGACAAAATAAGTGATAATATAAATATCACCCAACGTTTCTAGAAGCCTTGTTCCTTTCTTCGAAAGCTTTTGAGTTTTGTCAACTGCCGCGTGCAGTTGCGTCATTCTAGGCTCTTGCACATTTTCTGCACCTGAAGAAAGGAACAAGGCTTTCAGAAAGTTATTTATCTAATAATTAAGTATAATGAAACACAAATACGTGCTTTTGAAAATGGTTGAGATTGAGGTAAATATTAAATAGCGTTGCAATACAAAGATCTGGTTCGATAACTGTAACTGCACTTATAAACTATTCACGGTAACAAATACATAGCTCATATCGAAACGTATTGCAGAAACATTAGGCCTGGGATTTAAAACAAATTTCCTATCGGCTTTAGTTCTGTCTCTTCCAAAGGCCAACAAATCTGCATTTTTCTTTGAATAAAACTCTCAGTAATCGTGAGCGTTAAATGTTGTATATCAAGTCTCTTACACAATATAGAGCGGGAGAGCTCACAGCTAAATTTGCGTAAATGCAGCGGTTTGATTGCAGCAGCAGTGGTTATAAACATAAACAAAACCACGAAGGTGGTTAGCAGAACGCGAGGGGATTTGTGTAATTCGTTGATGACACTGTGTAATACCCAATGCATTACTAGCATTTGCACTTGTGTGATTGGTCAGAATTAAATATAAGCAAAAACTCATGATATACAGAAGTATTTTTTTCAGAAATATTCTATTTATTTTCAGTTCATAATTACGATATAATATCGACAATGTGACACAGTATATTTAAACAGGAATTCAGGAATATAACACAAATAATTTTATATTCATACTAATTCGTTTCAAATAAGTATTACATTTCATCAGTTAAAAAATATCTGAAAACAAATAATAGAAATAAATTAATTATAATTATCATTATTTATGGCCGTCCTTGAAATCTTAATTTCTGACTTTTCCATATTTTGCACAGTCTAGTTAAATATGTTTCCAGCAACCTCATTCTTTCGGCTTAAGTCAAAATTGTAGATCTATATGCCATAATTTTAATTAATCTCTAAAGTCTATTATGCTCTCTATTATTGTTTATGTTTGACCTTGATATATTATTAGAACATTCTTTGTCAGTTTATTCTTGTCGAGTCATCACTTCGCTAACGCCTATATAGGTTTCAATATCAAAGTACCTACAAATGCACTGAGATGCAAGAAAAAAAATTCTAGTTGGTGATGTATTTCCTTCATAGTATTTATTGAACAGTTTGAATTCTACTCCTAAGATATTATATTTAATTATTAATCTAGTAACTTAATGTATTAAGCGAACTAAGAAATACAACCTTCTACACTTACTACTGCAAATTCTAACGGATAAGGTAAGACTATTGATGTTTATAACATAAATTTTGCAAATTTAATTTTTATTTTGAGTTCTGTGCACGTTCAGATGTGAAAGTGCAACAGTGGACGGTAATTACAGTGATTTATTTGAACCACTAAAAATACAATCTGTGAGAAAAATAAATAACTCGATTATCAGCTGTTCTTTGTAAGCTTTCCTGAGAAAACTCGTTCCAGCACAGTTTCTCTCAAAAAAATCGGCAATAGTAAAATACACAGAATTCGGAGTGTGGAATATCCAATCAGGTTACGAGAAAAAAGTATGAACTGAGGAGATGGTATCAAATAATGGAAGCATGAGACAGAAGAAGTTTGCAAAGAAAGTCATGGAACATGCATAACATAAGCAGAATCAGCATCAGTGAAAAATTCGTCAGAAAGTGACCCACAACGCCGCACGCAGAAATTATCTCAATAAAGGTTTACGTGCATGATTAAATACAAATAGTTTCATATCCAATGTCTATAATTTGCCATTTATTGGCGATATCTCTATGTAATCTTTGTTTTTCAGTCCCACGTTTTCGTTTCATTGTCCATTTACAATAATGAAAAATGTTATTTGCATTTGAATAGAATAAATTGCGATAAACGTTTCCAATTACTTATTTATAATATATACATTTAAAATACTTTATTCAGCCAGTACAAAGGGTATGCTAGTAATTTTTTATTATTACACAGTTTATTTTAAATAAATATAATATCGTTTCATATTCTGAAAATTAATAATAGAATGTATTTATTGTGCATTGATATTTAATTTATTGGGAGAAATATAATATAAAATCTTACAGGACATTTAAATTACAATCATATCCGGTTTATATGTTAACTGTTTATAGTAAAAAAAATTCTTAAATTAGTTCTTAGTAATTGCATAGAAAATTATAATTTCGTCTTTTTCTCACTTTATATTGCAGTATAGACAATAATGTTTCGGTTTTGTGTAATATTTGCAACTCTTTTTAAAAATTATATAAGGATTAAAATGTACAGTTAAATGTTGTGCAAGTTATCTGCAAAGACTGTTTGTCGCAACCTCATCGGCAATTAGAGTACAGCGACAGATTATTATACATACTGATTCTCTAAACACCATAAACTACCACTGAAATATTAGAGAATTTTCTCTCGAAGGCAATTGCATCTGATTTTTAAAACTATTTAAATATTATGATGTAATACACGACCAAGTTATTTGTATTTTTAATATATTATGACAATTTTAATTTGTAACAACATAATTCTATGAGAAAGAAAACACATTTTTTTTCCATTTTCAGTAAAATTATTATTCAAAATTGGTCACGTAAAATTTACAATCTACGAGAAAAATTTCAAATATAGTAATTGGCACATTGTCTGAAATTCATTTAATTCGTGGCCAGGATAACAAGGGTGTATAATTGTAACTGTTATTAAAATACATCTAAATATGTATTACAGCTAAATGTGTATGTGTACGACCAAACAATGTTATGTTATGAGCAAACATGCAAATTTATAAAATTTTAACTAAAACTAGCATATATTTTCGGTGAAATCAAAATATAGTAATACGTGAATGTAAATTATTATGTAGAACAATGTTTGGTTAAGAACTCTTTTCCAAAAAATTTAATTTACCTGAATTGTTAAAATATACTCCATTATATATGCACAAACACTCACTGTTTATTAATTCAAAAACTTAGTACCAAAAAATATTCCTTTTTGCAGGGTTCGATGGTGACTAGATGAATCAAGATAAAAAAATTGATATAGTTTTAAAAAATATGTTTATAATTTTTCGTAAAATAAAAAATATTTATGCCCACAAATATGAAATTTAAAATGAATTAGGAATAATAATAATTAACTTCACTTTTAATGACGGCGTTGCCATTTATTGGCATTGCCCATGTACTTATTTATATAAACCCGAAAAAGTATTTAATTCTATATTAATATTTAGTCAAGAAGTGATTTAACCTAAATCTATCTGTTCCTAATTCCGTACATACTTTAGACCGATAGTGCATTAATTGAACAGCTATAAAATACATTGGATTTTATTACATCAATTCTAACAAACATACTTACGAATTTCTTTACGAATAGAATACTTAAATATACTCCTTGAGTATTGCAGGATATAACTGTGCCTCACTCAGTCTTCAGACATTAAGAAAGAATAAATTGATCAAATTGTTAGCTAAATTTACAATGTAAAAAATAGTCTCCATATTGGAGTCACTAATCTTGAAATTAACTTTAATTTTCCGCAAGGATAGTTAAGTATTTCGTATTGTTTTTTATTATCATTCGATGAACTATTATTGGATAAATTATACTTTTTATTCAATGAAAATATTTCTGCTTTATTTCATTACGGGAAAAGGAACTATTTTCCCTTTGTTCGTTGCGTAGTAACGTCTCTGTCGCTTGACGTCATTGTGGAGTAATTAAAGAAAAAATTATCTTATTTTTCAATTATAATTATTTCCCACCCCCCACTCCCCCCTTCTCCCCCCCCCCCCACACACAAATTACCGTTTTTCGTGTTTTGAAAAATATGTGTACCAATTTTTGCTGCAATCTTTCCACGCGTTTAAATTTGTATAGAAATTAACGTAAATACATATAAATATACATCCTTTTTTATTATGTATATTAGTGTCAATCACTTGCTCAATCTTGTATGACTATGTATTTTGTAGGCAGTAAAATATATATTCTATAAAAAAATATATCTGAAGATAATTTAGGTTGTTCGATATTATTACGCTCAAATATTTTTTACCTCTTATATTGTCCTTTGTGTATGTAATTTAATCGCCATTAGTTGGCCAACTACTAGTTATAAATATTTCAGTTTTCGATACTTGAGTTCACAAATTATTATCATCTTCATCAATCCTATATAAAGACAACAAATTATTTTATTAACACAAAGTTGTATATATTTTTTGTACCGAAGAATTCATTAAAACTTCGAGGTTTGGAAGCATTTAATTGGGAAAGGGAGAAATTCTTTGGATCAAACATATAGAAATACATAAAAATTACTTTCTTTATTGTTAATATCTGTAGCAGAATTTAAGAATCGGCTGCTTGATCAGTCTGCCAGTTTTGTGAAACACTCAATTTAGACTCCAGTGTTAAAGAAGGTTTACGTCGATGTGATTATTGTAAAAACAAAACCCGTATATTAACTCCTTAGAAACAATAAAAAAGATTACGCAAAGCGGATGTTGGATAATGACTAACAGAAATGTGATCATTCAAATATTTCTAGGAAAGACTAACAGTTTGTAGCATATAAATCGTTAGTTGTGACAGCGACAAATGTTTGAGATCAAACTATTAATTCATATGAAATATTACTCCAAACTTTAATACAGAATTCGCAAAAAGCTATAAGGTGGGACTTGAATATCAATTTTATATTTCCAGAATTTCATTTTAAATTTTAACACTTCCATAAATCATGGATGTTTTCGAATCATCATTGGACTATATTCGAGATACAAATTATGCACATGAAGGATGTTAATTTACTGAAGATGAATTAAAACCACGTCTATCCGAAACATATACACACCTATTTTGTGAAATAATTTTCAATTCTTTTATATTTTCTTGTTATATGCGATAAAACGGAAGTCTCTTAGAAATGAGTAAATATGTGATACCGTGAATAAGGTTTTCGGTAAGATGATCTGAATCCAAATTGTTGTATATTACGGGAAGCGGAGGAATTATTTGCCAATTAAATTTGATACTGAATAGGTCTAGCCTTCGGCCAGCACGTACTCTGTGGCAATCTCGATAGCAACTTGCACAAAGTTTGAAGATTCCGAACTCGTGCCAGATATAGATAATGCACATCCTCTATTGGTAAGAGGAGATATATTACTGGAACGTAGGCGATACAAGGCAAACTGTCTCAAATTAACTATCAACACGCGAACTTAAATCTAGATCGAGAACATTAAGCTTGCCATGGATCGTAAACATTATTAGCCTTCCTGTGACGGCTAATTGGCGGAGATAGTTTACCAGAACACCTATGACAATGTTAAACTCATTACGAAACTCTAACAATATTGTTGACCAATCAAACACGAACAGGAAACAATTGGACATACAACGACTTGGTATATAAAGTCTAATATTTTAATAAAGGAGCAAATATAGAAAATAAATATCTTTAAGACTTAAATATATAGAACGTAATAAAAAAATTGCTGTAATAAAACCTACTTAATTTCGATGCCAAATATTTGTGCTGGATAATAGTAGTGTAACATTTTGGGCACACAAAATAATCTTTATGTGTTACCAGTGAAAGTTTTTACAAACACGTGGTTAGCTATATACTACAGAGGTTACTGAAATAATTGTCTAGTGTAATCAGGAAATACACAGACATTTGACGGTGGAAAAAATCTCGTATCAATTAATTTATTAAAATGTACACTATTGCCTTTTAAAACACTGAAAGTGGAAATTTGCAAAAATATTATTACGACAAAATAATTAGCTTTATTTGGTTTTTTTTAGAGTGACAGGTTACTTGAGGGTAATCCAAATCGTGGCAACTCCCAATTCAAAGAAAGGAATTGGAAAGATGGGATGCGAAAGGGTAAAGAAAGGTAGTCGAGGGTTAACTAGAACCCACTTCTTTCGATTCACATTTCCTTTGAAAACATACAGTTTGACTTAGGATTGTATATCCAGATCCATATCAAATAATATTTACAGTTAAAAATTAATGGATGGAATTAATTTTATTTATTACTATTTTAAGGTATAATAGGAAAGCCATATTGATTCGAACACAACAATATATACATTAATTAATATCATAATATTATGTATAAGGCACACAGTCAGGAATCAAGTTAGGATAGAATCAGTTTTTGTTCACAAAACCTTAAAAGAAACGTTAGACCTGTTTCACTTTTAACATGGGGCCGAATGCTGTTGAATGTTTACAGATATCAGAAATCAAATGACCTATTAAAAATGTAACACAAGTAAATAGAGAAAGAAAGTTGTTCTGGAGTGAGGTATTTTAAGTAGGATACGATTATGAAACCAAAAATGTTACCAAAGGATGAGTTATTGGAAGTAAATGAATTCCTACTGAAAATTTTTAAACTATTGGAATTGAAATTTTTTATCAAAGAAATTCTTTATATCTATCACGATGAAAAATTTACGTGAAACACAATTATTACACAATTCTTAGCCTCCAGCTACATCTACTCGAGTAAAATTTAATATCTATATTTAATCAAACATCTAATCTCTCATCATAGGGTTGAAGAATTTAATTTCAAGGGCAGGAAGGGGGGTTAATGAATGGTGCCCGAAGGTGTAATTATTACGTGCCGAGATCTGATAGACGTTTCTCAATATTTATGAAGAACCGAAACATTACATAATAATTTCAGATGAACTAAAAACAAATACAGAATAGCTATTGAGTTGAAAACTAAATAAATATGATATAAAAATTGAATTGTATTTTTTTCACGTTTCATTATTCATATTGTTATTACTCGATTATCTGATAGTATTAAGAAATCAATGATAAGATATGTGTCATCTACAGTTTATATAAAAAATGGACGTGCATGATCTAATAAACAAGTTTAACTCTCCGTTTTGAAATCTACAGTCTTTAATAGATCAGATTTGAGTTTTTACACTAACAAATGTTATTTAAAACAGTTCGCTTTTATTTTATACGTTATATTTGACTACACCCAAAGGCAAAGAAATAATATATTTAATGAACAGGTATCGACAATGTGGGTAACTAGCCTTATTTTTTCATTTATTTGCATTTTAAATTTTTATTTTCTATATTTTATTAACATTGAAAGCATTAACGATTAGCCATTGTTCGTAAGCAGTTAAAAACAACGGTTAATAATGATAGTGTACCATTGTTGGCTGGGAGCTACGACTGAATTCTTACGTTGCGTGAAACAGACATTTTTCGTTATTGAAATTTAAGTTTGTGATTGGTGAATTTATAATAATCTTGGAACCCGCTTGAAAACAGGGTGACGGAGAACTCTTTCAACCATGGACGTGTGATCGAGCATGGTCCCGCTCTTCGGTGGTCTACACAATGACAATAAAACCAGAAGATACTGCTGTGAAAACGTTTTATTAGTTTCATTTAACACTGTATATTACGAAGTTGCAATATAAAATTCTGAATTTTATCGCAAAGCATTTGGTTTAAAACTATAGGAGCTGCTACAACACGAGACGAACGACCTGGAGCCCTCAACGCAATAATTCGCGAGGGGCGAATTATTACATCCTGCACGCTATGACTAGGAGTCCAACCCGAAACCAACACGAAGTTATGCTCGGAAACTGTGGTGAAAACAACTCCAAATTGCTGTGGAGAAGCCATTTTCGATAAATATACACGCCAATTTGTCGTGTGTAAACATTTTTTTAGGACAATTCTGCGAAGGGTAAGCTATGAAATTCTCAATCATGTATTAATACATTTGATAGTCCAAATACTCTGTAATTTCAACCAACAATACATTTATGAGAGGGAAGTTTCACAAAATCAATAATAAATTTAAATCCTGAGTTATTATTTGTGTTATATCGTTCTGCTGGCACCCAGAAATGTAAAATAAAATTGTGTTATAAATACTCAAATTCTATAGTTAAATGAGCTGTTTATGTATCGATAAATATATTTGATAATGAAATTATAAATTTGTGAGTGTTGAAAACCTTGATTTAATCGTCCTACTATCCAAGTTAATAAATCATCTCTGATAGTTTCGGTGTATACGAATATTCGTGAAGCCGAATGATGTGACGTCAGCGAAGCAGAATCAGCTGAAGGCGAACCTAACCTCATTAACATTTATTACTATTTTGTATATTCAAATATTTGACTAGATTCCATTACGGGGCATGAATTTAACCTGCGAGCATGTTAAATAAAACCATGGAACATCAGTAACAGGCAGTTGAAATTAAATAGTCATTTAATATATTTTTTCAGTTATATACACAAATCGCCAGCTACATATAAAAGTAGTAGACCGCGTTACAGTGGGCATCAAATGCAAGAGCCTGTTATTAATATATGTTATGATATATTTGAGGCACATATTATTATTATAAAGGTCCAATACACTGAAGCAGCGTAGGGTAAAGGATAGAGGTTCTTTTAAATCTAAAACCATAACAATACAGAATATATATAAGAATATATAATAGTGGCAAAATGAATAATGTGATACTTTTTATTATTATGCAAGACATTAATAATGTAACAAAAATATTATTGTCTTATTATATTTATATTTCATTCAAATACAACTTCTAAATTCAATTTAGATAAAATAGAGAAGTTAACTACGTTTTGTGAGAATTACGTTTGTAAATGAAAGAATTATTCGTTTAAAATGTCCAGAAGAAGAGATGTTTTACTAAAGAATAGCTGTCTTCCTTGTCCATGCACAACGGCCCTCGGTTGGAAATTAAAACAAGTCCCACGCGCTTTGTCATCCAGCTGTCCAGAGCCGAGCCTGCGCCCAGAAATGCAGGGAGCAGAGCGCCATTTGCATGCTAATGTAGAAGGCTCTACGGGGGTGTCGTAAAAACAAGAGGGGAGCCGCCATCTGCAGACAAGTTTTCAGCTATGCAGGGCCGAGGTGTTGCAATGGTATTGGGACACTTCGTACTCTAGCGGGTATTTATTATTAACGACTGAGATAATTCCCTCCCTGGTGACACAGGTCAGGAAACCAATATTATAAAATACAAGTGTGCAGTACCTAAAATGAAATAATACAAGCGAATAATTCTGTTAAAATAACATTTTAATTTATATTGGTTCAACTATCACAAATATGATTTTCACTAGTAGCAGAACCTATGTTTTAAAATTATTATAATATACAGAAAAAATTTATAATAATTTTATCGGGGCTCCCATTATAAAAGCTTATGAATTGAAGAATAGAGAAATGTAAAAATAATAAAGAATAAGGTAACCCAACTACGGTAAAGAAAGGTTGTAGCAAAAGGAAGGAACATTACATAGTCTCGGATGTAATTAATTTGTTTTCGTTACCACAGGCAAATATCCTCCAGTTACTCTGCAACCCGCTTCACTTGTAGTCCATCAATTCATCAATGCTCTTACTGTTTATTTATCTCCTTAGTTTCTTTCGAAACAATATACTATTGTCGCACCATCAGCCGTAAAACTATCTTGATACTTTTTTAATGCTTTACTCATTGAAATAGGTGTGTTAGACTGAGTCAAAATGCAAAAATAGTCGTTTCTCTAAGGCTGGGCCGAATTTAGTAAGTCAATAAGAATTCTCTAAAGCTGAACATTCCACTTTCCTTGATGAACAAATATTTTATTTTATTTAAAACGAACCAATATCTAGTAACAGTTTGTATTACAATTTTTCTTTAATTTCCTCCTGCGGGTTACTTTATCTCCTTTTGTTTCAAAACGATGACTCTTGTTTATTTTTCTTGTTTCGGTCAACGTATTTCACATTATACATTTTTCTCTGTTATTTACTTGATCTTGTTGATTTTCTATCTGCTGTCTATTTTTTTTCTTATGCCTTTCTTGGGTCTTGAGATTCATTTTTACGCAGACAGTGAAATTTCACATTACTACTACTAATATGTGGTAAAAAAAATATTCCAAAAGTGACATTTAAAATGATAATTTAATTACTAAAACTTCATCGCGCTAGTGAAAACAAGGATAATGAAGTTTAGATTAACTAGTTCAAGGATATTGAAGTAAATACAAAGATTAAATTAACGATATAGAATAAAAAAAATTCAATTGTGTAGAAAAACGAAAAGGTTGAATCATAAATTTAGAGATTGTGAACTTTTTTATTAGAAAATATTTGACGTTGTAAGATATTCCGATAATTTTTGGCTAGAGCACTTAAAAATATCTACTGTTATGAATATTTTGGATAAAAGTACTTGTACAATTTGTTGTAACCCTTACGAAAGTCTTCTTTCTTCTCTCATTTAACGGAAATAGATTAACGTACAGGACTGGATTAACACACATTAGTGCTATGTGACATAAAAATTCTAGCAGACGTTAATAATTTTATAATTGGGTTTACACATATTGTAAATTATTTAATAGAATATATTTATCGTTAATTTTTAAAATGAAACATTTTTAAAAAAAACCTTTATTTATAATTGCGATCTCTGACTAAATTTTAAAATTTATGATATGGTTTGTAATTAAAAATATCTGAACATTTTTCTGAGGACATTTGGCATTCCCAGAATCATGTAATGAGTTTTTATTCTGCTTATGTACATATTTCATACCTTTACAGGCTGTGGTAAATATCGTTTGAAATTGCATAGAGATTGGCTTGTGATGAATTCAATTTTTTTCACTGTAGCTGCACAAAATTATTACTCGATTTCATATTAATGCACTGACATTTGATATAATATAACACAAATGTCGTACTATTTTAATTAACTTACTAAAAATCAAGATATTTATGTTACTCATATTTATCACTCGTTGTAAATCCAGGAAAAAAATGCATGAGCCAGAACTGTATTTAAAGGACATTATTAGAGGAATAATAATAATTAATCAATAAATAAATACAATGGACAACCAGTTACGAAAGGTTTAATAATGCAAAATGCTATTAATACAATTACAAAAATGTAATAACACTCATTTCAATTCGCAAAATCTTAGATGAGGAAAGTAATTACTTCACAAGACTGATGAGTGAAATGTTACACATTCGCTCTAATGTTAGTGAATTAAATGTAAAAAATGATTTTAAAATTTTAAGAAAATTGATAATACCTTATTTCTATAAATGACTTAATTAATATGTATCAATTGATTGTTTATTTTTATTGCAATTATACCCAAAATTATAAATTGTTAAATTTAATGGTCAACAATATAAGTGTTTCGCAGTTAATCATTGTTCGCTAATTTGAAACACATTTCGGTTACAACCGCCAAGGAAGGACATTAAAATTTCTTGTAATTTAGCAAATATATGTAAATGCATACATTAAGAACTGTATTTATTTATAATTTATATTTTAAAGGAATTTAATTCAAATCTGTATATTTGTATTATCTATTTAACTATGTTTTCGTTATTTTACATTTCTAATTAATCATATATTTTTTTCTATTTAGTTATGATACCTGATTTCTTGAAGAAGTCTCCAAATTGTGGGCGAAACGTTGCAGCGAAGTTTTCGTTTAATTACTTAATACATTTTCCTGACATATTGGCCGTATTGCTTATTTTTGTATTAAAAAACACATCTCTTTTCAGAGAACCAAATAATTGAAAACAAATTTATGAGAATATTAAACATTCACCGTTATTCTTTTTTTTAAATATTTTTCACCTATTGTTCTCATTTTAGAGACGAAACGTATAGGCCTATATTGTTATAATTGTATGAATTATATTATCAATTATTAAACACACTCTGATTTTTTGGCGATTATATTTATTTATTGTGCTGTTATATGTAAGATAAATATTAATAACATGATATGACGAAGTGTCAGCCGATGTTAAATTATATGTAATTATGAACTGAAACTAGTTTATTCGAGTGTAAGGAGTTCTTTAGTTCATTTCGGTTTGTGCTATAATCTCTAAAACCATCCATTAATTTCAGCGACGTAAGATATGAAAGGAGTATTGTAATATAAGCCCATTCTGAAAGAATCAGAACCTTCTGTTTTTACTCATCTTTAAAATGTCTCTCTCGTTATTAAAATGATCGCCTCGGCAGTCTTAGAAAATTAAGGGGCATATTCCTTATGATTATTGAAGAGGAAACGCAATTTCGCTGGCTTCTTCCGCAATTTAATATATTTTTTTCCTTTTCTCATGAAGCCGGGCAAGCCGGCGAGGCGTATCTGTTACGCAGCAGACACTTATATTGAGTTACCCCGTTTCCTTTGCGTTGTGTAATGGCGTGTGAAAAACCCCGTGTGACATTGATGGAACAGCGCTAGCCCCCTCCCCCACTCCAGCATCGGTAACAATATTTGTTGTGAGCCGCGTGGGGCGGCTTCTTTATTGCGTTCTTAATCAGATCGACGAGTACAAACAGAGGTTCTCCTCATCTCCCGGAGCCGGCAACAAATTGCGGAGCGCGATCAGTGTTACTTGCGGGCGCTCGGCGATGGATGGTGATGGCTGTTCCGTTGTTGAAGTGCGACAGCGACTATTTGTCAGCGTGGATGGATCGTCTGAGGTATGCCCTCACCTCTTTTCATGACGCGGAGAAGGCCTGCGAATTTCTCACGTCCCTCATAATGTGCCCACATGCCGCGTTAAATGTCGTGTGCATAATGGAAAATTGGTGAGAAAAACTCTGAAGATCTTGGCCTCTCTTCCCTGAGAGTTATTATAAAATATAAAAGTTCTCATCTCACACTGTCATTCTAAAACTCGTTTATATACAAAGAAGTTCACTTGAGTAAGCTTAAAATTACAAGGACCTTAAAATTATCATCCACATAACACATCGACATTCATTATTCGATATCAGTTCAAGTCTACCACGCGTTTTGAAAGTACATATAAAATGAAATTCATTTTACAGTTAATTATAAGAAATATCTATGGTAAACAATCTTTGTTGAAAATTCTCAATTTTAGTGTCTAATGCTAGAAAACAAAATGCTGATTTAAAGTAGTGCATGAAAGTTCCTCACCATTCCGATCATAGTATTTACCGTCCATACTAATTTATTCCTTGAGCTCTAATAAGTAGTTACTCTCAACTTCAACTACCAAAAATTCTGTTATTAATAAATTATTTGTGAGTGAAAGGTAACATCGCTGAATTTTTTCTTTTCTTGACTGATTCCTTAAGCCTATCCCGGCTGTCAAATACAAGTTTGGTTATTAAACTGATTCGATTCCTAAATAAGGTTTTGGGACGTTCTTTCGCAGGCAGAACCTTGTAGGAGAGATACGAAGGCGGTACCTTTGGGATGCCTTTTCCGCGAAAGCCTGCGACGGATGTTCTCTCGCAGGCAGAACCTTTTAGGAGAGATACGAAGGGGCTACCTTTGGGTATGCCTTTTCCTCTCCAATTTTGAACTAAGGTTCCAACAAGCCGAGGCACCTCGGCCTGTTTTGAGAGGTGTATGTTCCGGGGTCACAGACCTTGGGCATACGGTAAGAGTTATTCGCTATTCTCATTGGAATAGTCGGCCAGCTGCCTCCAAAACAGGTCGAGGCACGGAGAAGGGAATGCTGCGTCCGCACAGCAAACTCATCTCCCGCTATCGGAAGGGCGTGGGACAAGTACCCAATGCGCGACCTACCTGATGCAGGTTTTTCTAGGGTTTTCCCTGCATTTCTTTAGGCGAACGCCGGGCAGGATCCTTAAAATATAGTCCGGGGGCCCTAGTTAACCCTTGGCTACATTCCTCTACCCTTCCGCATTCCCCCTTTCAAATACCTTCCTATGCTATTAAAGGGGAGTTGCCCAACGTAGATTACCCTCATGTAGCCTGTTGCCCTAAAAGAAATAAGAATAAGATTTTCCTACTATCTGCGACTATAGGATATATCTCTTCTCTGATTGTATAAAAGAAAGCACCTCTTGATTTATTAATAGATATAAATTAAAAATATAATAAAAAATTACATGACACATATTCGTTAATTTTGAACAGGGGTAATGTACTGATAGACGCTAAAATATTTTATGATAAAGGAGTTCTTGTATGATACAGAAGAGCCCAAATTTACCTCACTGCAGAGAAAATAGGTACAAATCCTTGTTGCCAAAAGAAAATTAATGACTACTTGTGCAAGTATTCATAAAATCACAGTTTGGAAATATTTTTTTTTTAGCAATGGTATGAAATCATTACTAGATGTTGTCGGGTTTTTAATTTCTTAGATAAAATTGAGACGTGAAAATTGAGAATAGAGGAACATATGAGATGAATGAAACAGGTTAAAGACGATAGAAACATGAAATAAAATGGTATAGAAAGGAGAATTAATAACCGTTTCGAACAGTAATAAAATTCTTTTTCAGGATGGAAATATATTCACTGCCGACTTATGACAGTCCGTACATTCTTTTGTATTTGAACCTACTTGGTTCATCTCAGTCCTGGAGAGACAACTCTTCTGGGTTTTCTGCATTACGCTAAAGTAGTAATTCCAAATGTCTGGTATATGAGCACTGTATTAGGAGAGACTATTTCCGTTTTTATTAATACAACATCTTTTAATTTTTTTTTTTTTTAAGAGTGCGGCTCGGAGAAAAGCCAAACAAAACAGACTTTCTAGTGGCGACCTTATCCAATCCTCCCCAGTTCCGAAAACAGACTCTAATCCCCCCCCCCCCCCCCGCTCCACCTACCATATAAAACCGAGCGTAAAATCTTGCTGTCTATCTAGGATTTGGCTAAATCGAGTTGGTCCAAATCCACAAGAGTGTACTGCATAAGCATAAGAGTCCGTAACCTGAAAAAGAACAGAGTTCAAAATATATTTGCGTCTCCAAAGACAATTAATTACTGTTTGTGTACGCTGTGAGTTGACAAACTAAAGTAACGATAGTAAATGTATTTTTAATCTGAATATACTGTTTTAGATAACTTTGTCTCGCATATGGAGATGTTAACTTCATATAGCCTAACTCTGAACGTGCAATTAAAAATAAAAGAGCTGCTGATAGGGAACTGAGCGAGCAGTGAAGATTTCAGTCGAGTGAAGTGAGCCGCGAATAGTTATAGAAAAATTAGTGGTTAATATTTGTGAACGACATCTGTAATATTTTGGTGGCCTTCAGAGGATCATTGCGGTCGACGTCCCAGACATTATCAGGAAAAAAGCCAGTCCACCAGTCTACATCCAGACACGCCGCATCCATTAACACCAGTCGTTGCACACCAACATTCAATTTTCTTATTAAAACAACTTTAAACATACTAAATTCAAGTAAAGAGACCTTAAAACTTAAAAATATTTACTATCCAGTATATTTTTTTGAAATATATTTTTTAAATAAATTCAAAAATTTTATAATTTGAAAAAATTAGGTTTATTATTACGTACTTTGTATTCGGTAACATTTATTTTTCCATTATAAGAATGTTGAAAGTTTATGATTTATTTTTGAATATTTTATTGTATTCCATACAACATTTAAAATAGAATAACGTTGTGTAAATTATTAATAAAATAGTAACGCAGACATAGTCTCAAGACAGTGATAGAGAATGACCGCAGAAACGTCAACATCGAGAAATCTGAACCTGGTGCTTAACCGTGAAAAAATTATTATGAATAATTATTTTATACAAATTTGTTTGTTTGTTATACACCATTTGTGACAAAAATTCTGTTAGCGTAGAAACATAATATAAACATTCTTATGGAAGAAAAAACAGTACATATACGTCAATATTGCTGAATAAAATATTTTAATTTTCTGTTATTGTGGTCGTTAATATATATTATTTTATTTTATTTCAGGTTTGCATAAACTGATATTCTTGTAACGAAATAATCAAATAAGTTCCTTAAATGTACTCCTGTCTTTAAATAAAATTGAAGGAAAATACAGTCCAATATCTTTCAAGCACAAATATATGTTTATGACAACATGGTCATTCTATCTACTATATCTTTGAAACTGGAAGAATTTGTAACGGTAGACTGAATATTGAAAGTTGCAAATGAATATCAAAAAGTGAGACATTATGTGTCTGGCCAGATTATTATGACCTACCGTTACTAGGACATTGAACAATGACATCGCGTAGAAATTGGTACAGGGCCAAACCGCTCTATCACCATTCTCAACTAAACACCTGATGAAAGTGACAAAGTTTGCAGTAATGTTGTATGGTATTTATTTTTATGATTAAATTTGTTATTTGTTTGTTTTAATCACAATTGCGCTATTCCAGTATTCGGAGTTTTGTTACAGTGTTAGAATATTTCTGTTTAATCAAAATGCAAAAACGAATTCTGACCTACAGAAATTAAGTCTTGGGTAATTACGTTTAATTTCTTGAACTGTGACTCTATTTTGTACTTCCACTATTTTAAACACACGGTCAAACTCGATGTGTTATTTGTAAACAGAGCGTTCCACACAGTTAATGTTTTAAAACAAAGCAGCCCTGCTGAGAACACATCTAGTGCAAACGACCACGCTTCCGAGTCAAGTGGTAAAGTTTGCTTTGGCTAACGCTCTTTGGTTATCGGGTTGGCGACACTTGCTGGATTACGGAGGAGATCCCTTAGTATTAACAACTTGCTAACTCTGGGAACCTCGGTACCGCCGGCCCTGCTAATGGAGAAACGCTGCTGAAAAGACTGAAAAGTTCAACGGAAGCTAAAAACTGGTATAACACTTCCGCATATTAAAACTGGTTTACAGCGGTCTCGCATGCATTCTAAGTAGAGGCCAATAAGAGAATATCTTACAAAAATTTGCTTCTGTTAAATTATGAAAGGTTTAGTATTCTGTATGTAGATTGAAATGTCTAAATAAAGGAAACCCCGTGAGTCCATTTTGAAAATAATCATAAATACTTCATTCACAACAAAGACTTTGCTAGACAAATAATGAAATGTCTTGTTTTACGGCGGAGAAAACAATTTTCTGTTAATTGCCAACGACTGCTGCTGAATTTTGGTTTAAATCAACAAACGGACTTATATTAAAAAAAAGGCTTAAATACCTGTCAGAGGCGGAAAGGAATTCAGTCTTCCATGACTGCAACAACTTAAAAACTAATTATTTTGCATATGATTGCAGACATTGTCGACCTGGGGAGTTCCTGTATTACAGTATTAGTAAATATTACTGAATTAAGTAAACCCGTATAACATCAATATATTGATTATTTAATCCGGAAAATTTCCATTTCTCTCTAATGTGATAAAACGGTATCGTATTTATCATTTAATCGCGTGATTTTTTATATTTTTAAAGCTAAATTTTTAATACGTCTTTTTGTGAATACAATACGGTAATAATAAACAAGAAAATTTTTTTGAAATTATTATAAAATTGTTTGAACATTTTTATTATGTTTAAAATATGCAAAATTATTCACATGTAAATATGAATGGTCATTAATCAGTAACTTCATGTTATTAATATTTTTATGTATTTGTAAATAAAATTTGGCTACAGTAAAAGTAAGTATAATTTAAAGTATAAGGAATCAAAATTTTCTTTATTAAAAGTTAGTCTAAAATGAAAAGTTTTAATGAAATAAACAAACATTTTGATTAATATTACAATTTTATTAAAATAATTAAATCATTATTTATATAGGAAATTTATGCCCGAGTACTTATTTATATAAACCCTAAAAAGTATTTAATTCTATATTAATCTTTAGTCAAGATGTTAATTAGCCTAAATGTAACTGTTTCTAGTTCCATACATACTTTCGACCGATAGTGAATTAATTGAGCAGCTATAAAATACATTGAATTTTATTGTATCAATCCCAACACACATACCTTAGAATTTCTTTACGAATAGAATACTTAAATATACTCCTTGAGTTCTGCAGGATAAAATTGTCCCTTAGTCTTCAGATTAAATTGATGAAATTGTTAGCTACATTCACAATGTAAGCAAATGGTTTCCATATTGGAATCACTAATATAACACGAAAATTAACTTACATTTTCCACAAGGATCGAAACATTTTTTGTATTGTTTTTTATTATCAATCGATAGAGTATTATTTCATAAAATTATACTTTTTAGTCAATATTTCTGCTTTATTTCATTACGGAAAAATGACCTATTTCCTTTGTTCGTCGCGTAGTAACGTCTCTCTCTTAGCGTGACGTCACGGGATCTTGGCGCGCAGTAATTTAACACAAAATTATCATATTAATTCTTTCCACCTTTTGCTAAGGGTTTCTCACCCCCACGGTACAGTTTATCGAGTTTTGAAGAATATGTGTTCCAATTTTTGATGAAATCTGTCCACGTGGTTAAATTTGTATAGAAATTAAGTTAAATACATACATACAAACATCCCTTTTTTATTATATAGATAGAAGAAGATGAAATAAATTAAAACAAATTATATTAAATAAAATTAATCAGGTCTCATTTATCAATAATTCACATTAAATGGTTAACTATGATTTTAGTGTAATTAGAATACCTCTAAAATAAAGCTTCCATTTTGTTTCTTGAAACATCATAAAAAATACACCGAAAATAAATATTCTGGAGTTTACCGGAGAGAAGAAAAATTAGGTCGAAGGGGTTGACTCACTGAAAGCTAAGCCAGGCATGTCGACAAATACCAAAAGTTTCACATCGTTTCATATCTGAATCACAATTCAGCTGTCTTAGAAACCATCATATGCCTCTGGGGGTCAAACTAAATGTTATGCTACACTAGGCACGAAAGGGTTAAGGGTTAAACTTATAACTCTTAAAAAGGGTATTATGCATACGAACTTTTCTTATATTCGATATTCGACCTGTAAACTTAGTGTGCTGTATATCTTTAGCTTGTATCCGACTTTCAGAGTACACACTGGTCGCCTACGACAGCAGAACTTCAGTGTCAAGGAAACCAGTTTCCATTTACTATGCGACAGTGCTTCTGTCATGCAACTGCTGCAAATTAATCACTGCCAAGGCGAGACGCCTGCTGCTAGACCACCATCCATCCGTGGAAGGCTTGTAGGGATTGCATCGAGAATCTAATAATTGAGACAACGAAGTAAGCGGAATAAATAGTACACACTGAAAATATTCAATCATAAACTCAAAATTATATATAGGACGGTCGATTTATCTGCAGATATTAAAATATGTCAAAAATAACAAATCATATAAAAAATTGGTAATGAAATTTGATCGTTTTTCAAGCGTCGGGGAAGATAAAATAGAACCCTCATTTTTTATTTCAGATTTGGATTCCACATGAAAAAAAGTACTTCAATTTGAACAAATTATTGTTGTAAGTTTCTTTGCAGATGGCCGTGGAATCGAAACGTATCATTAATCAATAAGTTAAAAACTAATATTATGGCCGTGTATTCTTATCTAATGAGAATTTCTTGAGGTTTCCATTTTCGACGGTATTTTACCAATTAATTTATGTCGATTCCAGCGCCATCTGTAAACAATATGAATTCAATAGTACGTCAAATAAACTGTTTCTGGAGAATCTAATTCAGTAATACATATGTAATAAAAATTAATTAACTAATAAATTTAATTATTTATCTACCCTTCCCGCAACACAAGCAGATCGGTGGTGGAGAACTCGAGTTCGCAATAATTTGATGCCCTCATTTTTTTATTACTGTGGGTGCATACAATATATTTCAAACGGCCATCCTGTATATATATCAGAGTTGTGATCAACGGATATTAGTATGCATATGTACAGGTAAATATTAAGATAATATGACTAAGTTACTGTCAATACTATTTTGAATTATGCAATTCCTAGACCAACATTTTAATCTTCTAAGAATTTAATTCACTTGAGATGTCATTATAAGAGCAAAACAGTTTCAGTTTAATAGAAAAGATTTTAAATAGTGAGAATTGTTGAATTTTGAACGTTACCTATGTACAAAATTGTTCACCTCTCTTCAAACTAATAAAAAAATTAAAAATATATATGAAACGACAATTCCACGATGTTGATACGATTCTGCTATTACCGAACCAAATTTGTACGTGAGAATTAATTTTACAGAGTTGATTTCTCGTACCTAAAAATTCATTGAATTTATAAGAAATCCGATGTAATGCGATGACTTGTTTTTACCTTGTAGTGCATGTTTTTTACAAATGGTTAAAAATTTTTAATTTCATTGCGTTTAGAATTTCCTTTCAGGTTACCAGGGTGTTACGTGACATACGCGCAGAAAGTATAAGGCAACGAGGAATATTTTTCTAATACGTCGCCGAAGATTAATTTTTGAAAAAAATAAAACTACTGGAAGACGGGACACACTCCAGGGTAACTCGTGGCGTGACGTCTGCGAAATGACATAGCGATGCAGAAACATTTGTGGCACGGTGATAATGCAGTATCTGGGGACACATATTCCGGGCTCGAGAGTAATTTTGATTATTTCTGAGAGCAAGGAATATCAGCATTCCTACGTCGACCCAATTCATTTTCAGCCTCGACCGTCAGTTCACCCCGCCACCAAGAATCGTTACACGAGACTGCGACTGTGAAAAGATAGTAAAAGAAGGTAAATTTCAGTTAGTAGTTGAACATTTCTGACGTCACTAATTTTCGTTATTATTAAGTAGAAAAAATACGTTTCTTCTGTGTTGCATGACCGAAACACCCCTGAGGTAAAGGGTGGCTGATATTTTTTTTAAAAAAAGTGAACTATTGTACCACTGTGATCAAAAAGAAAGGTGAAATTGTCATTTAAAACTCCCCGGTATTAGGAAGGCACGTATTTTTTTCCCCTAGGTTGGTAGAACTATCTATAATATTTTCCAAGCGTCTGTTTGTTAAAAGGTTTAATTATCTCCGAGTTACACGTGTTTTTGTAAACAACCAAAAGTTAATTTTTCGATTTTTGGAATGGGTGATTTGTTGAGCAAAGAACTTGCATCAAATTTGGTTTGCGGAACGAATATACTTGTGCGAACACGCTGAAATGTTGCGCAAGGCCTTTGGTGATCTAACTATGGCACAAAAAAACGTTTATAAGTGGTACAAAGAGTTCAAAGAGGGCCGAGAACGCGTTGAAGACGAACCGCGCTCTGGACGACCATCAACGTCTACCGACGAGGGTTACGTCCAAACAATCAAAGATTTGGTGGTGTGCAACTAGAGATCTCGCTGAGTGTTGGAATATCATTTGGCTCAGCCCTAACCTTTTTGAAGAATGTTTTGTGTCTCAATCGCGTCAAGTCTCGATTGGTGACAAAATCGCTCAATTTTTTGTAAAAAAAAAGCGTCGCGTTGATGTGTGTGAAACTTTGCTGTCTGACTATCAGGACCACTTGCGTCATTACTGGAGACGAGACTTGGATTTACGCATACGACCCTGAAACCACCGACCAATCCAGCGAATATCGTGCAAAAGGTGAAGCAAGACCGAAAAGACCACGGCTAAGTCGATCGAAAATCAAGGTCATGTTGACAGTTTTATTTTATTATCGTGGTGTGGTGCACTATGAATTCCTTCCGCCGGGCCAAACTGTCAACAAAGAATATTATTTGAGCGTTATGCGTCGTCTGCGTGAAGCTATTCGTCTGAAACGGCCGTAACTATGGGCGAACAACTCTTGGTTCCTTCATCAGGATAATGCACCATGTCATACTGCATTGGTTCTTCGCGCCTTTTTTGCCAAAAACTCGACTCATATCGTTCCACAAAACCGGATTCGCCTGATTTAGCTCCCTGCGACTTCTGGCTATTTAGCAAACTCAAAAGGCCAATGCGGGGTCGCCGTAGTGACACGATTGAGGAGATAAAAACCGAATCGAGGAAGGTCTTGAAGGCTATACCGGAAAAAGACTGTTCCGACTGTTTCGAGGACTGTAAAAAGCGTTGGAAAAAGTGCGTTTTAGTTTGATCACCAAACGCCTTCCGCAACAATTTCAACGTGTCCGCACAAGAATATTCGTTCCCCAAACAAAATTTGATGCAAGTTCTTTGTTCAATAAAATCACCCAATGGAAAAATCTAAAAATTCACTTTTGGTTGTATATAAAAACACGTGTAACTCGGAGATAATTAAACCTTTTTAACAAACAGACGCTTGGCAAATATTATAGACAGTCATACCAAGCTAGGAAAAAAACTTTACCTGCATTCCTTTTTAAATGACAATTTTACCTTACTTTTTGATCAAAGTGATATCTAGAAATTTTGAAAAACAAAATCTATGACACCTCAATTACAATTCGATTAAATAATATTAATAAAAAATAGATAAAGTATTACAGTTTTCTATAACTGTATATATTTGCATTATGTAACTCTATCATTTAATGAATAAAATTGACGTAATATATGAAGTTAAACTATTATAAGGTTAATTCATGTAGTTTATGAAAATGTATGTTATTAAAATAAAATTAAAAATTTCTGCAGTTAATTGTATAGGAGTTAAAACAGATATATTTGTTTTCATTACTGCATAACAATTTCAAATATTCACATGTTTTGAATTATAGATTGTTAATTAGGTACACTTTAGCATTTTATTAAAGTGATAAGTTAACGCTCGACTAAGGATCCAGGATACATATTAATGTAATGGAATCGTGATAAATTTCAGCTGATAACATTAAAACCGATCTTTTTTCCCAATTTACCCATTTTTCCTTGTCTGACAACCGGCATCAAAATACACTCGGTGATTTATTTCCGCTTATAAGTTCCCGGAAATCCCCCATTCGAAGTCTGCAAAAGGATAAACAGAAAGATATCGTGTCACTTGCAGCCATGCATCTTCCAGTGCGGTAATTTGCAAATGCCGTCTTGTCGGAGCGAGCAAGGAAACAAATGATTCTCAGTAATTTAGAGACTATGATTTATGAACAATCCGTTAACTTTGACATCAGGATATTCGTAGGCGCTTGTGGATATAAAGTATGCTTTCGGAAGCGAGGAATGTAATCCTTATTGCTCAGTAAAAAAAAAATATACAACATTGATCTTAATTTATTCTCAATTATCTACAATTGAAATATGACTCCACAAACAATTTCTGATACACTGTTATTTATTTTTAAACTGTTTTTTATATTTTGTAGTTTTATTTCACATATGAAATTCTGAAACATGCAAATGGAAATAAGACGTAGATGTAAAAAATATTTAATTGCAGGTATGATAAGGTAACTTTTCCCACAGATCATTCTCGACGTTAATTTTAACTGTAAAAGATAAACTAGATTCTCTGAATGAGAATGACGCTCATAAAGTGGAAGAAAAAAATAATTAATAATGTTTTAAATTATCAGGAAGAGCAATCATATTCCCTGGAAAGTAAATATTGTACTAGTGGAGGCTATACAATCAACGGAATTGCAAATGGGAACAATTCTTTCCAAATAGCAAACAAATCAAATGATTATATCTTTTACAGTCAGTTTATTTATTTTGTATATATTAAATACGACTGTGGGTGTAATTATCTGTAAATTTGCAATATTGATTGAAGTACATGTTTGGAACGGTATCAAACACAAAACACTCACATACTAATCGCAAGCCACGTCAATAAAATTATGTTTCTGTAATAAACGGAACGTTTATCTACAGTTGGATAATATTTGAACAATAATTAAATATATTCCCCTATGTTTTGCAGTGTTGTTAGTGATATTCTTATAGAAAATAATAATTAATATAATTTATTCAAAATACTTTAAAATTACGAACAATTTGCAATTTAATAATATATTATCAGTGATCGAAAGACTTTCCCGGTGAATCTGTTACAGGAAACGTTTTCTGGTTTCCATCCGGGTTAAACAGCGGCTGTAGCGGGAAAATCTAGTTTTTTTTATCTTCTTTAACATTAATTGAATTTATATAAGAACTAATACGTGGCATATCGCTCATAAAACGTTGATAACAATTGCTTTTTTCTCCTAAGATTTTTACATTAATCCAATTAATGTTTTTGATTATATACAGACACATGTTTGTTTAGAAGAGATTGTTTATCTAATGATTGTTTTAAATTAGCAAAATGTTTTATAATTTTAGTTTGAAGCTTTCGCTATGTCTGACCAATATAACAGGCTTCACAATACAAATAAAGGCTAGAAACGTTATGTATTTTAGTTTATTGTAAATGTTAATGTTTATAAATAAATTCTGACTTTTGGTCAATTTCATTATATTATTATTAATAATAGTTCTATTTAAGATTGAAGCTTGTAACTTTATTCTTAATTTTAATTAAATTTTTTGATATCCTAATACTACTATTGAAATTAGTATTTTGTTATATTTTATATTGAATATGGTAAAAATACATATTTTATACAAGAATTGTAGGTTTAACTTTATAAATTTTATATTGTATCATAAGAATAGGAGTATGACTTACTTATAGCCGAAAGATCTTTCGTCTAAATTTCTTTTTTTTAAGTATCAGGCTACATGAAGGTAATCCACGTGGTTGGAACTTCCCTTTAATATCATAGGAAGGGTTTTTAAAGGGAGGATGAGGAAGGGTAGAGGAAGGAGCCAAGGGTTACCAAGAGCCCCTGGCTATAATTTAAGAATCCTACCCGGCATTCGCCTAAAACTGATGCAGGACAAACATTAGAAAACCTGCATCAGGTAGGTCGGGCATTGGGTACTTGTCCCACGCCCTTCCGATGGCGGGATAGGGGTTTGATGTGTGGTCGTAGCATTCCCTTCTCCGTGCCTCGACCAGTTTAGGTGGCAGTTGGACGACTGTTACAATGGGAACAGATAACAAGGTCTACGACCCCGGAACATACACCTCTCCAAACAGGCCGAGGTGCATTTCCAAATTTACCCTTCGTCTCTTGAATAAAATAAGATTTGTACTTGTGATTTTGAACTAATTAAGTGAATTTTATAATTTATTGATATGTTAAAGAAGTTTAATTATCCAATTTCTCCTTCATGAATCTTACTTCAATGTGAATATTTCGCATTGTTGCCTGTCCTGTAATTACTAACTATTGTGTATGTTATAAAAAATAATTTGCTACCAATTATGAAAATATAATTTAAATGAAACTGATGGTATGTATTTGTGCACTACAGTGGATTATCATAAGTTATGGCTTTCAAGAGAAAGTTTGGCTTGCAATCGGGATATAGTTCACTTAATTGATTTATAGAGTCAATTAATGGAAACTCGTCTTGCTACCGGACGGAAAATCTATAAGGAACTTCTAAATTAGTGGCTTTAATTGAAAAGTGCGTGTTATGTTACCTTACTTTACAAATAATGTAACCAATTACGAGGCTTTTCGTTTATAATTCTATGGATAATTGACCTTCCACGTATGTTTTTATAGTTTTACTGAAAATGCTATTTTCCTATATTTGTCCTGGCTGGTCGTCCTTAAAGTTCAGGAAATTGCAGCCTGGCGCGACTGATTGTCCGAGGCTTACAAGATAGGTGATTGTTAAACAGCAGCACTCCTCGTTAGTCCAGTCCTATGTATTCTGCCACTAATGGAATCTCGTTACTGCGACGTTGGACAGTGAAAGTGGTGAGAGAGTGTGAGAGAGGAGTGGGATTATGTGGTGCGGTGTGGGTTGAGAAAGCGTCACGGTGTTTCGAATCTACATAGTTCTGAAAACTACTGGGCGCTTCTGGAACTCGGCGTTCCTGTGGTCAGAAGTCGAAAATGGACCTCAGTTCTTTCTTAAAGGATGTGTGGCTTTCGCTGCTGAGAGGAATTCCAAATGTCCACTAATTGCGATTCATCCGTGGGTAAGTATTTCAATGCGTAAGGTTATTTATCATAAAATTCAGAATATTAAATGTTTTATAATTGTTTATAATAACATAAAAAAATTAAAAGGACATAATTAGGAATAATTTTTTCCTACGTATTTCCCATATTGATAGAAAATTTTCAATAGAACCATCATAACAGCTCCAAAAGATGTGACGTCACTGAAACTGATTATGTTTATCCCCATAGCCCCCACAGTAGTTTCAGTTGAATTTCACACAATGTATTTAAATTAAATACACGCTTGCAGAATATTTATTTTGTTTTCTGAGTAATATGAGTAGAGGATTGATTGAAGTAAATATTGAGATGGACAATTTAATGTTAAATCAAACTTACAGTAACATTTAACACTTTTAGTTCCTTCAACTAATTTATATGGCTTTACTTAATTCTGTTATATTAAAAATTAGTGACTAAATTAAATCTCCTAAATGAAACTATGAAAAATGTATACAGTCAGTAATAGCGGTAATTTACCGTCAAGACTATACCTCAGTCAGCCCACGAAAAATAAACAATATAAAATCGGAAAAGTTTGTAGTGCATTTCATTCTTTATTCGCTGAAATAACGCGTGGGGAAATTGTTAAAAATATTTCATTTTGTGGACTGGCGTCATATGGATCTAGGCTTTTGATTTTAGTTATTTATTCCATTAGTTCTCGTATGAGAAATAGGATACATCAATGCATAAACTTACAATATAATTATTGGAAGCCATAATTAATAACAATTAGAGGTTAACGTTTACAAAACTTTAAATAGGGACATAAATTTCCCTGTCCAACGTACCTAAGAGTGCTATATACTAATCAGAATAAATATAAAAAGAATTTAAACGTTACTAAATTTATAATATAATATATACAGTATTCAAACAAATTTAATACACACTAGGTAAAAAATAAACAATTAGAGAATTGAATATAATAAAATATGGAATTACACATCACACGATAATAAACACAGCTTTTAGTGATATTGCGGAAATAATAATCGTTGGTAAAAATTTCTCGGATTATCAACCGGGTCAATGGTTTATTACAATCTAATAAATGAAATTCACTTTTTATGTGTCTGTTTCTGTGAATGTTTGAATGTTCCGCATACAAATCTAAACCACGTGGAGAAATTACACCCAAATTTTCTACAAACGTTCATTTCAAATCGGAAACAAACACTCTTAAGCCTGGTTTCGGCTATTTCATTAATTCAATTAAAACTATACAGACGTGAAAAATTAACTCACCGTCTAAATAGCCCAGCCTTCGATTTTATATATTTAATTTCTGACTTTCCAAAGACATACTTTCTAGTTTTTCATATGCATTACTTGTTTAATCTTTAGCTTTCACATACAAATGCTCTCTTGAAATTTCATACTAATAATATCCCTGCATATTTTATGCCAAAAGAGATGAATGTATCCGTTGAAGAGCAGCTGATTCAATACAACACTTCTTAGAAGGTCATAAAATGTGAACTGTAAAAAGTCATAATTATGAGAGTTTCATATAATGTAAAGGAGCCCAACGGTGTAAGTGTAACTGCAGGAATACTTTAGTTAATTTATATTCATCGCTTAGTTTCTTGAAATACATTCCGTACATTTCCGTGAGGAGTTCTGGCGATTGTCTGCAAGAGCTATTCTCTCGCAGGCAGAACCTTTTAGGAGAGATACGAAGGAGCTACCTTTGGGTAAGCCTTTTCCTCTCCGTTTATGAACTAAGGTTCCCACAAGCCGAGGCAGCTCGGCCTGTTTTGAGAGGTGTTTGTTCCGGGGTCACAGACCTTGGGCATACGGTAAGAGTTGTTCTCTATTCCCATTGGAATAGTCGGCCAGCTGCCTCCTAAACTGGTATAACACGGAGAAGGGAATGCTGCGTCCCCACAGCAAACTCCTCTCCCGCTATCGGAAGGGCGTGGGACAAGTACCCAATGCCAGACCTACCTGATGCAGTTTTTTTGGGGGTTTTCCCTGCATTTCTTTAGGCGAATGCCGGGTAGGATCCATAACATATAGCCCGGGGGCCCTAGTTAACCCTTGGCTACCTTCCTCTACCCTTCCGCATCCCCCCTTTCAAATCCCTTCCTATGCTATTAAAGGGGAGTTGCCCTACGTGGATTACCTTCATGTAGCCAGTTGCCCTAAAAAGAAAGCAGGTTTTCTACTCTGTGCTAAACGAACGGGAAAACTTGCTATTCGAGATTTTCCTCTTTCCTCCTATGGGACAGAGGCCTCAAATAAGGTTCCCATCAGCCGTGACACCTTGTCTGGTTTCGAGGAGTGTATGTGAACATACGGTAAGAGTTGTTCTCTGACCCTATTGGGACCAGTTGGCCAGCTGCCCTTCAAATTCGGCCTAGGCATGGAGTTTGGTATGCTGCGATCCCACAGCATACCAAATTCTTGTTATCGGAAGGGCGTAGGACAAGGACCAAATGCCCGAATTACCTGAAGCTGCTTTTTCTAGGGTTTTCCCTGCATCAACTATAGGAGAATGTCGGGTAGGTTCCTTAAATTATAGCCCAGGAGCCCTAGGTAACCCTCGGCTACCTCGCACTACCTTCCGCATCCCACATTTTAGACCCCTTCCTATGCTACTAAAGGGGAGTAGCCATTAAACAGGATAACTCTCATGTAGCCTGTGACTCTAAAAAAAAGCAGGTTTTGTAAAGAAGCCTGTGAGAGATTCTCTCGCAGGTGAACCTTCCCAGAGAAATTTGGAGAACGCTACATTTGGGGATGCCTTTTTTGAAGTAAGGTTCCTACAAGCCGAGTTACCTCGGCCTGTTTTGAGAGGTGTATGTTCTGGGATCGCAGACCTTGGGCATACGGTAAAAGTTGTCCGCTATTCTCATTGGAACAGTCAGTCAACTGCCTCCTAAACTGGTCGAGGCACGGAGAAGGGAAAGCTGCGTCCACACAGGAAACCACTCTCCCGTTAACGTAAGGGCGTGGGACAAGTATCCAATGCCCGACCTACTTGATGCAGGTTTTTCTAGGGTTTGTCCTGCATTTTTTTAGGCGAATGCCGGGTAGGATCCTTAAAATATAGCCCGGAGGCTCTAGTTGACCCTTGTCTACCTTCCTCTACCCTTCCGTATCCCCCCATTCAAATCCCTTCCTATGCTATTAAAGGGAAATTGCCACACAGTGTGGATTACCCTAATGTAGCCTGTTACTCTTAAAAAACAGGTTTTCTAGGGTTTATCCTACATGACTTTTAGGCAAATGCCGGGTAGGATCCTTATACCGTAGCCCGGGGACCTAGTTAACCCTTGCGTACCTACCTCTACCCTTCCCCATCCTCCCTATGCTATTAAAGGGGAGTTGTCACACCAAGGGGATTAACCTTATGTAGCCTGTCATTTTTTAAAAAAACTAGTTCTCCTCCGTATATGGAATTAGTTGTACAATATACAAACAGCATGAATACATCTGTATAGACATGTAAGAACAGATATGACGACAACTTCTGTCATGAGTGGGTCACATATATCTTTGTCTTATTAGGGGCTCTAGCAATAATACAACGTTTCATGACATCTGAAGGCATACCAGTCCACAAGGCAAGCCTGAACTTAATGCAGCCACCACCCCTGTGGTAATTATCACTACGTCGTAAACAGCGCCACTGGCGGGCATTTCTTGCAGTGCGACTCGCCATAAGAAAACAGGCGGCCGCCGTAAATCCGGCAAGTGTTGGGTGCAGACCACGTCATTACGCAAGTCAGGCGATACATCGCCGCGTCGGAGCCCATAAAGAAACAACGTTGCGGCTTAGTTCCTCTTTACGACCTTCCCTCTGTCTCAATGGGGAGTCTCACGTCACCTACACATGTGTGCCTTGTGGTTGTAATGGAGCCCGTTATGCGGAGCTGCAGTCGCTTTGTAATCCAGCATAATGAGATTGGGTTGCTCTAAGGAAGCGTAAGCGGAGATCTTGGTTAACATGAAGTGCCAGTTAGCAAGCGGGGGCTGAGGAGCGAAGGAGTTTGTCAGACACGGCCCCTCGGTTGCCTATCTCTTCAAATTAACCGCTCCCATAATCTTCCTCTGCAAAAGCTAAATTGGTACTCAAACTCCTTGAGAAATGAGGCTTCAGTTTGAAAAATCACACTCAGGTCCCAATGTTTACAGGAACTGTACAGGATGAACTTGGCCACCTTTCCTTACAATTCAGAAAATAAATTCGCAATTATTCCAAATAAATTACTATGTTCAGACGCCTTCACAATCATTCTAAAATAATAACTATGATGTACATAATTGAGTAACCAATAAATAGAGAAAATTAAGAAATTATGGAAATACCACACAACGTTTCTTCAAACCTTGTTGATATCGCCAGGCGTAAAAATAGTAAGAGCTTTTAGAACGGCACGCAGAACAAACCTCCTCATTTAATTTATTGGCTATTTGACTAATAAATGTTCTAGTTTCTTCTAATTCACACGTTTCTAAATTTTCAAGCACTGTGATACCTCTACCTGCAATTTCACCTTGATCTCTGCGGTTAATACTATTATGTTACCATTTTCAATCGTCATAAATTATTTACTGACCACTTCGATAGACATATATTCATTTACTAAGTTGCATATTAGACCTTCAACGTCTTCTAGTTGTTATTTCCGCAAACCGATAAATTTGCGATATTATACATGATATAAAACGTCTGTGTTAAAAGTATAGAAATTTAAAAAAATTATGAAATAAATACAGCACAAAGTTTCTGCAAACCGTAATTGCTTTCGTCAGAATATTCAAAAACTCAAAAGCCGCAATAATGACACACCACACAAACCACGTGATTAATTCGTCAACATAGCTTGCAGAAACGTTGTGTGTTATTTATTTTATCACTGTATTTTTTCGATTTATTATTTAGTTCTTTAACTAATTAATTTTCGTCACAGTTTTAGATTTTTCGTGTCAGTATTCTTAGATTCTGAAGAATATTAAAAAAATAATTCAATTACGTAATTAAATCATTATATTTTGAAACAGTCGTATTATATTTTTATTGGAACCCAATTCAACATTCATACAGTTGAAATTGTGATAAGGCAAATATATGAAGACTTCTTGCGGCAACTGTCCAAAGAACACGGAATGTGCAAATATATATAAATAGTAAGTGAGTCAGTCGAATTATACAAATACATTGAATTTTCCATATTGAATTTTTGATTTTGAACGGTTCATGTCACTCTCACTTCTTCACTGCTTAATACATAATTATTATTTACCTATTAAACTACATAATAGAATGAGTTATCATTAACACTATTAAATTTAATTCCGGATTCATATACAAGAATTTTTAATTACTAATCTTGTGACTGGGTTTAATTATGAGTTGCGATAAATTCTGAATTAGAACCCTATTATTGAAATAATTCCATACAAAAATTATTTTAAATTATCTTACCTATAAAAAAATAAAACGAGTTATTTTTCGCTCACGTAATCCTCGATTTTTTTATGTCCTTGGATTTTCGACATCTGCGGATGACAGTAGGTTATCTTAGGATCAATACGGTTATCACTTTGTACCTCCACTCTGGTACTATACACTCATCGTTTATCCTAGATTACATAAATTCTCATTGTTTACTTAAGGTGAAAATTTATATATTACTTATTCACCCAACACGTGGAAACAGCCCCCCTAATACGAATTATACAGACGTGGCTGCATATGAATAAACCGAAGTAGGCGGCTAACCTACACACAAAGTAGTAACTCAATATCCGCCAACAGCAAAGGGAAATGGCCTGATGTTCCCTACAAAGGAATTTACTTGTCAATGCGTTATTTACATTGTTCTATTAATATTATGTTTCGAGCGTAAAAAAATTGCCAAATTACCAAAAAATGTTGGAATTTCACATTGAGGCGTAAAATATTTCAGCATTCTCCACATTTTCAATTCAACCCTCAAAACAACAAACACCGGGTAACACTTAAATGATCATACCATTTTATCTTTCTCACGTCTAAACTAACGAAATTTTGTTTTTCATTTAGTTATTTCTGAGACATATTACTTGTAGCAAATCTGTTGTGAATCTCGAATCTCATTAAATTAATAATAGTAAGTCTTCTCTGTAGTTCGAGGCCGTGGACGAACATTACAATTCATAAAGTTTAAAAATTCAATATTCTTACTAGTTATTCGTTACCATTTGTAAGAAATTATTATTTTTAATCCACTACAAAATTTAACTTATTTACTCATTATGATTATATTTTCGGTTGACTGATAAATAATATTGCGCGGCTAAACGCATTTTTAATTAAATTTTTTACAACAAATCTAAATAAATTATCTCGTAAATTTAATTAAAAATAATTGCGAAACAAATATGTCAGCATCTAAAAAAAAGTCAAAACATAATTGTAAAATACATGTAATGATAAAGAATTTTTTTAAAGTTTCAATCATTTAACAATAAACAAGAGGGATATATAACTAGGGAATAATAAGTGGAAAATATGGAAATTATATTAGAATTAAATTCTTGAAATGACAGTGTAATTCTGACGTATAGAAATTTTTCCTCTAAATGAATTTTTAAAACATTTGTACCTAATTTGGTAAAAGTATTCTCCACCTTTAATCGAAATTTTTCTATGTATTGAACGTAACCGTGTAATGTTCGTGGCCATTTCTTACAAATAAATATGGAAATATAATAAATCGAACATTAACTGGTGAATTTGCATTAATGTAAGTTGGAAGGAAAACTTCAACACAGTTAGAAGTAACATCAGGAAATAATTTCCCTTCGACACTTGAGTATTTTATGCTAACATTTCAATTGGCAACATCACTATGCGCATGAGTTGAGCACTAATTACCACTTCGGGACTGGTAAATGAACCACAACACACGTTGTTTGTTTGACTAAAATTCATCGTTATATGGGACCTATCAAGACGACAAAAAATTAGTCTCACACAGTTGTGTATCAACGAGTGTAACTAATTATCTGCGACAGAAACATCACTTTCCATTAGTAATTAATAATACTCGTTATTATTAAAATTTAATCAAATGAAATGGAATGTTGTCCATGGCTTTTTACTTCATACGTTTTATATTAAAAAGAAAATCTTGTGTTATTACAAACAAATGTAGATTCATAATTTTTGACGCTTTATAAAACATCTCATTTGCATGTATGTGTCATATTGTATCCTGCATTTATTTACCGTGACTGGTTTTTTTTTTGTAATGATCTGGTCTGCAGTTTCACACTTTTTTACCTATGAACAAGATCATGCGAAGTCCTAGAAGGTAGAACGTTGTTTTAGAGAGTTATTATGATTTTAAAAACGTAGTAAAGACGATTTACCCACTTAAATCGAAGATCGTTAAGGTTAGTAATAACGAAATTAACAACATGTGCAGAAACACGTTAAAGAAAATAATATTTACCGCCCTCATTAAATCTCGAGGTGTGCTTCACAAAATTATTCATTAAATCATTCTTATTTATCAGTAATTCGTAAAATAATTTTAATCATGTATCATGTTTCTTTATTGTGATTATTATTTTGATTATTGAGTGTTTGTGATTGTGTAAAAACAGAGAATATGAAGAGAGTACAAAGGAGGATATTTGTAACTCAGGATATTTATTTTATATTTAAATTATTTGAACATACGATTTGGCAATGTTCGTGAAAATAGGACCATGTCCGGTTTTAGGACACGTGACTGAAGTCAAAACAAGAGGACATTGAACCGTTCTCAGCGAGAGGGAACTAAGTCATAAACTTCAAGAACCGCATATAGTTTTTGGGCTTTACGGTGAGACAAAAATAAATTTTCCTTTATTATATGACGCCCTGGGAAGGAAAAATGTTCTACCAGCTTTTCGGTGGGTAAAGGAAGCCTAGAGGTTAAAATCTTAAAACACAAGGAGTGAAATAAGGGTGTGAGAGCATCCTGATCGGGAAGTGAGAGCTAGAGTACGATTAAATAGATTTTAAGTATTTTTTACCTACTTATAGTATTAAAGTAGTAGTGATCGAGTGAAGAGCAAGCAGTCGTGAAGTACTGTTCGAGATGTAAATAACTTGACTACAGTTGGAGCTGAAAAGGACAACACGATTAAAAGAAGATAAATTTAGAGTCAATGCGAAATCCAACTGAGCAACCATGTCAACAAGACATACAAATAATTACGCGAAAAGTATTCCTGTAATAGTTTCCTTATAAAATATAATAAAAAATGTTTTTATATTCGATCCCTAAAAATAAAATTATTTCTTTCCCTTATCCATTATTGCAACCAGGATCAGGGGTCCTCAGCCCGCGGTGTCCCGACGACTGTCCGGCATGAGACATTTTGGAGTGACTAATAGACAGTGTGTTGATTTCCCTCCTATATTAACCCCAGATTTCTCACGATAAGCATCCAATAATCCTTGCCCATGCCGGGATTCATCTCGGGACGGTTGTGAGGCGAGACAATATCGCGGGAACAGAACAACACACGAGGTCGACGAAAATTAAATATTTATTATTTAAATAAAGACCAGTGTCCATTGAAAGTTTTCCGGTAAAATAGGACTGTAATTTTCATTACAGTGTAGAACAGTGAAGAACTTTTTTTTTGCAAATACTGAAGAAATTAAAAACGTATTACTATTTCAGATTTCATATAATTTTCTGGGCTATGATCTTCAAAAGGATACAGATACTCCACTTGTAGATTGTATAGGCATGTCTTATAATTTAACTCTGTCGAACAGCCCTTAAATTCCAGTCGTGATTTACTCAAAAGCATACGGTATTAAAGTTTCCTTTCACCCAAATGAATGGATTCGATTCGAAGAGCTCGTAGCCTTTGTTGAGATAAGATAATCCTAAATTGCTGCTAAACATGTCATTAAGTTTTGAAAGCATCGGAAATTCGTCCCCTGGTCAATATTTTCCAGTACTGTGTTAGCAATATACGAAACAGATAAATTTGAATTATTTGCTGAATATTTACCAAAAGAAAATGTTTGTTATGACAAATTTAAGGTGGCAAAGTAAAAATTTGAAAAATATGACCTACTGCTGGAATAAAAAGAAAATGTTAATTATTTTATTTCAATCATTTTTATGAAATTTCACAAACAGCAAATTCATATATGATTTTCAAATACAATCCAAGGATATTTATAATACTTTGACAATATTAATAGTAAAAATTTGTTACCACTGAATGAAATCTTCCTAAAATGAAAGTATCTAATGTGATCGTGTTATATGAGTAAAAATATTAGTCAACTAGTTGGGTGCACTGCGTTGCCAGGGTACTAATTTATATAAACACGAAAAAGTATTTCATTCTGTATTAATCTTTAGTTATGAAGTGATTTTACCTAAATCTAACTGTTCCTACTTCCGTACATACTTTCCACCGACAATGCATTACTTGAACAGCAATAAAATACAATGAATTTTATTGCATCAATCCCAACAAACATACCTCCGAATATATTTACGAATAGAATACTTAAATATACTCCTTGAGTATTGCAGGATATAATTGTCTTTCAGACATTACGACAGTTTAAATTGTTGAAATTGTTAGCTATATTCTCAATGTAAACAATTGGTCACCATATATGAGTCATCAATGTGGCACGAAAATTAACTTACATTTTCTGCAAGAATCGTAAATTACTGCGTATTTTTTTATTATTATTCGGTGAAGTATTACCGATAAAATTTTACTTTTTATTCAAAGAAATATTTCTGCTTTACTACATTACGGAAAAAGGAACTATTTTCTTTGTTCGTCACGTAGTAACGTTTCTCTCCCCCGTGACGACACGGTCTCTTGGCGCGCAGTAATTTAACACAAAATAATAATATTTTTCAATTATATTTTTTTCTACATTAATGCTAGGTGTTTCTAACTCCAATAGCACCGTTTCTGGTGTTTTTAATAATGTCTTACTAATTTTTGTTTCAATTTGTCCACGCACTTAAATCTGTATAGAGATTAACGTAAATACATACATACAAAAATACATCATTTTTTATTATATAGGAGATAATGAAAGGTGTTTCATCAATCAGATCTCGACAGTATTATATGTCCTCAATTTGCAGCGCCATACAATAAGGTATTCGGCCTGCATTCTAGTATTGCGGTTTCTATTGTACCAAATTTAGTAGGAAAAATATATGCTTTCAACTGTTGTAGCATTAGAGTTCTGTTGAGACTACACTTTATCATTCTGTTAATTTATTCAAACTACTTAAGAAAAAATTCATTTCAAGTTATCAAAATTATGAATGAAATATTCCCCTTTTTTTAGGGCAACTGGCTACATGAGAGTAATCCACGTTGGACAACTCCCCTTTAATAGCATAGGAAGGGATTTGAAAGGGGGGATGCGGAAGGGTAAAGGAATGTAGCCAAGAGTTAACTAGGGCCCCAGGGCTATATTTTCAGGATCCTACCCGGCATTCGCCTAAGGAAATGCAGGAAAAACCCTAGAAAATCCTGCATCAGGTAGGTCCGGCATTGGGTACTTGTCCCACGCCCTTCCGATAGCGGGAGAGGAGTTTTCTGTGAGGACGCAGCATTCCCTTCTCCGTGCCTCGACCAGTTTAGGAGGCAGCTGGCCGACTATTCCAATGAGAATAGCGGACAACTCTTACCGTATGCCCAAGGTCTGTGACTCCGGAACATACACCTCTCAAAACAGGCCGAGGTGCCTCGGCTTGTTGGAACCTTAGTTCAAAAACGGAGAGGAAAAGGCATCCCCAAAGGTAGCCCCTTCGTATCTCTCCTAAAAGGTTCGGCCGGCGAGAGAATCCTGTCGCATGCTTGTGGATATTCCGTGATGAATGTTGTATTAAAATATTTCTTTTCCTTCATTTGGCATAAAGTTTTAATATTAATTTAATAATATGTATTTTTCCCGATTTTATAAAACTGTCTATTTTTTTGTGTATAAGAAAAAACATCGAAATACCTACCAAATCAACACTACACCTAATTTGTTGAAGTAATGAACCAAAATTATTGTTACGATATTTTGATGGCTCAATATAAGATAATGTTTCATACAATTTACTACTAATAATCCTGAATAACTGATTAAAATAATGTTACAAGTTTTTGAAACGATTCCATTTCCATAAATTTAAATTTTACCATTAGATTTGTATATTTGTTAATAATAAAAGCAGTTTTTGTCGTTAATTTTATAGATGTAGTTTGGTTACTGTATCCAGATGATACCAGGGAAAATTCTCTCATTTGAGATTCAGCAATTTCTCCCTTATTCTCACCATTTATTTGCACGACTCTTTTGCGTACGATTTGTCCCACATTGCCATCATTTCAGTTTTTATGGTCGCAGGCTGAGCCTGCCATTACGGCATCGTCCGAGCGCCCGAATGTCATGTTCCCGTTCCTATTTAGAGGATCACACAGGAGCTTTGCGTCAGATGCTTTTGCCGAAATTATGGCTTAATGATAGCTGGCTTTCATGTATCGTTCCCCATCGTCATTATTAAGCCGCCTCCATCAGATTGTTCATTTGAGGTTGTATATTGGCTTCGGAGCCTTAATTTAACAACACAGCAAGGGTTTGATTATGACTCAAAGTTTCCGATCAGCTGTGAGGATAGTAGCGTGTAGCAGATGACGACTAAGATAAAATTCCAAGGAATATACCAAAATAAGGACTCAAGAAATATATCACCAATTTCTCTACACTACTGAATATTTCCACGTTGAACACTATAAATTTTTCGGCAAAAAATAAGGTATGTAAACGTATTATAAAAAATAAATAAATATAATAAAAAGTTGTAATGTTGGAAAATTATATAAATATGACTTATTAAATTGAAATTTTTTTAACAAAAACAATTTTGTTTTGGAGATGATAATGGAAAAATTATCGGCTTAATTGGTTTCAAATATATCAGCAATTTAGTTTACAATTATTTATTGACACATATGAAAACTTGAGGAATTGTAATACACAAATACTAAATTATAAAATATTAAATTTATAATCCTTGAATAATAAAACTAAACATGAATTTCAATTTTATTTCCTTAATTTATATTCATACTACAAGAATCATAATAAGCACGTGGTCGTAAATCATTACGTTTTTTGAACGTTTATAATACATAAATTTATTTAGTCACAAATAAATTCCCTACGCAATAATAATTTTTGATTATGTGTTTTAACAAGAGTGTTTAGAAATTATATTTATTAATTTGTATTTTATGCATTCGTTAAATTAAAATCGTTATATACAGCGTTCGAAAACGAATTAAAAACATTCGTTTGGAAATATTAATTGATGCTAGGTTTTTGTAGTCGACAGCCTCCATTTTTAATTAATTACAAATGTCGGGAAAAGGCTATGCATCCTCTATCGATTAATATCAGCTCAAAAAATACGTATAATACTTGGAACACAACATTATTTTGACAGTTTTTCATAATCACCTAGTCGTTAACATGTTCTATAAATTTAGCCTTCAACAATAAATATAAATACAAATATAGAGTTAAAAAATATTAAAGAATTAGTAATTTATTTCTAAGTTGTAAAAAGTATTGAGTTAATTTTTAAGAAATAATTAAATCGACCAAAAAAAGTGAAGGCCCTACTACTTTCAATTTCAAGTAAATAAAATGTGTCTAGTAGCAGAAAAGAAAATCAAGCGACCTAACACTATAATAAACAGGCATTATCTTAAAAAAACAATTCTTTTTAAAACTTAAAACTATTAAAACAGTATATTACTTTTGTCAGGATAATAAAATATTATAATACATATATAATAATATATATAATATATATATATATAATAAAATATTATATTGAAATGTTATTTTTTTGGGTGTAATTTGTTTTAAAATATTATTTGGTGTCGTATAAATGACAGACAAATAGAAAATAATCAGGAAACTAACTGTTTGGTGATATATAGTTGTCAATTATTATACAATAATTGTCGAATTTTAATAATATTTATTTCATATTTCCTTTATAATAATTAACTCAAGACAATGTCGTAATCAAATTACAAAATATTATGCTTTTCTAGTAATTAAAACTGTTGTTTGAGGAATATAACAACAGATTAATGATATAAAAACATTTAATAGATAAAATACATAAAAACAAAATATTTCATTCCTAATGAAAAATATAAATATAACGTAATAATTTGTCATTACGTAGAATTAATATTATAGAATTATTATTAACGGATTATATAGAATAAATATTAATGGACATGGAAACTTAGGAATGAACAGCTTCATTATGCGGAGATACATGATAAATTCAAAGTTATTTATTTAAAATTATGTAAAATCATAGAAACCAGAAATAAGTTACGGAAACTGTGTAATAGAATAGAAAAAAGCATAACTGAACAGAGGATGCACAAGCACAGATAATTGGAAATATTGACATTTAGTGATACGGTTTAGAAGAAAAACTGTAAGTTTTTACGTACGGATAAAACAATGAAGGTTGGCGGTAATATGGAAGTTAGCAATGGATAAAATTATAGATCTTGGAGAAAAAAGTTTTAATGATGCAAGCGAATGGAGATTTCTCTGATTTATTGAAAAGGAACCGGCCATAATCGCATAGAAAACGGTTATCTTTGTTTTAAAAAATGAATGCTATGATTTTTAGATCAGACCGGCATTATGGTAGGACGGGAGGTAAGAATTTAGGCGAAGATAAGGCAAGCCGGAATGAATACCGCCTAATGTCCTCCGTCGAATGTTTACTGCATTCTCTTAAGGGAATAATGCGTTAAATTTTTATGCTCACTATACAGTAATGACAGGTCACTATGTTATATCACATACAGATGAGTCACTATAATCGTAGTAAATCCATAAAAATGTCCAGTTGTAATGCATTTAATACATAATATAAACTATTTTAGTCGTACTATCAAGAACAAATCTATTAACTTAACACCAAAACAAGCAACTATTTTTTTATTATTTTATAACAGTATTCAAATTCTAAATCTTCATTGTAAGCACAGTTCCAAACGTATGCTTTGCACATTCTTCATTAAACAGGTAATTATTGATTACGTCTGCCAGGCCAGGGATTTATCTCCATTGTTTCTAACGTAAGCATTCCACCTCCAAAACATTGCTTTGGAGTGAAAACACAGGCTTGCTCGACGAATCGTCCCACGCGTAGCAAATAAAACAATGCATCCCTTCCCTACATCCCACTCATACACCACTAATTGTTGCACCAGCCCTCAGCACCTCGTAATTAAAAACCTCCCCTTTCCGGGCCCGTCTTCTCTGTGGGCCAGCTATGAAATTAGCCGCGGCTGGTACGTATATTAAAAGCAGGACTGTGCGTGATTAATGCTGCGAATAATGTCTGCAAGTTGTGCACGTGCGGTGTGGTAGTCTTACATCAGCCGCGTTACACTGGCGTAATGAACGAAAGAATGGTTACTCTAAATGCGGAATGAGGTTCAGAGACAGCTAATGTGAGAGGATTCGAGGACCCATTGTTCCCGTCGGCTACATTCCACGAAACTCTGCAGGTGATTAAAGCCGCTTCTTTCTCTCCGAATATATACTCTTCCTTTCACGAACATTTCTTTCACAAGTTCCATTATTTTACAACTTGTAGTTTCTATAAAAAGGTTTTCTCTTATTTGTAATTTATACCTCAGTAATCTGTTATTTAAAAATATTTTTTAAAAAGTTTACGATTTGAACATTAAATTAATTACTGCTTTACCCCCCCAAAAATTTCCTTTTTTAATGCGATCGAATTATTAGGTCAAACCATCATATAAATGGAGCTCAGACTCACATTTAACACTATTGCTTAGTTAGTGTATCATATATTTAAATAAATTAAAATTTTGATTACCAAATATTTATATATTTTATACAATCTACAAGTGGAGTATCTGTAACCTTTTGAAGATCATAGCCCAGAAAATTATATAAAACCTGAATACGTTTTTAATTTCTTCATTATTGCAAAAAATTGTTCTTCACTGTTCTACACTGTAATGAAATTTACAGTCCTATTTTACCGGAAAACTTTTAATGGACACTGGTCTTTATTTAAATAATAAATATTTAATTTATTCCTGTCTCATGATGCGAGTAGTGTATTATTTCCCTTCCCCGCTCTATTTCTACATCACTTAATATTCTATGTCGTTCTCAGTCTATGCCTCCACTATTTTCTTCAACTTATCTATTTTCCATTTCACAGCTCAAATACTGTTTCATGTTGTTCTGTAATTATGACTGTTAAATTCCCTAACAAATAACCTGCTTATTCCTTTTATATATACTAAATAAACGTTTATATATAAAAAAATTATGGAAAATAAAAACCTAATTCGTGTGGATCACTCACTTTCCTTCCAGAAATCTGACACTTCGACTTGCAAAAAACGAAAAAACTGTTAATATGTATATAAAAAATTAAATTTTGTTTAAATTTAATGATAACGCGTCTGTAGTCCCTGAAAAATAATTAGAAACTGTCGTGTGTCAGCCCATAACCTGTATATGAAACGGATGTTGCTTTTCTTTCTAGCTCTTAGATGGTTTTATTATTATTCACAAATTATGACTTTTTCTTTTCCTTTCAAAATTCACAGTGCGAACGACTGCAAAAGAGGCACTACAGGCTTTCAGCACCTATTATCTCCAAGGATTCTATAAATCTATCTGGAAGTTCACATTGTCCGTTCACTCATGACGTCAATAGTCTTGAGTTATTGGCATTGAACTCCTCGTTTTTCAACAGATGTATAATGAAATATATCTATCTGGTCAATTACAGGCAAATCACATGATGCTTGTATAGAATGACTGGAAGTCGTAGTATCTCAGGTCAAGAGACGTTTCAACACTGTATGCACCGAAGACATCAAGAAACAGGGGAATATTACTCGGTAAGACTGAGATTCTACAAAAACGCGTCGATTTGTGTTAATTATAGCTTTAAGAAGAGAGGAAATAGACCAAAATAATTTTCCAGCGGTCTCGTATCTGTCGTAAAAAGTTAAGGGTCGCTTAACATACAATTTTTCAGATCTATGCCGACTTTTTTCTTTTTTTTAGGGTAACAGGCAACATGAGAATAATCCACAAGGTGGCAATTCCCCTTTAATAGCATAGGAAGAGATTTGAAAGGGGGGACGCGGAAGGGTAGAGGAAGGTAGCCAAGGCTTAACTAGGGCCCCTGGGTTATAGTTTAAGAATCCTACCCGGCATTCGCGTAAAAGAAATGCAGGGAAACCCTAGAAAAACCTGCATCAGGTAGGTCGGGCTTTGGGTACTTGTCCCACGCCCTTCCGATAGCAGGAGAGAAGTTTGCTGTGGGGACGCAGCATTCCCTACTCCGTGCCTCGACCACTTTAGGAGGCAGCTGGCCGACTGTTCCAATGGGAATAGTGATCAACTCTTACCGTATGCATAAGGCCTGTGATCCCGGAACATACACCTCTCAAAACAGGCCGAGGTTCCTCGGCTTGTGGGAACCTTAGTTCAAAAACTGAGAGAGAAAAAGGCATTTCCAAAGGTAGCCCCTTCCGTCTCCCCTACAAGGTTCTAACTACGAGAGAGTATCCCTCGCAGGTTCTGCCTATGAGAGAATAGCCCTCGCAGACAGTCGTTCTTTCCATTAATATATTTTTAATTTTTTTATTGTTTTTAGGGTAACTGGCTACATGAGGGTAATCCATATGGTGGCAACTCCCCTTCAATAGAATAGGAAGGGATTTGAAAGGGGGGATGCGGAAGGGTAGAGGAAGGTAGCCAATGGTTAACTAAGGCTCCCGGATTATAGTTTAAGGATCCTACTCGGCATTCGCCTAAAAGTAATGCAGGGAAAACCCTAGAAATACCTTCATCAGGTAGGTCGGGCATTGGGTACTTGTCCCACGCCCTTCCGATAGCGGGAGAAGAGTTTGCTGTGGGGTCGCAGCATTCTCTTCTCCGTACCTCGACCAGTTTAGGAGGCAGGTGGCCGACTGTTCCAATGGGAACAGCGAACAACTCTTACCGTATGCCCAAGGTCTGTGACCCCGGAACATACACCTCTCAAAACAGACCGAGGTGCCTCGGCATGTGGGAACCTTAGTTCAAAAAACCAGAGAGATGCAAAGGTAGCCTTCACCAGAGCTCTCTGGGAAGGTTTGATAGCTATGCCGACGTAACCTGCCTTGCATTAATTAAAATCAGGAGAATTTTCAATGTTGAGAATATCAATAATTTATACAAGACCATCTGTGTAGAACACAACTTGACCACACATGTTTTGGCCAAGTAAATCTTAAACAGATTGGAAAAGTAAATGAATACCATGAAATACGTTTCGTTGTGTCTCGACATTTATCAAAGTGATCATGCCCATCGTCAGTCCCTATGTCAAAGGACAGTCTCTGAAGTTCCACGAGCGGCGATAGATTGTTCTCGACTGATCTCCACCACCAAAGACTTCCTTCTATTAATTGCACCGGATTATATAGAATAAATATATTAAATTCCCAATCTAAATTCAGCAACAGTCAATCTTTTGGGCTCAGACTAAAAAAAACACTTCAGCAAGTTCACATGAACAAAAAACTCGTTTGGAATATAGAAAACTGTCAGTACACTAAAGTAACATAACGAAGGTTAAATAAAAAAATTAAGTAGATTCTGAGTGTAAGAGGCAAAACTGCTTTGCGTTTCTAGTTTGGAATTCTGTTTGATATTCCTTTGGGTTTCCAAAACGTTTTTCTGGGTCTTGATCAGAAATCGATGCTTTTGTACAATGAACAATGTGTGCATCAAGGTACACTAAAACTGGCCAGCGACGGCACGGAGAATGACGTCTGTGTCAGAGGTTGGCGATGCAACAAGTCGTGATAAGGGTGAGGCCGCGCCGCACTGCCCTGAATCATTGATGGCGTCCGTTGCAGAGGAAGAAAGCCATGCCGACGCTCGTTGCGGCCAATCAGGTTCACACTGCGGCCTGCTGCATAATTCAGACGCTGCTTGGCGGAGATGCCCATGCGTCATTGACTTGATATTGGCGTCGCAGTCGCTTAGACCCTCGTCACGTCCGCTGCTTTGTGGTCCGCAGAGCGCGGCGCCCGACAACCACTTAGCCTCCGCCGACGCCGCTTCCGTCTAAATTCATTTTGTCACCGGAACTAAATCATAGAGCACACGGCAATAGCTGCGAATTGGAAATTGGTTGCATAGCCATTCCGCAAATAAAATGTAGCTTCTTAAATATTAAATCTGGTGGAAACCATTACTCACATAATCACATACGTGACGGTTGCTGATGAATTATATATAATACGAGTAATTTGCCATATTTTTGTATGCTTTCTTCGGTAGCCTGGAGCGATGGAGCAATAGAAAGAAAATGACATAAATACGAAAGATGGCGTCGATTCTTACCAAGCCAGAGTATTCCAGAGTGACAAGTAAAAACCCGTCATTCCTCAGAAACATAAGAAAAGTCATTTCTTTTAGGTAACAGGCTACATGAGGGTAATCCACATGGTGGCAACTCCCCTTTAATAGCATAGGAAGGGATCTGAAAGGGGGGACGCGGAAGGGTAGAGGAAGGTAGCCAAGGGTTAACTAGGGCCCCCGGATTATAGGTTAAGGATCCTACTCGGCATTCGCCTAAAAGTAATGCAGGGAAAACCCTAGAAATACCTTCATCAGGTAGGTCGGGCTTTGGGTACTTGTCCCACGCCCTTCCTATAGCGGGAGAGGAGTTTGCTGTGGGGACGCAGCATTCCCTTCTCCGTGCCTCGACCAGTTTAGGAGACAGCTGGCCGTCTATTCCAATGGGAATAGCTGCCAACTCTTACCGTATGCCCAAGGTCTGTAACCCCGGAACATACACCTCTCAGAACAGGCCGAGGTACCTCGGCTTGTGGGAACCTTAGTTCAAAAACGGAGAGGAAAAGGCATCCCCAAAGGTAGCCCCTTCGTGTCTCCCCTGCAAGAGAACATCCCTCATTTTTTCTTACAACTCAAATACGAGTAATTTTCCATAGTTTTGTATGTTTTTTTCTGTAGCCAGACCGATGGAGCAACAGATAAAGAAAATGACATAAAAATAAAAGATGGCGTGACAAGTAAAAACCCGTCATTCCTCAGAAACATGAGTAAAGTGTGACGGAATATCCCTAACAATATTTTTTCTTACAACTCAAATATTGAATTACCTTATTGATGTCACTCACGTTTGAAGAAGGAATCATAATAATTTGTTATCAAATTACTGACACTTCGAAGGTAGATTGGGCATCTTGAGAGACGGTCCGTCAATCTTTTCCAATAATAAAATCGTGATAAATCCATCGGCATTGCAGAATACTGATTGAGGTTATGTCTTTCTCTTTGTGTCTTTCGTCGCGATCGGTGCCATCTTCAGTTTTTAAATATATCCACCGCCTTCATGTCCATTGTTCTCATATCCTCAGAAATTGTCAACTCCAATGCATTAAGAACTCAAGATTCCTATTTGATCGATTGGTTACTTTAAAAAATATATATTATTATTTTCATTTATACCTCAGATTTACATCGTCTATACACCACCAATATTATTTCTTCTCCTCATATTTAATCTTTTCCCCCAAAGAACTTATTCTCCACAAAAAAAAATCTCCAAAACTTTTGGCAGAGATATTCCGTATAAAAACACGCGATATACATATACAATGTATAAAGATACTTGATAATAGACTTTCGGCAATGACAGTCCCGAAGCGTAATAAATATAAACTGAAATACTTTAATGGAAGTCCAAGATCAGCAGGGAAATCGTCTTTATTGTTCACATTTTCTACGAAAGAGTTTAATTCTGGACTATAATTTAATCAAACCGGATTCCGACCAATTCGTAAATATGTTTTAAGAGTCAATTGTGAAATTTAAACAAAAAATGAATTATCAAAGATTGAAGCCTTCCCCGGTGTAGTTGTTCAATATATTGTTCTCGGAGTTCAACCGGGTTTTGCATAATTATATTAGAACGCAACGTTTCGACGACTAAAAGCTCTGTCGTCATATTCTAGGCGAAGATGACGACAGAGCTTTTAGTCGTCGAAACGTTAGGCGAAGATGACGACAGAGCTTTTAGTCGTCGAAACGTTAGGCGAAGATGACGACAGAGATTTTAGTCGTCGAAACGTTGCGTTCTAATATAATTATGCAAAACCCGGTTGAACTCCGAGAACAATATATTGAAAAAATGAATTCATCGCCTTGGACAAATATGACAGAGAGAGTAATAACACGAACATAAATGGTCTGCTCAATGAATATGGTGTCACATTTGAAACGTTCAAGTAACTCCACAGAATACGTGAACAGGATTGAAATGATAAAAAATAATGGGACTGATTAATATAATAAATAGTAAAAATAAATAGCTAAATTAAAAAAAATTAGTGCCAAATCAAATACCACACAACTCTTCTGCAATCCTTGTAGCTTTCGTCAGGTGATTAAAAGAACGCAAAAGCCGTAAGAACGACCTACTGTTTGTTAATATCTAATTAGAAAGGACAAAGCTTGGATGAACGAGTTATTCAATTCTTGTCTTAGCAGAAAGGTCTTAATTATTTCGTCATTTCATTCTTGAGGGTGCTGAAAATATGGACAGCAAGTACCACAGTTCTACACCAAATACAAGACGAACCTTCAAGAAAACAGTCGTTCAATTGATATTGGAACCGGCGTTTGTCAGATAAGTAGGTGACGGATAAAAAATATTTTAAATTAAAACATACAAAATGTTAACAGACAAAGACTACTTTTATTATGTGGGATAGAGCCATCATGAATGGGAGTAGTAAGTCTGAAAATATAGCGCACTTTATTTATATTTTTATAATTTTCCACTCGCTCTGTCAAAATTAACTCAAACCTTCTCAACATCAGGCAATTGAATACCAAACACACATTATATTTGAACTGAACCTACTATTGTTATTTTTCTTTTCAGGAAAATACTTATTTCATTTATATATAAAGAATAATTATGACTTTTGAATTTTAAATAATTCACATTCAATGTACTATTCTACCAGAATTTTAATTTTTAAAAGTCACGTTTCATGACGAGCTCTTAGTGGCCACTTTTGAAAGTATATTTAAACACTTAATAACACATTACCGGTATGCTTTGTCATCATCTATTGGTATAATAATCATTTTTCCGTGTTCTCATCAGCCGGAACATCAATTTTTTACATATTATTCTTTACACAGCCGGAAGAACAACAGTTGTGATACAACACATTCGTCTAAGTCAACAAATCGATAACTACCGTTATATACCGTCAAAAGCAGTTAATATTACATTCATCGGATGTTGTGGCTAAATGTCACGACTGGCAAAGTACTAAATCAAACGTTCGTGATGAATCGGCTTCACCTCTGGCACTCCCATTATTGGGTTCTCATCAGTGAGCATCGAGATTCGAAAGCTCCGCGCAACTGAAATTTTCCCGATAAGCCTTCAAGAACAGTTTTGTGATATTTCATATACACATAATATATGACACGAATTGTAAAGGTGACAAAAGCCGCTATTATATCGTGAATTATAGACTCGTACATTTCCTTTACATGCTTGAGATAAGGGTCGTAGATGAATATTGGACTATTCAAAGTTTTATATATTTATCTGCAGAAGATTCGTTTTAAAGAAAACGTTATTTCGTTAAATAATTGAAAGGAACTTAATAGAGCCACTAATTATATACCTTTTGTTTGGATGTTAACTAATATCTAATATTATTTTGTGTTAGAAATGTGACTAAATAATGATTAAGAAGTACTTAGATTGATACAAAACTGTTAAAATGATATTTTCCCATAATATGAAAATATTTTCGACGTAAAATTATATCATATTCAATTCGTCGAATTTGGTTTAGTTCCGAAATATCTTTGCAGACAGATTTAAATACTCTAAGTTATAGAGTCTACTATGTCTTGTAATCCAATTATTGTAATTATAGATGAGTTCAATGAAACAGTAGTCCCCAGCTACTAATTGTCGGCTCTTACTGAGTAATTTAATCTTTATTAGATCTGATATTTCGCGATACACATGATTATTATTTGATGGTTATTCGGTTCCTTAAAGTATGAACGATGTTCTGGATGACATGACTGTGGCTGTAATATTTGCGCTCCTTTTGTAAGCTTTTGATATAGTTGCTCGAGAATATTGTATTTCATAGAATTGGTATTAGTGGATTTTATCTCTTCATATTAGTACGGTCATACTTGCAAAACAAAGGGAAGACTCAGTTGGAACAAGCCGACAAAAAGATGCATTATTTAGAAAAATAAACAGTAATTTATTCTGGGCTCATTAATCATTAGTCTATAAACAAACCATTTAAACTATTTAAATTTCATACAGTAAAATTCGTTTTTTATCTTAACGACATATCTGCGTAAGCTGGGATTGTTCAAAACTTGTGCCTAGGGTTATATGCATGTATTTTAAACTTAAATTACTTTTGTATATTTTATATTTGTCTGTGGTGTACAGCAAAAATATCGCCTGATTATTTTGTGCTACAATTATTTCCTATATCAGTATTTTTTTGATAGTCAAAAAACAGATTATATAGAATTATTACGACACGACTAGGAATCGAACCCAGTAACAGCGCTAAGATCCTAGTGGATCTAGCTAATAAGATAATCGGCGCAGACTCCCGGGAGTCTCATCAAATGAAGTACGATATAGAGATCTCTCGAAGGTGAACGTTCCCAGAGGGCTCTGGAGTAGGCTACCTTTTGGAATGCCTTCACATCTCTCTGGTTTTTTGAACTAAGGTTCCATCATGCTGAGGCACCTTTGAGAGGTGTATATACTTATATACGGTAAGAGTTGTCCGCTATTCCTATTGGAATAGTCGGCCAACTGCCTCCTAAACTGGTCAAGGCACGGCGAGAGGAAAGTTGCGACTCCACAGAAAACCACTCAACCGCCATCGGAAGGCCGTGGGACAAATACCAAATTCACGACATACCTGATGCAGGTTTTCCTAGGGTTTTCCCTGCATCCCTTTTAGGCGAATTGCCGGGTAAGATCCTTACACCGTAGCCCGGGGGCCCTAGTTAACCCTTGGCTACCTTGCCCTACCTTTCCGCACCCCCCCCCCCACCCTTTCACTCATTTTCCTTTTCTATAAGAGGGGAGTTGCCACTATGTGGATTACCCTGTACATAGCCTGTCTACACCTTCAAAAAAATAGTTTTAGGAGAACATAGTCAATACTGGAGACGTAGACTATTCATTAAGTCATGAAGTTTGATTTTTCCGGAATGGAGAAATTAAATAATATATGAAGAACGTGTATGTTTAAAATATGTCAGCGTTTAATGATGAATTATAAAGGGAAACATTTATTTGGACTGCTGCCTAAGAAATATTTTTCATAGTCTGAAAGTGGAAACCAAATGTCGATACAATTTGCGCCGAGTCGTGACATTGCATTGTTAGCATTCACAAAGTCATTCTCTTTTATATGTCATTTCGGTTCTCTGGTAATAAATTGGTAGTTGCTATATTTGAAAATGTTTTAAGAAATATGTATATTGACCCAGTCTACCTCATTAATTGAATTTTTTTAATTGCGCTCTGAAAATACTTTCATTAAAATAAACTGGGTTAGGTTTTTCGAAAATTTGGTGACTTGCCATTAATTTCTTTAAAAATATAATATCTAGACTTTCACTTAAAAAATCCCGACAAATTAAAATCATATTTAATACACGTCATGTCAATGAATTCTCGATTTGTATTTTATTACTTGCAATGTAATATCGATAGAAAACTACGCTGCATAGTAGCTGTGGTACAATTTATTGTTTGATGAATTAATTTATTCGTCAGCAAGGCACGACAGGTAATCTCAGAAGTGACACCATAAAACAGATGACTAGCTCAGAATATGATGTATCACTAAAGTATATAACAGGTGTTCAGCGGGAGTATAAAATATTTATGAACTAGTCGTGACACATACTACGGTTGTTTTGAACTTAAAGTTTCTTTGAAAACGTAGATATATTTTTAAATTATGTATGTTTGGCGTTTTTACAATATACATTCTCACACCTCTCTTCTTAAGTTGGTTCTTTATTGCTTGAGATTATCTGATTGATAAATACTTACGTCAAAGTTAAATGATAATATTAACATAATAATCTGATCAAAATTGAATTTCATCGAATTAACTACAAAAATGGTCTTAAGGAATTTTGATGGTATGGTTATAATAAATATATTTTATAAATATATTGTAGCAATAGTTAATTAGGTCATTAATTATTTCCTTATAATTTGAATTGTAGTGAACAATTTGAATTATAGCGGTATGAGCGAGCAAAGCAACAATGAGCGACGAGTTCTGTTTCTTTGTTGAAGAGCCGAAATGGCGATTGAGCGCGCAAAAGTAAAGTTTAGTCTTCAGTCTACGGTCAGCCACGAGAGGAGAGACATTAAAACAAAACTTCACCGAGATACATAGCAGTTCGATACAAATAGATAAATAAAACAGTAAAAGTCTAAAATATGCAAATCGTGGTTTCCAGGAGGCAAGCAGATAGTTGGACAGAGATGTTTTCTAACAAATAGCCAACGGTGAAGCAAATGTTGCTTCATTATAAAAATTGAACAATTATGCATTGAGGGAAACCGACATCCGATAGCTGACCAAGGAGAGGATCATCCGAGGTTCCTGAGAACTGAGTACGTGCATTTCGACAGCGTATGTGTAGATTCTGTGGGGAAATTTAGAATCAGTGCTATAAAATTTGCATTTAAAGTGTAGTGTTGAAGCTACATAAGAATGCTGGTACCAGTCGAACTATATGTGAGTAACCCAAAAACTTTGATAATAATATTTGTAAACGATAACTAAAAGGGAAAAGTTAGATTTAGTTCATCTTTCATTTCGTTCAAGTTTAATTTATTTACATTTAACTTTCTTTTATTTATCGACATATTGTTTTTAGGCAAATTTTAAACTGAATTGTTAATCAGTTTACTAAATCTTTTTTTGTTAATTATTAAACCTAGTGGAGACCCTGACATAAGAGATCTTAATTTTATTGTAATTGTTTTAATTTTTGGAAGCCACCATTGAATAAATAATTTTGTTTGTTAATTTTTTTATAATCTTGTAATTTAATTAACCTTTTCATTTTGAATATTACAGTATATTAACGTATGTACTTTTCATGCTTAATACATGTATGATAACTGCATCAACTCGTGAGATAAACGAATTGGATGACGTCACGGGTGACGTCATTTCTGTAGACATTCCTGATCCCGTACTCCACAGAATCTATCACGTTTTCAAATGTTATCCGAGATAAACTCGTTCAATTACCTGTAGGGTAGCAAATAAACTATTCGTGCTGGTGGCAACAACTACACTAAGACGATACGAACTTGTAAAACCCACGTATCCCAGAAACTTATAGATGTTTTATTGTGTGTCGTATTCTTATATGTTAAAGCACAAGGAAGAAAGTTTGACGGAGAAAGTTAGGTTAACAACCATCTGTTATAAGTTTTAAGACAAAATACATTAATGTTATTGTTAGGGTAATATAATAAAATAACTCTGATAATTATAAAATTTATTTATGAGGTTGATGAACGGACTTGTTCACATCTACTGGTCGTTATATTGTGGAATGACGCACGACTATAGGTACTTTATCTATTTAAATTAAAATTCAGATATAAAAAGTTTAAAGTTTATTATTCCTCCTATAACACTATGATAAATAAATATAGTACCTAGGTACAAGACCAAATCCAAAACGTTTACCTGTTTGTGTCGCAAATTGTAATCGTCAGACCATATATAGCACAAATAATAATTCTTTATTTATTTTAAATGAAGAACGCATGTAAAGAACAAATATGTACGTCTAGTTTACAGTTAATAAAATAAAATTTTGTTATTCTAAACACGAGAAAATTACATCATGGAACCAGCTGGAGATAATACGATCTTTGACTAAAATGAGTTCGCAGCAATACGTCTCTTGTTTCGTAGCAATTTTGTGATGAAAAACAAATTCTTAATTAGTCAATCCTTCCCTCGCGTTTCCGCCTAAGGAAATACAGAAAGTTCGTAAAATGCTTGTTATTAAAGTCGGAGCTAAATTTCTCCATTACAAGTTCCCGAAGCAGCTTTAACCACAATTTAATGATGAAATACCTCTGGAGCTAAATCAGAGTTGCTTTTCCGTGGCAAGCGGCAATATCTCACTCCTGTGAGGATGAAATACTGGTTCCACGGAGAATGTGCAACTCCAGCTGCAAATAGGGGATTGGGTGCCGTCATACGAACCACAAATTTATCAGGACCAATTATTTTTCAGATAAAAAAATAGATTTCGTCAGATACTAACAAATTATTATTTTTTTTATTTAAAGGAAGAGATTAAATATGTGGACTTATAACGAAACTATTGAATCCCTTCCTATTAATTATACTAAACGTGTGCTCCAAATAAATAAATCGAACCAATTTTAATACACATGATCACCTTTGAATAATAATTTCCATGTAGTACACACTTCAGCCAAATCCACGAGTTTCATCATTACAATTAAATATTCTTATATTTTTATTAATAATTACTGTTTTTATAATAAATTAATTAAAAGCCCTAATCTGGTTTTCCTTACGTAAGAAACAAGAAACAATATATATGACTAATACTTAAGGATAACAATGAATGGGATCAAATAAAGATGGTTAAATTCTGCGTATATTGGTACTTTTAAGAAATATAAATGCCTTACTAAATTATTACTTAATTTCCTGATGTTATGCTGTCTGAAGAAAATACTAGCACTTTAATATATAAGGTAAAAAGTACCTTAAAAGTAGTATCCACTTCTGCATTCAACCATTTATTCATTGGGTATCAGCTGACTTATCAATTAAATGTGAACTGAAACCTGTAACTAGAATTCATTGTAGATAATAAATTGAATTGTAAAACCGCTTTAATAAAGTTGAAAACAAATCAAAGACAAGTACCGATGCTGCAGTGATTTGAACATTAGAAAATTATAGCAGGTGTCACGAACGATGGTGGGAGGGGACGTTGCCACGATGCGCGCGGAATAAACACATACACAACAACTAGCTGACGAGGTCAACCTTACTGAAGCTGATTGACTAGGACACTGAACTGGACCGCCATCGAACGTGCCGTGCATTTCAGTTTACTTTGCAAACGTTCACTCATCATTGGCTTGCAATTTTGATGGGTAATTCTTCTGAGAAGATGTAATGGTATTACTCGGCTCAATGAATCTATAAAGATGAAAAAAAGGTACAGCTTAATGAAAATTATGGAATATTCATATTCTTCATTAATATTATTCGCAAGTTAAGTTTCCATACCATTACCTAAATTTTCGATAAGGTAGTTGATATCCGTTTAAAATTTCTTATCAGTTTGCAAGTGATATGTCAGGAAACTCAAATTCTAAAATCAGCAAGGTATAAAAAGTCGTGTCATATTCTGCGACGGGTAATAACTTCCAAAACTTAGACTACTCGTCCCACACCTCCACCACCCTCCCGCTCACTTCTGCTTGGCTATAAATTATACGCGATAAAAGTTAGTTATGTAAGTTTTACTAACTCAATTTTCGCGTTTGGGTGCTGAAAGTTATCCGCATAATTTGCAATACTGTTTCAGCTAGCATCTCTTCGCGTTCTGACGTCGTAGTAAAGTGTTGTTATACACGGGCGTTTTTCATGCACGCAGCTATATTCTGCAACACAGGTAGAAGTTTCTGGCGTACAGCAAAATATCTGGTACAAGATATGAAGTTAACAGAGAGTCAATATATCTCCATTCCCTTAACTTTGGAACAAAAAACATAGCGCCTGTGCCTTGCGAAGTCGGTTTCTTGTTTTATTTAATAAGACGTAGTTAATATTTAACAGAAATTCACTATCACACACATTACATGCGGTTAAGTGTCAGCATGTTTAAATTATTAAACTCTTTGTCTGGCAAGAATGCAATAAAAATACCCAGATCAGTTTAAAAACGCAAAAATATAAGAACCGTTTCACGTATAGTGCGAAACTATACGTAAGGTGTTAAAGCTTGACCTCGTCAGATAGTTGTGTATGTGTTTATTCCGCGCACATTGCGCAAAGGTCCTTTCCACCATCGTTCGTGACACCTGCTGTAATTTTTTAATGTTCAAATCACTGAAACATCGGTACTTGTCTTTAATTTGTTTTTAACTTTATTAGAGCGGTTTTACAAGTCAATTTATTATCTACAGTGAATTTAGGTAGTTATGGGTTTCTGTTCACATTATTTGATTGATATTGCATGGTTAATTTATAAGTCAGTTGATACCCAATGAATAAATGGTTGAATGCAGATGTGGATACATTTTTTAACGTATTTTTTACCTTATATATTAAAGTGCTTGAATCTAATAATATGATAAATTGAAATATATTTTTCATTAAATACCATGACGACTACAGAAATTCTTTATTTCTGTTTTTATTTAATTTAACGTAAAGCTAAATAGGCGTTGACCACTCAGAAGTCTTTGCAAACGTTTGGATGCGAAGAATATATATGATATATCAGATATGAACACAAAGATTTCTTACTTACAGCATAAAATTGATAAATTTTCAAAAGTCAAGTTAAACTGAACGATTTGTTTAGAGATTACGAAACATTTATTTAATTAAAAATTACTTAAATCACAAGGCAAGTTACGATTTTTATTATCGAATTCTCTTCCGACTTAATTATTTCCCTAACTCTATTATATATTCCAGTCAGTTTCTGCTATCGACCTATAAACATTTAAGCAGTTCTAAATTTTTAATTCGTTGATATTCATCACATATGTCAAGAAATTTAGTTTTCTCCTTCTAAAAATGTTTCTTCGGTTGCTAGGCCAAAAAAAAGAAAATATTTTTTCCACTTGTCATGGTTTACGCTCACTATCTCTTAAACCACCTCCTCAGCCTGCACAGAGTGTTATTATATTATTTTACAAAGTCTATAACATGTATTAGAATTGAACGTCGAAAACTCATTCTCGATTGTTTAGGCAATTTTTCCAAAAAACAAAATTTCTCTACTTTGTTGCGCCCTCGCTTATTGAAATTTATTTTTGTCCAAAACAACATATTTACATTTTAAGAACTTATTGACGTTTCCAAGCTTTGTACCTATAATTTGAAAGAGATAATAAAAAGGCCGTCCTCTTCGTAGTACATAATTTCAAAGGTTTCATCAGAATTAATTTCTCCCACTTCTATTTCTCAACAATACAATTATTTTTCCTGATTGATTAATTTACAAAAATTAAGCAGAAAACACTTCATTTCTCAATACGCTTTTGCTATTTAGAATATTAGTAATCAATAAAATACTACGAAACTAACCAAAAACCACCATTCGTTGGAAAATGTCAGAGAATAAAATGTTTGACATACGTGACAGTTTTGTTCCATTAATAAATTATTTTTTTTTAGGTAACAGGTTACATGAGGGTAATCCACATGGTGGCAACTCCCCTTTAATAGCATAGGAAAGGATTTGAAAGGGGGGATGCCGAAGGGTAGAGGAAGGTAGCGAAGGGTTAAGTAGGGCCCCCGGGAGAAGATATTGCTGTTCGGACGCAGCATTCGCTTCTCCGTACCTCGACCAGCTTAGAAGGCAGCTGGCCGACTGTTCCAATGGGAATAGAGAACAACTCTTACCGTACGTATAACGTCTGTGATCCCGGAACATACACCTCTCAAAAAGGTGCCTCGTCTTGTGAGAACGTTAGTTCAAAAACGGAGAGGAAAAGGCATCCCCTAAGGTAGCCCCTTCGTATCTCTCCTACTCTGTTCTGCCCGCGAGAGAACATCCCTCGCAGGTACTGCCTGCGAGAGAATAGACCTCGCAGACCTTAGATCTCCATTATAAAATGTTTGGCATCTTATTTATTGAAGGAAAACTTATATTTCAACAGTAAGTTTTCTTATATCTGGATAGAAAAATAGTAGGAGACAGCAACATAAATTTTAGCAAGTAGGACTCATATAATTTGGTTGTTTTATGAGGTTTTCAATGGAGAAAGTGTTTGAATTTTAGCTCAGAACCGGATTTTAATATATTTTCTGTTCATTATATCATAACAATAATTTATCTACTTTAATGTGAAGCAATCCACCTACTATTAGAATGTTTGTTATTATTATAGCAAAATGAGTAAAACTAGTGAATTTGGATAAATTTTGATAGTGTTTCAACCGTTATCAATAAATAAAAAATCATAACATGATTAAATTAAAACATTACTTACACGTTTTTCTATTTCATAGATTTTATTGTTTTCAAAATTTATGTAACCAGTTTTATCCTCAGGCACTATTATTTTTTCTCTGGTGTACTTTCTTATTTCTATTTTTCCTGGCTTTAAAATTGTATATTATAGATATTTTCTTCACTTAAATATTATTATTTGTCGTTTAAGGCTATTTATGAATAAAATTTGTTGAGAATAACAGGCTACATGAGGGTAATCCATTTGGTGACAACTCCCCTTTAATAGTTTAGGAAGGGATTTGAAAGGAGCGATGTGGAAGAGTAGAGAAAGGTAGCCAAGTGTTAACTTTCTACCTCCTGGCTATAGTTTAAGGGTCCTATCCGGCATTCGCCTAAAAGTGATGGAGGACAAACCTTTGAAATCCTGCATTAGGTAGGTCGGGCATTGGGGACTTGTTGGGCGCCCTTCCGAAAGCGGGAGAGGGGTTTGCTGTGGGTACGCAGCATTTCCTTCCCCGTCCCTCGACCAGTTTAGGAGGCAGCTGGCCGACTGTTCCAATGAGAAAAAACTTACCGTATGCCCAAGGTCTGTGACCAGGGGGATTTGCTGTTGTTTCTGCCTGATATTGGTATAAATTCTGCATATTGATTGTACAAACCCAATTAATCGACATTGTAATGTTCCAATAAGCGCCTCTAATTTGAGAAAAATAGAGGACTTCTTCAAGAAAATATGATGCCAAGTACAATTACTTGATTTGATTGCTTTAAGATCCTGTGGTCTCATTAGATGTCTAATGAGCTCGGACAAATGTTTACCCCTTGCATCGTATGTTAATCCAAGAGAAATCTCGAGAGGCTGTCTTGAGATGTCTGGAGGAGTGTTTCGTATTCCGATGTTCTCAGCCTGCTCGGTATTCCGCTGCCTTCTTCCCGGATCAAACACGGCGCAGTAGGGCAGATTTCATTATGCAATTGCTAACCGCGTGATTAAGGTTGCCACGTGCTCGCAATGTGAGATGCCCAACCGTGCATGGGATCCGTCTTACAACTCCATTACAGCCGTCTTAAAGTGCTTGGCAACCACGCCTTCCGAGATACTAAACACAAAACAAAAAGCACAGGGTTCATCGAAGAGAGCAGTTAAAAACAAATATACAATACCCTATAAAGTTATAGTGAATTACATTAATTAAGTAACAAATTATTTAAAAAACTAGCTTCAACTCAATATTCACTACAGTAATAATAATAATGTATATGAAAGTTTATCTAGATAATGCTATAAAAACCAGAATTTTCTATACTTTACTTCCAACATTTTATCCCCGCCATGTCTCGATAAACAATTACCTCGGACAGTAGGACCAATATAAAAATATGTTGGCATTTGTGCATGTAAATACATTAAAAAATTATGTCAGCGTCGAAAAGTGTGTGAATATATAAAAACAGAATTTCTAAATGCGCAAATTAATATTTTCTGCATTTTTGTAGCGCATATTTACTGAAATTCCAGATCGTACCAAACACTCTTCTACATACTCATTTTATATATAAATTTTGTTTGAGCACTGCTTCGAATCGAGCCATTTTTAACTATAGGCCTATTCTTTCGTTTAATGTAATCTAAAATTAATTGTCTATCACGTTGATTTTGTATGTTTTTCACAAGAAAATGATTGGACCGATTCAGAGAAACTTTATATCGTTGTTATACAGAGACATAACAAGGTTTTAAACGTCACAATCTGCCACTCGCCATCATTAAGGGAAATGGCTCACGTTCCAAAATCTCTCTTTTATTCGCGGAACGATTTTTTTCTCAATTTTAATTTTATCATAAATTTTTATTCAACATTTGAAAAATATAAATTTGATTTCAGCCAGCAAAATTAATGCATTATTTTAGGCGACAAATTATTACAAAATACAACAAAACATTTGTTGTCAAGGATAGGCGAGAATACAATAAGTCATGAAGTAAACAGAAAACCATTAAAACAATATATATTTTAAAACAATTGTTAATATATTATATATATTTATATATATAGTAATAGTTTTCTGTTTACTTCTCAGACACTTTCTACGACTGGAGCCTGTGAAAGCTGTTTTCTCGCAGGCAGAAGCTTTCTGGATATATGGAGAGGGCTGCCTTTGGGGATGACTTTTCCTCTCTCCGTTTTTGAACTAAGGTTGCCACAAGCCGAGGAACCTCGGCCTGTTTTGAGAGATGTGTTTCGGGGTCGCAGACCTTTGACATACGGTAATAGTTGTTTCTGTTTCCATTCGAACAGTCGGCCAGCTGCCTCCTAAACTGGTCGAGGCACGGAGAACGGAATGCTGCGTTCCAACAGCAAACCCTTCTTCCGCCATTGGAAGAGCGTGGGAAAAGTACCCAATGCTCAACGTACCTGATGCAGATTTTCTAGGGCTTGTCCTGCATCACTTTTAAGCGAATGCCGGGTATAATCCTTAAACTACAGCCCGGCGGGCCCTTGGCTATATTCCTCTACCCTTTAGCATCCCCCTATCAAATGTCTTCCTATGCTATTAAAGGGGAGTTGCTACTATGTGGATTACCCTCACGTAGCCTGTTACTCTAAAAAAAACACTTTTTACTAAAATATTAAACTGGGGTTATCAAGAACTTTATTAACATCTCATATTTTTTCAACAGTTGACATAAAATAAACATTAACATAATGTTGAAATATGTTCCCGTTATATTCAAATTTATATCAAGATATTCCACCATTTTTTTACCTTTATTTACTGTAGGATATCAGGATGTATTGAAAACTCGAACGAGAATAACAAATTATGTACTTATTTTCTGATCGGTTACGCCATTAAACCACTGTATCTGTTCCACTTATATTAATCCTATCCACAAGCATGAATGTTTTCTACTTTTAAAATTTGAAAATTACCGGAGGATATCGTGTGACTTTATTTAGTTGTCAATACAATTATCACAAATGTAACACATTTTAAAATATTTCTTTTAGCAATTTTCTGATACTTTAAACAGTATTCATATATATTTTTAAAATTATTATTTTATTTTTTATGGTAACAGGCTACATGAGGGTAATCCACATGGTGGTAACTCCCCTTTCATAGCAAAGGAAGGGATTTGAAATGGGGTATGCGGAAGGGTAAATGAAGGTAGACAAGGGTTACTAGGGCCCCCGGGCTATAGTTAAAGGATCCTACCGGGCATTCGCCTAAAAGTAATGCAGGACAAACCCTAGGAAAATCTGAATCAGGTAGGTCGGGCATTGGGTACTTGTCCCACGCCCTTCGGATAGCGGCAGAGGGGTTTGATGTGGGGACGCAGCATTCCCTTCTCCGTGCTTCGACCAGTTTGGGGGAGGCAGTAGACCGACTGTACCAATGGGAACAACTCTTACCGTATGCCCAAGATCTGTGACTCCGGAACATACACCTCTCAAAACAGACTAAAGTGCCTCGGCTTGTGGGAACCTTAGGTCAAAAACGGAGAGAGGAAAAGGCATCCCCAAAGGTAGCCCCTTCCGTCTCTCCTACACTTCTCAATCACGTCGCATAAATGATCACGAATCCACCGTTAAACAGCGTCTAAATTTAATTATCTCCATTCTTAGAAGTAAATAGAAATTATTTCGCCACACGTCTGACAGAATGAAAAATTATTTATTGAATATTAAAGTATTGCGACATTTGAATAAATTATGAGACTTAAGCTTTATATTAGCATTTAAACGAGACAGAAAACTGAGAATTAATAAATCAACTTGTTCAAGTTGCTATTTATTATCACATTCATCGAATTGAAGAACACAGAATGAGAATTATTAATCCTTGTTCTACATTAAGATAAATGTGACACTCATTTAAAAGGTATGTGAATAATAATGGCCAAATAAATGATAGTAAAATATTTAATTTCTTATAGTTGGGAGTCACCCCGGAGATGTATGTATTTCTAGAAAAATAATTAATATTTAAATATTGGTTTCCTATAATTTCATGTATTTATTATATTTTAAAATTACTGAATTAAGGACAAAAGTTTTTCTATTTATTTGAAGAATAAGCAATTTATTTATTAATTTTTTTTAATTTTTGTGTGTTAATGTTAGTATGATAGTTTTAAGAATGTCAGATAATTTTGAATTCATTTAAAAATCCAGTTCAAAATTATTCATTATTTTCAATATTTTAATACTTTGATATGGCAAATAAAACTATATATGATTAGAGGAACATTCAGATAACGCTGTATTTTATAAATTTCTGCATTAACGGGTCTCTTGCTGTTCTCATTAAACCTTTGATTCTCAATTTAAATTTCTGAACAGATTCAATTATCCTCAGGAAAATAGGTATCACGTACGGTGATTATGGTCAACACATTGATAATAGCCTACAACGTTTACAAATACCTTATCATTAAAGCAATCATCACATAGGGAGAGTAGCCACGGGCCAACAAACTCAGTTACGGGTTAAAAATTTATTACAGATTCATAAATTCATAAAAATAAAAATATTCATCATTTATCTATCTCAGATATTTATTATCTTACTTATACATTCTTAATACTCACTCATTTTTAAGTTCTTTCCGACGTTTGTCTACTTAGTCATAGTCGCATTGTTCATGCACATTCCTCGCCACAAAAATTGAGCACCCGTACCTCTATGCAATACATAAACCAATGTTGGACTTGGTCATTCTTGTATTTCTTTTATGGTTCGGTATGAAAGAAAATAGCTTTGCTAATTATAAGGTGTGTAACTACTAAAGCAATTTACACACAAATTTTCGATTCGATTTTTCACTTATTTTATATGTATGCATTAAATAACTAAATTATAAATATAAATACTAAAATAATATATCTCATAAAAAAAGTGATTTACTCTTATGTAATGATCCAACAATTGACAACAACAATAATCAATTACTTGTGCAGCTTTGCTTTAAGGTAATTTCATATTTTAACCTACAATTTTTATCGCGGAAATATATTTTTCGTTTATATTGAGAAATATATTAAACTTATTTGACTTTATAGATTTTTTATCCTGTGCATACTTTTTCCATTTGTATTACATTGAAATTTATAACATTTAACGCTAGTGTAGTGTGTTGTAGTGTAGCGATTCTACCTGTTATTAGATGTAGGATCTAAACTAGCTGCAATATTATGTATAAAACTATAAAAAATTACTAATTATATTTCGTTTGTAATTGATTTGCCTAAGGAGAGCACTAGTAATAAACTCTCTTTATGAGAACTAAGTATTTAATAATTCAAAAATTTGATTAAGATTCGTATATCGGAATTAAGTATTGTGGCAAAATATTAAACCTGGGATAAGTAAATAATCATACCATATATGTTAATTTTAAAAATAATTTTGGAACCACTCCCGTAATTATAAACAGTTTATGATATTCTCGTTGAGTAATCTAGAACGCATCAATAAATATTCTTTTTTTTTAGGGTAACAGGCTACATGAGGGCAATCCACATGCTGGCAACTCCCCTTTAATAGCATAGGAAAGCATTTGAAATGGGGGATGCGGAAGCGTAGAGGAAGGTAGCCAAGGGTTAACTAGGGCCCCCGGGCTATAGTTAAAGGATCCTACCCGACATTCGCCTAAAAGTAATGCAACGACAAACCCTAGAAAACCTGAATCAGGTAGGTCGGGCATTGGATACTTGTCCCACGCCCTTCCGATAGCGCGAGAGCGGTTTTCTGTGGGGACGCATTCCCTTCGCCGTGCCTCGACCAGTTCAGGTGGCAGCTGGCCGACTGTGCCAATGGGAACAACTCTTACCGTATGCCCAAGATCTGTGACCCCGGAACATACACCTCTCAAAACAGGCCGAAGTGCCTCTGATTGTGGGAACCTTAGTTCATAAACGGAGAGAGGAAAAGGCATCCCCAAAGGTAGCCCCTTCCGTCTCTCCTACACTTCTCAATCGAGTGGCATAAATGATCACGAATCTACCTTTAAACAGCTATTATATTTAATTATTTTTTATTATTATTTTAGGGCAACAGGCTACATGAGGGTAATCCACGTTGGGCAACTCCCCTTTAATAGCATAGGAAGGGATTTGAAAGGGGGGATTCGGAATGGTAGAGAAAGGTATCCAAGGGTTAACTAGGGCCCCCGGGCTATATTTTAAAGATCCTACCCGGCATTCGCCTAAAGAAATGACGACGGAACATCCCTCGCAGGTACTGCCTGCGAGAGAATAGCCCTCGCAGACAGTTTTCAATAAATATTCTACAATTTAGGAATATTATATTGGTACAAAAAATAATCACTTACTGTGAGCCTTAAACCAGAATTTTACCGTGTTCTCTAAATTTACAGATTTTCTTATGTGGTTAGTTTTAGATTAAATTAATCTTAGAAACAGTTCTATACTACAAAATTTAAAATTTCTGGTTTTATGGACTTCAATAGACAGTATTACGTCATTGTTGGGAAACTAATTGTATCCATTTTGTGGATAGGACCCATAAACTCACTCACACAATTCATAATTATAATATTATCTAATATTTATTATTTATGATACTAAATATATTAGACGAAAAACTTTTTAGTATGTTTGATTTATTTACATCCTTTTTACTTAAAATATATAGTGTTGTTCTGTAACTTGAGTTTCCATTTAGACTTATTTATTTAATTATTGTATCCAAATATTTCTTCCATTGATTGAAATTTTTTATTTAATTTCGTACCTACGCCAGTTTGTATCATAATGTAACTTTGAGCTATTTACAGACTCCAAGGTGAAGCAAATTTAACCATTTCTGGAGTTGTTCTCTGAAAGTTAAATAACGCTGTCAAGCAGAAGTGATTCAAGAGCATTGTATTGGAAAAGAATCCATATACGTTTGCTGAAATTGTAACTACGCGACGTTGGAAGAAAAGGTGCCTTCTTTGCTTCAAATAGAGCCTGATAAATATATTCTTTCTAAGGGTGCCCACGTTGTTGGAACAAATTCCAAGCATTCTTCTGCTGATTGAACAACAGTCAGAGAGAGCCAATAGGAAACTCGAGCGAAGCAGAAAATAGAATCTAAATTTTACATTAAACTCCGTGTTAAAATAGATTTTAAATATGAAAACTTTATTTGTCAATATTTTCCGAACGAATTCTAACGATAACACATGCCACTATCACCAAAAATTTATCATTAGTATTTAACCATTCTTGTAATATATTAATACGAGTATACGTGGATGGTTCCGTATGCAGCATTAAAAACGTTTGAAATTTGTTGGCAATGCTGTGATGAAATTTATTTGTAAAGCCGTTCTCGTAGCATCCATTGCCTATAGTGTGAAGAAGAATAAAGTTGAAGGCTGAAATGTAAGTTACTTAATCCAAACACCTTCCATTTGAAAGGAACGTTAAAAGAAGTTATCCGCATTTTTTTCATGCTATGTTGTCTCACATTCAGTATCAGCCGGGCTTTTGTAAGATCTAATTTCGTCGTCAATTAAAAGCTAAAATACCATACAAGTGAACAAACATTTCGCTCGTAACTCTATTACATAGCGATAAATAATGAATTACCTGCGTCAGATGTGAATCTTCGGACGATTGTACCATATTATGATTCTTAAATATTTTACTCGTAGACCGTAACATGTAATTAATTTTAAAATTGGTTAAATTACGCATTGATAACACTGCAATTGTAACAAATTATTTGCTTAAAGCATCAAGAAATACGTAATATTTAATTAATCAATGTATTTATAACTCAGGTTTGGTGTCATAAATGTATTTGTTTTCAATAAAATGTATTAAAATTGAATACGTAATACATAATTTATTAAATATTATTACATTATTTTTCAAGACTGTTATATTATTTATTTTATACATTTATAGTAATAATAATTTTTCTCAACAAAATTTAAAATTATGTTTCTGATTGTTATTTTATCCTCCAGGTTTTAATGGAAAAGAAATTGATAAGAAATATAAAAATAACTTATTGTGACTGTTAAATTTGCATATCCTGTATACATGTGGATTTAAGAAAACACTTGAATAATGTTTGAGGAAATCTTTTTTGTGACGACCATGAATCGTGATACAATGAAAATTAGTCATATAGAACATTTCATGGGCACGCATGTAATGCATTGCAGAAAATTCTGGACTCGGGGTGTCAGCAACAAACAAATTTTCTTTCCACTTCATAAAACACATACTAAACGTGCAGCAAGTGAAAAATTATTTGCTGATGTTGACGGTCATAAAGTAGGGAACACCCGTGTCATCCAAGATATGATGTCCACCTCTTAAATAGGAATTCGTCAGCGAAAAATCTCTGGGCACGTCCTAAAATGTTAAACTTTATGATAGTATATTAAAATTTAAAAAATTATTCCTCCTTAGATTTCAGTTATTTATTACCAATGATTATTTAGATTATTTAGTAAAATATGTTTCACGTCATACCAGTTTCATTTTAAGCAGTTTCAACATTAATTTTTGGTAGGATAGATAACCATTAACATTGAAATCAACTAAGAATGGAATATTTGAAATATATATATATAAACAATTTGTAATGTTCATTTTATTTAAATTGTTTCTTTTCATTATTGGCGACGCAACTTTGAGGCCAGAGTATTGTAAAGAACAGTCAGCGTGGCGCAAGAATGCAGAGACTGTAATGGTTGCTACGGATTATTTTTGAAAAGCGTACACACACAAAACTTTGTCGGAAAACAGTCAGTGTGCTGTATAAGCCAGACGAGTTTGTTTGGAGGGCCTGACCATGGTAGTCTGTTGTGGCGAACCGGCCAATGGTGGTCGCAATCAGCATATTTATAAAAAGTATGTCTACAGTATAACTGAGTATGACAATATGTACGACAGTAAAGTTCGTGAAACAGTAAAGTAGAAAGGCGTCAAAATTGTTGTAAAATGAGACGATAATAGCAAACATATTGTTTTCTAAAATTAAAATAACCACGAGTGCACAAACCGGCACCAGAGCAGCTCTGAATAAAAAAATAGTATGTAGACTCGTAATTTTGTAAACCTTTAAGTAAATATCATTTACCGCCAGATTTCTATAGTTTTATAAGATTTATCTAGTTTTTTAAACTTTTGGTTATTGTATATTAAGTTTGTATTTTCCCGTGTAACTTTGGAGACAATTGAAAATCCCTATCATTATTAGAGGCGCTATAAAATGTATAAAATTCAATGTAAAGTCAAAATTTTAATTAAGTAATCTTTCGTTAATCCCTTTGAAATAATTTTTGTTTAATTTGAAGGTAAAATCCTGATAACTTTCTTCCTTTGTTTCATTTAAAAATGATTACTACATAATTTGGATCTCTAACGTGGGACTTGTAATTTTAATAGTCTTGTGTATCAGATTTTGTTTACCAACTCAGACTGGGGATCCTTGATTGGTTTGTACATATAAAATATAATGATAAAATGATGGATAAGTGGCTCTTAGAGAAGGGGAGGATTATAATTGGGCATTTTGCGGCTCTTAGGGCTAAATGGTTGTGACCGACATCATGACGACGGAACCCTGAAAGGCATGATAACAGGTGTTTGGTGGACGAAGCAATTATATTAAAATGAGATGTTTATTTTAATTGATTGAGTGGTTCTCGGAGCGGGAGAAAGCCAACAGCTGGTGTTGTTTGGCGAACATGGAATTTCAAAACAACCGTGAAAACAAGGGAATATTCTGAAGCCGGGATATAAATAAGAGAGAGATAAAAGGCACAGTTAGTCAGGGAGGAGTAGTATGAGGAGTTAGTCAGGAGCAGGAGACCGCTGGGAGAGAGCGTTGGTGCAGGTCCGCAGGGTGGACGCAGGGCCAAGGTAAAGTGGCCGAAACAATGTTATGAACAGTTGGGAGTTTGCATTCAGGAGAGATCATCGGATGGTAGGCCAAGCTAGGTGGCCGAGAGTAATCAGATGGACATCAGTTATCAAAAGTCGGTAGGAGTTCGTCGTGGAAATCTGTCTGCCAGAAGAGTTGGTTGAATTCGTCGTGAGGGTAACATCATTAAGAAGAGGTGGCGGTGAAAGCAGAGTGTGAGCGCAACCTGGTGCCTTTTATGCCTATATAAATAGAGTGTGTGCCGGTATGCGAGAGATCCAAATTGCATGGACGACCAGAGAGCTTGTAAGTTTATTTTTCTGTATTCATAATTGTAAAATGTTAAATAAGGGTTAAAAGTCAGATTTCGTTTGAATCATTTCATTTCGTTTTTCATTTATTTTAACTGTATTTGTTTAATTGTAACATTTGTGTTCCGTTTCCTTATCAACCCAGTAAAGACCCTGGGGTACTGAGTCTAATTTATCAAATGTATTCAAGATAAATAAAATTGTTTTTTTTAAATTTATAAAATTTCATTAGATTATTTGTGTAATTGTAAATTGTGTCTTAATAAATAATAATTGTTTGTTTAAATTGGTAGTTTTATTTGAGGTATTACAATATATATAAATTTTAAAATATATGGTCCGTAACTTGGAACTAGTCGTACATAAATGTGTTTGTTGCGTTAGCAAAGCGGATTAATGGATTTAATAATAAATATAAATCGCGTATCGTTTACCGTCTCCCCCAGCTCACAAAAAATACAATACTAAATGAAATAGAGTCTGTACTACTTTAAAAAAATTCTAAAACTTTTTCAGATTTTAAAGAAAAAGCATTGCGTTATCTCTTTCAATGTTTCTTTAAATGACTCAGTGATTCAGCGTGTTTCTATTGAATATGGATGTACATAAATTACTATTTCTTTCATATGTGGCTTTAATTTTGTTTATTTTATTCATGTGTCGAAAATAATATTATTTTTCATAATAATAACGTGACTTAAGTAAGCGCTATGACTTCGTAACTTATTAATCGTAGAAGATAGATAACTGAACATTATCGTAACTGTAATTTATCGACATGTTTTTGTTTCATTTTGAAAATGAACTAATTGTACATGAATAAGTATTAAATAAATAAATAACGTGTGTTATTTATTTTCGTCTGTTATTTGTTTATTTATTTTTAATAACTTGATTCTACTGTTAATTTTGTTGCAAGTCTTATAAACAATATCGATTTAAAAATCTAACAATGTTGGTAATACCGCAGTGGCCAAAGTTTTCACATAAGTAAGGCATGGAGATATATTACAACTATATGCTACAGCGAATCCGACCGAACTCCTACGAGAACTCAATGATTGTGTTTAGTTATATCATATTGTTATATTCAACAATTGTGTAATAATATAATTATAATATAATTATGCAAAACCCGGTTGAACTCCGAGAAGAATATATTGAACAACTACACCGGGAAAGGCTTCAATCTTTGAATATCGTACTGTGTTATAAATTATGATCCATTAATCGTAATGCAGTAGAAAATGTAATAGACATAAAATGTGTTCTGACATTCCACGATTCGAAGTAATGAATGTATGAAAAAATTTCATCAATAATTCATAATTTATTATTCACAGTGTACAATTTTTTTTAATGTTTACGAATAATATTATTTCTGTTTATTCCGCTGGTCATCTCGTAGGCCACGCAATAGACGGTAACTTCTGTTTTTAATATTTTACCTCGATTGTAATTGACAACCGGAAGACTATGGAGAGTTTGCCGTATGCGATTATCCCCAACCTATTTCTCAGAAACCTTAAGTTCCTCCTTGCGTTCTGCTCTCCGTTGTAGACCCCAGCTTCGATTCGTCTTTGCTGTTGTCAGATTAGATATGCGAACGCACTTCTGATCTTAAACTAAGTACTAATAGCCAGAGTTGTCATACAAATACTAAAACAACACATTCTCGATGACAACTTTAACTACATTCTTAACTTCAAGTCTAACTAACACTTCACAATAATCATCTCTCTACAATTCTACCACTAAAACAAACAGCGATATACGCCTCTTCATTCTGTAATTGAGATTTTATAACTTTTCCCTATTTTCCTTTCCAAGCTTCATCTCCCACTTTCGGAGACTCCAAGAATCATAGACCTCTGGGAACTAACAAAGCCTCGCATCCCTATTCCACTAAATATTTTTCAGGTAAGCTCACCCAGACTGGTTTTTCGGAACATCCTGTACAATATAATTGTAATATAATAGTCTACACGTGCCCTCTTATCATAACGTCTCTTCAGCATAGCGGACCTAAGAGGGCGCAGCTGCAAGAACGCTGATGCAGTTAAAGACATCACGTTAGGTCCCGTGAGTAACGATACCCACGGCAGCAGAAATCGACATCTCTCCCGCATAGCGGACATAAGTGGGCGCAGCTGTAATAACACTGAGTCAACACTTAAGGTGCCATACGCAGCAATGCACACGGCAGCAGAAATCTTCCTCTCTGTAAGAGTTCTCATTGGAGACTTTAAATCGTCAGGGAGGGGGAAAGGAGTCTTCGAATTGTTCAGAGCTTCTTGGGAACGCCAGTCGTGATCCAACCTCCAGACGGGTCGGTGGCTCCTCGTGCTATCCGCCAGTTTGTTTTACTTTATTTTATTTCTAACTATTAAATCTCTTTATTCTTCATCAACTCTTATTTGACTGAAGTGCAGCGAAACACCAACCACTACGCCTAGGTTCAATTAGTTGAACCCGAACCCTCACGTTACCGACTTTCCTATTTCCTGTTCTTAATTCTTCCTTTATCCTCTAGATCGGTAGCCAGGTGACCTGACGGAGGAAAAGCTCGGTTGGTGAACGATCTATCTGAACTTCCCATTTCCAACTGCTGGATTGTTACATGATGGCAGTGCTGGAATGTTACATGGTGGCAGTTTGAGATGTTACATGGTCACAGCGGTGGAATGTTACATGATGGCAGTTTGGGATGTTACATAATAATCATCTGTCGGAACACTTAAGTTCTTAAACCTGGCGTCGCCAGTGGCGACACACGATGCTGTTTTCTTTTCAAAACACAACTCCAGTTTTCATAGAATTTGTATTTGAATGTACATTTCCCATTGTATATTCAAAAAAATACTTTTGCTTTATAATATTTTTTTCTATACTATTACTGGATTCATTTTTATCATTATATTACCATTTTGGAATTTCCTACCTTCTGTACTCCTGAGAGTAAACTGCAACGTACATTTTAAAGCTTTTCCAGTTAATGAAATGTAATCATCCTATATTGCCATTAGTATACTGTTCTAAAAAAATGCGATGTCTTTCCGCCTTGACAAATACGTCCAACATTGATATCGTTTACAGAAAATTTGAAAGATAACGACTATTTTCTGGCGTAATATGAGAAGCAACTCAACGTTTTCCTTTAACTTTTCTTACTTGTAATATATTATAGAATTTTGACTTTACTATAACCAGTCGGCAGCGGATATGTCTCGAGTGTAGTAAAATAACGTATCTAATATGATTTTTTGCTGTAGTAAAATATTGTTTCACTTCTGGGTTTGATGGGTACACACCGAAAAGGAAACTTGGGGGTACTAAACGTAATTAACGTGGGCATGAAGCCGTAAAACAGTGCAACGGTCGGGATTCTGCGTCATGGAGTGTAATTCTGGTTGTCGACGAGTAATGCCTCCTGACAGCTTGTATCTGGGGACTCGGTCTCTTGCGAATGGAAAGCAGGTCGGGTCGGTGTGCCTGCCGTATTTACGGGTATTAGTGGCACTTAATTATTCTGTTACAAGTAAAGCTTCGTCCACTACGTCGGGCTGTCCGCGTTTTAGACAAAGTGCTCCTATCTCGAATAAATTTAGCTGAGAGCTTTGTGGAATTTGAGCACTCTTACTATTACGAACCAGCTATAAGTGAGTAAAAGTAACAAATAGTTTAGGTAATTAATGAATAAGTCACTAAATAAAAAGCGTATTACTCCCTAAACGCGAATTACCTTATAGAAGGATATTATCTTTCATATACTCGTAGAACTAGATATGAAAATTAAAAGTTATATAAAGTTCATATCTCAAATACTTCTTTAAATTTTTCGTACAAACATTACAAAATTTTCAGAACAAAACTGTATTACACATTCAGCAGTGTGTTATATATACTAAATAGCGCGCGCAGACACACACACACACACACACACACACACACATATATATATATATAATATATATATATATACTATATATATATATGAAAAAGGATTTCTGTGTTATATTGGCTGGACAATATATGCGAAACGTGAATAAACTTGCTACCTTTGTATGGCAGAACAACGTGAATACTTCTGACAATTGACATAAATATGAAAAATACAGAAAAAGCTACAAAAATTGAGATTAATTTTTAGGAAGACTGGAAAATATTACAACGGAGACAGAATTCGTGTAGTGATATATTTAGAAGTGAGTTGTTTGATGTCGAAATTTTGATTGCATTTGTTCTCCTTCCAGGAAAATGCCTTTATTATACCATTTATTTTTTATAAAATTCTTAAATAGGAACTTCAATTAGTGATACTATATACATGCACATATTTTTATTGTAAATTATGTGGATCCTCTTATTTTTAGCTATTAATGTCACGTATCGCTAATTTACTTTTGATTGATGTGTCATTCAATTACTTTTTTTAAACTTTTATATTTAAATCCAGAAACCTACTTTTATGTTTAATAGCTATTTGTTTTATAATAAACTATTTTCACTTTTATTTAAGCACAATAATTGACTATGGCATATTCACCAACCACGGTATCTATTACCTCAGAAATATTTAAGTTTTTTAAATAAATATTTTCTTCCTGAACTTGACTTGAGGCAGTAAAATACGCACCCTTTCATATAAATCACTATTGAAGCCCTTAATTAGAGGACCTTTTTTCTTTTTTGATCCATACCAAAAATAAAAGATCAAGGAATCGTAAGAAGTACAAAAGAAAGTGGATAATTTTGTAATCATGAGATGGTTTAGTAATTAGTAGATAAGAATGGAGACGGAAGAATTTCAATATCAAGGTGTTTTTAAGAAAATATGCGAGCCTAAAAGCTATTTAATGTTCATAAATGCTAACTGAAACAGTAAAAAAGATCATGATTTCATAGTATATAAGATAATAATAATACTGATGTGGGAAAATTTTCGTTTCCTAATAAATTTATGAGACGTTCCTTTATACAGGTTAAACTTCGAGAAGAAGAGGAAGTAATTATTTAAGAATGCGAAGAGAGTAAAAAATTTAACCATTATAAATTCTAACTTTATCTTTAGTGAACTCTAGCTAAAATTAATTTTCACCGCGCTTTAATTGATTTGCAAAAATTGATAAATTTCTAATTCTTAGTCTTTATATTTTGTGCAAAGTTTAACTTCACCACTTGAATAAATCAATTAATTCATTTTGTATTTCTATGTAGACTACAAGATATTAGATAAATATCAACAGAGTACTTTAAGAAACTAATATAACTAACAAATTAGTCATTAAACTTCATTATTATGAGTTTTGGATAAAAGGAATGCTCAGAGAATATAGTCACAGACTATAAATCACTTGACGTACGAGCACGTATTGGAAAATTGTCTGCCGTACGATGTCAACGTTAACGAAATCGACAGGTTTTGCGAAGTATTCTCTCTGTTTTTACTAGTGACAAAACAAATCACTGCTAATTTAACTTTGAGCTGAGTTTGAAGAAGAACCTAACAATTTACAACTCTACAGTGGAAAAATAGCATGGGAAATAATATACTGTTTCCATGTCCGCCCTTTTACTAACGTAACTATATAGATTATTTTTATTTGGTAAGACTGTGATGCATTATAAATTCAATTATTGTTTTTAATTTTATTTATTTGTACTAACTGTGTACTCTGCGTTTCCCGGGTTGTCATATATCCATAACCCCCGATTTAACACCAATCTCAGTTGTTTTTGCGTTATTTTCGTGTAACGATCACCACCCCATTCCTAGACGTGCTCCTATCCCATGCCGAAAAGGGGGTTGAAATTATACACAAACAACATCATCCGGAATATCCTCTACTCCTGCCCAAAGCAAGACAGGACTAGAAAATATCACAATACAGAAATACAGGAGAAGGGCAATAAATAACCTACTAAAGTTTAGCAAAGAACCGGCATTCAAGATCTCATCCAAATGGACAATGAATCTGACACAAAGAATAAAATGTATAGTTAATATGAATTAATTGTAAGAATTTAATTCAGTTGGTATGGTAACTCGCCAATGACTTTTATGTTGACGCAACTGTAAACAATAATTTTTTTAAAAAAACATCAGTATTAACACTACCAATCTAATTAATCATTAAAATATTTATTTTATTCTACTCAAAAATCGGTCGTGTTTGCATGTTTCAAAATTTCCATCCCCGTCACTGGAGTTAAATAGAATGTTTAATGTCATAATTAGACTCAGCGACATCCATAACCTTGGATTTGACTCCAATCTCGGTTGTATTCGCGCTATTTTATTGTAACATCTCTTAACCCCCACCCCTACGGCTGCTCCTTTCAGCATGTTTGAATATTTCCCCTCCCCGCACCTGGAGGAGGTAGACGTGTATCAGACAGTTTCCTGGTCGCAAAGAACACGTGTGCGAATTTGGTGAAATTTTCCCGACGAGTGTGCATTTGTATGCGGAATATACATAAAAACAAACAAATATACATATATACACTCTGTTTTATTTATAAGAAGTTTAGTATTATTACTATAAACTTAATTTGCCATTTTCATGTATAAAAATCACAATTAAAAATTCTGTCTGCAAATCATCTCAGGAATTTTCAATTATGATTATATTGATTTTTGAAATAATAATCTAAACCCTTATAGTACTAATAAAAAAATTATAAAAAACAAATAATACAATTGGGACTGTAACAGTAATAACTATCTATTTATTTAGATTTCGACAATTTCGATTCTATTAGGACGTACAGATTTCAAACAACAAAAATTGCAATAATAAAAACAATTTATGGCCTTATACAGACACTTTATTTTTTTATTTATGACTACGTTTTTATAAATTTTTGTATCTTCTTCAGGTGTTGACCAAATTATCACAATAAAACAAGCACAACTAAACGAACCAAGTTATTCAATTTACACAGTTTTGAAATGTGATTATAGGCAGATTATTCACTGAATGAATTTTAACAAATATTGCAGTTAAATATAGGATAAATTTCTTTCATAACGGTAAAAACGGAACATTATACATTCCTTTCATATTCAGAATTTGTTTACAGTTGATATTTTTTGTAAGACAATGATTAATATAATATCTCTTCTAAAATACATAATTTTATACGATTTGTTTTCTAATTAATATGAGATATTGTTGTGGTAGAATCAATAGCCAACAACATTTTTAGAAAAAGGATAGTGTAAAAGATGTCCACAGAATTCTATACAAACAAGTGCAGCAATCTATGTTGATTATTTTGTGAAGTGAATATTTACATATAGAAAAATGCATAGCATGATGAATGCACTACATTATATGTAAGAGTGTGTTTAATGGAGGTGCAACAATGATGAGTACGCCTGGTGACTAGGCTAGCCACAACACGAACGTGACGAACGGGACGCTACTTCATAAAAAGCATGTTAGAGTTGTTTAACCACAACGAAATATCCACGTTCGGCGGTGTTTACAATTATATCCAAATTTTATTTCATAACTCTTCAACTGCCTGGAGATCAATCGTATAAAATAATTCAAGAATTCCAATTGATATTTGAGAACGCTTTGAGAATTACGAAGCTCCAAGGGACTGCTAATAAAATATGAGGTATTAATTTGAATTTTAAAGGAAGGTAATCTGTATAAATAAAACGCTTAAGTGTCTGTTGGCCCGTTTTAACGGGATAAATTTAAAATCGGTTGAACAGATTTCAATGAAATTTCATATTTGTATACAACATAGGCTTGAACCTAGTCACATTTCAAGTTCAGAGAGAGGAATTATGGAAAAATAAGACACATTTTAATCGCTGATTAATGCATTCGTATCTTAAGAATAGCATTGGTACTAATTTATAAAAGTTAATAGCCAATCAACATTGGAGATTTTGTTTTTAAATAATGCTTCAGGAAGTTTATTTTCATAAGAACAAAATGAGCATCTGTTTAAGGAGATAAATTGTAACCGAGAGAACGAAAGATATATACAATATTTTTGCACTGTAAACGATTCTGACTTCAATGACTTCCAGTTCGAACTATCAGGTCGTAGCTTCAAATCTGAAAACAAACTTATTTCTTCTCAAGTATGTCTTGAATCATTATATTTATTAAAACATTTAACTGTTTTTCTTCAGTATTTAATAAATGGTCAAATTGTTTAAGCCATCCTAATTTTGGCACCAGATTTATTTACAATTATTTATTATAGGTTTATGATCCCATAAACTCCAATGCATTTCCTTATTTTTATGTATTTTATCATAAGTATGTATGTATTTTTGTAAAAATAGTGATCTTTTCAAAAGTTTACAAATTCATTAAATCGATTGCAATTTCACTTTGCATTTTGGACGACAATGATAAATGTGGAAGTGTTGGTGTCGAATTTGTCAGGCTCTGTTTCTAAAATAAATTATTCAGTAGTTCCCAGGATATTTTAGAATTTTAAGCATCTGACCCTTCAACTCAGAATATAGTTAAGGAAATTTATTTATTAATTTTGATTTTATATGTTTTAAGTAACAAACGGAGATCACATGCGTTCCAGGTGGCTGGAGATGGGCAGGTAACATCTAACGGTACTCCGAGTTGGAGAAGGGTTATATTTTTGGCTCAGGTCGTGAACCTATTTCCATGGCCAAGGTCAAATGTATATAAAATATGAGGGGGACACTAAGTCCACATGATTGGACGCAGGGACACCTTCATCCTTGCCTTGGGAAGGTGGTCCAACCCGATAAGTGGTACGGATATAAATATATCATATTACGTTAAAAAAAGTAAACCAATTGAGGTAGAATAAAAACAGTAACCAAAAGAGCAATTTATGTGGAGCACTTGATAAGTATCTTCCGTGGGAGATAGTTGGGTCTTATTGCAGCCACATATTGATCTCACTTGACGTGAAGAAATAACCAGAAATAGTCTCCAAGTTTATTATTTTATGAAATAATTCGTCAGAAGCTTTCAACTAAATTGTCATAATCATCCTTCCTATGTCAGTATAATTAAACTCACATTAACTTTAAAAATTTTAGTATGTATATATATATATATATATATATATATATATATATATATATATATATATGTACTTCGTCACTTAATATAAAACTATATTTTTAATTCATCAAACTGTTATTAAACTGGATGATTGCTAGGTATTTCTATTCGTGTGGCAAAGCGCGAATTTTTACAAGCATATGACTACGGTTAATCCTGGGACAAATTTCCATGTTAAACCCCGAGTAGCTGACAAATGTTGGAGGTCGTAGGACATCAACGAGATAAAAGGCGGTTAATTAATCTAACTTCAATAAATTTAATTCGTTGTCTATTTATTATTTTTTTAAGAGTAACAGACTACATGAGGATAATCCACATGGTGACAACTCCCCTTTAATAGCATAGGAAGGGATTTTGAAAAGGGAGGATGTGGAAGGGTAGAGGAAGATAGCCAAGGATTAACCCGCGGGCTATGGTTTAATAATTCCACCCGACATTCACCTAAAAGTGATGTAGGACAAACCCTAGAAAACCTGCATCAGGTAGGTCGGACGGTTGGTACATGTCCCACGCCCTTCCGATGCTGGGAGAGGGGTTTGCTGTGGGGACGCAGTATTCCCTTCTCCGTGCCTCGACCAGTTTAGGAGGCAGTTGGCCAACTGTTACAATGGGAACAGAACAACTCTTATCGTATGCCCAAGGTTTACGACCCCGGAACATACACCTGTCCAAACAGGCCGAGGTGTCTCGGCTTGTGGGCCTGTTTATTGTTTTTTTATATATTCACTTCTATACTTGTAGTAGCAGTATTAACTTGCAGGTGGCCCAAAAATTATTTTTAGGTTACAAAAACCTTACTTTCATTTAATTTAATTTTTTCCATCATCATTATCACGTTTATCCAGGGATAATTGCCCCATATACTTTGTTTACATACTCTATTCATTTCTCTTTGTTCTTCTCTTACGCTAATTTATCCTGTCCCTTCACTGAACGACTGATCACTTTATTTCCGCTCTCTGATCCTCTTTATATATATATCACTTTAAAGTATCCTCCTTTGACGTTCTCTAATTAGAATACGATTTTATTTATAAATTTGGTTGTTTACATTACAGAATACTAACGTATTCTGAATAATGGTTAATGATTCTAAACTTCAATACAGCACTGACGAGATCAACGCGGGGATGACTTTCTGATTACAGTTTTGGTTCCTGTGGTACCTACGTGTCAAATTTGGACTTTATGGTATAGTATATAGCACAAGGATTAATTTGACAGGAATTTCAAAATGTAACTTTTCTGTTTTCACAATACATATACATTGTGGAAAACTGTAAAATGAAGAAGCCCTTTGGGATGAAAAAAAAAGTATTCGTTAAATCAATATAATAGGTCGAAGGGTACAAAATTAAATTATTATAGTTCAATTTGGGTCGAGAGTAGTGTAACTTCAGATGAATAAGAAATTATTACTTGAAACCGTAACAGAAAAATCCTGAGAGATGTCTAACTGCAGTCTTCTTTTTTTCTATTACATTTTTTCATCTCCTTGTTGAGTTCCAAATGATTACGAGACGAAATTGTAGCGTGTCTTTTTGTATCTCGTAACACTATAATAATAAAGATTTCAGACTATCTCTGGTGCGTGTAGAAGCGCCTCTGGCTTGGAAGATCGCCATGATTTAGAAGGATCTCATCTCCGCAGTGCGCAGACAAGCCCGATAGAGAAAATTGCATCACTGCCGACACAATTGGATGAGACGGCCAGTGGCTGGCGATACACTCCCCTTCCGCCCGAATCAACTATGGGAAGAAACTACTTGTCGTAGCGGAATAACGAACTGCCGAGCACTTGGCCAACGTTCGCGAGAGCAGTCGATCGGATATTGCAGTAACAGCCAACATATTAAATTCTACGAGTCAAAGAGAATGCTGAAGATATTGAGTTACAAGCAGATGTACGTATTAGTAGGGTCAGGAACTGGAATCTGATGGGATATTTCCTTGTTCTTTAATCTGGGAAACTATTCACTTAGTTTCCCGCTAGTACAGAGGTTAATGGATCCGTGAAGTACATAACAATCGTCAGTACACATTTTCAATCCAGTAATACCACGTGTTCGTAGAGAAAAAAAAAACAGGAATCTTTATTCAATCACATACATTAACTAAATTAGTTTCCATATCGGGAATCTAATACTATCTTCATATTTAAATCAGAAAAATTTCAAGGTACGATTTAAATAATTAATAATTCTATTCATAACCGGTAAAACACTTAGCGCTTATTTATGTTTCCTTTATTTGAACGAGTTCAGTAATTTAGTTTTGGTATCAATTAGTGCCTTGAAATTCGATTTTAACTGGAAAAAATTGAAACTAAAACTTATTTGGTATACAAGTTTCTTGATTTGTCATATATGAAGTTGTAGACTTACGTTTTCAAAATCATACTGCCACATGAGAATAATCTCCGTTACGAACAATTATATGATTCACGAAACTTAATGACAGCAAACAATTTGGATGGAAATGACAATCTGAAATCAGTTTAAAATTTTACGTGCAGGCGACACTCATCTACAGCAAATACGCCAGCAATCATTGTTGTTCACGAAAAAGGTACTGTGTGCCATTAATTAATATTAGAATAATTCAGATCGTTATGGATAAGCAGTTTCATACAAACACACACAAATATATACAGTAGTAAACAAATTTAAATTAAAGAGAAATAAGCTCCATATTGGACACCAAATTGCAATATTCTAAATAAATGAACTCTAGTAATATTACAAGCCCCACCTTGGAGTGCCAAATAATGTGATAATCAAAAATTATAATTTGTAACATATGCCCCCATGTTTGAGGTGGAAAATTGTAAAGTGTATAAAAGTATGAGTAACACATATCAGGGTCGCCAACGGGCCTCCAATAAAAAGAGGAATTTACAAAATTAAAACAAAACTGCAGAACTTTTAACAATATAAATTTAATACCTATTTATTATCCACAACTAAAACTAAACAAATACCTTGGAACGTCAAAAGCGGTTACCAAGTGACCCAGCACACCTCAAACATATGCTCTTAACTTCGAGATTTGTTAATGCTCAGAACAAATCTCCGAGATCTGGAAAGTTTATTGAATGAATCCGAATGAATCGGCTAGACGGCGAGCAAAATGTAGTTCAACTCGCTTATTTTTAATGAACCAATCTCACAATCCTAAATTAAACACCCTTCTCCACTTTGCTACAGCAAGCTGTATTGCCCAGTGCCACCATAGGAGGTGTGGAGATCGGATTTGTTGGCAGAGCTATCATAGATAGACGGCATTTCACAGGATTACCATCTCCCGTGGCCTTTTACCAACCTTGTGCAAGTTTATCTGAACCTCGAGTGAGATTAGTTATACTAAATCTGCATGCAAACACAACGTCCTTCAAGAAATACAAGTTGGATCCACTATAACGCAGTAAATTGCTTAGGATCAGAATGATTTCCCACTCGGATAAAAACAACGACCAAAAATCAACGACGTACCGGAACAGAACGTCCGACTCCAGTCCACTCGACCAAGCTTTCCCAGACAGAACGTAAACAAATACCAACAGCCACTCGGACTAGCCTTCTCCACTACTGATCCTAGCGCTCGCCTGCGCTGGTACTGTCTGACTGACCTGTGTTTACTTCACAAGCCTTTTATACCTGTCCCTCGAGATTCATTTTGACCCAGGGTTAAATCTTCGTAAACATTGGGCGTAACGGAAATACATCAGCTGTATTGCCGAACTGAAGAGAGAAAATCTTAAATAAAATATATTCCTAAGTAATCTCTACTATTTATATATATATATATACATATATATATATATATATATATATATATATATATAAGGTGTTTCAGAATTTCTATTACAGACTTCAGAAGGCGACTGTTGATAACGTGCGGGGTGTGTTTATAGTCAGTTCTGTCGAGTCGGCTTTCACATGAGTTTCCATTCAGTCGTGGAGCCGTACAGGACGAGACAGTACAGGATGGTAGAATACACGTTTGATGATTACGCTGTGATGTTGATAATTTATGGCGAAGGTGGATTTTAAACATCGAGCTGCACAACGTATGTATTATGAACGTATTGGCTCTCAGCCAATTTTATTTGCGTTCCGTAAAGTGTCAGATTTGGAATCGATTCGATTTTCAAACTTTTTGCGTCTTAATGGAGAATTTCCGGACATGTTAAACTTTATCTACTAAGTCCTGTCTACAACCACTATAAGTCTGTAATAGGAATTCTGAAACACCCTGTATATACACCATAACGTAGAAGGTGACTGTACCTGCTGTGTTCGACACATTATTTAATTTTTATGTTTTTGAAAATTAATTTTGACAATATTTGTTTATGATAAAGGAACGTGATCACAATTACTCTAAATTTTATTGTTTTTACAAAATTAGCTACCTATAAGATCTACTGAAATTTTATACGAAAACTTTAGTTGGTCGCGGTTATAAATATGAAAAGTGAAAAATGAAACATTTTAAGTGTACCTTATGTCTGAAAAAAATAGGAATACTTCAGTAGATTCCTATAAGCATATAAATAACGTAATAGCTATGTTGTGAGCTATAGGATGAAATACCTGAGGACGACAATGCTGACTCGTGGATTCAAAATAACTTAATACTCCATGTATTCCCTAGAAATTTATATGGCTGTAAAAAAAACTGGTTATAGACTTTTGATCGCTTTATTTTCTTCAATTTCACAATCCATTAACCGAGAAAAATATTTAAATCTATAGTTCATAATTATCGCACTTCTAATTTTTCTTGTTTTTCTTCCGATCTTCCACCGCATCATTATCCGCTTATATATATGAATTGACTTATAACCGAAAAATTAAAAACTTTGCATGATAGTAGAACATATTCACAATTAAACAAATATATTACAATTGAAATGTAAACTTCTTACGTTTTAAGAATTTTTTTGGTAATTATATAAAATAGTCAAGTAACTGACAAAATGAAGTGATGTTATAAGTATCACACAACTTTTATGGAAATTTTGTTCCTTTCGTCAGTTTATTAAATCTGTTTTTAATAACCTGACCAAAGGAACAAAGTTTCCAGAAACTTTGTGTGGTCATTATAACATCGCTTCATTTTATCTGTCACTTAGATATTGTATCTAATTATTATACATTAAAACAAACGTATTATATTTTCATTTCTAATCTTTTGTGGTATAAGAAGTGAAAAGTTCGAAGCAGAATTTTAAGAATATCTTCTCAATATTTCAGTTACTTCTCTTGGATATGATCTACGTACAACTTTTATTGCTGTTCTCAACTGTCTGGTGACGTCTGCAGGGCAAACGAATCCACATCCATTTAAGACGAATGACGCTTGCGCTGCAATAAATAATAATTAATTGAACACTGTATTACTTCGACAGTTAATAATAGTCTTATGACGTGTAATTAATTGGTTTAAATAATTATGTCTACTGTGGAATTTATTTCATGTATAAATATTGATATTTAAACTGAAACAAATTTTTCTTACTAAACCAATTTGGACTTAATGTACCTGTATTTGTTTATGGAATTTTTTTTTGGGTGTAGACAGGCTATGTATAGGGTAATCCACATAGTGGCAACTCCCCTCTTATAGCATAGGAAAGGGATTTGAAAGTGGGGATGCGGAAGGGTTGAGGAAGGTAGCCAAGGGTTACTAGGGCCCCCGGGCTATAGTTTAAGGATCCTACCCGGCATTCGCCTAAAAGTAATGCAGGACAAACCCTATAAAAACCTGCATCAGGTAGGTCGGGCATTTGATACTTGTCCCACGCCCTTCCGATGGCGGAAGAGGGGTTTGCTGTGGGGTCGCAGCTTACCCCTCGCCATGCCTTGGCCAGTTTAGGAGGCAGCTGGCCGACTATTCCAATAGGAATAGAGGACAACTCTTACCGTATGCCCAAGGTCTGCGACCCCGGAACATACACCTCATAAAACAGACCGAGATGCCTCGGCATGTGGGAACCTTAGTTCAAAAAACCAGAGAGTTTAGAAGGCATCCCCAAAGGTAGCCCCCACCAGAGCTCTCAGTGTTTATGGAATGTTGGTTGGGCCAGTATAAATGTTTACCCTTCAACAACCAACAGTAACTGTAAATAATGGATTAGGGTCGTTAAGTGACAATGCGACGCATAATTGTAGCCATTTTCCTAAATATTCTATGTGTATAAATTCGTGTTCATTCCCGCGCCATATTCTACCCGAATAATTTCACCTGCTTCATCATCATTGCAACCGGCTCACCAGAAGAAATATTTTAACTTGCTTTGTCAATGGAAAATAACATGGATCCATGTTTCATTAACAGTTACGTATTTACGTGAAACATGCCCAGATTGCGAGTAAACAGCGTCAACCAGATTCGGCAGCTGTGAGAAAATTCGGCACCCATCTTGCAGAGTCTTTTTCATCATCAGAAAAGTAATTGATTCCGAACAAAATAATAACCAGAATTTATGTTCATGAATACTACACCAGAGTAAATCGTTTTATGGGTTTCGATCACAGTCCCATAACCAAATTCGTTATTATAAGAGTCCTGTGCGAGAAAAATTATATTTTGGTCTATACGATAAAGTTGCAACAGATTATTAATGCCCAGTTGAAAACTATAATTCTACATACGAATATTTGCCTTATTTGAAGCTGTAATTAAAACTAAAATGTTCCGTGAAACTGAATAAATTATTATATAATAGGGATCTCGAGCAAACAAATTGCGAACCTCAAGACGCATAGAGAAACTTATTATTGAAGACTGTAATTTAATATTGAAATAAAAATAATTAAAGCATTTTTTCTAGAGATAATGACTTACATTTGATGGTATTTCCGGTGTCGTCACATGACCAACGTCCCACTAAGCAATAGACCTGCTTCTTCAACATATTTTTATCATTCAAGAATCGGTACATGTCTGCGTCACTAATGGGGCTATAGCCCTGTGTTTGTAGTACGAAGAATCCACAAACTGATGCAATCGCAATCAACCAAGTGACTTGTGCCATCTTAAACATAAAAAAATTAAATCTACCTTACTATTTTTAAAATAATTAGAATTATAGTTTGTCTCACAATCAGCAGAACAAAAATAATTTATCATACATATTTCAATTACTGCATTTTTATTTTGAGGAGCGTTTTTTTAGACATAGTAAAATGTTTTTACAAGAATATATATAATAAATTCCCGTTCAAGGAAATCAATATGTAATAAATGTATAGTATTGAGAAATATCTACACTGAAGAATAACTGTACCAACATTTAGATCCTGATAATAGTATAGAAGTACCATAAGTATTATTACTATCAAAATCTTAACATTACATTCGAGAAGCTAGTATAGATATAAACTATGTTTACAAATTCCCCTCTGGAACTTCTTTTTGAAACAGTTATGCTATCAATTGGAGTTTTTAAACTACGTTGCTATAAAAATTTTCTTTCTTTCTTGCTCCTCGACTATGCATGTCATTGAGGGCCTCGGTCTACCAGGACGGCTGAAAGACTGTAACATTCATTTACTCATTCCAGATTGGCTTAAAAATGTTACGAAAATTATATATTTCACAGTTTTCGTTAAATAGATATTCATTCCAATAATACAAAAATTTTGTGTAAACTTATTAACTTGATTAGCATGCATAAATTAAGAGTTAGAAGTATAGTACCTTTCTTGTAGTAGTTCTGGTCGTTACTATTTGTTAGAAGAAAAATGTACTGCTTTATATCGTGCTATCAAGGAACTGATAAGGCAGACTTCCTTCAGGATGTTCCTCACATATATACGTTTCTCAAAACAAAACTTCCGTTTCTAATCTTTTTTACGAAATCATTGATAAGTAGCTAAAAGAAGAGATTAACCCACGTTCAAATATGTACTTACCGTTAATTCTATTGTAAAATATTTTCACGGTCAATTTTACTGTCACTGTTGATTAGCAGTAACGTATTTTGTTTCAATTAAGTTACTGTTATTTTTACTCGCAACAACAGTTTCCTTCCTGATTTCGATGAAGATTTTATTTTCCAGTAATTCCAGCTCATCAAAATCTTGAGTAGAATTTGCTCATCCACGTATATAGATGTTATTTTAAGACTGCAAATCAGTGGTTAATTTAAACGAACCAATTTACTCAACATTTATACAGTGACTTATAATCAAAACACTTCGTTTCTATTTAAGAATGAATAATTCGACCGTAAGGTCATCATCAACCATGTACAATCAACTTCAATACTTTGTGTACCCAGTCTTAAGATAATTTCGTGACTGATACTTTAAATAAGATACTTCAATTCTCATTAAGAATCTCAAAACCTACTTTAAGTTTACTTTTCGTTTGTTACCACTGTAGTCTGATTACTGGATTATTTTGAAATTAGAAAATGCAGATGAATTGACAGACTTGAGAATATAATGGACTCGTGGAAGAGAAAAATGACGCGAGAGATACGAAGGGGCTACCTTTGGGGATGCCTTTTCCTCTCCGTTTTTGAACTAAGGTTCCCACAAGCTGCGGCACCTCGGTCTGATCTGAGAGGTGTATGTTGTCCTCTATTCCCATTGGAATAGTCGGCCAGCTGCCTCCTAAACTGGTCGAGGCACGGAGAAGGGAATGCTGCGTCTTTAAACTATAACCCGGGGGCCTTAGTTAACCCTTGGCTACCTTCCTCTACCCTTCCGCATCCCCCCTTTCAAATCCCTTCCTATTCTATTAAAGGGGAGTTGCCGAACGGAGATTACCCTCATGTAGCCTGTTGCCCTAAAAAAAATGACGCACTCTGGAGTCTGGTTACAATTTGCATGAGTTGTATAGAATCATAAGATTAAATGAAGAGTAAGAACATGGTTGCAACAGATGTATCTAATCGTGACTACGAAACTACAGCAGACTTGGATAAAGACGCAGAATCGATCACAGCGGAATGGGTAAGATTTTTATTTAGTAAATAGAATTCACGTAAAATAGTGTATATATTCCACTAATTCCAATTACGCCCCTACAAAACCTCTCTAAGATAATGGCTAAGAATTGTAAATTACAATTTTATTAATCTTTCAATATTATTTGAATTTTAATTTACAAATAAATTAATTCCATACATTTAAAATAAAATACCAATGTAAATCCACTGCCTAACACCTTCTATTTAATTTCCACTAATACATATACTGACATAATTTTCAATTTCTCCCTCTGTGGTGTTTATCTCAAAATTCACTGTCTATTTCCAGATGTGTTGTTTTATTTATAAGTGAAATCATCAATAATTTGAAAAATTATGCCCAATAACCACACCATTCTTCTCCAAATATTTTGTTTCTTTGCCATATACGGAATTGAAGTAACGGACGCATAAATGACCACAAAATTATTTATTATGAACGTAAAAATTTATTATTATTTTTTGTGTTTATTCTTGCATGTGATCCCTAAAAACCTTACGTTACAACATAACTCCATTTCGTAACGCAACAACTTCCTAATATAAAACATGGAAATATATTCCTTAAATAGTCAACATGCTACAACTGTAATCTAACAAAAGCGGAAACCGCTAAGACAGTACGCACTCTTCCGCGGAGAACAGGAAATTATTGCGGATGTTTGGTCTCCTGTCGTCAATGAAGTATTTACAAAAACTGTTTGAACAATTACGCGTCCTTAAATTGCTTGTGCTACTAAAATATACACCATTAATGGCACTAATTAATTACTATACTAGCTAATGTAATATGACTGATGACAGAAATTTTACGTTGCCGTTTCTTTCATTTCCGGAATTTCACAATTACAATTGCTCAATGACACAATTTTATTGTCTAGAATGTTTATCGACGGTTTATAAACTTCCAATTCACAGTAAGCACACATATATGTAATGTATGTTTTATATCTTGTCTGTGAATGTGGCTATATTTATTAACTTATATATATAAATATATACATATATTTGTGTGCATGCGTCGTGATAATATCACCATAAATTCAAATTAATCTGTAAAAATTTATACAAGCACTGAATATCTAAACATATTGTAATCGCTAAAATATAAAATAAAATAACCATCAATTTAAACAAACAATTATATTTTTATTACAACACAAATTTACAATTACACAAATCTGATGAAATTTTATAAATCAAAACATTTTTAATTACCTAGAATACATTTTAAATAATTGGACTCGGTACCCTCAAGGTCTTTACTGGGTTGATAAGGAAACGGAACAAAATACGTTACAATTAAACAAGTACAGTTACAATAAATGAAAAACGAAATGAAACGAAATGAAATGATTGAAACGAGTAAAACAAATGAAACGAAATGATTGAAACAAAATCTGACAATTTTTACCCTTTATTAGCAATTTACAATTATTAATTCAGAAAAATAAACTTACACGCTCTCTGGTCCACACACTCACTTCATACAGGCTTAAAAGGCACCAGGATTCGCTCACACTCTGCTGGCAGACAGACCTCCACGATGAAACTCCACCGACTGTTGACGACTACTGACTGATGATTACTCTCGGCCACCTAGCTTGGCCTAGCATCCGATGATCTCTCCTTTTGCAAACTCCCAACTGTTCATAACAATTGTTTTCGGCCTGCGGACCTGCACCACCGCTCTCTCCCTACTGACACGTCCGTCTCCTCTCCAACACGAAATGATAATGAAGCTCCTAACTGTCCAACTGCCCTCTTATTTATATCCTGGCTCCAGAATATTCCCTTGTTTTACACAGTTTTTGCATTTCCATTTTCGCCAAACAAACCCCATCTGTTGCCGTTCTCCCGCTCCGAAAGCCACTCAATCAATTAAATTAAACGTTTCCTTTTATAATAATTACATCGTCCAACAACCTTCTGTAATTATGCCATTAGGATTCCGTTGTCCACAACCAATTAGCCCTAAGAGCTGCAAAATGCCCCAAGTATTAGTCCTTCCCCTCTCTAAAAGGTCACTTATCCGACATTTTATCATTATTTTTTTATATGTTCAAACCACTCAAGGATCCCCAGTTTGAGTTCGTAAACAAATCTGACAAAAATAAGAACAGAATTCCTGCTGGTTATTACAATATATATCGTATTTTTTTAGAGTAACAGGCTACATGAGGGTAATCCACAAGGAGGAAACTTCCCTTTAATAGAATAGGAAGAAATTTGAAAAGGTGGGATGCGGAAGGGTAGAGGAATGTAGCCAAGGGTTAACTAGGGCCTCCGGGCTATAGTTTAAGGATCCTACCCGGCAATTTCCTTAATGTGATATAGGACAAAGCCTAGAATACCTGATCAGATAGGTGAGACAGTTGGTACTTATCCCACGCCCTTTCGATGGCGGAAGATGGGTTTGCTGTGGGGACGCAGAATTCCCTTCTACGTGCTTCAACCAGATTAGGAGGCAGCTGGCCGATTATTCAATTGGGAATAGCGGACAACTCTTACAGTATACCCAAGGTCTCCGACCCTGGAACATACACATCTCAAAACATGCCAAGGTTCCTCGGTTTGAGGGAACCTTAGTTCAAAAACGGAGATAGGAAAAGGCATCCCCAAAGGGAGCCCTATCCGTCTCAGAAAGGTTCTGCCTGCGAGAGAGCCGCTCTCATATACCGTATATATATATATATATATATATATATATATATATATATATTCATCATATCGTAAATTATGCAAAATTTCAGGGTTTTATGATATAATTCCCAAATTGTTTTAATCATAGTTCAGGGCGAACATACCACGAATATTCTTGCTTCAGATTTAAGGACAAATAAATATTAAGAATTGTAGAGAACTAAAAATGAAGGTCTTTGTGAACTTACGATTTTAAGAAAATGAATCATTGGATTTTAAAAGTGTATGATTAATGGAGAGATAATATTTAGAACAAAACTATCGACTGGTTTCAATACAAAATAATTATAATATGTGTTTATAGTGAACACTTTCATATGGGCACTCATTGTACCTATTAAATTCTACTCAGTTTATTTATTATTACAATAGTTTACTGTTATTTTAACATATTGGAAGAAAACTATGCAAATGAATTGATTAATTAAGAATTTTTGTAACCATATTGGAAGAATGAAAATAGTATACAATCATGAATAAATAGCGATTCTATTAAATTAATTCGTGACATAGATTAGTGAAACTATTTTAACATAAATTTAATTACTTAACCCCATTTACTGCAGTAATTAGATTTGGAGACAAAAAGTATTTGTAATTGATTTTCATGTTACACAGCTGACAAAATAGAATAGAGTATTCTGTTATTCGGCACGTTTTGTGGCGTTTGATTTTGTTCAAATATTCACCATACGTGCCTATGAAATCTAATTAAAATCAATGGAATAAAATATAAAAGTGAGTATCTGTAACGCTAATTTACTTATTTAGAATTAAATGTCAAATTATAAAATGCGTAAAAAGTGTTGCTTAGAGATTTTTTTTCTCTAATTTAATTTTTAACTACTGAATTACGTTTTACAAATTACAGGTGACGTAAAAATTTCGCGAACAATAAATTATTTTCTAAACAAAATATAGAGTTTATCCATGTTGTTACTGACAGTCATTCGTAAATTGTTAATTGGTAGGTTCAATACTTAAAGAAAACGCTGTGCGGTTTAGAGTGGTAACCTTGAAACATTCATTAAAAATTTCTGCCTCAAAATAATTCTTTGTTCCAATGGTTTATATGATCTATACAGGGTGCAACAGAAGTGAAACAACTTAAATAGGGAAAAAGAGGGTTAATACAAACATATTTCCCTGTTGGCATTTTTTTCAGAGACGATTCGTTACTACACAATTTGAGAAAATAAAACTGAGAAATATAAATTGAAATTCGCGCCTCACCTCTGCTATCAGGCAAACACATGAATGTACTTTAGAAATTAAATTAAAAAATACACGTATTCTTGGATTGATTCGAGCAATTGCTCAAAATAGCATTTACACGTACGGGTTCAAACAAAAAACTGCAACAAACGGTCTTACGTTGGGGAATTGCCTATCTAGACTGGTGCAACGGGACTGACAACTGCAGTTGGCAGTAGTGGCAGGAGGCGCGCTTTTCGAATTATATTTCCCAGGGTTATTTTTCTAAAGTTGTGGAACGAAACGTCTTTGACAAAAACTCCAATAGTGTAATGTATAAAAGTTTGCCCACTTGCTTCTGTTACACCCTTATATTTTTATCCACTCACATTGATACATAAACACATATATTAACTGTTATTAGTAGTACTGTAATTATATGTCTTGCAAAATTGTCCTAAATCCATCATTGATGGAAATCATACTTCATCAATAATTCATAAAACTGAATTTATTATATAGAAAAGAAAACTATTTACTTTATACGTATTTTTTATTTTACTTGTCATTTGAAATAGTTACTTGAGCATTACTCGTTTTTTACGGCTCATAAAGTGCAGCGTAAAAATAATTTTGCGAGGGAGGATCGTAAAAGTTTAATTTTAATTTAAGTATCAACGTAAGAAACATATCCTAGAAGTATGAGCTATAAACAGAAGGAGAATTTACGGTGCTTTTAAAAGATAACAAATATACGTTCTCTAAATTTACGAAGTAATTTCGGTCATAGCTCTTTGCCTCTTAGAGAAAAACACGCAAACAGTTCGGAAATAACTATTACGTTGAAGTACTGAGCTACTGCATTTTCTATCGTTAGAACGTGAATATTTTCGCTGTTTTGTTTATAATCTTAATGCCCATCACTTAGACCGTAGCAATATTCTACAAGTTTATAAACTGCCGTATTAAATTCTTTTTCGAAACGATACTCTCCTTTTGGTTTTATTGATAGTGGGGTGGACGGCTACGGTCAATGGTGGCTTTGTGTACACTATTGGATTCACTTATCGGGGGAACTAATTTGTAAGTGTTTATCGGTCTGGAAACACACAAAACATCCATAACCTTGCCGGGTTTTAAAACATTTCGAAATTTCGATTGTAATTGCCATTTTACTAAGCCTCCTGTTCAATTTATGACGAGTCACCTTGTATCACTTTATTTTCCTTACTTACATAATATCGCATTTCCATCTTTTTTATTCCAATATAAAAACAATATGTTTCAATATAAAACACACAGTTTGTTATTTAAATCGTTTTATGAATATTCTGGGGAGGGTATTTCAGAGAGATACAAATTATTTTTAATTTGATATTTAATTTTACCTCATCCTTAATAAATAATTTCCTCAGTAAATCCAACTCCTTTATCTGTAGGAATAGGCTCATTTTCCAAATACATCTATTATCTATTTTAATAAAATTCTCAGACCTATTAAGTACATGGATTGCTAATTAACGTCTGAATAAAACAAAGTATTTACTTCTCAGTTTCTTGTTTATTCACATATATATTACATATATAGTGAATACCTCTCAGCCTGGATTAAATAAGGTCGATTTTGTGGAAAGCTTAAGTAAAAGTATTAAAATTTATTAGAGTGAAAAACATTTTATATTAATCGAATTTGGAAAAAAAAATACTGTATTAACTCGTTTCCTTAACCAAAAATTTTTCTTTATAATTCAATTTATTGTAAAATAATAAATTAACTGAAGAAATTAATTAACAGTCTTTAAATAATTTCCATACTAATTTGACAATCTTGCTTCTCCTACAATCATATTGATATTATTATAACCATTTAAGGGCATTTTACTGTTTTTATTGATTTATCTAATTTGCTGTAGAAGGAATTGTGTATAGGAAAATTCATAGAAAAATCTGAATTAATGTTTTATAGGAATACATAATTTTAGTTATAAATAATAGAATTATTTTAAGATTTAGTTTTATTAATTTCATGATTCAAAAAAATAAATAACAATCAGATTAAATTGTTGAAATTCTTCGTTACAAATACTAAGAAATTACTTATTTCTACGATGGGTAATGTGTGCAGTAAATGTGTTCAGGTGACGCGCGTTCATTCATTTTATGATTATTTTCTCCTTTCGACAATCGCTTAAGAAAATATATTTTCCGCTAACTTTACAAACATAATGCATTTCTAAATTTAATGTGGTCTTCGCACGATTATAAGGGCTGCAGATGATACGTGATGGATGTCGGATGTGCAGATCTTCGTGCAGGATCCTCTAGACTCCCACGTACTGCTTGACTAGTTTGCTCCATTCCTTGGGGTAGTTTCTCTGTATGTGTGAAAGGGTGCGTTGGATCTGATTAGTTTCTTCGGGAGTACATTGAGGGCATGCTCCACGCAAAACCAAGGGTGCAAGACCTGAAAAATAATTAACATGTACTATCAATTAGTTTATGTTTCTCATAGGTTGTTTAACAAAAATTGAACTTCTTGAATCTTTAATAATTGTTTAAATAATACGTATTTTAAATATTGATTAGTTTTGGTTAATATTCGAGATATTTTTAGTTTTCAATTTATAACAGAAGTCAAATTAATTTTAATATATATGTGTGCGTTTTTAGGATGAATATAGCCAATTAAGACTGAAAGCTACCTATCAAATATATTTTTAAAACATTGACGCAGTTAAGGTTTTATTGTTTTATGTCAGCCTTAAACGGTCAGATTAACCAAATAAAAAGTCGTAAAATTTATCAATGAAGCAGAAAATAAGAAAAAATTTTAACAACTTAAAAAACGCAGAAATTTTTTAAAATTACACTGACATATGATTCATAAAAAATGTTAAAAATTAATTCGTATTCCAACAGAGAATACGAGGTTTAATAGAAAATTGAAGATATAAGTACTACTAATAGCAGTTAATTTCGTTATGTCACTTCAAATAAAAAAAAGTTCTCCTCAATTTCATAAAAAATATTTTTCACTCTTTACGATTATCCAGTTCATTATTTCCCATCCTAAAATTAACATTTAAAACTAATACAGAAATTTACAGGAAAATATGACTGATTCGGAGTTCACGTAAAAATTTTCAGCCAAATTTAAGCATTGATTAAAAATAAAAATAAATAATTAATAAAACTTATTTAGAATGTTATCTTCAAATTTAATACACTGGATAAGTATTTGCTTTGTGAATGCAATGTAGTCATTGATTAATACTTTTTAAATTAAACCCTTAATCCAGTATAGGGATTTCAGTTATATTTAATTTTTATTAATTATTTTTTCATGGACTGTGAACATACAGCTTTGATAAAACGCAGATTGAAACTAAAACAATTACAAAAAAACACACTCTAAAAAATTAGAGATGCGTATAGATGGATAAATGAATAATTTGGAATGGCTATTGAAGAAAATATTATAGCCGTAGAATGGAAGATGTTGAATGAGAATAGGGTGGCCGAAGAAACAATGGGTCTTAGAAAAGCAATTCTGAGAAAATATGGATTAATTCATTCGAGAAGTACAAAAAAAGCGAAAGAGATATGGCTAAAATAAAAATGTGAAGAATTTGAGAAAATTAGGAAAAATAAAATCGAACTTTGGAGTGTTAAAAGCTAACTCTGCAACATGTCCTTCGTCAATTTGTCATCAATTTAGTTTTTATTGCTTGTCTGCGTTCTTTGTAATAATAAAAATGCCCATGGTATCACGTTAATATAATGTATTAAATAATGAGAGTGTAGTATTACATTATTTGATAATAATGTGACATTAATTTCTTAATGAGCGTACTTTTTAGTCTTCTGCCGACAGGATCGCACGGGGCTTCCCCCAGAGCGCACTTCAACTGTCGCGCAAGGTAGCGCTTATCCGACAACGCCCTCTCCAGGGCCTCGTCCGAAATACGCGGTCTCTGTTGCTGTTGCTGCTGCGCTGATGACAGGACCAGCAACGCTGCTAGGAGCGTTGCCACAAGGAGAGCTTGAATGGACATCTGTAACAAAACACAACTATTAAACGATTTTATTCACAAAAAAATTATTTAGGACATTCTATTTTTATATTTTCTTCACCTTAGTGCGATTATTTACACATATTCATGACGGAAAGGGTTACGTAAGTGAAAAGATCCAAAATTAAAAATACTCTTGAGACGGAATAACAATAAAAAAAATTCATCGATTTACCGGAAATTTCGGCCATGATTGTGAGAATAATATGTAGTGATCAAACTTTTACTTAAATGAGTTGTTCAAAATAGTTTCAAATATTACGCCGTCTTGGTGAATTATGTGGGAAGGGACGAGGGCGGAAACTTTCATACGTCAGCGAATGTCTGAGAACTGTTATTTAGGTTGCATTCGTTGCGCTTACAAATGTTTTAGGTTTTTTGCATTATCTAAACTGATTGTTTCCATAAACAATTAATTTGTAATGTTAAAATACAAAACGCAGTTATTGTTTCGGGTAGCGATGGCAGAGTTTTTAAAAGGGGTTGGAGTGTCAAAGGCACTGATACTTGTCAGATGAATTTCTACATGGAAAATTTAGTTGCACATTAATAGAATAACCAAAAGCGTACGGTCTGTGGAATATAACTTCTAAGAAGGAAGGGGCAAAAAATATTTGTTTACGGCAACGAAACAAAAAGATTTTTCTTTAGCCTGGAAGTTGTAGTTACAGAGCAGGACGCAACCCGGTGAACAAAGCATTCCCCGTGTGACGCAAACTCACGAAGAATTTCGCAGCTTTAGCAGACTCAAAGATGATATTTTGTGAGATTTAATAACGTCTTAAATATTGATATATATGATTGTATGTTTTCTTAATTGACGTTTATACATATCCTCAGTCTGTTACAAATTAGTCGCCAAGGATACCGTGTATGAAATAGAGTTGTGAGTATTTAAAATTCACTGAGATGTTTTCAATAGTTTATTGTGATTTTTAATAATTTCTTTAATATTTGTTTTTTCGGCGTAATATTGAGCCCATATCATTGTAAGTAACAGTCAGCGTGACGCAAGAATGCGTAGATTGGAATGTTTCCTGTCTCTATTGTTGTCGGCGGCGTGTGTTACTCTGATAGCTTTGACGATATAGTCAGTCTGTTCTGGTGAGTGACCAAGTAGCGGTCGAGCAGAGTCGACGCTGGGTAATGGCCGATGATGGTCATGGCGAGGCTGTTGTGGAAGCAGTTCGTAACGAAAAGCGACCGAACGGGGTCGCATTCAGCCTAGGATGTTAAATAACCAGAAAATTCGGAAGATACATGTACTAGAACGACTGTTGGAGACGTGTCCGGTGGTTATTTGGCAAAGTGAAACTAAAGTTGCTGATTTAGGTTGTGAACAGTGAATGGCCTTTTAAATAATTTTCCTTTTAAATAGATAGTGAAGTGTATAAGCAGTGTGGTATGAGAGCAGCTCTGATAATCTGGTATGTAAACAAATTTTCGATTGTAAACCTTATATAAAAATTGCGTACCGTCAGATTTCTTTACATTTCTTTTGATTTCTCTGGATTTCAGATTTGTTTAGATTTTTTGTTAACATTTTCTTCTGAATTTAATTATTATTTTTGTAATATTTTGTTCTTTAATATGTTAATATAATTGTTTGTTTACTATCACTGTTTTAAACCCAATTTTTAAGAATTATAATATATATATATATATATATATATATATGTGTATATATATATATATATGTATATATATATATATATATATATATATAAAGCCGCGTGAAAGATGATAAAATAATGGATGCGGTAAAAACGTAGAAATTAATAAGGGCAGTGACCAGTAGGAAGAAAAACACGGATTATAGTCATGAAATTCATTGCTCTTTAAATCTTAAATAAATATATATCTGAGAGATCAGGAGTTATGAAATAAATCGAATAAATCTGTAGCAGAATATATGCAGCTCTCCCCCCATCGTAAGGGCGTGGGACAAGTACCAAATGGCCGAACTACCTGATGCAGGTTTTTTATAGGGTTTGTCCTGCATTACTTTCAGGCGAATGCCGGGTAGGATCCTTAAACTGTAGCCCGGGGGCCCTAGTTAACCCTTGGCTACCTTCCTCCACCCTTCCGCTCCCCCCCTTTTCAAATCCCTTTCCTATGCTGTAAGAGGGGAGTTGCCACTATGTGGATTACCCTATACACAGACTGTCTACACCCAAAAAAAAACTTAGGCGAATTGCCGGGTAGGATCCTTAAACCATATCCCGGGGGCCCTAGTTAACCATTGGCTACCTTCCTCTACGCTTCCGCATCCCCCCTTTCAAATCCCTTCCTATGCTATTAAAGGGGAGTTTCCACCATGTGGATTACCCTCATGTAGCCTGTTATATAAAAAAAGTTTTACTAGAATTAACTGAAGCAAAACGAGACGGAGTAAAGGCAGAAATCAATTAGATTTAAAGTTTAGCTAAGATACGAGTATGTTGAGAAACGCTTCCACCTAACTACAGTCAATCAATTAGATTTAAATTTTAGCTAAGATATGAGTATGTTGAGAGACGCTTCCACCTAACTACATTCAAAGGATTGCGAAAAGTTGAGCTCGCTTATTATTTATAGAACATTCTTGAGTTCTAGAGATGTGGATTCAAGATTGTATAGTTTGTTTTTAAGTGTTGACAACGACGGCATTCATCAGCTGTTTTATCTGTGTGACATCAGCCAGGTGTTGGTGACACCGTAACTGGATAAACGTATCTTATATCGTAATTAAAAATGACTACCAAATGACACAAACGAAGCATTGATATATTCACTAATTACGACCCTAATCACTGTTTCGTATTTTTTTAAATTTAATTGTGAGTTAATTGTTATGATTGTTCCATCGTCAAGCGTAACTCATTTACTAGAACATGAGGGGGAAAGGTGTACGTCTGTTGATTGAGGCACGTACTCTCGAAAATCTGTGCCAGAAACTCCTACCGACGGACTTAATCCATGGGGTTGTGACGTAAATGCCCGTAAATCTGGGAAAATTGTTTCATTTCTAGTAGACAAAAACCAATCGAATTCAGTTATTGGTTTATTTTTTGAATAGTTGCGTCTCGATCAAGTTTGATGTCGATCCGTTGCTCTAGTTATATTGAGTTGCACGTGCTGATAACGGACAGTGTTTGTAACATACCGTATATAACAGGGAAGCGCAATATCGGACCGGTATTAGCCGATGTGCGTAAATTTATTCAGCCCACAGGGGCGCTACGTTTTCATTAGCGAGAAGCCTAGACCGCAGACGCCAGCCCGGTCTTCGAACCTAGGTGCGCGCAATACTGCGCCTGCAGATTTCAACCGCAATATTCACGCCCTTAGACCCCCACACCCTTTCACGTGTTGATGTCTGGAGAAAGAAAAACGCAGTAACGGTTCCGGGGTAAACGACGTGACGTAAAAGAGAGATTAACTTTGAAACCCTTACCGACGGACTTACTCCAGGGGTTGTGACGGAAATGCCCGTAAACTTGGGCAAATTGCTTGCTTTACGATTGAAATAAATGCTTTAAGACAATGTCTCATGACGCCCATAAAATTCATAAAGAGGTGAAAACTCCCGTCAATTTCTAAAACAAGAACTAAAAGTATGAGAGGCCCGAATTTTCGTAACATATTGCATTATATGAGATATAAATACACTTACGACAGTTAAAATGGAGAATTATTTTTAATTAACCTTATACATTCAATTTATAATTTTATATACATTGATTACTGAATATTGTTATACTGTTTAAATTATATAATGCACCGTATCCCGAGTAGCCACGTTTAGTGTTTTTGTTTACACAAATAATTTTCACGTTATCTTCCATATCGAACCCTTTATATGTTTTCCCACAAAAAAATCTTCTATATTTCTTTATTTTATCCATCTTATCTACCATTTTTTAGGTTAGCCAACTTTTTAGCCGCTGTAAGATATAATAAAATATTAAAACTCTGTCCTGAATTATGCAATCATTTCTGTCTTGTTGCTGTATTGGAATAATCTTTTCCAGCTCAATTACAAAGGGTACGAATTTTTAATGTGTGGTTGCTTTGACTCTGTTTAAAATTATTTAAATTCTATGTTTCTGTGCACTTTAACTTATTTTATCACAGTTAATATTCGCGGTGGATTATCAGAAAGATTTTCCAAAAATCTCCTGCAAAAATATAAACATCTAGACCTTTAGCGTTAACTAAAATATACTAAACACGTTTGTTCTATCGTTGTTGACTATTTTTGTTCATAATAGGGAAACATATATTTGTAGACTTATTGGAAATAGTTTTTCATTAACTAAAATGTCTTAAAATATATTGTAATAATCAAAAAAGATGCCATTAATTAAATGAAAGATTATAAACTTTAACAAACAATAGATTTATTTTTAATACTTTAAAACAATTACACAATTTAAAAATATATCTCAGGGTCTCTACTGGGTTTGATAATGGCGAATCATTTTATTTCTCAACTTAAATACAAATTCCAATTTTAAAAAAAGAAAAGATTTACTGGTCAATTAATTAGGACGAAATTTACTTGTCAACGAAGTTAAACTAAAAAGATGGATTCTAATTTTAATTTTTTTTATCAATAAGAAGAGAACGAAATCTGACGACTATCTTTTAATCAGGTTTACATAATTAGTTGTTTTTATATTGTTACTCACGACTGCCCAGCATTCCAGGATACCTTGTAATTGACGAAACACTATGGCGGGGTTTTGCACAGCTTCTAAAACTCACAGATTCTAAAATTTCTATTTTTAGATCAAAACTCAGGCACCAGGATGAACCTCCTTCGGCTCTCTCTCGGTTGACTTCTGCTAATTCTGCCCGGCTATGTTCACAAGACTGTTTGTGCTTAGCAGGTTTCGTAGTTATGCTCGAGTGAATATTTCGTCTTGAGCAAAATGTTCATGGACCAATCAACGCTGTTGATTGGTAATTCTCGATGTTTCTCTACAAATTTCCTTTAAATATTTAAAATTGTCTTGTCTATTTCCAACACGACCAATTTCTGTCGTGTCCGATTGCCAACTGCTTCTACTTAACTTTACTTTTTAAAAGATTTTTAACACGACCATTTCCTGTCATTTCTGCTTGCCAACTCTAACTTCTCAATATATTCCTGCGACCAAATCTTCCTGCTAATGCGACCTGAACTCTACCATATCATAATGTGAACTGGACTCTCTCGTAATTTTGAGCGCGCATTGCTTCTTCCGATAAAGGAAACAATACTTGGCTACATTGTTGCTCTGTTCTGTCCCGCCGTCAAGAATAGATTTCTCAAACAATTTATTTTTTTAATTTCTCAATTAATGTCTTAATTGGCATTACAATATATTCCTACAACAAAAATATTAACTAGTGTCATTACAATATATTTTCTATTGACGCGAGCGATTTGTCCTCATTGCAAGAGCCATATTTCACATATCCTTGTTCGAAGTTTCTCAACAACAAGGCGCAATCTCTCAATATTGTTATTAATTTGATAGATGTTTTGCTGAATAGTAAAAGTTAAATAGGTTTAAGTATCATTTAATTATGTTGTGTATTTGGTGTTTAATTGAAGTTATATAAATTTAGTCACTTTTGCGCCTGTTTCTCCTGTCCAATACATTTTGGAGGAAATCCAATCAACAAATTAACGTGTTTTTTTATTTGAAGTTAATTATTTTAGAATTATAAATATTCAGAAGTTGAATTATAAGTAGAAATTAGAAAAATTAATTTAAAAAAGCGGGAATAATATAGCGAATGGAAAAATAATAAAAAAAAACTCCATTTTGTTTCAAACCTCATTATGATTTGTTATGTCACAGTACGCTCGAATATTATACGGAAATTTATGTAATGATCCATATATTTTCATATTTTTGCTCCAAATAATTTATTTATTCATTCATAAATGACGGATATTTGTCGATTTAAATATAAATTTACCATTATTTAGCAATATCGAACGTTCAACGTCAATTTTAATTAACCAATAAAGATAGACAAATTTTTACCATTACGAAATTTACATTTACATTACAATATAAACCCACAAACGCCCGTCTAGTAGGTACAATAAAATTCACCACATGAATCAATTCAATGCAGTCTATGTATTATTAATCAATTTAAAGAATTTTTTAAGACTTTCTGATTAAAGTGATGGAGTTCTCAATAAATGGATTTCATAAACTAATTATGCAATTTCAACCCCAAATGAGATCATTATAAAAATGTTGAATTGTTTCAATTATTTTAACATATTTTTAGTATAAAATGACCAAAAAAGTTTAAAATATATTTGACTAGTAATAAATATAATATTTTAATAGTAAATTGAGTTTTGAAAATTATTATTACAATCATTTCAATTAAGTCTTTTCAGTTTCATTAATTTCTCTGTAATTATTATAACTATTCTTGGTTTTTAGCAATAAATAACAGTAGTATTCGTTCTCTTGAACTCCTATAAATTTTGTCTGTTTCACGGAGCGTTGATATAAATGTTTCCTAAGTTAGTATTGTACAAAAAAATAGCGAGAAAAAGGCATTTCACTCCTCGAAGTAAATGAAGCGCTACATTAATTTGTAAGAACTTGAATAACTTGTGCAAATTCCCGGTAATGATTTTCAGTAGGAAGTAAAGCCGCAGTTATTACTGGAGACGAGAGCTGCCACCTTGTTATTTTGAATGAGTTTCTAACTTGTGCGGCGCTTTAGCCACGCAGCTCAGCCAAATCAGAGACCGGCCGATAACGACTGCGGGGCGCTACAGCCGCGTCATTTGTCTGCGGATAATTAATTCCTCGACGCGACGGCGGAAGCAGGAGTAGTAATAAAGCTTGCCCTGGCTGGGCTCGTTTCCATGACGTCGCTTCCGGAAGGACCTCACACGCGAGCGCGATGCTGGAAATTGATTTGTTCTGAGCCTTTGTTCCTCCAGCTACCTCAGGAGGCAGGGATGCCGCATATCTCACAACTGAAGTCGCTGAGATTCAAATTAGCTTTATCCTGTAGAAAACGGGGAAGGAATCGTAAGGGGGGGAAATAAGAACCGCAACTGAGATACACTCGTGAAATCACCACCCAAAAAAGTAGTTATAATCTTTCTTCATCTTCAGTAAACACATTTAATTTTTCTAGAAGTTCCAATGAGACCGATCATTCCCTCAAAAATTATACAGAAATTTCATTTTATTTCTGATTAATACTCTCAAGTTTTTTGTAAATATGCTGATGAAGTCACTTTGCTAATAATTGCAACGACGAATATCATATCTGTATAAATAAAATAATAATATTTATGTCATACGTGGTTTTAGTATTTTGTCTTCACGTTGCATAAATTGGAAGTTCAGAAACCGATGAAATCGAAACTCTTTTCCGGCAGACTGATTTTATTCGCTCATCGCAATGAAACGATAGGAACGATATTTATAAAACTTTATTCCGCGGTTAAATTGAATCGAAGGAAGAATTGAGAAATATCAAACTACCAGCCGTCACCTGAAGAAAACGGTTGTTATCTCAACAAAACTGACGGACAAATTTCGATTTTCTTTCTTATATACCTCTGTGAAAATAGTTTTATAAGCATCCATTTGTAGACAACGCGGCGAACGTTCCAAAACCTATACTGAACTGCATGGACCAGTATTTTATTCGCTTTACGGAATAGCCACTGAACAGGTAAATAAATACTTGAAGCTATCTTAAATTCTCATCCGATTTATGAAAGGGTGTAGCATTGACTTTCAGATTTCCAAATTGGCTTCTATTTTTACAAGGCATGTAATTAGTAGATAAAAATTTCTGTTGACCAGATTGAGAAGATAATGCCAAGAAGTAACAAAAAATATTGTATTAAAAAACTTGGTAGTAAATTACTGATCTGAAATAGTTTATCTTGTCAAAACCAAGAATCGAACTGGAGGCTACTTCTAGATACGGAACCAACCAATTTGTACTACCCTGTAGACCCAAATTCCGTACGAGTTTATACTATCACTTTTTCATATACTTGTATCTCAAGCTAACCTACAATTAATTATTCAATTTCTTTCAAGTCCTAACTTAGGATTCTTGTTGAAATAAATTGTATATAAAATTAATAATTATATGAACATGAAAGTTAATTTAATTTAATTACTGAAGTAATATTGAAAAAACTTGACAAACTAGGTATTGGAACAATGATTTACAGGTAACACGTTAAAGAAAATACCAAGTAGTTAATAGTAGACATCGTATTCAAGTCAATTTTGCTAAAGGAAACCCCTCAGCAAAAATACGAAATCACTTTTTTATCTACATCTTACTTGTGTTACATTATTTTATAGGTTGAAGGAGAAAAGTAAATCCTATGACAGCATTAATAGTTGATATAAGCTATTGTGATCACTCTAGAATTAAATAATGTTTAATATGTGTAGTGTCAGATTATGTAGTCCAATAAAATACATTTATGTACTCCAGTAAATTATTATATGGAAGATCATGTCAGCCTAACACAAAGTACTTCTTTAAAAGAGACTACATGATGATCATCCACATTGTGGAGTCTCAATTTTAAAAGCAATAGAAGTGAGAGCAAGGCAGCCAAGGTTAGCCAAGTGAACCTTACTGTAGGTTGATGATAAATGGCGTTCTAATGAATATGATGCAGGGAAAACCTTAGAAAAACGCACATAATATAGATGGGGCTCCTGGTACTTGGCCCACGCCCATCCGATGACTGCAGTTGGATTTGCTGTATGGACGTCATGACGAAATATATGACAGAAAATATCAAATAATAACAGTGCATGAGACACGTAACTACAGTAATATAACAGAGGGTATCACCCATATAAATCGGTAATGATGTCCAATATTGAAACCGTATTTCAAACATTTAATTAATACGGCTTTTTTTAATGACAAGATACAATAGTCTGTTTCAAATTGTAGCCGTTCTGGCTGTCAGCTAATGAGAATTAGAAGAACGTCAATAATGAATGTCAAGAAGCCAATAATGCATCTGCGTGGACAATAATGTGAGAGTACGTCGCACGAATCTTATTCGTCGGCGCAAGGAAGAGCTTCAAGGTCAATTGGTTTCCATTTGAAACGCACTGCAGTTGTTCACATCACCTAATCACGAAGTGTGAGATTGGTGCTCAGTGCCGTAAACGATTTCATCAAACACCAAATTCAAGATTCTGTCTATTATAAATTGAAAAAGTGTTAATTGTTAATAGTTCTTTATTTTAAAAATCAGAGCATAATGTATTATCTGATTTGGATAGAAACAAAGGCAAATAAATTTTAATATTGAACATTATAGCAAGGAATTCGGATACTTCTTTCGAAGTTTCCCCCAAAAAACTCATAAATTTCTCCTTTACTTTTCATAAATTAAATTTTAACAGCTGACATTGCCGAAAAATATTTTATGTATAAGAAAAACTAGAAGACAACTGGTTAAGTCACACGATAAAATGAGAACCATGTTAGAGTAACAATAATATCTTCAATGAATAATAATTTACATAAATTATTCAAAGTTCCATTATAAAGGAAGAGACGATTAAATGCTTTAAACAAGTAAACACGTATCTCCTGTTTTGGGTTCTATGTATTTCAAACCTTGTTACCCTGAAACAAGTTCTTAAGTTTAGGATAGTTTCAAGTGAAAACAATACATCACTTTGAAGTTCGAACAATAAAACACGTACTCTCCAATGATCTATCAGAGAAGTCTTCTGAAGCTTAATTCCTTCACTACCTAAGAAACTTCTAGACAGTTTACTGAAGCAACTTAACTGTCGAGATCTGCTGCTCAAATAAGCTACGGAGGCAGTGCTACTTGCTGCATGCTTGTTGCAAACTTTATTTGTGCTGACAAAGTTTGTAGAACGAACGGCCGCTCGACTTTAATGAAACGCTGAGAATCATCATAAACGTTTGAGTTCTCATGTTCTCCGGAAAGGTTAATAAAGCTTCCACTTTGCTTATATGGAGATAGAAATTAAAAAGACTCAACGTTTAAACTGTCATCAGCATAATTTTCAATTGGTATCTAAGTTAAGTAGACAAATTGATGATTCACAAAGAAATTTACAGTACACAGGATAATTTACTTTAATTACATACTATTTGTTCATACTATATACATAAATATAACTTTTTGCTTGCCCTGTTTTCCGTCCAACAGCAACTGTTCGCTATTCGACTAATCTTCCACTTATTAAAAATCCAAATATCTTCGTTGTAATTCTCTCCTCAATGATGGTAAACAAAACACTCACGATATTTAGTTTCGTAACATAGAATGTTGCGAGAAACTTCAAGACTCTGTTCTGTGTCAAGAATGTCTGTTATGTCAATTTTTTATAATAGGCAAACTGTAGCTAGTTCAGTAATTTCATTTAAATAAAAATTAATGTGAATCAATCAATTATAATTCTTTCAAGACTGTTGCTTATCAAAATGCTTCGTTTCAAAAGTGTCACAAATATTGAAAACAAAAACTCATCACAATCCTACACATTCATATTACATCCATTGACCAGTGTAATCTACCAATTCAAGATTAAAGTACATCATCATTCTGTCTCACTTAAATTTACTACATGAATACCCTTTAACTGCTGAAACATGGAATTCTCACCTCTACCGCCATAATTAGTGACGCTAGACGCTTCCCCAAGTCTTTTTTGTACTTGTAAACAACATGACACCGTTCAGGCCTGTGGACAAATTCCAGCAGACGACTCTGAATAGAAGTAATTCAATTTCAATCAGCCTGTTTGTGAATGCGGCAACGCAATTGCCTTTCTAATCGGAAAAATCGAATGAGCTTTTTATCTGGATATAAAACGCTTATCCGTACTGTTGACCAACGAGTACAGGAAATGAAAATAAAATGAGAAGGTGATACAAAGCGAAGGAAATTAATTTGATTAATTTTAATAATCGTGCAGAACTGAGTTACTGGGAACGAGCTTCTAAAAAAACTGTGCACTAGAGGTACGTATGAAATTTTATTAAAAAATTAAATTTAAGTTAATATTAAACTCCTAAATATGTAATAATAGGTATATTTTTCCTTATGTCCCCCAAGTACAAACGCCGATATAATTGGATTAAAACAAATTGAATTAACAAATTCTCGCAATTTCTACCCAATGTGTTATGATAAAAATGATACACGTTCTTTACAACAGTCACTTTTGAAAATAAATTTCAGTTCACTAGAATAATATGAAATTAAACGTTCTCACAAATTAACAATCGAATGGAAGCCTTTCCGTATTTGTCACATTCAACACTACGTATGTGGTATTCTTTATATTCTCCCTGATCCTATTTCATGTAATTTCAAATATGTACACTATAAATTCTTTATATCACTATTTATGTATAGTTTTAAACATCTAGGGTACTTATGCATACCTCATTTCATTCACATTTGTAAGAAATATCAATTTGACTTGTCCTATTTCCTCACCCGAGGACTAATGGAACTGATAAATCTAATCTAATCTCAAAGAAAACGATATATTTCCCGGAAAACAATAAACTGTTGTGCCTGATTTTATTTATCCGACATGAAGAGCTTTCCAATACTTCACTCGTATATTTGTACAGATCAAAGAGACCTGAGTTGATAGTAACGGACGTGTAGAACAAGTGATGCAGAACAAACGACGTCAGTTAAAATCTCTGGAAAACTGAATAATAACGTATTTTATTCTTTTATCTTGTTGTTCTAAGTGACTGACCATAAATAACGAAACTTGCAATCATAAATTAGTGGTAATTTCTGGTTTCAAAAATCTGTCAAGGATAGGACTCATGTTGAGTTGGTTGCATACTTCGATGAGTCAGACGCCATTTCCATTATTTTGCTATTGCCGTTGGTTTGAATCGAAAACAACATAATTATTTTATAAATATCGGAGGAAATAAAATCAGATTCTATTAAACTACTTCTTAAAGATTATAAAGGATCTGCGTTCTTCAAAAACAATTTATAAATATTTAAAAACATATTTATTTATCATAAAGGCTTAAGTAACTGCAAAGAAAGATTGAAATATAAATTAGTTATGTTGAATGTAGTAATCAATTTAAATACGTGCTGTTTGTGTTTCAATTAATTTACAATACCACATTTAGTGTTCAATACTTCCCCAGAATTTTCCAACTGATTTAAGCTTGAAGAACCACTTGGATTGTTTATTTCGTCGGCCAGGACATGTTCAGTTGTGTTAAAAAAAATCAATTTTTACTAATTTCATTCGTATAATATTTATTGGAATCTGTAAATAGATGTATTAGACTTCCAAATGCTCCAAGAACGTAATAGGGGGAGACCAACCCGATTAAACACCTTGAAAGGAACAGAGAACGTCGTACACGGAATTGTTCGGTGGTTACTCTAAAAGTATTTTATTTTTTTATTTATAGTCGCATCAGCTGCTTTGGTCATAATACATTCGTCGGGAAACAAATCAGTGGGAGTTGATTCGTATGGAAAAAAAGACAACATTCTTCCCTTCGTCGGGATTTCAGCGCACGCTGACCAATACATCACAAGTTGGTCAGATTATTTTTATTTCCCCACCTTGTGGAAATATTACAGAAAAACAGTTATATTTTTTATCTTAAATTAATTCTGCAATTTACGAGACAGACGTCTACAGCGATCATCTCTTGGTATAGAAAAGTAATTTGAATCAAACTAACTTATTATTTTATGGAAAATCTATATTTGTAGTAAAATATGGACGTTTCCAATTCATATTTCAAGGTAGTCTCCTCTCCACTATCAAGGTGTGATGGGGAAGAGTTAATTTCAGAATAGGCATTCAAGAATACTGGAATTGAGTTATGATAATTATTCAGGTGTTGTGAATTTTTAAAATATATGTATATATATATATATATATATACATATGTTTCTTGTACGAAATCTTATCGGGCATTTCTTATTATATAATAAGTACCTTGTATATGTTCTATAAAAATATTCAGGTAATTTTTATTGTCAATTATAAGATTATAAATTATTTTAAATATCTTACAAACGTTAAATAAAAACTGGCCAAAATTTAGAAAAAAATTTAGGGTTCAACGGGCAGGCAAGCAAACCATATCTTCGAAATTTAATCAAAATTAATTTATAATTAATTATATAATAAAAATGTTTCTAAGTGCTTTAATGGAATATCTTGCCATCGTATACAAATTATTCATAATAGTGTCCCTCATTAGAAAAATTTTATTTCCTAAATAAATAAATAAACTTATTACGTCCAAAATTAGAGACTAAACTTCGTGATAATATATTTTGATCTTCCAGGTGGAAGATGTCGACGGGGATTGTCGACGAAACGTCGTGTACCTACGACGCCACATGGTTGGAAACCCGAGAACTAAATGAAAAAATTTACTTCTGATTGAAAATAATTGACAAGAAAGATAGCCAATTCAGACAAAAAGCTGATAATATAAATACCACACAACGTTTCTGGGATAGGCGTTTGAGGTTTGTCAACTGACGAGTGCAGTTGTGTCGCTCTACGTTCTTCTTCGCACCTGCGGAAAGGTACAAGGATCCCAGAAGCGTTGTGTGGTGTTAATATTATCAGTTTTTTGTTTGAATTGACTATATTTTTTATTAATTTCTTCCTACAAAATTTCACCGGGAAAGGCTACAGAAGCTAACATTTTTATTGTATTAATTTCTTTGTCAATCATAATTTTTTTCTGAATTATGGCCAGTTTATTAGTCTACAGAAATATAAAGTAAATAAATTAAACAAGAGCTTTAGGTTGTAAATTTTTAGTTTAGGAAGGTTTTTATAAATTTAGTGGAAAAATCAACTCAATATACATTAATAGATTTTTCTGTAGTTTTAATGATATATAAACGTTTATGATTGTTATAAAATTTAATTCCTTGAGTCCTCTTTTTGGAATCTGTATTAGTCTCTTATTACGAGAGCAAACGTATCATGTATATTCGCCAAAGCTTCTGCAGAAATGAACTATGGTGAGCTAATTCTGTTTTCTGAGCACAAATATAACCTGCTAGTAATTAAACTGGTTTTATTACGTATTCCCTCGCAGTGGCCTGTACGAAGTCTTTCGTCTAGACACTCTAATTAAGCAGATGGACACGAAAGTACTCTGAGGCGCTGACCATAATCCCGCAAGCCATCTCGAACTCTGGCAGTAAAACCACAAACACCTAATGCCACCACCTTCATTGTCTCCCCATCCAAATAATCCTAATTAGATCTCTGAAGTGGGGTTTATCTGTGGTCTTTGTCCCTCGTAGTAGCTTCAGAGAGCATGCGTAAACAGCGTTGCCTCGTTCGAAATCCTTGTCTTACGGTTCCATAAATATGATAACAAGGAATTGTAGTTATTCTGTTTATAAGCAATTCGCTCTGTCATATAATCCCTATCGAGATTTATGAGGTCACCTTGAATAACAGGAGTAACTCAAAACAATTAAGTGAAGAAAATAGCAGTTCAAAAACTATTTATATATAAACTGGATTATATGTAGAAATATGAACTGAAAAACGGATCTCATTCGGGTACAAACATTCTGAGTATTACAGTAAGTTAATTATGGTTAACGATTGTCTTCAAATAGATAATAAAATATGGAATATGTTAAATAGAATATATAGAAGACGGCTAAATTGATACTTTCTTGGAGGTTTCTGTGATTTTTTCCCAAAAATAGTTTTAAAAAGTGGTACGTTGTAAGGCGGAGTAGTCTAACCTCAGTGTACATACTATTTATTTGTTAACAAACATTTTCCCTCTTATTCTGATGATAGGTCAGGGATGTTTGTACATAATGAAATTGTCTATCTGTCAAGTATGTTCAACGAAAGTAAATACGAATTTGTGACACATATAGAAGAGAATATTTGGATTCTTCTTGGATCAATATTTCAAAACTTCGAGACTTTTTATAAATCTCTCACAATATTGGGCGCTTTAAAGTTAGTTGCACACAGTTATTTATTTCTATGTCTCCACCCACAATGAAAACTTAAATTGTCATAATTAACATTATGATAATGTGTTTTGAGGAAAAGCACATTAGAAAGCTGGTATGATCATGAAGATTTTCAGAAAATTGGTTCGCTAACCAGCCTGAGATTTTAAACATATTAATCAAATCCAGGAATAGCATGTAATGGAGCCTACATCTTCAACATGGTTTTGTAATAAGTAACAAGAATATATTGATATTTCGTGATGAAAATAATACAGATGATTCATCAGATTTATAAAAGTGGTGCTTAAGAACTTAAGAGGCTTTTAAAGTTTTGGAATGATAGAGCTGGTGGTGTTCAGAAGCTTATGAAGTGCATTAGCTTATGAAGGAAGGTCAGATACCCTATTTCACACCGGTCCATCCTGAAAACGAACCAACACGTGAATTACATCCGACCGAACGCATTTACTGCGCAAACACATTTTTCAACGTGCGGTTTTACGAAGAGAGGATTTATAGAGGGGCTCTCGGTTTGATTGGCTTAGCCTTTCATGTGTGTGCACCGCACTCTGCGACTGTGTGAAACGGAAACATTTGCGCAGTTAATTGGACCGAGCCCACGGCCACGTGACTTAACACCGGGACTAATGGCGGTCGCTATTTATTCCACCCCATAATCGCTCAATTCAGAAAACTGTACACTGTGTCAGTCTTTTTATAATAAATATCATTCAACGCGTGTTTTCCTGTGAACGGTTATAAATGTAGCCGGAATATATATGATTTCCAGTCGATTAAGCACACTTGGAATTGGAGCGATCTCAAATGAATTTAAATGACTGGCTGAAGAAATAAATCGTCACTCTTGACCCTGTTGTCAAAATATTTTAGAAAGTATGTAGTTTGCTTAAATTACCACTTACATAATTCACTGGAATCATAATTTTCTTTTTTCAAGAACTATAAGATTTTATAATAACTTTAAGTGACAAAAGCTAGTATTAAGTTTCTTATTCACCTTAGAAAACACCTTAGCCAATGCTATCGCTTTTTATTGCACAGAACTTTCCACATTCTCTGTAATTAACCTTCATTCTGCAATAACCTCCTTCCAATCCAAACCAGAGTACCGTAGGAAAAAAAAACACTCGGGGCAAAAAGTCTTCTGTAATTTCGGAAGAAATCTATTTATTATTTAATTTGCTTATGAAACATTGTCAAAGATTCCAAGATTGAAAATCTAATAAATGAAATAGACTGTACGTTTGTGTATATATATATATATTGTAGAGATCACGAATGAGTAATGAAAGTTTTTTCTAATAATTTTCTTAAATAATATTGTCGGCGAAATAGTGACTTTGTAAGAAACAGTCAGTGCGGGGCAAGAATGCGGAGATCAATTATTGTCTGCAGCAGGCAGTCTGTTTGGGAACTCTGACCGATTATGGTCAGACTAAGTCTGGTATTGGAGGCCGGCAAATGCTGTTCTAACGAGTAAACAAGTAGCGGAATTTAGCAAAGTTGATGCTGAATAACGGCTGATAATATCGTATTCAGCCTACGGTATTAAATAACTTTTAAAGTAAAGCCGGTAGATATTAGTAGGACGAAAGAAAGTTCTTGAACAATTGTTCACAGTTTCTTTTAATAGTGGAGTGCATAAGAATTATGGTACAATAGCAGCTCTAATAAACTGGTATGTAAAAATCTTCTATTGTTAAACCTTATATAAACATGAGTACCATCAAATTTCTTTAAATTCCTGTAAAGTTCACTGGAATTCAGATTTATTTTTATTTTTTTAAGTTAATTTTTTTGTAAATTTACTCGTTATACTTTTGTAACTTTTGATTTCCGTATAATTTGGTGACAATTTCGAATTACTGTAACTATTAGAGGCCCAATAACCGGCCCTGAATAATTTAGTTTCATTAAAAGCTGCGGTATTTATTTAAAATATGTACAGAAACTAAATTTAATATAAATTTATATTAAATATTTTTTATCTTTAACAAGTTGTTATAATTCAGGTATAAATCCTATTAATTATATTTTTCTTTAAATTTGTTCAACGCGGGGACTTTTATTTTATTCTCAAAAATATTATATTACAATATATGTATATATATATATATATGTGTGTGTGTGTGTTCCGCATACAATCTACATTCATGGCCAAATTTCGTACACGTGTTCATTTCTAACCGGAAACAAGACACGACTACCATCCCGAGAGGGTGGTGGACAGGGTTGAAAATTTTCAAACATGTTCAAACAGCCGATAGTTTCGTCGAAAATTTTTCGCCTTCAATGACATAGATAGCGTTTCTCGAGATATATTTGTGTATAATTTCAACCCCTTTCGGCCTGGTAGGATGAAGACTGGAGGGGAATAAGAATAACGTATAAACAACTGAGATTGGAGTTAAATCTGTGGTTATGGATGTTGCTGAGTTTAGTTATGACAACCCGGGCAACGCACCCAGCTAGTAGCTTCTAAATAAAACAGATTTTATTTATGAACTATATGACGGAAAACCATACTCTAAAGACAGAGACAAACAATTAGGATAATTTTTGTTATTCAAAAACATAAGTTTCATGTAAACAGACAGAATGCTGATTTTCACCTCACTATTTTCGAGTAAATTGTGTGTTAAAAGACAGGAGTTGACAGTACGATAGATTAGTTGCTATACAGATACCAGAGAGAGAGAGAGAAGAATATTACAATCAGTTAACCTGTATATTTGAGAAAGAGGGAGTAAAGTATTCAGAGAAATCAACATACAGTACAGGAATGTTAAGCTGAGAACATCAACGACGACTGCAGACGCACAGCCAGTAATCGGATCGCCAGAATCGACAAATCGGGTTAACGTTAGTGAGAAGTACTATTTTAAATTTTTTAAAAAAACTTGTTAAAATAATATTTAAAAATAAACAAATAGCCAGAAATTATATTACAATATAATAAATTTTAAAATATTACTTTTTATTACAGTAAAATCTAATTTAAGAACATTTACCCGTGACTAGGGAAAATAGACTGATATATAGTCAGTAAAAGTGTTGTTCGCCCGTAACGTAATTAATCATTGCGTAGTTCTGGTGTGTTCTGGTTATCGACAGAATGTTTCATTAGTATTCTTCTCCCTGTTTGTAACCTTTTTTTATGCTCGAATGGGTGAGCTAATTTTTTACATTTTCTTTTCGTATTCAGAATAAAATTCTCTCACCCATGCAATATTATAGGCATAATAACAGAGAGAATTCCTGATAAATGAATTATTTAATTTCTTAGTTACTGAAATGCGTGAATAGTTTTCATATAAATGCTTTATTATTAACTTGGTGGGGAAATATGCTTGGTATTACTGTTAAATGAACCAACAGTTTAGTAATCGGTATGTGGAATTGAGCATGTGTTTTGTTACATTCCTGCATTTTACAATCAGGAAAGGAAAAGTTTGGTTCCTACCACTATCAAGGAAATTAGATTTAAAACTTTCTCGGTGTTATTTATCAGCTTTCTAAAAACGCATTCGCCTACTTAACAGATTCAATCGTCTGCTTCGGAAAAAAATGTTAGCAACACGCTGGGGTAGGGGATGAAGGGGTTGAACGACAGTTACACAATTATAATACGAAAGCAATCATAAAGTATTCCAATTCCAATTATGGAAGTTACAGCTTACAATTATGAAATTCAAATAACTTAAATTGTATTTCAACCTCTAGGAGAGGTAGTGAAACAGATTTATGCGTACAAAACTAAACGGATGGAGATATTTGTTAGTATAAATGTTACTTACGATCGTGGAACAAACGTGTGTTTAAACCCTTGGTCATGAAATGGCACGGACACGATTATAGTTCATTCTCAGGGTACCAGGACTATATTTGATCCCTTACTATACCGGGAGTATTTTTGGCTCTTTTAGGGTACCGAGAGTATCTTTTACAATCTCCTTATGGTTTCGTCCGTATGTTTGATTCTCTAAAGATCCCAGGAGCACGTTTCACTCGCATACGGTACCGAAGTAATTTCCACACTGTTAGGTTACTGGAAGTGTGTTTGACAGTCTTAGGATACCGTGTGTATTTTTTCCTCTTAAGCTACCGTAATTATTTTTACCATTCTCAACTTATCAGATACATTCATGGCCCTGTTTTGGTACCGGTATTTTCGCCTCTCGCCAGCAACCGGATTCATTCAATTTTTTTGGTTTTCCATAATTTACTGTTCTTACTTAACGTACCAGTAGACTTCTTGTCTCGATTAATGTACAGTGAGTTATCATACTGGTTATGTTGAAATTAAAATTCCGTCATCAAAGGTAGGGTTGGGGTCGTCCAAAATTAATTTTGAAAAAAGTGACGCTCACGATTCAGGTGAAATCAAGTGATGAAAAATAGATTATTGTCGAATTGAATACTTTTCTAATAGAAATAAATACAGTCAACGCCAAGAACCAGATAGTTACAGAATAAAAGGCTTCTATGCACAAATGACTTATTAATACAATCTCTTTCATTGCAATTTCCTCGAACTTATATCTTATACATTCCAGACTGTGAACTTACTAGATATTACAATTGTATTTCTTCAAATTAAGTCCTACTTCAGTATGTTGTACCATACATATGCCATATTCTATTGTATTATACTATATTTTATTTATTACATAATATTTTTACTTAAAGCCCACTACATTTTATTGTAAATGAAAATTAAAACTTATATAGTCCTATTCTTTAATTGTATCAAACATTGCACCACATTAAATATGCATTCAAATCATTTCAATAGGTTTATCTACTGAATTGTACCAACGTAAATTCTTATGGAGGATAATTAAAGCTTGAATATACAGTCGTAATCAGTATATCATATCGCACTAACACATACTCGTACGTACCAAAAGTTGTATCATCTGATTCATTGCAAAAATTTATTTAAATTTCTTAATGTTGGATCTATAATTCTAAATTTTTGCCATCTGGGAACTGTGATATATCGACTATTAAATGAGGGATAATAAAGAAAAATTTGGGTGTGATTATTTTGACATTTTTTCATCTTAAATAGAATTTTCTCAGTAGTTATATACGCTACAAAATAGTAGACAAATCAAAATTCAATTCAGAAATGATGAAGTATCAATACTTACCATAAAATTAAAAAATAGATAATGAAGAAGACAAAATTAAGTGATAAAACAATATCACACAACGTTTCTGCAAACCTTGTTGCTTGCGTCACGTATAAAAGATCGTAAGAGCTATTAGAACAGCACGAAACGCATAATTTCATAAACATTAATCATAAATAAAACTATATATATATGCTCTCTCTTTATTGCTCATTTTGCCTTTGTTTGAGTATAAATATATTATTCACATACACTTAATATTTATAATTCCGAATGACGGCTTCTGTGGATTATCACAATTTATTTGAGATGTGGATTTTTGTTATTTTAAAACATTGTTTCGTGTAAGGAAATTTTTTTGACAACTGGATAAACTTAAATCAGAATGGATGAGAGAGGATTTTGTCTCCGATCCTTTCCATTATTAGTTCTACGGCTTTCCGTTGCACCACATCGTATGTAGTAAATCATTCGGGTTTAAATCTCTGCAATAATAAATTATGTTCTCTTCCTTCTGTATTTAGTTACCCACATCCCTTTCTTTGTACAAAACGATAGAAATTAATGAGAGAAAGCAACCATGCTGACCCAAAAGAGAAAGGGGGAAAAATACTTCACCACAAAAACATGATGAGTAACTCGTAGTAATAACCGAGTTTCCTTTACAGTTGACTGTAGCTCTACCTTCTGAATACCCGGATCTGAATATTACTCCTTGTTTGGTATTATTTCGGTACGAGTAACCGTTCATGGCGCGATGTACTATAATGATGTAAATTAGCCGTTTGTTGAGACTGCGCCAGTGTACCCAGTAATGTATTAATGCGTTCAGGCAATCTGAGGCGCCGCTCCCCAAATGACGAGGCAAGACGCCAATAATTGATGCAGGAGTATAACGGGAGACGGAATGCATTATGCACCAACCACCACTTGTAATAGCCGCGAGGGGCGCGCAATTAGTGAATACATTACAGACGCTCGGGGCGCAGCTAACAAAGGCCCACGTTCTCATATAATGAGCGACATTTTGGCTCCTGACAGCGTCCGAGGGCGAACACCGAAATAATTAATGTCATTGCCTCGACGGCATTGCCGCTCTCCGATAAAAATGACATTGAAATTACCGTTGAAAGCTAAATGTGGAAAATGATGCCGCAGAAGTATGGTTTTGGTGGTGGGAGGATGATAAATTTACGGAAATTATTTCATTGTTTTCATGTGCTGCCGGGGAAAGCGAAGGGGCTCTCAATTGTTTGGTGATGCTGGCACATTTCGCTCGTCAATGTATTGTTCTATGCTCTACTGAACTTTCGATTTAGTAACTTCGCAAATATTTGCTTTTTAGTTACGTATCACGCGAGTATGAAATAAAATATTGTGTCGGCATATATTAAATACGAACAGGTCAACATCGTTAGTATTTCTTCTGGTAACCTGGCTTCTTCAAATTTAATTTCATATTCCTGATATTTCAGGTAAATATAAGTAACTTGTTGCAGTTTTTAATTTCATTGTAAAGGAAGTTGATCTCTAAAAACATCAAGTTTGAATATATGCAGAATTTTTTAAAACAAGTCAAACTGATTACCAACGAGCCATTATCCCGTACTTCCATACTATGTTTCATACTAACAAGCTAATGAAAAAATTGTACTTATTATGGTTGAATAAGGAAAGTAAAAACATTAAATATTATTCTGAAACTCGTTGATTGTCAAACAACGGTCACCTTCCCAATATTTTAAACTTTAAATAGTATCATTAACAAAATAAACGATTGTAAAAAAGTAAACACCAAAGCATCAAAAACTAAAACCTTAAACATTATTATGATAAAGTACGTTTTGTTCATCCTATCTAACACCACGAACAATCCTTAGATGCAATTTTATTAACTACATTCATCCAGTACCTAAAATATAAACATTGCCTTGTTACCCTGTGACCTCAAGTGGGTCGCTTTAAAACCTAAACAGCAATTTTTCTTTTAAAGAGAACGTTTTATGGCCCAAAAACTTCATCTTCCGAGAATTCTTGACCATTTAAGATGTTTCGCTTTTATTCGAAATATCTACTCATCCCCTCAATGGTAATTTCCACACTTAACGGATATAATCTCAAAAATTCCCTTTTTAATAGATACGTAGTTATAGAATATTATATTAAGAAATTTGAAATTCGTAGCTTTATAGTTTTCGGATTTGCATTTATGTCAACCAGTTTCACCTTATATATATAAAGATAATGTATATATAACTTATATTTTGATTTCCTTAGGAAATTATTTAATTAATATCAATCAATATAAAAAATTTGCTTTCCTCCAATTTTTTTCATAAATCAGTCGACCGTTTCGAATAATTAACATAGATTCCGTTTGATTTTTCTCAGGTTATTCCAATAAAAAAAATACTTTTTAGTGCATTTGTGTTCTGAATAAGATGACTGGATAAGTATAAATTAATGTCAGTTCCTATTTCATCAATAGAGGGATAGGAAAAACTCAATATAGAAATCTGAAAGCCAAGGAAATTTTATTAAAATGCAGAATACATATTTTCGTGTAACACAAATTTTCGACGTTGGGCCTTCATCGTTGGACTAAAATGTTTCCTGATAAACCCAAAGACCGAAAAATAATTTCTTTAACTACAAAATCAATCAGGTATCGGAAAAATTGAACTACCAATAAGAACCGATAGCAAAATAATCACGACTTCATAAAAATTCATTAAATTTGTTACGGTAAGGTTTCGATTTGATTTAGATACTTTTATGCCTTATCATTGCGCTGAGTCAAAAGACGCCGAATTTATTTCATTACACCCTCTCAATTTTGAATTTATTACAAACGTTGAAGTAAACGATGCATGAAAGAAGTAATACAACTATTAATATGAATTACACACAGCTAAAGGTTTACATGTCCCTTAATATCGGCGACACTAACGTTGTAAAACAGCAATAATTCTATTATTAGATAATTATGGAGGCGGCGAAGGAAGAAATTTTCCTACTCTATCTTGAGACAAAGCGAATCGAATTATTAATTAAGTAATGGGGGTATCAGTGATTCTTTTTAATAAGAGTTCAGGTACTTTGCCTTCAAAGGGTAACAGAAATTTGAATGCAATTTCTACCCAGTAATCGCTTGAAAAGTTGGGATGGACCATTAGTTCGCATTTTACCATGATACGTCTTGTGTAGTATCTTTGGAAGCTGAAATCTAAATGTTTTTGCAAATAAAAGGACAAATGCTGTACCATGTTTCTGTTTAATTACAAAATTATTATTTAATCAGCCATCTACATTCCTAGTTTTTCCCTTTAACTGTTGGCCGACATGCGCAATTAACATTTTAAACTTTCATAAATTATATAACTAATAATTTTATGTATGATTCTCTGAAAAGATTTATTATTTAATGATACTTTCCATTAATTTAGTACGTTAATTTCAAGATATCTAGAAATCCTATATTATAGCGATACATACGACGTCATGTCAGTATAAAATGTTTGGTTATCTTGAGATTCTTATTAGGTACTCAAATATGCATAAATCGTTATTACTTCTGATCTATTAAGAACCTATAAGCACGCGGATTTACGCCTCGCAATCAGGACAGGAACGACACAAGTTCAACGGAAAGAAAGTTAGCAAGATTTACTGACTCGCAGATGAGAGTGAAAGCTGTCCAGCTCAGTCACGTCTTTTACATCTGCGTTGCATATCTGTTACTAACTTTCCTACTCTCTTACCGCATGAATAACTAAATATTAACTGGCGAAACATCATACATTTTACAAATCTTACTTATGAGCGCTATGATCACGAATTCTGACGTATGAAATTAATTTAACTGAGAGTAAACAGACGTAGTATTAATTCAGAATGAGATAGTAAAGGATCTATTGACTTCATGCTAATAAATAACCTAATCCTTAGAAAATTAAACACTTTCACGCAACAGTTAAAATGATTCGAAACCAAACCAAGAATGTTGCATTTAAATCTTTCAAATTCGATCATTATTTACTACATGTTGGAAGCCGGAACCCCTTGAAAAAACAGCATAGTATCGGTGGCTAACAACCTGTGGAATCGATTGCAATTATCACTCCATCATGATCTCATTAGAAGCCTAATTATTGATTTCTAAAATTTACATAAATCGTTAACAGTAGCAACAAACTTGAGAACAAATTCCTGAATTCAATATTGATTTCATAAAAAAATACATAATTTTTGGGTCATACACACATCGATTATTATTTTTTGTTTTTTGCCACTGGTTTTCCTATATTTTCCATAAACACCAGAAATGTGTTCCAGATAATCGAGTTTCTAATCAATATCCCAACTATTACGGTCAATTTATTTTACCTTCAATATATTATTTACTTGGGCAATACTCTGCAATATTGTAACAAAATTCGTCATTGTTTTTTTGCGATGTATGTGACGACTCGGAAATTCTCCGTCTACTATTTCTTACTTTTATTTTATTATTATTTCGTTACCTTTCATTTCACAAAACGCGTATTGTAATAATATTCAATTAATTAATTTATTCTCAACCTATTTACTTTATAAACATTTATATTATATTAGTAAAGGTTTCTAAGTATTGTACATTCCTGTTTAAAATTACTTTCAATATTTGAACCGTAAATGTTTTACTAAGAAATATATTCACTGCAGATACGAGGTAGATACGTTCTTTCATTTTGCTAATAATCGAAATTTTATTTTATGGAAGCAAAAAGTTTTGAAAACAATAAACTGCATGATAAATTTTGGATTGAAAAACTTATCATTGCACATAGCCTTTATATTTTGTATAGGTAACAACAACCAAATTTCTTATCGTGGATAATAAAATGTAAACGATTTTTACTCATAATTATGTAGAAACCGTTCTCTGCTCTGAAACTGAACAGAAAATCTGACGGCAACTTCACAAGAAAGTTTACGCTCTTTAGAAATGATCTTTCCTAAATTAGGATGGAGACAGTTATAGAACAGTTATTAAAGTTTATTAATAAGCATATTACTTTAATTTCGCAGTATTCGAGTACTTAATAAAATCAGTTATTCTCCGAACGATGATGAAGTTGTCTCCTTTCAGACCGATGAAGGGAACAGCTTCTGTAGATTCCTTTAAACTGTAGAGAGAAATTCGAAAAGAAAAATCTCTGAATATTGGATTCGACGCTGCGTATATTATATTGTATAAAGCAAACCTTTTTGCCCACCGTAAAGAAGTTTCTTCCATACGAAAGCAACCAGACAACAAGCTGCTACTGAAAGTCCAGAGAAGCGAAACAAAAAAAAAAGAGAGAGAGAGAGAAGTAAAGGAGGAGAAAGAAAAAAAAAGAAGTTCATTTGCTATGTGGACTTGGTGCTCTTCTCACGAGCATGGGAGAAAGTTGTCCCACTGAAACTTCTCGTAGCGGTTACGACTATTGTTATAAGAACATTAACCTTCCCTCTTCTGGAAAACTGAGAAAGCGAACTTTCAAACTCATTAATGATCGCGTGAATGGTAAACTTTCTCGAACACTACACTACAACCCCCGTTGAGGAATAAATACTCTTTGAAGCAATGGTTCGTAGTCGAGGACTTTAGTAGTATTTAGCTGTTTCTCTCAGCGTCCAATTCAGCTTTGTAGAGGGCACTGTACAAGTTTTACTTCGGATATGGCAATAAAATCTGCTCTTAATTATTACCACACTTTCTTTCAAGCTAGAGACTCAGATTATAATTCATTTTTATAGTGAATTGCACATATCTACAAATTTTGAAAATGTGTAGATATCTCAGAATTAATTGAACAGATAAATTTCACGTCAAATTTATTAAATAAAATATTTTTTAACATTTCATTTAAACTGTTTTTGTGTATCAATAACACACACTAATTGTCTGAAGCGAGGGAAATATTTCACGATTATGCATTTAAATTATTGAAAGTAGTTCATACAACGCAAAAGAATGAAGTTATATATCCAATTAAAAGTTTTTATTGAGACTGGTAAAAATTATATTAACATTTAAAATCAGCCGCCTATTCCAGTTCTCAAGGTTTTATACTTCTATTCGAAATATAGTCACAGTCATTAAATTACAAAATTATATATATATAAAAGTTTGAGGACTGGGATAGATGGTTATTTTAAATGTCAAGTAATAAACTTAAAAGTTCAACGAATATATTGTTCCCATTTAAGACATTAGTTCCATCAAGAAGTCGGCAGCTGCTAAACATTATTCACATTCAGCGCAATTTGCATCTGATGCTTTGATCATCGAGGGCAAAGCTTCCCTAAAAATGTGTTTTCAATAACCCATTTAGAATAAAATTATAAACCAGCAAGACGACTATTGAAATACATTTATGAGTGAAATTATTTATCCATATTGATTTAATATTATAAAAAAAAATATATTGTGTATCGAAAACTTAGAATACGGTACCCCAAAATATAATAGTGTTAAGAATCCGGACAAGTTCTTTCACAAATTAAATAGTCGTGACGGAAATATATTTGACGTCTTAAAAATATATAACCTTGAAATTATTTGAGAGATCAGTACGCCTTCTCCTTATGCGTACGTACACGTAAGGACAGAAATTTTTCTGTTTTCCTCACTCCTAGAACAAAATCACTAGAAACACTCACTTGAGAATGGAAAGAGTAATCAAACGTGTTTACATTTGCATTTCGAGTTCCCTTTCTTTGCTTAGATCTAAAGATGCACAGTAAGCATCGCTTACCAGATGAGGTCAAAGATTTCACTTTATATTTCAACCTTGCATGTTTCATGTATTGTAATTAATATGAGTTGTTCTTTAATCCTGACAATCAACGAAGTGTTTTAATTTTCTTTTATTTTTGAAGTACTAGACGCAAATTTCTGAAAATATAGTATCATTCGTAACTGCGTACAATGGACTGATGCTCAAAGAGTTTGTGCCTTACAATTGCCCCTGAAGGGCTCTTCAAATAATCCGTAGGAATAAAAGAAGTTATTATGTAAATATTATTTTATAATTACGTTCATAATATTACGTAAATAATTTTTTAGAATCTCTTTCATTAGCATTTCCTATAACGGCAAAATAACTGTGATATTACGAAATTTATTGATAGATAAAAATATAAAAATTTGATACTGGGACTCCTGTAATGTTGGGTTAGTGGGTTGTAGTAAGCACAGAGGGGTGAGAAACAAATGAATCAGTTATTTGATTCCCATAAAAACAATGGATTGTTCGTTGAATATTCTTGCCATAAATTTTGTGCAATTTAAGATTCTTTCTCAGTCTACGGCACACACACACACACACACACACACACACACACACACACACATATATATATATATATATATATATATATATATATATATATATGCATTTACTTATATTTTTGTTGAATATTTCTTTCTACGAACTCACTGGTACAACAAATTTATCAACTAAAATAATATTTTCTTAGAATTGTTAGTCGAATTTTAAATTTGTCGAAAATGGTGGGGTGATGCTTGTAGATACATTTTCCATGTATTGTATTATCCTTAACAATATTCATATTAATAATACATATAATGTAATGCAGGGTAAATATTTCGTTAGTTGATTTGTAAAATGAAACTTCGGACGGTTGTGAAAGACATCGGCGAAATAAGAATTGAGTGCTGAGGTATATCTACGCACCTTTGCAGAGGATGTTGAGGAAAGCTGGTGTCTGCTCTGCTCGGCGGCTGGTCGGCGAGTGAACCTGCCCTTCACGATAGTGGGTCGTCTCTGTCGGAGAAAGTGCGCCGCCCATTGGGACCAGACAGGTCGTATATATATTGAAGCCCCTAGCAACTTCTCGGAAAATGTTTTCACATAATGACGCTCCGTATCCGGAATTACATGGGCCCTTATGCTATAACCGACGCTGCGAGCGACAGCTCCTCTCGAGGAATGCGTCATTAACGGAACTAGCTATAATAATAGATTAACCCGCAGGGGTGAACGCAGGACACGGATGCAAGCAAGTACAACGCACTTGGAAACTACTTACAGCGCATCTCGTAGACCGGGTACAATACACAGCCGTTTCACATAGAAGTGGAAATATAATTCAGAAAGTAAGGTATTGGTGTGTCGCAGGGTTACGTGCGAAGATTATTATCTTCATTAATGACATAATTTCAATTAGAAATAGAAAATTTCTGAAATTTTCATATAGCATTTCTATAGTATGCTGAAGAAAGACTATTCAATACCTGAATAATATTATACGTAAAGCAACAAATAATGTAATTTCTTACGTTACGTAATCACTTAAAAATAAATGTCAATAAAAAAATTTGTTATGTAGTTTGATTTGGCAAGACGTAAAATGTAAACATGTATTTCTAGACACTAAATATTTAACTTGGGTTTTACAAATTCATCATGTGTTTAAAAGAATAAACAAATGTCTTACACACATTTCCCATATTTACACTGTTTTTATAAATTAATACTGAAAGTCGTGCAACAGTGTAAATAAAGATAAACTCAAAAAACTGGGAAACATTTCAGAAAACATTCCCAGCAGTATATAAATAAGACTGTCTATATGAAATAACAGAAATATATTATATTTTGGAGCGAGAAGACAGATCCAAAGGTAATCGCGAAAGGGACCAGCTCAATTAACTTTTCCGACGAGTTAGGAAATACGGGAGAGAGTGTACTAACTTGGATCTCGGATCTTCCTAGAGGCGCTCCAGGACAAAAAAATTAATCTCATTTCCTAAAGGCACTAAGGTACGTTTGGTACTGAGATAATATTTTACTCTTATTGGTGAAAAAAAAATTAGCTCCAAAATTAAAATGTTTCTGATATGTAACTCAATTTTCGCACATTTTCCCAATTGGAATACGCATTTGCGTTTCTCGTCCTTCCAAATAAATATATGATTCACAAAAACGCATAAAATCTAAATTTACTTCCAAAACAATATATCCGTAAAGTACCGATTTGCAAACCTACAAGGAGAATTTACACTTAGTCGACCCTCTGTATTGTTTAATATAATTTTAACCAACATCGTGATTTCAGGATTACTTTAAATACTGTTTATTTATGTAAAAACATAAACTTTGTTTCTGCCCAGGGTATGGAAAGTAACATAGGATAAAAATATTTCTATTGTTTTATAATCAAACACTTATTCCTGGAACACTTTATAAAACAACTTAGTTAGTTACATATTTTTATTTATCTTTAGTATTTCAGTTATATAATTTGTTTTAATTTTCATTGTGATCATTTCAATGGTATTAATCAATTCCGAAATACAATTTTCTTTCATAGTCAATAAGGGTCAAATATTCTCATGGTACCAATGATTTATAATGGTTGTTGCATTCAGGAACGAGGACCTAACAATTGTTCTTAGTCTCAGCCACAGACTCTCTTGAAACATAAGGAAAATAATTAACCCAAAAATCAAAAATAGTATAATCAACAAAATAAGAGCCAATTTTGACAATTGCACTACAACAAAACAGAAATATAAACATCGGAGGCTGCCTTTGGGGATGCCTTCACAACTCTCTGGTTTTTTTGAACTAAGGTTCCCATATGCCGAGGCACCTCGGCCTGTTTTGAGAGGTGTATGTTCCGGGGTCACAGACCTTGGGCATACGGTAAGAGTTATCCGCTATTCCTATTGGAATAGTCGGCCAGCTGACTACTAAATTGGTCAAGGCACGGCGAGGGGAAAGCTGCGACCCCACAGCTAACCCCTCTCTCGCCATCGGAAGGGCGTGGGACAAGTACCAAATACCCGACCTACCTGATGCAGGTTTTTCTAGGGTTTACCCTGCATCACTTTTAGGCCAATTTCCGGGTAGGATCTTTAAACCATAGCCCGGGGGCCCTAGTTAACCCTTGGCTACCTTCCTTTACCCTTCCGCATCCCCCATTTCAAATCCCTTTCCTATGCTATAAGAGGGGAGTTGCCACTATGTGTATTACCCTATACATAGCCTGTCTGCACCTAAAAAAAATCAATACTTTAATGAAATAGAGATCCCTACACGCATATTAAAAAGGATTGTTTACCAAAAATTTAGCAGACCTGGAAAACTATGAGAAGCGCAGACAACAATTGATACAATATCAAGGATCACATCGCTACATACGCAACTTACTCATGCTTACATCTTTTGAAAATTAGCTCAACCCACTTGCGAAGAGTGCAACTGCCCCCTCACAGTCCACTGCAAGAAGTCTAATTAAATACGTATTAAGACAATAGCCAAATACTCAGCTAAAGACTTCTGTTCAAGCACTGGAGCCATTAATGGAATCATAGACTACATTACGTTATCGAAATTATCAGGTTTAATCTGATATATGATAAACTGTTACCTTGATATTTTCACTATAATTTTAATATTTTTGTGTAACTAAATTGTAAATTTTTGAAGGTCGTCATTAACGATACTTGTTGACGCCACCATAATAATAATAAATAATTATTCGTTAATAATATCGGATGTCTAATAGAGTCACCAAATTGCAGGTTGCATGTAGGAGAAATATTATGAATTTCCTGACTATGAAACGTAAGTAGGAGTATCTGGATTTTCATACGTCATTAAAACTTCCTTGGGCATAAATTTGTTTGAGACTAAGCGAAGAATAATTTTTAAAGAAATGGGCACGAAGAATCTGAATATTATTCTTCTAGAACATCACACAATTTAATGGCCCTCCCAAGAACTCACGTTAATACTTCAACTTCTAAATTTTTATTGCTTACTCAGGAGGTTCCCCATTACGTAACCTATTTTCTTCAGTTTTATCTGTTGTCTCAACTTAATGGATCCAGAGAATTGTAATTTTTGCTGTTTACTAGTAACAGAAACCAATAAAGACGATTTGACACGAAGTATATTTCTGTCTGACAATAACGACGTTTTGTAATGAATACGACCAGTGCTTACTAGAAAAATAACCAAATAAAATTTTCAGGAATTTTGAGGGATCCTAGAGTTTCTTACTCTCATTTTTCACGTAGTATAACTTTTGTTAATATTTCATATTTAACTTATAATGCTATGTAACTATAGTATTAATTACCGGCAGTTTAATTTTAAACGAAGCTATTTGGTCAGTTTTATTAATATATCAATTTTTGCTTGGTCAACCTTCTGTTTTCTGATAGTATAATAAGATAATAATGAAATAACTTTTATTAAAAATAAGTTGAATAAATCGTGTATATGTCCGGAGATACTTGACGATTTACGAGAAATATTTCGCCCATCAAATCTATCTAATAAATTAAACAGATTGTTTGTTTGTGTGCATGGATGTGTGTATATTCTGCACACAAATCTACACCTGTGGAGAAAATTTCACCAAATTTCGTACATGTGTTCCTTGCGACCAGAAAACAAACACCTTTGGGGTAAGACACGTATAACCCCTTTGGCATGAACTCCAGGCATGTGGATGGAGGGGCGTTACATAAAAATAATGCAAAAACAAATCCGGGGTTATGGGTGTCACTGAATTTAATTATGACAACCTAGGCAACACCGGGCACCCAGCTAATAGTCACATATAATTAAACTATGATACTTTATATAAATATAATTAAATATATATTCGTCAAGTGTGATGACAGAAGATATTTCTGCCATTGAGTGGTTGCAATAAAGAAACGGGTTGAAATTTATTTAATTAGAAACGAGTTGACTTTCGTACGTTTTTAGGCTGAAACACGATATATATTTTCAGTAATCCTACGATATGATATTATTTTCCAGATTTTTGTATTGACTATAAAACCTAATATCGCTGTCTGTTTCACGTATTGAAAAATTATTGAATATTTATCACTATTTTTTTTTCACTACGACGTGTAACATTTAAGATAATATTTCAGGTATATAAAATTATTTTTGTTTATACTTAGTATAATTTTAATTTAAGAAAAACGCGCAAGAGAAATTAATTTAAAAGTCATTCAAATCTCTCATGAGCATAAAAAAATGGTTAGAAGAATATTTGTCTTCCTGGAATCCTTCCAATGATCACCCGTCATTTATTATAATGATTTTTTAATATCTTAATGTGTCACAGAACGTTCGTCATTAAACCCTAAGAAATTATACATGTTTTTTTTCGATTTTTATTACGTGATGAAATCACCACATTCTACTTTATAACTTTTTAGAACCTAAATTAAGACGAGTTTCAAATCTACAAACAGAAAGTGGCAGTCATCTTTAAAAGGTATAAATAAAGTGACGAGGTCGGGGTTTCTTCTCGTCCTTTCAGTTCTCAGAACAGAAGTCGTCAGTCGTGTTGTTACCTTTAGAAGGCTCCTAATGTGTCGTGTGTACGCTGAGACATGCGCGGCTGGAAGATCGTCGCTTTCGTCCTTGACCTGGCTCCAACTACCTGCTCTTAGCGAGGACAGGGTGTGTGTCCCATTGTTAACTTGCACTTAACTGAGGTTTTGAGGCCAACACTAACTGCGACCGTGGATAATAGCAGTTCGCGAAACGGAAAACTGTGTATAGGTGGACATGCTTGCACAACGAGGATTACATTTGCGACACACGTCTTGCGTCATTTCTTGCTCAGGACCACACACAAGGAAAATTGCACATCTATTTATCAAACCGCCAGCAGACGTTGTGTCGTATATCATAAATTTTAGCAGCGATGTAATCTCTTCCATTGGCCTAAAATCTGGAAGGAAAAGGGCAACGTATTCAAATCCTGGCAGTCGCCTCAGTACACGAAGAACAAAAAGTCTTTTACTTCATATATATTCCATGCTATTTTCTGAAGTTGGGACAACTTCTTAAGTACTTTACTATAATTCAGTCCAAAATTAAGTACTTTTGCTAAAATATTTGACAAGTATTTATTAAAAATTAAGTAACTCAATTGGCTTTCAGCTCGGACCACAATCATTCTCCTAATAAAATTTTAAAAAAATTTAGGTGGAAACCAAAATGACTCAATATACAGTAAAAAATTTAAATCTAGTTTAGAAATATAATTTTTAAGTTTTATATTATATAAGATTTAATTCAGTATGTAAATGTACAAGGTCAGATGTAAAATTATTTAACTTGACACACCTTTATGTTTCAGTCCAAATAAGTCTTAATATACAGGAATTTTCAAGCTCATTTAGAAATCCTGAAAGAGTTTGTAACGACCATACTGGCGTTAGTTATGTACGAGCATCGTACAATATTCCATGTTTAGTCACATCTGAAGATTAAATGAGCCTGTGTTCAGCTCTATACAATGGCTGGAGAAGGCTGGAACCTCACGGGGAATCAACCCAAGTATCTCATATGGATAGAGCACCACGAAAATAAATGTAAGCTCTGGTTTCGATTCCCGGTCCGGTCGAGATCATATACTTCAGTTTCAGAGGCGTAGAGCTCAGCTTCAATTGGAAGAATTTCTTGTTGTTAAATTAAATCATTTGTATTTAACGTTTTACACTTTTCGGGGTTTTCTCACGTTCGTGTTTCTTTGAGTCATTCCTTTACATACTTTCAAAAGTTTTTCAAGATGTGCTTCATTTAAATTACAATTTGTTATTTTTAATCCAATTCCATTCACTACATTGTTGTTAGTGAAACTAAAAAAATGATTAATATTAGATATAATCAGAAAATTATTTTTTCCAAATAAATAAGCAATACAGCATATAAGTCCGAAAATTTATTAAATCAAAAATTCGTTTGAATAATTTTAGAGCTATGACAGCGTCCTATGACGATTGTACTAAAATTCAAAATATTATTTTATCTGATAACCTGAAGAAGTCCCAAAATTGTGGCCGAAACGAATTTTTGGTTTAACAATTTTTTTTTATGTATTAACCATATTCCTTATTTCTTTAGAAAAGAAGATTACATCTATTCGATTCACGCTCTGAGAAACGAAGTAATAAAATACGAGAACTACAACGCAAATGCGCCCAATTCACTTATTTTTGCATGACAATTTCGATTTATTTTTCCATTGCTACATTTTTACCCGACAAATTGTTGGTAGAGAAGAATAAGATAGAAAAAAGTTTGTATTTTATATTATGAACTTGAGTTAAATATTGTAAATTTGTATATACATTTTAACGAACCACAGAACCTTGTTACGCTGCTGATACATGAATCAAATGTTTGCTTTAACACACAAACAATAAGAAAATATTTTCTACCCAAACTTACTATATCCACATTAATTCATTTTAAACTTTGATAGTGAAATACAACCTAGTGATAGTATCAATTATAATCTCCACACACTTTTCTAGATGTTTTACTTAATGACAGAAATTAATCATTCCACCTTAAGCTGTGGAGCTGATACAAAAATGTAAACTGTTCAATACAGCTTCAAATTTTGAAACGAGAACTTTTTTTATTTTGTTTATTTTGAAACAATTAAAACGTAAAATTATACTTATTCTCAGACACGAAAAGCATATTAATAAAAAAAACATTTTTAAAAAATATATATAATTTTATATGTATTATATATAATTATATATATTATATAATTAAAATTTAATTAATTATATATATATATATGGAATTGTAAAAATTTATTACCACGAAAGAGTGACTGCATTTAAATTAATTCAATTAAATTTTCTCCGCATCAATGTTTTTCGTTAGCATATATTTGTTTGGCATATATTTTTAGCTCAATAAAATCTTGTGTTGGTTGAAGAACATTAAATATCAATTTTCTTTAATTTGGTAAATCAGGTGACCTTAATTTTTGCTGAAATTGTTGTTTGGGGAAGTGTTTATGTTTGCCTCCTATTCCGAGTATTGCGGTTGGTGGAGCCGTGTTACTCGAAGTGCGGATATTTGAATGTTAAGAAGATGGGTGCCCAGGGAAATCCCCGCAGTCATTTGCGGCTGCGAGTGAGTCGCGAGTGTTTGCGGAAGCCAGTGAGAGTTGGCAGCTGACCTTGCAGCTCGACCCGCCTTAGCACGGATGATCCATTTTCTCCTTCGTGCAGAGGGCAGGAGAAAGTTTAAAGAGAATGTTCCTTCGTGCGAAAAGTTAAGCGGAGGAAGAAAAGCCAGTCTCGGAGTAAAAATATCTGGAGTCATCGTTCCGGACGCCGGGGCCGCGGAGGCGCGAACTTGCCACGCTCCGACGAGCAATTGTCGGTTTCTCCCGGACACTTTTATTCATAACTTTCACTGAGCGCCAAATGACGTGCTGTAATTTCTCCGGCAACTCTGTACAGAGAAATTGCTTGTCTCCTGAGGAAGTCAATAACATATTATACAGCTGTTATACCCGGAGATAATCAATATTACAATACAAGTTCAACAATAATTATTTTAAATTTAAAACCCCATTATTTATTTTGTAAATATACGTCAGGTAATATATCAACTTGAAATAATTATTTTATTTACAGACATTAAAAGTTGACATCCATTAATATTATCTTCCTCCGTTGATGTTTGATAGATCAGGGAAACTAAGTTTATAAATCACTAAGTTCCTTTGACTTATAATAATATTCCTAACAACCTCATTACTCATTTTATTCGTCCATAACATCCCTCCGTTACACAACCGTTAAAACGCTTCTATTCCTTGCTTCCCAACCAACCAGTTTTCACTTTCGTAGAACATTTAACTTGCACAGACAGGTTCAGAAACTTCTCCCGGTATTGACGTTGAACTTTTTAACTTGATTATGAGATAGAAAACGAAAAATATTTCTCTAACCGACTTTCGACTGAGAAATTAATGAAACGTAGTATACGGGTAAAAGTTTGAAATTTAATTACTAATTTAAGCACCGCTAGTGCACTACGAGCTTAGAGTCTCTTCCTAGAATCCTTTAGAGAAATTAAATTCATGTTAACTGTGAGTTATCTTTTTTATAAAAAAACATTTTGTATTTAAACATGTTAAAAATATATAATTATTCTCAAGGAAGTGAATATATAGCCAACTGAACGTTTTATCACACTGGAGTGTTGACATATAATATATTAATTAATACGTTTCAAAAATTATAATACTACAGTATAAGAGAAAATACGCGATAATTAAGTTATAGTAGAAAATAAAAATTGATGACAAATTTTCAGGTTTTCTCTACGATTCAAGACTGACAATTAATTGAAGTGGAAGTAGGACATACAATATGCTTGTGTAGTTCTCTTAAGGCTATTGACGCAGTAAATAGGTTCAAGAACAGGTTTTTTTTGTTTCGTATTTCCACTCAAGCCTGTGTGACATCGTCTTAAGTGGTGTATCAATGAAATATTCAATTTTCCAAAATAAATTTTATAGTTGCATCTGGTTCAGAGTTCTAGGGTCAAATTGCAATCCCGAGTTGAAAACTCTTGAAATACATAGAAATCCTTGATTTCCTGACTATTCAATTTGTTCATAAACAACTGAGAAAGTCACGAATACAAATTCAAAGCTCTCAGGTCGTACAAACTCATTAGTCTATAAGAATTCACCGTTCATTTTTAAGAAATGAACTTATATAAGAGCTATTCCGTTAATCTAAAAAACATCTCGTCAGGTGACACATTTGTCACAAGGTCAACGGTATCATTACTCCAGTTGTAACTGTTTAAATCACTTTGAAACATACTAAATTATCTCCAAACTCACAGAGTGTATGTTACCAATATTTTTATTTTCGTCAGTAATTTTTTGCTCGTTCTGTCTTCTATTTCTCTTATATTCTACTTCAGTAATTTACGATTATTATTTCAAGAACGGATTTTTCATCGGTGTCTAATTTACCCTAGTGTGAAAAATCGCAGAAAGACTACATTTAATACATTTAATGGCAACTCATTATGGTCGTAACCGGTTAAATATTATTTATTTTGTCTCACATCTTCCAATCAGTTACCAGTGCTTTCAGGTTCTAATAGAATTCAAGATTTAATAACGAATAATAACTGAACGGAATCCCCTTCGTTAGACAGTTCGATGGAGAAAGTGATCAGCTACATCATACAACCGAACTAATACTTACGAAGTTTACCAGTTACTGCAATGTACTAGTTATTGTACATCCGAGACATTTCCTTTGAAAATGGATTATCTCCAAATATTATTGAACTACTATATTTGTTAAAATAAATAAATTATTTATGATTGTTATTTGTACAGAGATGTGATCCTTGCTTGTACTTTTTAGGTCAGTGGGTTTAAACCAGCTAAATCCAATTCATACGAGCTCAAGGTTCTGTAACAAGTTTTCCATTTGATGTAATTCAAGGCTGTAAACACCACATAAACTATTTACTTAATATAGAATATAATTAATATAATTATATATATATTATATGAATATAATGAATATTATAGAATTAAACTAACTAAAATATTAGAGCTATTATCGCAAAGTATAATTTGTTTTATATAGATGAAGATAAATGACATTGACTCTCCCAAGGCTGCGACGTGAAATGAAATTTTGCAATAAAAAATAATAGAGAACGTGAATTATATTTTATATGTCATGTACTGAGACGGTGAACTGGATTTTCATGACTGAGATTTCCATCTCATTTAACTCTAGTCTTTCTGTCCGTATTATCAACCAATTTTCTTAGATTTAGATTCGGATGTCTTCTATTCATGTCAACGTGAAAAACAGGAAGAATTGCTGTTGGAATTTAAGTTTAATTCACAAGTAACTAAATAATTAGTGTAGTGATTATCTTATTGTATGATATATTAAATGTTTGATTTGCATTTAAATTATATTTAGTGATTAGTATTTGCTTTCTTGATGAATTGTTACTGCCAATAAATAACTACAGCGTCGTGTCATTTTACATTACGTTGAGAGTTTTATATGTTCGTAAAATATTTTTAATCTTAATATTATTACCTTTGTATGGATTTATTTACGTATCCTATTTCCTCTTTCAAGGTATAATGGATAAAAAATCTTAACCAAAAAAAATTTCCCATAAAAATGATTTAGTTCAATTTCATTTTTCTTAACTTCACTTTCAAAATGCATGTAGCTGTAGCAGCGTTTAGTCAAATAAAATCGTAACTTAACAGCAAGTCAAGAATGGCCCGTACGTGAATTTCAATTCTTGCTGATGTGAGAACAGCGAGCTCAAACCGGCTAGATCTGATTTGCATCAGTTCGCTTAATCTCGGCTGTGATTCTCGCCTTGTAGTAACCTAAATTAACTGACTGGGAGGGTTTAGCAATATGAATGTTATTTCATCATAAACCAAATCAGAGGAGGGTCAAATTAAGTTAATGTACATTTATTATTTTCGTATTGCATCATTTTTTTGTAAAAATTTAAAATTGAAACGTAATATTTTTACTAGGTGCTGTCCAATAGAATATAAATAGTTTTTAAACGACTCTTTTTAAAAATTTAGTCATTTATCTATGTGGCCCCAAAATATCCGTTTATCTATAAATAGAAAATAATATTAGATATAAATCTATAAGAAAAATAACTAGGAATTCAAAATAGTTTGACATGCCTACTAATTGCGAAAAACGAGTTCAAGACCATAAAAAATAATAGTAATTAATGAGATGTAAGTTTTTATCGATAATTATAGATAAAATCACTATTTTCCATTGCTCATTCAGAACTCAGGTTTGTGTAGATAAATGCTGAAAGAGTAACCACTGTTAAATTAGGATTATTCTTCAGCTTATAACCGCTATTCATGTTTGCTGAGCTTAATGACAACACATTAGTGAGAAATCGTCTTTGCCGTTGCACCGCGGAAGCTTTCTTTTAGTTTATTTGGGCGAGTCAGTAAGCCCACGGGAAACCACATTATCTCTTCTTTGCCGGTGCTTCTTTGCCAAGCTCACAATAATAAACTTAAAAGCTGAAAAATATTTATTCTACGAAAAGAAAGAGTAAAATCGCAAAGTAATGTTATTCATACCTTTGTAATCCAGACCACGTTTCCGAGAATTTAATAGTTTGGATAGGGAAATGAAGTCCGGGAGGTAGGATTAAATATGTGGAACAGTCGTACAGTATAAACGTGAGGGAGCTATAACGATAATAGAAAATTTATGTAATAGTGTTTAATGTGATACATGTTCAACATGCGTCATTGTTCATCTGTGGTTTGCAGTAATGAAATAAAACTCCATAAACGTACTAGCATTTCACGTCGCATTCCGTGTGTCTGAGCTCATCTACCGTGGATGACCTTAAAAACTGCTACGAGTTGTGTCATGAAATACACATTTTTTTATAATTGCACTGAAAACAAACTATATGGTTTGTGGACTATAAACAAACCGAGTCCTGTGTCGGCAGGCAGTACTTGATGTAAAAGCCAGGGTTAAGTACTTGAGTGCTCGAACCAGTGGTTACTGTAAGAAAGGATGGGATTTCGAGAATAAATTTGGGGAAAAGAGCGGGAATGAGCCTATGTAAAAGAGATTAACTGGAGACCTGGAAGCAAGGATAAGTTATCGCCTTGAGGGATATAATTGGCGGAATGCGTGGGAGATGAAGTTTAAATGGGAGTATAGACAAACATTTTAAAACTTCAGAACAGAACGAAGGGAGGATTTGGATGTGAAGAGGGGAAGTTACTTTCAGTTTTATAAGATTAATATTTTGATATTCATTGAAGCTTAGCGTGAAATTAGCCAGTGTCGAGTGTTAGTCAGTCAGCTAGAATTGTAGTTACGCTTCTAGTTGGAACGATACTCCGTCATGTGGTGGGACTTATGTTGTTGTAGTAATTGGACGAGTACTCTTGTAATTAGCACCGATTACTCGACTTAGTTTATGATCTAGAATGTCAGCAGCGCGCTCGGATATCTACATCTGACGAGCAGAAACTGGACCCGACCGCGAAGAACAGACGAAAAGGAAGAACATGTAGATTCCTGACAAACAGGATGCAAATAATCTCTTTTCTGCATGCTGAAATGTCGAGGCAAAGTAAAATGTTAAAAACAGAAGTTTTAGGCTATTGAGAAACAGGATGCAAATAATCTCTTTCCTTCATGCTGCAATATCGAGGCAAAGTAAAATGTTAAAAACAGAAGTTTTAGACTATTGAGAGGAACAACAGATGACACTGAGATAAAAAGAAAAGTTATATAAGCTGTAAAATATTTATAAAAAATTGGTTTGTGAATATTAAATTACAAAGCAGTGATAAATATAATATTTGCATTTTCCTAAATCCCGTAGATATTTAAATTTAATAAATAAAAATATTGCAAGCGTATATTAGTAATATGATATTTTTACATTATGGAAGCATGATTCTCTGAATACTTAAAATAATATTATTCTTTTAGAATTTTTCATTAGAATATTTTTTAACATATCTGCATATAAAATCAATTAATTTTGAATGATTTAATTATAAGCGTTTCGTGAAATTATTATTATTATACTAGCTGGGTGCCCGGCGTTGCCCGAGATGTCATTTATCTATAACCCCCGATATGACTCCAATTTCGGCTGCTTTTGCGCAATTTTTATGTAACGCTACTCGAACCCTAATGATTATAATTAACTCTGAAAAATATTTCTTCAACGCAAATATCTGCCGTGTTTGCATGATCCAAAATTTGCACCCCGCTACCCCTGCATCTGAGTGGTAAATGCCAATTTGAATGTCGTAACTAAACACAGTGACTTCCATAACCTTTGATTTGACTCCAATCTCGGTTGTATTCGCGTTATTTTACTGTAAAGCATCTCCACCCCAAACCCGAAGGGTGTCCTTTTCACAGAGCGTAGGGGATAAAAATTGTATTCAGATAACATTGGTAGAAACACTATCAATATCTTTGACCCCTAAAAATATTTATCCGACTCAAATATCGGCTGTTTTAGTATGTTTAAATATTTCCACCCCCGCTTCTCGGGGTGCAAGACGCGTCTCACCCCGACAGTAATTGTTTCTTGGTCGCAAAGAACACGTGTACGAAATTTGGTGAAAATTGCTCGACTGGTGTAGATTTGTATTTTATTTAGAAAACGTTTGTATGGGAAATAGAAAAGGGCTGTTTTTAGGGTTCTCCCGGAAATTATTCGATTTTTTGTCGCCTTTTAAACCTTCCCTAGACCTCCACGAACATTTCAAGACTAAGATAAGATAAATCCGTTCAGCCGTTCTCGAGGTTTAGTGAGACTAACGAACAGCAATTCATTTTTATATATATAGATAGATGGAATACTATTAAAACATACAGTAGTACAATAAGAAGAGGATTAGTGAATTAAATTATCATAAAACACGACGGGATATAAATATTTATTAGTTTTGAAAGAGCAGATGTCTAATAGATGTGTCGTAACAATTAAGTCATTTCTGGATGATTTCATATTTTTCAAACTGCCCAAAACCGATGCGACTCGTCGAAATAGAATTCAGCCTCACATCATTTAATAAATTTCATATGAGATTTTAAGCACAACTGTGGACAAAAACATATATCATAAATTCGTGTAATTCTAAATCTGTAATTTGAATTCATAGAAATATACGTCCATTAAAAGTTAGTAAATGTATGCAAAGAATGTAATATCAGGATAAATCCTTGAATGGAGCATAAATAAACTAACCGAGTATTTTGTCTGCGCATGTTTGTATTAAATGAATGGTTTAACGTTCCTGTACAATATGTAGCCTTCAAAAAGTAACAAATAATAAACAAAAAGCCAGGAAATGCTGCAGCAATTCCTCGCTCATTTCACCTCTTTACTTTCACAGTTTCTTCACGTTGTGAAACTTCGAAAACATGCATTGCTTATTAATTACCTGACGGTTGGCATGCATGTTGCCTGCTGTTCATTACAAGTCCTGCCTCGTCCTAATCACGCGTGACTCAAATTTAATATCGTTATTGTTTCATAGATCTTGATGTAACACTTTCTGTTCATGCGAAGGTCTGAACGAGCGGCTGTAGCGAAACCCGCGCCGAAATCGTTCGCCGCGAAGAAGAAAAAAAATTATAATTTCATGTTGCTGTTTTTTGTTTAGCATCTAACGTCAGCACGCCTCGTGGCTGTCATGTTTCAGCTCCACCACAGTGGAAATTCACGTGTCAGCTATCACGTCGCATTAAATTAAGGAGGCGGCATATTTGAATTTCGGTTTTGGAACTTCCATTCTGTTGTAAAACCTGTAGTCATCGGGAAATAATAGAAACTGTAGTTCACGCGACGTTAATTAAAATAGAATTACATTCTCCGTTTATTTCAGTATTCGTTAATTTCAATTCTTTTCTCAACTTGTTAAAATCATTTTCAAAATTAAGACATCTAAGTATTGAATTTTTACTTAATGCTTTTCTTCGTTTGCCGGTAAATTGTTTTTAACCGATTTTCTTAATAATGATCACCTAATTTATAGCTGTCATCGTCCACTCACAGTGTATATCTGTATGTAAATAATTTTTGCCCGACTTTCCATACGATGTGCCTTCCCAAACACATAAACAATGTTGCGCAACTTTTCAGCACAATCTTTCAGTCGTGTACGTATCAGAGCGTAAGTCAATACCAGTACCTATAGGTCAAAGATATCTCTCTTAAATGGTAACGATGGCATTTTAATATTGTTAAACATTTTTATAAGCTAGGTATTCAAAAAAATATGCTTATACTTCGATGACAAACGCATCAGAAATTGCGGTGATGAACTGTGCGCAACAAAATATGTAATATCAGGCATCCCATCACTTCAGATTGAATTAACTTATATTCAGATATAAGTTTGTTTTAAACGTGCTCAGACTGTATAACGAAACAGGTAAACAATCGTATTCCAGTACGCTTGACGTCACTTGAATGGGAAGGAGGTCAGCGACGTTTTACTATTCAGAAGTCGCAACTCTGTTGTTATGCGATCGCGTGTCCGGGTAAAAGTGCTGTAAGAAGGACGAAGGAAAACAAGACTGCCGGATATTGCGTACATCTACCAGACGAAAGTAGAAGTCGTTCCATTTGCGAGCTAATAATTAAACAACTCGTCTTACCCATCATACATCAGCACAATATCTTAAATTGTCTCTCGAATATTTTCAACAAAAGTGGTCATGTGAAATAACATAAAAAAAATATTGCTCACTACATCCTCATGCCTCTCTAATACTGGTTTTAATATGTGCTAATCTATTTCAGAATTTAGATAAGGGTTATGTACTTCAGTACCCAACAGTTTAGTTATAGACGCCTATTTTTTTAACCAATACAATGGGTTACTACAATATATATTTTTTAATTTTAATACACTAATATTTGACTTAACGAAGTACTGAATATGGTCATTATAATTCACAATTCAGCCATTTTTTCTGTTAATAGCTGTTATCATCATCAAGCCAGTGTATGTCACAAAGAATATTCATTTTTTGTTGATGTCATTACGACGGCTCTGCCAAACGCAGCCTGTTTGTTATTTTAAATATGTTGAAAGCCTAATTTTCTTTGTTTTCTTAAATTAATTTCATGGTCCACATACTTTAAATTTATCATCGAATACTGTAATTCGCATATTATCCACACTAACTGGAACAGAAAAGTCACGTATTCAGGATGAATCATCACGGCATCATCCAAATATTTCTGTAGGTATTATAACGCGTGTATTTTGGATTAGTTTTGCTTTGTCTCGGAAGTGTTGTTTGCTGTGGTTTGGAGAAATCGTGCACGTGCGTGGGGGTGGAGGAGATAATTATTTCCATCCAAGTAATTTTTGTGTCCTGTCTCGATTGTTGGCCTCAACATGACAGAATAGTTGGCCATTGTTGACTACGAAACTGCAGCTGCGTGCTATAAATCTTGTGACAATGGAAGAATCAGTCAACTGGCATTTCGACGAAGTTTTCTAATAATGAAAAAAGTAAAAGAATGGGAGGCTATAATGGAAGGAACGCAGATAAACTTTTGAAACTGGACAGTTGTTCTGCGCTCACCGCAGCTGGTGGATGTGATTATGAGAGGATCCGTAAAGTTGTTGTCTCTGATATAGTCCGAGGCAGAATCGTCGTGAGAAAGTGGCACAATTTGTTAGTGAAGCGTTCATCGAAGCCACACAATTTAGTACAACGGCTTGCCAGCAATCAATCCCGGAGGCCGACGCCTTAGCCAGTGGTCAACCCCTGAATCGACGCCTTGCATTGGTCCTGACTAAAGTCATCACTGCACTTAACCCGTTCTTCTGGCTGTGAGATACGGAGACGTCGGTACGAGAGCTACAGCAGGCAACACAACACAGAATAGCAGTACGTATTTGGTACTGTCAGTAGATCTCTTCTATGTAAAAACCACAGGTGCCTGAGATAAGAGTTTTCATTCTTAGCTGTAAAAAACTTATATAAAATTTATTTAATAGTCAAATATTTATTTTGATTTAACGTAAAAACCCAGCCCACAAAAATAATTCTTTACAGTATTGTTGTTATCTTTGCCATGATTAATCCTGTAATAATAATAAAATAATAGTTGTTTTACTTCCAGACTCGAAATTTTATATTTAAAACTTATCACTTGCTGGTAGTTTCTTAATTTCCTATCTTTATCCTTTCCCATTCAACAATACGTGTGTCTCTATTTGGTTGCAAATTCAGACATTTTTCTGCAGCTTAAAAAAATTACCGATGTCCAAATTATCCATTATTTTACCGTATTATAAACATTTACACTGGAAAATGAACCACATATTTAAAAATCTGTAAATAATCTTACGCATTCGAGAATCCTGAAGAACCAACCACCATAGTTGACGAACACTGAGAAGTTTATCTGTTTGAATTGTAAAGCTTGTTACCTTGATCAATCCGTGTTTCAAATATAGAACTCCCGGAAGAAAAACAACCTGTTTTTTTGTGTAAAGTTCTAACCACTGCTTTGATTCTCAGAACGTTTAATATTTACATATTTAAAGTCAATATAATTTAAGATTGATACTATGAAATTTTTGTAAATAAAATAATACGCTGTGTTTAATCGAAAGTTTATTTTTACGTTTATGGGATCCAAAACTGATATGATCTAAATATTTATCTGTCAGGCTGACTTTATTCGATTTCCACGATAAAACGGTCGGACTGATTTTAATGTAACTAATTTGCCATCCCGAGAATATATGACGGATTTTCTGAAACAGTGCTTTGTTCGCTTTTCATAAGAAAGCGGTCAGAATTATTAGGATTAAGCTGATAAGATGCAGTCGTTTGTGGTAAAAATTAAATTGCAATCAGCGCGTAAAGAAACAAAACGAGGGAAGTCTCAAACACGATTTTAACTGCTTGGACAAGAATTTTGTACGAGTTACAGATAAATCTATGGAACGTGATTCCTCTGAAGCGGCAAATAACTTAGATTAAATTTTCATCAACATACGAATGCTGGAATTATGTAAGGTGTATAAGAGCAAAAGTTAAATCGATATAACCCTTAACACGTTATTCTTGTACTTAAAAAACGATGTATTGAGAATCCTGACTCCTCAGTTTCCTGCAGTTGGCTTAAGAAACTAGTTGTTCTCCGTCACATATTTCATTATATGTAAAGACATTGAAGGCCTGCGTGGGATATTCTCTCGCAGGTAGAACCTAGTGAGAGAGATACGAAGAGGCTACCTTTGGGGATGCCTTTTCCTCTCCGTTTTTGAACTAAGGTCCCGGACAAGCCGAGGCACCTTGGCCTGTTCTGAGAGGTGTATGTTCCGGGGTCTCAGACCTTGAGCATACGGTAAGAGTAGTCCGCTATTCCCATTGGAATAGTCAGCCAGCTGCCTCCTAAACTGGTCGAGGCAAGGAGAAGGGAATGCTGCGTCCCCACAGCAAACACCTCTCCCGCAATCGGAAGGGCGTGGGACAAGTACCCAATGCCCGACCTACCTGATGCAGGTTTTTCTAGGGTTTGTCCTGCATTTCTTTTAGGCGAATGCCGGGTAGGATCCTTAAACCATAGCCCGGGGGCCCTAGTTAACCCTTGGCTACCTTCCTCCACCGTTCCGCATCTCCCCTTTCAAATCCCTTTCCTATGTTATAAGAGGGGAGTTGCCACTATGTGGATTACCCTATACATAGCCTGTCTACACCCAAAAAAAATGAAAAGAAAGTATTTACAACCTATTGAAGTTAGTTAAATAAACTGTGGTTCAAATTATCTGTCTGTTAATTCGCTTCAGGAAACTTATCCAGTACAAGAAGCCATTTCTATAACGTTCATTGTTTGTACGCGATTAACATCCTACGTAATGGCGGAAGATACACAATCTCTTCTGTAGCCGCAAGCAATCTTCGACGTTATTTTTCTTTTCAAAAGTTTTTGTTTCCCACAGAGCGAACTGCAGTGTTTTACCCTGTTTATATTGTACTTGTTGAGAAATGAAACAAAATAAAGAAACCAGTAGAACTATAGCTTTGCGATCACCGTTTCTTTTCTGAAATATTTTTTATGTCTCAGCAAACATTTTATGATCACATATTGTTTCTTTATATATGCAGTGTAAGATGTTTTAGAGTAAAATTAAATTTTATGTACGTCGTCTTACAGAAAATCTAATTTCATGTTAAATCAACAAAGCAAAAAGCTTGGCTGTTTTGATAATATTATATTTGAAATAAATTCACTGTTTCTTATTACCATAATAACGTTACAGCATTTTATAAGTTTATTTTATTCAAGGAAATCTACAATAACTGTTTAAGTCTTATCTGTGATCCGAAGCTTTTCCTGATTGTATGTACCCAGTTGGATGTTCTGAAATCATCCTTATAATTGATTACAACAAAGTTTCGTCATTATTAAACAACACTCAAATACGGGAATATGCTTTGAAATTTCGTTTTAGTTTAAAGTATGAAAAAAATATTAGATTTATCTAATCTTTGGTGGATGATTGTAGTTGTAAATAACCTTATAAGAGTCACTGATATTCTAAATAATTTATTTTATACGGAAGCTTTCACCTACAGTTGGCCATATTCGTCCGTTCCCTGTGAATCAATATAATATAATAAATTGTTCAATATGTTATGAGCATGACGTTAATTTTATAAATTGAACGAAGTACGTAGTACGGAACAACACATATTTTTTTATGATATTTTAGTACACATGAGACTGTATTATTAAATTTTAGGTACGTACAATTACTAAATATATTGTTCACAATTAAATATTTTAATTATATGTAACTTATTTTATTATATTTCCAAGTGCATGCCGAAAGCTTCCGTAGAAAATAAATTATTTACAATACCAGAGACTGTTATAATGTTATTTATTACGACATTATCATACAAGTTAAATTTTTTGCTGCTTTATGTCTATCTACAGTGCATTTACGCTCATCAGATAATTATCGTGAAATAGCAACAATTTTATCCCGAATCACAGTTGAAACTTGTTAAATATTTGAGCGCCGATAATTGAATCTTCGTACATTTCTGTGTTTATAATAAGATAATTTCCGGTTTATGCAGCCTTAGCCTTGTTTATGAGTAAATAATTTTATTGCAATAAAAGAGTCTTTTGTAAAGCATACTTTACGGGTAATCCCCGTTATTTTGAATAATGAATTTTTTAAATGAATGATTATGGTTTTAATGTCAATAAATGCTGTTTATAGGAAAGCGAAACAAGTCACTGGATAGACTTTTATTGCTATTTTTAGTATTATAACTACGTATATGTTATGGCCCCAATTTAAAATATAATTACCAAAGTAATCCTACTTTTATCGACAGTTTGATCAGAACTTTCTTATTTTGTCGTCTCTAAACAGAAAAATAATCATCATTTCATCTCTTACCTTTCGTTAACTATAGCATAATTTGTAAACCACGAAGGTTTCGAAGTAATAAAGGAAACACGAATATAAGTATTAGCAGGATACTGAGAAAAACAAGCTGCCTTCAAGCATCACAAATGTTTTAAGTCCTAGTTATGACTTCCAGGTCTCTACAGGCGACTGCGGTATTTAAAACAAGCAGAAGAAAGTGATAAGATGAAAAAGTTTGTAGGCCTGAAACTTTGTATCGGTTGATCCTATACTACACCAAATCTCGTACACAGGTACACTTAGGCCCTATAAACTTCTTAAATGATTCGCAATATTTTGAATGTTTCTCCAGTTGAAATGCATAGTTTATATTGTATTATTTGCCCTAAATGAGCATACGGTAAGAATTGTCCGCTATTCCTATTGGAATAGTCGGCCAGCTGCCTCCTAAACCGGTCAAGGCACGGCGAGGGGGAAGCTTCGACCCCCACAGCAAACCCCTCTCCCGCCATCGGCAGGGCGTGGGACAAGTACCAAATGCCCGACCTACCTGATGCAGGTTTTTCTAAAGTTTTCGCTGCATCACTTTTAGGCGAATTACCGGGTAGGATCATTAACCATAAACCTGGAGTTTTAGTTAACCCTTGGCTACCTTCCTCTACCTTTCTGCATCCCCCTTTTACTCCCCTTCATATTCTATAAGAGGGGAGTTGCTACTATGTGTATTACCTATACATAGTCTGTCTACACCTTCTTCTTCTATTTAATTAATAAAATATCTTATTGTATTCCTGTTACAGATTTTATGAATGAAATGGAATCGTAACAATTACGGTTCGCTATTTTAAATAATAATACCACACAGTCACTATCTTTATTATTACCACACTCAAATAATCGAAAGTCGCGCCATTGTGACATGACAACTAATACCCACGTTGCAATGTTATTGTTTCGGAGTTGTTGTAAGCTGGCACGATGACACAATGCCCCACAGACAGGCGTTCCAGGCCGGATACGGGTCCTATCAGCGAGCTGATGAGATAATGGCAGGCCGAGATTGGAGCCGACACACGCTGGCAGCTTCCCTCTACATTAACTTGTCAGCTCAACGCAGAACACAAGTCTCCTCAAGATCGTGAGACCATTCTCCGGTCATTCTACTGAATTAAAAACGGATTGGAAACGAACGACCACAAAGGTGACTTCGCTGAGCAAGTTACTATACGCAAATTAAAGAATGCTATTTACATACCAGAGGCTAAGGATTGCCAATTAGTATACGCAAATAAAAGAATGCTATTAAGCTTCCCGAGGAAATGCCGCTCGTATTTTTATAATCCCAAATGATTTTACGCCTGAAGCTAATTCTATAACTATCCAAAAATGTTACTTTCCCATTTAATCGGTCATATAAACGAACAAAATAAAATTTATTTATTTATTTATTGAATTTATTATGGCATTAATAAATGTTTTACTTTTAGTATTTCCAAATGATCATTAAATGTAGATAATTTTGTTATTCAAAGTAAGTGTAGAGTGTAGTATAGTATTAGATCATTTCCCGTAGAACCGGTAAAGAGGATGTGCTTCAAGGATGTGGATAGAATCATGAATTGTACATAATTTCAACAGTATCTTACAATTATTACATATTATAGATACTTTACATTTAATATATTTTATTACTAAACAAATTATATCAGATCATTAATTGAATATAAGGATTGTCTAAGTAAAAACTTGGTTATTTATTTTTAATTTGATTTTTATTATCCTTCATCTGTTTAATGTTGTGCGGAAGCATGTTAAATATAGTAATACAATAATAATTGACTCATTCTTCGGTGATTGATCGTGATTTACCACGTATGTATTGAAATTGGTCATGAATACGTTTCTTTTACTTATCACAAACAATAGAAATAGTATGTATTGGCATGTAAGATTAAAAATACCCACATTTTTAGGAGATCCCTGTAGGATGTTTTTGAAGAAACTTAGCATGAGTCTAACAACCATTTTCTGAAGAATAAAGATTTTTTGCTTACTCCAAAAAATTATTCTATATATGACAATTACGAGTCAAAACATGCAAAGACAACTTACTTTTTTATGTTGAGATCACTGTGTTTCGACATTATTCTAACAAAATATGTGGATGACCTTAATTTTTTTGCAAGTTCGTAATGTGAATTTCCCAATTTAATTTACAATCCCCAAATAGTCGTAAGAATTTTATACTTTGAACTTAGTACATTTCATCATTTTTAGTCCCATTTATATGGAGTGAATTGCCACGTATTCTTTTAACAAATTTAACGAAATCTGTTTTACCATAAATAATTGATAATTCATCTGAAAACCAGTTCACTACATGATTGAATGCACCACTAATGTCTCGTGTTTATCATTTATTAAAACACTCCTGTCGTTATCAAACAGAATAACTCCAGAAAAAGGAGCGATAGTTTTTGGTTCATTTAAAATGTATATTAGGAAGAGCAATGGACCTAAAATAGAACCTTGTGGAGCTCCTGTCTTTAATTTTCCCTACTCAGAATGAAAAGTTTTACCAGAATGTGCATCCTTTAGTGTTACTCTTTGTTTTCTGTTGCTTAAGTATGACATGATATATTTTGACACTACGTTCCCGTCAGCAATGTAATTTTTATCAGAAGCTCAATCCAACTTCTAAATTGTTTTGATTATTTAAGAAATATTAATAACTTACCAGTATTGATACACTTGCATTTATTTAAATAAATAGAAATTTTATTTAATACGTTTTCAATTTTTGGCTTGAAAAAAATTCTCTTTATTATTAAAACCGAAAGCAAAATTAGTTTGTAATTTCCTTTCAAATATTTTTCAAACGTTGTAATTGTCTTGGTTTTTTTCTGACGTGCACGCACAACTTGGCCGAACTCGTTAACAAGATAACAGATGCGAAGCCCAGAGAAGAGAAAGTAAGGAAAAGAAAGTCCACCGATATCCTCTCGTTGGCGTTATGACGTCAATATAATATGACGCAGTCTACGTAGAGTGTAAAAGGGAAGTAAGAAGAAGATGAAATGACACTTGCTGGCTAAGTGTTGCCCGCTTACACGACTTACTATTATGACATTTCTTGCGTACGCGTGATCAAACACGGCGAGAAAGAGATTTCTGAGAGAGGGAAGCGTACACAACCAACTGTCCTCTCGTTGGTTATGTTTTTGCAAATAAGCAGGTATACAGCATATCTTAAAAAATTTATAGGCTTATTATTTACAGGCTTTTTACCCAAATTGGGTATTGTAAAATGCCATAATTGTCTTTAAATTCACCTAAATAATGATTATAACAATTTTTTAAATTTTGTATCAATTTTTTCATAATATACTTTCGTCTCCAATCCAAAGAAATTTTCTGATTATTTTAATATCAGTTAAAATTAAAGATCGTCATCGTTTCATGATCTGATTGCCCACAGAAAAATACAGCGTAATTAATAATCCCACGATCATTACATGAGGCAAAGATTAAAATTATTATATCATTCAGATATTTTCAAGATATCCACGTAAATCATTACCGAAAATATTAAATATAATATAAACAGTAATTTTTGTAAATTATAACTACAACCTTTTAGTACTTTCCTAACATTTCTCTGTTATCATTTGTCTAGTCCGTAATATTACTAAGAAAATTATTTATACATCAGCCAGTCTTCCCTTCCTATTAATTAATTTTATAAAGTTAATCGGGATTTATTTTACATATTTAGACTAACAAACCAAATCTTATAACAGAAACACATTTCATCTACAGTTTCAAATTGAAGTAATAACAGATTTTTAAGTACAATATATAAATTATAATGTGTTTTATAAACTGAGAATAAATAACCTCTAAACTAGATTTAACTAATTTTTTAGTTTTAAGTACGAAAATAAATAATAAAATAAATTTATACAATTTTACATTTATATTTATCATTGATTATTTGAAAGTTGTGTCCACTTTTCCCTAATTAACTTGCTAAAGTAATTTCTAAAGTTAAAGGTTGTTACCGTGTCACGACGTGGTTTTCCACAGAATAATACAAAGTAATTAATTACCATATTTATGGCATATGAATAAAATTCAATATTTAAATATTACACAAATAATTATGAGTAAATTATTGTAAATAATATTTTACACGAAAAAAAAGTAGTCCGTGGGGGGAAAATGGCGTTGTCAAATTCACTCTGTAGTTCTTAATGGGTTGCCCCTATGACTTGTTGATCGATAACGCAAGTCTCACTGTAAATTAAAATCTCTCAAAGATAAAACGGAGATCCTTTGGAACGCTGCTATTCAGGACATAAAAACTTTTTTTTACCTTCTGCCGTTAACGTTAAAATATTTCCTTCGTTACTCTTTATATTATTTAACAAATCCTTATGCAATGTTCCACAGATCTCTCTTTAAATAACTTTAATGTCATCTTGACAGTCATTAGTCAGCTTTAAGATCGATAAACTATAAATTTGACTCAAATATAGCCCTCAATATTATAACATATAATTTTCCTCGGCAGCTTAAAAGAATTAGTTCAAATGAAGTAATCTCTAGCCATGAATATAGTCTATAAAATCACGAAACAATATATTAGGTCAATAATGTATCACATAACTTAATTTCCAAGATGATTTAATCAGCTAGTTCTAACTGTTTTTAATCGAGAAATATATTAAGTTCTTACCTTTTCTTCCGAAATAATGCCTGAATTGACGCAAATTAGCCATTTCAGATTTCTCGAGAATTATCTTTGGTTTTACAAGGATTATGTTACGCAGCAATCTGTGTGTTAAAGTTTTAGACTAAGCTTTAACTTACAAGCTTTGTGACTTAAAAGTTTTTGCTGTTGGAAAGCTTTACATAAAGCTCCATTAAATTGATTTCTGTGTAATACGACCCCCGTTATCAAGAAGGGAGAAAATGCATTTGGCAGAACTCAGTCGCTTGGGCTCAAAGGTTGAAGCGATGAAACTTTCTTATTACGAATTCTTATTGATTCCTTTAACTCTCTAATCTTTTCAGCTGGTTTTCGGTTCCTCTCTCTTACAACTTAGAATAATTTGAATAAATTTACTTGAATATAGTTCTATAGTTGTTATTTTATGATATATTAAATAATAGAGTATTAGAACAAACAAATAATTTTAAAAAGTTAGTAACGACGCTTCTATTATATATTATACTAAACCTTTCTTTGACGCATAACAGTAATTCTCGTGCTGGTGAGTTACGAGATAACGGATCCACGAATATTTAGTACGTAATGACGTACTAATAGTTTTTACGCATTTAGCATAACTGAAACGCCGGGTTTCTAATGTGTAAGGCTGGCTTGACACTAGAAAGAAATTGCAGTCAGTGGTTGCTACAGGTCATATACACTGGTAAGTGCAAGTGAGTTCAAGAACTTGGACGCGACTTTCTTACATTTTTCCCGTGCTAATAGTTGCAGATAGTATTTATACTGTAGAGGTGCAAGTAGCATCTCGTGACTTGTGACGTCACATTTCTGTTTTCAATATGGCGATCAGTGGACAGCTGACATGAGCGTGTTTTGTTCCCCCGTTGTGCTGTAACATTTATATTTCTGTTTTTTATTCAATATTTATTTGTCTGCAAATTCAGTATTTAAAATGCTTATCACTGCAGAGTTGGATGGTGTCGCTGCATGTTTTGTATTAAAGTAATGTTTAAAAAACTACAAAATAATTGGTATATTGTAACTTATCCTACGATTTAATGTTTAATCATTTCATTGTATATTGTAGTAATTGGTAATTAAGACATTGTTCTAATTGGAAAGTTGGATTGTAGAGGACTCATTATTAGTGGATATAGAGCGGACGCCGCAACAATCCGGCGAGGCAAAGAAAACATTGTTGGGCAGTTGAGAGAGTTTACGCGCTCAAAATCTAAGAGACGAAGTTTTACAGTTGGGCAGCGGACAGCGAACAGTTCGAAAGCTTTACAGTGGGGCAGCCAGAACGAAAGAATGTGGTCCAGTTACAAACATGCTCTTAAATATTGAAAAGTAAAGCAATCTTCAGTCGGGTAGTAAGCAGCAAGGAGAAAAGACCAAAATTCTAATTTACAAAAGCAATATACAGTCGGGCAGTAAGCAGCGAGGAGAAAAGACCAAAATTCCAAGTCATAAAAATTTGAACAGTACAGTCGGTCAGCAGACAGCGAATAGAACGGACGAAAAGAACTCATTGAAAGTTTTACAGTCGGCAGTCAGAACGAAATATTGTGGCCCAGTCACAAACATGCTTTCAATTATTAAAAAGTTAAGCAATATTCAGACAAACCAATGAAGTCCATTGTCAACTAAAGCCACGAGATCTACAAATCCAGGTTGCAGTAAAGCATCGAGAACCAACCAATTTGTGGTAAACCAACTAACAAACAACGCCAATTAGAGTCTGTGAGAACTTAAAATCAGTGATGTCCCCAAAATTGTGCACGAAAAACTAAAAATGATACCTGGGCGGCCGTAAGTAGAGAAAACTTTAAAATAATTTGTAAACCGTGTTTAAAAGATAAAAGTCAGATCGTTCTTTAATTTTAATTATTTAATTATCGACAAAATGAGATCGTTAACTCTTGATAAAATTGAAATTGTTAAATTCAATCTTTAGTATTATTTCTTCCGCAACAAATTTCGTCTATCTTCAGACGCATTGATTTCCATAAAAGGTATATGTAATTTTGATTATTTAAATTCTGCCATTTATCAAACCCAGATCAAGACCCTGAGATCCCAAATATTTTGTGCAAAATATAATTGTTTTTAAAATTGATAATAAATTTTGTTAGTTGTTTTAAGTTAATAGTTTTTCATTTTAAAAGCGCATATATATAAATTATTACAATATGTTTATTTAAATTGTCAATGGCTTAAATTTTTTATATGGGAGAAGATTCATGACCAATGAAACGTATTAGAGGTTATGTGTTAATGAATGTCGGATTCATTAGTATCTCTTTTATTAATAAATAAACATATTCCGCGCAATAACAATTAAATATATAGTAAAATGATTGCAGGTGTACCAAAGAAATGTATATATGGAAAACAATTTTAAACTCACATTCCCTTGGCGCCGAAATACTTTTTACTCCGTCTCCCACGATGCTTCCTCAAAACTTGCAGAGATATAGAAATGTTTTCTATTCATGCAATAATTTTCATTATCTCTGGTGACGGGCTCCTACACAACTGATGAAACTTCTTCAATGTTCACAAGCAAGAACTTGTACGACAATTTACCTTACTTTACACTTGGAATTTCTCGTTGCAATAAGTGAATTGCAGCAATTTCTTGCTAATGTAAAGCCAGCGTAAGATATCATATTCGTTGCTTTCTCAAAATTCTCTGTAGAAACTAAGCTGAACGTGCAAAAGGAGTTTGAATGTTTATTTTAAATTCTGAAAAAAGAATTACAATAACAGTATCTAGCGACCGCTGTATTCCAATGTGCAATGCAATTATAATCTCCCTCCGGATTCTTGAAATTATTAGTGGCGCCTCGCAGACAAGTGAAAGTCGGCAACTACGTCATTTCCGGCAGACGTTCTCGGAAGGTGCTCGGCGAAGTAAGCACGTCCGTCTTTGCTAGCTGCTCTCATTTAAACTGCGCTTAAAAATTCATGATTAATTCTCAGACTGTGGCATAAGGAACGCAGTGGAAGATTTCATTAAATTACTTCCAACTTAATTAAAGTTCTTTTTTCTGTGCTTTGAAATTTCCCTAAATACTTTTCAACTTTAATGTTCTCTTCGCTTTGTGTTATCTGTCCCGGCTACGTCATAGGTAAGTGCTGGTTATTTAATGTCACTTTATACCGTATGAGATAGATAATAAGGTTAGCAATAGTAGGTTAATAAAACAGTATAAATATTAATAAACAATGCAGTCTTTCTCGACGTAAAGAATGAATAAAATCTTCTCGGGCTACTAACCGAGTGAAAAGATGTATTCGCGACATTTCGATTACGTTCGCTGTCATCGTCTTCTAGCAAAGAGAATATTTATAGGCTATCTCATGAAAATGACTATTTTGTGCTTAACCTCGGACCATTAGTGAAAAGTGAAACGTGTTTACGTCTAGCCACAGAAATATTTTGTCTTGGATACTGTGAATATTCCATTAAATAAATTGATCATTAAAACTCGAAATGGATCAGCGAAAATATGTGTAATGACTAAATTATTAACATCTAAAAATAATTATTTCATGAACATATCAGGAACACTGGTAATTGGGTAAGGATTTTTTTTGGGGTGTTGACAGGCTATGTACAGGGTAATCCACATAGTGGCAACTCCCCTCTTATAGCATAGGAAAGGGATTTGAAAGGGGGCATGTGGAAGGGTAGAGGAAGGTAGCCAAGAGTTAACTAGGGCCCCCGGGCTATACTTTAAGGATCCTACCCGGCATTCGCCTAAAGAAATTCAGGACAAACCCTAGAAAAACCTGCATCAGGTAGGTCGGGCATTGGGTACTTGTCCCACGCCCTTCCGATAGCGGGAGAGGAGTTATATTTTAGTATTACGACTTGTAATGTTATGGATGCTATGTATATTATATGAAGGCTATTCGATAATAAGTCATTATTTTTTATTCTTAAATTTATTTTGTTTTTTTATCTTCATATTTTATGTATAACAGACAGAATTTTAATTCATTTTACCAGTTTCAGTTTTATGTTTTGTAAAAAAAGAGATTTTGTTTAAAATGAATAACATATAAACTACTCGGGAGAATTTCATAGGTTTTATAAGGAGTTTATTAAAATAATATAAAAATATTTAGCAATCGAGATAGTGTAATTTCAATTCATGTTGGTATCATCTATTTAATTATTCACGCTGTCAGTAAAGAATATGATTTTTCCCAAAGTATTCGTTGCACAAACAAATTTCAGGTCCTTCACCAAGATTGTGGTACGATCGAGCAACTCCTTTATAATTTTGCCAACAAAAATTCCTAATTGGCTTTAAAATCAGATATAAAGTGTTCATTGTTGTAAATCCAGCAGACATTTCAAAATAATGGTTTACTTTAATAACATTGGTTATGCCGACATGTCGGAAAACCCAGATGGCAGGTGAAATACAACATTACTATCTATACCACGTTGGTAAAGGGGATGATGTTTTTCCATGTGGGGGGTAAAGATATAAAAATAAAGAGAAAAAGGCTCATCTGTGACATTTTGATATGTTACCATTGTTTTGCTCGTATGTTAACACAACGTAAAACCGAGAGAAACAGGGGTAAAAGTGTATTTCCCATCGCTGCAACCAAGAACGAAGTATAGATATGACGAACACCGGAGTAGAGGAATCCATATTGTATTTTACCAAGGTCTCAAATCATCCGGAAATATTCCACTATAACAAGGAAGGTTATGTAAGCAAACGCCGCAATAACTCATTCATTACATATATTATGAAATGCAGTTTAATTGAATTTTTAATTCTAAACCCGCGAGATTGAGTTAATATTTTGTATTTTGATAAGGCGGTTGTCACCTTTCATTGATTTAATAAATATAATAATTAGTTTGTTTAATAATTTCTAATTACACTTTAAATTAAACCAATAAATTCAAATTTTTATATAAGTTATCACTCCTTTATTACCACAGGTAGGGTTTGAGGGTATGCTATATTATAGTTTTCTGACAAAGAATCTTAATTGATTTAATTTAAATTTTCCAAGTCTAGTTCAAATATATTGTAATGCCAATTAATTAGGCCATTAACTGTTTATATTAGAAATTAAATTGTTAGCGAATAAATTGTTAGCGGTATTTTGAGCGACAATAGCTCTGAGCTCCGTTGCTTTGAGAAAATGCCGAAATGGAAATGCGCGCTCAAACTCGAGAGGCACTAGGATAGTGAGTTGGTGCCGAAAGATTGAATCGGACGGATGAAGTTTTGAGATTGCAGCCAGAAAGGACAGCAAGTGGTCGTGTCAAAAACATAGTCGAGACGATATAAAGTATTTAAAAGTAAAGTTAGTTTCGGTCAGCAGCAAGGAGCGGAATAGCTGAGTCTACATTTAGGACCAGCCACGAGAGAATAAACATTTAAAACAAATATTCACTGAGCTACGTTGCAGTTTAAATCCAAATCAGTAAAAGACTAATAAATTAGTAACTCGTAAGATTCCCGTAAGGCAAGCAGACATCAGATAACTGATAATTAGGAGGATCATCCGAGTTCCTGGGGGCCAAGAAATTTCATTTCGATTCAAATAGTGTAGAATCTGTGAGTCGACATTTAGAATCAGTGTAAAATGTTGCAATAGTGTACTTCTGAAGCTACAGAAAATGCTGGTACCAGCTGAACAGTATGTAAGTAACAAAAACCAAAACTATGATAATATTGTAAACGCTAATTAAAAGATAGAGTCAGATTTTGTTCGTTCGTTCGCTTTCTTCTAGTTTTCTTTCATTGATCGACTTATTGTTTTAATTTTAAGCAAATAATGTTTTGAATTGTTAATTAGTCAAATTCAATTTTTATCGTGTCCTAATCATCAAACCCAGTAAAGACCTTGAGATATTAAAATTTTAATTGGAATTGTTTCGATTCTTGAAGCCACAATTTGAAAATAAATTATATTTTATTTGTAAATTCTTGTTTAATCATTAATCTAATTAACGCCTATCCTTTTGATTAATATTTCATTTAATTCAAGGCTATTAGTTGATTATTACAATATATTCATTAAAACCAGGAAATTAATTGCACGCGTATTTTAGTATTTTGAGGGAGATATAAATGGCAAAGTGAATTGTTTATAACTAGCAGAAAAATGTTGCTAATCTTCGTGTCTTGTATTGTATTAATCATTCGATCCTCTTTACGATAAGACAGTTGTTTTAAAAAGTGCAGAGAGTTTTTGAGACAACGTTATCAATGCAAACAAACACGGGGATCCTTAACCACCGAGAATTCGATTTCGGGTCGACTTCTACTTGTTTCATTGGTTGTACCTTAATTTTACTATTGATAACTATTCTATAATTACGTTTATAGATGCTGGTCAAACAAAACTGTAATATATTTCACAGTAATGATATCTAAATGGAGTTCTGCAACTCACCAAGAGCTATTTACAACCTTATAGAATTTACTATAAAAACTGATTTATATAAAGTAATTTAAATGTAACGCAAATGTAAAACATAACATAAGTAAGTTTCTAATGACCAATAAGTTTATGCGACTATAAACCGTAAATAAAAAAGAATGATATCTAAAGTCGAACAGCATCATTATTTTCAGAATTATAATTTTACACAGCTACGTTACAGGCTTAATACATATTTGGTCCTATTAACTTATATTCTTGGTAATAATTTTAATATGATTTCCTGATTCAAATGTTAGTTAGTTGGTTTTTTATTTCTTTATTAAATTATGAATTTACAACGGTATGACAGAAATTTTATAATTATTTCTGTGCTACGAGTTTTAAAGATCCGAAAATTATAAATATTCCAAGTTAGTGAAAAAAATATTTCAAGCAATGTCTGCCTTCGCAGTTTCCACTCCCTTAATTTCAGTGAAAACTTCTGCAGTAAAGAAACGACTCAGATATACATAATGGGCCAACTTCTGAAACGCAAATTCTCCATAAGGATTTGGGCCTCGGCTCTCCAAGTAGGAGAAACAATACCAGTGTTCTTACCGTGTGTTTACACACTTGATTCAATTAATTTATTAAACACTACTCCAATATAATTTCCCTCAATACGACGCGCCTTCCCGGTGTATTTTTACGAGCGGCGCTCTTTTTGATGAGAGGAGATAGAGAGGCGGAGGCTGCTAGCGGCGACGACTTGAGTAATTAAAGTAAACACAGAAGGCGCTCATTTCGCCTGGCGCATTAAGCTAATGCCTTGCTTTCCGCCGCCGCGCCGTCTCTCCGCAACGCGACGCCTTGGGAAATCGCTTACGTTCTCGCTTGCAATGTGTGGAAGCCGAGCAGTGTTTTCTTCCATTTTCTCTGATTGCCAGGATAGCACAACTCGTACTACCTGTTGACAACAATAACCAAGTGAAATGCATGGTTGTCGAAGCGCTGCACTGTCCCGTCGAATCGCCAGGCTCCAAAAGTCAGCGTCCCGGGTTCAAACCCGATTAGATTCAAAACATTTTCAAGCAGGATAAATTAGGTTTGCACTTGAAATCTATATACGTTGAATTGTAAATACATTTAGTGAGTTTTCACCCAATACCTGTAAAAAGTACCATATTTTAAGACACAGGCAGAAAATATCGAATGCCTCAGAACAATATTTTTTTACAGCTCCGAAAATAAAAGTTTTTTTAGAGAAATAGTTTATACTGTTGATGAATTAACTTGTGGACGATTCCTTTGAAACCAAGTTGAGCATTGTTGACACAAGTGTACTGAAGGTCTTGTCTTGTTTACCTGCACGAGCAGTGTACCGCGTGGAAGCCATTTCAGTCTGTCTGGACAACTAAGACTACTTGGGGCTTGTGCCTCGAATAGGGTGAAGCTATAATATATAAATCTGAACTTTAACATTGAACTTGCTCTGCACTGATAAGACCTACGAGATAAAAAAAATGAGACAAATAATAAACGCAAGCAGACGCAAAAATATCACGCGGCAACAGAATATCAGGAAATTAGAAAAGGAATTAGCCTTCTGAAGATTCACACGCAATTGTCAAGAATCACAGGACGTCATAAAAGGCCAAGGTTACGTAATAATACCAATCATTTACGATTTTTTTCATATTATAAATATTAACGTTCAAAATCATTATGTATTGATCCCTTTCAATATCACCATTATAATTTAGTATCATTCAAAATATTTTCGAAATAAAAATTAATATTATTCATTAAAATTTCTTTCATTGCACAATACAACTCATACATTAGTACTACGCATTACAACTTTTCATTGACGTCTTTATACAAGTTATACATATGTTATGTTCATCACATCACACAATTCTCCTCCAAGAGAAAGTCGATAATAATTATCTCAGAATAAAATAGCGAATATCAAGCTCTGATCTATGCCGTTGAAAGCGACAGAGTATCGGTGATATTATGTGAAGTTCTCAACTTCACACTTCGGCAACCGAACTAAATTCTTCCCCCTCTCCTTTCTACATGGAAACTAACTCTCGTCTCTCTCAGTGTCTGTGTGTGATGCATACGTGAAAATTGTCTGAATACTACCTGTTCCTTCATTGTATTTAAATTTTTGCCCTAACCGTCTGACATTTATTGCTTCGTCTCCACTATTTTTCTTAGAAACTCTCGAAACATTTTAGTGCATTTGCCTAAGCGTGGAGCGAACGGACAAATTCCTCCAGAAATTTTCCAATACTTTCTGCTATGATTTAATTTTGTTTTATACTTATGCCACGTATATTACACAGTTGAGAAGTAATACAAAACAAAATACAAACATGAAATGAGTTAAATTTAATTCCTCAGTCTGTATAATTCCTACTCGTTGGATTCTTATTTAACTTTAAACTTTAAAAAGAGATAATTCATTCATTTAATAGTGTAGTGCAAAATATTATTTGTATCCTATTATAATTAAACTCAAATTAATTAATATTGTAAAAATTATATTGAGTATCTTGTATACATTATGGAGAAAATATAACAAATAAATTAATATAATATTTAGGTGGAGAATTGTATGTAATATGGTGTGATAATTAACCAGATAATACTTTCATTTTATAAATGGTCACGTTTCGGTGACAATTTCCTTTAAAAAAATTATAAAAATAAAACATTTATAAAAATTATTTCTACTCTCATAGTAACTCATCGAGTTACATAAATTTGATTTATGGGTCGCTTTCTGCTTTAGGAGTTTTTTTATTTATAGAATGGGATACAAGTAGAAAGGTATCATACATAAAATATTCTGGATTATTTTTAATTTAGTATAGAGGTATAGAATACCCCCTTAAGAGAGTAGCCGCGACGAAATTCACTTGCATCGTCTTTGGTGAGCCGTTGCATTTGATTGGATAATGCACGGTCCATGTGGGACAAGCAGCCAGTTATCGCGCTACAGAGAAATCCTTTCAGAATACTCTACCCAGAATCGCTTCCTTACGGCTGGATGATTCGTCCGATGGTTCTCTAAGTTAACGACTAAACACAGTTAAACCTAATAACAATAACCAACCTGAGATTGTAACTTGAACATACTAAAGCATTTATTTTGTAAATATTCTGGTAAATTTGCATTAATTCGGATTTAATATAATCTGACGATTATATGATAATAAATAAATAATCAATGTAGCCAATATCTCAGAAAAATTATGAAACCAAAAATTCGTTGGGGTACAACGTTCATGTAATCTGCTAAAATACCTAAATAGCAAAATTTATACGATAAAATAGAAATTTAAATTCATTAAAACATAGTTAAATTAGTAATACAAATTTACAGATTTGAATTGAATTCCGCTAAAATATAAATTAAAGACTTACAGTTTTGAATTTAGAGCCATGGATAGCGTTCGGATTTACGTTTTCCATTATACGGACATAAGGAAAAATAAGATAGAAAGATTTTTCGGGGCTCTTGCTACCTAAGACTATTCGTTTCTATCTTAATTCAATAATTCAAAAAAGTATTGGGGAGAAGAGTAACATACGCCATTAGCTTTCTGAAATAATTTATCTTTAATTAGTAGAAACATCAAAACTGTTTTCGTTTTCCGTTATCTCTAAAGTTAATCTTCTGTAACTGCAATTTGAAAAACCTTACACTGTTCGTATAAAAAAAAATCAATATGATAAAAGAGAGAAATGTAAAGGGAATGGAAATAATAAGAGTATGCTAGTAATGACTTGGAGGAAATGTGAACGTGTGGCAACAGACGCTGGAGAAACAAGGACGAAATAGTGACAATTAGAGATCTGCACGTTTAAAGAAATAAATAACGTAAATGAAACACGAATTTCGTCATTGACAAACATACTAATGAGTTCAAATAATATTTTTCATTTGACAGATACGACGTAAAGAGCTAGTTGCACACAAACGAACAGGCTGTGACGATGTAAAATGTTTTATTATGGCACTGTCCCATAGTTTTATTAAAAGGCCGTAAAAGAGCGCTCTTAATGCAATTTTAAAAATTAATATAACGCGAGAGCGTTGCGCTGCATGAATATATTACGCTGTACAAAATACGAGACGGCCCATGAATGTTATAGCTGGCGCCTACGTTCAGCATTTAAATACTGTGAAACGTTGTTAGCATTAAGTGAAACACTACCTGGAACACGATCGATTGTTTGAATACCGTATTTGCGAATTTTGCAAAACATGCTTAAATGCCTGAAACAAACGGTCTGACATATGCGTGGGTTAATTTTCCTAGTCACTTCTTTCTTAGTCACTGATGTTAACAGTATTTCACGAGGAAGAAGTATAGTTTGTCAGAATAAATGAGCGCTCTTTCTGAATGCAATGAACAATTCAATTTTTGTTCGAATGGGTATATTCGAATTGGCTATGAAATAAAATTGCATGTCTCATTATAAGTAATTTACTTTTCTCAAAGTTTCCCAATTCAAATTTTCATTTCAGCTGCCTTGTTATAATTTTAACGAAATAGATCATACATCTCCAAAATTCTGTAGCATATAATAAAACAGCAATTACTGAGTCTCTAACAAGATAATCTTTCAATTTAACTTTCAATCTAATTCAGTGTTATTTTGGTTGCATGGTTTAAGGTTACTAGAGGTCAAACACATATTTGCAGGTGCAAATCTACTCGATGTGAAGTATACTGGAGGTAAAATAATGTGTCTTTGAAGGTAAGTAGGTGATAACATTAAAGGTCAATATTAAAAGGTAATATTTAAAAAATATAAACGCAAAATACTTCTATTATAAAATTAAAATACAACATAAATTTAATTAAGTTAAATATTTTTCGAATACTCAAGATATATTTCATTGTGTAGATTCATCATTAATTAAATTGTTTTAAATGAATAATGCTGTTCCCATAAGAAGTGCTCGTTTAGAGTGCAAGAAAGCTACTTTTTCCACATCTGACAAGTTACTTACGATCATTACAGAACGAAGGTTTTCCCTCTGTAGAAACTGTATAAAAAACTTTCCGGGATTCCAGCCGTGTAAATTCGTCGTGAGTACATAACGTTTCGACGACTGACCACACGTCATCATCTTCTGGCGAATAAACGTTGGCTGGAATCCCGAACATGCTTTACCAACTTCTAATCATTGGTTTAACTTTCGTAACATTTTTTGGTTATGAATGTATGGATTGCCTCGAGACGAACTTAAAATTCTGTTTCAATTCCAAAACCAATTAAACTAGACTTAATTTTTTATTATAATTAGCAGGGATTCTTTTACAAACGACAACTGTAATTAACTTTGAAGTTGGAATTATAAAATTAAGAGACAAACTCCCCACACTTTTTTAAGTTGTACTATGTGCCTTTAATATTCCGACGAAACTCAGAAGGTCTGCGGGTCGATTTCTAATTTTAATAAAAAAAATTAATTTATGTTAAGTATTATGATGTGGTGTCAATGAAAATGTTCATTTTAATTAAATAAGGATACTAAATTGTAAACAGACAGAAAACAAAAATAAACTTTCAATAATTTCTTTAGGAAATTATTGTAGGAGTCTCTATTAATTTAATTAATTAATAAAATTGGAGAATTTTGACTTGTATTAAAAATGTTATAAATGAATCATGGCTAAAAGTCAGAAATTATTAAAATTAAAATTTACATTTACTACAAAACGTTTCCTGCCTATGTTTAGGGACTTCTTCAGCTGTATAGAATTAACGAAGTATGATTTGAATTTATACAAACTATTTAACAAAAAAAATTGTCTGCTTCTAACAATTCCAAAACGTATTTTGATAATTATATACAACTGAAGAGGTCTCTTAATATAGGGAGAAGTGATTTTGTAGTAAATATGAATTTTATTATTAAAAAATTCTGACTCATGGGCATGATGTGTCTATTACAATTTTTGCATTGGCTGGTACTGTTAGTATCTTTTTGTCTATTATTCTCTTCTAACCAATTATGTGACAGGAAAACTGAAAGTCACTCTCCTAAACAATTAATATAGCTGATCAAGTACAATTTAGTGTTTTATACCACTGTGATCAAAAAGTAAAGTGAAATTGTCATTTAAAACTCCCGGGTATTAGGAAGGCAGGTAATTTTTTTCCTAGGTTGGTAGGACTGTCTATAATATGTGCCAATCGTTTGTTTGTTAAAAGGTTTAATTATCTCCGAGTTTCACGTGTTTTTGTAAACAACCAAAAGTGAATTTTTGATTTTTGCAATGGGTGATTTGGTGATCAAAGAACTTGCATCAAATTTTGTTTGCGGTAGGAATAATCTTATGCGGACACGTTGAAAATGTTGCGGAAGGCCTTTGGTGATCAAACTATGGCACAAAAAAACGTTTACAAGTGGTACAACGAGTTCAAAGAGGGCCGAGAACGCGTTGAAGACGAACCGCGCTCTGGACGACCATCAACGTCTACCGTCGAGGGCCACGTCCAAAAAATCAAAGATTTGGTGCATGAACAAGTGGACAATTAGAGATCTCGCTAATAGTGTTGGAATATCATTTGGCTCAGCCCAAAATCGTTCAATTTTTTGGAAAAAAAGCGTCGCGTTGATGTGTGTGAAACTTTGCTGTCTGACTATCAGGACCACTTGTAATGCATCATTACTGGAGACGAGACTTTGACTTACGCATACGACCCTGAAACCACCGACCAAACCAGCGAATATCATGCAAAAGGTGAAGCAAGACCGAAAAGACCACGGCAAAGTCGATCGAAAATCAAGGTCATGTTGAGAGTTTTCTTTGATTATCGTGGTGTGGTGCACTATGAATTCCTTCCGCCGGGCCAAACTGTCAACAAATAATATTATTTGAGCGTTATGCGTCGTTTGCGTGAAGCTATTCGTCTGAAACGGCCGGAATTATGGGCGAACAACTCTTGGTTCCTTCATCACGATAATGCACCATGTCATACTGCATTGGTTCTTTGCGACTTTTTTTTGAAAAAAACTCGACTCATATCGTTCCGCAACCACCGTATTCCCCTTATTTAGCTCCGTGCGACTTCTGGCTATTCAGCAAACTCAAAAGGCCAATGCGGGGACGCCGTTTTGACACGATTGAGGAGATAAAAACCGAATCGAAGAAGGTCTTGAAGGCTGTTCCGACTGTTTCGAGGACTGGAAAAAGCGTTGGAAAAAGTGCGTTTTATCGGACGGGGATTACTTCGAAGGAATGAAATTGATTTGGAAGAATAAATAAATAATTGATATTTTTTAAATTAATTCATCTTACTTTTTGTTCACAGTGGTATTTACATAAAATTTGCCATAACGGCATTTGAATAGAATTTGATTTATTTCGAAAGTAACAAATGAAGCCGAGTTGAAGTCGGTCTCTGCAGGAAAAGCGTCTGTTTCTATTTGGTCATTTCCCAGAGGCTTAAGTACGAACTCTCGTACCTGTAATCCCGCAATCACCATTATGCATTGCTACCAGGCTTCCCAGCACAAAAACTCACGTATATTCCTACACAGGGATTGAGTCTCTACAGATCCAGTGCGATTGTCTGCATACAGCAAGATTGCCAGCGCCTGATGAAAGGCAACTGTGGCCCCAAGGGTATTAATGCTCTTATTTTCTGGCAGTATTAAGAATACTGTTCTCTATGCGAATGAATTAACAATTTTGCGAAGACGGTACAATATTTCTTGCATTTATACTCTTTCCATTAAGCGTAATATATGTGTTACAATTTTATTTTTTTAGTTTAAAAAAACGAGATGTAAAAACAATTGTTTTACTGCATCGGATCTGACATGAAGTGAAGGACAATGCTCATATACACATTATCTTAAGAAGATGTATAGATTGTTCAGAAAACACTTGATAGTGTAGCAAAAAATACGAGTAACAAATTAAAAGGGAAATTTATAACCTATTATTTTTGTTTATTTTTCAACTAAATTACACAAAATTTAACTCTACATCAGTAGTTTAAAATTAATTCTTTCAAAATATTTCGTTTTTTTTTCGAACCGTCAGGTTGAGCCGTTGATAGGTTGACACGGGAATTTATATTTCCTAAGAACCTGCAGCTATTCAATGAGAAAAACAGCTTTAATGCTGAAATGTGCGACATAGCCCGGGGGCCCTAGTAACCCTTGGCTACCTTCCTCTACCCTTCCGCATCCCCCCTTTCAAATCCCTTCCTATGCTATTAAAGGGGAGTTGCCCAATGTGGATCACCCTCATGTAGCCTGTTGTCCTAAAAAAAAGAAAAAAAAAACTTCTCCCGCTAAGGGAGGGATTTTCTCTCGCAGGCAGAACCTTTTAGGAGAGATACGAAGGGGCTACCTTTGGGTATGCCTTTTCCTCTCCGTTTTTGAACTAAGGTTCCCACAAGCCGAGGCACCTCGGCCTGTTTTGAGAGGTGTATGTTCCGGGGTCGCAGACCTTGGGCATACGGTAAGAGTTATTCGCTATTTCCATTGGAATAGTCGGCCAGCTGCCTCCTAAGCTGGTCGAGGCACGGAGAAGGGAATGCTGCGTCCCCACAGCAAACTCCTCTCCCGCTATCGGAAGGGCGTGGGACAAGTACCCAATGCCCGACCTACCTGATGCAGGTTTTTCTAGGGTTTTCCCTGCATTACTTTTAGGCGAATGCCGGGTAGGATCCTTAAACTATAGCCCGGGGGTCCTAGTTAACCCCTGGCTACATACCTCTACCCTTCCGCATGCCCCCCTTTCATATCCCTTCCTATGCTATTAAAGGGGAGTTGCCACCATGTGGATTACCCTCATGTAGCCTGTTACCATAAAAAATAAAATAATAATTTTAAAAATATATATGAATACTGTTTAAAGAATCAGAAAGTTGCTAAAAGAAATATTTTAAAATGTGTTACATTTGTGATAATTGTATTGACAAGTAAATAAAGGTTTAAAATGATTTTACGAAAACCCACGCGTATGTTCAGTATTTAAAATTCGATAAAAAAATTGTTGGTTATTAATAAATTTAAGAGAAGAGAGATCAACATATTAATGTTCATTTCCCAAATCTTAGTGCACAGTAGGCCTTATTCATCAGTAATTAGTTATCTGCGATTACATTGAATATGCATGGACGAATTGTTCGGTCACTCTAAACACAAAAGGAAATTAAACTAGATCCGAGATACTGACAGCTTGCCATTATACCACATTAGCTCGCACAACAGCATGTTAACTATCTAGTGGTAGCGTATCACACGTGACTAACAGACTGTCAATTAAAGTGACATTCTGTAATGTGACTCATACGTGCTCAGAAGTCGTATTCATGACTTGCCTCTGAAACCACTTGTGTCCGATCCCTTAATTTGTTGTTTCTACTCTATTTTATATGGTTATCCTGAGAACACAACCACCCGCAATCACTATTCAATCACATGAAGGTTTCAGGTTCGGTGATGATGAACCCCCACGACTAATATGTCTTGGAGGGGAAAAGAAAGACTTGTTTACTCCTCCCACATATCGTTGCAATTAATTTTTGTACACTTAAAACCTTATCTGTTTGTTTAGTTGATTCTGAAATACATTTTTGTCGCCTTTATACGACAAAACTTATAGTTTCACAGATAACAAAAATTCCTGCATTTTATATCCTATATTATTCCACCATTACGTCGTAAGAATAACGTCAGTTGTAATGCAATCACGTTTGTAGAAATATCATGAACAATGGCAAAATGGCGTTTCAGATTCTATACATTATGAAATATAATTAATATCCTTGAAAGATAATTTTTAATAAAGGATAGATATAAAACACAAAAAGCTAAAATGTGTCTTAATTAAAACGTGGCATGTATTTAAAGCGTAACTTGTAATAAAAGCAAGAGTATATAATATAAATAATTAAAATATCTTAAGAAATTTCTTAATCCGGCGTGGAAACTTAAACTCCAAAAGTATTTCAGAAACTTTATGAATAGAAAGAACGATGTGGACCAAAAGTATCCTGCTGAGAGATTAAAAGTTTTCTGTTGTGTGGAAGTCCCAAGTAATTATAGAAGTGATTGTAGCTGTGAATTAATTTTGTGAAATTAAATGGTACAAATTTATAAATGCAACAACAATATTTATCCTAAGATTACATATATATATATATATATATATATATATATATATATATATATATATATATATATATATATATTGTAATAAACAAAAATGAGGCTTTTTTAAAATGAAATAATAAACAAAATTTGATACTGTAATAATTTAAATAGGACTACAAATGGCTGTGGCTGAATAAAAGAATATTTATTTGAACAATTAATCAACATTTATTAACAAATAAAATACAATATAAAAAATTACACAATAATACTTAGAATCTCAGGGTCTTTACTGGGTTTGATAAATGGGTGAATTGAATTTAAATTATCTAACAAAACAATTAAAGAAAAGAAATAATTAAAGAAAAGAAAATAATTGAAGAACGATCTGACGTATCTTAATGAAATGGTTTACAAATAAATTTAGAGTTCTTTTACTTACGGCCGACCAGGTCTCAATTTTGGGGTTTTCTGTGCACACGTTTTTGGGGATATCACTGAATTTAAATTGGTTACAAAACACTTGTCGAAACTTGATGTCCTCTCAGCTGGAAACGGTTACTCCTTCCGAATTAATGGTCAGTCAGATCATTAACAACTTCCTCTCGATGACATCGGTGACGGTCTCTTTACTTATTGAGTTTTTTACTGCGGCAGGAAATTATTAGGTTACTGCTTGTGGCTTTACTTATTGAGAAACTTTCCTGTAACCTTATTCGATGAATTACAGACTGAAAAACTTTTTGTTCAATTTTAACTTGCAACCTTTCCGTTTCGCTTCTCCTCGCTGACTGTGTCTGTTCGTCTCGTAGAATTTTCGAATGCGTACGTCTTAACAATGGTTCTTTTGTCTCGCCGCCCGCTTTGTCGCGGTGTATGCTTTATATAGTCTAATAATGAGTTCTTTACTTTGCAATTATAACAATGGATTAATTACTAATTACTACAATGCATAAAATTATTTTTACTTTGTGGCTTCTAACTCAAAAACAATTACAATTTAAAATACTAATTTCTTAGGGTCTTCACTGGGTTTGATAATGGACACACAAAATTGATTTTAAAATCTTATTAACAAACCGTTCACATTTAACTAACAATATGTCGATAGAAAGAAATTAAAAAGAAAAGAAATTAACTTTGATTGGCAATTAAAAGATAACGAAATCTGACTCTATCCTTTAATATTTTACACTATTGAAGTCAAAATTGATAGGCTCACAGGAACGCGGATCGTCCTCCTGAATGTCAGCTATCTGATGTCTTCTCTCCTTCCTTGGCTGGCTATAGACGTAAACTCTCTTAGACATTCCTGGCTGGCTGTATATGTAAAACCTGCTCGCTTCCTTCCCTGGCTGGTTACAGACGTAAACTGATTTTACTTAGCGATATTTACGAGGTAATACTTCCGTGAATGTTTTTACTTTGCCTTAAATTCACAACTTTGTTTAATAATACTAGTCTCTGCTCTAGTATTATTTGTTCCGTACTCTGAAATGTTCCGCCACCAACTAACAGTTATATTACTTGTTCTGCACCTCACGATGTTTTTCCGCGAACTGAACTGCTAGTGCTCCCGAGTTTGAGCGCGCATACGCCATTTTTAACTTTTTGACAAAGCAAGTGAGTTCGCTTTTCCGTTGTCGCTTTGTTCGATCAGACCGCTATAATGGATTTTTTAAACAATTCAAATTTGTGTCCAAACAATTAATGGCCTAATTAATTGGCATTACAATATATATATATATATAAGCTGTAGGACAAATTTTATGGTAATAAATTGAATATGTAATTCATATTGTTTGATTTGTTATTGTCAACTGTAATCTACAGATGAACAACGTCGACAGTTAATAGCTCTATTCTAGATATGACGTTCGATTCCTGAACTGCTGAATATTATTTTGAGACAATTTTTTTAATATGAATAATTTGTAATTTCTTTATTAAACATTTTTTGTTACTTACATATGATATGTATTTCTCTTTGCATTGCCAAAATTTGAATATGAAACAAGTCGAGCAGACAAAAAGGCTAATAGAAAGGACGAGAAATTATTCCTGACAATATGACGAGAGTTACTGACTGCGGAAACGTATACGTGATATAAAATTGTGATATGAGAGAATTTTGAATGGAACCAACGAGTTCATTAGTTATAAATCGGCGACCATTGTTTAGGTGTGATACAGATATTAACAAAATGAAGTGTAATAACTGCAAAAATGTAAGAACAAAGAGGAAAGATTGGCGGCAGAAATAAGTCAGCAGGTTAAAAGGACAATATAGCGTAACGGAGGATTCAGCATGAAATAATTGGTTGAAATAGCTGATAAATATGGCAGACAGTTTTTCACTTATAATAAATGTTGCCACTTTTTCTAGTGGTATTGAAATTCAATTTACTCCGCACCTATACACATTGTTTAAAACAACGTGAGTTACAACGTTTTGCAATATCCACATTGAATGCAAATTGGATAATTAGCTTATACTACTTGCATAACATCGCAACGAAGATAACACAACAGTTCAACTATTGTGAAACGTATGATTTATGCGCCCAGTTTCGTACGCCCGATCATTTAAATTCCCCCAATCTAAAGCGAATAATCACGACTGCAGTGAATTAGTCTATTTAAATTCCGAATAAAACGCGCACATCCGGAAGATATGACGCATAATTGATGTAAAACGGGCCCTGCTGGACGGCTCGAGTCTGCCGGATTGCTAAATTATTGACTGTGCGTGGCGAAATTAAATCTGTTTAGCGAACCCACCGAGAAATATTACGGGCTACGTCAATCCGTAGCCAACACAATATCCAATACCTTCTCTGGATACAAATTAACTTTGGTTCCTTTTATTTATTTATATAAAAAAACGTGTTATTCTACATTCAATATTATTTATTACAAATCTTCTAAAGCGGTTACGATAATTAATATTTTAGACTTCTACAATTCTTTATTTTTCAATCATTTTATTCAACTTATATTTTAAGTTTAATGACAATGTTGTGGATATAGCTGAAATAAAATTTCACTTTCCTGTTCTACCAGTGAAACGATATAATACCAGGATTCATAACATCATATGTATGTATTACTATTCCGAAGCTTAATAGTGATTAATTTTGTATGGATACTGTACTTGTAATTATATTGAGAATCAATTACGCATGGGTATACAATTTCCGTCTTTATTGTGTTACTGATCATTAAGTCCCTGTAAATGACACGCAACCGCCACTCCTTTTCTCCGATATCAGACAGTTTACAACAAAAATATACCGTTGCTAATTTGCGACTTCGCTAGCGAACCAGGACTGAAATTAACTGAGTGTACAATCAAAAACTCAAATTGAGACTTTTAATTATCCCTTTACCTTATCTAGAGCTATTTGAACTGTAGTATTGTATGTATTAATACTTCCGTACCTCATTAAACAATAAACTAATTTATTTTAATCTGTTTCTTAGCTCATTATGGGAAGCATCTGTCGGAACATAAAACATTTGTATGAGCGACTTTTATTGTAGGCTGAAGTAAGCGTCATTTTTAGGGCGACTCAGTTTAGTGTATTTCCGTTAAGTGCTATCCCCTCCTCCCTGTGTGACACTTAAAAAAATATAAGTTCGCGCCTAGAGCTTGACCTCGTTAATTCTGTATCGCGCGCATCGAGGCAACTTCGGAAAGGGAAGGCTACACCTCCTTCAATCTGAGCCACTCGCAGTCCTTGCTGATGCGTGCTATAGGTGTTACCCAGGCATTTATTAATTCCAACCTAATACTGCAGAATAATGAATTGATTTTATCTATAGATAAATCTTCTGGTAGAGTAACAGGATACATGACGGCAACTCACCAGGATACATGATGGCAACTCACCTTTAATAACCTAGGAAGGTATTTGAATGCGGAATGGGTAGAGGAAGGTAGTCAAGGGTTAACTAGGGTCCCCGGGCTGTGGTTTAAGTATCCTTTGCGGCATTCGCCTAAAAGTGATGCAGGACAAACCCTAGAAAACTTACATCAGGGAGGTCGGGCATTAAGTACTTGTCCCACGTCATTCCGATGCCAGGCGAGGGGTTTGCTGTGTGGTCGCAGTATTCCCTTCTCCGTGCCTCGAACAGTTTAGGAGGCAGCTTGCCGACTGTTCCAATAGGAATAGAGGACAACTCTTACCTCATGCCCAACGTCTGCGACCCCGGAACATACATAGGCCTATTGTGGGAAACTTAATTCAAAAACGGGGAGAGGAAAAGGCACCCTCGAAGGTAGCCCTCTTCGTCTCTGCAGAAACGTTCTGCTTGCGAGAGAACAGCTCTCTGCTTTTTTTCTTCTTCTCTTTTAGTTTCACCTCCAGGAGCATGTTTAAGTAAATTCTTGAGGGAATCGATCCTTGCGGATAAGTTATCCCCGGGAAACGTGGCGAGCGTAAATCTACTCCGTATTACTTAAAGTACCACCCCTGATGATTGTGATAAATAATGCAAGTTTACGTCGGAATGGGATAAAAAGTGACTCACCCTCTTTTTCAATAACGTTGCGACTGTTGCCAACCAACTTAGCCCCAAAAAGCTATAGATTCGACACCTATCTCAGTCATTTTACAATTATATTTTGAATGGGTTGGACTTGAACTTAACCGGCATCACGATTATCACTCAGCGACCCCGAAATGGACTTGTATTTAATCGAGGGTATTTTTGTATATTTAATTTCTCACTCTTTCTAGTATCTCACTCCATGCTGTCAGGATCTGAAATTCGACTAAACTGCCATGTAAATGCTAATCGCGCAGGCCCCGAAAATGATTAGTCACCCATTGCGGTCTTTTTAAATATTTAATATTAAGTTCCTCTCAACCCTTCAATGGCGATTGGGGGGGGGGGTTAAAAATGCATCAGAAGTATCAATAATATACCCAGCGAAACAGAAAACTATAAATTAGATAGTAATATATGTTACTACATTTTTACAGTAATTGTTTTCTATCGAATTTTCTATCCCACCAAACAAAATAATAATCATACAACAGAGGAACGTGCTTAGGTTCCATTGGACTCTTTTTAGATAATGTTTTAACAAGGCTGCACTAAACTATTTAATATCTACGATTTGATACGGTTCACATTAAATTTAATTATCAATACCAGTTATTGTCACTTTATAAGCAATCTTCAATACCAATTTTTAAATTTTGGGTGCACATGCCCATATTTACAAGCTTGAATTAAACGAGATCTTCATGAATGATTCCTCCAGTTTCCAAATAATATAATATACAAATTTGTACTTGATTCGTACTGTAAATGCTTGATATTCTTAGTTACTAAAATATTACTGTATCATAAAATCGTAATTGTGCGCATATATTTAAGGATTATTTCATGTTCATATGAAATCAATCCTATGATTAAGCTTTCCACATTTATTCATATGCAGGTAAAACCTTTTGCTCAGATGCAAACACCGTCTGATTTTATCCTTTGCTTATAAGCTGAAAAGGAACGGATCCTTTCATATTTTTCTTTCCCTTTGAAACGTCCTTAGAGAACCATCTTTGGTTTTGTGAGCCCACCAACATTTTCCAGGAATAGTAATTTCGCTCCCGGAAAGAGTAGCTTTAAAGACCACAGATGAAGCATAGCATTCCCTCTGGAAGAGAAACCCCTGTGTCGTTTCTACATTCACAGAGGTAGAGCTAAGTGCAGTCAATACCATGGCATCTGTGGTAGCTGACGTAGCCAGATGTTCTTTTATCTCTGGAAGTGCTTGAGAAGACGGACGTCGGGGACTGAGTGGGATTCATTTAGTCACTTTAATGAGTTCCCATTGTTTGTTCGAATGATATTACATTCTTTTCTGCGGAGGGAGCGGTTGAAGGCAGTTACATATATTTTTATCTTAAAATTCTTTTGTTGATTACGTCCTCCAGACTGTCGGAGTTCCGCTAAATTGAATACTTGCAGTTCATTGCTCTTAACGGCTAACCGAAAATAATTTTACTCTTAATATTTTCTCAGGATAACATGAAGCAGTTCAGACACGAAACGTCACATCTAGACTTACTCCATAATATAAGGTATTCTGTACTCAGGAGGAAATTGTAATTAATTCTGTATCCATTTAATAAAGTGATATGCACATGGAATCTTTATTTTAACGATCATCAAAAGATTTATACTATGAAACAAGTTTTTAAAAAAATAATTGGTAAATTTAATGTTTCATCAAATTAACGCAAATTTCCATTTATAGAATTTGTTTGGCATATGCCAGCATGAATGGAGTGCTTCGGTTTGTGAAAATGTTGTTCATAAAAAGACTATTGTTAGCGACATCTACGTATATAAAAATGTTATTTATTGCCAATTGACGCAACGTGAAGTACAGGATCGTCATTTATTATAGGTGAGTAATTTCTAAAAAAAAATAAAGGCAAAAATAGACTATAATAGGCGACTGATAAACCATGGGATTCCAAAAATTATTAATAATAGTTATTTCGGAATTCGTATTGACGACTGTAGGTGAAAATTAATTTTGAAGTTATTAGTATTATTATATTATAATAATATTGTACAATATTTTTTTATTTCATCTTTTTTTTTAGGTTTCATATTCGTGTACGTAACGATTTCTTTAACAATAATTGTACGCTAATAATTTTATAATAAACACTTAAATTTAATATTACGTTCAGTAACCATTCGAGTATATCAGTTATATATATATATATATATATATATATATATATATATATATTGTAATATTCAACAGGTATCCTTTAATTAATTTAACGGAATGATTAAATATGATGGGTTAATATAAATGAAAAGCTTCTGAACAATTAACAAACAAAAATATTTATTTTATTTTGTGGCAATAAAAGATAATTACAAACAAAATTTGAGATCTGTTCTCTCAGGGTTTGATAATGAACACAAAATAAATTATTTAAAATCTCATTAACAAAACAATTTACCTAAACAACATGTCGATAGAATGAAAGAAATTAAAAAGTAAAGAAATTAACTTTGATTGACAATTAAAAGGGAACAAAATCTGACTTTATCCTTTAATTAGCGTTTACAATATTATTTAAAATTATATTACTTACGGACCGTCGGTCTGGTACCAGAACAATCAATTTTACCTCGTTTGGACACTTTTACACTTTTTAATTATTTAATATCAGGCCTTGGTTTTCACTGATTCTACACTTCACTTTAAAATTTGGCAATATTGGCTGTATTCCGTTGACTGCTCCGCTCCACAATAATTTACCAATGTTCTCCTGGATTAATTTCTCCACGAAGATGTTGGAAAGTTCTATTCTGACGAAAACTGCTCTTACTTTCCAATATTTACGCTGCAATACTTCCGTGAATGTTTTCTTTATATTTATTCACAACTTTAACTAGTTATACATTAACGATGTCTAGTCTCTGTTCAAGTTTTATTACTTGTTCTGCTCCTCGTAATGTTTCTCCGCCAACTAACTATCCTAGTGCTCTCGAGTCTGAGCGCGCATTTCCATTTCGGCATTTCCTTAAAGCAACAGAGCTCAGCGTTATTGTTGCTCTGCTCGTCTTACCGCTATAATGGATTTATCAAACAATTCAAATTTTATGTCCAAACAATTAATGGCCTAATTAACTATTGCTGCAATTTATATATATATATATATATATATATATATATAAATATACTGAAAATTTTTGTTTGATCTTACTGATTGACTAAAATATCGAGTGATGATCCTAAAATCTTTTTTATTCTAAGTCAGAATTTAAAATTTCTCTAATTTCGATTTACAGCAATGGAAAGTTTTCAGGAATCAAGGGGCCCTGTAAAATAAATCTATGATTTATTGTAACGCATAAAGGGATTTCCACTTGAATATTCCCATATTTTGAGGACCAATTCGCCGAATTAGAATTTTTGACAGAATTTTTCATTCAGATAAATAAAGCAAATATTAAAGTAAGAGATAAATAATTTCAAATACTTTTTAAAAATAATTCATAATTCTGCAGAATGAAGATATAATAATGGTGAGCCATCTATAAGGTACTTTTATCATAAATTTTATGTGAATCACCTTTTTTTCATTTATAAATATATTATGTGCAATTAATTTCTGCTTCGGAAGTCGCTGTATATTGCATTTAATACTCTTATGGATATATAATTTAAAAATCGTTGACCTAATTTGGTACTTTTCCCAGATCACGCTGTCTAGTGATAGTTTCAAACTATGAATACCCTGTGCTGACATTTTTATTACGTTATTTCACGTTAAGTGTTTGTATCAATATTCAATCTGGAAAATATCTAATAACTAGATAAGGGGAATTGAATGTGTAGTTAAAAATTTTTTTTAGAAAAAATTGCCTCAGAACACTAAAGCATCTCACTAAATATTAAGGCATAGATGAAAATTTGAAAATAAATTCATTAAATTTCATAAATATCTATGAGGAGAGAGAGAGAAAATTTAATTTTCAAAACATGGTCGTATTCGAGTACAAAAAAAAATTGTTTTCTAATTATCGTTAAGGGATAATGAATGGCAGATTTACTAAATTATTTAATTTCAAATAAGGAAATAACTTGATTGTTTTTACAATTTTTTGCGCGTCCTAAAATTGATATCATACTTTATCGATTGCCTGTTTAGTCCGATTTGAGGGTAAACTGGCCCAGGCCCTCAGACCTACGAACCCCTCGTCAATGTTGACTTACGGTTTCCTGTTTGCGCCACTCCCTCGTCGCTGTTAGATTGTGTTCTGATTGTAGTGACTACATTTCCTTGTAGTTCCTAATGGATGCTGGGGGAGCTACATCGACTCCGCCCTCAGGAATGCACTCGGTGACGTTTCCCAATTTCCTTCACTCTTCCCGTCAGAACTTCCCGATAGTTTTTTTTTTGCCCTTAAAGCAGAATATAGTGTTATATAGTGTGCATCAGTCGATTTAGAGCTAATTATAAAGTTGGGCCTTCAAGTTTATATTGTAATTTTCGGTGTAAAGAGGATTTTAAATTTGCGTAAAGCAACAGGATTAAAGGAGAGACTATCGAAATTCAGCCATGTTAGCTGCTTTTAGAACTTTCCCATTTGTACTGAATTATTTAAAGTACAGCTCGTAATGGATTTTTCATTACATGCAATGAAAATAAGTTTCTTATATTCATGTATATTGTTATATACAAATAAGACACATCAATTAATTTAATGAATTTGAAGAAATCGAGGCCCACGTTGTGGAAGCCATTTTGTAATATATACTTAAAATGCCTTTAATATGCCCCACGTTGTGGTATCCATTTTGTAATATACACTAATGATGGGCGTTCTAAATGAAAGATTAATAAATTTTACAAACAAAAGATTTATTTTGTGGCAATAACTCAAACAATTACAAATTTATAATATTGAATTTCTCAGGGTTTTCACTGGGTTTGATAATGAACAAATCAATAATATTTATAATCTTATTATCAACAAATCACAATTAAAAGAGAAGAAATTAATTGTGAACAAAATTAAAAGTAAAAAGATTGACTCTGATTAACAATTTTAATAAAAAAAAAAGAGAACGAAATCTGACGGCTATCTTTCAATTACGTTTACATAATTAATTGTTTTGTAAATTGTTACTCATGTCTGCCCAGCATTCCAGAATACCTTTAATTTTCGAAAACACTATTGCGGAGTTTTACAATACTTCTAAAGTCACAGATTCTACACCAAATTTTTAAGCCAAAATTTTATATGATGTCAGGAACTCGGATGATCCTCCTTTCGTCATCTATCGGTTGACCGCTCGCCTTAGGTGAATTCTACGATTCTAATTGTCGATTGGGTAGTCTTTATTGATCCGGACTTAAACCGAAACTTTTGCTATTTCTGGCCGGCTATGGACACAAAAACTGTTTTTTCTTAGTAGGTTTCGACATTATACTTTTATGAATGTATTACTTTGTCCTGCTAATTGGCAACCCCGTTGAATTCTCCTTACAAAAACTGTTATACCTCGACGAGGTCTTTCCGTAAACTGTATCTCACCACATCTTCCTGCTAACTGTACTGTCGTCTCGCAATTTGAGCGCGCATACGCCATTTTGACGGACCTTTCGACAAAGGAACAGAGCCGGATTTTCTATTGTTGTTTAAAAAGCTCCTGCCGCTACAAAGGGTTTCTCAAACAATTTAGATTTTTTTATGTTGAAACAATTAATGTCCTATATATATATATATATATATATATATATTGTAATAATGAACAATCAAGTAATGTTGGGCATCAGTTAGAAAAACGGTTGATGATAATATTATTGTACTGTTGGGTTATACAACGGCAGAAACGTGACTCATCAGAGTCGAACATTTTGATAAACCTAATTCTTCATACCTCAAAATAAAGAAAATTTGTGATTGGGTGAATTTTTAGAAGAGCATAGGCAGCAGAACTGAAACACATCGGATAGGCACTCCGACAGAGCTAGTGATAATATTAGAACTGGTCGAACACATGCAGTTACTGTTGTTTCAGTTTAGTAGAAGTAGCAATATGAAATTTCTGAAAAATATTTTGTTACATAAAGTTGAAGAATAAATCTACTAGCAACCAAAGAAATTGAGTTATTATTCAGAAATGTAATTCACTAATTAACTTCTACTTTGTACAATGCAAAGTTATCTTACATACATTGAGACCGTATTGTCTCCTTAAAATCAACGACTCGAGACTGACTTTTTTGAGGTAAGGCCTCTTAATATTACGAAATATTAAACTCTTGTTAATCATCTTATTAATAATACTTTTATCACGGAAATATTGTTTATAACAGTTCACACTAACTATTTTTATTCATAAACGCTAACGTCGCTGATAATGCAACATTCGTAACCAATAACATTAATTAAAATCTTGGAAACTTATTTTGACTACTGCTCTATTTCAGAGCCCGTAACCAACTCAACTGTCCAAATAATTCCAAGCAACTGTAATTAAATATCTTATCTGTTTCAGAACACTCCAGTATGCTATCATCAATTCCATTCCACAATCCGACTCGCTCATTACGACCGCTTAGTCTAGACAGCATAATTGGCGACGTTATCTCGTATTTAGTTGGTAACGGTCAATGATATCATGCAGACATAAATCAAATAGCCCATCGTTACAATTGCTTTTCTATGGCTTTGAATTTACTGAGTCACGTCATCTGTCAGTCAAAATAAAACAAATCGCAAAACAGTCAAAAATACGAATTTTCGGATTCAATTTATTGGCGTTCATTAACTGATTAAATCGGTGTTTGTATATGTATCATTATCAACTGTTTCAACGACTTCTATCGTATATATGAAGCCCACTCTTTTCACTGTACTATTCTTTCATTTACAGTTACTTGAATTGTTACCCTAATCAAATTATCACTCCCTTTCTCGTTTATGATCACTTCCGGATCCATTTCAGAACTATTCACGTGCATCTGTAATCGTTTCTTCACGAATGTGTTCTACTCGATGCCATTCCGGATTCATTTTACGTACACCACTCGCAAAGTTATTCAGAGCGCGACCTCTACCAGTCTTCTTCCCCAATCGTTCATCGTCATATATTGGTCTCATGTACTATGAGCCGATCAATGTGGCAGATTTTTACTCACAGTCTGAATTTCTACGAAGCTTAACTTTGAGGAGCTTTTCCACGACGATCTGTTCCTCAAACCTGAACGGAATGCACCAACAATCACTTCGATTACAACGTTATTCTTTTCAAGTTGATTTTGATAGTGCATGGATTTATCAAAGAAATTTTTTGTACAAGTTGTACTTCATGAAATAAATGTCTCCACAGATTCACCACATTGTTTAATAAAATTACAAAACTTTTATATAAGGGTAAATAACAATCTGATAGAAAATAATAGTAACTCACAGGCTTATTTTTTATTAATATTATGATTGTTGTCTCCATTTCCTCAGTGATTCTGTATTTGATATGTCGTTATATCTGTTGTGAAGACATATTGCGGCTAAGCTGATTCAACAATACGTTACTTGGGTTTAAACTGAACAGTTAAGAGTAATATGATACATAATCGAAAAAAACGCCATAATTCTTCATTGTATTTCTTCAAATTAAGTATCCGGATAATTAAAGTGTACACTGACCGTAAACAGGTATTTATTAATTACAAGGATGCTATCTTTAAAATAAAACCGGAAAAGAAAATTATCAACTGAATCTCAGAGAATATCAATTTGACCCTTTGAGCCAGTTTTCACTGAACAACACGAACACGAACGCTATCCGTTTTCAATGAATTTTGAAGGTAAGAAAGGTAACCGTTTATATATCTGCAAGGAAACAGTTTGAGTTCAATTCAACGCTAGATATTACTAACGTAAAAGTCGTTAAGTAATTTCCAATTAATTAATCTTTGAAATATTATGATGGAAATAGGATGGAATCCAAAATTCTACTTATCATCCAATATAGGTACTTAAAAATGTTAATTTAACGGTACTAACTGCGAAAGCTCTGTTATATCGTGTATAGATCTTGTGCGGCAGTAGATAAACGAGAGTTACGAGCTTTCCTCTTGAAGGCTCAGTTAGGTGCTGTTAAATTACGTTTGAGTTGAATAACGAGTTGGCAACTAAGCTAATTTTAGAAGAAGCTGGCACTGAGGCTCCAGATTTCTTACGCAAACCTCGCGAGAAAGATAAGGATAGAAATCATTCTTAAACTGACATTCGAAACAAACTAATGCCCTACATTACATGTCTTTTTTAAAAAAAATTTAGTCGCATCAATCGCTATGAGCATTGTGCACGTTTTGCTTTTCACCAGCCGGAGAACTAATTTTGAGGCTGTTCTCGGTATGAGAACACACATACAAAACATCGAAGCCCGCGCCGGGATTCGAGCCTGGGATCTCTGTGATGGGAGGCGGTGACGCTGACCCCTACAAAGCTACAGGTCTTTGTTTGACTTTGATCTATTTATAAATTAACATATCAATAACTATGCAATTTTATCACTGCAATAAAGAATTTTATTACTGAAGCACAAATTTCATTTTTATAAATTTTTATTTAAACATATTATTTTACAATAATTAATCATGATTAATTGGGTCAAATTTGAAGAAAATTTTCTTTATTAGGTTAGTGCAATAATAATAATAGAAATTATTGTTCAATAGTAATAGACAAACAATATACGTACCTCAAAGATTGAAGTCTTTCCCGGTGTAGTTGTTCAATAAATAGTTCTCGGTATTCACACGGGTTTTGCATATTTATATAAATATGCAAAACACGTGTGAATACCGAGAACTATTTATTGAATAGTAGCGGCGTTGCCTCAGATGTCGTTTATCCATAACCCCCGATTTGACTCCAATCTAAGTAGCTTTTGCGTTATTTTATGTAACACAACTCGACCCCTATCCCCAAATGTGTTCACCTCCCATACCGAAGTTGAACTCATTGACCCTGAAATAGTTTCATTCAACGAATACATCGTCGTTTGAACATGTTTGAAAATTTCCAGTCCGGCTACAGTGGGTTAAAAAAAAAATCCACGCAAAAATCGGCCGGTTACATCGTTTTTCTACCCCCGTTCAGACCCCCCATCCCACACCGCACGTTATTCAGTTTGTCACAATAAAACTCATCGACATCCATAACCACAAAATTTTGGTCTATTCGCATTATTTTCATGTAACGAAATACAAAACGCTCCCCTAAGCGTGCTCCCCTTCCATGGCGATAGAGATTTAAATTATGCACAGACAATATCGACCTTAATATAATGAATTTAAATTATACCGAAAAATATTTATTGGGCGCAAATGTGGGCCGATTAACATGTTTGAAAATTTCTACCTCTGTTCAGCCCCACCCGTGGGGGTTAAACTGCAAGTTGAATGTCATAATCAATCTCAGCGACATCCATAACCTCATATTCGATTCCTATACCGGTCCTTTGTGTTATTTTTATGTAATGAAACCTACCCTTCATGGTCCTTTGTGTTATTTTTATGTAATGAAACCTACCCTTCATGGTTCTTTCCTCTCAAGTCGATAGTGGTTGTAATTATACACAGAATATATTAAAAAATATTATTAGTGTCATTAACACCGCTAAATATTTATTTGACGTAACTATCGATAGGTTAACATTTTTTAATATTATACCCCCACCCACGTCCGCCCAGCCCCACTCACCCTTGCTCGCCTCTACGCGTTAACCAGGTTGTCCTAAATAAATTCAGCAACATCCATAACCCCGATTTTTCTCGAATCTCGGTTGTTTTCGAGTTATTTTCTTGTAACACCCCTCCACATCTACCCGTGCTCGCCTTACAAACTGAAAGTTGTTAAAATTATACAAAAATAAAGTTGTAGAAATACTATCAATCTAATTAATGCTAAAAATAATTATTAAAAGCAAGTACGGAACTCGATTACATGTTTCAAAATTTCCACCCTGACCACCCCGTCCCTTGGCGTTAAATGGCGAATTGAATGTCATAATTAAACTCAGCGGCAACCATAACCCTGGATTCAACTCCAATCTCGATTGTTTTTGCGTTATTTTTATATAATGCCACCAACCCTAAGGGCAGCTCCCCTCCCAATCCTGAAAGGGGTTGAAATTATACACGGAGACCATATAGAGAAATTTTATTAATCTCATTGATCCCGAAATATATTTATTCGACGCAATAAACAGCCTAAAAATATTATTTACAATTTCTACCCCCGCCCAACTCCTCTCACCCCAGTCAGCCCTCGAGCGTTGCCGAAATTGTCATAACTAAACACAACGGTATGCATTACCTTCGATTTGACTTGAATCTCGGTTGTTTTAGCGTTATTTCTGTGAAACTCCCCTCCACCACCAACCGTAAGCGTTCAGCCCCTCCTGCTGCAAATGGTTAAAATTTTACACATATAACATGAGTAAAAATACTATAAAACAGATTAACCCTAAATATATTTATTCAACGCTAACATCGGCCGTGATTTCATGTTTTTAAATTTCAAACCTCGTCCCCCTCCACCCCTCGAGGTTAAATGGTCAATTGAATGTCAAAATTAAACTCACCGACATCCATTACTCTGGATTTGACACCTATCTCGGTTGTATACGCGTTATTTTCTACTAACACTCCTAAGAGTGCTCCTTTCCTATGGTAAAACGGGTTGAAATTATACTCGTATAACATCTGTAGAAACACTATCAATCTCTTTAACCCCCCCAAAAAATTTTATCCGCTGTGTACTTTAAATTTGAAACATTCGCTCTTCAATACATAGTTCCATTAATAATGTTCATCAACAATCTAAATATATGCGAAACTCTTATTAAGTAAGTTTTAATATTTAGATACTTTGATACCTAGCAAGTCTGTTCAGACTCATTTTCTCGTGTCCACATTAAAATTTAAACAGATTTATTTTTAAGTTATCTGATTCATTATTTGGAAGCACCGTGATGATTCACTTTCTTAGATTATTATCATTATAATGATTTAAAAAATGTGATATTTAAATAATGTAAATGAATAAATAATCGGCGTTGAGTCAGAAAATTGTTTCTAACAAAAACAATTAATTTTCTCCTTTTTATGATCTGATCAAGTTTAATAAATCATACAACAAATTTTGAGGTAAGAAAACTACGATTGCATCAAGCAAGGAATCTTGCCAGTAATTCTTGTGGTGCCACTTCAAGAAATTTTCTATGCATCAGTTTTTATATATTCATATTTTCATCAGTTGCTTCTCTTTCACTGAGTTCACATTTTTTGTAAAGATCACCAAAAAAAACCCGTTAAATTAACGTTTAAGTTAAGAACAGTTTGTATATGCAGTAATTTGAGCTATGATTTTTTATCCATTGCACACAACGTCATATAAAGCATTTCGCCAAGTATTAGTCCATTAAACTTTTTACCAATCTCCGTCTCTCAATCTACCGATATATCACAGAGGTATATAGCTTCCTACAGCCAAATCGAGTTTGTTTCCTCTTTTCCGTCAGTCACCCAAGCTGATTTTATGTCCCCATGTCAGCTTTTTAGCATGAAAGACGTGGAACCAACGGAGCACATTCTCCGGCAACAAAGTTCCCTTTTTCCTCAAATGATGTAAAATTATTTGTCATGTCATTTTAGACGCTCCATTTAGTCTAATTTTCCTCCTTGGTGATCTGGTGGGGGAATGTAAAATTCGGACGCTTCGACCATCTTTTTGTGTTGTCAATCTTGCTTGACCTCATTCGTGATTTACGGCCTTGTTTGCAATTACTCAACTTCTTTAAGCCATATAACTGGTATTATGTGCTCGCTTGATTAAAACTAGTTCGAGACATTATACACGGCCGTTGGAATAAATACATGTATTTACGAGGAACTTCTAAGCACGTGTTATTGTAGAAATTGGAATGTCATCTCTTATTAAAAATTTCCAACAAGAGCATTATAAAATTAAAAAAAATGAAAACTTTACGCCTTATTGAAAATAATGAATTAGAAAGATATCCAGTTCAGACAAAAAAAAGTGATAATATAAATATCACACGTTTCCTTTCCTCATGTGCGAAGAAGAGCCTAGAGCGACAAAACTGCACTTGTCAGTTGGCAAAACTAAAAAAAATGAATGTCTGTACATTAATAGCTGTGATGTTTGATTTAATGTGAAGCATCTCTGATATAAGTCTGGAATTGTACCTGATGTCAATGTCTAAAATCTTAGCATTTTGCCAATCAAATGTATGCTTAGAATTGATTATATGTTTGGATACTACTGATTGTTTAACAATGGGAAGTTTGATATTAGATATATGTTCCTTGATGCGTGTATTAAGGGAACGTTTTGTTTACCCTATGTAGCAGGAATTACAATTAGAGCATTGTACCCTGAGATTAACTTCCCAGAATATATAAATCACTGCAGAAACAAGTAATGTCATATTAAGTTTTAAATGGAGACTACTGACGTTCAAAGACGACGTTTTAATTATTTAAAAATTATTACTATTTTATATATTGTAACGTACACTTATTATTTTAATAATTTATTAGTAATATATTTTTATTTTATAATTAAATTTGAGACTAAATTAATTAGTTACTTTATACTAAATCAGCATATGTTTAACAAAATAATAAAAGTACAATAGTTTAACATAAAATTATCAGCTGATATTTACAAAAACACGCAATATAAATAAATATATCGTTTATCATAGAACATGAGACTATCTTAAGATATCTTATGGGTCATCAAAGTTATTTAAGAAAACATAAAATTAGAAATTGTCTAATAGGACACTAGAACTGGCGAAAATGATGCAATACTTGGCAATATTTAAAAATTCATGAATTATCTACTTAATCAAACTGTTTTGCGGCTCGGCTGATACAATATGCAGAACCATCAACTAGGCTGACCACTCGCTGACCAGATACTATGTGGGCGGGGCAACAAACGGTAGCAGTATATCAACAAACACCAAAGATTTGCCTCTCTCAGGCTAAACACACTTAATCAGCCTCACCTGGGCTGTACCTATGCTTTAATTATCAGCTACACTCAGGCTGCACATATACGAACACAAGACAGTCTCCCATGTGGTAGAAACCTTGGCTCGACGAATCGCTCTTTCAAATTCTACTTTCAACGAAGTAAGTACCACTTCGCACATCAGTGCACTCCAACACTAAGTAGGCGTCCTGCCCCTAAAAAACATAACTAAATTTCCCGCAAATTTTTAATGCGACTTATCTGTTTCGTACCACTTGGCTGCTGGATCTAGAACATTCTTGTGGGCTCACTTCCTGCGTCGCGCCAACAATACTTCGGTCTTTGTGCTTTTACAATACTTTCGGTTCATTACAAACTTACCTTCATAATTGTTCAAATATGAAGGTACAGAAAACTTCACACAAACATTATATTTGCAAAGAGTAATTTTACTTCATTAATTAACTATTTACTGTTTTTTATTAGTTTTATAAGCATTTGATTTTGTTACTTTTTGAAGTACTATCACTTCAATTCCTTGCTTCACTAAAATATATACGAAATATAGTTTCGTAACTAGGAATCTCTACATTCATGTCTGCAGATTAATTATTCCAGGTTCGTTTTATTTAATTCGTTCTATTTAATAATTAAAAATTTCCAGCATTCGTTTATATTTCAAAATCTTATTTTTCAATTTATGTCCCAATTTTTATATATATTGTAATACCAATTAAAGAGACCATTAATTGATTTAAATTATAATTGGATTGTTAGCGGTACGAGTTGCCAAAGAACGACAATGGACGGTAACTCTGTGTCGGCGGAGCCTTTGTTCTGAACTGCGTTCTGTACGAGAGTTAGTTAGTTGCTGGTGGAAGAATGATAGAGTTGGTAGCTGGCTGTGGTATGATAAGTTTGATTTACAGTCCGGCAAAGGTTACGGGAGAGCGAAGATGCTGATCTAAAAGTATCCAAAAAGTCCAACTGCGAGATGTATTAGTTTACAAAAAACGCGATTAAACAGTTTTGACGGAGAGACTCAAATAATAATCGCAAAGTTGGAAGAAAGAGGTTTTGCTTCACACACAGACTGAACTAAATTTCGCATAGAGGCATCAAGGAGACCTACGTCCGAGGGCTGACTGAGGGGCGGCTGATCCAAAGTTCCAGGTGACAGAGAACGAAAACATCGACCGTGTGTATTAAAAATTTAATGTGTATAATCAGTGAATAATGGCCTTTTTGGTGAGTGTTGTCCTCAAGCTCCAAGAATCAGATATGGTACCAGAAAGACATTCGTGAGTACAAAACAATTATTTAAAATCTGTAATCAAGAATGAAAGGTAGAAGTCAGATTTCGTTTGTTTTTCTTTTCATTTAGTTCCTTTCATTTCGTTTATTTTCATATTGTATTAAGTTAGCTTCAATGAGTTTGAATTGTTAATGTTAGTTTATTAAATTGGATTGTTCTTACTATCAAACCCAGTAATGACCCTGAGATAAAGAGAATTTCGACGTATTTGATTGTAAAATATAAAGTTGTATTTTTCCTAGAACGCCACGAATTGCAAAACTGAAATAAAATATTTGTTTGTTAACTTGATTAAATTCGGCGTATAAAGTAGGGATTACAATTTGTACTTTTAAAGAATACATTTTTAAATCTTAATAATTTTGTTAATTAATTCTTTTAATTAAGACCACCTTTTAATTATTACAATATATATATATATATATATATGACTGGAGGGTTTTAATTTTAAAGTTTATTCAATTTAATTACATCGTTCTTATGTAAACTTTTAATATTATATGCTCTTACGCTAACTTTCTCTTATGATTGACATCCTAATTACTCCATTTCTTCATTCTCGCATCCGGGCTCTTCGCCTTGATCATATGTCCAATCAAGCGTTTGATGCCTCGAAATGGTATTGAACTTGTAATCGTAACGTTAACTATCCGACAGTTCTGGACTACGTGCTAACCTGATTTGAGCTCAAATACCTTAAATTCGATATACGAGAGTATACCCAGCAATATGTATGGGTATGACTGTAGCTTTGAAATTTCTTCACTTTGATTTCTTTTTTCAAAAACAATGTAAATCTATCTGTATAGCCTGCGCCACGAAAATGTAATACCAAGGACATTTTTCGGCTACATTGCCAAACATTCTGTCTTATAACAGACACGAGCGGCTCTATGAGTCAACGTGTAGTGAGGGACTGTTTACAATCTAGCAGCGACGCTGGACAAGGTGAAGAGTAGCTGGGCGGTTACCTACTTGACCTTGATATTACATTTTCGTGGCACCGAGTATAGTAGGTTGGTAGACAAACCTCCGTCAGTAACAAAACTCCATTGTTACACTCTGACGGATATACATTACCATTTTTCCGAAAGCTACGAGCAACTGTCCACTAATTAAAAGGTTATAAGGATTTAAATTGACAGTTGCAGAAACAGCTGCAGCGGATCACGATTGGAATAAAACAACAATAGGCCCAACGATAAGGATATGAGTAATTTCGTAGAGAAAACACGCAACAATCAATTAATATTCTGGAAGCATCAGATAACAGAAATGAGAAAATTCAGTTCGTCAGTTTTCGCGTTAATTAATGTGGATTTGAAATGTAGCAAATGAAAGTTTACAGTATTATAAATTATTCTGCGCTTCAAATAACCCCGCAAATATAAGAAGCAGGGTAAGTAAATTCGTACTCTGGCACAGATATTGTATGGCAAAACACATAATAAAAGGACAGGGTCTAAGAAATAAGAATTTGGTATCTATTATTTACTATTACTTAAGTTTATATAGTGTGGTATTAAATTTTATCCATTTTTTTTAATTCATTGCCTTTCAAATTCAGATGTGCATTACAATCGAAAAAATTCGGCAATTGAATCGCCATATTCAACATAATGGAAAGAATTTCACGTTACCCTTGCGAAGAGTTTTAATGAAAATGTGTAGTTAGAGGAAGCAGAACTTACCTTGCGCTTAGGTTGTTGAGGAGGTAAAGGATGCGACCAGACTGGCGCGACAGACTCGAGTGACACGTCTTCGGGCGTGGGCCGAATAATGGCAGACGCTCCTCATTAATTCTAGGAACAAAGTGACCTAAATATCAACGGACTTAAGTTTCAGCTCCTCTGCGAACAATTAATTCTCCAGACGAAAGTTCTGCACTCACCGAGTCCGTTGGTAGATTTCGTGGAACGTCTCGGTAACATTCCCAAAGCTCGTCGAATGACCAAATGATCAAATCATCACACAACATTAATTATACAAAATTTAAATTATAATAGACAAATTTTAATGACAGAAAAAAGTGTACAATTACAAGTATGTAAAATAAACTATAAAGTGTCATCATTAAATAAATTATTTAACAGGAATTGAGCTAATCACAAACTGAATATACAAACATATCAGCTGACTTTTAAAAACCCGCCTCATTCTAATATTTTTATATTTACATGGTTTTACTCTAACGGAAAATAGGAAAAATTTCCACGTCACACGCAAGCGTTACGCTCACGATGCGACTACTGTGGAAGGGTGTGGAAACATCTAAGACCTTATCGCGATATCTGTCGGAGAGGACGTGAACTTCAACAACTAAGGATACGGATTATTCTTCAACTGAATACTTCTTCGTAACACTAAATAAAGTTACATTATCACGGATCGAAGTCGATTGACCAAGTTCAATAAGTTCCTGTAAATTTGACTTACTTTCCGAAGGAATTATACATAAACTACTTGATTTCTAATTTACTGTCAGTTAATGAATATAAGGATTTTTTTGTAAAAAAAATACTTTATATCTTTTAAAATACGTTAATTGTCTTAAAAATTGTCACACTTTAACTTTGGGAAGGCAAGTCACACTTTTGTGCATTATTTCAAATATTTGAATTTGTTGTCTCTTCTGTTCATTCTGTACGATGAATGAAAGTAATACATTGTGCTTTGTAATGTTTGTCGATCGTATTTCTCAGTATTCAATGTTATTTCGTATTTTTAAAAAACACCTGACACTATAGCACTATAAGTTTTACTATACTCATAATTTATTTCGTCTTTCTCGTTCTATATGTAACTTAAAAATATTCCGAAACAATTATTGCAGTGTTCTTTGGAGTTTCCTTCTTCTTTTTATTTTAATACCCATGTTTAATTACATATAATGATTAAGAATTATTTAATTAATTCCAACAAATAAATTGCCAACAAATAAATTAGCTTAAATTAAAGCTTAACTTACTCCTTGACCTTTACATGTCATCAGTTTAATTTATACAGTCCTACTATTAACGCAGACTTGCATCCTAATGCTAATGCACTGAATGTTAATAATATATTAAAACGATACAGTTCCATTTGTTTGCGTTGTCAAAAATCATTATATCTTATGATTGCAACAAGATAGTGATTATCTTCTACTGACATTACAGAGAACATATTCCAGCGATTACAAAGTAAAAAATAAATATATTTTATTTTTCCGGTAAGACCCCATATGTAACCAAGTTCAGTTTCTGTATTCGACCTTCATTCTAAAAGTGAATCTGTGCTTGAAATTCGCATCACGTTTCCATTGTCAACGTGGAGACGAAAAGCTCAATAACCTTGAGCCGTTAAATGCTACGGTTTGTTTCACAACAAAAAGAAATATCTGTTTTTAAAAATGAAAGGGAATTGTTCTTTTATTTATTCTTCTTGAAAATGTTTGCGAAATTAACAAAACGTTACAGAAATTACGTAATTTGAATCTATTATCAATACATTCGATATGAAATAACAATTCTAAGAGAATAAATCAACCTATTTTACAGTAAGATCTTAATATTTACCTTACATCCTATTAATATAATTAGTGTTAAATGGCCAAAGGTCATAATTTACAAAGATTATAGTTTACAGTTGAGTACAAAACGTTTCTTCTCTTTAGTTGTATCTAAACATTACTAAATAAATACAATGAAATTGAATCCAATCAAATAATTAAATTCCTTGCATAATTAAACAAACAATTAAAATATGACGTGAATTTAAATAAAACAGTCTTACAGAAAAATATATGCCTCCATCAATTTCCGTGGCCGAAAAGAGAAAAAACAATTCCATTCAAACACTACACAACACTTACATTGATGTAACTGAAATTTTATTTCACAAGAATTAAACTTCCAAACGTGCAAGAATTCATCATTTTAAATCATAATAACAACAGATTATAAATGGATTTTTTTTGTGTCTCTTTTCACATTAATTGAATTTATATTGGCCCTAATATATCGATTACCATTCATCAACCGAGGATAATAATTATTTTCAAAATCTAAATCTTTTATATCAATCCAAACAAATTTGTGCTAATTTAAGTAACCATATTTCGTTAGAGCAGATTGTTTATCAAGAGGTTGTTTTAAATTAGCAAAATATTGTTTAATTCTGGGTTGAAACTTACGTGTTGTTTGATCGATATAGCAAGTTTTATAACACAAACATTCAATTCTGTATATAACACTATGTTTATGCAAAATGTGTAAAACTCCTTTAGACTTTTAACAAAATTTAAATTTTTGATTTAAATATTATTTTAACACCATAATTGATAAGGTGATTGATTAATTTAAATTGTGTGCTTTATATAAATGGTAGCATGGTATAACCCATAGATTTTTTACTATTTGTGGTTGTGGGAGAATTATTTTGATATATCAATTAGTTTAATCTTTGTTTAATACGTTTATTAATTAAACTGGGTGGGGTAAGAAATTAAAAATAGGATTTTAATTTTTTTTTCATATTGAGAAAATTGTGGTGTGATAATTTACAGCCTTGTCAACAAATTCTGATTTTTGTCAATTTTATGCTAAGTATATTTAATTTAAGTTAGATGAAGTTTCTATTTGTAATTGTAATTATATTCTATAATTCACCGCTTGATTAAACGTATTCGAAGGTCCTTTTAAAATGTTACCGACATTTACTAATAATTTTTACCTGTCTGGTGTGGTTTCCACATCGATTCAATCGATTTGACAACTAAAATTAATTATACAAAATAAATTTTAAGTAATGTTAATTTACCTTTGCAGGGATCTTATATTTTTAAGTAAATAATACAGTTTTAGTAGTAGGCCTATTACAAATATTATATGGGTATCGTAAGTTCAATTATTCCACGTAGCATGTTATTAACAAAAATGATATATTAAATTAATAGCAATCCATAATTTGGTGAAAAATTATACAATAACATATGAACATATAAAATAGACAACGTAAGAATTCAATAAAAACATGCACATTTTTAAACCTTAAAAATATCAGTGGTAAACTTCAGTAATTAAAATTCTTATTTTAAAGTAGTTTATATTTTCTAAACAAAAACAGTATTCGTACATTTTGAGAAGTAATTTAAAAAAATATCAAACTCAATTCTTATTTTAAAGGTGAAACATTTAAGGGGTTGCATTTCGTGGACTTACATCATAGGGCAAAAGTCTAACACACAACAATGCATACAATACTACAGTCATGATCCAAAAATTAACTTTATTTAAAAATACTTTCGTGTTAGAAATGCGTGTCAATTTGTTGCTAAATTATTCTGATTTTAAAAATTAGACGCATTTGGAAATTATGTATATATAATTAAAAATGTGGAATGTTACCTGTCAGGTCAGAGTATTGGAAACTCTATCACTATTTTAGTTCTATTATCTCTATACATATTTAAACGCTTGGACAGATTACAACAAGAATTAGTACACTTATTCTTCAAATCTCGAGAAATGGTACTGTGGGGGGTGAGAAATCTCTATTATAAAGGTGGAAAGAATTATAATTAAAAAATGTGATCATTTCGTGTTAAATTACTGCGCGCCAAGAGACCGTGACGTCACGCGAGAGAGAGAGACGTTACTACGCGACGAACAAAGGAAGTAGTTCTTTTTTCCGTAATGAAATAAAGCAGAAATATTTTCACTGAATAAAAAGTAAAATTTCATCCAGATATTCTCCTTAGTATGATAAAAAAAACATTACGAAATACGATCAATGCGGGAATTGTAAGTTAATTTTCGTTCCATATAAGTGACTCCAATATGGCGACTATTTGTTTATATGGTGAAACTAGCTAACAATTTCAGCAATTTCGTCTTTCGTAGTGTCTCAAGACTGAGGGACAATTATATCCTGCAATACTCAAGGAGTATATTTGAGTGTTCTATTCGTAAAGAAATTCGGAGGTATGTTCGTTGGGATTGGTGCAATAAAATTCAATGTATTTTATAAGTGTTCAATTAATACACTATCGGTCGACAGTATGTACGGAACTAGTAACAGATTTGAGTAAAGCCACTTCCTGACTAAAGATTTATATAGAATTAAATCCTTTTTTGGTTTATATAAAAAAATTCACGGGCAACGCCGGGCACCCAGCTAGTTTTACATTATAATCACCGTAAAAAATGTAGCACATAACTTTAAAAACTCTTGAGTCGTCACTGCACAAGATACAAACCCGAGAAATCTACATTCATAAAATTCACCGGGAAAATCTACATTCGTTAAATGTTTGTCCTCTTGATCAATTTCGGACATATGCTTTTCTCGTAATTTATTCAGTCCGTTTTACTAGAAATATTATTACGTTTACTAGTCCATTTGCCAGCATTTCTATTTTTATTTTGCTGCATCCCTCATGACCAAAGCTCACATTGTGTAGATAACTTTTTCTCAGATTTAGATATTCTCGCACGGCTAGACAGCAAGTGTTATTTTTATCGTCTTGACACATCCCGAACGGAGGGACGTCAGCGCAGTAATGTTGCGCGAATTACGGCGTCTAGCTTCCGCCGTTAACATATAAAGCTAAGCAGACGCTCCGGCTTAATTAGCGATCCCGTAATCCGGCATTTAGTAGTAGTAGCGCCGTTTCTGAACACGTTAATCCTCTTGGCTTACGTTCCATCTTCTGCTGCACTAGAAATGTGCTAGTTGAATCCGCGCACAAGACGTAAGTTCACCGTTGCAGTTTCTCTTAATCACATCCTACATTATATAGAATTTAATTACAATGTCTGAAAATTATTTTGGTTGGATCTGCCTAACTCTCGAATTTGATGAACTACTGATTCGGCGAGATCAAATCACCATCTACTCGGTCCAGCATTGGGCTTCCAATGTATTACAGGTAAGACTATCGTGGCTAGCCGTGGAAATATTCTTTCAACCGCAAATTTTTCGATCTTGTAAATTGAAATAGTTATAATACACGATTTATATATTTTTATTACAGATTATTTAAGGCTTTAAAATTATTGAATATAAATTGAATTACGACGTATAGTTTCTAATTTAATTTTAATGAAGAACGTTAAAATTGCTTTCAATCAAGTGGAGCTCCAAGAAGAATGTTATTTGGTAAATTGTGATCAGGTCCATATAACGGATCGAGACTGCGTACTTAGCGGTGGTCCTGGGTTCGATTCCCGTTTCTGTGGAGATTTTTCTATTTTAATTTTATTAAAATGAAAACATTTACGTCTGATTGAAAATAATGAATAACACAGAAACACAACTGCATTGGTCCGTTGACAACACTCAAAAGCAGTGCAGTTGTGTTACTCTAGACTCTTCTTAGTACCTGACGAAAGGGACAAGGATCCCAGAAACGTTGTGTGGTATTTATATTACCTTTTTTGTCTGAATTGGCTATCTTTCGTATTCATTAAACTGAATTTTCCTATTTGCACTCTCTCTTTCTCTACTGTAGTGTTCTAGTATGAGGACCAACATCTCCGGTAGGAAGGAATCTATGGATTTTACCATATTATTGATGTAATTTCTTACGCAGATGGCGCTTCATTCGAAAGGAATAGAAAAAGTTTATGTAATCGTTTATCAATATTCCAGAAACTATTTTTAGCGTTATCCAGGAACGATGAAGTGGACCTATCGTATTTTGTTACCTTCGGGGTGCTTGCCTCTTATAATATGGAGTGGTTGTTTTAGGTGATGTGATGTTGATCTGATGCATATTTCTCGAACTATCTCCAATTTTGTACGTTTTGTTATCCCATTTTGGTTTTGTCAATTTCAGCGTCATTTGTGAACGAAATGTAGGTCATAATTTAAATGTTTCCCCCACACTCAGGTTCCAATGATAACAAAATTGACTCCCGAGCCAGTATTTGGTACTATTGGAAGTTCATCCACATTAGAGACGAATAAATTTCAAATAAAATATTTTACGTCGGATTGAAAATTAAAAATAAGAAAGATAGACAAATACAGACAAAAGAATTGTTAATATAAGTACCACAAAACGTTTCGGGAAGGCTTGTTCCTTTCTTCAGGTGCAGAAAATATGTAAGAGCTGTGAGAGACACAACTGCACTAGTCTATTTTTTGTTACTATCTCTCGGCCTGAAGAAAGGAACAAGTCTTCCCGAAACGTTGTGTGGTATTTATATTATCACTTCTTTTGTCTGTTTTTTTATTATTATTAGAAAATTAACAATCAGAACTATATAATGCATGTTCCATGAGTTAATGTGATGACACAATAATACAATAACGTGAGCGGATACCCATCCAAATAGTTATCTTTCATGTTATTATTATTACGAATAAATTTTAGTGTATTTTGTTTTTGATACTATGAGTAGTTTTAGAGACATTTAAATGTTTTCAAATAAATCGGAAACTCCTTGCAATAGGGTAATTCTTAAAAATTACCTTATTACCTGACCGAGTCCCATAACAACAAAAGGAAAAATTCACGTCTGTTTTGAAAATTAATAATAAGAAAAATAGCCAAATATAGACAAACGAAGTGATAATATAAATTCCACACAACGTTTCTGGAAACCTTTACCTTTCTTCAGGTGCTCAGAAAACTAAAATACACAAGAGCCTATAGCGACACAATTCAGATGACAAAATTCAAAAGCGAAGAAATCACGTCGACAATGGGAAATCGTAACAATAAGGTATCGTAGCCATTGTTGAGTTTCATAGTGTCTGTACATTAATTGCTGTGATGTTACGTTTCTTAGCACCTGAGGAAAGTAAGTAGGTGTCCAGAAACGTTGTGGGTTATTTATACTATCACTTCTTTTGTCTGTATTTGGCTATGTTTCTTATTATTAATCAATTTACACTCGACGAAATTGAAAAATTGAGAGTGTTTAGGTAAAATGAGAAACATTGTAACGGTTCCTCCAGTTCAGATGACAAACGTTTCAGTATAAATTATATAGAATTTTCCTTTCTTTTTTAAAAAAAAAAATACGTATTGCATTAAGTGGCAAAATTGTAATAAAAATAGCTATTTCCAGTCGTATTCAGGTTTTAATAAAATTCTGAATAAGAAAGATAGCCAATACAGACAAAAAGGTAATATAAATACCACACAACGTTTCTGGGAATAAATAAATATTTATAAACTCGTAGTATTGCTTGCTTAAGGTGTCCTATACTAATTTCAGACAAATACAGAACGTTTCGTATTTTGAAAACCGACGTTGATTCCATACAACACTTCAACGGACTAACTTGCTATTAACCATTTCCACAATTCCATAGAAGAGCAGTCTGCGTTCCCTAGTTCATATATAGGCCTATATGAGAGAGGAAGAACAAAGAATACCTAAACTACGGAGTTGAAGCTACTATTAACCCCCTTTGCGTGATATGATCAATAGTATTCTCGCAATACAAGTTATCCTGAGTATATTATTTTTGCAAACTCAAAAGGATTGCTATAATCGTCCATTCCAGCTGGGCAATCGTCTTTCGGAGCGCCGTCAATTAATGGGTGAGAGCTGTTGAACTCGAGGAACTAAAATGTCCGATAATTTCTATTTATTAATTCATAGATATGTATAATTTAAATTCCTTCCCTACAGTTTCCGAACCATCAATTTCCATATTATTTGCTTGATGCCGAATCGTGATCATCGCTTTAACTCAACGCACTTGTAGGGAGTCCGGACCAAGACAATGCCTCGTACTCGGTGCTCAGTTGTTCCGGCTAATTTCTGCAACAAATTCACCTGTCCGCCACAAATTTCGCGCGAGTTCGCGTAGGAAATGCTAATGACGGAAGAGGTCGAAACAACTTTCCGGTATATATTACCGCCGGTGCGTTTCTAAATGCCCTCAGAGATGTAGCGCACTGTAAATTTAATTACAAGTTCCTCGTCAGAAGTAAAGTGTAATCTTGGCGTTCTGATGCATTATCCATGTTCAGTGACGGAAGAGGCAACGCTAATTGCGTTACCTAACGTCCCGGTACCAACCATTTGTCAGTGACTGCGCTATTATGATGATTGCACAAAATTCTCTCCGTCGAAAGAGTAAACAATTTACAAAACGTAATACCCAAGAGACACGGTCTCTCAGCGTGCTAATTATTCCCCATTTTTATACTGGAATGAGTAACGTTGAAAAAGAATCTCTTTCTAACTTATTTTAAAATGTGGAATGGCTTATTGTATTATTTATGAAGTTGTAAAAACATCAAAGACACGAATAAGTCTAAACTTCTTTACTTTTTTAAATTTATTTATTTTATTTAATAGCAATCAGAATCGCATTCTATAGGCTATTTTTGTTGGCTTGGAATTGATTTACATAATTGTATTCATTACTGTCCTGACGGGGTCCTCTCCAATGATTGGTCCCCAGTTACCACGTTTTCAGGTCAATTGGCAAGCATTTCTTCAGTCTTCTGTTGATTCTGTGTTCCAGCAATGGGTGTATAAGTGGCGTCGTATGAGTTTCTAATCTTTCATGCTCTCACTTGGATTATATATTTGATGTATGGTATTCGTGGTTCACTGCAAACAAATTTTATTTTAATCTGGAGAAAACTAAAATCGTTACCTTCAATTCGGAAAAAAAAACAGTTTAATTTCTAATTCGAAGCACGCACCTTTTCTTGGTCTATTGATTGACAATAAATTGAAATGGAATCACCATTTAAATAAACTCTCGGGAAAACTTAGAAAATTTTGCTCCACATTAAGAGTGTTAGCTAGGGAAATCTAAAATGGTATATCATACATAGTTTCATTCTGTCATGTCTTACGACATAGCAAACTGGGGTCGTTCACATCACACGTTTCAAATTATTAAACTTCAAAAGAGGGCCGTACGAATTATATTAGGTGCGGATTGGAATTCCAACTGCAAGCCTTTGTTTCGGAATCTTGGGATTTTGTACGTATATTCTAGAAATTTTAAAGTTAGTCTGAAGAAACTTCAATTTTTATGCCCTAAACGGATCAAATCATTTTTACAACACTAGAAATAACTCTCAACTCCGCATAGATAAGCCTTTTTGAATCAAGCATTCCTTATTCCAGGATAAATCTATTCAATAGTCTTCCGGAAGAAATAAGAACTTTAAATATACAAAATTTATTTATAAAGAGGTGTAAATCTCTGTTAATTAATGGAGCATATTACTCGATGAAAGAGTTCGTAGAAAGGAAGGAAAGATTATATCCTCTTTAATAAAATAGTTTCTTGGTAACCTATCAAGTTACGCTATTATTTTACGATGATAATATTCTAGAATTTAAATGTTGACTTGTTTTCTTTTTCATTGATAGGAATCGATGTAAGATTTTCTACTGGAAACTCCGTCGAATGGAAATTTAGGTGGTTACTAACATACCAAGGAGCATCAACGATGGTTCTGTGGATTCTCGACTACGATGTATTGCATTTGCTCGCACACCCTCAAAAAGGTCCAAATCGGTTGATGACGGCTTTACATATAATTATTTTATTTCCAGAGATAGATTTGGCCTTCTACCAATCATCCAGGCGTATGTCCATTTGTTTCTTTTCATTTTCTATACGTACCTTCCAACTTAGTTTCGAATCGAGGTGCCCCAGAACTGCACTTTAAATATACAATATCTTACACTTCCAAACAATGCTTCATCATTGTAACTGATACGGAGTAAAATGCCTGCACAAATCATTGTTGTCCAGTTAGCCGAACATGATACCTTCGGATAAAAGAATTTTCTGTTCCGTTTTACATTGGTCTACTGCCTTGTGTACTTAAATAAGAAATGAAGTCTGTGATGAGTGCATGGATCGGTGCGACCGTATGCGATCGATTTAGTGTGTCGCAATCTGCTTTCAATGGCACAACAGCTGTAAGTACCCACAAAACAAACATGAAACACAATTACGTTTTTGCCCTATTCCAGAACGCAATGGGATGAGTTTGTATTATAGCACACTGTTGCTTTCCGATTAGTGAGCTAATATGTGATTCATATTCTGTGTGAAATTTGTTTGACTGTATGCATAAATGCTATTACTATTCAAACTATCATGTGCTAATTCGTCTAGTCTGACTTTATTAAATGTGCATCAAATGATGACCCTCAAACTATTTACGCTCTACCACTTGAAACTCAGACAAAAATAAAACATATATATTGTAATACCCCTCTCTGGATAATTATGATTATAGGAAATTATATTAAACACGTTATTAAATTTTATCAACAAAACAATTTTATTAATCTAGTATACATTTTAATAAATCAGACTCTGTACCCCAGGGTCTTTACTGGGTTGATAAGGAAACGGAACACAAAATTTACAATTAAACAATGCAGTTAAAATAAATGAAAAACGAAATGAAACGTAATCTGACTCATTACCCTTATTTAACAATTTACAACTACGAATACAGAAAAAAAAATAAACTCACAATCTCTCTGGTCCATGCAATTTGGATCTCTCGCATACCAGCACACACTCTCTTTATATAGGCATAAAGAGTACCAGGTTGCGCTCACACTTTGCTTTCACAGCCACCTCTTCTCGATTACGTTACCCTCACGACGAATTCCTCCAAACAACAAACTCTGCTGACAGACAGATTTCCACGACGAAACTCCAACCGACTGTTGATGACTGATGTCCAACTAATTACTCTCGGCCACCTAGCTTGGCCTACCATCCGATAATCTCTCCTGACGACTCTAAAACTGCCTCTTGAATGAATAAAACTCCTATATATTTCGGCCACCTTAACTTGGCCTACCATCCGATGATCTCTCCTGACGTCTGCTGAGTCGAACTTCCCTCTCCTATGACTTTCTCGTACAGATTCTGCTACCACACTCCACGTCCATCACCTTCCAACTCTCACGTCCATCTCGTCTGAGGTCTCCTGTTCAACTGTTCTTAGGTCTCCAGTCCAACTGTTCTTTTATCTGCTTTCCCCCTCTCCAGAATATTCCCTTGTTTTCACAGTTTTTGAGTTTCCACGTTCGCCAAATAAACACCAGCTGTTGACTTTCTCACGGTCCGAGAGCCACTCAATACAATTAAAATTAATATTTTCTTTTAATATAATTGTATGTCCATATGCCTTTAGGGTTCCGTCCAGATGTCGGTCTCAACCATTAGCTCTAAGAGCCGCTAAACGTCCAATTATATGCCTCCCCTTCTCTAAGAGCCACTTATCCATTATTTTATTATTATCTTTTTTTATACAAGCCACTCAAGAATCCCCAGTCTTAGTTGGTAAACAAATCGGATGACATATGAACAAAATTCATGTCCTTCTTAACTGGGTATTACAATATATATATATATATATATATATATATATATATATATATGTGTGTGTGTGTGTGTGTGTGTGTGTGTGTGTGTGTGTCAGAAAAAATGTATTCGAACAAATAATTGTTTTTTAATATTTAATATAATCTGCAACAGAAATACAGTCAATTTGTCAGAAAAAACGTGTAAACAAAAAATCATTACAATACTAAGTTTCGTCGACAATATAGAGACTTTCGCAGGTAATATACATTTTTGAATGTATGTCGTATTGAAATATATTTTTATTGTTGATTAATACACATTTTTTCTGACAAATTGACTGTGTTTATGTTTATTAAATTATTGTCTTGTTTGACAAGATCGATTGTAAAATATCACAAAACGGAAATTGGGACGGAAATATGCCCATAGGATTAATTTTCATGTAATAGTCATCAGTTTTTAAAATAAGTTTTTGAGAAAGTACTATATTTCTCCTGGAATGATCATGACGATAAACAAAATATTTCTCCAGAAATTGGGTTTATATTTTCTTATTATCGTTCTGTAAATTTCAAGGGGCTTATTCACTCATATGACTCTAAAAAACTTCATTTTATATTTAGTTTGTTTTTTTACGTATATTTAGTTAATTCAATTAAATTTTTTGTTATAGGTAAGGTGGTTCAAAGTTCTTGGCAGGCATACTGAAAGATCCACAGCTTAATTCCCTCGTAGTAGCAGATGTTTGCGAACCACTATGACGTTTAGACTTATTCGGTCACTGCTCCGCTTTTCAAGTTGAGCTTTGCTTTATTTCAGTAGTAATGAATCATTATTCATTTCAATTACATGACGAAGTATTTCTGGCCCTCTAATCTTTTCCAATCGTCATAAACGTACGTTACGAACTCGAATCAAAGAAAACTTTTTCAATTTCAAACATTCTCTTTAATTTAATTATAAATGGACAATGTAAAATTTTTGGAATAATTACTTTCCAAGATTAAGAACTGAAGGCTTCAAAATAGATCTAAAAATACGACAATTAATGTAAATAATGTCACTCAAAATCTAAACTGTACTTATGGTTCCATTGAACTGCGACAAAATTGTATCAGTAGATATGAGAAACAGTTAACTCATTTTAATATTCACGAGTGACCGTTTTAAAATCCAACTCAACAAGGTACATTTTTTTCAAGTTCACGTCATTTTATTTCATGCATTATTTTTGTCAAGTTCATGTTGGCATTCGGTACAAAAATGCACATCGAATTTAAAATCTTGAATAAGAACGGTAGCCAATTCAGACAAAAAAAGTGATAATATAAATATAATTTTTAAAATATTATTGTTACATTATACAATCCCAGACACAGAAATATATATTAAATACTTACTGACTTGGGCCACTTAGCCAGTCCCACATTTGGCATATATAACCTTTAGCTGTAAATAATACGAATACTTTAAATGTATTTTTTTAAATTTATTGTTAGAGATAAATAAATAGTTAAAATGAAAAAATTTACGTCCGATTGAAAATAATGAATAAGAAATATAGCCAATTCAGACAAGAAGTGATAATATAATTACCACAGAACGTTTCTGGGATCCTTGTGCCTTTCGTCAAGTGCGAAGAAGAGACTAGAGCGACACAACTGCACTTGTCAGTTAACAAAACTCAAAAGCTTAATTTAAAATCTGTTTGTTTTTGTCATTTTTAAATTATGGAGCATTATTTTTAATGTTTTCAATAATGAATGTAACATAATTTGTATTTTCATATCTGCAATCGACATTTTATTCGTTTTAATATTTAACTGTTAGATATAACTAGATGTTCTCCAACAATTGGACAGGCTTTTAATCTCTCAAAATAAATTTATTAGATTTATATTTGGTATGAAAAAAAACGATTCATGTGAACCAATATTCCACAAAAGTAAAATACTAACTATTTATTCTCTATATATCTTTAACGGTATTATAATGGTAAAGAAGTTAAAAAAAACCTCCCAGGCCAAAACAGAGCTAACCCTTATAATACAAGGGCAGCTGCGGATTATTTTAGAGTGCAGACTAATTCAAAAAAAATCTGAGCATGATCCTTTTCTGAAAGGAATTATATTTTATAATAAATTACCACTGGATGTAAAAGAATTGCAAGGCAAGCACTTTGAAAGAACTCTGAAAGAGTATTAAGTAAATAAAGTAATATATAAGATACATGAATTGTGATAATATGACTGAAAACTTTATACTGATGATTTAAATGTTTTATTTTGTACTTTTATATTAAACATGACCTGTTCCATTATTGTATGTATGCAATTATATGGAAATAAAGTTTATATTCTTATTATTTGACATCAAAAGGTAGATCATTTTAACGTTTGCTTCAAAGATTTCCTAATTATTGGTCATTAACTGAAGAGGTTCTCAATTTAGAACGAAATATCGTTTATATTGTAATGCCAGTTAATTAAGCAATTAATTGATTTTAAATAATTTAAATTGTTAGCGGTATTTGAGCGACCAAAAGCGACAATATCGCTGAGCTCTGTTGCTTTGATGAAAAGCCGAGATGGAAATGCGCACTAAAACTCGGGAGACACTACGATAGTTAGTTGGTGCCGAAACATTGAAAAGTACGGAACAAGAAATAAAACTTGGGTAGTTGGCGGGAAAACATTGCTAGGAGCAGAACAAATAATAAAACTTGAGCAGAGACTAGACATCGTTAAAGTATTACCAGTTAAAGTTGTGAATTAATACAAAGTAAAACATTCACGGAAGTATTGCAGCGTAAATATTGGAAAGTAATAGAAGTCTTTGTCAGAATAGAACTTTTCAAAATATTCGTGGAGAAATTGTTCCAGGAGAACATTGGTAAATTGTTGTGGAGGGGAGCAATCAACGAAATACAGCCTATCTTGCCAAATTTTAAAGTGAAGTGTAGAATCAGTGAAAACCAAGGCCTGATATTAAAAATTAAAGTGTGTAAAAGTGTCCGAACGAGGTAAAATTGATTGTTCTGGTACCAGACCGACGGTCCGTAAGTAACATAACTTTGATAAATTTGTAAACTGTAATTAAAAGGGTAGTCAGATTTTCGTTCAGAGTTCATTTAGTTCAGCTTTCATTCCATTTATATTTAATTTTGTTTTTAGGTTAATTTTTTTATATATTTTGAATTGTTAATAGTCAAATTATACAATTATCGTGTCCTAATTATCAAACCCAGTGATGACCCAGAGATTAAGAGTTTTTCAACATATTGGATGGTAAATATTGATGTGTATTCACGAGAACAAAATAAATTGTAAATAATTGCAGTAAAGTTTTGTAAATTTTGATCAAAGACCGGTGTACAAAGTTAGGGTTAAAAATGTGCATTTTAAGAAATAAAAATAAAAACTATAAATATTAATAATTTTATTAATCTTTCCTTTAATTTAATTAACGCCTACATGTTGTTTATTAAAATATATAAAATTTTTATAGGAATAAATTGTAATTTTTTATTAAATTTTATTTTTCTGAATTATATGGTTATTAATATTAATATCATACTTTGTGAGATAAATTTAAATTTAAAGATTAATAATATTCTCAAAATTTAATGAAATTGAAAATGAAAGAATATAGCTGAAAACATTCTATGATAGTAAGAGGTCGAATGTGGTGACGCAGGTCCGGTTCTCAGCTCGCCGAATATTCTCTTCCTTTCATGTGGCACAATAGACTCGCTACGGATAGAACGAACGCTGAAAGATTGGTGCTCGGCAAACGGCAAGCAACGAAACCACGCTACTCGGGATTCGGCGAGCAGCCGCTCGAAACACCTTACAATGCATACTAAAAGTACGCCGTTCTTGTTACAACGAATAGAATAGCTTTTATATTATTTTCCTTTTTTTCTCTCGTCTCTATAAAGGTGCGTTACTTTCAACAACAAAAATTTATTCTCTTTGGCGATGTTAAAGGGGTGCTTAAAAACTTTGTATGTGGCACGCAATGGCAGAATATTGAAAATAATAAGCTGTGCACTGTCAAAGAGATCGTGAAGCCTTGTTAGTCTCGTGCAATGCAGTATAGCTCACCCAAAGATGATTACCCACTGGAACGAAAACGGCTCCTGCATGCAAATTGTGCTTGTTCACATTGTAATTAGTAGGGAATATATATATATATATATTAAAAATTTAATGAAATTGTCAATGAAAGAATATAGAAATTATTGAAATATAAATTAAGAAAAATGTAATGAAAGAATTGATGGCAAAAAACCTGAAAACATTCTACGACATATATATATATATATATATATATATATATATTGTAATGCCAATTAATTAGGCCATTAATTGTTTCGACATAAAATTTGAATTGTTTGATAAATCCATTATAGCGGTCTGATCGAACAAAGCAACAATGAGAGAAGCGAGCTCACTTTGCTTTGTCGAAAAGTCAAAAATGGCGTATGCGCGCTAAAACTCGAGAGAACTAGGAGTCAGTTGGTGGCGGGACATTTCAGAGGACGGAACAAATAATACTAGAACAGAGACTAGCCGTCGTTAATGTATTATTAAACAAAGTTGTGAATTTAAGACAAAGTAAAAACATTCACGGAAGTATTACCTCGTAAATATCGCTAAGTAAAAGCAGTTTACGTAGACAGCCACCCAGGAAAGTCTAAGAGAGTTTTACGTCTGTAGCCAGCCAGGAAGTCAATTTTTTTACGTCTACAGCCAGGAGCTAAAGAAAAGTTAGTTCGCTCCGAAAGAATAAACAGTTAAAATAAATCGTCAAGGAGATACGTTGCAGTTTACGTCCATTTCGGTAAAAGACTTGTAAATCTACGAATCATATGATTCCGGTAAGGCAAGCCGACATCAGATAGCTGACATTCAGGAGGATCATCCGAGTTCCTGGGAGCCTATAAATTTTGACTTCAATAGTGTAAAATCTGTGAGTCGATGTTTGGAATCAGTGTATAATTTTGAATAGTGTACTTCCGAAACCAAAAAGAATGCTAGTACCAGCTGGACACTACGTAAGTAACAAAACCAAAATTAATGATTGATTGTAAACTTTAATTAAAGGATAAAGTCAGATTTAGTTCTCTTTTAATTGTCAATCAGAGTTAATTTCTTTACTTTTAAATTTATTTCTATCGACATATTGTTTAGGTAAAATGTGAGCTGTTTGTTAATAAGACTTTTAAATCAATTTGTTGTGTCCATTATCAAACCCAGTAGAGGACCTGAGAGAGAGAAAGATCTCAAATTTTGTTGAATTATCTTAATTTCCACAAAATAAATAAAATATTTTGTTTGTTAATTTTTGATTATTATGTCATTTAATTAACGCCTTTCATTTGATTATTACATAAATGGCGCTTCAACGTGAGGCAAATTAATTAAAATAATTAAAAGGCTAAATTTTTAATTATTAAGTTAATAGATTCGTAATCTGTCTTAAAATAATTGTTGTTAATGGGTACTAATTACTGGATAAATAATTAAAATATTCCGTCACGCGCAGTTGTTTTTTTTCGAAATGATAGATGTAATGTGATCGAACTTTGTCACGAAACGTCGTATTATTTGTTTGAACTTAAACAAATTTATAGATTTTAAATAGTAACTGCCACAATGCAACTCCTATCGAAATTGAATAAAGTATTATTTCTTGATTATGTTCCTTAAAATGAGAAATAGATACATTATCGTTAATAAAACAAAAGTTAGCCTCGAAATTTCATGCTTTAACATTTTAGTTCATTTTTTCGGTTTAAAATTAAAAAACTGTGTTATATATTTTCGACCTGTATGCCGTCCAATTTTCTAATAATATGCCAAATCTTGTATGGAGGAGTATTTTTTTTTAATTAAGTCAATAAAGATAGTGTTCAACTCAATTACTAGCCATTTATTAATTACCTTTACAAAGGATGTTTCAGAGTTTGGTTCTGTTTCTCTAGAAGTGGAGGAATAACTCATGTAGAATATAAGCGCTCGTCAGGTTGCTATCTATGTATATGTTAACTCCGTAAACAAGCAAGCGTTCGCTCTTCTGTCCTGGTTATTCCGTGACCACCCTCGGGCTGCATTGCATGAAACGCCCATGAAACTTTACCAAGCTCTAATTCAGCCCATAATAACATATACACTTCGATCGACTAAATGCGTAAACCAAAACGGAGTTAATATTTTCTCAAAGACCCAAAATACTTGTAAACACACTTGTAATTCGTGCAAGAATTATAAAATAGAATTTTAAAGTGGCGCGTTTACCCTAAATTTTTTCACCAACAATGTTTAGCAACAAAAGTTGACAAGACCAGTCAATATTGCTTCCATTACTCACAACCTGTGGGAAATGTTGCCAACAGGAAAATAATTCTTGAACACAGATGCTCTTGAATTGTTCTAAAAGTTGCTGTAGATCAAAAGCAACATTCATCAAAGCAATAGACAATCCAATCATAATATAGATTTTATTGTAAGAAAAACTCAAATTGAAAGAAACGTTGAATACGAAAAATCTCGGATTTTAATATGTACATTTTTTTATTATAACGTTCAACTAGTTTCAATATTTATATTAACTTTTATGGACAGGTGAAAAACGAATACTTTTGAATGTAAAATTAGCATTTCCTTTAACAATTAAATCAGTACTACTTACAGAAAAGATTAAAGTTTTCCTTGCAAGCCAAGGATTATATCAAAAATTAGTTGCAGGACCGTATATAAGCAGGATCTTCTAACATAAAATACATACTAAAAATTACAAAACAAGGAACAAAAAATTCATTCCAACCCAATGCCCTCCACCTCCCAAAATAAAATGAAGGAATAAAGACTAAGTTCAGTAGAACAATGAAAACAATCTTCCACAATGAAACCTGTACAACAAGGTTTCTTTTTAAAATTGGCATGTTGTGCCATTTAGTACATTTCCTACCTCATAAATAAAATGTTCAAATTAACAAACATCAATATATTTTTAACTTTTGAGGAAACTTCCTTACTTAAATTAGTATAGAATATTTAGTACAACATTCCCCCCTTTTTCAATTATGCTGTGAAGTAAATTGTACGGGGGGGGGGGTATTTTTTACAAAGAATTGTAGAAAAAATATATTTGATAGCATTTATCTTTCTAAATTTCATTTGTGAGGGAGCGATAGCTTCAACTGCACTACAGTACACTTCAGACCTGGCTACATGATCCTCAGTCATTCAACGAAATCCAACACCTCAACCGTTCGTATAACTGTTTATTCAATCATTCAGTTTCAGGAGTTGAGATAGCTGTCCCTCAAGAGTTGTGATGATGAGATGAACACAGCACAGTAATTAATCATATGTAATAGCCATGAAGTCATTAAAAATTAATGACAATAAAAATACTTGCACATGGCTATATGACAAAAATTTCTTAAACACTACACCTCTACCTCAATCCATGGACATCAACTGTGTGCAAAGCAATCACAATATAATTTCATACAGCTATAGCTGAATGCAGCAAAAGAAAAATTATATAATCAAAAGTATAACATTGCTGAATCATTTGGTAGCTCGTAAATTAAATCAGAAAAATTGTATATCTATTCTAATACAAAAACTTTTCACAGAAATCTATGGAGTCAGATTCATGTGAATGTATGCTTATATTAAAACTACAAAACTAGATAAATGGCATATTTATATTCAATAATGAACTATAACATTAATTTTAATAGTAATTTTACAGAGAAAAATAAAGCTTCTTGTACTGCAAAATGTGAATATTAAGCATTCTTAAGTCATATCCATCATGTAGACGATTAGACAAAAAGTTGGTGATATGTATGGGCCTGTTTTCTCAGTTACACCTATTAAATGCAAAATCTCCCCTCAGCCAAATACATGTCACATGTCATGGTTTTACTAACTTAATAACAAAGAGACAACTGTAATGATTATTATTTAGGAAGTATTGATGACACTTTCAACTCACTTATAAATAAAAAATATCCCTTATCATATCTTATAAATCCAGACATTTAATGCTCTGTATTGATTACTGATAGATTTTTTCATCTTACTAGTGAAGTGCAAATTATTTTTTATTACCTTTAATTTTGAAAAATATCCTTATCCAGAAGAAACTGTTATTGTCATTGTCAAATATATTTTCAGAGTTCTGGTTTGGAAATAGCATTGTGAAACTATTTTCTAACACAATTATGAACCATCCATACCTGTCAGTTTTGGTTATCTAAATTATATAAACAAATCTAATCTCTTGGATTTACATCTTTGCCTCTTTTGCATCATAGTCTAATATAACTTTAAATCTTGATAGTAATGCATTTATGTCTTTTTCAGTCTTATCAGTTATGGATGTTATAAAGATTACCAAACAAATAATCATATAATTTCAGAAGTTTGAATATTCTGTTAAATAATTTAAAAGAAAGCTTTTTGGTAGAATTATAAGGAATCTCAATTTTTTTAAAAAAAAAGAGCCTTATCATCATAATATCACAAAAAATAATTGATTTAAGATGAGTTACTGTCTCCTGAGCAAGATGTTCTTCATTTTCATAACGAAAAGTGTTTACCTTTTCATATAGTTAATCAACTGTTACTAAAGAAAAACCACTGTTAAATTTGACATCTTTGACTAATTTTTCATAAAATACCAACAAAAACTATACTATAATTTAAAATGATGTAAAGCTTCTATGCCACTTTCAACACAACTTCAAAGTTAATAGCTACATTAAAGCTTGTCAACATTTTTGTACCTTTTCTCCCAGTTCAGAGTTTGTCCACACCAAAAACTTCCTCTCGTACAACATTTTCCTTAAGTGAACTCACATTTGCTCCACCTGAAATAGTCTGGCAACCTACACTGACTATTTTTAACAACTCACAATGATATACTGAATTTGTCATTTACCACTAAATTAATAATAATAATAACATGACATAGTCCATTGATCCTGTATGGAAGTCAAGGTGGAATGTGGCAGTGTGTACATTTTTTTGTTTAATTTAGTTTAATGTGTAAATAATTTGATTGTACACAATTATCAATTTAAGTTCTGAATAGTATATAGCTATTTACACTCATTTGACTTTGAATAAATAATAGGCTATAACTTAACCTAGTTCATGATGACTATTTACATTATAAATAAATTCTACATTTCAGACTCAGATTCTTCTTCAAATTCTTTTCTTGAATAGAAGGAAGGATAAATTAGTTTAGCTCAGATTTCAATTGATAACTTTTAAATTCTTATTGGAATTGTTCTCAGATTTCCAACTAGCTGACATTTCATTGACTCACGCCATTGACATCATCTTGGTTGGGTTTACTAATAAGATGTCAACAGTACTAGTTGACTAAATATAATGGTTAATTAAAACCACCTTGTTAATTTAATTTCAATAACACCAGGAAAACCATGGAAAATGATATTTAATTTGATTTTATTGTGGCAGTTTGTTGTAGACAGAAATGTCTGAATAATGGAATTCTGTGCAATTGACAATGATTTACATTTATTGTATTGATTTGTTTCTTTTGGTGATGTCATTAATATCAGAATTGTTAATAAATAAGTGCCTATATGTAATCTCAAATATCATTAATGAGTAAATGTATTGGCACAACAGAGAGAAACCCCCTGTATTTATGAGACTTTTATGTGATTTAATATATTGTTCAGACAACAGGAGACATCTCACCTCAGGTTTATGTTTGGGATTAGGTTACTCTGTGGGTTAAAACATAGGTATGTGGCCTGAACCAATCTATATTTTTTCTTGTAGTCGTGAAAGGCAGAGATCAAATAGTTAATTCTCAAAATGTATATATTCTGTTGTTTCTTACTATACTGATCATTCAAATCTGTACTCCTTACATGTACCATGACAAGTTTCTTCAGTGTTCAGGGTTAAAAAAAAATTAACAAACAGCCTATAGATTTCTTTATTTTTGTAGGTTTTCCCAGTGAATGTGCGGCTGAAATTATTTTCAGGTTCACCAACAGCAATCTTCATTATTTTATTCCTGACTCAAAATATTCTTCTTCTGTTTAACCTTACTTAACCCAAATATATATCTCATTTCAATATCAAAGAAAAAGGTAGGAACCCCAATTCAAGCACACCTTATTGAAATGAACCTAGTAAATATGGTTTATTCTAATTAGTCGGTAATCGAGACCTTATCAACGGACACCCTGAACAGGCTGTTTCTTTTATACTCGCTTACACGTTACGCATTTTCATTATACATTGTTACTTTACTCTTCTCCATAACAGAGGCAATGTAATACCCAGAAAAAGTCTCTACAAGTGCCATTGTTAACAAATTTCGAATAAACAATGAGGACCACGTCAGTACGTGAACCATTTCAACGCCATCTGTATTGTTGTTTTACCTATCACAAACCTTTACTCAGTATATAACTTGCTGTTTTATCAAAAAGAAAGTCGAAGGAAGAAGAAAGATTCGTCGCTCCTTAATAAAAACAACTTCCCACGCCTGAATCGACACTTCGCCAGAAGATGATGACGGTCATCGTAACAATGCAATTGAACATATCCATCTCGGTCAGAAACCAGTTTCTACAATATGAAAGTCTACTATTTATTTTTTAAGTTCATTATATACGTTTTCTTATCAATAACTAAGGATATTTGCAGAGACCGCTCGTAAATTTTTAAGTTATGTGCTAGATCACCCCAAGTAACACTTTTTACAAGGGTAACTATGTAATATATTAATAATACAATATTAATATACAATAATAATACAATCCGACCCATAATTTGCTTCATTTCTAATTCTGTCTAGACAGTTTCTATCTAGTTTTTAAAAGCGGAATAATTTAACACTAAGTTGACACACATTTCGAAATCGAAAGAATTTTTCCTTCGTACCTATTTTAAATTATGTTGATTTAAGGAATAAGCCACGCATCATGGCATTGTTGTACGAGCTAACTCTCCATGAGCAGTACGGTGAGAGCAGGGGTGAAACGGAATACTGCGCATGCGCATTTCTCAAACCAGACATTGATAAAGATTGAAGTCTTTCTCATTATAATTGTTCGATAAACAGTTCTCGGTATTCACTCGGGTGCAGAAGATGATGACAGAGATTTTAGTCGTCGAAACGTCGCGTTTAAATATGCTACACGTGAGTGAATACCGAGAACTGTTCATCAGACATTGATACTGTGCTAAGCCGTGGGTAGCACAGAGATAAGATAGCGAGCTGGCTGCACTACCAGAAGCGACTGTGGCGCAAGGCGGGCAGTTTAAAGTCTTCGAAATCGAAGTAGAAATATACTGTTAAAACACAATTATTATTAAGGTCTTAAAATTAAGAAAAATTAATTTTTCCTAAATTTATTTATGAGCTGCAGCATATGCACCAGCTGGATATTCGTCATTGGAACTCAATTGACAATTCAAAATGGTCCTCCATTCCAACATTTTTCGAGAGTTAATGCCTAAATTCAGCCTCTTCTTCTTCTGAAGAAGACCATTTCCCTCAAATTTTTCATATTTAAATTCAATCATCGATCCAACTAACACAATCACGTTTGTCACAAACTCCTCAGTTCTATTCCGTCATTTCTAATAACAAAAAACTGTATCGCAGGATTCATAGTAGTTTTTACATAAAGTATTTACAAGGTGAGTTCGCTTTATTTTTCAATGGCTATTTATTTTTTTAACTTATACGTCTTTGATTGCGTAAATATCTCATAGCACCGATATTACCTCTATGTTATTACTTAATTACAATTATTTACAAGTCCGTGTAGCATCATGTCTTCCGAGTTACGGGCTCCATTGTATAAAGAAGAAAAGTTGAGTGATAAAAGCTTGAAGGAAATGAAGGTGCAAGTGTTAGACTCCGTGAAATGTGTTTTAAAAAAGTTCAATTGTAGCTATAAATTTCAAACATTGCATTACAAGGTTTACACAATTGTAAAAAATATGCATGGACAGCAACTATACTTTCGTCTTGTACATCTAATTGAACGTCACTGCAAAGTTAATGTTAGAACAAATATACTCGTTAATTTTAACGTCAACTTCTTGCAGTCCGTCGTTCAAGCAATGGAAGATCATAAAACAGCTATGGTAATTATAATGGACATATTCATATATTTGGATAGAGCTATTGTGCAGTATATGGAAGACGGCAGCGTGTATAATATGGGTATCAAGATGTTTCTCAATCATGTTATCAAATACGAGAGAATCAATGACCATCTTTCAGACACGCTTCTTGCTTTGATTGCTGAAGATAGAAAAGGTGGCGTTGTAGACACGAACTTAATCAAACGAGCCTGTTCTGTGTTATCTGATTTGGGACACAGCGTGTATTATGAACATTTTGAGAGGCCATTTGTACTGCAATCCGTTCGATTTTTTCAAGAAATCGCGCAAAAGCTGCTTTCATCGAACGAATGTAGCATATCTGATTACTTGAATTCAGTTGAGAAATTCATAGCCGACGAAGAATTTCGAGCATGTCTGTGTTTTGAACAATCTACAAAAAATGCCATAACAAAAGTTATTAAGACTGAAATGCTAGAAAACAAACTTCAATTTATAATTGGGCATGAGGCAACTGGCCTATCTTATATGTTAAAAAACGAGAAACAAAGTGATTTAAAATTGGTTTACAAAATGGTTGGTACAATTAAAGAAGGCGTTTTTGTAATGACTCAGCACCTGAGTAAATATTTTCGAGAAGTGGGAAAATCAATTGTAGAAAAACAAAATTCTGACATGGATGCCATTGAATTCGTTGAGAGAATTATAGATTTGACGGAAAAAGTAAGTAATTATATTACCACTTGTTTTGGTCACGATCCTATACCGTATAAGACATTTTCCAAAGATTATGAATACATAATTAATCTGGACGCCAAAATGCCGTGCCATTTAGCGAAATTTTGTAATAGAATATTGAGCAAATACTCAGATGATTCTCTGAAGCATGAAGCATTATCAAATGTAGACAAAGCTTTAAAGTTGTTTAGAAATTTGCGAGAAAAAGATTTATTCGAGGATCTGTACAGAAAGCTTATGGCTAGGAGATTACTTGACAATAGGTTTTCGACAGAAGAAGTAGAAACAGATGTCATCTCAAAATTGGAGTATGAATGTGGAAATAACTTTACGTATAAGATGAGAAATATGTTAAAGGACTTGGTTTTGTCGAAAGCGAAAAATGAAGAATTCCAAAAAGAGACAGGAACTAGAGATGGAAACAAAATTCAGTTTCAAATAAATGTATTGACTTCCGGATTTTGGCCGTTCCACGCCTACCAAAACTCGTGTTCTTTTCCATATGAAGTTCATGAACAATTTGAAATTTTTTCCCGATTTTATATCTGTCGCCATATAGGACGGAAACTAATGCTACAACCAGACTTCGGAACAGCTGATATTTTGGTTATATCATCGTTTTCAGGAAAGGAGCAAACTATTCAAACTGAAAACAAAATACAAACGAGATCAACTCTCCTCCAAGCTTCAACGTATCAGATGTGTATATTATTGCTATTTAACGAAAATGACAGTTTAACTTTTAAAGAACTGCAATACAAGACTGACATTAAGGAGAGAAGTCTTAAGGCAGCATTGGAACCAATGTTCGCAAGGAAAAACTCTAATAATATCCTCATTAAACAACCAGATAATGCGGAAATTACCGATGACGATATTTTTACTGTTAGTAATGTGCCTATTTACGAACAAGATAATGTAAAGTTACAACCCCTTTGTATCCCTGACGAAGTAGAAACCGAGGAAAAGAAAGCAAAAGAAACAGTTGCCCTTGATAGGAAAGATGAGATTGATCTCGTTATCGTTAGATTATTAAAACATATGAAGATAATGAGGCATAACGATCTTATTGATCAAGTAATTAATCTACTTAGTCATCGTTTTATTCCATCCCCATTACTAATAAACAACAGAATCGAATGCTTGATAGATCGTGACTATTTGGAAAGATTAAAGGATGATGTACAATCATACAGATATTTAGCATAACAATTTTACTAGATGATTTTAAAGTTTAGGTATCGTATCGCATTCTAAAACACTGACTGAATTTTCTGCACCGAATTACGTAATGAGTAGTTCAGTTCATGCTTAAATGAATAAAAGAATTAGTCTATTAATAGGGCCATGTCGATGCTATGAAGTTATGCAAATAACACAACACTTGCAGCTTTGTAAGATAATCTGCTCGAAAAAGTTGTGAAAAGTGTTTTACAATCACGGTAGTATTTCTTGTGTCAAGAACATTTCATGGCTACGATATCAGCACGGACTAATTATTAAAATTATTAATTTTTATTTATTTTTAATTGTAGCAATTGTTGGTAAATTGGTGTCGAAATGTTGGTAAATTTTATTCCGTCCGAATTTCAGTGCTTTACGCACTTTCTCTGAAGGTAAAGAAAACATGTTAATTGTCGTATAAAATATGAATAAAATTGCTTCAGTTAAACACTTGATAAGTATAAGACGTTAACACAAATGCAACTGTGCGTTTATAAATTATATGTTTCATAAAAGAATGGTGTGTTCAATTTATCAGTTTCATATCACACAATTGAAGCTGAAAATGCAAATTTTTCAGGAAATAAAGGAATTTGTTACAAAACAATTATTTTTATTTAATTAATGATAGTTAGATGATACTGAATGTTTTGTAGAATGCTATGTGAATGATAAGATTAATATAATTATGGAGAAGTATTAAGTCACTACACAATCATTTTTGTAATATATACTGTTTTGAATAATGGATTTATATTATTCTATTGTAGTTTAAGTTAACTATTTACTGACAATTATATATGTAACTCAAGTGGCGGAGAACGCATACAATGGCTGAGAAGAATCTCCACTCTACTAGCTGGAGTATCTTCGGGAAAGATGCTTTGAAATGTTGACAAGTAGGGAACTGTCAAATATTAATTTTATTATTTCATTCATTTACTGATTTATCAACACAATGTCTGCAATGTTGACTGCCGATTGGTGTCCCTTGGGAAGGGACACTTACTTCAGGTAGATGCCGTATTTCACTCGTGAGTTTCAAAGGTTATGTGGAATTTTGTTTACGAAGGATGGAAATTTATTTTACAGAAAATTCGAAATATATGTTATGCCATGGCAAAATGAAATAAATATGGACAATGTTTTCATTGCCGCCGCTGCGTATGGTGGTCCGATTGCTGTGATCAGAGACAGGAAGAAGTTTGTTAAAGTGCAAGGTAGTAGCAAACCAATTGTTTCTATTTATACATCATCTGGTAAACTAATATCGTCTATAGTATGGAACAGTGGTCCCCTTGTAACAATGGGATGGTCTTCTACAGAAGATCTCATTTGTGTTCAGGATGATGGATCTGTATTAAAGTATGACATATTTGGCACATACCAGCATACTTTCAGCATGAGACAGGTAAATGTTACTTAATATACCTATACTTCAAAGTTTTGACAATTTGTTTATGGATGGATTAAGATATGATTTTCCAAAAAAATGTTTCATATAGGTTGTAGTTTTAGTAAATACTATGTATGTACTTCATTATAAGTTTTGGGTTGGCTTAGCTTTCAAGATTTCTTCTCTGTTTAATTTTAATTACTTCCACACTAAGTGGAATGGGACCCAAACGTGACCAAATTGCTTTAACAAATATAATGTTTCCTGATGTGCATTATTTTTCATTAAAGTTTTTTTTGTAACTTTTTGTACATATTACAAGATTAACATTAGATTTTCTAAATTGATAATTAGAATTTAGTTACAAACCTTATAAACTTGTCTTAAAATATTTTACCAAATCTATAACAATCCAGAAAGATTGTAAAGTCTAAAGCCTGCTTTATTACAGTATCAGACATCATCTACACCAGATAATAGGCTATTAAATTATCAACTTCATTAATAAAATATTGATTAATTCATTACTAATTTTATGGGATTTATAATTTCTACAATATCTGTGTTTAGCTTAATTTTGTTGTATACCATTTTTTTGATCCCTCCTTTAGTTGTTATCACTTGCCGTCCAGCCCTAACTTTATTTTTTTGTTGAATAATGTATTTCTCTTTGCTAAGAATTTTTGCCTCTCTAATAACTCTGTTATATATTTGCTTGTATATATTATTATATTATACAGTAGTTGACTCTCATCACTGAAATTTTTATTATGTCACGTACAGGTTGTTTATGATCCTGCAGATTACAGTTAAGATTTCTCTTCATCCATCAGCACTTTCCTCTTTTCACAATGTGCCCATTCCTATTTAACACATCTTATATTCTCCACTGCATTCGTAACTCTCGTCCTACTTCTCACAAAATGATTTCATTAGCTATCTCTCTTAGTATTTCCAAAAAGACATATTCCATATGTCTTTGCATTATATATATACAGTAATGAAATATATAATTTTTTATCTGCTTGTGAATATTCAGAATATATTCTCTGACAGTTCTGCAGTTCTAATGAGATATCAGAATAGAATGTCAAATGTTCTCTACTCAAAATGTTACTACTGATTCCACTTGCACAGAACTTAGCACAAAACATATTTTGATAATAACATATCTAAATGATGGTTATCTTTAGGCTTAATGTAAAATTTTCCATACGTTAATATTGTTTGTCTTTTATACTAGTATTAATTTTGTTTATAATATAATTATAATTTAATATTTTTCTTAAGGAATCAAGAGACTTTAAAGTCATTGAAGCAAAAATATTTAACAGTGCAAATGGTACTGGAGTGGCTGTATTAAACTCTTCATACCAAATATTCCTAGTCAATAGTGTAAATGAGCCTAAAGTTCGACGACTTCCTGATGTTCCAGGTATTATTAACATCGATTTACATCCATATGACTAGTTTCTTCAGTCTTCTGTATTCAAATGTACAAACAAATCAGTCACTATATTTTTTCACTATAAGCATTATATATTTTTTAGTTTAAAAATAACGCTGAAAAGTTATAATAAATTGTTATTTCAGTGAGATATTGTTTAAAACAAATATTTTTTAAATTTTTTCATGAAAACAGTGATAATTGGCTATTTTTTTTAAAATGAATAATACATTCTTGGATTCAAAAATATATCTTATGCCTATTAATGGTCCATGATAAAATATGGACCGCATTCCCTATATTATATCATCCAAATTATTCGATTCAGGTATGGTACCAATCATATTTCTGATTCCTATCCGTAGGTTTTAAATTGATACAGAATTTTGCACTCTAATATTTGATTTCATAGGTTTGAATATGCCTCCTAGCAGCTGGACTATAGTTCTTGATGATCGAAAAACTTGTGTTCTTCTTGCCAAAGATAGAGATTTATACATACTTTCTCAATCTGAGCAGCGATGTGTTCCTGTTGTAAGTAAATCTTGTCCAAAGTATGTAATTTAATACTGATACTTATCTGGCGTAATAACATAATAAATAAATAAATATAATGATTAAACAGTCGGAAAAAGTTTAATAGTCAACATTTCGGTTAATTCAATTAGGACAATATAACAACACTATGTATCACATCTCATTTCAGTTACAACAGGCATGGAAAACAGTCCATGCATTTTAAAATTTATTCAAAAATGTTTCATATAGTATTTAATAGTTTTTGGAACCTAATAATTGAAAATGTTGGAAGTGTATACATTAAATTTTATTTGAATATTCAACATCATTTAATAAATTTTAGCTGATAATAAGGTCTCACCTCCCATTTTATACTAATGTTTACCTAATGAAGTCCCAAATTAGCTACAAAACATTGTATTATTAAATTGTTCTTATTATATTAATTGCATTTACTATTATTTTCTGACAGCCCGTTATATTGATTTATTTGTAATATCACATTAATATTATCAACATTTATAATTTAGAAATATGACCTGAACAATCATAGTGTTGAAATCCAAGACTATTCAATAATTTATGTGAGCTCTTATGGGTTTCTCACAACATACTTTTTACCTCAGTAATAATGGAATAATAAAATTGAATGTACAAATGTTGATGTTACTTTGTTCACAAAAAGAAAATGAGCTTTTAAGTAAGAGAAACTTAACAAATTTAAATGAAACTGTGTATTTACTGAAATACGTTTAACATTAGTAGAAAATCTATTAATGAAATATTTTTATTTTAAATTATGATAAAAATCAGCACAATTTTAAGTATTTATTCACAATTAATAGTGATTTTAGTTCATAAAATTATTTATTGGTACTTAGCTAGCTGTAATAAGTTATTATTCCAGATTTTACCTAATTTGCATATGTTATTTTGTATAATTTTTCATACCTACATACTAACAGCTTTGTTATTTACTCTTAATCAACCCATGTTGTCAAAATAATTGATATGGACAGGAAGTCCTGGATGCAATATCCTCTAAATACTGCCTTTCCCTTTACCACACCAACCCTTTCTCTATTACACAGATAATTACATTCTTTTACCTGCTCCCAGATAATTAATGTATGTGTGAGTATGTATGTACCATGAGAGCTTGTTGAACGTCATCGATTGAAGTTCCTATTATCTGTCGCTTATTGGCGTGTAACTGGAGTTTGAATTCAACAGTGTAATGAGGTACACAATTATCTCCAGATGAAGGAAGCTAGCCCCTCTGAAAATTTTAACCATTTCCTTTCCAACATGGCAAAATCAACAATCAGTTTTAAATAGACTATTAATTCTTTAAATCTCTTGCCATATCAATTATTTACACATGCCACATCATATATAAATTTTATTGAACAGCCAAAACTTGCATGTTTCAGAGTGTGGATTTTAGTGGAAGAATTAATTCAATTGTTGAAATGGCAGTGTCTCATAATAATAAACATATTGCTATTATTACTGATGGTGGAAAACTTTGGATTGGTTCAGCAGATCTTCGCAAAAAGTATAGAGAAGTTGATACAGACTTTCCAACCCGTCCTCGTCAGCTTGTGTGGTAAGTTAATTTCCTTCAGGTAGGTTTTTGTAAAACTCTAAATTAACTGATTATAAAATTCATTGCAATGACCCTCCTTCCAAGAAGCTCTTATTTTAAAAGCTTTTTATTTGTATATGGATATTGTTTTAACTTTTTTTTTCATTTTTCTGAAACAACTTATTTCTTTTAAATGTTGACTTATGTAGTATGTCCACATTTAATCTTTCTACAAGTAATGTGATCAGTGGGTTACTTGCACTTAATTGTTGCTTTACTTTTGTGCACATTGCAATTCCAAAACACTATCCTGTAGTGAACTGAAGACAGAAAGACAGAAAAGGAAAACATTACTCGTTAATTCAACACAAATAAATGTATTATTATTTTGAACACAGGTCACTTTATGTGTTACACATTAAAAATACTTGTACATAGGTGGAATAGATATACATATCACTTTCAGTATGAAAACATTGAAATTTGTATTAAACCAAGGAATATTTTATATTTACACTTGCAATGTGATAAACAATGAAATATATGGACAGATTTTATTTTATTCTTCACTATCATTAATCTGAGGTGCGTGAAACTTTTTATATTTCCTGAAAATTGTTTCAATATGTTAAAAACATAGTACATCATAGAATTTAAAATTTCCAGAATATAAAGTACACATTATTATTTCTCACAGTTCAGTTTACTAAATTATTTAAAATAATACTATTAAATGTTTTAGATTTAAAATAATTTTCCATTGATTTCCAGTTTGATTCTTTTCAGTCTGTCTTGTACAACAGAAAGAGTTCTTGGGTTTACACACGAGTACAACTCGGGCAAAAATGTCATAGCTTGTAGTTGTCAAAACATTGCAGTTGTACCTCTATGGAAACCCGAGAACTCTTTCTGTAGCAACTTCACTGCGAAAGTCTTTGATCTTTGACTGTTTTGTGCTAGCGTCCATAGGCTCATATTATCATATTCCTGTTCTTTAAAGCGTATAACTAAATATTAATATCAGAATTAGAAGTAGTCACCCATATTCTATTTTTTTGTTGTAAATCAAAAATAAAAACTTGTTTAAATTTATAGTTACTATTTTTACAGCATTATTTTAAATAAATTATAAATAAATAAGTGGAATTAATATTGTGCAATAGTTTTGTCTATTCATAATGTAGATGCTTTTAGGGACTAGAAATGATATCATTGCGTATTATGAAGTTATTTATGGAAACTATGAATATAATCAAAGTTATTACAATTTGATTGACTCATTAATATCAGTTTAAAGAATGCATTTTTGAACATTAATATAAATTATTTTTTAGAAAGTTCTTTCCATTCATATTTTTTTTTATTTATTATTATGTATTTACAGTACTTTCGCATGTCATCCCCAAATATAATAATTTATAATAAATAAAAATTTGAGTTTGGAAACTGTAATATGTTCATCTATTAATATATTTGAAAACCTACACTTGTTTAAACACCTTTCAAGGATATATATATATAGTTTCATGTTGTACATTTATATTAATACAATGCAATGCTGGTATAATGACATAATTGTTAATTTAAAAAACAATAATTTACCAAATTTTGTACTGAAAATTATTTATTACCATTTTCAATATTGATGTTGATTTGATATGCCATTTTGCATTTTATGTTAAAATGTTTGTTTTGTTTTGTTTTTGGATTGTAGGTGTGGTACAGAGGCAATAATTGGATATTGGGATTGCTCTTTGTTAGTGGTTGGCAGATATGATGATTCTATCAAATATGCATATGATTCTGTAGTAAATCTTGTACCCGAAATTGACGGAGTTAGAGTTCTTTCTAGTTTTACACATGAAATGATACAAAAAGTTCCATATGTTGTGCAGCAAATATTCAGAATCAATAGTAATGATCCTGGCTCCTATTTATTGGAGGCTTCAAAACAATTTCAGGTGAGTTTGATGCTTTATATTTAAGTGTATTCTTTTATAAATATTAAGCTTATGATGTCATTGCAATGCAACTTGATGTGAATTTAGTAGTTATGTTATATATTTTAAGATTCTTTAATTTGTATAAATAAGAATATGCTATTTTTTTTTCTTTTAGAGAAGGAGCCACCGAGCTGATGAATACATTCGTGTTGTTAAAGACCAGTTAAAAGAAGCCGTGGATAATTGTATTGAAGCTGCTGGCTATGAGTTTGACGTTGGAACTCAAATAATGCTCATTACGGTATTATAATTTTAGGTTTATATCATTTTAGCTCTAGCATCTTTTTTTAATACCATTTATAAGTTTTAGACATATACATAGTTGCAGTATTGTGTACTTTCAAGATATTGCCTTTACTTTGATAATTGTTTTATGCAAGTTAATCTTTTAGAGTTAAACAATTTTATTCGTCTGATGACCAAAATTTATGACGATTTCTCCAACACTTGGCAGCTGCTGGAGTAATTACAGATGGACTGCGGAACAAGTGCTATTGATAAGAGTGCATTACCATGTTGGTTGTTAAGTGAGGGGCTGAAAGGGATTTTGTAACAGTAGAAATACGAGTAATAATCTTCTAGCAATAATTTGACAAAAGTTGGACTGAGAAATAGACAATAAGTGGTTTGGCAGCAGAATTTATTGGTGTTGCAGAAAATGCTAGCAACTTTACAACACAAGTACCATTTTTGGAGAAAAACAAGGTTAGTGGATTTAGGCAAAATAGCCACGGAATTGATAATTGCAAGGCGGACATGGGAGTCTTCACATAGTTTTGGAAGAATTATTGGTCTTCAGCTCAATTGTTAGTAGGGAATGTGAGTTGAAGTTAAAGTTGACAATATTATAACTTAACACATGAAAGATGGGGCAAAAGTGAGCAATCGTTGATAAGGTCATTACTAAGTGTATGAAGAAGATGACTCCTGCATTCACTTACATATCCAGCTAAGAATCTACCATTTCGAGCCACAGTTACATCAGTCCAGTTACAGATGTTTCCTGTCACTGCATTTTATAAATTATATCAAATATTTTAAATATTATACATTTGGACAACCAAGGTCACATGTTGCCAATTTTTATTACCAAATTTTCTGAGTTATGGATGTATAATTCAATTTTATTAACTTGTATAAACTTGCTAAGAATTTATAAGTGTTCCAATTCTGTGTCCACAGTTTAAACATGTGACAAAACAAAGTTGCATTGTATTATTGAAGTCAGTCTGGAAGAATATAAATATTCTTTAAATGTATTAATTTTTTATTAAATTTTGTTTTAAAATCAATGTTTAGGATTTAATCCCTTACAATCTGAAACAGTTTAGTATTATAACATTTCAGTTTGGTTAACAGTAAGGTGCAATTATAATTATTTACTTGTTTTTTATGTTAATTAAATTATTGTAACAATTATATTTATTAAATATTTAATTTAAGCAATATTGATCTATTGTGCTTTATGTCTACAGGCTGCACAATTTGGAAAGAGTTTTCTGTGTGATTTGAAACCAGATACATATGTGAAAATGTGCCGTATTCTGAGGGTTTTAAACAGTGTAAGACATGAACGTGTTGGAATACCACTCACTTACACTCAGTATCCTTTACTTCTAGATTGGATTAAAATGAGCTATTATTAAAATAATGTATGTATAAAGAAATATTCTGTAATCAAAGAATCAGATGTGTTTTTAAACATTTAATAACATTATCGTTGATATTACATGATTATGATACATGATTATCTCTTTGATGTAATTTGGAAAAATAGAAAAAGCCTCAGATTGAATACTTAATACCAAAGGTATCTGCAAACAAATGGAAGCGTTAATCTTAGAGTCAAAATGGTTTTACATTAACAAGAAGTTTGTAGTATTCCAACCAGGTAAAAACATAGTAGTTCCACAATGTTTCTGTGGTAGTCACTGCCATCATCTTCAGGTGAAGTACCAATGCCAAGTTGTGTCCTTTCTTATATAGTATTATGTCGATGTAGTTTCAGAAGATATATGTTTAAAGGCTAAAGCTCCTGTGTGGCGGGGGTGAGTTGATTGTCACTCAGTAATAGTGATGGCTGTTGCAGAGAATCCTCGTACCTGTGGGAACTCAATGTCTTCACTAACTCTCCCACCCAACATTCTATCTTTGTAGTCAAGGTTGGTTTTTGCATCTCTGTGTTAGATTTGCTCCTAATTGGTTGCTTCTGTTTTCTTATATTTTTATTCAGAGCTTGATCCCAAACCTTACTGAGTTGGAGAACCGTGTCCCATTTAAATGTTTCTCTTTAGCCATTCTAATTCATATTGCCTCCAATGTGACACTGTCCCAATAATTTGAAACTGAGTGGAGGATATTTGTGTCTTGGACACATTAGAGACGTTAGTGAGTGTTCCGCAACTGCTGACTTGAAGGGCTGTTTGAGCCGGATGTTTCTGTTATGCAATAGCAATTCGAAAATGATAAATTTTGTTAACCTGGTATTTTTCCCATTTTATACAATGGGTCATGTGTAAGGTGTTACTGGAATCTAAAAGGACTAAATAGTTTTTCATTTCATCTGCCTGTACTGCAAGTAGCTTGTGTTCATGTAACACTGATTTGACAATAAATTTGTTTCTGTTGTAACTGACTTCAATAGGATTAGACTCAGAGTTATTGATGGTATTGTCTGGTAATTCATACAAAACTATAAATGACTTTGTAACTATGTTATTCATAATTAGAAACAGGAAACATTTAACTATTGCAATAATAGTATATGTAATTTTTTTTTCTGGTTTAGAAGTTTATTGACAATGATGTACAATCAAATGAAAAACCTGAAACAATCTCTGCCTATATATATAAATGGTTGAGACATGATCAAATATTTATAGATGAAACTATCAGTTCATTTCAAGATTGTTGTCACCTTATATTATCTTCAGAATTGCTAATATTCTACTATTATGCTGTATTAGACCTTTCCTGAACTAAATATCAGACTAGAGTGCATAACTCATAAAGTTTTGTTAGACAGGTTAGTTTTACGCAGACATTATTGCCTTGCTATCCACATAGCAAAGTACTTGCGCATGCCAGAAGTTGAAGGTTCTAGTCGAATACTAGCACATTGGGCTTGTTACAAGGTATGTATTTTGATTAATTGTATTGTAATTCATTGTATACTAGTTGGGTGCCTGGTGTTGCCCTGGTTGTCGTAATTAAACTCGGTGACTTCTATAATCCTGGATTTGACTACAATTATGGTTGTTTTTGCATTTTTTTATGTAATGCCCCTCCACCCCATCACTAATGGTACACCGGTGCAAGGCCGCAAAGGGGTTGACATTGTACATAAAAATATCTGGAAAAAGCTATATTTCATTGACCCTTAAAAAAAAAATTTCAATTAAAATAATAGCCATTTTAAATTGTTTGAAATTTTCCACCCCTACTCCAGGTTATTTAAACTGAAACTTGAATGTCTTATTTAAACTCAGCAGAATCCATAACTCCAGATCTTGACTCCAATCTTGATTGTTCTCACATTATTTTTCTGTAATGCCCCCCCCCCTCCCCATATGGGTGCTCCTCAAATACAGAAAGGGGTAGAAATTATAGACAAATAACATTGGGAAAAACATTATTAATCTCTACTGTCATTTTGAAGAAAATCTGAAATTTTTTTCGACTTGAACTTCAGATGATTGTTTATATGTAATGGCAAAATTTCCAAAAGTAATAATAATGGTATTTACATTACATTGTTCTATCCTAGTATTTCATGGATTAATCCTTTTGTTTTTAGTTCACTGTATGTTATAAACTTATAAAATACAATTAATTTGTTATAGGTTAAACAAACACAGCTTGATAGGGAGCAAGTTGCTCGACAAATTGCTGATAAATTAGGCAATACACCTGGTGTTTCCTACAGTGAAATAGCTATTAAGGCAGCAGATTGTGGGCATACACAACTTGCTATAAAGGTATGTTTCTAGATAATTTTTGTTTTTGGTTGTTTACATGTTTTCTTTTTCACAAACAGTTGAAGCAATCTTCATAATATTTGTTTACTATGAAAGTGATTATTTAATCTCATAAGTAATTCATTGGAATTTTTATTGTTTTATATAGCAGTACTTGCAAATTGAGACTAGGAATAAATTTTATGTATCCATTAGTTTATTGTTTTTTGTTAATTTTTATTAGATTATTATAATTCTTGTCTTGAACATATTGTTACTTTTATTTGTTTTATTTAAGTGCCTTTAATGTGATCTCATTTTTTTGACTAGTTTCTCTTAAAAACTAGTCAAGATGGATCTCTTCTCATTTACTCTTCTTAGAACCCCATTCTTATTAACCATATCTGTTCAGTTTATTTTTTCCAATTGTTTTTCTAACACAACATTTCAGAATTTTCTAAGCATTTCTTTGTGCACTTTCTTAATGTCCGTGTTTCTGATCCATACAAAGCTTTGCACCATATGGAGCACCTTTTTTTTTTGCACAATTCCAGATTCAATTTGCTTGTTAGTAGTGTAATGTGACAAAGTCTTTTAAGCAGAGTAGAGTCTGAAAGTTGGCAACTGGTGAAGAGGGGAGAATGTTGTTTTGGGATTCATGGTGCTCAGCAGTAGGAATCGGGAGAAATAATCACCAAAATATGAGCTGTGATGAAGGTTTATCATAAATTATCATGATTTATGCTGGTTGAATTTGATAATTGTAAGCAATACTTTAACTCAGGGTAGTATAAATCGTTGAGCATGGTTGACAGAGGTGGCAAACGATGGATCTTGAACTGACAAGATGATGAAAGAAATGAGAAATAAAGCAGAACACAGTATAAAGTGAATATAAATTAAACATGCTTGGAATGAATTGAAAAAGTGTGACTGTGCCGAGGAGGGCCTGAGTCAGCATCTGGGATGTATGAAACATAGTTTCATTTAATGATATGTAGAACTGCACTAAACATTTCATTGACCCTGTTTAAGTAAATAGGTTTTGAATGTGTGAATGGATGGAATGGGTGAAAGTGAAAAGTTCACTTCAGTAAGCATTCATAAGCTTTTACAATCACTTTCTCTGTCATTTGTAAATAAATACTTTAATTCATTATATTGTGTAATTTAAGAAATCCCCTGTGTTGAAATATGTGTGTGATTCAGGCATCACATGAAATCCTATGCCAGGATATACTTCACATTATATGATGTTATTTTATTCTTGCTGTAGCCAAACAGGCAATCATTATTGGAAGGGTAAAGTGAAAGATAATAATGCAGAGTAAAGTTTTTGCACAACCCTTCCTTTTAGTTTTTCACATTTCTAAGAGCTTCATTGCATTTTATTGTTTTGTCAAATAAACATTCATGTTTACTTTTTAAATTTCAGTTGATGGATTATGAGCCTCGAGCAACCCTTCAAGTTCCACTTTTACTAAGGTTGGGAGAAGTCAAGCCAGCTCTTGTGAAAGCTATAGAAAGTGGAGATACTGATTTAGTGCATACAGTATTAATTCATATGCGTGAAAACATGCCATTGGGTGAATTTCAGGTACACATATCTGATTATTGATTTTAATTGAAAATTATCTTGGTCATTAGTTTATATAACTATAAAGAACATAAATTGCTTAGGCATTTTTAATATTGTTGTAATTGTTATAACATATTACAACATTGTTACATCTTTTTATTAATTTTATTTCTTTCAGCTTGCTATTAGGAATTTTCCAATGGCTCAGGCATTATATATAAAATATTGTCGTGACCATAGTCCTGAAGCTGTTAGAGACATCTATGTGCAAGAGGATGATTTCAACGCTCAAGCTGCCTGCTTTATTAAGGAAAGCTATGATCCTAAGGTAATTGATTTTTTCATACTATGTAGTAATAGTAACTTTTGCATTGGCATTAATAATGTCTGAAAATGAAGGGATTCATAATAGAGATTGTTAAATAACACATTAGGATAGGAAAGAAAGACAGTGATGCTGACTTACCTGAAATCAGTAGTTGGTCCAGTATTGCATAGGTGTAACTTCAAATTTCATTTTACTTCGATAATTTGAAGTTCTACCTATGCTGTACTGGACCAACTACTGACTTCACGTAAGTCATCTGTCTCTCTTTCCTATTCTAATGTGTTATATATATTGTAATGCCTTGAGGGCAAGGCATTGTTTCAGATTAATGGTTTTGGCCCTCAGAGGAAATTGTAATGTTTACATGAGAATTCAGAACAAGGGTGACATCTGTGGGTGGCCTGTCGCAAGATAAATCTGTTAAGGCAGGCATTGTGTCTGATTAATGGCCTGGGCAGGTCACTTGTTGACTTAGGATTGGGATGGAGGAGTCAGGGCAAGGCACATGTGTGGGGGCCTGTCACAAAATAAATCTGTTAAGGCAGGCATTGTTTCGGATAATGGCCTGGACAGTGGAAAGGACATTGCTCGTGTGAGTGAGGGTAAGAAGACAAGTGCAAAGACAAATTAGACCTGTCTCGATTGGCGGCGTCGGGACAAGACAGAGTGGCTAGATATTTTGCTAGCTAAGGAATAGCAGCTGCAGAATGTAAATCTCGGGATAATGGAGAAACTGTCAACGAGCAGTTGCGATGTAGTTTTGGAACAAAGGAAAAGAGAAGGGACTGGAATATATAAAGGGAAGATAAGATTTTTGCAGGGTGAGTTGAGTTTTGGAGCTAGGAGTTAGTTGAGTCTTGGAGTCAAGAGGGGTGTTGGTTGTGGAGGCGTACGGTGAGCACGAGTATGGGGAAATTTTGCAGCCTGCGAGAGAAATAGCAAAATTATTCAACGATAAACATTTTTGTATGCAGAAGTTCAATCTGTTGTAAAATCAAAATTTGACCACTGTCTTCGATGGTAGGAGACCAGGACACAGCATCCAGCGTCGAGTAGTTTCACCACGAGCAAGTGTGATGTCCTTCACGAACGGAGAATCAGCTATCGTCGAACCAATAATATGTGTTAGAGTCAGTGTTTAAACGTCCAGTCTATAAAGTGTGTGTGTAATGAACGAGCCAAATGTTCCTGAGTAATCGTAAGTTGAAATTTCATGGTATTAATATGTGTAAACAGAATTAAAAGATACAGTCAGGTATCGTTCTTTTCTTTTGTGTTAATAAAATAAACTCTTAAATTTAGAATCAATCTGGTAGATTAAGTTCGTTAATAAGTTTCATCGATGTCTAGACGATTAAATATTTCTGTTTAATTTAAAGATAAATGTTGGGTTCTTTGATTATTTAAGTGTTCTGTCTGTTATCAAACCCAGTAAAGACCCATAAGAGAAAGAGATATATGTTTTTTTTATTCAATTGTATAATGTTTCAAGAATTGTTAAATAAAATTTGTTTGTTTTAAAGTTAATAATTGTTCATTTAAAAGCCCATCATATTTAATTATTACAATTTTGGTACCACAAAGTGGGGTAAATTAAAACGTAACCCTGAAAGTTTATTACAAAATATTTATATATATATATATATATATATATATATATATATATATATGAAATAATTATTTTATTATATACACTTTCATTTAATTTTTATTTTTTATTGATATGCTTAGTTAATTTCTGATGATAGTTAACATAAAGTACAGTCCATTTATCATAGGGTTGGTGTGGAAAGGGATTAATTCTAGAGATTGGTGTTAAATTTATTCCTTTTCTGGTCTAATATAAGTAAGTTACCACGTAACATATGGCACTGAGGAGTATATATGTATTTTACACAGTACAGTGACAATTTATAGTAACATAATGATAGGTTTGAAATATATAAATATTTTTTTAATGTTACAGAATCAGTCTAAAGATGCTTCTCTTGAAGCTGCTCAGGATAGCTACAGGCGAGCTCGAAATGAATTTGCTGCCAGTTTATGTGAGGAGCAAATTCGTTTACTCAGATATCAACGCCAGCTGGAAGAAAAATTGGGGCGTGAATTTGTTGGATTATCATTAAGAGACACTGTTTATCGTCTGCTTATGGAAGATGAAGTAAAACTAGCTGATAAACTTCGCATGGAATATAAAGTATCTGATCACAGGTATGAGCAGACATGTCTAATTATTAATTACGAATCAATCATCAATAAGTTATATTTAACCAATAAAGAATTTTATAGCAAAATTAACTCTAAATCATGCATATCCAATTTAGTTTTGCAATTATTTTCAAACACCGCATAAAACACAAAACAAGAACATATGTAAGAATTCTTGAGATTGGCATGAATGCTTTTTTGATTTCAGAAAAAGTTATGTACTAATTATAAAGTTTAGGCCAATCTTGTATTGTGTTTGGGAGCTAAACAAATAACATAATATTATTTTATGTTACTTTTAATCATTCACTGAAATATTCATGTAGTTCATTGATAATCTATAAGTATTAATTAACCAAATATTAATACACTAAATTATGTCATTAATTACAGAAATTGAGTTTATGCCACACACCTCATGCACCCAAAATTCTAACAAAAGAAAGAAGTGCATGTAATAAACAAATTATAGAAATCTTCCAAGAAAAGGGATGCCCCCTGCTTTTTTTCTAGCTAGTATAGTTTTAATTCTGGCCAGATGTAATTGATTGCTCTTAGGACAGTATTATAACTGTGTAACTATTGCTTCTTTAGTCTTGGACAATTGCTAATCATGTGTAAGTGAAATGCACGAATCAAAAAAAAAAATTTTGGTATGAAAAAATGATAATTTATTTTCGAAATTTTTTTCCCCATGAGCAGAATGATAAATACGGTTGTGACTCTTAACATGATAGTATTGTATATACTTGATTATATGGTATTTGTTTTTATGTAAAACAATTAAATAAATTTTGGATATTATTTTTTTAAAGTAAACCTAATCAGAGTCTTTAGGAGATATTAAATTCTGTGATTTGTTACCTGCATTTATATCTAATTCTGTTAGTTTTTTAATGAAATATGGTGAAAAGAAGAACTTATTTCCATTTCAGCTATTGGTGGCTGAGAATTCTCAGTCTTTCAGAGCAAGGCAACTGGGCAGAATTAGATAAATTTTCAAAAGCAAAGAAGTCTCCAATTGGCTATGAGGTAAGGTGTTTGTCTAACAAAAACCTATAATTATTTTGGATAATTGTGTCTGATTAAGGGTAACAACTCTTCAGTATCTAACATCACATTATATTGCACAATTTTGGGATGACAGCTTTAAACATACTGATTTGTAAATTCTCTTTAAAATGGCTTGCTAAGGAAAGAAACCTTAAACTTCAAGTAATACAGGAACAATCTGTATTTTCAAGCGATACATTTCAGAGAATCTGTAGAAAGTCTATCTAAATGGTTCACTCATATTCTAGAAATACTGTTACAGTACCTTCACATTTACAAGGAAATACTTATGAATTGTTTTCAACCCAGTCTGTCGAAATATTTACAACTGTTCAGAATCTGATTCTGTTCTGAATACTCAGATGAACCAAGTTTTCTGTCTGTTTGAAACAACAATTTTCCTCTTTGGTCTTTTGTGTGAAATGCCTTTAAAAATCATCCAAGTGGAGCAGGCTGCTTGTTGAAATTGCATGTAACAGATGTTGCAGGTTGGCTTATATTTTTATCTATCTTGCACTCTACAAAAAAAAAAGCAATTGCCATAAAATATCATTTATATTGTATAACGAATGGATTTAATTAGTCTGTAACATAAAGTAAGCATGTAAATTTTATCTGTGAATAAATGTAAGTTGTTATGCCATTATTTTATTCTGATGCCCATACATCCTCTGCAGCCTGCAAAAGACCCCACTGTGACTGCTTCCCTGATAAAGCCTACCTGGGACTCTTTTCCACTGTTTGCTATATCTTCTGTGAGCATTGTTGGCACTCATTTACTGCTTATAATTTATGTCTCCTAATGCTTTTACTATTAAACTGTAAGGAAATAAAAACACTGCACTATTCTTACTAAATCTACTACTGTCGTAGTTAATTTATTTGTTTTTTGGACATAATTTAAAACTTATAAATTTTTGTTATACATACATGAATGCATTTTACCTACACTGCAATTTTCTCACTGTATTTAACACTTTTGAATATTTTGATTTATTAGTATTTTTTGAATGCCTATTGTCTTTTCAGCATTAAAACTATTTTTAAATAACCGTTGTTGTACATTGTATGTACTAAATTGATGAGTTAATATTTGAAGTATTATGTATTGTGAGTATTGCTCTAAATCTTGCAAATTCACATTTTATATTTTAATAAGTCTCAGTTCTGTAGTTATTCCCATCATTACAATGCTGGCAAACTTAAGAGATGGTTTACATTATATATAAAAAATTTGTATTTCAATTAACCTTTGAAGTAGTATAAAACCCTGAATAGAAGTCGGAGGAATTACAACAATATGTGTCAGTGGCAAAGATTCTGAGAATATTATATTACAAAAGTGTTGTAAATAGTAGTAAAATTAAGTACCCTAAGAAATAGTGAAAGAAATTTTAACAATCTTAGAATGAAGAATTGTAATAATGATATTAGGCTTCCTACAAAGGCATATATGTATATATATATATGTGTGTGTCTTGATAGAGATGTGGTATATTATATACTAGACCTGTTTTTGCAATCTACACTTCAATAAGTGCTGGTATCAGTGATTTTTTCTGCATAAGACGTAAAACAATACCGTGTTATTTTAAGCTAGCAATTTTCCATATGAAAATGTTTTTTAATTGATAACTAAGAATGTTTATAAATGATGTTGCTCAAAAACATTTCCAATGTCTTGATAAAGATTTATAAAACTTATAGTTTGGTGAAAATAATTACAGTGAATATTAAGATGACAAGCTGAAATTGTAGATGTCACAGTGATCATATCCTATAAATAAGCATGTGCGGCTTATTATTTTTATTTACATTTTGTTTCTATTTGAAAATATTTTGTTGCAGCCTTTTGTTGATGTCTGTCTCAAATATAACAACCTGAATGAGGGCCAGAAATATCTCCCAAAAGTGAAAGATGAACTTAAAGTCAAGTATTATGTTAAGGCTAGGTGAGTCTGATTAATTTTAGTCTGAAATAGCTCATCTTTGTTAAATGAATATATTATATGTAGGATCTTCAGAGTGAACTGCTTCGATTATAGTAACAGTAGAAATACTATGAAGGACTAAATTAGTTAGTTTTAAAGAAGTTTCATTTGTAAGATTCATATTCTTGAAATAATTGGATTTAATGATTAGTTTGAAGTCTTGAAAGAGGAATTATGGCATATCTTTGGGTATTAGTGTTATATTTTCCCATTTTATTTTTTGTAATATTAAAGTAATTTTTTTATGAAATATAATACATAACTGAAATTTTTGAATGTATTCATTTTTATATTACAATCCTTGGAAAGAAACATTATATAACTGTGGAGAGTATGTTGAACTAAATAAATTAAGATTTTCTTAATACTTTTCCAATAAGGTTTTATATCTCTTGTTAAAGTTGCAGAAAGGGTGAGGTGTTATAAATGAAACTCTTTCTTAGTCAGATGGAAAGTATTATTTTAAACATTATTCTTTATGTCAAGAAAAATCCAAAGGAATTAATCAGTTTTCAAAACAAACAGAAATTAGGAATTTTATACATAAATAATGTAAGCAATATATTTATTCTTGAATTAAATCAATTGTTCACTTTAATTGTCAGCCTCAAAAATTTTTCTTGCATGGGCTTACTTAATTCAATCCAGTATTCATATAGAGCTGCTAACTTGCTTTAGAGAATTCCATAGTTTCTCTATAATTTATTTAAATAATCTATTTACTTCGCATTTTGTTCAATACTATATCTCCTAATTTGCATTTATTACTTGAATTAGTTATTTGGATTATACTTACATAGAAAGGAAAACTGTGAGACAGGTTTCAGGCAACATTTAAGATTTTACATTGCAATTGCATGTGTTAACAGATCTGTTGTACTTGCCCTTGTTCCTTATTTGTTCTTGTAATATATTTCTTCCTATAAACTACATTTCATTAATAACAAATTAGGACCATTGTTTATTTGTGGAATAGTTCATATTGATTTCCAAATACAGAAAATTGAAGACTTTAGGTCTGATGTGCACTTGAAGTATTAGTATCAACAGCTGTAATAAGCCTATTATATATTGACATATAATACTTTTTAACTCATGAGTATTGTGGCAGCAAGTCTGTGAATCAGTTACCTTGTATAATCCAAAGTATTCATCACTGAACTAGATATAGCACTGTCCTTTAAAAACTGCTAACATGGTGGGTGTCAAAATCTAGTGGTTTTTTTTTGCAGTACATGATACAATTACTTTTTGAACAATCATTTTTAGATTAAATTCTAATTTTTCACATGGTTAATCAACCATATCAGTATTTAAACTCCAATATTTAATAACTAAGTGTTTAATAAAGTGTATATGGTTGAATTACTGTTTTTATGTTAAAAGATTTATTGTTCATATTAAATAAACAAATCATCATCCTTTATTTTATCTTTTAGGTTATTTGAAGAGGCTTCTCGAATTGCATTTGAGCAGAAAGATGTTCAGGGCTTGCTGTATATCCAGGGCAATTGTGTGGCTACTGACAGGTCCTTGGCTGAGAAGATAAATTTACTTGTAACACAACTGGGGAATAAGAAATGAGGATTTTTGTATGTAATGGGAAAGTCACTTGTTATGGTTGGAGTATAAATTACCATGTTCAATTGCTGTTGAACTTGTCACATTCCACTTTTGTGTCACATCACTAAAATACAACCACTTGTTTTGACTAAAAATGTAATTATGTTCTACTCATTTCAAAAATGGTTTTGTCATGTGACATGTATTTCAATTGTATATTACAACCGTGAAATACATTTTAAATGTGTAAAATACATCATACACTCTCACCTGCTTCTATGTATAACGGTTTAAAATGCATTTCTTTCTCATTTGGTAAATATGCTTGAGCTCTGAAATAGAAAATATCATTTAAAATATTTAGAAGGCAATCTTCCTCTATGAAACAGAGGCTTTTACATAAATTAGATTTGGATTATTTATTATGATCATAAACAGTTCAGAATGTTTCATCATACATTATGGTAGATAACTGTCTCATGTACCAAAGATTGTTTTGTGCAGTCAATCAGGAAATTGTGACTTGTCTTGAATTTATAGTACACTGTTTCTGTGAAAAAATTCCTGTTTCATGAGTGCATAGAGTATAAGTATAGAAATCCCATCCTTTCTCATCAATGTATAATTGAGTAACAGAGAGACTGCATAGGGTGGCAAATTCAATTTTCTTCCAGCATGTATTAATTAATTTGTACACAAACATGTTCGCTTTTGGAAAATTAAATTATAAGTGTGCATTAAACTCATTGTATTTTTGTACTGAGGAAATAATGAATGTACCAAAGATGTATCCTGTATTTTTTGTATTTGTATCTAGGAATTTATTGTACATATATCTTGTATGTAAAGTATGTTTAAGTAACTTTGAAGTTAATTCATATGTATATAATGATTGTTTTCTCCTTTGATGAATTCTGTGATACCAAAAATTTCTAAAACAAACTGTAAAATGTTATAAATAATTACTAAGCAAACAATTATGTGCATTTGGTTTTTATTAGTAAATGCTAACATCCTGCATCTAATACATGATTTAGTACATGTTCTTTAAGCCTAAAAACAAATCCTAACAACTACTAACTTCTCATTTTTAACCAGTGTGATACCAACATACAGAGATGAATATTTGGCACACAAGTCATGGGTACCTATTCTCCTTTTACATAACTCGTTCTGCCAGTGTCAAATTTCTTTTGGTTTTATACTTTTTGTTACTTATATGTCGATCATGTCACCTACTCTTTTTAACATTGATTTTGCTTACATATAAAAGAAAAGTAAAACATTAAACATGCTTTTCCATTCAATTATGTTTAATGCACTGAAATACAGTAACATTCATATTGATATTAAAATTTTCCATATGATAAATATTAGGTTTAAAATAATTATTTTTAAATTTATTTTATCAATTTATAAATAATCTGTTTACTGTTTACCCTTGAAAGATTAATTACTTGGAAAATGGTTAAGTACCATTATTTATTAAATTATATGGTTGGATAGAAAATATGAAGTAAAATTATTAGGTAAATTCTTTAATTTAAAAAGTATTTATTTCATTCTTATTTTAAAACTATATTTTGCAAATTTAATATAATTTCAATATTCATTTTGTGGATACTTTGATAACCCACTTCAAATTTACTATATTATGGAACAAAAACTTTGATTCCAGAATTTGGAACCACTTATGTATATATATATATATATATATATATATATATATATATATATATATATATATATATATGTGAACAGACACTTTCATTAACAAATGCAATCAACACTCGTGTATGAGTGATGATTATTTGGAAGACAAAACAAGCCAAGGTGCCTTGGCTTATTTAAACAAACCAGAGAGAGGAGAAGGAATCCCCAAATATCCCTTAGCTCTCCAGGAGGGCTTCCTTGACGTGTCTTGTAAACAAAGACTGGAGAACTTATTTAAAAGAATGAAAAAGACATAGCCAATACAGACAAAAAAGGATAATATAAATACCACACAACATTTCTGGGATCCTTGTTCCTTTCGTCAGGTGCTAAGAAGAGCATAGAGTAAACAAAAGTGCATAATAAATAATAAAAATTCAGGATTGTAATATGTATTGAATGTCTCGCATTATAAATAGTGCCGCAACGCCAGGCTACTAAATAGCCCTAGCTAACCCTTCGATACCTTCATCTACCCTTCCGCATCCCGCTTTCCTATTCTATGAAAGTGGATTTGCCACCACGTGGAAACCATTCCTGCAGGTTTGTTACTCTAAAGAATCTTAGCACCTGATGAAAGGAACAAGGATCCCATATATATATATATATATATATATATATATATATATATATATATATATATATATATATTACCCTTTTCTGTCTGTATTGGCTATCTTTCTTATTAATTAGTTTCAATCAGACATTTTTTTAGGGTAAGCGGCTACATGAAGGTAATCCACATGGTGGCAACTCCCCTTTAATAGCATAGGAAGGGATTTGAAAGGGGGGATGTGGAAGGGTAGAGGAAGGTAGCTAAGGGTTAACTAGTGCCCCCGGGCTATTGTTAAAGGATCCTACCCGGAATTCACCTAAAAGTAATGCAGGCAGGACAAACCCTAGAAAACCTGCATCAGGTAGTTCGGGCTTTGGGTACTTGTCCCACGTCCTTCCGACGGCGGGAGAGGTGTTTGCTGTGGGGACGCAGCATTCCCTTCTCCGTGCCTCGACCAGTTTAGGAGGTAAATTTCTTCATTTCTTACTTAAAAGAATTTGTAATTTGCATTTGAGAGTAACCTCATTTTTGTGTTTAAAATAAATCTTATATGTAGTTCTAATAAATTAACCTGCGATAAATTGCTGTGAAAATTATTCGTTAGTCAAACATTTTTATAATCAGTTTTTGGAGCTGTGACGTAGACGCGCACTTGGTGACGTAAGATTTTTTTTTAGTGTAGTTCAGGTGGTGGTGATAACTCGTCTTTAATAGTATAGGAAGCGATTTTAAATGGTGTTGCGTGAGTAAGAGCAAAGAAGCCAAGGATTACCTAGTGCCGCCGGGCTGTAGTTTAAGGATCCTACCCTGTATTCGCCTAAAAGTGATGCAGGCCAAACCCTAGAAAATCTGCATCAGGTAGGTCGGGCTCTTGGCTGGAGTGGGGTTTGCTGTGGGTAGACAGCATTCACTTCTCCATGCCTCGACTAACTTAGGAGGCTAAGAGAAGCTCTCACAGGCTTCATATATTAGTGACGTAAAAGAGAGACGGTAACGAAAGAAGTTAATAATTATAGTTTTATAACAATATTGAAATTCCGTTCGTGAGGGAGAAACGAGTCGTTTTATGTACTAAACTTCGTAGATATTCAAATTTGAATATACGGGCGACTAAATCGAGTTGGAGCAAACAGGTTTCGACGGGTTAAGGTACAGTGATTAGTCGCTGACGGCGAGGTCGAATGTTTGAGCTGATAGCGGGGCGGTCGCTGCTCGCCGTGTTATCTTACTCCGCCCCCCGCGTCGCTTTGCGAGTTGCCGACATTAAATATGACGACACGGGCTTAGCTTCCCCGCTCGGTGTTTGTGCAGATAACAACAACAGCAACAGGCGAGGATTAAAATATAATTACTCCCAGGTCGGCTGGGATAAGCGCAAGTATGTCTCTCGGCTGCTGATCACGACGCCTTTGTCAGAGCGGAATCTGAACGCTCCTGAAATGCGGGAGGCCTTTCAAATAACTTTCGGAATTACGTGCCGTGGTTTTCCTGGGCGGGTTGAGGAAATCGGGTTACTGCAAACGTAGCCCTACATCTATAATGTAAACATGCTGTTCTGTCTGAACTCGCAGCATCAAGTGTCACTTTCCTGAAAGCAACAAAGCGGAAAAGCTACACCTCTGTAGGACCCGTGTTAAGCTTCAAGGTAATTGCAAAAAAAGATAATAGTTGTGGGGGTTTTAATATTTAGTAGCCTGACGTTGCGGCGCTATTTATAATGCGAGACATTTAATACAAATTACAACACTGAATTATTTATTTATTTGTTACGCAGTTCTGTTAATTTTACATTAATAAAATAACTACACTAAATTATACATCGTAAAACAAAATTTCATTTATAAAATTAAACCAAATATTTTTACCTAATTATTCATAAATCAAAATTTTATCTTTAAGCAACATTAATAATTCAGAAAATTTTAAATCAAATAAATCAATACCCAAAGTGTTAACCAAATTTGGCGTTCTCATTATGGGATTTTTTAAAGTATAACTTGTTCGATAATGCTTTACCGCAAACATATGTTTCAATCTAAACGTTGTAGAAGGATCTCTAAAATTAAATTTATCAAGTAAATCAACGCATCAGTTAAAGTAACTTAAAAATAAATTTTAAATCTTTAGATAAACGTTCAGATTCTAGAGAAGGGATTTGCAATGTAACAATAGTTTTAGAATTTTTAACCTTAATGGCTCAAAAATAGAATGTATTATATAACATTTCGCTCATCAATGTGGAATAATACAATCTACATTATAGAAGATTTTTTTAAAAAAATAAATATGTTTTAATACAACTGAATAATTTGTAACGCTAAATTTCAAATTGTTTTTATGTTCATTGATTCTAGTTTTCAGACATCGCTTCGTTCGGTTGATATAACAATAATTGCCATCTAAACAATTATAACATAATGTTTATCTAAAATTTAAATTTTGTCTTTTATAAATTTAAATAAACATTAAATTATTGGAAATTAAAAAAAAATATCCGAAAGCCGAAAGTATTAAACAAGAATATATTGTATGTTTTCAAAACAGGGTAGTGCGGTAAATAAATTATTCTTAGGCTTATTAATTGGTAAATTGTGATTATCGTAATTAATTTTAATCAATATAATTTTGATGTATTTTTAAATAATTAGTCATGGTTAAGAATTTAGAAGAAGGATATTAAAAATTTTGTGAAGGTAATCTTTACGATACCAACGATGAGATAATTATAAACTAAGACTTTTTATTGTCGAATATAATGTTTTAAATTTGATTTTTTTCCCTTCAATATTTGGCCGGTGTTATTTTACATAATCCGACAAATTTTTGAAGTGGCCTTTCGAGTATACTTGTGTTTCAAACTTTTGTCAAATCTAATTGAATTTCCAGAAGCTTGTTTAATAGAACGTATTGCATCTAGGGACGGATAAATACATTCAGATGCTCTAAGATAAAAAAGCTTATGGTGTCTAAAATTTTCGCACTTTATCACAAGTAGCAAATTTACTGTCACCTTTTTTTGTGTTGTTCAAAATCTCAGGAGCAGAAACCGAGTTGTACTAGTTGAAAAAAAACCTTTAATTTTATTTATTGTGATCAAGATTTCACGAAAAATGTTCTTTTTGACGCAGTTAGTTTATTTAATTTTTCTTCATTTTTATATGCTACTAGCTGGGTGCCCGGCGTTTCCCAGGTTGCCATATATCCATAACCCCCGATTTTACTAAAAATCTCAGTTACTTCTGCGTTATTTTTATGTAAAGCACCTACGTTGACTCCTATCCCTAAATGTGCTCATCTCCCATACCGAAAGGGGTTTAACTCATTAACCCTGAAAAAGTTTCTTTCAACGAATATATAGGCCGTTGTAACATAACAGAAATTTCACCCCCATCCACACTCTCTACTGTGGTTTAAACAAATAGTTGAATGTCATAATTAAACTCAGCGACGTCCATAATCCCGGATTTGACTCGAATCTCGTTTGTTTTTGCGTTATTTTTATGTCATGCCACTCCACTCCCACCCTTAAGGATGTCCTCCTCCCAAGCTCGAAAGGGGTTGAAATTATACACAGAGAACATCTAGAGAAATATTCTTAATTTCATTGACCAGGAAAAATATATATTCGACGTAAATATCGGCCGATTAACGCGTTCAAAAATTATCACCCCCACATGTGAAGGTTAAATATCTACTTGAATGTCATAATTATATCAAAGATTGAAGTCTTTCCCGGTGTAATTGTTCGATTAATAGTTCTCGGTTTTCACACGGGTATAATATATTTAAACGCAACGTTTCGACGACTGAAATATCTGTCATAATTATACACAACGACATCCATAATCCCGGATTCGACTCGAATCTAGGTTGTTTTCGCGTTATTTTTATATATCATGCAACTCCACCGACGGAAACCTTATGGGTGCTCCCCTCCCATGCCGGAAGGGGTTAAAATTATACACAAACAACATCGGTAGAAATACTATAAATGTCATTGACCCGACAAATATTTATTCCACACAAATATCGACCGTTTATCATGAAAAGAACACGTGTACGAAATTTGGTGAAATTTGCTCCACTGAGGGCGATTTGTATAAGGAATATACAAACAAACATACATACAAACACTCTGCTTTTATGAAAAGACTTCGGAAGAATATTACAAGGTGAATTGCGAGATGCGATCGGTCAGCCGTTGTTCTGGAATACTGGAGGCTTCAATAGAAGTGAGAGGTTTTCTGCCACCTGACTAATACGTGACCAAGATTTTAGTCTTTTTCTCAGGGACTGTGCAAAATTAAGTCAGAATCATCGAAAAGATAAGGACAATTTGAAAGGTCAACCCTTCATGGATGAAAGGAGAGGGAATGCTAGAGTTGTTTTGGGAGATAAAAAGGCGAACAGCGTGAGTTGGAGAGGAGAAGTGAGGAGTACTGGAGATCTTAAAGAGATATTAGTTGGTTAATAATAGTTGGAGAGAAATATAACTGTTACGCAGTAATCTGTTGATGTGTGTGAGCCGAGGATTATTGTCCAATTACAGAGGAGTCGTGTGATAGCCAATGAAGCAGATAATGAAAGCTAATCTGTGTGCAGTGGCTGTGGAGATGAAAACTTCCGCCAGAGATAAACTTTCATTATTTCTGCTGGCGAAATTACGACCCCAAATCGGACCACTTTCACTGACGCATGAGAACCAAGAGTTCAGCACGAGGAAACTCGTCAGATAGAGCAAGTGAGGAAAAGAGCGACATCTTACACATATTTTTGTGAGAGCATTTTCGTCCCCGAGTAATTTTTGTGGATTTAAAGCCACAAGAATTTCAAGTAGTGTCTCAGTTAACATGGTGAAGGTTTATAAGCACCAGCATACTAATAACACAAATACAACACAAGCATTTATTAACGACGATAGAATCAAATCGCTTGTAAGAAAACGTACAAAGAACGAATTCGATTAACGAACTGTTAACTTGAGCCACTAGTTGTCAGCACCATAAGGTTCGAAATTATGTTCATAGATGGCATGGTATAATACAATTTCCGCTTTAACGTGTGCAACACGTAAGACACACCTACATTTTGAAGACACAATTTCTGTAACTCTAATAATTAGTTTACATTAAAAAATATATATTATTTATTAATTTTATTTTCCCCTATCCATTAATTTTTCAACTAATTGACATACACGTTGTAATTTGAATAAATGTTTTGTTAAATCTGTTTCACATTGATAATAAATAAACTTTGATGAACCTACCTAATTTATTTTTAAAATGAAACAGTATATATATATATATATATATATATATATTAACTGAGGAGGTAGTTAACGATTACATTTTGGAAAAATAAATGAAATAACCAGTAAGGGAAAATTAATTTAATTAGTTACTCACATTTTCATTTTCATTCAAGCAAACAAATAAACAATGTTCCATCCTATATTTTAGGACTTTTTTATGATGATTAAGTTTAGAAAATACAAGAAAAAATTTTTGTTGTTAATTTTAAAAACTAATTTCTTCTTCGATGTGAGTGAATTTTGTATTTTAAAAATTGTAAAGTAATTTTAATTTATTATGTTACGTAAATTTATAATGTTTAACATACAAATCATAAAATTATATAAGCTTACAATGAGATTATATGGGGTGTATAAATTATAAAACAATTTTTTATAGGCAGGAGCCGAAGTGAGGAGATAAAAATGTATTATATGGAAAAATAAAACAGTTGCACCGTTAAACTTTAAGAACAATAACAAAAAAAATCATTCATATACATAGAAGTTATTAAGTTATAATAATAAAGTAAAATAAATATTGTTCAAATTATTGGTGTCATTACTAACATTAATTGCTCCATTATTTACTGTATATATAACATTTTGGTAATTAATCTTGAAATTTTTTTTTCTTTATCCAGCTTTATTATATTGTGCCAATATAAATTATGGTTGTAGAGGTACATATGTTTTCATACAATATAAAAAATTGAATTCATTTTATCATCCATAATACGAGTTTTTAGAGCAGGTTTCGTTTGTCCAATGCACGAATCTTTTCTGTACAAAAATGAATTTTATGAATTACGTAATATCCATTACTATTTTTAATTGTAAATTTAATGTATTTAACAAATTTAAGCTATTTGATGATTTAAAAATAATACCAACACTATAATCATTTAACAGGTCTATCAATTTGTACTGAAAATTTATGAAAACAGCTAAATTATGAAGCTAATTTTTTTCTTTTCTATTCCACTGATAAATTTTGAATCTAGGATTAATCATTAATTGTTACGTGTTTATGAATAAAATTAAGGGGATATGACTTTAGATATAGGATATTAATAATTTTGTCAAGATTAACTATGATGAGATAAATTGACATAGAATGGAAGATGTGTTATTATTGTCTAAAAGCTATAATGTCTTCAAAATATATGTTAAAATATATAATACTATTAAATAATAATGAATCAACCAAAAATAAATATATGCTGGCTGAAGCAGTTCCTCGGAAGATAAAATCTCAAGTAAATTTTTGTAATTTGTTGTTTCGGTCGTAGTTTGTTTTTTTCCTGACAGATTAGACGGTAGGCAATCCAAAGTGTCTGTACTTGCTAAGGATTGCCTGGGCAAAAATCTACTAGATTCTAAATAATCTCTTACTTCTGAAAAAGTGGATAGTTTGACATGAGATTTAGAACAAAATAACATTTCAAGCCATTCACGCAAAGTGTTAAATTAAATGATACACCATTCTTCTTATTTAGAATATTATAATTACAATAGAAAGGAAGAGGTGTTATAATTGTCTTAAAACTATTATGTCTTCAAAATATATGTTAAAATATATAATAATATTAACGAATAATTAATTAACCAAAAAGAAGCATATGCTGGTGAAGCAGTTCCTCGGAATATAAAAACTCAAGTAACTTTTTGAATATTGTTGTTTCGACCGTAGAATGTTTGTTTCTTGACAGATTAGACGGTAGGCAATTCGTGACAAATCCAAAGTAATTGCTAAGGATTGCCTGGGCAAAAATAACACTGAATACGAGAGCTATTGGCCCAATTGTTACAGCTTGCATGCAGGCATAATTTTAAATGCTTCGGTTGTTAGAAAACTACGCCGAAGGAAGCAATTACTAAACGAAGGACAGTGATTTCCCCAAACATATATTTATTGATTTAGAATCCCCGGGAAAGAGCATTGGTAGGGTATGCGATGCAAAATATTAGCTGTCGTCTGCGGGCTGGATGTTACGTCTACAGTGGAACGCTATCCTGTGACGACGATCTATTCGTGTTGACGCTAGACTAAAAACATATCCATGTTAATAATGAACATAGCTTGAAATAACTTTGAAATTAAACCTTGAAACACAGTATTCAATAAATTATTCATGTACGAAATATTTTTTTCAGTTGTTTTCTAAGACCAAAGTTTTTGTCCAACTTCTAAAAGTTAAATAAAAATTTTAACCCATTAAACAAATATAGTATTTTCAAATTTTTCACATTAAACATTTAAAGAAAGGTACATAAAGCAAATATGCATATATTACAACCTGTGTGTTTATTAATTCGCTTTCTCATCAAGCGCTACAATTTAATCAAAATATAATTTAAAGGACGGCGTGCAGCTAATTAGTTTGTCATTTTACTAGCCGGCGTAGAATTTAATTAATATTTAATTAATTTATCTGTTGAAGTTTTCATGTCCACTTTTAAACCGTTACTGAAACCGCGTTCCAATTTATATTGATTTTTATCCGTATGTTAATGTTTTTTTCTGATTTTAGGATGACTGACAATTGTATCAGAATATTTCGTGGCTCTCCTAAAATATAATTTGTGAGAATAACATAAATTCACAGCTACCGACAGGTATCACTTGTGTAGAATGCTCAGTTTTTTGTCATTTTGTGGCAAAGATCATCTTTCCTACTGGTCGGAGTGTCCGTTAAGGATTTACTATGGTACGCAGGACGTCTTGTATGAGGAAAATGGTAATGTCACTATGATTAATAAAAATCTTATACCGATTATCTGATATGGCCAAGAAATATATATATTTTTTCCAAACAAAAATTTCCAAATATATTTAAAATCGTAATTACTTTCACAATATACAAGGTGGCCCAAAAATAACGATCGAGTTTTAAGTAATTATTTAAATAAAATATGTCGTATCCAGTTTTTTGTATTTACACCAGAATTGAAAGCGAGAACAACTTGATTCTACGAAACTTCTATATTTCATTTATAGTAGACAAGTCTACTGAAGCCAAAAACGGAATTCGAGAAGAAGTTTTATGAGCGATAGTAGAGATGAAAAGGTGGTTTTCTTTAGTGTATTTTGACAAGCCATTGGCTCATACTAACCCTGGTGCATTCAGACGCAACGCCAAACAGACCGTAGGGAGAAAAGGAATTCGAATTTATCTTGGGAAGGTTCACTCTTTCCTAAATTTGAAAATTTGACTGGTATTGGCTAGGGAAAAAAAGTTCATCCAATTGGGAAGTGTCTAACGTGCGCAGTATCCCAAGCCGAATACAAACGTTCACTCCTTTTTCTTGTTTTAAAGATATGCTTCATAAATGCCGGAAAATATTCACTTCAACAACAACGATTTACAGATATTTAACTGGACAATTGCTGTAGTTTTAATGAATAATTTAACTCTTAACCTCCGATTGTACAGATAGCAGCGACTTACAGACAGCCACGTGTTCACTGGATCTACCTTAACTGCGAAATAATTTTTTTTCTAGCTAAATTTATTACAGCAAAATCAGAGTTGACTTTACAATACAAGTGTGTTCTAACATTTATGGAAAATATTATAGGATACTTTTTTTAAAATACTATTTGCCTATGTAAAAAATGGAATCCTGCGGAAGATGTGTTAGTCGTTTCTATGAAAATTAAAAACACAATATTTGAATTTTTAAGTGAAATATTACCATATAATTAAAATATATGTCGATTGTAAATGGTTGATGAACTTATTTGTTCGAATCCATTAATAGTGTTCCGGCATCAAGTGTTTGATTATAACACAAGAAATCTTCAGAATAAACTTTTTTTCCTATTTTTACCCTAGTTTCGTCTCTTCTTTATTTTCGATTGCTGTCATTGTCTGCCTCGAGACATATTAAATTTAAATTCCCTAAAACTATCAAATAAAACGTACATTTTAATGTAATTAACTGAGCCGGAAAGATTTAAAAATTATTATTTATTAATTGAACTGTTATTTTTGATATATCTTTTGCAGGAAATAAAAGTTAAAACTATTTATTTAATCAAAGAAGCTTTTGGCAACGTAATAATCAATATTTTTGGTAAAATTACTTAAAATCAATTTGATCTGTTCCAAATAATTTGTACAACGATAAATTTACATACATTCTGAATTATTTAATAATTTAGTGGCCCTTAATTGGTTATCTTTTGTTATTTCTATAACGTTCTTTACTCTATTCAACGACGATAGCAGATAGTCTCAGGAACTATTTCGTTCAAAATAAGGCTCCTGAAGAGTCTCTGATTCGGTTTTAATTTCTATGCAAGAACTATGGACTCGAGTCATATCAATAGCAATGTTTTTCTATTAGGAAAAGTATCTGAGATTCGCACATATTAAATAACTAGTTCCATAGGAATAGGAATTTTTGAATTATAATTTTGCAATAAAATGGTTATACTAACGTTACGAGAGTAACGAAGCAAATATGTATAATATATTAATTAATAGGTCAATAATTTATTCTTTGTAGAAGAAATAATATCACACATATTAACTTTGAAGAACGATCGTTTTCTATGCTTACAAACAGAAAATTTCAAATATACTTCATTTTTCTTGTAATTAATAGGGACTGTTCCGAAAAATCTAATATTGGACGTCTCTAACCCATATTTTCATTGTGAGACATTAATTAAAACTGTAATTGCCCTTTTTTATATATATATAAATGCTTGGTAAAACCTTCAGCGGCCATTGTACGAGTTAGAGAATTTTCACTGAATTCGAACTACCATTTCTGGTATCAGCCGTTAAATGTGATGAATTAAATAAAAAAGGAAAAACTATAATCACTTCAAATACATTATTTTGAAGTTTTTGTATTTTTAATAAATTAATTTGTGGACTACTTCCATAAATAGAAATATTTTAATTTTATTAAAGCTTATATGAGACGGTCATGAAGTTCCCAAGTGTCAGGCTGTAATTCCGCCAGCTTTCTATGACTTTATGGAAATTGATTTTTTATTATATTTTTTCATCCAATTGTTAATAAAAAAATTTCAGACTTGACTTTTAACCAAACGAGTCTCTGAAAAACGAGTCTAGGGTTTTCGGTACATTGAGTAGACAGTTAAACTTAATACATCAGAAAAACGCGGTTCCATGAAGTTTCTATCTCCAATAACCGAATCCTTTCTTCGGTGATGACGCGGCACCAGTAAAAATAATCAGCAGCGTTCAATCTTTCGATTTCATCTTCATAGCCCTTCACGAAAATTTGTGGAGATAAGGGCTCAGGGGAAGGTCCCACGGTTAAGGGAAGGAAACTAATTTGGGGAGCTGCCCATTTCTCAGAGATGTGATGTGAAGAGACCAACAGCGAGATAAATGAAGTCGGTGCGTGTGAATATGTGTGGGCGGCGGGGGCGGGTGACTTTATTGTCAGACGTGACGCCGGATGGCGGCGCCGAGGACTACAATACAAGTCCTCCGAGAAATTTCCTATATAAAATTGCTTCTCTGCCTTTACGCTTCGTGAATCGCAGATTCACCAGCTTCAAGAAACGTTCTTGAGAGCGGAACAGCACATTTTCCTAGGGGTGTAATGGTTGAGTCGTAATCTAAACCAGGCAGGAGAGCATATGTGAAACGCTGTCAGTAAAATCTTCAAGGATCCATAACCAGACAATGGGCGTTAGTAATATACTATTTCGCAAGAAAAAAAAGTCTCACAGCCCTCTTCTCTGTTTCTTAAGTCAATTAAAATTCAATTATTTTATCAAACAAGATAAATCAAATAAAACATTGAATACTTTGAAACTATCGTCACACTCATGCTAATAACAAATTTTAATCTCTTAATTTACAGTTTTCAGTGTTTTAAACCCCAGTAAAGGAATAAACTAATCAATAATATATGAAATTAATTTGACTGTTAAGTATTAATATGAACAAAATGTTGTGATGTTTAAACTGATCTGTTTTCTTCACCAACTGACTTATTGGAAAAAATCAAGGAAAATGTGTAGTAGGAATCCAACCAAAGTTCAGACTCAAATAACAACAGTGACTTCCACATCCACGATTACTTTTCGACGCACAGGGAAGAAGCATTGCTAAGGTCTGCGACCGAAAATGTTAGCTGTCGTCTGCGGGCTGGATTGAAGTATTGTACGGCAGCATTGTTGAAATAAGGTGAAGGAGATGCAGAAATGGAGATGAGAAGATGTAGAATGGACTCCTGTAAGAGTCACGAGTCTGGTTCCTAGCAGCTCACACGACATTATGAGTTTATTATAACGTGGCAGATATTAAGCTTGTCGACAACGGTAAAACTTTCACCAACAGAGACGCTGCGGGTATATTTAATTCATATTTTGTTCATGTGTCGGATCAATTTTCTAATAATAAGCCATCAGAAGCTCGTGCTTTTTATAAACTGCTACAAAACGCCGTACCGAGTGTTAAGAATTCCATTTTTCTTCAACCGGTTACCAGTATCGAAATAATAAACGTAATAAGAAAGCTAAAATGTACCCAATCTGCGGATATATATGGCATCTCAAGCAAAGTCGTGAACTACTGTGCCGAAGTCATAGCTACTCCCCTTCAAATCATATTCAACGCGTGTCTTTCTACCGGCATTTTTCCCGACTCTCTTAAAGCTGCTAAAGTTATTCCGATCTTCAAAAAGGGTTCGCCCACCGACGCATCAAATTACAGACCAATTTCTCTACTTCCGATATTTTCAAAAATACTAGAAAAAATTTTACACAAAAAGTTACTTGAATTCTTGACGAAGTATAAAGTAATTACTCCTGCTCAACACGGCTTCCTCAAACAAAAATCCACGAGCACCGCTATGTACGAGTTTATTCAGAGTATACAAAATTCCCTTGATGAAAAACTAAAGGTAGCCGGAATTTTTGCTGATCTCTCGAAGGCATTTGATCTTGTAGACCACAGCATACTCCTCCAAAAAATAGAATATTATGGGATCAGAGGCAACGCTTTGGCACTCTTTGAATCTTATCTCAACAATCGGAAACAGAAGGTAGCCTTAAAAAACAAAGCTGGTGAGGTGCACTTGTCAGAATGGGAGAGCATTTCTTGTGGCGTGCCTCAGGGCTCAATATTAGGTCCCCTGCTTTTTCTTTTGTATATTAACGATCTTCCAGAATATATGGACCCTATAAAATCTGTCTTATACGCAGATGACACTAATTTGTTAATTACGGACATTGATTTAAATAATCTCAATGCGAAGATTGAGACTGCATCTAGAGACCTAAATACTTGGTTCGCCGCCAATAAATTAACACTCAATGTACAGAAAACTAAGTTAGTTCGTTTTACAACAGAAACCAACAACATCGTAACGGATAAGTTCTCTGATCATGCGACTTTCCTCGGCTTGCAAGTCGACATGAAATTAAAGTGGAACTTGCACATTGATCGCCTCGTGCGCAAACTTAGTTCTGTTTGTTACTCATTGAGACTATTGACGCAACAAGTTGATACCAAAACTGCTTCACTAGTCTACTTTGCCTACTTTCATTCACATATGTGTTACGGTATTGCCAACTGGGGCAATTGTTCTCGTAGTGTGGATGTCTTCAAACTGCAAAAACGAGCCATTAGAATTATATCAGATTCAGATGCTAGAGAAAGCTGCAGGCCGCTGTTCAAAAGACTTCATATTCTGACTCTACCTAGCGCTTACATATTAGAAATACTAAAATTTGTTAAACGCAACATGAACCTTTTTGCAAGTAACGGGGACAATCATGGCTATGACACAAGAAACCGTTCAGTTCTTAGGTCTGACAAGCACAGCCTCAGTCTCTATGAGTCTAGCGTTCATTATTCCGGTATCGCACTATTTAACAGCCTTCCTGATCATGTAAAGAACATCAAAAACTACAACTTATTCGTAAAGGAGTGTAAAACTTACCTTGTCAATGGAACTTATTACTCCGTACACGAATTTTTGAATCGGTCTGACATTCGTTGAACTGCCTTGCCTACAAAATTGCCGAATATGCTATAAATATGTAAATAGTTTGTCCAGTTTTCCCCTTTTGGTTCTGTTTTCCTGCCTCTGCTTTCTGTTTTAGTAAATATCTATGACGACATCCCTCCGTACCTAGCGACAGGAGATTAATACCAGGAAGTGATTTGTGTCGTGTGCGTGTTTCCTAAAAATAGTGTGTATGATTGTAGTGACTAGACTAATATAAACAGATATGAATTTTTGTGTGTGTTTTTGTGTATTATAAGTTTATATGCAATTTATCTACTGTACATTTGTGACGAATCCTATTTCCTCTTTAGAGGGCTAATGGTGAATAAATCTATCTATCTTAAAACAGGAAAGTTAAATGTAATTTAATATTAAAGGAGGAGTTGCTAGAGAAAGTTGTATTCGAGACTACTTTGTTCATGCAGACTTGGAACAGGATCAGGAGACATAAGGTCACAGACGCACACGCAGAGTTAAGATTTTTTAACGTAAATAATAGTCTGAGATATTTTTTTAAGGGCAATAGGCTACATGAGGGTAATCTACATGATGGCAACTCCCCTTTAATAGCATAGGAAGGGATTTGAAAAGGGGTGTTGCGGAGGGGTAGAGGAAGGTAGCCAAGGGTTAACTAGGTCCCCCCCTCCCGGGCTGTAGTTTAAGGATCCTACCCAGCATTCGCCTAAAAGTATTGCAGGACAAACCCTATAAACCAGGTAGGTCGGGCATTTGGGTACTTGTCCAACACCATTCCGATAGCGGGAGAGGAGTTTTCTGTGGGGACGCAGAATTCCCTTCTCCATTCCTCGACCAGTTTAGGAAGTAGCTGGCCGACTGTTCCAATGGGAACAGCGAAAAACTCTTACCGTAGGCCGTATGTCTTGCGACCCCGGAACATACACCTCCCAAAACAGGCCGAGGTACCTCGGCATGTTGGATCCGTAGTTAAAAAATCCAGAGTTTTGTTTTGGGTAACAGGATGAGGGTAATCGTTATTATTAGGGTAACAGGCTACATGAGGGTAATCCACATGGTAGCAACTCCCCTTTAATAGCATAGGAAGGGATTTGAACAGGGGGGGATGCGGAAGGGTAGAGGAAGGTAGCCAAGGGTTAACTAGGGCCCCCGGGCTATGGGTTAAGGATCGTACCCGGCAATTCGCCTAAAAGTGTTGCAGGGAAAACCCTAGAAAAACCTGCATCAGGCAGGTCGGGCATTTGGTACTTGTCCACGCCCTTCCGATGGCGGGAGAAGGGTTTGCTGTTGTTTTTTTTAGGATAAAAGGCTACATGAGGGTAATCCACATAGTGGCAACTCCCGTTTAATAGCATAGGAAGGGATTTGAAAAAGGGGATGCGGAAGGGTAGAGTTTTTTTAGGTAACAGGCTACATTAGGGTAATCCACATAGTAGCAACTCCCCTTTAATAGCATAGGAAGGGATTTGAAAGGGGGGATGCGGAAGGGTAGAAGAAGGTAGCCAAGGGTTAACTGGGGCCCCCGGGCTGTGGATTAAGGATCATACCCGGCAATTCGCCTAAAAGTGATGCAGGGAAAACCCTAGAAAAACCTTCATCAGGAAACAAAATATCTACATAATTTATATGAAGGAGAAGCTTGTCTTACTCTGAGCATCAAAATGTGTCAAATTGAACAAAATCTTGTGATGTTCAAAATTATTCTTGTATTAGCTGATTTAATTTTCGCCTTTCAATTGCCATAGTTAATTGATACCCAAAAGAATTGTTGGCTCCTGTGTTTTTTGTTTCACCAACAAACGTTTATTGGGGAAAATCAAGGAAAAGTCTGCGAACTTAACAACTTAAAGTGAGCGTGTTGTAAGCACACAACTTGTATAAAATCAAATCTTCTCTGCAACATCAGAACAAGACCAACGGAACCATAAAATATTCAGAGAGTATGTATTTCTGTATTCGTCATTATACCCAATCTCTCTTCAGTGCCTGTTAGAATACCTGATGTATAGTTTCAACCTAGGAAAATCCGTGTAGGAAACTCGCCGTTTCTAAGAACTTTTTAGGAACTTTGTAGTTAACCTTTTTAGACCCTCGGCTATGTGGCTATTAATCCTCTGCTACTACTGTTTGTTCACCTGCCAAGCGGCGAGGAATTTTAGTGGAGAACAACTCACATTCTCGCGCCAAAGTCCGATGAAGATATGGTGATGGGTGCTTCAGTTGATTAGCTTCTAAGTGGTTGCGTGATGCAAGGAATGTCTGTTCACAGCATCCGGAGGTAATAGCCCCATAAATAACTGGGATGCCACAGCTACCACAAATACCACCAGCATTAACATTGTCAGGACTAATTTGTAGCAAGATTTAAAATATACAATTCAAGCTTGTTTGCTAGAAGCTGGATGTAATAGTAAATACAGAAATTTCTTCACTCAATATTTAGTCCGGTTAAAATATAATATTAATTTCACAGGTAATGTTTTAGAATTTGAATTGAGAAATTGGCAAATTTTAAATGGTCCTGAATCGCACAGAAGCATTAGCGATTGCCTATTGAGTGTGTTGTATATATCACCGAATTCCCCAATAACTTTTCCAGTTCTCTATGCAAATCTATATTCAGTTCAGAAATGAATCGTTTAAAAAATATATGCGATAAATTACGATATTCTCAAAATATTGTAATATACGAATGGAAGTCGTTAATTAAACAAAAGATTGATTTATTTATTTCGTGGCAATAATTTAAAAAATTACAAAATTTATAATATTGATTTTCTCAGGGTCTTCACTGGGTATGACAATGGACAAATCGATAATATTTATAATCTTATCAACAACAAATTACAATTAAAAGAAAAGAAGTTTACTCGTCAATTAAACTAGAACATTTAAAATGAGACCAAATTTAAAAGTGAAAAGATTGACTCTGATTAACAATTTTAATCAAAAAGAAGAGAACGAAATCTGACGGCTATCTTTCAATTACGTTTACATAATTAATTGTTTCGTAAATTGTTACTCACGTCTGCCCAGCATTCCAGCGTACCTTTATTTTCGAGAACACTATTGTGGGTTTTACACTGCTTCTAAACTCACAGATCCTAAATCAAAATTTTTATGACGTCAGGAACTCGGATGATCCTCCTTTCGTCATCTGTCGGTTGACCGCTCGCCTTAGGTGAATTCTGCGCTTTGTCGATTGGGTAGTCTTTATTGTTCCGGACTTAAACCGAAACTTTTGCTATTTCTAGCCGGCTATGGACACAAAACTGCTTTTTGTTAGCCGGTTTCGACGTTATACTTTTATGAATGTTCTACTTTGTCCTGCTAATTGTCAACCCGGTTGAATTCTCCTTCCAAAAACTGTTATACCTCGACGATGTCTTTCCGTGAACTGTATCTCACCAAATATCCCTGCGAACTGTACTTCACCAAACCTTCCTGCGAACTGTACTCCTCAATATCTTAATGCAAACTGTACTGTAATATAATAGTCTACACGTGCCCTCTTATCATAACGTCTCTTCAGCATAGCGGACCTAAGAGGGCGCAGACTGCAAGAACGCTGATGCAGTTAAAGACATCACTTTAGATATAGTGAGTAACGATACGCAACAACAACATAAATCTTCACCCCTTCCACCTAGGCAGCTGTGAAAACGCTGCGTCTAATGAAGTCAACATTTTAAGTGCCTTATGCAGACATGCACACGGCAGCAGAATCATTCTCTCTGTAAGAGTTCTCATTGGAGACTTAAAATCATCAGGGAGGGGGAAAGGAGTCTTCGAATTGTTCAGAGCTTCTAGGGAACGGGAGTCGTGATCCAACCTCCAGACGGGTCGGTGGCTCCTGGTGCTATCCGCCAGTTTGTCTTCCTTTATTTTATTTCTAACTATTAAATCTCTTTATTCTTCATCAACTCTTATTTGACTGAAGTGCAGCGAAACACCAACCACTATGCCTAGGTTCAATTAGTTGAACCCGAACCCTCACGTTAGCGACTTTCCTATTTCCTGTTCTTAATTCTTTCTTTATCCTCTAGATCGGTAGCCAGGTGAGCTAACGGAGGTATAGCTCGGTTGGTGAACGATCTATCTGGACTTCCCATTTCCAACTGCTGGATTGTTACATGTTCACAGTGGTGGAGTGTTACAGTTTGGGATGTTACAGTACTCTCGTCTCGCAATTTGAGCGCGCATACGCCATTTTGACAGACCTTCCGACAGAGGAACTGAGCCGGCTTTTCTATTGTTGTTTCAAAGGCTCCTGCCGCTACAAAGGATTTCTCAAACAATTTATATTTTTAATGTCACATTTAATGTCTTAATTAATTGGCATTACATTATAATTGCTGCTTATATTCACCTCTTAAGTATCGTTTACAAATCCCAATTATTTAGATAAAATTCTCGCGGGTTTCTACCTACGTCCTGCTATCTTATTCATCAGGCTCTCACACAGTTAACAACTACATTCATGCTAGTTTCTTAATATCATTGACTTATTATAATTCTACTCTGAAACCGAGGTTTTGTGTATAAATAATGAGTCATTTCCATTCAGTAATATCACTCAATGTCTTATGTATTTACCTTCAACTGAATTCAGCAGCCAATTCGATATAAAGAAGACGGTTTGAGAAATGTAAAGCATAAAATCAAAAAAATAATTTACTTTTTAATGGTTTAAAATAGTCGAAGAGATAAAAACGTCTGTTTAAGATGAAAATTAACAAATATATTATAAAGTAGCCTGACCAGATTACGTGTTGGTATCGTCAGGTGATGGATATTGTAAGAGCTACAAGAACGACACTACACAAAAACCAAGGATAAATCTGTAGGAGCTGTTATCAGTTCTCACTGGCGGAACATTTCTGGAGGGATGGAAAGGGCTGCTTTTGGGGATGCCTTCTTTTCTCTCTGCTTTTAAACTAAGGTTCCCACAAGTCCCTCGGCCCGTTTTGAGAGGTGTACGTTCCGGGGTCGCAGACATTCGGCATACGGTGAGAGTTGTCCCTGTTACTATTGGAACAGTCGGCCAGCTGCCTCCTAACTGGTCGAGACACGGAGAAGAGAATGCTGCGATCCTACATAAAATCCTTCCCGACATGGGAAGGGAGTGGGAAAAGTACCCAATGCCTGACCTTCCTCTTACATGATTTCTAGGGCTTCTTCTGCATCTTTTTTAGGCGTATGCGGGGTAGGATCCTTAAACCATTGCCATATTTATACTTAACCATTGTCTAACTTACTCAACCCTTCTGTATCCCCCTTTCAAATCCCTTCCAGATGACTAACTCAAAAGGAAAGTCTAGGCTTTGACTATAGCAAGAATTTTCTGTGGCATTTGTTATACCAGTTACTTTTTTATTGGTTGTATCATTATAAAATGGTTTGATAAAAAAATATTCAAAAAAACAGTCCAAAAGAAGTGATAAATAAGTACTAATTTGTGGTATTTATTTATCTCTTCCTTTTTTTTGGGTGTAGACAGGCTATGTATACGGTAATTCACATATTGGCAACTCCCCTTTAATAGCATAGGAAGGGATTTGAAAGGGGGGATGCGTAATGGTAGAAGAAGGCAGCCAAGTGTTAACTAGGCCCCCCGGGCTATAGTTTAAGGATCCTACCCGGCATTCGCCTAAAAGTAATGCAGGACAAACCCTATAAAAACCTGCATCAGGTAGGTCGGGCATTTGGTACATGCCCCACGCCCTTCCGATGGCGGGAGAGGAGTTGGCTGTGGGGTCGAAGATTACCCCTCGCCATGCCTTGGCCAGTTTAGGAGGCAGCTGGCCGACTATTCCAATAGGAATAGGGGACAATTCTTACCGTATGCCCAAGGTCTGCGACCCCGGAACATACACCTCTCAAAAAACAGACCGAGGTGACCTTTTGTCTGTTTTTTGTCTACATACTTCGGCTAAAACAGGATTAATATGTGCGAACAAGATTGTATTTTAGTGTCCATCCTGGAAGTCTGTTTTTGCAATTAATTAGCTAAATAAATACCCACTTATTTTTGTCTATTTATTTATCTAATTAGTATAGTTTTAACAAAGGAGTTTTATTGTTTGTTTGAATTAAATAGTCATTGAACATGGATTCTTTAATTGTTGAGGCACCTCGGCCTGTTTTGAGAGGTGTACGTCCTGGGTTCTTATACCTAGGGCATACGGTAAGCCTTGTCCTCTATTCCCATTGGAATGGTCGGCCAGCTGCCTCCTAAACTGGTCGAGGCAGGAGAAGGAAATGCTGTGACCCCACAGCAAACGCCTCTTCCGGCATCGGAAGGGCGTGGGACAAGTACCCGATGCCCGACCTACAGGTTTTCTAGGGTTTGTCTTGCATCACTTTTAGGCGAATACCGGGTAGGATCTTTAAACTATAGTCCGGGGGCCCTAGTTATCCCTTCACTACCTTCCTCTACTCTCCTGCATCCCATCAAATCCCTACCTATGCTATTAAAGGGGAGTTGCCATCATGTCGATTACCCTCATGTCGCCTGTTAAACTAAAAAAATTGGTTAATTTAAGGGATTGCAATATTATCACAGCGAGCTTCTGAATAGGATGTTCAAAATGGGACTGATGTTAAGTAATTCAAATATTTTTTGAAATTGTATCTGTCAATACAGACGTTTTTCCTTCATTCTTTGACTGAACAGAGTTAATCTGGCGCGATTTTCATTTCGTGTGCATCCTCACGGTCTCTTTTTTTTTCTCGCAATTACTTTGCTGAATTTGCTTGTCTTAATGGCGTTGCGCATCGTATCATTTCAAGTATTACCACGTTTCAACACATTCTATTCTCGCATTTTGCCCGTCTCCCCACTAGCCAAGTGCTAGTTTCGTAACAGTTGTATCGTGAACCAGGAAATGTTGGGTCGCTTTTATTTAGTATTGGAGCGTTTCCGAGGTCTCTGTGGGGATCCTCTCTACAGATAACTGGCATCCACAGAATCCGGCTGATTGGCTGTGCTGTTTTATCTGGCGCAGCAGTCCGTGTTTCTTATTGCTTCACCATTGTTACGTTTTCCCTCCCCCCCCTAACAAACAATAGCTTCCACTCCTTTTGTTGTGACGAAATTGCACTAGTTTCCTTCACAGCAAAATTCCTAGAGAATCAGCTTGAGACAAACTTCAAGCCGATAGAATTAGTTTCAAACTTTGAGAACGTAACTTTTCAGATTCGCGAGGAAAATAATTTTATTTTACAATTTTTAATCAGTCGGCGTACGATTGCGATATGTTTACTTTTTCTCCCGCAACACTCAAATGTATGCTTTTCAAACACGAGGTTTATCCTTTGATATCCAACGTTATGTATATATACACGTGTGTTTAAAATTGATGGAAGTTATTGTGACTTACAAACATTTACAGAGGACTGCAAATAAAAAATTAATTGAAGGGGAATTACAACTTACTTTGTATATGTGATATAATTGAGATTTCTGTCAACTGCATATATTTGCATTACGTCACAAGGAAATAATGTCATTTAAAAATGTAGTCACTTTAAATTGCTTATTCTGTGTTTCCATATTTTATTAATATTTAAACGCCCTTTTATTTTTACTGCTCGATGAAAGTGAATTTTATTGGAATATTTGATTCTTCTAGAAAAAGTTAAAATTAATTCTTCTGAGGAAATACTAGTTTTTAAATTTATCCATGCCGTAAGAATACAACATATTTTGAAATCCTCGTCAACTTCGATCAATGTTAAAATAAACAACGTTCGTTAAAAGTCCATGAATTAGTTACAAAACGGACGTCGGGTCAAAAGAGACCACGAACCAACGACAGAAAATACGACACTGCACCTCTGAGCAAAGTTACAACTCCACAACCACAGGAAATGGAAATAACGTTATCAATTACTGAGAACTCCCCGAAAATGTATTGTAGCCTGGAAAATCTTTCGGTGAGACTCAGAAAAATAAGTTCGGACCACAGAATAGAAAACATTGAATTGCAACTACGCAATCAAGCCGCAATTCAATAATTAATGTACGTAATAACGAATCCAAGACACGTAAAAAATTTCAACACTCTCGGGAGATACAGACAAAAGCTTACGTTGAAAACCAACACTACTACCGGATGTATAACAATATACTGTGATTTCTACATCCGTTCGTAAACACCTTTCGAATCTATGAAACTATTCCACCTTTAAAATAATATAAGGATTAATTCATTCTTAGGTCCCTTATATTAGAATTATCACAATTACTTTAATTGTTAAATAGACTATATTTTAAGTAGAACATTAATATTCTATGAGCTATGAATATTGATATATGATAAAAATAGGAAGTAAAACCTGTATTTACCCGAAAAGGGGATGAGTATGGTGAATGTTGTAAATTGATAAAGCAATAAATGTGCCCGTAAAATTATTCTAAGTATGGGAAATATGTAACCATATTCCATTACAGCAAAAGTATCATCGGGAGATTTTTCTCTTGTAGATAATTGCTCAGTAAAGTAGGAAACTCGCCATTTTTGGTAACCTGTTTCCTGTTATATGAGTACATAGCTTAATTTATCTCTTTATGATTGAGATAATGTTTATTTCCTTAATTTACAGCAATACAAAATGGGAAATCGTCAATCATATAATATAAATAGAATTAAATTAAATGGAACTTATATTTTACTATAACCACATTCATATTTACAGATATTATAAAGATACAGTTTATATATATATATATATATATATATATATATTGTAATGCCAATTAATTAGGCCATTAATTGTTTGTATTAGAAATTAAATTGTTAGCGAATAAATTGTTAGCGCTATTTTGAGCGACAAAAAGCGACAATAGCGCTTTGCTCTGTTGCTTTGACAAAATGCCGAAATGGAAATGCGCGCTCAAACTCGAGAGGCACTAGGATAGTTAGTTGGTGCCGAAAGATTGCGAAGTACGGAACAAGTAATAAAACTTGGGAGTTGGTGCCGAAAGATTGATGTGGACGGATGAAGTTTTGAGTCAGTTTACGTCTACAGCCAGCCAGGAAAGGAGGCACATTATAACAAATTTTTCACCGAGATACCTTGCAGTCTATTTCAAATCAATAAAAATAACAGTATAAGTCTACAAACAATCTGCAAAGCATAAGTTCCAGTAATAAGGCAAATTCGAACAATTTGACACTGAGGGGGCAGACGACATCCGATAGCTGACCAAGGAGAGGTTCACCCAAGGGTCCGGAAATTTGTCTGTGTTCTATTCGCCGGTGAGCGTGTAAATTCTGTGAGAACTAGAATCTGTGTAAATAACGATTTGCATTTATCGTGTTGTGTAGGGGAAACAAAGAATGCTGGTACCAGACGGACAATGTGTGAGTAACCAAATTTTAATTATAATAACTGTGAACATTAATTAAAGGATAGAGTCAGATTTCGTTCGTTCGCTTTCTTCTAGTTTTCTTTCATTGCTCGACTTATTGTTTTAATTTTAAGCGAATAATATTTTGAATTGTTAATTAGTCAAATTCTACTTTTATCGCGTCCTAATCATCAAGCCCAGTAAAGGCCCTGAGAGAACCGATCTCAAATTTTGTTTTTAATTATCTTTTATTCTTTGAAAGCCACAAAACAAAATAAATATTTTTGTTTGTTAATTGTTTATAAGCTTTTCATTTATATTAACCCATAATATTTAATTATTACATTAAATAGATACCACAACGTGAACAAGTAAATTATTAATTGATAATTTATTACAATATATATATATATAAAGGTCAGCCATAGAACAGAGCGGCTTTTTAGCTAGATTTTTTAGTTCTACTGCAAATAACTTATTTTCATCTTTCTTTATATATTCAGGGAGCTTATTAAATAGTATTGTTCCCTGAACATATGGATCGTTATCTGTGCCTCTTTTATTTGTCCTGATTCTAAAATAACGGAGTATTGATACCTGTTATTTCCTTTTGTCTGCATACTTTATTTTCATTTATTTTCACCAATATAATTAATTTGTATACATATAAAACACACACAGTCAGTATGGAATTTTATAGAAAAGGCTTTCTTACAAGATTCTGCCCTTCTTAGTCCTATTATGTATCTAATAACATTTTTGTATGTGAAATTCCGTACTCGTTCAAAGGTATAATCATTTAATTTAATATTATTTGTACTAGATTCCTTCTTTGTAACCATCATATATTTAGTTTTCTTTTAATTAATTATAAGCCCTCTTTCCTTATGACAGTGATCTATTGTGGCCATCGTTTGTCTTAATTCATCTATATTTCTAGAGATGATATCAATATCATCTTCATTTGCAGATATCTGAATCATTTTTGTTCGTATATGTCCGTAGAGCCATTTCAAGAGACAGATTAAAAAGCAACGTGGTCAAGGCATCTCCTTGCATTACTCCGTTTACTACTTCAAACGGTTTGGTTAGTTCACTGTCCAGTCTCACCATTGCTCTGTATCCCTCCAGGGTGGCTATAACCATTCTCGCTAATTTGGATGGTATCCCCAGGAGCAACATATCTTTAAACATTTGTTCTCTGATTAGACTTTCAAAGGCATGCTGTAGATCAATAAATAAATTATGTATATCAATATTATTTCACAAGCCTTTTCATTAATTTGTCGTAAAGTATAAATGTGGTCAGTTGTAAAAGCACCTTGATAGTCGGTATATTCCACGAACCTATTGAAAATTACCCCCGATAGAATTTTATAAACGACATTTAGCAGGGTTATTGGTTTATAGTTAGAGCATAATAATTTGTCCTCCTTTTTAATTATAGGCTGTATAATACCAGCAGTCCATTCTTCCGGAATCCTTTCTTCATTCCGTATTAATAAAATTAATTTATAAATTTTCTCTCATAAAATTGGTTCCCCACACTCTTTAACATTTCTGCTGTGATTCGGTCAGAACCTGGGGCCTTGTTGTTTTTAAGGATGTTAATCACATACATTATTTCTTCCATCTTGGGTTTTTCAATTTCAGGTAGGCGAGCGATCAAGAGAAACAATTTATGTAGGCGTACATGTATTAAGAATTTTTAATTTTGTCAGACAAAACGCTGATAGACCTCAATGAGTCAAGTAATCGGAAGTGGTGGCGCGTGATTTCTATTATCGCATTCGTATACATGAAAATGTAAGTTAATGTTTGAAATAATATTACTGTTTACCTACACTTTTTTATTAAAATACTGTTTTGAGAATTTTAATATATTTCCCAATTTCTTGTTGAAGACTGTCACAGATTGAGATTGACTATATGATCACCATCAATCATTTGTACTTCTAAGACGTTAAATAATGCAGACCGTATGAGGAACGGTAAATTAGAAGCATCACTACATATAATGAAATTATTTACACGTTATACGGTATCGACGAATTATTCATTTCAAAACCTTTTTGTGACTTGAAATATAATGGAACCAGTAGCCCGCTACACGATTAAACGCTTCTGAAACAGATGGAGTTCAAAAAATGTTGATCCTTATCGTTGATACAACTCATATTGAATTCTAAATTTGAGAACCATTAAATAAAAATCGATAAACATTATCGGTGTGATGGCGCTTCTTATACATTTCCTATAAGACGATTGAATATGATCAACAGGCTTTATATCAATCAGCACCAGGAATATATTGTGTAGTAAACTACATATATAATGTATTTAATTTTAAGCTTTTTTCATGTTTCTAGTTATAAGTTTTAGTCATATTGTTCAGGTCTGCATCGGCATCCCTTTTAAGTATTTATTTTGAAGTTCCGCTAAGGGTATTAACCGATAGGGCTTTTCTTGCGTGAGGATAGTTGCAAATTTCCAAGAACAATGAGGGACGGAATGTTTCTTTTACCTGGCTGTGCGTGCGGAGGTGAATAAAATCACCCCGCCAAGGGGAGAAAAGGAGTACGGAGAGAGACGCTGCGGCATAAACATCTCAGAGCCAGGGAGAGCTGAGGCAACGAGAACTTTGGCTGTAGCCAGACAGCAATTTTGGAAGGCGTGACTCCAACCAGTCGTCATCACCACGAGGGTCCCGACTTCGAGATATTCAGAGGCAGCACAGCAAGCTAGATACGTCACACGCATAGTAAGACCACAACCAACCAATTGTTCTCACGTGTCACGGTATTCGGGGTTTTGAATCTATTCTAAAATTTTTTGGGAGTAAATTTTGACCATTAAGAGTCTTTTTATAGGATTAAATTTTAACGGCGCGACATATGATTATTTTTCTTAATTATGGTGTAATAGCCGGAGCAACATAGATCAGGATGTAAATATATTGTAAATAATTTTTTTATGTTATATTATATATAATATATATTGTAATACCAATTAAACAAGCAATTAATTGTTTTAATATAATTAAATTGTTACCGGTACGAATGCGTAAAGGCGACAATAAAGGCGGTTTTTTTCCTTTGTTTAACAATGGAGACCGCACGCTTAGAGAACTGAGTATGCGCTTGGAGAACGGCAGTGTGGAATCGGCGATGAAAGGTGAAGGAGTCTAAAATCTGCGTACGAGAGATGAAACAGTTAAAAGTCGACGGGGAGATATAATACAGTTCAGTTCACCTAGAGCAACAAACAGTAAAGTCTGCAGATATAAAGTACAAATGGCGAGATCCTGTATTTTTACATGAAAGCAAGCAAATATTTTACGGAGAGATTTACATAATAATTTGCACACGGTGAAGCAAATGGTTGCTTCACGCTGATTGAACAATTTTCGGATAGAGGAGACCGGCATCCATTAGCTGACCAAAGGTGGCGGCTCATCCGAGGTTCCAGATAGCTGAGGTCGAGTATTTCAATCGTGTGTATTAAAAAAAATTAAATTAAGTGTAGAGTCTGTGTAAGAATGGCCTTTTAGTGTGGTATTTTTCAAGATACAAGAGAGAGCTCTGGTACCAGACATTCCGTGAATAACAAAATTTTTATACAAATTTGTAAACGATAATTAAAAAGGTATAGTCAGATTTAGTTCAGTTTTCGTTTCATTTAGTTTTCTTCTGTTTCACTTATCTTCATATTGTTTTAGGTTAACTTTTTATATTTGAATTGTTAATTGTCAGCTAATACATTTATTTTGTTCTAATTATCAAAGCCAGTAGTGACCCTGAGATATAGAGATCCGACGTATTTGATTGTAATGATATAAGAATTGTATTTTCATAAATGCCACAAATTAATAAATGAAAACTTAAAGTATTTGTTGTTAACTGGATGAAATTCGGCGTGTAAAATAGATCTTATACAATGTAAATTTATCAACAATAAATTTTTAAATATAAATATATTTTCGTTAATTGATTCATTAATTAACCCTACCAAGGTGTATATTACATAAATGGCGCCTAACGTGGGGCAAATTAATCGTTAACCTTTGGATTATTACATAAATGGCCTCCCCACGTGGGCTAAATTAATCGTAAATCATGTTGATTATTACATAAATGGCTTCCTAAACGTGGGGCTAATTTAATTAAATTCTGTTATTTATTACATTATATATTGTAATGCCAATTAATTAGGACATTATTTGTTTGAACATAAAATTTTAAATTGTTTGAGAAATCCTATGTAGCGGCGGAGTTTCCAGAACATTGCGACAATGTAGCCCAGCTCTGTTCCTTTGTCGGAAGGTCCGAAAATGGCGTATGCGCTTTAAAATGTGAGACGATAGTTCAGTTCGCGGAAAGACATCGTCAAGGTATAACTGTTAGTTGGAGGAGAATTCAACAGAGTCGACGATTAGAATTTAACAGAGTTGGTTGGTGCCTGGACATTTCTGAGGACGTAGTAAAACATTCACGAAAGCATAACGTCGAAACTTGCTAAGTAAAAGCAGTTTTGTGTCCATAGCCGGCCAGAAATAGTAAAATTTCAGTTTGAGTACAATACAGTAAAGACTGGCAAATCTACAAACCACGGAATTCACATAAGGCAATCCGACAACAAAATGGAGGATCATCCGAGTTCCTGACATCATATAAATTTTGATTAGAATCAGTGTAAAATCTGTGAGTTTTAGAATCAGTGTAAAATCCCGCAATAGTGTATTTCGAAAACGAAAGGTATGCTGGAATGCTGGACAAATGTGAGTAACTAAATACAAAATAATTAATTACGTAAACGTAATTGAAAGATAGATGTCAGATTTCGTTCTCCGTTTAAATTGTTAATTCGTTCTAATCTCTTTACTTCTTAATTTCGTTCTCATTTTTAAATTTCATTCTAGTTTAATTGTGATTTGTTTGTTAATAAGTATTTTAAACATAATTAATGTGTTCATTATCAAACCCAGTGAAGACCCTGAGATCTAATATTTAAATTTGTAATTGTTTGAGTTATTGCCACAAAATAAATATTTTGTTTTTGAATAATTATTTCTTTTATTCCATTTAATTATTACATAAATAGCTTCAACGAGAGGCAAATTCTTCAAATTTTATTTAATTAACGACTATTAAAAGTATATTACAATATGTATATATATATATATATATATATATATTAAAACATTTCGAGTTTTAATTTTTTTTCCCCTTTATATGTGGTTAACCTTACATTAAATATAAATATCGTAATAATCTGAAGGAGAAAGTGAAATAATGGAGAGGGTTACCACAATTGATGAACAATATAGAACAAGCCAATAAGACATAGGTGATGTAGTGGTTTATGGAAATTGCAACACGGTCAACGTAATTATGAAATGCAGCAGATAATAATGTGAAATTTGTTTTGATGGTCACGAAGTGAAGAAAATGAGGCCCAAAGTTTGGTAAGTTGGAATGAAATAACATGAATTAAACATTTTACAATTTTTTTTCTGAAAAAAAAAAGCGTGACGATCGCAAATGTTGACATTTATTGTAATAAAATAGCTTTTTCTGTACATTATATTTACTTTGTAATACTATCTTTCAATCCATGTAATCTATCAAATTTCTTCTTCTCTAAATGACGTAGTTAAATATTTTGTTTTAAGATTTACTCTTCCTCACGCGGATTGAAATGATTTAATATGAAGGTGAGCGAATAGAAATCAGTAGTATTTATCGAGTCGTAGAACGGGAACAAATAAGCACGAACAACTGCGGGTAGGTTTGCCACCACATCAAATTATCTATTCCGTTTGGGGTTAGGAACTTCAACGAATCCTGCCACCACATGCGCTCGTGTACCGACCGCTGCGAATAATGCTGATTCTGCGCATAGTTAAAATATTAGTTCGATCGCTGTGGAGACCCTCTTTGATTAATCAGTACGTTGCTCTGAAAGAGAACAGCGCAAACAGCGACTAACGGATGGATGGCTCTTGCAATACTGTGTAAACACAATAGCTTCAAACTCAAATATTGAGAGGGTTTCATTACTTTTATATCGCCGCAGATACAAAAGTTATTTGTCAATAGTTGCACTGATATCATCCATAAATATTTATTTTGAGCATTAAAATGTTCCAAATTTACTATTTTACAGTATTTTCATAGATGACCCAAAAACTTATTAAAAAACAATTATTTAAAATTTTTGCACGAAACAATAATTCAGCACAAATGTGTGCCAGGACAAAGGATATTCCACTTATACATTGAAATAAAATTTCGAGCTCTACTAACGTGCTTGAAGTTTAGCCGGGAAAATCTTATTGGAATTTAGGTCACACAATTTTTTAGTTTAAATAAATAAATGTACGGCCTTGAGATAATTGTAATGTTTATTAACAAAAATCAATTTTACGACGTTTCGCCCTCTTTTAGGACCACTTCAGGTTGAGCAGTTTTTAATAATTTTGTATATAATTCGTGTATAAAATGTAGTTATAAATGAATTATATAAGAAATTATTAAAAAATTTTCAACATGAAGAGGATCTAAAAACAGGACGAAACGTCGTAAAATTAATTTTTGTTAATAAACAATAATTTTTTGACTCGTTGCCGTATATTTATTCATTTATATTATTATGAATTGTCAGATATTTTTCCATTATTATTACAATTTATAGTTGTTATGTAGACGTTGTAAAGAAAAACATTCAGCAAACTTCGTGGAATGTGGTCCTTGGTGTACGCGAGAATGTTAAAGAACTGAAATGAGAATTGCGAGGAGAAAAATGAAGTAAGTCCACCTCTGTTCCCTAAATTACAGCTGACTCATTTTTCTCTGGTCCTCTCTACATTAGGCTGCTTCCATACATTTAGTTCTTCCTTATTCTTAATGACCCCATCTCGCCCAGCAAATGGTCGCTTATGATCACGTGGGTTTAAGTTCAGAACTCTCATGCTCCTTAGAACATTGTCTCTATTTGAATTACATATTACCAACTGCCATTTAAAATCGAATATACTAGGCGCTTCATACTTAGGTATTAATATAGATATGAAATTTATAATACCATTTGATGATACATCTTCCTGTAAGCTTGTCTCCTATGTTTTATCAAAGTTAATCATTTCAGCCCCGCTAATTTGTCTTATGTGCCCATATCATTGGTACTTACAGCCTCTAGTAAAATGAGAACTATTAATTACAGATGATGTAACAATTCTTCACCTATGTTCAGTCCATAATTTTCCTTTTCTTTCTCAATTTCCTAAATAATAATGTAATGCTGGCGTTAAATATTTCACTGACAACAACATAAGAGGACAAAAAATATAATTTTACAGCTACATATTGATAATATCTCATGATCAGTGGTTGGTTCGCTTCACTATTTATTAGAGAATTGACGAATGTATAAAGTATTCAGGTTAAAATTTGTAATTTAGTGTAACTGAAACTTATCTGTAAGTATCAAGTGGATAGAAAGTGACTGCAACGAACTCAGGGGTTTCCAAAGGCAAATAGGACTTTCTTTACTTTTCTAATTATTAATTATTTTCTTTAAATAATTTGAAATATTCATAGAAAGCATATATATTGTAATAATCAACAAGTTAGGGTTAATTAAAAGAAGAGATTATCAAAGATTAACAAATAAAATAATTTGTTATTTTATTCACTTGTGGCTTCCAAAATTAAAACAATTACAATCAAATTAAGATCTCTTCTCTCAGGGTCATCACTTTGATAATTAACAGAAAAGTGATTTATAAACTAATTAACAATTCAAACATAAAAGTTTACCTAAAATAATATGACGATAGATGGAATGAAAGAAAGCTAAATGTAAAGAAACTGAACGAAATCTGACTATTACCTTTCTAATTATCGTTTACAAAATTTTATATCAAAGTTTTGGTTACTCACGTATTGTCCGTCTGGTACCAGCTCTTGCTTTTGTAGCTTCAACACTACACTAAAAATGCAAATTTTTACACTGATTCTAATTTCCTCGCAGATTTTACACACACACGGTCGAAATGCACGTCCTCAGCTATCAGGAACCTCGGTTGTTGTCTCCCCTTTCTGGTCAGCTAGCCGGATCCCGCAATGCGAAGATTGTTCAATTTGTGAAGCAAACTCCTGGTTCCATACAGGAACTCGTGATTTGTAGTTAATGTTAGCAGACTTTACTTACCATATGCAGAGTCCAGACTTTAACTCCTTTCTTCTCGTCGCAGGTTTTACTGACTATAACTTCTCGTGTGCAGATTTTAGTGGTTGTCTATCCTTTCTCGAACCCGTCTCCGTACAGACTGAATTCCTTTAGCGCGCGCATTCCCATTTCGGCTTTCCGACAAAGGAAAAGAACTCTGCCACTGTTGCTTTGATAGCTCATTCCGCTATAATTCAACTTATTCGCTACAATTAAAATTATACCTAATCAATTTAATGGCCTAATTAACTATTGCTACAATGTATATATATAATTGTTTCATTAGGATCAAAAGAAAGAGTCGTGAGTATATTTTTGTAAATCTCTTGTCCTTTTGTTAGTATCAATAAAATCTAAGCACGTATTTTAGTAAATCTCTTATCCGTTCCTTAGTGTATATGTATATATATATATATATATATATATATATATATATTGTAATGCCAATTAATTAAGACATTAATTGGAAATTGAAAATCTAAATTGTTAGAGAAACATATTCTTGACGGCGGTACACCACAAGACAACAATGTAGCCAAGTATTGTTTTTTGTCGGAAGAAGCAATGCGCGCTCAAGATTGCGAGACGGTTGTTCAGTTGGCTGGAAGGTTTGGTCAAGTACAGGTCGTATTAAAATAGACGAGATATTCTTTTAAAAAGTAAAGTTAAGTAGAAGCAGTGGACAGACAGACCCGACAGAAATTGGTCAAGTTAAAATAGACAAGACAATTTCAAATATTCAAAGGAAATTTGCAAAGAAATATCGAGGATTATCAACCAACAGAGTTGATTGGTCCATGAACGTTTTGATCATAGACAAAACCTTTACACAAGCTGAACTATAAAACCTGCTAAGCACAGAAGGTTTTGTGAACGTATCCGGGCAGAGAATTAGCAGGAGTCAACCGAGTGAGGTAGAGACGAAGAGAAGGTTCCTGGTTCCTGATTTTGATCTAAAAATATTAATTTTTGAATCTGTGAGTTTTAGTAGAAGCTGTGCAAAAACCCGTCATAGTGCTTCGTAAATCAAAAGTATCCTGTAATGATGGGCAGCCGTGAGTAACAATATAAAACAACTCATTATGTAAACCGGATTAAAAGATAGACGTCAGATTTCGTTCTCTTCCTTTGATAAAATTTGTTAATTACAATCCATCTTTTTAGTGTAATTTTGTTGACAAGTAAATTTCGTCTTAGTTAATTGACGTGTAAAAATATTTTCTCTTTTAAATTGGAATTTGTGTCTTTAATTATGAATAAATGATTTGCTATTATCAAACCCAGTTATGATCCTGAGAGACTGAGATAAATTTTAAATTGTATAATTGTTTAAAGTAATAATAAAGATTTTGATTGTAAAAGTTTAAATTCTTTCATTTAATAAGCCACCTGTTTAATTATTACAATATATATAATAATTGAGAACGCAAAGTTTAGAAAGTTCTCGCCGTAGCACGGAGTCTAAACTTCTGGAATTTCCCATTGTCTGCGAGACGGCTCCGCAACACAGGGAACGATAGAGCGACTATTTCGTTCTCTTCAACATATTATTCGATCAAAATATAATTTTAAACTAGATTAATGTCAGTTACATAATGCGTGCTTAGATTAAATTGACACTAACGAACGGATAAGAGATTTACTAAAATACGTGCTTAGATTTTATTGATACTAACGAAAGGGCAAGAGATTTACTAAAATGTAGTCACGACTCTTTCTTTTGATCCTAATGACACAATTACGCGTATAGGCATAAATTCCTGTGCTCCACAGCAACTAAAATTTATTTTATGAAAACTTTCTCAATTTTGAACGTATTTCTCGCAGTGTCCGCCAGTTGGGTTACGGCTAACACCCATTATGTTTCATTCGATAACTTCACCTTCGTCCTGCAACTTCCTGAAATTGCCCCTGGATACAGTTGTGGAACGAAGTGGATTATTGTGTTTGTTACCGAGTTCAAACATGGAAGCAGTCCCAACTTACACGAAGGAAAAGATAATTTCGCTTTACGACAGCCTTAATAACATTTCGTAACTTCTTTTTTTTGTGATTGTTATATTTGTGATGAAACTCATGCACATACTTTTTGTAAAAGGTAAGAAAAGAGTAAAGGAAACGCCGTATTTTCCTCCTTAATGGAAACATTTTAGAAATTTAATTTTCCGATCAAATTAAGGGATAATTGAAGTGTAACATGGAAAAATATATAAAAATTAATTATTATTCAAATGCTTAAATGAATTGTATACCATAATTTAGAAAGAAAAGTTTATGAATTTTTCTTTCATGTTAATTATTACATTCTGATATACTTTACGTTATATTGCTATAATAAAAGTAGGTTAGTAATTTAATGTGAATATAAATTGTAAATAAAAAAGAAGGTTCGTTAACTTTTAATAATGGAAACAATGCAATAACTAATGTACAAATCTATTTACTGTTATTCCATAAATTACCCAATAAGCCTGAATAGAAAAATATATTATGAATATTCTTAAATAAAGACTATATTTTTATCAGTAGTAAGCAATATTTCTACGGACAATTCATGTTCTTGGATGAATAGAATTATATAAAGTTTTCTGGCATTTATATCGGCGTAGTTTTATTCCTTTTGGATTGAAATAATGCTCGTGAAAATTAGCATTACGATAAATAACGAACCGATCGTTTGTTATGAAAGTGACAGAAATGTAAGATAATTGTAGGAATGACACAAATAATTATTTTTTATGATGCCATTCGATTGGTAGAATATCAAAATTCTGAAAAAAAAGTTATTCCTGAGAAATGTAAGCGAAATGTTGTATTTTTAGTATGGTATAATTTGTCTGCTACAAGATTTAAGTTAAATTAATAGCCGAATACAGACAGTAAAGAACAAAAAGTTAAATCAATACATTACGACGTAATACATAAAGTTTCCTCCACAATTTCGTAGACCTTGACAGAGGAACTTAAAACGCTTATGACTAAATAGGACGGTAATTTAAATATTAACGAGAGAGTAATGCATCACAGATATTGTAGAGTCCTTTCGTATCATTTTAAACGTTAATGATACATTTGATTAATTTAATATGAATGATTTCAGAAATTTATCTGGCATGATAATTACACACATTTTCAAACTCACAAGCGTGATAAATCGCGTTATGTTTGAAGTGTTAAGTTTTTAATTATCAACTGGAATGTTTGTGTAAGACTTTGTGTGCATTTTTTTAAAAATAGTTTTTAAGGTATGCAAAAATATTTTATATAATGATAAAATTATTACGGAATTACTTGTTTTACATGTTTTTTTTCCATTTGTCACATAGAATGAATATGGCAATTAAGTTGAAATTTCTTGAAGGATAAATACCTAATTGAAAATAAAGTGTATTTTGTGGGAGTGAAAAAAATGGATTTAAACTATTCTATCAAAAATTACATCAGTCCAACGTTCAACTTTCAACAAATAAATACCTGATTAAATTAATATTTTCTGACTTACTCGCCATTTGTAGTCATTGAGATATTTTTAATTTATTTTCATATAATTACAATATAAAAATTTAATATTTTGTATTCACTATACGCCCACTTATTACACCAACATTATCAGCATGAAAAATTAGACATATTGTTTAATATCGTTTGACATAATTCAGTAAATTGTCCTCGATCAAATATATTATTTTAAGAACAAATATTTATGATAACATTTTAAATTAACTGTATATTAAAATCTTAATCGATATTTTCAGATAATAGCTTATGTATTACATATAGTTCCGTAAATTTGTCTATTTAAGAGTAATATATAATTATTTCATATTTTAAATCTGAGATATGTCAATCAGTTTGTGTAAAATGCTGCTAGCACTAAAATTAAATCGTTATTTGTTAATATTATGTACAGTGTTAATCTACATAGTGTAGCAAAAGGAGTGTGCCTTAAATGGAACTTAGTATAATTAAATACGGTACAGAATTTTAAAAATGCCAATTTTCAATTATGGTATAATTAAGATGCGTATTATTCACCAGTTCTGTTAAATTGAAATATTCTTTTTATTTAAGTTCAATGCAGTTAAATAAAATTTAAACACACGTGAAGATCCATTCATCTTGTGTAACGTCTACCGTTTGAAACAGAATTCAATGTGAAACCAATTAATGACCCAGAAAGAACTTTTAAATTTGCAATTCAGTTTCAGGGCCTTTCATTTCAGCAGGATAAATCAGCGCTTTGCAGCCTCAAACAATTGCAAGGTTTCCAGACAAAAGGAAGCAGAAGTACAGCAGTTCGTCGGATACGAAAATGACACACGTAATTAGGCAGTCTGAAAATGTCACTAGCTGCTGTGAAATTAATTAGCTGTTATTAATGGCTAACAAATGTAAATTTGCTGGGAAAGATTACGTGAGTTGTTTTTCATAAATAACAAGCAATTATCAGTGCTGAAGTTTTTACTCTTTGCAGAAGACTTCAGTGATTATAAAAACTGTCTGTCTGTTATGATTCTCATTTGATACGATTTTCCTGCATTTGTAACTGGACTTGAGAACATTTAAAATTCTATTTCAATTAATTTTACAGAAATGAGTCAGAGTATTAAAATTATTACGAGCATTGATAAATACAAAAAATAGACATTTAAACAAAAATGATTTTTTTATAGCAATAAATTATTTTATACTATGTCAGTAAAAGCGCCGCTTGAAAATTTACTACTTTATGCTTCAGAATTGTAAATTGTTAATTTAAAATTATGAATTATAGTTAGGCGTGGAGATATGATATAGAAAATAGTAAAACTTTTCGACGGTGTGTCCTTTTATTCTAATTAATAATTGAAGCAAGGAGAAATATAAATGTTTTACCCTAGTGACTCTCGTATTCCAATGGGAATACATTTAATCAGATCTTCTCGATTTGTTTACAAGACTGACTGAGAATAGCATATTAAAGAACTTCGTCTCAAAAAATAAAAATATTTAAGTCAAACTAAGAGTATAAATTCCATCGATACTAAGTTAATTTTTCTGGCATTCACTACTCTAGAGTAAATTTGTTTAATAGCCTTATTAGATATGTAAAGAGTATAAAATGTTAGGTGCATTTGCAAGTCAATGCAAATGGTTATTCATCAGTGGAGCTAATTACTCCACACGGGAAATCCTCTCTCATACAATAAAAAAACGTTAAAATTGTATCGCACACGGATACACGATATACAACAGTAATTATGCGTTCATTCGTACAATTATGACCTTAAAGTTGAATTGAAGATGACTGGAAAGAGGAAATGCGTGCTGGTGGGAACTTATGAGTCTTTTTTACTCTTTTTGGAATAGTACTTTTAATTTCTTTTTATCCCTATTTATTGAAGTTAAACTAGCTGATTTTAATGGAATAATATATTAAAACCATATTTTAGATTAACTTTGATGTTTGAGCATTGAAAGAAAATACTATATTTGAGTAAAAATAAACAAAATTCTTAAAAAGTAACCACATCAAATTATTTAAATGCTGCATTGATTTCCCGCATCCTTTCGAAGGATTTTATCCAACGCCAGCAGCAGTTCTGCGCTTACTGACTCAGTCCCAAGCGATTCAACGAATTTTACAAACACAGTTCGAGAAGTCGGTGACAAGATGACTCAGTTACTGTTTTCCATCCGAAGAATCGAGTTTCAAAGTCTGTAATAGTTTTTCAGCTCATTTTTTCAAAGTTCCTCCATATTTTCTTTCGAATTTTACTTTGCGTCTGTCCTCGGGGGAATCTGTCGCCTCGCGTTTCTTTCTGTGAAGTTCTTACGTCTAGCCACGAGGAAATTTCTTTGGAGCCGGGAGCCCGTCACTTCCGGTAAAGTGGCTGGCGGTCTCTATGCGGCGTGCCTGCCTTGATGGTTGTCTTTCCGTTCCAGTTCATCTTCCGGAGCGTAAACTGCTCCACGGCTTTCGTCCTGGAAGAAGGATTCGCCGCTGTTTCTTCCTGTCCCTGTTCGTGGAGGTAAACGAGGCTCGAAGAAGTCTGGAAACTTACTCTAATATACACCAGAGAAGAAGTGGGTAAACTGATAGCGTCCTGCATTTAAGCGCTAGATCTACTTACTATTTTCAAAAATACTGCGTATTTGCAACCCTCTGGCTAAATTGAGCTCCTCTTTACTGAGATGAAGACATACTGGGATAAAAATAAGTTTATATAGAGTAGTAGACAGTTTGTGAAGAATGAACGCCAACTCAAAACGTTTGCAGCTACAAATTGAGACCCTCGACATGTTGACGACTTTTGACACAATTTAAACATTAACATCAAAGTGGGATAAACAATAAAGATATTATATATTTCATTCTAATTTATGTTTATTTAACTGTCTTTAAAGAAGAATTAGAAAGCTAAAATTTTAGGTAGGCATTCATTATTTTACATATAAATAAAATGTATACCTAATAGGTTTAGCTAATATTATTGACCCCATCAAAATTTAAGTAAATATCTAAAATAGCCAATTCCAGAATATGCGCATTTCTAACATCTAAGGAGGATGTCGAAAACCTAATAAAAGTTCATAAATCAACAACAATAAAGGGTGAGATATAATACCTTTAATGCAGAAATACTGCTGTGTAACCTTGTCAAATGTATGCCCAGTTATCCCTAACGAGATTATTGTGCTAGAACTAGAAAAGCTAAATATAATTCCAGACTCTAAAATATCGGATATTAGAATAAGTACTGGTGATCGAAGATTTTCTCACTTTAAAAGTTTCAGAAGACAATTCTTCATTAACCCAGATAAGCTAAATTCCCTTCCGGATTCGATAATGGTGCAATAAGATGAAACTAGTAATAGGGTGTATCTAGCAGCGGAGAACGGGAACTGCTATCATTGTAAAAGTCCCGGCCATATCGCGATAAATTGTCGTAATAGAGATGCAATACTAAAGAATAATCTGACTGCAAATGAAAATTATGACAAAATTAAGTGTAAGAACCCGGCACCCGCAATGCAAATAATTAACCCTCAAAAAACGGACATGGATAATTCGCAACTAACAAACAAAAAAAGAACTGCATCTACGATCTCGAACATAAGACAAGCACTAATCTACCCAAGAAAACAAAACAAAACATTCAGGATCATAAATATAAGGCGCTTAGTCAATCATTAGGTTCACTAAAAATATTATATGAAGAAGAAACCAGTGCTCCACCTATCCCTTTGGAACAGTTAAAGGCTCTTATACTAAATGCTACGGACTCAAAGAACCCAAGAACCATTATTAGAGATTACCAGATACCCTCTACATCATTTATAAATATATTGGAGTCTTTTTACCCACACTTAAATGATAAAACGGCAAAAAGTAGAATACAAAGGCTCATAAATTTAGTCAAGAAACAAGAGAGTGATACATATTCAGAAACAGACGCCTCTTCCTAATAAAAACAAACTATAACTACAGTACAGTGGAATTTGCAACAGTCGCAGCTTCAATTAAGTTACTGTAATTAATTATCCTATTATTATGATAAATAATTAACAAATCCGAATTTTAAAACGTAAATGTAAGAAACCCACATTTGAAATGTATAATTAATTTTTCAAACTGTTCAATTGTATGTATAGTATTGGAATCAATCTGAATCGCAGCATACTTACGTAAACAAGCACGATTTGTAATTTATTTATGGGTCGCCAATGACCAAGTTGTTAACGCCACCATTATAAACTTTTAATAATAATAAAAAAAATGTATACGTGTCGACATTTTTAATAAATTTTCAAATTTTTTCTACTTTTGCAGAGAAACTCCAAGTCAAGCGTGGGGGTATAGAGGAAAGTTAAAACATTATTGTCTACAGGTAACTGAATGCTTTTGAATTAATGATATTTCATTTGGGAATATTATTGGTACTTCTTTAGAAAAGTGATAACTCCAATTTCCTTCATCTAATAACTCTTGATATTATGAAAAGGAAGAAGAATGATATAGCTCCATTAATTTTAATAAGTTATAATTTGATATTATACAGAAGTTGATAACATTTAACACATGCTTAAAATTCCGGAAAGGAATTTACTTTCATGGGGAGTTGCATGAATGCGAATGGTACGCATAGTACCACATATTAATCGATTCAATACTAAACTGGATGGATCACGTTAGAAAATACCGTTATATTGGAATATTAGTAAATTTCGAGATCTTACTCGTTTCTGCTGGTTTCCTGTTGCGCCAAGAAGTCTATTTCTTAATCCCTTTGAATTGATGAGAGACACGCACTTTGTCTGAAAACTTTGGTGCTTGTAACCGAGGTTGGAAAATCAAGTTTTTAGAAGACTAAATTGTAATTAGCTGGATAATACAAGTGGCATGCAGATATATATGATCACGTGTCTTCATGGGCAATGGGAGAATTCGCGAGAGTGTTTAGCAGTCGTAAAGTAGTTGTAGAGTATGAAAAGTAAGTCACCAGTACTGTAGCGTATAACAGACAAATTAACATCTATTAATAAATATTCAAAAAATACATGCATAATGGCGCAACAGAGTCAAAATATAATTTTTAACAGTTTTTCTCATCAGTATCATTGTTTTGCGCCAATGTATTTAAGATCGTTTGACATGCCGCTTGATCATTTTTCGGAAAACCAGGTTATTATATCTCTTACTTGGGGGTATTATACGAGACATTGATTTTCAAATATTGGAACGATGATTTGTGATCTAGAGAAAAAAATATTTGAGCTTGTTCCTATTCAGATAAGAATAAATGTCACTATAGTCTGCCTTAAATTAGAAGTCTCTTGGCGGGTCCACTTGGACGGAGGCACTGATGCCACGTACAGCTCACTTATAACAGTAGAATAACACCGCTATTGTCTGGCAACGCTGCTTTATTTTAAGCGTTGTGATTGGTTTGTTTAAAGTCCACCCTTCGTGGGAACTAACCGCCGTCGGTCTTCTAATTTAAAACGGACTATACAGAGGTTCAGCCCTAAATTAATGATTTCGTTTATATATTTTTGGAAAATGTAAGTCATATTTAATGTAAAGATTTATTTTCTAATAACGGACAGCTTTATAAAGATTGTCTTAATCTCTCTCGCTTTTTCGTACGTTAGGAATTGTATGAATTATGTAAAATAGATGGATTAGTTGTCACATAACGATCTTATTAGGGAAAGTGCTCTACTTCCATTCTCTTAACCGCGAGTAGTCCTTGCTTTCAATTCTCCTCAACGTAGGAGTTGCTTTGAGATAGTTATTGACTACTTCGCAATTAGCTTTAGATGTACGGAGCCTGTAGCAGCCAATTCCATTAACGAACGCTGCTGATAGAGGCATTGTTTAAACCTGCTGAATTATGGCGCAAACATTCCTTTATCGTTTCATCGCTTTTCGCTTCACAACCCAAACTGGGAAGTTATTAACGTCCCAAGGTTTTGTCACCTCGAGTGCTTGTACGCGCCAACCCATTAGCGGTTACAAGAGTTAGAACCGAATACTCTCCTTACCATACGTCAAATTAATGGGTGACGTACTGTTCCATCTATTAATGCCACGGTAATATTTATTTGTTTACAAACGTTTTGAGGATGTACAATCAGAAGAAATAAGCAAAATGATACGCTCATATTTATGAGGAGTATCGATTGAGTAGTATTTTTCATTGTTTACAATATTAAATAAAAACTTAGAAACTTTTGTATCAGTAAAAGTAGAGACTGACGATTCTTACAGAAGACTGAATTAAGTGAATTGGAAGTATTCACTAAGTATTGATTCGTTCCAGAGGACATGCTATTCGAAATCCCTTCTTCTTCCCAACAGAACATTCTAAATTATTGACTTAACATAATTAGGAATTGAACATGCATAACAATTGTTGACATTTTTCTACAACGTATAACAATTATCGAAATCGATATAAGAGTAAAATAAGGTTCCATCTTTTTTGAAAACCATCCATGGGTTAAATACAGAAAGCGCTCTACAAAGTAAAAAAATCTGAAATGTCAGTACGATAGATTTGATCATGATAGTAAGCTCTTATATTTAATAGACGTGATGCAAGTTATATAAAATGTACTGTAATGTTTTTAATTTTTTTTCTTGAAATAATTAAGAACGACGTTTAATGATACTCGTGAAAGACGTATTGCGCACCTTTATTATCAGTAAAACAACGAGCCAATCCTGGACGAAATTTCGCTTGCTTTTCCTCTCTCAGTGCTCGGCGTCGCATTTGCAAAACAAATAGCGACAAGTAATTGAGCGTGCAGCACGTGCTGCGCCTAGTAGCCGTACGACCGACACTCAATTCACAGCTACTTACGATTGGCCCTAGGACCCCAACCGCAAGCCTGGACTTTACAAATAGCCCTGCAACATACATTGCTCTGGACTAAAAATTATGGAGCTTTCTAACAAACACTCCCTCTAGAAAAGTTAAGATATCTTAATAGATTTATATTGTTTGAAACAGATATTTATTTATTTACATCAATATCTTAACTTTTATAGAGGGAGTGTTTGTTAGAAAGCTCCATAAGTTCAGAGTTATGATTTAGAGCAATGTGTACAAATATCCATATAGTTTAATTTTAAACAAAATGTTCACTAAGCTTATTAGTGTTGTGAGAATCTTAGGGTTACTTACAAGAGGACCTTCGTTGAAACAAAACACGTAAGACCAACTAAATTCTTAATTATAACACTAGGAACATATATTACGAACACAACGATTAAAGTTAGATGACGGACACTTGAAAAGCTATAGGCCTTCAAAAAGAAATATAATATTTTTTGTAAACATAAAATTATAGTTCGTTTGAGATTTAACTTACACTATTGCATAATTTTCAACGTACTTTTAACAGGCAATGTATGCATGGGTATAAATAGTCAAACGACCCTGTGCTGTAGTCCAGCCCGCATTACATGAAGCCTTTAACCTCGCCACTGTCGATACTTTAATTGCACGTGCCTCATACGTGTCAAAGTGAACTCTATAGAACAGACCAGGAGGTTCTGTGCAACAAAGATCCAAGACAATGTAATTGAACGTATGACAAGAAAAAAAGATAGTGAAATTGATTTTATCCGTCGAATACCGAACGATCAACAAGTCACAAGGGTAGTCTATTAAGTACCACAGAGTGCATTTGAGATCCCTTGAGAAAGTTTATGGCCCACATTATTCTCACAGAATAAAAGATTTATTCTTTACTATGGAGTTTAAACTAAAATATTTATAAGCAAGTTTGGAGTGTAATTAATAGCGAAGTTAGTTTTTTAAGTTTGTATATTGTATTTTAACTGTTCAATATTTGTTAATAAATTTGCTTGTATACTTCCCTACGGGTAGAATGCATTCATTTTACTGTCTAAGATTAGGATATATATATATATATATATATATATATATTCATTGTATATTATTTTTCTTTCACATTGTGGCATCCATAAAGCGATGATCTGCCGCGTACAGTTGTATACTGACCGACATAAATTAGTAATATGGATTGAATAATACTTAAAAATGTATATTTTATGTCATATTTACACAAAAATATGCTATTCGCTCTTATATTGAAAAAAATTATATTTAATTTATATTATATTTTAATAATGGAACGTAAGACAGAAATTATTTATTTTGATCAAGAAACTGATATATATCCTATACATTCAAATGGAACATTTTAATGTACAATTTAATTGAATAAGAATCGTGTCTTTCAACTTTGCTATTCACTTCAACATTGAGTTCTTTATATACCTAAGTTTATCAGACGTATTTCATAAAGTTTAATTTTATTCAGAAGATTTATATTTATATTGTATGTAGAAACATTCTTCGGATGTGTTACTTTAATACAATATCGTAAAATATTTGTTGTTATTAAAATGAAATTAATATCTTAACTATGACTTTTAATATTTGTCGTAAGCAAAGTTTAAGCTTGTTAGAGTGAGTCAATTTCGGAAATTGGGATTAAATGAAATTAATAAAAGTAAATTACGGAATATACAATATTTATATGCAATTAAAATAAGCAAAACTTATAATAATAAACGATTTTCTATATTAATTATTGCATATAATCTGAAATCTTATTCTCATTTTGAATTAATCGTATTGGACAGTAAGCACAGTAATGAAAGTATAATATACAGTAACATATTTTATAACACTTTTTAAGTATGAATCTATAAATATAATACAAATATTGACATTATTTTTAACTATTTTTATTAATTTTACTTTTCTCACGTAGAATTCATTACTTGTATATAGAGGTCGATGTACTGCAATAGAACTGTTATGAGAAACTGACATTTATGAAGTTATGTGATAATACTCTTGGATACTTGAATTCCTGTCCACTTTTCCAAGTAATAACGTGGAGTTATTGTTCCCGTTCAGAGGCAATATTAGGAAGAACTACTTAAGGTTTGAAGAGTGAAATTATCAGAGAAGAAATAGTATATCTCAACTTGGCGGGGTAGGAAAGTTTATATCTCGTTTCCTTCGGCTCGGTTAGAATATTAAATTTAAGTTCAGAATTATTATAAAGGGTTACAATTTTTTAAATTGTTGATTAATTAATACAATGCAAGGTGTTGCATTCTCTTAAAACTTGTTAATATTTATTAATAAGTTAATATATATGGTCTATATAAGAGTAAGAAAAAAAATTGGAACAGAATTTCTAGGAACAAAAAAATATACAGTATTGTACTAATTTTTCCCCACTATGACCGCTGCACCTTTCGCTTGACGGATATTTTAATGCATGGGTACTCATGCATTACCAGGGAAAATACAAACCTAAATGATTAATGGATAAATAATGTCTTTTAGGACCCTTGAAGACCAGAATTTAGATTGTTTAAGCAATTTGTCCATCATTTTCTTCATATATCTTCAACAGGTTGAGCTACTGTTACCATTTTCATGCCACTGAATATTAAAATAACTGAATTTGCAGTATTTTATAAGTTTATTTCATTATTCCAGCTGTTAAATGTTCCGAAATATTTTAATTTCTAAAATTATGGTCGGGTTGGATCCTTAGTAAAAGTAGGAGGTGCATATTCAAATCGCTGGTTGGAATTTAGCGAAATGAACCAACTTTGTGGACAGTGTTGAAATAAATATTCTTTAAAAGAAAAATAGTGAAGTGCGTAAGTACTATGGTACAAGAAAAAGCTCTAATAGTCTGTTATGTAAAATTCTTCTATTGTAAACATGATATAAAAATTAGTTCGGATTTCTTTAAATACCCGTAAAATTAACTGGATTTCAGATTTATTTAGATTTTTTATATTAATTGTTATTGTAAATTTCATTACTATTATTTTGTAACTCTTTTGATTTCTTTATAATTTTGTGATAATTGCAAATAAATTATTAGAGGTCCAATAAGCGGCCCTGAAGAATTGAGTTTCATTAAAAGCCGTTGCATTTATTTAAAATATTTACAGAAACCAAATTAAAATAGAAATTTGTATCTTTAAAAAGTTGTTGTAATTCAGGTATAAATCCTATTAATGATCTTTCCTTAAAAATTTGTTTTCCTCATTAATTGTCACAACAACGTGTTTTTTTCTATCATTTCCTTTGATTTTGTATGTTACATCATTTGGTCCCAACGTGTTGGCTTTGATTTTATTAATTTATTTATTACATTAATTGGTTTCAACGTGGGGCTTTGTTTACATTAAATTACAATATAGTGCCTTGAGTTGTAAATTAAGTAACATTTAAAAAGTGAACTCTGTACAAAAATATATGTGCTACATTTTGTATTAGACGTATGAAAGCTGATAAATATAAAAAGTTTTGGAAACGATTGAAAAATTATTGAAAATTTCTATAACCTGCAATAATTAGTATGAAATTTCGTGGGATGCTGGAACACGGCCAAGAATTTTCTTCTATGAAAATGTTTTTCTATTACGGCTAATTATCAGTTATGTAAATAATCCCTTTAAAACAGGGAAAGAAATACATGCAAAAATTACATTTTCTTAATCCCCCTGATTTTATATGGGAAACTATTAAAAATTAAATTATAAATCCTGCATTCAATTAAATATGTCTATATAGTTTTGATCTGTTGGATATAATTATATTATTGAAAGATTAGATATGAAATATTGTGGTCCCACAGTTTTATTTTAATTCAAAATTAAATTTAAATGAAATTCAAGGAAAAATATATTTTTTCTATTCCGTTCGAAATAAAACAACATGTTTTTTTTAAAGAATTTTTTATATAAACTTTCTAATACACTCACACTTTTTCTATAATAACATACTCCTATAAAAATGGCTTTCATACTTCGATGAATTTCAACTGAATTAAAAAATCTCATGTTCAAGATAATGTATCGCAGATCGTTGCACTGAGGATATGCACGAATATGATAGTTAGGTTGTCATATTTTCGCGGTTGCTGCTCCATTTTCCCGCCATGCGGCAGCACCTTGCCTGTTAGTAATTATTTGACCCATCAATGATAACTTTTACTACTGACAGTTTTACTACGCTTTTATGTTACATTTAAATCAAGGAATAGTTTTTTTTTCGATCAGAGAACGTTCATTCAGCTGCAATGCTAACACAGACAATTCAATACTCAGCGCGTGGATGAGTAACGAGTAAATGGATAGTTGAGCAAGATAATTGACTCTTTTGTTTTAAGTACCAGTGACGAGAGCAAGTGAGTGTAATTGATGGAATTGCACGTCCACCTGAGTAGAACTGGAAAAGGACGGTCCATGGCGAGTGGAGAGTGGCCAGAGCCGCAATGGCACAACAAAGAGGCGGAACCACAGCCGTGTCGAGGGTTTCCCGTGGCCGCGCAATGCGGGCGTCGGAGCGTCTGGAATGCAGGGAATTTCGTCGGGACATCCCCTCCCTCCCCCCCAATTGACACGCTCGCACTTCACTCTTGCGGACCACACTCGATCCCTCTTCAGCTAACACAAATATTCCGCGCAGATTTACAATGCAAATAAACAAATGTTAACGACTCTCTTATACGTAGAATTCAATACCTCAGAATACAGATTTTGGTTAATTTATTACTAATCAAACATCTGTATGAAATCTACATAATTATTTCTGTAAAGTGAACGTTGAATCGATGGTTCTATTACTACAATTCATATTAATATTATTTTGGTACGTATAATTAAATTTCAGACTGATTCATATTTGGATGTTTGACTAAAGCATGATTGACCATTTTAGTTTAAAAGTTATAAATTTCTGACTATATTTCGTAAAGTTTGGAATAATTTATCAAAATTAATTCAATCTGGAAAACACATTGATTTATTGTATTTTATACCAGGAAAACCGATAGACCACACGAATGAATTAAATATACTGTATTGCCAATTAATTAGGACATTATTTGTTTGAACATAAATATCTAAATTGTTTGAGAAATCTATTATTGCGGCAGCCGCTTCTATACCGACAATGTAGCCCAGCTCTGTTCCTTTGTCGGAAGGTCCGAAAATGGCGTATGCGCGCTATAATGCGAGACGATAGTTCAGTTCGCGGAAATACATCGTCAAGGTATAACTGTTAGTTGGAGGAGAATTCAACAGAGTCGGCGATTAGAATTTAACAGAGTTGGTTGGTGCCTGGACATTTCTGAGGACAAAGTAAAACATTCACGAAAGCATAACGTCGAAACTTGCTAAGTAAAAGCAGTTTGTGTCCATAACCGGCCAGAAATAGTAAAATTTCAGTTTGAGTCCAATGCAGTAAAGACTGGCAAATCTACAGACCACGGAATTCACCTAAGGCAAGCAGTCAACAGGTAGCTGACAACAAAAGGGAGGATCATCCGAGTTCCTGACATCCTATAAATTTTGGCTAGAATCAGTGTAAAATCTGTGAGTCTTAGAATCAGTGTAAAATCCCGCAATAGTGTATTTTTAAAACGAAAGGTATGCTGGAATGCTGGAGAAATCTGAGTAACAAACTACAAAATAATTAATTATGTAAACGTAATTGAAAGATAGAAGTCAAATTTAGTTCTCCGTTTAAATTGTTAATTCGTTCTAATCTCTTTACTCCTTAATTTCGTTCTCATTTTAAATTTCGTTCTAGTTTAATTGTCAAGTAAATTTCTTTTCTTTTAAATGTGATTTGTTTGTTAATAATATTTTAAAGATAATTGATGTGTCCATTATCAAACCCAGTGAAGACCCTGAGATCTAATATTTTAAATTTGTAATTGTTTTTAAATTATTGCCACAAAATTAATAAATATTGTTTGTAAATTTTATTAATTCTTTTATTTAATTAACGACCTCTAATTGATTATTACAATATTGGCTACCACAACGTGGGGCTCGAATTCTTCAAATTCATTCAAGTAAATTAAAGCCTATCTAATTGATTATTACAATACATAATCAAGAAACCTGAAAAAAATTCAATAGTGAAGGTATTTACATAAAAATTTTTACAAATTGAAATGATAGGAACGATTGTGGTCCTTTGGTTCAAAAATTTTAAATAAATTTTTTGACGAACAGTAATAAGAATTTTACTGATGCGACTGATTAAAAACTTTGAAGGTATTAATTAATTTTAAAAATATTTATTTATAAATAATGCAGTTTTCTGACCAATAACGGACAATATTTTTATTGATTTAACACAACGTTTTGGTACGTGTTTGAACCTTACTCAGATCTTTCCAGCGGATAAATTGTACAAAATAAATTTGTTGTTATCAAAAATCTAATAAATTTACAGAACTGGTTGAAAAAAACAATTATACTATTAACATAATGAACCTATCACTCTCGCAAATATACATGTTAAAAACTATTTTGACATCCTATTAAAAAAACACAAACTTTAGATGCATTTATTCACTTGTACAATTTCTCCGCAGGAAAGACCCGAGGAAGGTACAAATACGTACCGAAACGTTGTCTTAAATCAATAAAATATTGTCTGTTATTGGTCAGAAAACTGCATTATTTATTTCATATAAACAGACGTAAAAATACAACAAAGAAGATTTATTTATGTATCTATTTTTTCATTACAATGAAATTAATTATACGAAAATATACAAAAATAATTTCTTTTAATAATTTAAATATTTATTTAGTTTTGAATGTAGTCTTAAACTTTTGACAATTCCTCATCGGAATCTATTACACTAGTAAAATGTATAAATTAGAAAATTTAAATTGTTACATAATTATAAACAATTATTTGACAAAAAAATTTTCTACTATCACAAACGACCACTATAAATTTTTGGAAAATATTTTGTTACGTAATATTATCATTTAATTTTTTTTAAAGATAATAATTAACAATATTCTGAAGTAAAATTGGATAAAATTTTATGTGCATCTAGAAAGTTGGTGCGTGTCATAATGGTCCAATAAAATTGCAAACTAGAAAACGATGAAATTAATATTATTGTTTTTTTACTTGAGTTAGAATCATGGATATATTTTTGCCTTTAGAAGAAGCTCATATCCTTTGCAAGTGGAATCGCGTAGGTTTCGGAAAAGTTACCTTTGTAGTCCACAAATAAAACGTAGAGAGAGTGAATCTCTTTCGTGGAATATGACTTATTTTTAACACCTGTGCAAAGAAAAATATTAATGTTAAAATGAGATATGTACATTTTACGAATATCAATGACAAATAATGAAATGATTTCGTTATTAATATTACATTATTTACGAATATGTTTGCTTAATGAATGGCGAAAAATATTGAATCAATTTGTACTATTCTTATCGGTGAAATATTAAATAATCATCAAAGATCGAAATATTAAATAAGTTTCCTGGACTATTAAAAAGTAGAAACGATGCTGACTTAAGATGGCGTCAGCGATGTTCAATATAAGATTAAAAAACGACAGAACAATGTTACGATAAGCCTCCTCCTATTAGGGATTTGGGTGTATTCTGTTGTCTGGCCACTTAAAGTAACTTTCCTGAGATCAACGCAAGTAACACAGAGTTGGCACTAAGTAAGGAGTTTGAGTTGTTTGACAAGGGCTGCCCAGACTGTGGTAGGGAGCCAATTCTGACTGTCGGATTGAAGGCTTCCCCACAGACAGAGCTCCCGAGTGGCAACTAAACAGGGTCCCGTGGGAGTGTGAGGTTGGTCTGCAGATTGATAGCCACGGGCTAGTTACGGCTACTCGTCCTTCTCCGAGTCTCCAGCGGCGAGGCCAAGTTGCTCTACGACACTGAAAAGTCAAAACTTCTTCTGCAGCTAACGATAAAAATTGTGAAAACACTTACATGATAACTATGGAATTATTTTGAAAATACAATCAAAGTGTTTGCGAATGAAAGAAATATGGTTTGATTAACTGCTTCTGTCCTCACTGATCCTACATACCGGATCGCAGACTAGTACAAAATTGAGATGGTGTGGTTATTCGGAATGGATTCGGATGGACAATACGAAGTGATGTGCGATATAATTGAAAGTAACATAAATCTTTCTAGTATGGAATCCTAGATTGGTTGCTATTGTATACACAAAAGGTAACATTTTCAGTATTTTATTTATTTATTTGTATAAATTTTATGCGTCCCTGTTAATTTGAGCTATTTCAAGATTTTTCATAGATTTAATTTATCATGTTAGTTCACCCTTCAGCTTTACGCTAAAAACAACTTGGAATTGTAAATACAATATACATTTGGATGCGATTTAATTTGATAGATCTGGTAAATTCCTGTTGTATTTAAAATTTTCAGATAGATGAAAACGGCGGTAATTGGTTGTGTTGGCTGGGCAAAGTTTAAAATTGGGAAATGAAAAAGAAAATAGTAAAAAACAGGTGTTCTTGAGTCACGCGATTGGACAGATGACATGCATAATTTGAAATTTGGCAGAAACAGCACGAAAGCTTGGATCACACATTCGCGAGCACAAACCTTCAAGCTCGTGGTCGCTGTTTTAAGGCTTGAGGAATGTTTTCCTGGCATAATTTTGGTACTAAATTCATGTGTAAAAACGGCTTAACAGCACAAAACACCTAAGTTTCGTTGCTCATAAAACTCTTATATTGATTGCATATTCTAATCGAAATCCCCATTCCGTGGTGATCGTGTTGTGGAGGAATGGTTTCAGGATCATGTGGGAGACTTTACCTTGCTCAGTGATGCCCAATTGAGAATCTGAGCTATTAAATCCAAAGATTCGTCCGACTGGTTGATCAACAAACATCAAAACTCACATATATATTCTTCATAGATGGAGTCAGATTCCTCACACGATCCTTCAACATCTCGTGGAGTCAATGCCAATAAGAATCGCCCCAGTGTTTAATGCAAAAAGTTCCGTGTGATAATTATAATCTAATTGGTCAGTGTATAATCACGGAGATTTATGTTTCACGTTCTTTCTTTATATTAACATTGAATGCTTGATCCTCGTCCCAGTGATGCGACAGCTGTTGTATTGCACCATCAACGGGCTCGTTGATCACATTCCCGATGTTGCCGTAGTTGCCGCCGGAACGCTGTCTACGAATCTGCATAAACCGTAAATACCATGGCGCTCGACGGGCACCAATTGGGGTCTAACACCTGCAATCCAATCTGCATAGGAGCGTACACGAAACCGCTCGATCGGGACGATGTGGACACTTTGTCCGTGGTCACTGATTTCCTGCTCGCATCACACAGTTTAAAGTCAGCCTTTTCCGGGAATTTATATGGAACAGTATTTCCCTCGGTGGATTCAAAGAGCGAAGAAACAATAATATATATTACATATATGTCCAAGCGGATTTTTGATTAACTATACCATGAAACACAGGCCCCAACTATGAATACTAACAATATAGATTATTTGAATAGATATGGGGTACAGGTATTTAAAACGGAATAAATGGGCAATATCAAATCCAAAGGCATTAAGGACTTATTATGTGATATGGGCAATAAAAGGACGGCAAACAGCTAAAACTCCCGTACGATGGAACGAGACATGGAAATTTATCAAATCTGGAATTCGAAAGGAATGAAAAGTAACGCTCAAATCGGACACAAAGAACCGTGATTGGGGAATATTGAATGCATCTCCACCAATGACGCGAGAACGGGGAGATGGTAAAAAATACGGCAAAAGTTTTAAAAACTCTGACTTGTGTCCTGGAGGTGGATTCTCGATTATAGATACTGACGTTAGTCGTCTTACATTATTAGAAAATCAGTTAAAATTCACAGTCATTCGACATTATTGAGTCGAATATTGGTCAAAGACCGGGAGGTCAACACTGTAATTTTGGAATCTTGAGTTTTCTCGATCCTGGGCTTCGACGCTGAACTCACCACATCCAAGAGAGACCGAGGTGCGAGGGTGTGGACTGGCGGAGAAGAGGAATCAGGGTATTGTAATACTAATTTGCTTTCCCTGTGAACTTATTATACTTCCTCTAATACTTGATTTAATTTATTTAATTCCATTAGTCCTCGTATGAGGAAATAGGATACGTCGATACATAAAATTACAATATAATAATTGGGTGCTACAATTGTAAATAATTAGAAGTTACCATAAAAAAATACTAAAATTCGGGAACACATAAACTTACCTGAACTACATAAGTAAAATATATTAATAATAACAGAAATAGTTTTTCTTTAACTATACTCAGGGTATAGTATAATATTTACAGTTCTAATAAAAATATTCAATATGTACTTGTAAATAATTAATGAGAATCGACTATCATAAAATATAGAATTTACAAATCACACAACTAGACACAAAACTAGACACACGCATAATAGGAGGAAAGACAAACGAGGGACAAGTCACTTCACGAAATAGAGCGACGAGGAATCTGAAAACTCACCACCGTACATGAAACAAACAAACAAAAGAACAGACTACGTAACCAACGGAGACTAAGTGAGTTATGAAATAAGTAGTTTTATTAGCAACACATAGAACACTTAAGCAGTTATTTTTTTAAATTAATTATTAGAGGAACTTCCAATTCTGGATAGGTTTTTAAAACCCGGCAAAATTTATATGTATTGTAGTAATTGGTAATTAAGGCATTGTTCTAATTGAAAAGTTGAATTGTAGAGGACTCATTATTGGTGGATATAGCGGACGCCGCAACAAACCGGCAATGCAAAAAAAAGTTATTGTTGATCGGTCGAGAAGGTTTTACGCGCTCAAAATTTACGAGACGAACGAACAGTTGGGCAACGGACAGCAAGTAGAACAGAGTAAAAGAACGAACAGTTGGGCAGCGGACAGCAAGTAGAACAGAGTAAAAGAAAGAACAGTTGGGCAGTAAACGGCGAGATGTACAGATTAAAATTCTAATTCACGAAAACTTGAACAATCTTTGTCAGTCATCAGTGAAGACTGAAAGGTCTAATTTAAAGAACGAGAAAGTGTTCCAGTAACCAGTACGCTGTTAAATCAAAAATGAAGAAACTGAACTAGTCTTCAGTCAACAGACAAAACCAATGAGGTGCATTTTCAACAAAAATCCACGAGATCTACAAATCCAGGTTGCAGTAAATCATCGAGAATCGACAATGTTATTTTAAACCAACTAACAAACTACGCTAATTAGAGTCTGTGAGAACTTAGAATCAGTGATATCCCCAAAATTGTGCACGAAAAGTTAAAATGAGACCTGGGCTGTCGTAAGTAGAAAGAAAACTTTAAAATCATTGTAAACCACGTTTAAAAGATAAACGTCAGATCGTTCTTTAATTATCGATAAAATGAGATCTTTAATTATTCAGATCATTCTTTATTTCTTGATAAAAATTGAAATTGTTTAAATTCAATCTTTGGTATTATTTCTTCAGCAACAAATGTCGTCTATGTTCAGATGCATTGATTTCCATATAAAGCAAATGTAGTTTTTGTGATTTTGATTATATAAATTCTGCCATTATCAAACCCAGTTCAAGACCCTGAGATCCCAAATATTTTGTGATTTGAATACTTGTTTTAAAATTGTTAATAAATCTTGTTTAATAGTTTTCACGAAATAGTTCTTTTCATTTAAAAACGCCACATAGTTCATATCATGAATTATTGTCAAAAGATGCAAGCTATCGATATAAATTATTACAGTATATAACAGTGATTTTTAGTTAACTGTAAGAAGCTCTGATAATTAAGGAGTATGTGTCTTAAGTTTAAATTATATTATTTTTAAGTCCAGTAAATTTTATATTTATTATAATTATATTTATTTTCAGAGATCGGAATAAATAAATGGTTTTACATTTAATTTTATATAAAAACTGAAAAAAATTATTTACCTGGTATATGCATAGCTTCTTATAATTAATCTTCTTCTTTTATTGGCACTATAACCCAATGCGAGATTTGGCCTCATTAACAATTATCTTCTATTCCGCCCTCTCCTGTGTGTCTCCGCCATCCTCTTACTTTCATGCTTTGTATATCCTTCTCGATGTCATCTACCCATCTTGTCTGGGGTCTCCCCCTTTTCCTCCGCCCAATTGGCTTCCAGTCCATAATCCGTCTAGGTGTTCTGCTTTCATCCATCCTAAGTACGTGTCCCATCCAGGCCAACCTTCTGCTCTTGATAAACCTAGCAATGTTCTCGTTATTAATGAGCTGCTCTAGTTCTGTTTGTTCTAATTCTCCATTCGTTCATACAAGTCCACACGCTACTCAGTATCTTGCGTTCAAATATTCTGAATAAGTGCTTATCCTTATTATTAAGGGTTCACGTTTCACAGCCGTATATCACTACATGTCTTATAAGTGTTTTGTAAATTTTTAACTTCAATTCCCTATTTAACATCTTGGATTTAATTAATTTTCCATACATGTAGTAAGTTCTGTTACCATTGATGATACGTTGTTTTATTTCACTTCCCACATTATTTTCACTGTTACGTTTTGAGCCTAAATATGTGAAATCCTGTACTCGTTCAAAGTTATAATCATTTAATTTAATATTATTTGTACTAGATTCTTTATTTGTAATCATCATATATTTACTTCTTATAATTAATTGAAGTGTTAAATAAATTTTGTGTTTAATCACAATTTAATGTCTTTAATCAATAAGAAAACATATAATCACCCCCAAAAACAAATAATTAAATAACGTATTTTCGAAACTCGCAGTCGCTACAACTAAATATCACTCCGTTGTCGGTGATTGCTCAAAAATCGATCTTCATTTATTGTGAATTTGATGCGGACCCGATTTTATCATCTACTATCTACAGGCCCCTTCATTAACCCGCGTGGTTGCCTCCGCAGTCTCCTTCGCTCCCGACAACGCTCACCTCCATTATAAAGGGTTTCTGTTGAGGTTCTTTTCCCAACCGTATTCGATTTATGCCATGTCGACTCGGGTTTTGTAGTGTGTAGAAATTGATTTATTTTAAAACTCAATGGATGCACTAGAAATATTCAAAACGAATGTTTGAAACAGAAAAAATATATAGAGATTCATACACCTTAATTATCAGAGATCATTAAAAAGTTAACAGTAACAAAGCGCGGCTAACATCATACCATAACATCACGATTACTTCTCTCTGAAATAAATTCTTTGATTCTTTTATTGGCACGTGTTATGTTTTTATGGTTGATACTGCTTGAGCTGCTTCATGATACTGTGTAAACAGATTTATTTGTCATCGATTTTTTTGTTATGCCACCAGAACACGAACAAACCTACACAGACATATTCACGTCAAAATGCTTTTATTTATATATGTAAATTGCGGTCCAGACATAAATTTTCAGTTGGAGTAAACGTACAACGTACGCGAAAAATAAAGATTTTCAGAAAATTTAATGAAACATTAAAAAGACTTCAAAAGTTTGAACCATTCTTTTTTATTTATTTTTGTTTTTTACTTTTTCCTGAGGATGATACAAAAACAATAAAGTCTTTTTTAAACTGCTAGAAAACTATTGTTTGGCTTTTTTATCTACTTTTCGTTTTTACTAGCAATGGTTTACATCAAAATAATTTAATTTCAATTCATCGCTCATAAATTCATTTATTTAATGTTTAATCGGTTTCTTGTGTCACATAATGAATTATAATTGAATAACATCTTTTCGGAAATCTAGTCAAATAAATTGTTAGATTTCCATCTCCACTTACACATTCCAAATTTCAAGTATTTTATTATAAGTGCCCTTTTATTATTATTTCAACTTTTGGTAAAAATGTAAAAATTTACGACAGAATTCTGAAAGCAGTCGTGAATGAAGATTTATTTTACTAACAGATTAATTCCTTCAGTACTTTCCTTCTTCTCAGGGGTAGAAAAATTGAGGAAATTTTCTTTATGTAGTTATTATTTTCGTGTTATTTATAAGAAGAAATTTTATTTACTAGGTATCCGTAAATAAAACGAAACTATTATTAAAACTTGTTACCCCCCTGTTTATTCCAAACGGACGTCGGAAAACAGCATATCAGACTTTCGATTATTAGTTTCCGTTCCGGATAGGAATTTGTACCTCTTTCCTTTTCCTTTGTTAAGTCTCCATTTTGCAAAGTTTCATTCCATCGGTTTATTGGATGTGCTGCAGATACCGGATAAACGGAAGCATGTTGGGGCCGGGTCTTGGAAAGGCAGTTGTGATAATAAATTATGCATGATAATGAAAGTAATTAATAATCAATAAAAATCAATGGAGATTTCACGCCAATTGTCCCTTGACTGAAAAATTATGAAAAATAAAGATTTTCATAAAATTTAATGAAATATTGAAAAGTACTCAAAAGTTCGAAACATTCATTTTATTGGCTTTTCTTACTTCAGTCCTGAGTACAATGCAAAATATCTTCTTAAACACTCCAGAAATTCTGATTAGTTTTCTCCTTGAAAGATTTATCTCAGTTTTTCTATGTTCTGTCTCGCGTCCATCTTCGATAAAATATTTCTGAAAATTGTATGTACATTCAGATATATATTGTAATAAACAAACAAGCTAACAATTAATTTGCCCACGTTGGTGAAGCCATAAATGTAATAAAAACCTTAATAGGGTTCATTAAATGAACTCTAACACAAAAAATTAATTTAAATTTAATGATAGTTAGCAACACGTTGAAGACGTCAAATATATAATGATTTAAATAGTGGTCTTAAATCATGGAACTAATTAACAAAATTAATTTAAGATTTAAATTAAAAAAATTTATTATTGTTGATAAATTTACATTGTATAAGATCGATGTTTCACGCCAAATTTCATCCAGTTAACAACAAATACTTTAATTTTTAATTTATTAAATCGTGACATTTTATGAAAATTCAGTTCCTATATCATTACAATCAAATACGTCGAATCTCTATATCCCAGGGTCATAACTGGGTTTGATAAAAAGAACACTCCAATTAAAACATTAACAATTCAATTCAATGAAGTTAAAGGAATACAAAATTAAAATACTAGAAACAAAAGAAAACGAATGAAAAGAAAAACGCGAACGAAATCTGACTATACCCTTTAATTATCTTTTACAATTATTAATAATTGTCTTGTACTCACGACAGTACTTCTGGTACCAGTTTGGATTCTTCTTGCTTGAATTTAACACTCACTAAAACAGGCCATTCATTACTCACTGATTCTACACCTTAGAATTTGAGGTCGTTGCTTTCTTGTCTCTGCTATCCGGGAATCTGGATTAGTCGACCCTCACCCGGTTGCTGGATGTAGATTTCCTCAAAGCTCTGCGCGTCTCACAAAATGTACTTCGACAATCCCATATTCTTGTACACAACTCGTATATTTTTACGCCGCTAACAATACAAGTCAAAAAATCCTGTTCATTAATTAATAATTTTCTTTTAATTACTATATATATATATATATATATATATATATATATATATCCTGATGTTCTCAAGAATAAGGCGCCAGATATTGAAGAAATTATCAAAACTTGAGAGTTGTCTTGAATTAATTTATTCTTCGCGATATGAATATACAAGTATCTCAGGACGTGGTATAATTTAACGACGATTTTCCGTAGACTCCAATTATAACATACGTGATTGATCTTTCCAATTATTAGCTCCACACACTTTGAGCTCTACATGGAGACTGAACGTTCTGAGTTCCACGAGTGACATATTTTCAACTGACTTGAAAAACTTGTGATCTCTCACAAGAGCGACGTCAGCACAACAATACCGTGGCAGTAAAAAAGAGGCCGTTAAAGGTAACACAATCGAATGATATGTTACAATATATATATATGAAACTGCATTAATGAAAGTTATTATTTAATTAATTTGTTATTGAATTTAAAATATATTTGACTAAATCCGTTAACGTTATAAATGGTTATAATCGTTTAACACAGAGAATGACAATGGAAATATCATAATTTGAAAATCGACTGATTGTTGTATGTTGTTAATAAACGACTACGTTTCTGCTTACCGTAAACGCTATCATTTCATAAGCTGCTACGAAGTTAAATTTTGCCTCGATTGAGAGTTCCTTTCCCCAATGCTTTAATTAGACCGTTTAACGATTCATGAATGATTCAAACAACGTATTTTACATCGGTAAAACTCATAATAAATTCACGAGAACTTCCATTAAGTTATACAAATTGTGCTCGCTCTAACTTTTTCTGTCTAAAGTTAGTCCTTTCTCAGACGAGTTAGCACAATTGTCGTAGATGTAATTCAGCATTGTCTTTAAAAATAGTATTTAAAGTTTCCATTCTTCGATACAGTGTTTTATGCGTTGGCAGCATCATTTGGAATAAAATATTTTCAGAAACGAATAGCTTTCGACTTTAATACATTAAAAAGGCTTACCAAAATGTTTCGTAATTAAAAAATATCTTAAAGCAAAAAATTTAAAAATCTGTCCATTTTTAATTAAGGTATTTCTGCATAATATTTTAAGTCAAGTTGACAAAAAAACTTCCTGGAGTCAAAACTTTCTTCTGAATAATTATATCGCATCTTTTACTCGCTTATTACGGTGCGGCATAATAAACTAATTAATTACGTTCTACAGTATCGATATATATATATATATATATATATATATATATATATATATATAAACTTTACCGTTAGACGAAATAAATAATAGGGATTGTGATTTAAAATATGAGGTATAATCTTTAAAAGCTCTATCAGTATTTTTTCAGATTCTTTAGTGAATCCTACACGCGATTTCATAGTCAATACCTTTTATTTTATTTCCCAACAATACTGACGTAAAATATTAATATAAAAGTTACGATCTGCGAACTTTTGATAGTATTAGGAGCTGTAGTCACCATTGTCACTAATGTTTATAATAGTTTTATTTTTTGAAGATTCCGTCTATCTAATTGCTGGTTTATAATTTTTTCTTCATTTGTATTTACATGACTCATAAGATGTTAACAGTTATTATTATGTTTCCTACTAACAAATAAGTTAAAATTTATACATTCAGAGTAAATATTTTTGCCGCAGCGGTACTTACATGACACGTTGGGCCTTTATAAAATGACGATGACAGGAGTGGGACGAAAGAGTTCCATATTTCACAAAATTGTTCCATAAATCTATTAACATGAACAGAATGAATGCTTTCAAGTGAAGCTCAGCTATGAAGGCCGTGAAACTAAATTAAAGGATCGGGATGAAATTTCTCGGTCACAACTGTGCTCATGTCTATATATTCGAAGGAAAAGTCACTTACCTGACGGGAAGACCACTCGGATTGTTCATATGGTGAACCACGTACTAAGTAAAGTTCCAGGTGGCGATTCTCATTCTGGTCGAGATTTTTCTATCTCGTTTCTTTTAGAGTTACGACCTATTTGAGGGTCATCCAAGTGATGAACTCTCCCCTTTAAATGCATAGGATGAAGAGCTGTGGAAGGATAGACCAAAGTAGCGAAGGGTTAACCTCGGACCCGGGCTGCAGTTTAAGGATCCTACCGAGCATTTGCCTAAAAGTGATGCAGGGAAAACCTGAGAGTAACATCCATCAGATATTTCGCGTTCCCGTTTCTTGTCCCACGCAATTTCAGTAACTGGAATTGGGATTTTCTATAGGGACGAAGGATTCCCTTCACTATGCCTCGACCAATTTAGGAGGCAGTTGGCCGACTGTGCTAATAGGAACACAGAACAACTCTAACCGTATGCTCAAGGTCTGCGAACCCGAGACATGCACCTCTTAAATCAGATCGACGTGTCTGAGCTTGTGGGAAACATAGTTTAAAAGTATTCCGTCCGTCTCTCCAGAAAGGATCAGATCAATTTTTTCCATCCTGACAGTTAAAAATATGTTAAAAATTCTAGTATAAAACGTCACTTGAAGGAAGCGAGAGTTTTTATAATTCATAAAACAAAAAATAAAAGAGACGCGAATAATTATTGTCGAATTATTTTGGCGTTCACCTTTTAAATTTGATGGGGCTTCCTTTTATTGGCTTGTTTTATTGAATTTATTTCGAAACTTTTACAAAATCTATACCCATTGACACAACCGGTGGGGAGGATCGACTTTTTACTTTTAATTTGATTTATCCGTTTCTTATTTTAAAAATCAATATTATAAATTAGTTCGTACAATCCAGCAATGAATAGTTCATTTTCGTCTGCTTCTGTGCTAAGAGCGAAATACCACTCGGGTAACGAAGCAACAAACTACCAGTATTTTTCTCGTTGTTGTGATATTTTATTTTATTTACTTTGTTCTAGTTCAAAACACAAATTTAGCAGTATTAGAGGTATTCTATATATTTGCTATCAATATTTTTCAAATTCATGTACAAAATCATGCCCTTTATGGTCGTAAATAATTTTTAGTTATGTGCAACAGAGTTTTATCGACACGTGATGTTATATTAGATGTATTAATGTAATTCACGTCTACAATCATGTTGCATTATGGTTGTAAAAAGAGATTTTAGTTTAGTACGACGCAGTTTTGTAGAAACAGAAACAACGATATGAAGAGGAAGCAGCCTGTGGCCGGGCTGCGTGCGGCCGCCATTCGTCTCTGTCGCTCATAATCCGCACTTCTTTCCTCAGGGAATCCCCCGAGCACAGACTGCACTTTCGCCCCGGCGCTAACTCTTAAAACCTTCAGGTTACGGATAGGGCTTTGAAAATACAATTGAAAACATCTGATTTATCACTGCTTTGCGCTCTGAGTTTACTTATATTTTCTTCAACTGGAGAAATGTGTAAATAGAAGAACTTTGTTGAGGCTTTGCAACATCTTTCGCCAGGAAAACCATTAAGGGGAAAGTGTCAGATATTCCAGGGGGAAATATTTATCACACTTACGCGCGTTGACGAGTACGGATGAGCTTCACCGGCAACCATTGCCATTCCACAGAGCTCGATATTTACACTAACATTATAATTTTCTGTATGATTTTAAATCGTAATATTATATCTGTTATATATCATTCTCACATCTATTTTAAAAGATTGACAAATAAAAAGTTTTAAATTATTATTTTTCATATTTATGTGACGTATATAATAGTACCAGACGTTATCAGACATAATTATTAGACCCATAAACTAATATCGAGATAAATTCTGATTTTTGTTCATTTTCGGTACGAATTTCTGAAAACGGTGAACCGTCTTGTAGTTACTAAATTGCAAATACCACGAGAGCGAGATGACATAAAGTATTTTCATATCCAAATCATATTTCTCAAACCGTATACGTTGTATCAAGAAAATGAAAAATACACAATCCTCAATAATTTTTATGACGTTTCTACGACAATCAGTCCCCTAAATATTCTTGATTCGACAAAATTGCTCTTGGCGAGTAGCGCGCTCTATTCTTGAACATCAGCTGAGATGGATTTTAAGAAATTTTGAATTGAGCTTTATTTTATAGCACGTGTGAAAATAATTGTTTTTCCATAATTTGGCATTATCTTGTCGTTCTATGTTTATGAGCTTATTAAATCACATCTGAGTTCAATCGAGGAATTAAAAACAGCCGAAGAGGTTTTCTCTGATTCAGTTCTGTAGATCAACCAATTTTAAAGCGTGTAATGTAATCCGTGATGATTTATGAATGGTGAAAATGACTGCAGACAGCTTTAAACTGTATAAATGTTAGAAACAACAACCGATTAATCAAAATAATTGTCATACTTAAAACAAAATATTCAACTGACCTGGCGTTGCATTACTGATTGGGACTTCTTAAAGTGTACAATTCAGTTATAGTTTTTTATAAGAAAATACACGTTAAATTGTATCTGAATTTAATTGTAACTTCCCAATCAAGGTTGAAATTTTGTGAATATTATCTTTTAAATACGATAATCAATTTTTCTGACTAATAGGCTGTTGTCGTTTATTTTTAAGAGATGTCAGATTATTATTATTGTTTAAACTATATACATAGTAAATTAAAATCCTTTATTATCCGTAAAAGCTCTGTATGAAATATGTGCTAGTTTTATTATTTTCACAAAGTTCTTTGTGTTCCCGATGTCCTTTCCGTTTGTATTCCATCACAAATAGAAGCCGTATATTAAATATGTCAGTGTAACCTTTGAGGCTTCGGACCTCCCGTGCGTTTGATGTGCGTCCAATCCGTGGGCGAACTATTTTACTATTATTGGAGATCAGTGTTCGATTTTAGCATCTGACTTTTCACTATTAATCAATAAGTCACTCATTTCATTACATTGATATTTTTATATTGATATAAGAGTGTTATCCTCTCACACAGGCGTATATTAAAACATGCATGTTAAGCGAATGAAGAATTCACAACCTGTGTATGATTTAGTCCATGTCATACACACAGAACTAGGAGCCGATTGTAGAGTATAGTAAGTGAAAATATACTGATTTCGGGGTTTTGAGAGGTGTACTATGTTCCTGGTTCACAGACGTTTGGCATACGGTAAGAGTTGTTCCTTGCTCCCATTGGAACAGTCGGCCAGCTGCCTCCATAACTGGTCACGACACGGAGAAGTTAATGCTGCGTCTCCACAGTAAACCACTCTCTCGCCATCGGAAGAGCGTGGGAAAAGTGCCAAGCGTCCGACCTACCTAATGCAGGTTTTCTAGGGTTTGTCCGGCATCACTTTTAGGCGAATTGCCGGGTAAGATCCTTAAACTATAGCCCGGGGGTCTAGATAATCTTTAGCTACCTTCCGCATTCCTTTAAAATCTCTATCCTAAGCTATTAAAGGGGAGTTACACCCACGTGGATTACCCTCATGTGGCCTGTTACCCCGTAAACCCCAAACCCAAACTTAATGGATAATTCATTATAAATATTAATAATAAATTGATATTTCATACAATGTCAATTATCAAATAGTGAATAAATAAAAATACAGCCGATATGTCTGTAAATATGCGTTAATTAATTAAAACAAAAAAATATAACGACACAACGTTTCGTTCAATATTTTAGGCTTATTCAGGTAATATACAATTTAAACATTCAAATTTATTATTCTTATGTATCATATATATGCATAAATTTAAGACGTTATAGTACCTCAGGGAATCGAAAAATGTGGACGAAACGTATTAAAATATTTTTTAAATTTAATTTATTAATAAATTTATCCTAAAATATTGCCTTAATTCTTTATTTACTTATTAAATACTAAAATGAGTTTAAGCTATACAAAATTGAAAAGCTGTGCTATCTCAATTCTGAGTTATTGACATCCATTACATCATACAATTCTACATATTTTTGTATTAATTTATAGCTTAAATTGTTTATTTCCGTTTCTGAGGATCGAGGGCGGTGTGTAACGCTTTTTGGAAGTACTCGTTGGAAGGATAATAATGAGTAACATTGACATAGAAGTGTCTCTGTGCGTGCCATTTGTTCCCAGAATCGCAAGACCATAGGGAGGGAGGGGGGGGGGGTGCCTTAACAGTTGATCCCTCTGGACCAGACCCTCTAATCAGATAATGCCGAGGTTCTGTATTTAAATGTTGCGGATGCTAATGATGCCCAACTGGCTCGACGAGAGTCACTTGGGACTGGGAAGGAAATTTGAACCTTCGCAGCGTTTCTTTGTTCTTAACTCCTAGACTCGGTCGTTCCTCGTTGAATATTTCTTCACACTTGACAACATTAAATTAATTGAATGATGAACGGAGAAATAATTATCCGTTCTAAGATGAAACTTACCTTCATATTTTAAGAATTTAATAGTTAAGTAGAACTTGAATTCAAACAAAGTATTGTTGAAGCTTTATTTTGGGTCCGTATTTGATTCGGATTTGATTCATCTTTAATACTACCACCATGTTTTGAACAAATCTAATTTTTTGTTAAAATTGAGTTTTAGAGTATATCCTTAAAACCTGCAGTGTATTCAATAGGGGATATAATTCTCCTCATAACAACACAGACAATTTTTCATTATTGTTACATCTAGATTGTGAATGAATATAAAAAGGGCAACTTGTTTCAGCAAAACATTTATACAAATTGAAACCAAAATTTTGTTTTTTGTTTCAGGAGGCAATTTTTGACATGTAAAATAAATCAATCGGTGAATGAAGTCAGAATTATTTGAATTTAATCTCATTAGATTAGGTGATTACATCTCATGATATATATAGATAATAGGAATAAAACATTTCGATTAAAGTTTGGAACTTTATGAGGTACTATATTATTAAAACCTAAAAAAGAGACCTATATAAAATTTATGGAATACAAAAAAAAACATTTCACGACTTTTTTTTCAGCCAAATTTGGATTTAAAGTGATGTAAAAATTTAATTAGCGGATTCCAAACATATTAACAAATATTACAACTCTGTGAATCCAAATTTGGCTTTAAATTGTATTGCATGGTATGTTTTTATTTTTTATTAATATAGTACTTGATAAAATGTAAAAATTCAATGAGCTCGTTCCAAAGGAATTAACTGAATATTTACACCTCTTTGAATCAAAATTCCGCATCAAGAGTTTTTGTTGTATTAAGTAAATACCATTTGGAATCCTTTTTTAATTAATATATTACATTATGAAATGTAAAAATTTAATCAGCGGGCTCCAAAGATATTAAACAATTATTACAACTCTTCAATTCCAAAATTTGGATTCAAAAAAATCATGAAAAAGTTTCGTTGTATTCCATAGACTAAATTTATGTCACTATGTTTTTTTATTAATATAATATCTGAGGAAGTACCAAAGTTAGGGCGAAAAGTTATACTCCCTTTCTACATGAGTTGTAATTTAGTTTAATTTAATGTAATTCAAATTATTCTGACTTTAATGTCTTATTTATTTATTTGACTTATACTTCACGTTAGACAAAGTTGTATTTTGTCCTTTTTTCAGCAATTTATTTTCAATTACCCTCGGAAGAGGTGAAAGTTATTGTAAACTCATGCATATCCACATACAGCTTTTAGGTGCGATTTTTGCACAACCATTACTATGGTTTTGAGACGAAGCGGGTCGGTAAGTGAGGAAGGTCAAAGTCAGAGGAAACACATCACGACGTGTATCAGTGAAATAATCGAGTTTTTAACGCAATATTTGAGAGGTTTTAAGGTGTATACACTGCAAAACTATAAGTTCGTAAATATTGGAGCCACATTTTTTCTCCGAATTTTCCATCAGAACTTACGACAGACAAGAATCACAACTTCTAATTTACTGAATTTTAGTTTCAGCCACTGAACTGTTTTACTAAGCCGAACTAATTATGATGATTGGTGAAATGGAACCGAGTTGCAGTCATTTCATTTATCGATTTAGTGCTTAATTATCGAAACCGAATTTGTTTACTACCAGCATTGATCGCAAATGTTTAAATGAAACAAAAGCCTTAGAGCTATCATTAGTAAGAATGCTATAAGATGGATGGTTGGACACGGCGCAACGATGCGGAACCCATGGTGTTTGCAATGACACGCGTGATTTAGAACACGGTGCGGCGAAGCGGGCCACCGCAGACCACGCCGGCTGGATACACGCTGCGGCCGAATATTGCATGCTCGCGCTCTGGTTAATTTTAAAGCATCACGACTCGCGGCCACAGACGTAATCCATGGCACGACCGAAAAATCGTACGAATATGAATGACCTGTTCACGAGAAGACGAAAAAATCGAGAGGTCCTGGAGGATACGCGGTTCGATTGCTCCACAATGCTAGCATGAGCTGCGTTAAACTACCCTCTATGAAATAAAAACCTCTCGTTTTATTGGTAAAGCGTATGGAGATTTGTTGATGATATATCAGCAAATATACCACAGTTTTGGGAGATTAGCTTTTTCGGAGGGAATATATTTTTTTAATTTTAATTTTATTTACAATTTAACGTCGCATTAACCTTTTGGTCATTACCGACTAACATCTGTTAAGTTCTACATTTTTATAACATTTAAATAACGTTAAACAAATCAGTTTTCATCGTAAAGTCTATGAGGTTGTTTATTGCTGCTGATGAGTTGCAAATCTCCATCATTCAATTGGCGGCTATGGTTGATCTTCTTTTCTCGCTATATTTGGGGCAGTCAAAGAGGACATGAGGAATTGTTGTGGGATCCTTGCATGAGCTGCATAGCGGCTGCGGAGATCTGGAAATCAAGAATGAATGAGTGAAACTGGAGTGCTGTGTTCTTATTCTGGCTACAACAACCTGTTGCCTTCGAGATAGTTCTTTCGGGTGCGATATTTCTCTGATGCTGTTGACATTTCTGATAATGACTCCGCGTTCCTCTGGTTTCATAGGTCTACTCCACTTTTCCTCCAGTTCCTTGTAGAGCCCTACTCTGCAGCCCCTGCAGGTTGCTGGATCTTCCTTGATGATCAGCTTCCATCTTCACTAGGAGATCTTCCCTGTCTTGTATTACGAGTAGGAGGCAAGGTGTTTGACGTAAACGCCTCATCAAAGTACGTGGATGTCGGAGGTTTGCCCACTCTGTACAGCATGATTGTCTGCGATGTCAGGCAGATCTGACGGCAGAGTACAGACCGTTCAGATTTCATAGTTTCCTATCCCTTCAGGCTTTGTGTATTCCACTGTGGCATCCTCCGTTCCTCGAGGCCAGAATCCTGCTGGAGTGGTTTGAGGAACATGACAGTAAAATCAGGTTGATTTTATTTCATTTTCAATTTATAGTCGCATTAACCTGTTGGTCAATAGCGACTTACATCTGTCATGTTTTACATTTGTGTAACATTTAAATTACTTTCTATAACTCAGTTTTCATAGTAAATTCTTGCTGAGTTGCAGATCTCCATCATTGAATGGGCGGCTATTGTTGATCTCCTTGTGTTGAAATATCTGCGGCTGTCAAAGAGGACACGAGTAATTGTTGTGGCCTCCTTGCATGAGCTGCATACCGGCTGCGGAGATCTGGAAATCAAGAACGAGTGTGTGAAACTGAAGTGCAATGTTCTGAATCTGGCTACAACAACCTGTTGCCTTCCAGATAGTTCTTTAGGGTGCGATATTTCTTTGATGCTGCTGACATTTCTTAGGATGACTCCATATTTTTCTGGTTTTACTGGCCTGTTTCAGCTTTCCTCCAGTTCCTTGTAAAGCCCTACTCTACAGTCCCTGCCTATGGAGACTGGCAGGTTACTAGTTCTCCCTTGCTGATCGGCTTCCATCTTCGCTAGGAGATCTGCCCTGTCGTGTCCGTCTATCATCTCCTTATGCGCCGGTAACCAGGCTATCCCGATGGAACATTTGGGACGCCAGCTCAGCGCTCACAAAGCACCGGCCTGTAATTTAAAAGGGAATTAAATGGCCGGTGTATATTCAGTTGGTGCAAAACACCTCCGGAAACCTACCGTGGACTTATATCAATTCACCGACGAATCTTATCTGTATTCCCTTCCAAATGTGGACCAACACGCTATTATGCAAGTTGTATCAAGGTTTTGGCTCATTTGCGTATATTAATTTTACTTCTGAAAGTAATACCTCTGAAGAACTCAAAATTTTTCTGCCATCAAAAACGCCAAGTAAATTAAACCACAATGATGCTGCAAAACGCCCGGTGAGAGCGATTTCAGTATATATTTTTCTGATTTGTGATAAGATAGAGGCTAAAAAATTCTTATTTGTAGGACAAATTAATATTTTCGGGTCAATTTCGGTTAAACATCGTATTAGTAATTTTATTTATTTAGGTAACAAATTAATTTGTTGAACCAGAGGATAGGGTGTCCATTCTCCGAAACCTGAGATGTCGGATTAATTTGGCTATATTTGCTAGACATTTAAAAAGTTCGGTCGACGAGGATCGTTTCTTGGGTATGTAGATGGAATTCATTATGTGCGATGACATGGCGCAACGATAACATCAATATTATCTGTTCTAAACTTGTAACCAAAATTATGACTGCCGGGTTAAAATCAAGAAATATCTTCGGTAAACAATAGGCGGGTCTACCAGATACTTGCAATGGTCGCTTCTAGCGTGAACTGGTGATCTACGAAAAATTAAATTGTTTATTGTAATCAAGAACAGTAAATAACGTCGCAACGGTGAAAGAATTGTTTATTAAATAAATTGTCTTTACAGTTTATTACTCAAGCACTGTTCTTACTTGTAAAGTTTACTTACGGCATTTCTGTCATTGAGGAAGTTCACACGGGACCACAGTGCGTGGGACACATTGGGTTTCTGGGTTTGCGGTTCGGAGAATTCCGTCGTCTCGGGACGCAGAATGTCCCGAGACCGCAATGGACTTAGGAGTCATGAACATTTTGCAAACTTGTCTGAAACTTCGCGTGGGAAGGAACTAAAAGAGATTCCAAGTCGGTGTATTATTCATTACTACGAATAACATTGGAAGTAATCCTTTCTTTAAATTAAAATACGTTAGCTACTGTGTCACTAAAATGTAACATCAAACGTCATTTTAGAAATCCGAAAATAAATAATCATCTTTCGATAAATTGACATGATAAGAAAAAGAGATTATAGAAAAAACACGTGGAGGATACCAATTTATTATTTCTTTACTGTTTGCGCCTTTAAATTAAATTTCACTAATACACTGTAACGAAATTTTCAGTTTGTTTTCAATATCTGCTTTGTTTTTATTCGATAACCGTGAAACATTTTACGAATGAGTGAATTAGTAGAGAAATTTTGTTTGAAGAACGGTTCGTGGAAAACGAAGCAAATAGACAGAATTTCCGTACTGGGAAAATTTAATATATATTTGAGGTGTATTAAATATATAATTGCGTAATTGCGTGAGAGAAACTCACGTCAAATCAGGTCCCCGACAAAGAAAAATGAGTTCTCATAATTAGTCGCTAATAACCTGAGCTGTTGATACGACTGTAAATAAATCGATATAGCAAAAATTTTAAGTTTTGTTTCAGCATCTGACTGCAAAAGATTCTTGTTGTATTCAATAAATTCAAAATTATCATTAGAAATTATTGTATAATAGAGATTATTAAGTAATAAAATCAAATTATTATTAAACATATTAAATAGTGGTTAACTGTAATAGTAATAAATGTTATTTGTTTAAGGTTCACCATCTACTTGCTGGGATATTTACTCAAAATAATGGTTGTGAACGTCCATAAAATGACATTTTAGAAAAGAGGCATCGTTGAAACACAGCTTATTTTTAGGGTCATGTTTTACGTATTATCTATTTTCTTTTCTTCTCTCTGTGAACACTGCTACAGCTAAGATAATGCATGAGCTGGCCCGGGCCGTTCCACAACGATTCTGGCGGCTCCTGGGCAGCGAGCGAAAAAACGCCGCGGAACAATAAATGCGGTATGAGAGGCAGGCACAATAAGAATAAGCAGCCGAGAGGAGCAATATCCCACAAGTTGTGAATTATTGCTAGGCAGCCGTCGGGTAATTGAATTTGGCCGGCAAGTATTAGTAAGGGATGAGAGACGAGAGAACGAAAGATACGGGCACACAAGGGTTGAATATTCAGATGCTGGGAGGATTAATATAGGCTCTTGATCAACGGGAGATCCCCGAGTCCTGGATTCAATCCATTCAGATAAAGAATAAATTACCATACCACGAAGACCTTTCACAGTAATAAGTTTGCATCTAAATTTTTGGCCATCAGTAAACAATCCAGTTCAATTACAATTCTTCTCTATATCATGTATATCTTGACGCCTTAAACGTGGCTGGATTGTCTTTAATCAACTACTACGAGAGAGAAACTTATTACGGGGCTATTACCTTAAAAATAACGTTTCTGAAAGTAAATAAAAATTTTAATTTTTTAATTGATTGAAAAAAGCCTTTGTGATTAACAACCTAAATTTATTTAGTCCTTGAACAGGAGAAACAGATTTAATCAAGTTTAATTTAATGTCGTGGAAAAAGACTTAAGATATTAGGATAGAAAATATTTGTAAGGACCTGGAATAGAACCCGGGACAACATTTTTCATCACCATAATCGCTCATCTTTTGTAGAATAAAAATAAAATCAAACATTTAGCAATACGTTTGACGGAATCTGAAGGCTCGTCAAATCAAATATTTCCAGTTAAACGATAGACTCAAACGCCATCGTAATAAATATTGATATTAATGCAATGATCATGAAACTTAGTTTATATACGGTGATAGAAACGTTAACTGCGAAACAAGATTGCCATTGACTGAGAAAATAAGAAACGAATAACTTATAATATTTGTCTGGTTAATATGTTTGTAATATTATATACATTCAGTATTTTTACTAGTCAACAACGATTAAATATAAAAATGTAATATTGAATAATTATATTTTCAAGTTTTTATGTTATTGCTGCACTGATCGTTTTTTGTTTTTAGTGTAGTATCAAATACATGACATTTATTCAGCTATTTATACTCCATTTGTATAGAAAAAGGGTATTTATTTATCACAATTAATTTAAGGAGTAACATTTAGATTACACTAGCTTGGCGCAATAGGGGTAAAAATATTCTGCATTATTCCAAATATTATGGTCTGCTTTGGTCAGAAATATCGTATTGTGTATATTACTGTGAGTTTTTCATTCTTCTTTAAATCGTTACCTTTAACAGATATATATATATATATATATATATATATATATAAGACTAGTATAACATGCTAATATATTCCATAAAAAGAATAGTGGATGACTGAAATTTAACTTTAAAAATGAAAGAAGAAGAAGTAGGTGTAGACAGGCAATGTATAGGGTAATCCCCATCCCCCTCTTATAGCATAATAAAGGGGCTGAAAGGGGGGATGCGGAAGGAACTGGTAGAGTAACAGGATACATGACGGTAATCCATATGATGGCAACTCCCCTTTAATAGACTAGGAAGGTATTTGAAAGGGGGGATGTGGAATGGATAGAGGAAGGTAGCCAAGGGTTAACTAGGGCGTCCGGGCTGTAATTTAAGGATCCTACCCGGCAATTTGCCTAAATCTTATGCAGGGAAACCCCTAGAAAAACCTGCATCAGGTAGGTCGGGCATTTGGTACTTGTCCCACGACTTTCCGATGGCGGGAGAGGGGTTTGCTGTGGGGACGCAGCATTCCCTTCTCCTTGCCTCGACCAGTTTTGGAGGCAGCTGGTCGACTGTTTCAATGGGAACAGAGAACAAATCTCACCGCTAGAGAATACTCTTTATTGACGGCCATTTAAGACAGCTTCTAGTTTATTTAACACTTGAGACAATAGATGTTCAACCCTTTGTCTGTAAATAGACCAAAATCCCTTCCAGTTAAAATCAGGTTTTAGAACCCCCCCCCCCATTTTGTTTATTTATGGACGCTAGTAGTTGATATTCACGAGAATATTCTCATGGCTCTTTAAGAGGGTGAAAGTTTTTTTTAAATAGAAATAGTCCTACCGTTTCTGGTAAAATAGAAGAATTTAAAGGGTTTGGGACGTCCGCCATTTCTTCTTCAGATGGCGGACTGCAGTTGATATCGCTAAAAACTTTGTCACGGTTCTTTGAATCTGCGACGAAAGGTATAATCGACATCCGACCAGCCAAATTGTTTTGAAAAGCGAAAAATCGCAGACAGGCATGAATCAAAATTACATAGATTTCGGATAATTAAACGCGCGGAACGTAAAGATATATTAAAAAATCAGTCAATTAATTTACATACATTTACTGTGGTGGTATATATATATATATATATATATATATATATATATATATATATATATTTGTCTGATTTTTATGATTACGAGGAAAATTTTGTAATTAAATTAGTGTAATAAAACTACTTTCTCATAAACGTCAACCAATAAACGATTTACGTGAAGGTGCATTAAAAGTTTACCTCAATTAGATGCCGGCCCCAGTGTGGATTGCATTCTGAAATTAAATTCTGCAATTTATGCTGTTAATTTAAAAACTTTATTTTTAGCATCCAGTATGCAAGAAATTATAGAATATTTAGAGTAATAAATATTAGACAATAATCATATAATCAATTCATTTGCATTAACAAAAATATAAAAAAGTAGCCAAATAAACAAATTACTGAGCTAAAATTAATACCACACAAAGTTTCTAGCAAACTTTGTAGCTTTCCTCAGGTGTAGATGTTAGATTAGAGCTGTTGAAATTCACGCTGCACAACTCAGGCGACGTTAAGCAAAAGCCTTTTTATCTATTACCTCGTAACTTTCAATTAATATAATATTCGGATACTGTCCTGATCTTCTAAATTCGATTTTAAATAAGAGTCTAAAATAGCAGATAAAAATTTTATAGTGAAAATGAGTATCTGGGTGTTGTTGCCAGTCTTAAAATATTTCTATTAATTTAAATAATTGGATCAGCAAAATTCCAGTTTCAGAATACATACATAGCATCCCAGTAATAAATTGGTATCCTGTAATGAATAAAACTAATTGACCAGAGACGTGAAACACAATATTATGATCTGGTACCTCAAAATAAACTAAAATTTAGAATAGCGCTGAAAACAAGTTATAAAAGGAAATTCATATTGAATGTGGATGAGACAAAGAAATTGAAAACATTTAATTTCCGTAAAATAACGTTATTCATTTTTCACGGCTACTAAATGATTAAATACGAGTTGAATTAAAACCGACAAATGGTTCTTTTCATTCCTCATATCGACTTTGATCTGAAGCGTCGTTAGCGACGGGAAAAAAAGTGATAATATATCTCTTTTATGTTTGGGATCCTTTCTCGATTGCATTCACCCTATTTCAGCTGAGCGCGAAAGTGTTGATGTATTCAATTTCAGAAGTTGGCAACGTATATCGATACTCTCTTCTTTAAAAGGGCAGAGACGCGTGTAAAGAAACTTACTGTTCTCAGCTTCCACATCAGGAGAAAATTGATATGCGTTCAGTTTTTAAGTTGGTCGTTGCGCCTCCAGATGGTTTCTTACATGTTTTACAGTCAACATGATACTGCATTATTTAGAGTGAAACAAATAAATATAAACGACAATAATTTTGTTTCTGTGTTGTAAGAATTGGTATTACTAATGAATGTAGAAAATATCGTATTACAAATTAATTTCCCAAAATATATTACTCAGAATAAAATTTGTAATCAATCATTAACATTGGCTGTAACAAATATAATTTTATTTTAATTAAGTTATATGGATGGAAAAATGTCGAACCAACCGGGAATCGAACCAAGGACCACTAACCCAAACCTAGTTGACTCCCAACCCAGTGCGACATTTTTCCATCCTTAGTGGTCTGAGCAGTAAGCGGAAGGTCCTGGAATTGATTCCCGGTCCGAGCGACGTTTTTCCATCCATATTACTGAATTAAAATTTATCTATGATTTGAGGCTTGAATAAATCATAACTAGATTTTTTGAATAAAAATTATATTAAAATCGATTTGGCTTTCAATGTCTTAGAAACGTATTTTATTCGTTTATGGATAACATGATAGGGGGAATTTTACTCCAGAGAATTTGTTCTTAATACAACACGTAAAAATATTCATTGAATTGTTTGGGATAAATGTTATTGATTATTTTTACGTAGACTACGGAAATATATATATTGTAATGCCAATTAATCAGGCCTTTACTTGTTTGGACATAAAATTTGAATTGTTTGATAAATCCATTATAGCGGTCTGATCGAACAAAAGCAACAATGGAAAAGCGAGCTCAGCCGCTTTTGCTGAAAAGTCAAAATGGCGTTTGCACGAAATGCATGAAAGTCTGCAGTTTACGTCTATAGCCAGCCAGGAAAGGAAGTCAGTTTTTGTTTACGTCTATAGCCAGCCAGGAAAGGAAGTTTTTCTGGAGAGCAGCAAGGAGCGGAATAGTAAAGTTGACAGTTTAAGTCTACAGAAAGGAGCTAAAGAAAAGTTAGTTCGCTCCGAAAGAATAAACAGTTAAAACAAATCTTCAACGAGCTACGTTGCAGTTTAAGTCCAAATCAGTAAAAGACTACTAAACCTAAGAATCATAGGATTTCTGTAAGGCAAGCAGACATCAAATAGCTGACAATCAGGAGGATCATCCGAGTTCCTGGGAGCCTATCAATTTTGACTTCAATAGTGTAAAATCTGTGAGTCGATATTTACAGTCAGTGTAAAATTTTGCAATAGTGTACTTCCGAAGCCAAAAAGAATGCTGGTACCAGCTGGACAGTATGTAAGTAACAAAACCAAAACTAATAATTAATTGTAAACGCTATTTGAAGGATAAAGTCAAATTTCGTTCGTTTGATTTCTTCTAGTTTTTCCTTTCATTGATTCAACTATTGTTTTAATTGTAGGAAAATAAGATTTTGAATTGTTAAATAGTCAAATTATACCTTTATCGTGTCCTAATCATCAAACCCAGTGAAGGCCCTGAGAAATTAATATTTTAAATTGTAATTGTTTTTGAGTTAGAAGCCACAAAGTGAAAATAAATAATTTTATGTATTAAATTTTATGAATTATTTTTATTTAATTAAGTCTATCCTTTTGATTATTATTTCATTCAATTAAATTAAATTAATTAAAGTCCTTTTGATTATTACGTGAATGGCGTCCAACGTGGGGCAAATAAACTAAACGATTTATTAGTTGATTATTACAATATATATAAAAAATGAAATATATTTATAGGCATGACCGGCATACTGTATTCTGCAAGACTACGTAAATGATGCTGTGCTTTTTTTATCGTATTTTTATTATTTTTTAAATTTTATTTGGAACCGATCGTCATACAGCGTAGTGTAACTAAACCTGAACTTTGAATTCTACAATTATTATTAATTATTACAGGCGTCATCAGTGCCTATTACAGGAATATTAAAAGCATTGTATCCGTTATTAGAAGGGATTGAAAAAATACAGATTCAGGTAAAGAAGGAAACAATAAAATCAATTGCATCCACTCTGATTTCACTTGAATACAATAGAAATGTTCTTTAAATTCTATGTGAAACTGCACCATTGCTTCTGCATAATATTCTTTCAAAAAAAAATTAATTTTCTACAGATGACCGATAAAGCTGAACATCCCTCCTCAGAGACTAATTTCTTACGGATTACTTTAATGGAGCATGGCTGAGATTAGTTTACCTTTCCGATATTTAAAGTTAAACGTATCATACGTTATCAATCCTTCTCGGTTAATAGCAGAAACCATTTTCTTAAAGGTATAAAATGCATTTTACCCGGCACTCATAACTATAGCAATTGTCACGAACGACGGCGGCTGGCGCAGATCGAGGGAGGGGAAGCCGGTCAGACATAATTACGATGTTCGCGGTACAAACACATACCTGTCAATTGATCTAACCTGTTCTAGCCGACATTGAAACTGATTGGCTGCGTTCGGGGAGGAGTATCAGTTGCGCAGTACACTAAGTTTAGTGCCACCATCTAATCTGCCGTACAGTATACAGCTAAATAAATGAACATATTTCAAATTTTATTGCGAAGGAATGCAACAAAACGTTTTATTGTGCTGTGACATTTGAAAATCCGGCTTATAAAACAAATTATGGGGCACTTCGACACTATTTACCTTCCTAGCGGCACGGGGTATCTTTTATATCGAAGTATCATATTTTAACTATCACAATGGATAAGTAGAAAAATCATAATGTATTTAATAAAATTAAATGTTATAATTTTTTACTGTGCTATATTGCATAATACAAACGAGGTTTAAACCGCACTGTTAAAGAACATATTGCCAATCGTAAACTCTAAGTTAGCTACTGAAAATGTTGATAATAATTATTTTTGTGACAGCTTTTAGTTTTTGTCTCTTATTTATAGATGCTTGTAATTAGGTTAAGGCCTCTTTAAGATTTTTCAACATTTATAAAGGGATGCAATGAAGGACGAAACTAATGTAGTAATTAGTTTTGTATACTAACTCTGTGAGCGTTATTTGACTGTCTACATATGTGATGAATAATGCTTCACTTATTAACAACAGCAGTAAGTAATATTTTTAAGTTACTTTACTTTTATAAAACACCGAAGATAACACTAGTTTTCGAATATCGTGTTATATGTTACTTTGTTTTTCGTTAAATTTAATTGTGTAACATAGTGAGGTAAAAACTGGGAAAAATGGATATCGTAGTTGTAATTATGAGATATCTTAAGATATTACAGCAAGATGCTATGGAATTAAATATTCACTTTATCCTTTTAATATATGATTATAAACATAATGTTGCTTTTCTTATAATTTTTTAATATATTCTACATGTATTTAATCATTATTGAAATTTTTCTAGAAAAGTTAATCTAATTCCATGAATCACAGTATAGGACACAATGCCATTTCCGAATTAATATTTCATCAGAAAAAGAGACCGTCCTAATTTCTTTCCCACTCCAATATAAAATTTACAAATCCCATTGAAAGCATTGCATATGAAAAGCAAATTTGTGTGCCTTTCGTTGTGAGACATCAATTATGCCGTTTGTTGTTCACTTCCAAACAAAGTAAACAGAATATGGCGGCTTGTAAGGTATGAGGAATGAAAGTCATTTACAATTTGTGCACGTAAAATGAGATAAGCGTTTTTTAATTCAAACGTAAAACAATTATTTCACGTATTGAAAAGGTAAATCGTTGTTTTCACGTAAGAAAAATTGAAATGAAAATAAATTAAATCCAAAGCAAATAAATTCAAATGGAATATTCAATAGGTGATGTTTACAATTCAGGAACGTATAAGTGGTACATATATGTTAAAAATAATTATCGTTATAGTAATTGAGCCAAGTCTGATATATTTGATATATGAGTGAAGAATATATACTGCAGTAAATACTTTGCTTTAACTTATCAAAGAGTTCAGTTTATTTCGGGGGATACTACAATGTATACAATATTCTCAAATGTATGGTTTCTTCGTTTTTTACTAATATAGTTACAGTAGCACCAACAGATCTTGTTATTAGCGACTCAGTATAACTCACGAACACAAACATCCATGGGATTCGAACCGGGAACCTCTGTGATTTGAGGCAGTCACGCTGACCCTACACCACAGGAGGTCCTTATAGGACTAGGTAAATTAACGTATTCTGACATACTTATTGTATGAATGTATAAATAATTATAAAATTATGAATGTTCCTTATTAATTGATATAAATGAAATAATAGTTTAGTCTATAGAACCAAGAAAATTTATAATTACATTCCGTTAATTTTGGAATCCATAAGCGATGTTCGTCTGCCACTCTTTCGGTTTCGACTATTTTGTGTTCAGCAAAGAACTGTTCGACTAATTTCATAGGGACCTTTATCGTTGTTATGTAAGACATTTAAGAATATAAAACTGTCCCCTCCCCCCATCCTTCTTGAGGCAAAATATCTGACGTTCCAAGAACCATTTTTTTAAAATTTCTTGAGCGTTTTACAGGAAACCAGACGATCAGTTTTTCTCTGAAGAGGTAAATAATTTTATACTTTTCTTAAATTATCACCTAGTATCGGAAAAATAGGTAATATTCAAGTTCATTTTCAAGAACTCATTCTTTATTTTACACCGATTTTTGTCACAGATTAAAGTAACGTAATCCAGATCAAAACCGATAAAATCGAATTTCTGCCTATATAAATTCAGAGGTACGCTCAAAAAGGTTGTCAGAGTAACAACTTATGTGGGACGAGTGAGCTATGGTTGAGTATTGAGGCATTGGACTGTACCTTGAGAGACATAAGAGACGTTAGAAGGAGTAACTGCTGTTTTCAAATGACCGGTTGTAATAAGAGGGTTGACGTTTGCCTTAAGAGATCTTTACAGTGGACAACTAATGAGCATATTTTTACTGTACAACAACAGATTAAGTCTTGGGTCTGATCAAGGAAAGTCGGAATGGTCTGATCTGATGAGAATTATCGAGGCACGTTGGAATCCCAAGAAAAACTAATCGACAATATATTTCCAACAGTTAATTTGCCGCTACAATTAGGAAGTCCTTTGGCTTTGTGATCAACCAATAACTGAACAGTAAAGCAGTTGTCCAGACTGAGAAGACGCCTTACTTTTCAGTGAACGCTGTTTTCATTTCTGACGACGCTGTCAATTATCCGGCATAGTTGCTGATCTCAGTGTCCGCTTTTGGATTACCTGCTCAATATCGGAGCTCCTATTATAATCCATCAAACTTGAGCTTCCCCAATTTGTGTAACGGAACGCGACTTTGAGTGATATAACTTTCAGACCTACATTGTAGAAGCATATTTCCTTACAGACTGTAGTGTGGGTGGATCTGTCTTCACACTTCGCATGAACTTGATCCCGTGAAACTATCCAATTGCAGTTTCCGATTACAGTACGCTTTACCAAGAGGGTCAGCAATTCCCAAGTCCAAATCTGAATGTTTGTTTCTCACGGCTCTTGCGTATTAGGACGACTTGACGAAAACAACCAGTATTTCAGAAACGTTGTATGTATTATATCACTTAATTTTGTCTGTTTTTTGGATAATTCTTTATCTGACTGAATATGATACTAATGATCAAAATTTATTTTTGGCTACATATCTATTTATCAATATTCTAATAATCGACGTAGTTTTTGTGTGAAATGTTTCTTTATTTATCATATTCTTATGATTCTATAAACACTAGCAATATTCTGTTAAATTAACTAATAAAATTGTGTAAGTCTTTATAAATATGTTTCCATTACAAATAATTTAAAATACCAATGATCGAAGTCTTTATCGGTGGATAAACTGTTCTTCAGTTTCTACCCGGGAATACAATTTAAAATATGTTAAAACGTAATTATTTCAATATATTTAAAGACCTGCATTTATTTTTTTTATTATTTTAGCATATACACAGTTCATAACTGTCACTAATAATTTTAAATCGCTATCTGTAGATTTCCGTTAAATCGGTCACTTTCTAGAAACGAAACATCGTTCTTAAATGAGAAGCAACCTTTTCTCATAAAAGCTACTTCTAGAATCTAGACTGATCTCACTGAGAAATTTCGCAGTAAAAGTCGTTTCTTTTACAGTTTATATCGCGCTTTCGACTCCCAACAACGGGGCAATGTCGCAAGCAGCAAAATTATTTATTATGAAGTTGACTCTAAGTTGAATTTTTAAATTATTCTAATAAGTTTTATTTTTTAATTACGTTAATGGGTATTTAATTGAATATTAAATCAGAAATTAATGAGTGGAATAAATAATACAACGTTTTTAACTGTATAAACTCTATTCTTCTACATAGGAATTAAGGTTAAGATTATTATAAACTGAAAATTCTACTTAGAAATAAATGATTTAAATTTCTGGCATCAAGAATTTAATAACACGTCTGTGACATAGAAAATTCTACAAAGAATTAGTGAAACTTTTGTGTGTTAACATAAAAATTTTGTGTGCTTGACTTCAGTCGTATTGAATAGCAAAATATCTGAGACGTTCCTCTAATTTCCAGACGTAATTGTTCGCTGTTGTGGACAACCTAACTACATAATACAAGTAGAATAGTTTTTTCAGAAGGGAGGTCATCCAGATTTTAATATTTTACTTTCAATTTGGAGTCAACTGCAGAATGGTTACAATATGGCGATCAAACTTTAAGGTCACAGTGTTTCGTGGTGGAGAGCAAAGAGGAACTTTGCAGTATCAAATCTGTTGCATCACCACCTTTATGACCCGTGGAACTTTGCGTGTTTGTAATTACTACAGCACTTCATACACGAAGTAGTTTCGAAACTAAAGGAAATTTTGTTTAACTTTGTAACAATACATTAATTTAATGGTGTTTTAAATTTCTAAGTGCAATTATTTACTGATTAATTTTTGGGTTCAACACTTCTTTGAAATTTACCGTAAACCTGTTGATGAAAAACAATGTTATATAGGCGTTCCAACTGTTTATTAAAAAATTTTAGTTTTTTTTAAAAGAACAGTCATATTTGTTATATAATGTTCTGACGATCGGTTTGTAGAAATAATATAACCAAGCTTTAAATGCGTCCAAACTTCACCGAAATCTGTATTTGATAATCAACAAGTTTGAACTTATACAGTAACGATTTACGTGATCGTAAACCCTATTTTCTTGTATTATTATTTCAACAAACTATTTACAAAAAACTAATAACAAATCCGCTGGAAACACATATTGCAAGAAGTTGAGGCCGGAGAGTGAGTAGTTATAGAGAGTTACTCTTGTGAGGTTGTAGTGGAGAGTATTTACCTATCGATGCAGAAAAACACCACCAGGCGTCAATGAGGAGTTGCGAGGGACGTCGTTACGATGCTGAAAACCCAAAAACGAGTCTCCGCATATTTGTAGGTTTTTTATTACTTTCCTGAGCCTATATTTCCCACGGTTAACCAGTAGATGCGTCTCGAATAAAATATATAAGCATATGGAGAGAGGTATTTGTTCCTGTTTAATTTGTATTCAATAAATTACTATTTTAAATTATGAATGAGATTATATATATCCCAGTAAAGGTAATCTTAGTAAAATTCGCTTACGGCAGGTGAGATTTTATTGGTTCGTATTAACACGCTAAGGACCAGCCATTGCTTCTAAACCTGACTTTCTTTCGTCAGATGTAAATACTACATAAAGATTCAAAGCGGTTTAGGATTGAATTTCACAACGATATAATTGCATTTAATATTTCAAAAAAATTAAAAAGTTTGAATTTGAATTGCGATAATAACAAATCAAGATCATTAAATAAATTATGAGTATACAAGCTATTGAATGAAATTTAAATCTGGATAAAGTTACTCGAGTAAATAATTAAAGTCCAAAGTAAGAGCGCGAAGAGTATTTAGTACTTTAGAAAATTGAATTTAAAAATAAAGAGAACTTGCTTACAAATATCTGGTTCATCCAATACTAAAGAACTGTACAACTGCGGTTGTTACAAGGTTCATCAATTTTATTATTTAGAAATTCTGGACTATATCGAATATAAATGACATAAAAGATCGCTGTTTAGTAGGTAAACGTTTAGTTGTATAGAAGTAGAAAAGCTTTATTCCCATGAACACTCTTTCATAATCATCTTCGACGTAGTTTGCACTGATGCAGCTTTTTGTAACTAACGCGACAAGCATATCTAATTGCCACGACGATAGAAAGAACATTGCACCAAAAAGCTGCATTGGTTAAGTAACGTTGAGCGAATTATGCGGCTTCTTCTCCACTTCCCTCTCACTTACCGTTGATGAGCACAAAACATCTGAGAGGCTGGGTGAACTATGTGCGGTTAATTACTGGCGCAAAGGCTGTTCAGCCGACACAAGAACCCACATCACTGCGAGAAAACTCCTGCTTTATGAGACAAAGGATTCGTCTACATGACAGGATTAATTCAACAGTTGACAAATGTTCATGCGGAGGAATTGCGAAGACGAATAGTTCTTACGTTAATTTTAGTACTAAAACTACCTAGACACAAACTTTATTAATGATATATGTAAGGAACACTCCTACAAACAGTTAAAAATATTACCGTCACTAAAAATGCTAGTTTTAATAAGATTTCGCTATATTAACTTGCTAAAATTACTTACCATTACACTTACTGCTTTGTTTTCTTTTACTTTCCCTTCATTAATTATTGATTTGTCATATGTCGCAATAGTCTATGAATTAGTTAAGATTATGGAATTATCATTTATTTTACATTATTAGCAATGGTTGAGAACTTGACAAGTTTAAGCGTGTAAATCGATGGCGCCCGTCTGGCGGGTATTTAATCCTATGATTTTGTGACAGAGCACAAGCGAGACAGAAAAATACGCTCAAAAAATTTTGCGGGTTAGTACGTGGGGTTCCCAGGTTGAAAATTTGTACTTAACAAGAGTTTGGGGTTTGGGTAAGGCCCTCAACAAATATAGGAATTTTATCCACCACGTGACTGCATTGACCAATAATAGGAAAATAGACCAAGTTAGACGATAAGATGAGACTTCTTGCATAGTCTTAAAGAGTTCAGAAAAGAATTCCTTGATTGGTCGTAGAAAGAGGAGCAGATGCGGCGACGGCAAAGTAGTTAGTCAAAGAAATCCAGAGACAACAGCCAATAGAAGCTGATGGCGGAACAGTGGAAGAACAGTAAGTTTCTCAGTCTTTGACGCTCCTAGAGGGATATCTACATCCACTGTTAAATGAAATATATAATACTGACTATTAAGTCAACTTATAAATAAACAACCGTTGACTGTCGTAGCTAAGTACTCGTTGTTTGAGTTTCGCTAATTTTAGGTTAACAGCAGCAGTTTCCTGTAAAGTGACATGTCTATCAAAATTTTGTTAAACTTCAACCTGAAGAAGTCACAAAAGTTCACGACGAAACGTAGTTTAATTTTTGAGTGGAAAGAAATGGTTTCTCCTGGCTAACAGCAACTAAAAATCTTGTAATTAAATAAATGAGATAAAAATTTGGCATTTTACACATACTAATGTAAAGGAAAACATAAACATACTGTATAAAAATGTTGAGAACACAAACATTTTAATAAAATAATTTATAGTATTAAATGACACTTGGTAATATATAAAACAAATATTAATATTAATTTGATAATGATATAGGTCGGTTTTAATAATGTAATAATTATTAGATGAAATACCCAAATACAGACAAAATTAAGTGATGATATAAATACAACACAACGTGGCTTTAATCCTTGTTCCGTTCTTCAGATAGTTTGAAAAATGCGAGAGCCTGGAGGGACTCAACCGCATTTTACAGTTGACAAACTCAAAAGCTTGTTGTGTCGCTCTAGTCTCTCGTGTTTTTTTTCCCAATAATCACCTGACGAAAGGAAGAATGATTCAACAAGCGTTGTGTGGTATTTATATTATCACTTAAGTTTGTCTGTATTTGGCTATTTAATCTAATTATTATATACGTAATTTAAATTCATGATTAAGTTGAAAAAAATTTCTTCTCTCAGGATAAATTTCAAGATTGTATAAAATACAATTCTGTAATAACGTTATTGAATATACAAGAACGTTTAAAAAATTCCTTCCATTCTTCCATAATTTGGTTTTTGTAACAATGACATGCCAAGAGAAAATTAACTGCCTTACTGAAATAGATGTGTCGGTAAGAATACCTTAAACCTGTGATAATGTTTGCATATGAATTAAAGTTCCAAACTTCAGTAGTTTTCGTTAACTGTAAAGTGCCGTGGCAATATGTACATGAATTATCAGCCTACCACGGTGCTGGACTCATTCATTAATTAATTCTATGTTTGCGATACTTGCAGGAAGTTTTAATGCTACTTGGAAACACAGAAACACAAAGAAGCCACGAGAAAGCGAATAATAATAAACTAAGCAGTGGCTGGAGATTAATTAAAACTTTAATTTGTTTCAGTCTGCGTGGATGACTCCGCCGCCCCGTCCGCACTTGTACATTTGCAGACGTTATAGAGGCTGCAGGAAGGGATTAAAGAAGCTAAGAAGCTGCGGAGATTACTGTTACCAAAAGTTCCGAAACAATCGGTCTTATCTGACCGAAAACGTATGCGTGAAATGAGCTTCTTTTATCTGAATCAAGCCAGAGAGGAATGTGCTATATTTTAGTTTACAGAAGAAAAGAAATTGTAGCAGTAATATTAATAAAAGGCAAATTTCAATATTGACGTTAGTCATAATCTTAAATTTTATTCAGGCCGTGATGGTAATATGGATAATGTGTGTTTGTAGATAGGCTATGTATAGGGTAATCCATGCAATTAAAAATTAATTACCTGCGAGAATAAGGCACCGTAATAAATATTTATATTATTATTACGTATGTTAATCAACACATCAAGAAATAACTTCCTTGACTTACACTTTCCCCTCACTTACGTACTAACTACTAATTTTCTCCATATCCTCACTACACTGTACCCTTAATTTCACTACGTTCATCAATAATATGTCCAATATCTTGGTCGCTTAATTCACGCGAGATCGAATTAAAAATAATAGAAAATAAAATATGTAAAGAAACGTTTTTGAATATTTTTGACAAATATTTGACTCTCTTTGTGGTTATATTAACTGTTATATATTAACAACTAACTTTGTTCAACCGTCAATCGTTTTTCTCAATTTAGTATGTAGGAAGTTAATCAGTGATTATACGTTTGGGGTTATTTCTTAAAAAATACATTTAATTTCATAACATTATCGTAACTGAAAGTAGCTATTTAATATAATTATTAAAAGAATTTTCTCTCTTCTCCCAACGTTGTGGTGCTGCACAAGGCCTGTGATTCTCAATATAAAATTTAATAAAGCTGTAATGAGAATTTTCTATCAAATATTGGAAAACCAGTGAAAACGGAGTATGCTGGCAACTCATTAATCTGGTTCCGGTGATGGAGATGTCGGTGACTGATGTCCCGCGTCGATTGGAGGCTGGTGTCCTACGTCGTTTTTTCCGCTACGACGTCTAACAACGATCTACCATAATCTCTTACGTCTCTCTTAACAGCCCTAGGAATTTGTAATCCTTTAAATTCGTCTACCACTCTGCGATTTTTTGCGTTTGCGTGCGAAGTTTTAATTATCTTCCTGGGTAACCAAATCAATAAATGATCTGTATCATCGGCTAACAGATTAGGCTTGGGTACTCAGAGCAGCAGCGGTGACATCTAACTGGAGGTCTCGCCTCCTAGTCTAGTGGTCGGAGTTCCTTCCTCGTGGAATCTGCTCCGCGATGACGATAACAGACTAAAATTTTTTCATTAATTAAATGTCATCGTTTGGTTTACACATTCATACATAACGTAAGTAAATGCCATTACGGCTTTCAGACAAAAGAATCACACACTCATTCATACTCTCATTCATTCATACCTGTACCGTTGCTGCTTCTTCTTCTTCGCCTACCGCTTCTTCTGCCGACGTTCTCCCCTCCTTCTAATTGCTGTGAATTGGGCGGATGTTGGGTTATAATAGTTAAATATATGTAAATAAATCTAAGATTATTTGTATGTATATATAAATATATCACTGTGGTGTACAAGTTGTGAAGGGGCTTGGCATTATAAGTAATATAGATAAAAATAAGAGATTAAACCGGAGTTTTAGTGATACATTACAGGAAGATCGACAAAAGTCGGTTTTTGTTTATCTTTCTTTCAGGGTCGTAGTGAGCTAGCGGTGACACCAGTTCATTGCCAGAATCGTGGGCCCTACGGTAGAACCTAACGGAGGTTTCTAGAATCCGCTCCCAAAAGTTATCCATTCCTGCCAGGTCCCAAACTAGGGCGTTGGAGAACCGTGGCGGGAGATGTAGCGCTCGTCGGAGGCTCTTCCTCTCGAGGGCGAAGATCTTCTCAATGTGCATCTCCTCTGTGCTGGCCCATACGGGTGAGGATTATTCCAGGATCGGGCGGATGAGCGAGATGTATATTGAGAGCCCCACTCTCGGCGACAGCTTCGAGCTGGAATTAAGAATTGGGTATAGAGTACCTAACCTAGCTGTTACCTTCCTATGTATATAATTAAATCAGAAAATTTGTCAAATAAATATTTGAAAGACATGAGATAAAGCGGGCATAAAAAAAATTCGGAGATATTTATCGGATTGCCTGATTTGGAAAAGAAGAAATTTAATTCTGAATAGAAATATTCAGGATGAAATTCACTAAATTTAACTCATAATACTTATTATAAATGTCGTATTTACATGATTTAAGCGAAATTCAAATTCGAACATACAAATGTCTAAAGGAAGTGTGGCAACATCGGACTGTTCAGTCGTAAAGTTCTATCTGCTGCGGCATTCCATTTCATTCCGGATATTGGACAATTTGGCCTAGATCTACTTGAATTTTATTGAGTTTATTGACATAGTTTGTACTTTATCGATTACGAGCTAAAAACCTTGAAGTCGATTTGAATTCAACTATCGTTTAAGTATTTCACGTTCTTTGGCAAAACTCATTTAATGCCTATGTTATTTGATGTTCCTTCCCATCAAAATTGAAGTGTCACAAATTAATATTAAAACGAAGTTTGGAATGACATATTTTGGAATAAGAATGTGTTCGAGGGTGTAGCTGTTGCAGGCACTTGGAATGCGAGCTTGTTCTCCGGGACTGTATACCTAGCTTGTGCATAAGGCTCCGTATGTCGCCAGCCGATTATTACTGATAGTCTCCAGTTGCACCCTACGGCTGGATCACTTAGCGTGCCGTGTCGCAGTATCGCCAACTTTGCGCTTTAAACTAGTTTCCCTCCAGAACAAGTATTGCGTGCTGGCCGCTCCCCACAGACCAGCCAGCTGTTGCTAACGGCGCGCGGGATTCACTCGCTAAACCTCGTAACGGCTGTCGTTCGCGCTCAACTTGTACTGCGACTTAACTGGCTCTTCGATCCGCTGCCGCAAATCAATTTCATGGCGTTTGCAGACCCTGGTACCGTTACCATGTTCATAAACGTGCGAAAGGCTGAAAACCTATGCCACAATAAGTTGCTAACTTTTCTGTTCGCACCAATTCACCATTATTCCTACTTAAACACTCAATTAATTGGTTCCAGCTTCTCTTATATAAAAAATTCCAAAATTATACTTTACACCATAACAAAAATATCGTCCTTGGCGACCCTTACTTAATTGAAATATAATAAATAGAGGTTTCCATTATCTGATAGAATTGTACGATGTTGAGGCGGAGAATTGCTCAGAAAAAGCGAAGAATCAAAACAAACTTCTCGAAAAAATTTCAGCATCATTCGAAAGTTGAAAACATAAGTAAATAAAACTATAATTTTATAATTATTTTACAATATTGATATCAACAAATCATTCCCAACTGTCGTCTTAGACTCTATATGAGCAAATTCTGAGTTTGAATATGGACGAATAATAATGTGTATGAAGAATGGCTTCATTATTACCATATTTGTATTTGCATGAAGTATTGTGCCACAAAAGTGATGAGAGTGTGGACTCAGAGGACTGAAGAGAATCAGATACATAAAACATCCATCAGTGGATCACGATTATGACGATACGTCGGGACGAAACATCTCGTTGCAATAACAAATTTTCAGAATCATAAAATTATTGGAAAATTGGTAAAGCTCCTTAAAGTGTGTTGCATTGTCCACATTCACTTTTAGATGGGGTCTTGTTCATGGTTCCACGTATTCTTCGATTACCGACCGTCGAAGTGTCAGACTCTACTTGGATTACAGTGGTTGTCGTTTACGTCTTATATGAAACTTTGGGGGGGGGGGTCATTATCACCCTGAATTTTTTGTACAACGTCAAAATATTCAAACGAAATGGCGTGGGGCACTATCGTTCAAGATCGTGGTCATACTTTGGACTCACCAGCTAACTGAAGTTCTAGTAGTAGAAACCATACACGTCTGACGCCTTATTCCAGAAATAATATGGCCAACCATATTTTATCATAAGAAAGTACCGCTTCTTCCGAAATTAGTCCATTTACACGTCATCTTGCCTATTGCACATGTATTCGCTATGATCGGTCAACAACTATCTCCAGTAGCCAGAGTCTATAACCGGTAAGAGGTATGTCGACGATAAAAGAATCCACAAAATCTAAAGATAATGACAATCATTTCTTAAAATAGAAAATTATGCCAGGTATAAATTTTATTTTGGATGAGTTAAATTAAAAATTAAATATTTGGCATGGGATTTTGGAAATACCTCGGGTGCAGAAATTAATTCTTTTCAACTATTGTATAGTTTATTTGAGTCACTATTACCTAACAGATTTTATCACCTTTACACACGTATGGCGATCAATATTGTCGATCTGACATTTTGCGTGTAAAGAAATTATATAACATTTGCTCAGGCACTATCGCTATTTTTATCCTTCGTGTAAGTCGCTCAATCGTATTGTGTATGCAAGCACTAAATAAAAAATTAACGCACGCAATGTGGGGTCCTGGAAATAATTTATACAGTTTGTTGTATACAAAGAGCGAAAAAAAACTATATTCGCCACGTGTCGCGCGTTTTAAAGAAGGTACATTTCAAACAAAAATCAACAGAAGAAGTCAAACAGGAGTATGTGTATGGATACTCTATTTTATAAACTCTGATTGAATTTTCAATCTATAAATGATTTCCAGAATAAAAGTTTGTGTCGGCCTTTGAGATATATTTTTCAACTATCTTGTTACCCGTTCTTCAGTCCGGGTTTAAAATAATGTGCACGGTTCCTGACCTTAGGAGAAACCTTAGCCACAATGATTTTTTTACTGTGTATACTCTCGATGAGGTGTACTTTTTTCTTCAACGAGTTAATTATTTTCTCGAATTTCACGATATTAATTTAATATATTTTCTTATTATGGTTCTATCAATGAAATTATTTTACGCTTATGTCCTTGTCAGCCAATGTCAAAACCGATTCTGTTTACTTATTATAATCGTTATAAGAAAAGTAAAATGTGCAGAAATATTTTTAAATTAAACTATATGAAATGGCGAATGACATATTAATATAATGATAATAATAATTATTTAGAAAAAAGTTATTTACCACTACACAAATATTTAGAAAGTCGAATACATTCCTAATACAAACGTAATTTGGAACGTTATAGTCCATAAAAGAAATGTAAAGTGTGCAGAAATATTTTTACATCCAACTTTATGAAATGGCAGATGACAAATTAATATAATGTTAATAATAATTATTTAGAAAAAAGTTATTTGCCACTACAGAAATAGTTTGTAAGTCATTTGACTTATTATTAGTTCAAACGGATTTTGGAACGTTCCCCATTTTGCATGACGTTGGCTGAGTTGACGAGTTAATTATTTGCTCGAATATCACAGAATTTATTTGATATATTTTCTTATTATTTGGCTCTATCAATGAAATTATTTTACGCTTATCTCCTTGTCAACCAATGCCAAAAAAGGATTCTGTTTACGTGTTAGGGACCGTTAAAAGAAAGGTAAAACGTCCAGAAATATTTTTAATTAAACTTTATGAAATTTCGGATGACATTTTTATATAATGATAATAATAATTATTTAGAAAAAATGTTATTTACCACTACAGAAATATTTTGTAAGTCTAATATGTTCCTAGTCCAAATGTATTTGGTCATTTCGCCTGACGATGGCTGATGGAGGTTTTATATCAATAAAAACTTCCTCACGGACCTCTATAATAAACAAAAACGTTTAATTGTGATCGGTCAGACATTTTTCTTGTGAAAAGCGAACAAAATCAACTAGACAGTCTGACATGAATTTTGGTTACTCTTCTATTTCTATTTCAGAAAATAATTTCGATTATAAGTAAAACACCGACTTTAATTTTTTACAGTTATTTGGTCAAACATATATGTTTTTTAAAACTACGGGACTGTAATACATTCTTCTTGCTAATTTATATGAATAACAAAGTCTACAGAGGCATGAAAGTACAAAATGGCTACAATTATAACTTCAAAAGTGTGTTGAAATTCCGGAAAGTTGAACGAAAATGTTTAACAATATATATTTTGTCTACTTAATAATAACGCTACCTGTAAAAATATGAGTACAGATGTTACTAATTTTGCCTGTTTCATATTGTGAACATTTTAAAAAACGTTCCACAGAAAAACAGTTTGCGCCATTTTCTTGCAAATATAACGAAATCACCGTTGAAGAAGTTAAAATTTTTTTCTCCATAATTCGCATAATTCGTGAACACGACGGATGACAATTTGATATTGGCTCTATATAACAACAAAAATATGTTAAATAATTTAAATTGAACGATTATAACAGAAGTTTAAAAAATATTTAATTCAACTAGGGTTATTATTTTTTTTCTGGCAACAGGAGGGTAATCCACGTTGGGCAACTCCCCTTTAATAGCATAGGAAGGGATTTTAAAGGGGGGATGCGGAAGGGTAGAGGAAGGTAGTCAAGGGTTACTAGGGCCCCCGGGCTATGGTTTAAGGATCCTACCCAGCATTCGCCTAAAGAAATTCAGAGAAAACCCTAGAAAAACCTGCATCGGGTAGGTCGGGCATTGGGTACTTGTCCCACGCCCTTCCGATAGTGAGAGAGGAGTTTGCTGTGGGGACGCAGCATTCCATTCTCCGTGCCTCGACCAGTTTAGGAGGCAGCTGGCCGACTATTCTTAAGAGAATAGCTGACAACTCTTACCGTATGCCCAAGGTCTGTGACACCGGAACATACACCTCTCAGAACAGGCCGAGGTGCCTCGGCTTGTGGGAACCTTAGTTCAAAAATGGAGAGGAAAAGGCATACCCAAAGGTAGCCCCCTTCGTATCTCTCATAAAAGGTTCTGCCTGCGAGAGAAAATCCCTCGCAGATTACCTGCGAGAGAATATCCCTCGCAGACCTTGTCTCGATATCCAACTAGGGTTATCTACATGCTTTTACTTTTATCAGATTTTATTTATGTTCCTACGGTAAGAGAATATTTCTTCTTCATAAAACTCATTCATATGAATTCGGTTACTTGTCGTATATAATAAGGTAATTTAGCTTAAAAACCATGAAAAAATTCAAAGAACAATACATCAAAATTCTAATAAAAATTTAAATTAAAATGTATCTCAAAGGAAAACAATATTTTTTATCATAAGTGATGTAAATATCGTACAATATAATGATTTATTAATTAAAATAGGTCCTACAGATTTGTTGTGAAAAGGTCGCTTTTTGATCACCTAAAATAATTTTTTAACTATTATTAATCAGGCCCAGGAAAGCTTTTATTTCATTTACACAGATATTTTTAACGATATATTTAGTCGATTCAATATTACTCGGTTCCTGTCACAAATTATGTTACATTGTTTATGAAAAATTTCTAATTTCATCAAACATTATATTTATCTTTTTACTTACAAACACTAGTTTGTTAACGATTTCATCGCAGTAATGGAAATGTTTTTAAACAAGAGCCTGAAAAGAATATGGAAGAACTTGCTATACAATTTTAGTTTTGGTATTTTTGTTAGTCTGCAGGTATTTGATGCAAGGATTATTTGCGGTCTAAAACGCAGTGCGTGCTTAGATTATGCACTCCTATTAAATAATGCAGCGCTGCATCAGTGTGAAATAGACGCCTCAGCAAGCAGAAATATAGTACAATGAAAACTTTGAGCTATGAAACTGTTTCGTTTAAATAATGGATTCACTAACTTTGTTCCTTGTAAATATAAACTCGTTAATCCTGTTTCATCTACCTGAACCCCTCTACGACCTTTCCATTGTAGTACGAAGGCTCCTACAGCTTTATCTGACCCAGTGTTTAAAATTAATTCATATAAAAGGTAGCGTCGAATTGAGGACTTATTTCCTTATACGCTGAAATTAAATATAAGACAAAGTATTCTTACCGGTATTAATAATCACAAAAACTAATTTATTATTCTAATTGATATTTATTCAGTTAATACCCTTAACGACTGTACTTTAAGTAGCGTTTTTTTTCTTTTTATCTTGTAATTCAGTAAGTAAAACAGAAAAAGTAAGGTGAACGATAACTTTCAGCTTCAGGATTAAACGGCAGGACGACTTTTCTGAAGAATAATTCAGTTTGTTCTTCGTATTATTCTGGAGTCATAATTATATACTTACATAAATAAAGTTTCCATCTATTACAAAATTGAATAAAGATTAATTTTCCTGGCCAAAAAGGCTAATTAACAGCCTATGGAATACTTCGATTCTCAAGCCTAAGTGACTTCAATTAAACATGGAAATATAGCATTCGTTCTCACTGTTATAATGACTGTAACCAGCTGTGTAAACACTAAAGAGCAACTCTTGACCCTTGATAGTAATTAACCTTTTGAAATCAATTCAGAGAATGTCAAGTTGAATAACTATGTAGAATTGCCTAATTTTACCATATTGGGGTTGATTAATGTTTCGCAGCACATGACTATATTGTCTAAATCAATTGATAATTGGCACTACAGGCACAAACATACGATCAATATTATAAAGCATACCGTTTATAACAAATATAATATTATTGCTATTATTACATCAAAATTCAATTTTTTTAGATAATTTAAGCAACTAACAAAAACTTTAGCTCTATTATATATTGAAATAATATAAATTTTTATGTTAACATGTAGAAGTACTGCTTTGATAGATATTAAACATCATTAAATAAACTTTTATCGCAAAAATTAATTATTAAGGTAATCTTTTTCCAATATTATTATTTTACACTGATGAAGTCAAAATTTAAGAATTAAACTTAATATTTTCTAATTGCATTGATTTTCTGTCAATTTAGCCATTTGGTATTAATTAATAATTATTAGCTATTATATTTATGAATTTTGTTATTGTACTTCAGACAAAATATCTATTTATAAGTAACACGTTTAAGAATGAATATACCATACATTGTAGTCAAATCATTATGCTAAAAGCTAACCGAAGCGTTAAGAACCTTGCACAATATTGATATTCCCGTACGAACGTAGTAAATTTATACAAAAAGGTCCATTTCGTCAACAATAATTAAACTAATAAAGAATAAATTATGAGACGTGGAAATAAAGGAGCTGAAGAACATCCGAATGGAAACTCTGATAGGCAAATAAATTGTAGTTTGCACATATTTAGTGTTAGTGTAATCTGGTTGAAAAGGCTGAAGGGCAACGTAATACAGGAAGAACATATAAACTTGTGTACCTCTAATTAAAACCGTGGATACTTGAAAACTTATGAAATTATTACGATAAAAATGTTCAAAATCTCATTAAACTAATAGGACGAAATTTTTGAAATTAAATTTTACAGTATTGTGTATTTATAGTCGTGAAAAGTTCTTAATTCTAAAGCAGAGGAATGAATTGAAGCATTTTAAAATGTGTAAAATAAACCCCAAGAGAGAGACAGAGAGTGAGGTGATGTTAAGGAAGAACCTAGAGTGAATTATTGTGTTGAGTTTTTTTTTACGAAAACAAAAGAGAGTGACACAATTGCGGCAGCTAGGATTAGAAGACGAGGCTGAAATTGGAGAGCAAGACAACTGGTGCAATTTGAATAGGAGGGTGTTTTCAGTAAATGAACAGAAATGGAGTTCGCACAACATAGCGACGATACAATTATTGTGGTTCAGAAAATGAGATGATTTAAGTAATTACAATCAGAAGTGAACATTATTTTCCAGTAGTTTTAGTTTTTCAAGAGAGAAAATATTTGTTTTAATATATATTATACGTTTATATTATTTGAGTGGTATCTGCTATAAATTTAAATATTATTTAATTTTATACAATCTAAATATTTAATCATATTTTACTTTAAAATGAAAAAGGTTTATACGATGATATTCTAACTAAAATAAAATTGCAATTTTTTGGAAGTTTACAATATCTATTTTATTAGAATTCGAAATCTTGTAGCTATATCAGATAAGATGAAGGAGAGCCAATAATAATATGGCGGCCCTACTGTACACCGCGTTAGAACCGCAAATTATCCAGCGTCGCTGGAATTGAATAACTGTTAAATATGATTAAGTTAATCTTAGAATTAGTGCGTTCATGGAAACGTGTACTATGGAGTAAAATAATTAAAACCAGCGTAGCTGTTATCGAGGACCGTCAGTGACCGGCTAATGGAAAAATCACCATATGTATAAAAATAGTCTCTTCTCCACAGATATTCATATACTTTCGAAGCTGAAATATGTCGAAGAATGATGTATAATTATATTTTTCTACATTTATTTATTCGACTATTATATTTGAATTTTTGAAATTTTTAACCTACTTGGGGTGAGAGTTAGGCTACATAGTTTATTTCAACAACGATCGTGAATTATGTAAGTCTTCCACCTCTTCTAATTCCTTTTGAGGAACGGTGAATCGGGTAACTATCAGTACTACTATTTGCATCAGTATCTTTAAAGCCTTAAGATATTAGTTTTAATCGCTGCTCTTGTACTGCTGAGGACCACTGATGAACAACAGAGAACATTTTAAGATGACTCGATTGTCTTGTCGTCGACAGAAAATTTCGGGTGACCCAGGTAATCGGAATCGGGAACTCCTTTTGGCGTACTCTGCCCCTTGTCATGTAGAATACGTTTTCTGAAATATTAAATTATTCACGGGTTTCTGTTAATATTCGGTCCTTAGCTTGCGCCTCTCCACCCAACGACGACACTGCTTTGAGCATCCGGTTTTATATTAAATTTGCACAGTCCCGTGGGAAGCTAAGTCAGCTTGCTAACGCTCTCCTCGATGTTAGTACACGTAGTCAGTAGTATAGTAATTGCCGAGTCTTACTACAAAGAATTTAACTTTCTTATCCATTTTCAGTTATTTTATAAATACTATATTTGGATACCTCTTTTTTATCATTAAATAAATTCTCGGCCTAAACATGCAGTAGTTACATCCCCGATGTAACACAAGATTACATTTCGTGTGCTTTTGATGGGCAAAAATATGTGACAGGTTAGCAACCCGCAATACAATAAAATATTTACTTTTGGTAATGAATTATTTGAATTTGTAAAATTTTAACTATTAAATTTATTTCATAAAAGTAAAAAATAGATGTTAATATATCTAGTAATTGCACTATTACATCAAATAATGAAATTTTGTCTTAATAGTAAGTATATTATTTCCTGTAATTAAAAGCTTGGACGTATTGTATAACGACGTTAACTCCAACAATCAATCTGTAGCCACGTATGTCTACTACTGTGTAGATTTCAAACCATATATTTTATTTGAAAGCTACAAATTAATTTTTGAATCTATCATAATATGTTAGTTATGTTGAACATAATATCAGAGATAGTACGAGAATATATAAAACGGACAAAGAAATATTTTCGTTCTTAAATGTGTCCGTTAATGTCTATAATAGTTTTTTTGTTGTTAAATTAAATATCTCTCTACTGGCAAGAAAGTTAATGCTCTATATAAGCCAATATATTATAGTGTTAATCCTCCATTAGTTTTATGCCCATCGTTAAATGAACGAATGACAGTATAATGACTTTTTGAGGAAGCCTTGCATACTTGATACATTTATAATTGAATTAATTAATTCACTTTATTAACCAATAACGAAAACTTATTCATGGATTCACGTTTTGAAATCCAGAAATAAATTATTTTAAGGAAATTTCATCAGTTTACATCCAATAATGGATTGAGCTAAAAAACAAACACGACTTATGCTCCTGAATACGAAGAAATTTAGGTGGGAAGATAGGTTGTAACGTATTTTGGACTGCGTTACCAGTGCAATAAGGAAATAGTTCCATAAGAAAATTAAGAGGATTTAATCTTTTTTTATTCTAAGTTCTCATTATATGGTTTGACTCAACGTTCTTGTTGTGATTTTTTCTCAAACAAACAGTTGAAAATGGCCTGAGGCCGAAAGCTTCTTTAATAAATTTTATTTATTTAATAACAAGGACCAAGGTAAATTACCCTTACATGTCAGTTTTGGGAAAAATGAACTGCACAAAAAGACTTTTTAAAAAATAAATACTCAAACAAATAAGCTTAAGAAGTTTGTGTATTGATAAACTCTTAACTTTTACATAAGGAATAAGTAATTTTATTCTATACCCTGTCTCTTATTTCGACCAACAAAGACAATTTTATATTGAATAGGTTTCAATACCAGAGATATGAGATTAAGAACTATACCAAAGTAAATTAATTTTACTTTGAATGCATTATGATAATAGTATTTATTACATTTCTATTTAGGCTTCTGATGTAGTTTGAACGACTCACATACATTCTCTTTCGTCTATGATTCTAATATCACGGATAGAAGATTCAGAGTAATAGATTAATTTAAGTGAACTTAGTTGTTATTTTCAATGGAAAATCAAGTAGAAGAGAAGCGACGATTCAACTTCTCTGTATTTACACGGATGTCACGGCCATATTTCTTTGCTAATTTCATTTATTTGGTAAAAGTGAATTGTAACGCGTCCTATTTTCCGAAAAACAAAACAACGCTTCTGTTGCTGAAAAAGAAGGGTAAAAAAATTTATTTTAGTCGAAAGAAACAATGGTATTATTTTTATTCTTCGAAATAAATAAATTGAATAATTTATTTTTTGGTGGAACATGCTACTGAAGGTGGCAGTTGCAAAGTCTGCAAGCTAAGCGACGAGAAACGAGTTGCAATTTGGGTTGTAAATAATATATGGTAGGTACTTTTCTGAGATATGTAATAGTATTCATTTGATTTAATGATGAAGACAAAGCTGTTACTTTACAGTAATGTATTAACATATATATCAATAAGGGGGGCGGTAGTAAGTTAATTCAAGCTATCGAAGTGTCCGTATGGATAGAATTATGGGCATGTGCCAGTAAGTCAAATACCGCAATAATCCAAAGATGCCAGTCTAAAATATTAAGAGTCATCGTTAATGGTACATAACAAATGAGCAAATACAAAATGACTTAAAAACACCCACTGTTATGGAGACTGCCCATCAAAAGGCTGTGGTCAAATCACATTCAAATCCATTATTACAACCACATTAGAAAATTATGTAATATGAAGACTGAAAAGAAAACGACCAGAACATCTGTAGACAAGATTTAGGAGTTCTCTTCGCTTGAGGGGATCTCCTCATGATATAATGTATAATATGTAAATAACATGATAAAGCCAACTATCACGTTGGCTTAAAGATTAAAATGTAATCTGATTGCTGATAAGTAAAATATTAAAAAAAAATTGTCCGTATCAGAGGACGGTAGTAGGTGCAATCAGAGTGCGTCTCTTAAAGCGATAATGCCGCTGTACAAGCTCCGCGGGGGCACCTATCAGCAGGGGCCAACAGCATAAAATTCTCGCCTGAAGGGACGAACCGTGTCTGTAGATAGTGCCTTGGTGTTTCGTATGGTTATTGAGAACCGGAAGTTGGACGTTTGAGGGGCTGGCGACGGTTTCGGATATTCACTTTTAACTTTGAATAAATCCTACGGTAGTTATGTTTGATAAGGTGTCGGAGATTTATCGTGAGCACCGGAACACGAAACCACCTGGCCATAAATTTCTGTTGGTTGGTGCCCGCTATCCAGATTAAGGAAATAGATGTTAGCTTGGTATCTACACCACAAATCTGGGAGAAACGAAGTATATTAGCAGCCACTAAATAGAAGGTGGACGGGAAAGTGCAAGTATACCTCCATAGAAACTCTGGGACTCATCCTGATAGTATATGCTATTAGTATAGTTTATTAGTATATGCTATGCATGCGGGTGATCAGAGCATGTCCTGAGTGGAACCTGTTACTTGGTGTACGCGGGTGTCCAAGGAAGCAAATTCAGCTGAAACAGGATTCGACCAATTTCCAGATGACTACAGTTGGAGGCGAAGTGATAATCATAAGCCTTCGGAGACTGTACTAGCAGTAGTCAGAACTGAGGGATTATTTCTCATACGTTATTAGAAACTAGTATCCTGTAACACCGCCAGCGCTGGAGCGACGAACCTCAGATCTTCGAAGCTTAAAACCCAGTGGTATGCAAGCATTTCCAGAAAGAAAGCTTGGAGATAAAGCCTTACTTACCTATCCCGAAGTAAAACAAAGTTGTTACTAATATGGAATTTAAACATGGACATATCTCTCTAATAATAATAATAATATGTTTGAATAATGTTTGTTAATGATGTAAGTCTTTCTCTCAAGGAATGGCTGGATATCAAAATTCTTAAAATAGCCAGTACATTTTTTAAAAGTAAAAAGTCAATGTGGGGGTTTCCCTGAATCAATGGTGTTTGTAAATAACAACTGAACACATCCAGATTACAATAGTACACTGGTGTTGTCCCAGGCGATCCGTTCTGTCGTCTAGCGATCTCCGCTGTTGTCCACGCCCTCTGTCGTTGAATAAAAACTACGGAGATTAATCCTTATAGTTCAATTTATTTTGTCTGGTATCAAATTCAAAATAACAACTCAAACTTCGCGCCAACAATCTAGCGAAGAAGATCTATCAACAATCCCTTTTCACAGCGATAACATTTTCGCCAGTGATAATCCTTATACATACATCAGATAATTACAAAATTTGAAACTGTGTTCATTACAATATAAAATCTCTGAGAATGAATGGCTGAGCTTTTTAAGATTAAATAAGGAGGTAAATAAGGAATGACAGTGGAAATTATTGATGTGGTAGAAATTCTCTGACCATACAACAAAAGTATGAGTAGAAATACAATAAGATTGAGATTTAAAGACGTAATATTAATGTAGAGGTCAAATTTGCCGAATAAATTAGCTATTGATCATGTTTGAAGGCCGAAGTTATTTTTTCAGCATTTTGTGTTAGCGTTCGCAGCTGCCACACGGCAAACTTTCTGCTTACGGAATTAACCAGAACAACACAGAGTCCATTCAATCATCCGCCGACGACAGTTCGGTCGCGCAGGCGCTTGGCGTCTCGGCGCTGTGTAAGGCGGGCGTCGGGTGTCGGGCTTCGGGCGCCGAGCTCAGTGTTGTGCGGCGTGCGGGAGAGGCGCGTGCTATGGACTCGGGCGTCAAGTGACGGCATGGCGCTCGTAGCGATTCTGTTGGCCGCGACCTGCGCCGCGGCGGCCTACCAGGGTGAGCGAAAATTCAAATCAAACAACTATTCGGTGGTCGAGAACCTTTACTCAAATTTATGCTTGTAGGGAATTCGATCAAAAAATAAATACCACAACATATTCGGTACATACGAGTAACAAAAATTTTAGCTTTATGATGAAATATCACAATAGACATCTTGAATTAGACATTATCACTTACGCAATGACACTCAAGTTTCTCAGTTTCTGTTTATGTTTTCTTTACTTCAAGAAATTGCCGCCTTTCTTCAGATTTTATGTTATTTATGAAAAATCCATCCATTAATTTTTGTTAGTTTGGAAACACTATTCATTAACCCAGAAACAATTAAATATTATAGAGGTGCGTCATGGCAAATGAAATCATCTCAATTCATACCACAAGACGTTCAGTCTAACATTCAGTCCGTGTTTGTGACGCAATAGTCCTTTTATTGTTAAATTCTAAGTACACCATATATCATTTTACATTTTAGAAAATCATTATTTACAACTTTTATCTTAATTCGTGATTCATACTAAATTTGAATAACACTCTATTTGATCTCTGCTTTGCTCGCCTCTGGTAGAAAATATGTAATTGTTGAACGCATAAACACTAAGACATCTACTTTTGTGTCGTATTCCACGTATCTAATTTATAAACATAAATTAAAAAGTACTTTAATTTTTTGTAACTTAAAACATTGTGGAACCGATCGCATGTAATACAATCGTCAGTATATTTTTTAAAAGCATATGAATCTGCAATTATTTTTTTAATTAATTTTTTATAGTCTTTCTGAATCTTGTAGCTTTTTATTAATCAAAATTATTCTTAGGACTGCTAATATCTTTACAATATTAAATCCTGAATTATATCTGCCCCATCCCCCTTGACAATCAAATAATCCGTTTTTGTAAACAATACAATCGTTATCCATGAATCTGTAATTCCTATTTCTATTCTTCGAACTGTAGTTTCTGGAGCACTACCTCGAATAATGTTGTGGACAATTTATGGGACATTCGAGTCCTCTTGCCTGACCCCAGTACCGATCTGAGACTCCTGTTCGTGATGATAATGTATTGGTGGAATCCATTCTGCCCAGACATATTGAATCTGTAGAATAGATTGCTGCATTATTTGGTATAAAATATCGTTCAATATTAAATTGATTTTTAAATTATTTATGGTAATGATAAAGGCATGACGATAGTCGTAGTTCTTCGGTGTTAGTTACGAGAAATGTTAGCGATTAAATAATTTCTTTACAATTACCTCATCATAAAGACCTTGTCAGTATTTTCTTTTGTTAGATTTTCATATGTCATCCATCAAAATTTCCCGAATGTAGGGTTTATGTTACCCGAAACATACAGATTGTTATGATTAATTTATATTTTCTGAAACAACGTAACATAAAATTGATCGAAAGAACTAAACTTAGGCGACTTGACTTATCGGAGCGTATATTTTTTCAAATATTTAGAATATTTTATACATTTTTACGAGATTTTCCTCATAAATTTCCATTTTCATAGCACGTTAAGAAGGGACTAAAAACGCACAACCAACTAATTGTAAATAAATTCCCCCAGGAAGTTAAATAACGCAGACAATACACAGTAAAATAATTTTTTTTCTAGCTTTATTGGAGTTTTAGTTATTTTGTATTTAGAGCCAGTAAACTTCATTTAGTTTAATGAATAATTCCTGTCAGCTGGCGCATGAAACATAAAAGCCACAGAGATTACAAATATCAACAAAGTTCATACGTTAACGAAGTTCTGCGCCTTTGTATCAATAAACATCGCGTATCATTTTACATCGTGGAAAGAGTTTTTTTTAGGCCAGATATTTCATCAGTGTTCTTAATTTTTTCATGACGTGTTACTCCACCTCAGCCTCCTCCAGTTCGACAACCTGAACATGGAAAGGGTGAATAATAAATTGCCTGTGCGCGGTAAACTACCTAAAATATCATGTTCACGGAGCAATCTTTCCAATCTCAGTAATTGAATAGCTTTCATTATTTTTAAACGTCTTTATGTGGAAACATTGGACCGTCTTTATGAGATACCGTGACAACTAAATTTTTTATTATCAAACAATTGATTAATTTTTATATAATCACAGAAAAGTATATAATGAAATGAGAAGTCGCTACGGAAATAATCGAGTAATAAAAATTCCAATACGTGATTTCAAATTGGAATGTGTAAGCTGAAAATGACAGGAAAAACATAGGAAAATATATACCTGTTTTGCATATTCCAAAATCGGAATGTTTACTGTTTGAGATGTCAGTAATAGAAACTCTTTCGGGTAACATAAACCCCACATTCGGGAAATTTTGATGGGTGACATATGAAAATTTATATATAATGTTCAGGTATTTATAATATTTTGAGAAACCACGTAAAGAATGTAGTCTTTCTCGGTGTAGAGAGTGAACAGTCTTCTCTGGCTTCTAACCGAGTAAACGATCAAATTTGCGACGTTTTGATGACGTTCACTGCTACCGTTAGAAGCCAGAGAAGACTTTATTCACATTTATATTCTTGTTATAGTTATGGATTTTGTTCAATTTTTGAATGAAGGGAGCCGATATATGCAACTAAACAGTTAACCTACCTTATTAAAGGCCAATTACTGTGATTGAAATATCAAGGAATTTATACAAATATTTATACATTTTTCCATATAAAGAATATCCGGACATGCAAATAGGAAAATAATAAAGAAAATATAACCTATAAATTTATTTGGGCTCGACATACACAATCATAAATAGAATTGCAGTGAGTAGTTTATACCAATTTTTCAATTCAGAAAATCACTTGAAGTTCAACTTCATATTTATATTTATTATTCATTCCATTAGTCCTCGGCCGAGGAAATAGGATACGTCAATACAAGATTACAAGAAAATAAGAAATTATTTTACTTACAAAGTTTACAAAACAAACGTTGTACTTTACAAAAAAAATATATAATTTAAAATAACGTTAAATATATTAATATAACAGTAATTAAATAAATTATAAGTGTATTAATCTTCAATTTTCATTCGTCGTAGTTTCCAGCAGCAAATTCTACTTCGATTCCCGTAGAACATGAAAAAAAATTTCGGTAATTGAGGTCTACAGGATTATAATCGTAAAATAATAGCATAACTTCATAAGATACTAGTAAACTATTTCACTAAAAAGGATCTGTCCTTCCTACCTACGAACTCTTCCAGCGAGTAATATGCTCCATTAATCAACAAATATTTACAATTATTTTTAAATAAATTTTGTGGAGTTAAAGTCCGGAAGACTGATGTATTGATTTATCCCGGAATAATATTAAAGACAGTTAAAATTTCGTGAATCTTCATATCATATTAAACTAAAATTATTTTGTAAAAGAAGAAGATTTGTAAAATTGAGGTGATCAGCAACAGAAATGAAGTCGGGAGGGTGAAATCAAATGAAACACATTGATTACTAGACACATGCTCATTCGCGTACGATCGTAATCGTATTTCGGGTAATGTCAATATACCGGACTTGAAATGGGATCATTATTATTGTTCGTTATCAGGAATTAGTATTAAATCTCATTCGATAGTGTTGGATGTCAAATGACTACTAATCAATAAACAATTTGAGGTCACCACTCCGGGTGTTGGTATTCTGTAATGTGATGGAACTGAAAAATTGCACAATGGAATTACTTTAGCAATTGAATTAGCCACAAAAAAAATTATTATCAAATTTACTTTTTGTGATACTGCATTGTCTCTCGTTGACAAAACTAATTGTAACAAGTATTTAAATATACTAAAAAGCAGAATATTTAGAGAACTAAGGTTCCCACAAGCCGAGGCACCTCGGCCTGTTCTGAGAGGTGTATGTTCCGGAGTCACAGACCTTGGGCATACGGTAAGAGTTGTCCGCTATTCCCATTGGAATAGTCGGCCAGCTGCCTCCTAAACTGGTCGAGGCACGGAGAAGGGAATGCTGCGTCCCCACAGAAAACTCCTCTCCCGCTATCGGAAGGGCGTGGGACAAGTACCCAATGCCCGGCCTACCTGATGCAGGTTTTTCTAGGGTTTGTCCTGCATTTCTTTAGGCAAATGCCGGGTAGGATCCTTAAAATATAACCCGGGGGCCCTAGGTAACCCTTGTCTACCTTCCTGTACCCTTCCACATCCCCCTTTCAAATCCCTTCCTATGCTATTAAAGGGGAGTTGCCACCATGTGGATTACCCTCATGTAGCCTTTTATCTAAAAAAAAACCGAATATATAGAATCCCTTATAAATAAATAACAAATACTAGTTCAATAATTTACTTGCTGTATTTTTATATATTATATTTGTTACCGATTTCAATACCAGTACGTGACAGGATATTCTGAAAATAATCAGAATCAGGCATACTAAGTTAATTCGTATCTAAATATTTACTTAGAGCCCCAAAACTGATAAAAATACAAAAAAAATAGAAAATATATCCTGGGAGAAAATGAACTGTACAAAATCACAGGAACAACAATGTACCAAACTAACCTTATATAATTCATTAAAGTTATTATATGGAAATTTAAAAATAAATGTAATTCACGTACAATTTATGTCATTATAAAAGTATGTAATTCAAATGTAATGTAAATGTCTAGTCGCCAAGTGAACGCGTTTCAATAATAAATTTAGATAAAAAATATATCCTAAAAATCTCAAACAATTATTGGAATATATTTTCTGTAGCAGAGTTTAGAAATATGCAAAATAATAATAAAGGGAGATTCTTCTATTGCAGTTCCACTTGCTCTAAGGTATATAAAGTAATTAAAAAGGCAGTAGTATTTATATTTAGTTCATTTTCTATTAGTTATAGAAACTATCTATTTTTATCATGAGCTAGATAAAGTAGTGATCAAATACTTCAAATACCCATCCCTTAATGAGGCCATTAAGAGTCAAATTAATTTAAGAAAACTTATTCGTGCAATCGCCGATAAATTGTAGGTAAGCAATGAACGGAAATAAAATTTTATTCTTAGAATTAAGATGATTGATGGAAATATAATTCCTTCACATTACCGATGGAAAACTTCGATTCGTAATTTTTAAATATTTTTAATCTATTCATTGATGAAACATATTGGGGAATCTTTTAATGTTGATTATGCAAACTATATTGTAAAATACGTCAACGCAATTAAGTAAAACAATGTTATAATTATTTCTAACTCGTGGAAGTCCTTCTGGATCAAAACCACACAATTCGTGCAACAGAAATATTTGTATTAAGGTTAAATGAGTGGTGAAATTGCTAACGTAGAAATATTCGAAACGCGTATTGGCTCATTTAAAAATTGAATTTATTTTATATATATTGTGAACGAATTAAAACTTCTGGTTGCCACCGTGTTATTAATCAAATGTACGGTGGAATTGACTTGAAAATTAAAGCGTGTTTTTTTGCCACGTTTAGTGAGGTTTATTTCTGTAATGTTTTATAAGTAATTAACTTACAGTACTATTGGAATTTCTATTTATAAACACTTTATTGAATAGAATTTTTTTTAAAAAAATAAAGATGTGGAAACTACAAAGACTCTGGTTACCTTACCATAACATCAAATTGCTTAGTACTAATATTATGAATATTGTTACGTGACGTATATTAAAGACACTCGTTATTTGCGAATATAATAATTTCGGAGGCTTTAAGATCTGAGTATGTTTACTTTTAAAAATAATTTTCATACCGTGTTGTTTTAATTTATTCTCAACTTAATTTATTTCTTAACGTGCTGTTCTACTCTGACGATGTGCAACAATAATATTTTTTAAAACATTCTTAATTATGTTGTCCAATGACTTTTGTGTTCCATATTAGAATGATTTAATTCTATATTTCTTAATATTATTAATTTGAGATCAGCATAACATTGTTCGTTACAATATTTTAGTACTATTAATGCAATGCTGAAAGCTATTTCTTGAATACAGGAGAAAAACAATTCTTAAAAATTTTAAGTGGTAGAGATTTGAATCCCCATACAGCTATAATTTTCAAGGAAATAAAGTATAGAGTTTACTAGCTGAATCCGCACACGAGTTTTGCTCCGGCGTTTTATAAAAACTTAACGTCACTGAGTTTCGTTCGCACCTTGCTTAAGTCTAACCTTCTCCATAAGTTTTCACCCTCAACAGTAAGCTATGATGTTATATATAATTATCAGACAAGTTACTGTAAAATATATGGGTTTAAGACATTCTTTTAAAGTAAATTTAACAAAGGATTGGACAGAGGAACGCCAAGAATGAAACACTTAAACGGATTGTTTTATTTCTTATGTATATTGATGTTTTACACAGTCGATTATAGCGAAGCGGACTTAAAAATTCCTGAGATTGTTCCATAACCTTCACTGAGGAGTTTAGGAGGCGGATCAAAACTCGTACTCACCTGTATGAAAAGTGTTATTGTCCATTCTGTTTTATAATTTCCCAATTAATTATTATATATGAAAGAGATGCGTTTATTTTTCCTAACTTTCTCAAAAGAGACGGTTTTATTTTATTTTTTGCCACTTGTAGGATCAGAGATGTTCCCTTTGGCTTATTTATAATGAACCTTTGTAGGAAATGTTTTGGTTAACGTCGACAGCGCCGAGAGGTTATAAAAATGTGGGCTGTAATAAAACGAAAATCTTAAGAGGATGTGGTCACTTTAATTTTCCGAACGTCAGTTGGTGATCGAAGAAATTTTTATTTCTTTATAGCTTTACTTAATTCTTTGTAGAGGATAAAATGAGCATAACCAACGAGATGCCGTTTTTACTGAAGTTGTCCGATGCTTGCCGAAGGTGACCAAAGTTTTGATCCGTCAAATTCTCGCTGTAAACGAAAGTTTAATATTATTAGTAGGGAGAGGAAAAGAATAGTCAAGGCTGTAACACGGAAAAATTATCTTTCTATGGATACCACATTTATGGGAGATAGTTTTATTGGGTGCGATAAAACGGTTACCGGCATACGAGAGATGACTAATATCTATAAATATAAAATAAATTTTTATACTTATTATGAAACGAGTAATACCATGCATAATTGACAAAATTATTATCTACTTTTGAATCTCAAATAATATGCATTTTTGACGAAAAATGAGCATGACCACGCCTTTGAAATGTTCCAGATTCACGTGATTTGAGAATACCACAATAACTTTCTTAATCTTAGGTAGATCAACGATACTTTAGGCGTAATTCCCACGGTGCTGGAATTGAATTCGAATTAAATTCTGTAACCAGACCTGAATAGCAATGCTTAATACTGTTACTATTCTTAAGTTCAATATTAAGGGACAATTTAAGAATACAAGTTCATTCATCATTTGTTTAACATATTTTAAGATTTTTATAGATATAAAAAAGGTGTAAAATTAAATTTATAATAAGAATAAGTACTTAAGTTCAATATTAAGGGACAATTCAAGAATACTAATTATTTATCATTCAGCATTTGTTTAACATATTTTAAGATTTTTATATATAAAAAAAGGTGTAAAATTAAATTTATAATAAGTATAACTACTTTTGTTTCAATACAAAATTATTTCATTTGCTGAATAAGATTAATTTAGTGTATAAGAAAATAATGTTCCATATAATGGAACGATTGATTCAAAATTATTTTAAAATATTAATAAGTATTCCTAGTTTTATTTCAGTTGAATTTATGGCATTACCGATATACAAATCATTATGCTACATTCATGGATCAGTTTATAAACGAGATTTGAATAACTTCATTATCCTGTTAGCCTTTCTTGCGCAAGCTTGAACGTTAAACTAATAATGCATTACGCCCTAAGTTTTGTGGCTGTTAGCCACACCCCAAACTTTCCAGAAACTGCGGGGGGGTTCCTGGAAGGTCCCTTTCATCTTAATCGGTTATTAACTGATCATCTGGTCAAAGCTGAAAGGGACACCCTGTACTTAAATTACCTAGAGTGTTATACTAATCCCACATAAATGGCACTTTATAAACTGAGAAAGTAAGTTATATGTTGTAATTAAGTGCCAGTTTCGTCAGTTGATGCTCTGACATCAAACGTGTTAGAGTGAATGGTTTGAAGGAGAAAGAAGGGAAGTACAGTTTGATAGGAGGAAGAAACGAACAATTAAATTTTAAAACCAATTGTAAAATTTGTTTTCGGAAATTAATTACTTTTATCTGAAAATTTATATTGTAAAACAAGGTATAATTCAGTATTTTTTTAAAAAATGTGACATATTTTTAAGACTGTGGTTTAAAAATTTTATTGTTTTATTTTGGAAGATTCTTAGAACATGACAGTTTCATTGGGTGTTGGATAATCTGATTGAAACGAAGTTTTTAAATTTAAATTTAAATTGATTGAAATTGATCTATTAAGCGTTACATATTTTTACTCAATAAATTCTTGGAAAAGACGTTTTTCTCGAGGGAATTTTCCGTTAAATAGACTTCAATTTACTTCCATAGTAATTTTAATGTTATGGGTAATTATTTATAAATTCACCTTTTATTATGAAGGGTATATGCGTCAATTTTTCGTGAAATAAATTAATTTTCAATGATTTAAAATATTTTTTCAACCTATAATCAAAGTTTAGAAATTAATGCAGAAAATAGCTTTTTTACGGGTAGAGAAATTCACAATTTCTAGATTGTATTCGACTGAAGAGTGTATTCCTCTGTCTGATCTGCGGGGTTTTCTTTACACCAAACTAATTCCAAACGTGTGAAACCAGCCCATGGAACCCCCCTCCCCAAATAATAGCGACACACACCACTTAATATCAAAATTAAATTCCACGACTTCTGCTAAAAAAAACAATGGGATTCCTGTTATAAACAAAGATTAATAAGTGGAACCCTGCTGCGTTTCCCTATTTTTGAGCGCGGGATATCTGAGGTTGCCTGGAATGCTTTGGTTTTAGGCCTCATGTTGTGCATGATGTTATTACGCTTTATATCGGCTGTAAAAGAAAATTCGGTAGAATATCCAAATAAAAAGGTAGCCCGCGACACGAGGAGAAGTGAAACAGGAAAATAAAATAAGTATTTACGGAATATTAAGTTTAATAGTAATTGTTTCCCTGCGGCAATATGTTCGTGTCGACACTAATAAAAACAGAACGACAAGAGCATTGGAGCAGACATTTTAATTTATTTCCTTATCCCGTGACTTCACGCTGTTTCAATAAGAAGCCCGACATGGAGAGAGCGAAATTTCGTACTCTCATTGTAAGGGATGGCGAGTCTTCGTAATTGACGCGAAACCCTGAGTTGCGTTTCCCCTCTGATAAACATAATGGCGGGCCGCCTCTTGGCGCGAAATGGCGCGAAGTGAGCCAACACCAAACCCCTGGGCATCAGGCAGTCAGCAGCGTGGAAAATGCCCGTGAGAAGAGAGACTGGGGCTAAAAAGTTTGGGGCCGGAGTTTTTTTTTATCCCCCGTGAACTTGGTGCCTCTGCTGCAGCCACCGCTGTCGTTTTCCGACGCAGAAAATAAATTCAGTCGTGCGTGCTGTGGCTTAAATGAAAGGCTGTGAGCGTGTTTGTGTGAGGGGTTTTGCGGTTAGCTTGGGGATGTGTTGTGAGTGGAGATATGTCTAAAAGACCTGCGGTATTTTTCTTCACGATTTTGCAGAATACATCGTGACTTCTGCGACGCGACGCGACGTAGCCCATATTGAAACCCTACTCCCAGAGTTTAAATGTCTACAAAATTACTTATTTAAGCTTTACTTACTTCTTCATCGTCAACTCAAAATTATCTGGAATATAAGGCCCGGAGCTTTAGACTATCGATCGACGTCCGCAACTGTAAGACGAAGTGGCACCTTAGCAGCATACGGCTGACTTGATGCTTTCACAAGTGGCTACTTGCGAATCAATTAGCTTCCTATTGGACTTTAGGGAACGCCCTCGAAATATTTCTCAAGTAACAACAACGAACAAGCAGAGGATGTAAAGAATGTAAAGCACATAGATGAGGACCATCCAAGTTTCCTAAGCCGTTTATGAGCCCGTAGTATGGCGAGAAAGCTTTTTTTCCCCTCCTCATTCAATGAATTTTGCATGAGTTCAAAATTTAGAGCAGTGTAGCGTAACACATGGAAAGTGAAAAAATATAAATTTTAAATATTTCATTAAAAATTCTCTTCGAATTATTTTCTTGTACTACGTCTCTCTATTCACTTCAGTTGCTATTTGTAAAACTCAAATTTTTATTCTACTTACTTAACGTGGATCAAATTAATTATTCTGATTATTTAAAATTTACTTGGCAAACCATTAGTAAAAAATTCACTGATAGTGTAAAAAATTTTAATGAAAAATTCATTAATCTTTTAATTTTTCAGATGCGAATTCTAATTTCGATATTAATTAAATATGTTAATTATAGTGTAAATCATAACTATGTTCAAAATATTACACACTACAGAAATTAATCGTCGTGTACCCTTGTACATTTGCGAGGAGAGGAAAATTTTCAGATATTCATCAATAACATTTATTATGCATTTATAATTCACCAAATAGCATTTTACGGATTTCAATATCTTTTCTAGCTATAAGTTTTGAAAAATGACGATTTCATTCCATCATTTGCTTGTTTATACTTCAATACGAATTATTCAATCTGAATATTACAGTAAGCGGTAATTAATCTTTATTTTTGTTCCTCGGATGATGAAAAATCGGTTTAGAATAACTAGACTAGATGGGTGACGTATATTAACATCTACTTGTTGACTTGGAAGCTTCTTGTTGGTGCTTGACTATTGTCGTAGTAATCACTGGCGCCAATTCTGTTCCTGTCAGTATTACACCTGAAATATTTAACTTCAACACTTTTATTTTACAGTTACCAACTGAACAATGTTATTATACAGACACGAATAAAATTCACTGCAAATAATATGCTCTTAAGTTAATTATTAAATTTTCAAATTCAAGAAAAAAATTGACATAACTTCTTAATATTGATATATATTATATTGACGTTAATTGCTGTGATACTTGTTAAGAAGGATTTGAGACTTTCTAAGGACTTGCGTTTCTCTAAAATTTCAGTAATTTATCCCGTGCAACTATTCCTTACACATAAATTAGCGGGCACATAAAATATTCCAAATAAAGGAGATAACTTTATTACAATTTGTACAGATGTTCCAAAAATGAATGAAGTATTATTTTCATTTAAGTGTTATTAATTAACCAGTAATTATTTTTAAATTAATTATCATAAATTAAAACAAAGTAATAGTACCAAACTATTGACGTTAAAAGTAAAATGGGTTACGAAACATAAATTTATGCTCAACAATTAATATATATATATTATGTATAGCTAATATTTAATAATTTCATGTAGTAGGTTTGGTAAGTCGTCAATGACTTTTATGTTTCGATAAACAATAAATTTTAAAAAATTAATATATATATTGTAATGATTAAAAAAGAAGTTTGATTTAATTGCCCCACGTTGTGGTAGCCAAAAATTTAATGATTAATTAAAGTTGAAATTTAATCAACTCACGTTGAGGCACCAAAAATGTAATAAGTAACTAAACGATTGATTTAATTAACAATTTTATTTGCTCCACATTGTGGAAGCCAAAATGTAATGATTACAAATGAAGTATTAATTAATTAACAAACAAAGTTTATTGAATTGTTTAAACAATTAATTTTCAGTTTTATTAAACTTATAAATCGTTCTGGAACAATTTATTTTATTTTAACAGAAAGTATCGAGAAGTAATTACTACTTTAAACTTTATGATTTATTTTATTTAATAGAAATCTATAACATTTACTCTGAGGTTAAATACATTTAAAGTTTCAATGTTTAGAAATTTGATAACTCTTCTCTCAGGGTCGTTAACCTTTGCTTGATAAGTAAAGAACAATCATAGAATTTACGTTACAATCATAGAATTTATAAATTAAGAAATTAACGAACAAAACCAAAAAGATACGAACGAAATCTGATGAATACCTTTAACTATTGTTTACAAACTTAATTAACTTGATTCTACTTACAAAAATGTTCGGCTGGTACCAGACTTAGATTCCTCGGCTCGGGAACACAATTTACACTAAAAAGGCCATGAATCACCTACTCTACGCTTTATTGTCAAACACACGGTCGTAGTTATTGAATTTTCCTCCGGGCACTGGATCTGCTGCACCTCCGGATCATCAGTCAGACATAGTGTTACACATTATCTTTACGTGGAAAATGTTGATCTCAGTACGCGTAGGAATCTTAATGTGGCTCAAATAATTGATTACTCTTTGCTGTTTTTTTACAAAGTATGTCGCTGTCCAAACTTTATACTTGGATTTAAAAACTTGTAACTTTCTCGGTTGAATTTTATACTTGGGCCACGCTGTACGTTCTCTCAAAATTTTACTTCATCTCCCGACTACGATATCAGACAGACTGTTTCCAGAAAGCGGTCGTAGCTCACGACAAAGCCCGCCGACACATTGTTGTCTTTGAAGAATTGGTACCGCTAACAATCCAATTATAAAAATCATTACTGGCCTCTAATTATAATTACAATATATATATTGTAATAATTTAATAAAGTTGGCGCTTTAAAATAAAAAATTGTTAAGGGAAAACTATTAAACAAGATTTATTATAAAAATTAAAACACATATAATATACAAAAAATATTTGGGATCTCAGGGTCTTAAACTGGGTTTGATAAGTGGCTGAATTTATACAATCAAAATTACATTTACCTTTTATGGAAGTTAATGCGTCTGAAACATAGACGAAATTTGTTGTGGAAGAAATAATGCTACAGATTTAATTTAAACAGTTTTAAATTTCATCAGGAATTAACAATCTCATTTTATCGATATTTAAATAATTAAAGAACGATCTGACTTTTATCTTTTAAAAGTGGTTTACAAATGATTTTATAGTTTTTCTCTACTTACGGCCGCCCAGGTCTCATTTTAGGTTTTTCGTGCACAAAATTTGGGGATATCACTGATTCTAATACTCACAGATTCTAAATGTTCACAGGCTCTAATTGGCGTAGATTTGTTAGTTGGTTTAACTTAAATTGGTAGGTTCTCGATGCTTTGCTACAACCTGGATTTGCAGATCTCGTGACTTTAGTTGTAAATGTACTTCATTGGTTTGTCTATGGCCAGCATGATAAATTTTCGCTCGACCACCGAATACAACATTAGTTGCACTCTCTCCTTCCCTACTGAAGATTGCTTTACTTTTCAATATTTGAGAGCATGTTTGTAACTGGACCACATTCTTTCGTTCTGAGACGGTAAACTTTTCGTCTGTTCTATTTGCGGTCCGCTGCCGGACTCTAAAGCTTTCAAACTGTTCGCTGTCCGCTGCCCGACTGCAAAACTTTTTATAATATGAATTTTCTGATCTTTACACCTCGCTTTTCTATGCCCGACTGAACTCCTCGTCTCGTAAATTTTGAGCGCGTAAAATTTTCAGCCGATCGACAACAATACTTTCTTTGCACTGCCGCCTTGTTGCGGCGTCCACTCTATATCCACTAATAATGAGTCCTCTACAATCCAACTTTCCAATTAGAACAATGTCTTAATTACCAATTACTACAATATATATATATATATATATATATATATATATATATAATAAGGTATACTTTCTTCATTTTTAAAGATGCCGCGCTCCGCGCGCTGTTTGTTCTTCAGTTGTTCCGTCAATCGTCACGCCATCTGATGGCTATTAAAAGAACGTGCGAAGGATAATTATAAACAAGATAGATTTTAAACAAAATTCGTAAAGAATTGATAATAGTAAACTTTAATTGTTATTTCTTTACAGGTAGGCTTCTAAATAATGTGATTGTAAATAAAGTAATTAATTGTTGTACATAGTCAATAAAAAATTTATTCTTTTCTTTCTTTACAGAGAAACATATTTTTGTTTAGTGTATCACTATTCACAACAATTGTCTTTTATACATATATATATATATATATATATTGTTTCTTGTTACATAAGTATTTAATTACTGAAATTTTATCCATTACTAAAAGATCTCTTAGCCACTCATAGAATTATTTTTGATTTGTCTCTCAAAAACATAATACCTAAAATCACCACGAAAATTTTTCAAACAATGAAGAGAAATCAGAATGTTGATTAATCAGACCTTCTAGATCATGGAGTTTTCTGTTATATATATATATATATATATCTATAAATTTTCGTTATAAAATGTTATTAGTTAACTAACATTAAAATTATAAATCATGGTATGCTAGACATTAGTGTAGACAAGCCATTTATATTTGAGTAATTTTGTGAAGGGCGAACGATCATTTTAATGAGGTTTTGTAAATTTCATGACATTTGAGGTGATATATATATATACCAATTCAGACAAGATGCTGATCATAGAATAAGAATCCCTAAAATAATGTTTCGAAGACTTAAATTCTCGAGAACCCTTGACGTCTAAGCGTCTGGTTTAATGCGAAGTCCAAAAGAATTGGATTGTGTCCTGCTAGAAGTGAGATATTATTTTTAAAATGAAATGTTTTAAGACATTATACCATTAACGTATTTTAAATTTCTTTCTTTCTCTATTTATTCCTGTGTTTATACAAAATTTCTCTCCAATCGCTATTTTAAAACATTTTGACACAACATTAATGAGATTTTATTTTTTCGTGACTCGTATTTTTTAAATTTCTTTTACTCGCACATTACTTCTGTACATTTTGTTGAGTTTTCAAAAGAGTGATTTCCTTTGAACTCATAAATGTTTCTATTTCACATCTCGATTTTCGTCACCGTCTCATTCACGTTAGAGGCTCGTCGCAACAATTAGATTCTCAGTTTCAGATCTCCATAAAATGCAATTTCCCCACGCCGCTTCCGAATGTTGTCAGGGACACGTAATCGGATCAAGTTAAACGAGCGCACTTTGTGTAACAGCCACCTCTGCTGCTTGGGGCTTGCTCGTTGCGACTCCAGACGAAACCGCTGCCCCAGTCACTTTAAATTAGTACGGACGTGCTGGCGACGCGACACAACTGACTAATTCCTTTATTATTTCAGACATCTGCTTCTGGAAAGAGAGAAAAGATCCAGGTCTCATCCCGTCTCTCTCTCTCTCTCTCTCTGTCTTATCGCAACACATTAACAAAAACAACACAGGATTTTGCAAATACGGAAAATAAACTACCGTAACAGTACCTAAAAACGCATAGAAAAACTTCGATGGATGGAATCTTCGTCATCTTGACGCCTTCGACAGGGAATGACAGTATGGAAGTTAGCAATTAATAAAAAAGATAGATTAAAATAAATTCTGATTCGTAAAAGGTCAATTTATTAAGAACTGTACATTGAATAAATATACCGTAATATATATTGTTTAGCGGCACCGATCTCAAAGACAACAATGGGAAAACATAGACTAGCTTTGTCGTATACTGCGCGCTTTGTACGGGAACGTAAGTTGGTTGCAGTTGGTCGTTGTGGTCTGGATTGTACAGAGGTCAGACATTGTCGATCATAGTAAAATAAAGTTGGTGAATCATTGGAGAATGTACCGACGGTGAAAACTTTGCAGAGAACGGTCTTTATAAAATTGAGCAGAGTAAAACATTCACCGAGATATTGCAACGTGAATATTGTAAAGTAATACCAGTTTCGTCAAAATAGAACTTTGTACAATCTTCGTGGAGGAATTGTTGCGGAATAACAATGATGAATTATTACGGAGCGGTGCAGTCATCGAAATATAACCAATTTTGCCAAATTAAAAAAGTTACGTGCAGAATCTGTGATTAATGGTCTTTTAAGTGTAAAAAAAGTAGTGTACCCAAGCCCCGAAAACTAAGTCTGGTACCAGCAGGACATTTGTAAGTACAAACCAAACTAATTAAATTCTGTAAACGATAGATAAGGGTATTAGTCAGATTTCGTTCTTTTCATTTTGTTAGATTTCGTATTCTGTTCGTCTCAATTTGGTTTCGAATGTTAATTATTTAATTGATAATTTTTTTTATTGTTCTTACTTATCAAGCCCAGTTAAAGACCTTGAGAAGAAGAGTTATTAATTTTGATTGTTTGTGAAATATAAAAGATTGTATTTTACTCTGAACGCCACAAATTATTAATAAAATATTAGTTTGTTAATTTTTTAATTATTGAATTCGGCGTGCCAATCTAGAGAAAATTATTTCTGAAAACTAAATAATCACGTGTTAAATTAATCTTTGGTTAATTAAAAGCTTTCTTTTAATCTTAATCATTGTTAATTAATTTTTTGTTAATTAGCTTTCTTTAATCATTACAATATATAATTGAATGCAGAACGCAAAACGGTGGAGAAATAATACATTTTTTTAAAAAAACGTTTACCTTAATTTTATGAATTTGTACAATTTTGGACACATTTCTCGTTCAATACATATTGCATTGTTCGTATACAACAAAACCAAGGATTTGAATCTGCTTAACTGCCAGTAGGCTAAAACATTCTTAGTTAAATGGGATAAATGAATATAACAGCGGTAAATATGAAGTTATACGAAACTACCAGATTCTCAATTAGTTAGGAACTATGTAGAAGTAATTCTATAGGCAAAAATTTAGGAAAGAGAAATGAATAACAATGGTTGGAATTAATTTAATTTAATTCATTTGCTTCGTTCGTCACCTATTGAGATATATGACATGACATATTCATCTGTTGAACTCAAAATACATGAAAACTTAATAAAAATAAAATTATCTAAATCAGGGCTAAATTTTAAAATTACTAATACTCAATTTTCATTTCTAGCTTTTAATATTTTAATCTTAAATATAATAAATTATTTATTATATAATAAATATAAACACATAAAAAAATATATGCGTTATTTCTTACACACATATGATTTACACAATTTGAATTATTTCGATATCACTTTATCTCCGGCCATATATATATATATATATATATATATATATATATTTATTTATATATAGTAATTTACAAATAGCCTGAAACCTAGTGGCAACTTATATTTGGCTACAAATGTTATTATTTGGCGTTGTTCATACCAAATCTTGATCTCGGTGTGGAGGGTCGGGAGTTGTCGTTCAGAGGCAGGTTGATCTCCGAGAAGGTTCCGCGTTGTAATGGCGGCCGAGATTCAGACTTCTCGTTCTCTATTTGAAAGGTGGCTTCTTTTACCACTAGTTTTGGCTCAGTATCTGTCTGAATTCTTCACGCTTGTCACCCCTGTGTACTGTATTGCGCTAAGATTTTCCTTCTGGCTGCCGAGAGAAAAAAAATTTCGGACTATTTATCATGTCTATGGGTAGGTTCCATGACTTGTTGGTTTTAGATTAGTCACGTACACGCAACAGTCGCCTTTATACACCGGAGCTTCTGAATCTATAATTTTCTAACTATAAGTTCTTTTAAACTGTTCCCACAACAAAAATTAATTAGAACAGCATATATATATATATATATATATATATCTGATTAATATATTATACTAAAGAATTTTGTAATGTTCTAATTAATTTTTGTTATATATATTTATATTTATTTGTTATATATTTTGTAATAATTAAATATAATAATGGCTGAATGTGGCTTAAATGAATACACTAATAACTTTAAAGAACAAACAAAATTTATTGTGCCAAATTTAAAAACAATTATAAAATACACAAAATATTTGGGATCTCAGGGTCTTGATCTGGGTTTGATAAATGGCAGAATTTAAATAACCAATTACTTTTTATGGAAATCAATGCGTCTGAACATAGACGAAATTTGTTGCGGAAGGAATAATACTTAAGATTGAATTTAACAATTTCAATTTTATCAAGAATTAACAATCTCATTCTATCGATAATTAAATAATTAAAATTAAATAACGATCTGACTTTTATCTTTTAAACACGGTTTACAAATTATTTTAAAGTTTTCTCTACTTACGGCCGCCCAGGTCTCATTTTTAGTTTTTCGTGCACAATTTTGGGGACATCACTGATTCTAAGTTCTCACAGACTCTAATTGGCGTTGTTTGTTAGTTGGTTTAACACAAATTGGTTGGTTCTCGATGCTTTACTGCAACCTGGATTTGTAGATCTCGTGGCTTTAGTTGACAATGGACTTCATTGGTTTGTCTGAATATTGCTTTACTTTTTAATAATTGAAAGCATGTTTGTGACTGGGCCACAATCTTTCGTTCTGACTGCCGACTGTAAAACTTTCAATGAGTTCTTTTCGTCCGTTCTATTCGCTATCTGCTGACCGACTGTGCTGTTTAAATTTTCGTGACTTGGAATTTTTAGTCTTTTCTCCTCGCTGCCTACGGCCCGACTGTACTCTTCGTCTCGTAGATTTTGAGCGCGTAGAACCTTCTCGACTACTCAACAATGTTTTCTTTGCCTTGCCGGATTGTTGCGGCGTCCGCTCTATATCCACTAATAATGAGTCCTCTACAATCCACCTTTCCAATTAGAACAATGTCTTAATTACCAATTACTACAATATATTTATATTTATTTGTTATATATATTTTTAGTGTGTTGAGAAAATAAAATATCTAAGCTTACTTAGAAAATTATTAATTGCAAACTACCTGAATGAAAAAATTGTTGATTAGATTACAGGGCATGTATTTTATAATACAGTGATAAGTGACAACAAGCCATGTGAATAAAGCATCAGCTTAGGTAACTTGTAGTTAGTCACGATTTCCGAAATACCTCGCACATTATTATGTGAGAAACTCTCAACAACCTAGGAAATATTTAACACCATCATTAAGCACACATTTACGTTAAGCAGTGTACTGTTCTTTAGTCGGATATGGCGGAACCAATTGGCATATGCATTATCTACTGTACATTTAGTCTGGTTAGCGTGCGTCTAATGGAACGAGCCAGACTTCGAGTGAATAATTAAAAGCAGCTGTCATCTCCGGCTGGGAAATGGCAGACAACCACAATTTTGTTTTATGCAACGCATTTTGGTATCAAGTTCGTCAGCAGCACCTGAATATTTTTAGTCCATTAAGACTGGCTGCTTTCGATGAATTGTGAAAATCACCAAATAAATTCAGGATGTGGTTCTGTTTAAATAATGGAAGGCTTATAAATTTTATTAATCTTGTGATGTATGAATTAGTTTGTTAAATATTTGAAGACAGCGACGCATTGAACATGGAAGCGTCTGAACATTAATTAGTTGTTTAAGTTTCACCATTTCTGAGGGTGCTTAAGAAGCTTTGTAACCATAGATTCTATATATTTCAAGTACGTGTGAAAATTCACACAATTCAAACAATGAAAAAATGTGAAATTAAGCAAATTATTCCAGTTTTAGAAACTTAAAATGCATCGAAATATTTTGATTCACACTGTATGACAATGACAAATAAGTTGGGATGTATCAGAACATGTTTTATCTCACAAGCTTCAAAATATCTTTTTTTTTTGAAGGACCGAAGATGAAGTGTATGACACTGTTTCTGGCCGATTACCTTGGAAGCAGGCTGAACATTCTTGAAACAAAAGTACTGAAGGATTTAATCTTGTTATTGTAATTGGGGTCTCCCACAGATAATTTCTATTAATTGCAGTTTTTGGGACTTTTTCCTCGTGCAGGGTGAAACAGCAATATATAAATTTTAACACTTAGCCAGTAGTGAGTATTACAATATTAGAGGAGTCGCGAAAATTTCTGTCTTGGTGACAGACTGGTAAGATAAGTCAGCTGAACTGGAGAAGGAGAGTCATTGAAACACTGAGACAGTTTTGTAACGACGCCACACAGCCGCCTCCGACGTCACCATACTAACAAAAATGTCACATAGCAAAGGCAGGTGAGCCAAAAAGAGAAATAATAAGTCAACGGAAGTAGGATAGCAGACACATAGTTGTAAACAATCCGAAAACCTCACCAAAGCCGAGGATTACGTTTTCATAACTGCTCCCTTATTACAAATTTATACACCACAAATTCGTCCAAATTTTCAAAGAATATCAAATATTTATCATTTGAAGATCTACTAATACTCTTTTTCAGTTGATTAAAAACCACAAGGACTCACTTGACACCTACAGCAAACATTGTGTTGTTTACAAAATCTCTTGCTCTAATTGTAATTCCTGCTACATGGGGCGAACGAAACGTTCCCTTAATACACGTATCAAGTAACATCTAATATCAAACTTCCCATTGATAAACAATCTGTCGTCTCCAAACATATCATCAATTTGATTGGCAAAAAGCTAAGGTTTTAGACATTGACATCAGGTACAATTCCTGACTCATCTCAGAGATGCTTCTCATTAAATCAAACATCACAGCTGTTAATGCACAAACAGACACTATCAAACTCAACAATTTCTATGATCCCTTATTATTACGCTAACCCTTCGGTTCTCTCATTGTCGTTGCTTTTTCGTCGCTTTTGAGCTTTTTCAACTGACAAGTGCAGTTGTGTCGCTCAAGGTTCTTCTTCGCAGCTCATGAAAGGGACAAGGATCCCAGAAACGTTGTGTGTTATTCATATTATCACTTATTTTGTCTGAATTGGCTATATATCTTATTAATTATTTTCAATCAGACTTTTTTTCTATTTAAAAGCTATTTTGTCAAATTATACTAATTAACATATGCAAACTTTATGCCTTGAAACTAGTTTTTGAAATTGTATAAGTACTTCATATCAGTATTTACCTGAATAATAGCACGGAAAACTCAAATAATGATTATCGGATGTTTTTGGGAACACAAGCACCATTTGATTAATACAATTTATGAATTATTAATCTCAATAACATTTAAATATAAAGAATTATCCTGATTGTAACAATGGCTCGTAAAAATTTCGATAATACTATTCAAGAATGTACAATTGCACACAACGTTTCTGGGATCCTTGTTCCTTTCGTCAGATGCTATGAAAAATTTCGTCACAGATAAACTAAAGATCTACATTGTTTACAGTGATACATAAAATAATAATATTCTTATGATTATTATGGAATTAATTTACCAATTAACGTAATCATCGCCGAAACAATTGTATCACAAGTCTCCATATAACTAATACATTAAAATGTAATATTTTTTAAAATTAAAGTGCACTTTCCATGTTAACTAATATCGAGACTGCTTTCAGTTTACAAATTTACCCTCGAGCTTCGAGCAACAGACACTTAATACAACGGGAACTACGGATGACAATTGTTAATAACCATGTTGACGCCAGAGAACGTGGTGATTAATAATATAATTAGTTATTCTCTACAACTGTATCTGACGTAAAATCCATCAAACTAGCTAAATGCGCGTTAACCGAGTTGAAATGTTATCAAAGGTGTGTTCCAGGCATTATTTAGAGGCGTTAATGTACAATCGATTAAAATGTTTGGGTCATTAATCCTGCCACTTATCAAAGTACGTAACTTTTTAAGTATTAATTGAACGTTAAGTAATTGTAAACAATCACTTTATAAGAGGAAAAAGAAAAAAAAAATATTATCTGGGAGCGTACGAAGCTTCATTTGTAAGTAAAATTTTATTTAAATTAATGTAAAGTGAATTACTGAAGCCGAAGCGCGCTAATATAAACACAAGAAGTGAACTTTATTCATAACAGTTATTACTCCCTATCATTATATATTCTCAAACGAACTGGCAAATCATTCAGTAAGTTTAATGTAAGGAATAGTAACAATTACCGAAGTCGATCTACTTAAGTTGTTTCATTGAATCATATTCTGTATTCTTCGTTGTTTCATTGAATGGGTAGCTTGGTACGGAGATAAATACGTAGAGAGCCGTACGGCTGATATGAGGATAACGAAGAGGACCTTATGGTATGCGATGTCTTTTATCTCAGCTTACATATTTTTGTAATATAAACTCCCACTGAACTTGTTAGATGACACGCAACTTCAGAAACGGTTCTAAAACAAAGGCTAAGATTTAGTGGATATCTTTGAAAAGCTACAAAAATTTATATAGCTGGAAACGAACAAGTTTGTTGATAAGCGGTAACAAAATAATGCTCCAGTGAAATTGACCATTTTGTTTAAAAATTCTCAGCAATTATTTTATTCCTAACAGTGTTGTGTGTTCGTCACCTGGTTTGTGCTTCGCGTTTTTTTTAAAGCTCTTAAGTTTTTATAATAACCCGACGAAATCAACAAGGGTTACTTAAGCGTAGTATATTTTATCAATGAATTTTGTATTTTTAAGGGCAACTTACTAATTTTCTACATTATATTATCATTATTTTCCAATTTTGACTCACCTAATAGTTCATTTTATGTATGATAACTAAAATTTTATTATTAACCATCTGGGTGGCCGGCTATGCCCCGTTTATCATATATCTATAACTCTCTTTTTGACTTCAATTTCGATTGCTTTGCGTTATTTTAATGTAACGCCCCTCCACCTCCACCCCTAATCGTGCTCCCCTCCCATGCCGAAAGAGTTTGAAACTATACACAAACAACATCGGTAGAAATATTATGAATGTTATTGATCCAAAAAATATTTATTCGATGGAAATACGGACCGTTAACATGTTTCACAATTTCTACCTCCGTCCACCCCGGCTCCTGGGAGTTAAATGGCAAGTTGAATGTCATAATTAAATATAGCGACATCCATAACCCTGGATTTGACTCCCATCTCGGTTGCATTCGCGTTATTTTCTGGTAACGCTCCTCCACACCCACCCCTAAGCGTGCTGCCCTCCGAAAGGGATTGAAAATATACACAAACAACATCGGTAGAAGTACTATCAAAATAAGTAGGCCTAAAATTTTTTTATTGAGTTGTGGAATTACAAAAACTTATATCTGCCGTGTTTACATGTTTAAAATGTTTAAAATTACCTACATTCTAGTGTAATTATCTTTACATCGAGAAAGACTCAATTCTTTAATAACTGAAACATAATTCTTTACTGAACATACATTAATTTAATGGTGTCACTACATGTACTCGGAATGTTGTGAAACAGACTCAATGTATAAAGTGGCAAACACATTTAAATATAATGACTTGAAAGTCAATATAATCACACATTAAAGGCACAATAAGACTTAAGTTTCAGTTGTAAAGTAGTTGAAATAAGTCCATGAATTAACCCTTCATATATTATTTTAGCTGTGTTTCAGTGAGTGGAACAGTGCGTGTGAAAGTCGTGGAGAATGTAACAGGTAAAGATGTGTGGAATTACGAGTCTGCTTGCTTTAAAATGTGGCATTGGCGTAGCAGGACACGCAAAGTCTTCTGCAAAGCCCCGGTCAGCGTTTCTGCTGATGGGCCATTTCCGGATGCACGTCGGTCCACACCGGCACAGTGTTTTACAGGCTGTGCGAGGAATTAATGCCCGTCCTTTTTGGCAGCCGGGGCAGATTTATAACAGCCTGACCGAAATTAGTAGCTAGCGACAGTGGTAGTTGACTGCACTCCGGCCATTAATTGCTGCAGCAATGGGAGCGCGACTATTGAAAAGTCCCAGTCTTTATCTTCCCCTGGGCTCCGCTCATTACAGGGCAGAGGGGCAGGCTTTTAAAAAGAGACCCCGTATTACCTGCCAAAGTTAACTTTAAAAGAACGAGACAATTGATTTATCGGCGATCTGCACCCTCATCTGCTCTGCCCATTTATTATCATTTTACCTACTACTGGCCGCGCTCTGTAAATCGTATCCATTTCGACGGTGAGAGCAATGTGAAAATGCCAGGAACCTGGATCACAGTATATTTTGAAATTTGTAGTCTGTTAAATAGAGAAAACAATAACATAAAATTTAATTCCAACATAATCAATATGAAGTGACCAACATTATTCGGGGCAGACAGCATAGAATAAATATTTGATTTACGAGTGGACAACATACATTTAAAATAAATTATACACTTAACAAGAATCATAGCCATTCATTTTTTCTGGCTGTATTCATAAATATTCCTGAGAATATATTTATTTTCACCAAATAGGTGTGTGACTTTTATGAAAACTCTAGTTTAACTACAAAGAAAAGTACTAGTGTAGTGCATTAAATTATCTCGCGGATAGTATGTTTGAATTAATATTCCATCTTGAAATTCTGCAATGGATCAAATAGCCATCGAAATATTTTTTTTAAAAAATTAGAAGGCAAGGAAAAACTGTGGCGCGTAGGAATTAAATTTATACCTATTCTACGTTCTCCCCATATCGGCTCATCGTTTCACGTGTAGACCGTGGCCCGTAATACCTTCGGCGATTATTATCTAGGAGATAATTTATCGCTGACTTCGTAACCGCAAAAATCCATTGAAGCGAATGAGAGCTTGCACACTGAACAATAAATAATCACGGCAATAATATTGTCGCGGTCTACTGCTAAGCTATGAATTTATCGCTACTTGTTTTCACATCGTGCGGTCTTTTTACCGCTGGGGTTATTTTCATTCTTGATTTCAATTTTCGTATGGAAAGGTTGTATTTTGCCATCCTATCTTTCGTGTCCTTTCTTTTGCATATTTCGAATATGAATTATTTGGGTGTCATCATAGATAATTGAAAGACCTGTGTTATGGGATAAAATCTGAACATATTTCCCGTCATCCTGCTTCAAACACCTCCTTTCTTCTTTCAATACTTTCTTCTAATTTTCATTCGACGACGAAATAATGCTGGAATCTGTTTTCTACTAATTTCTAACTACACTGTTGACATCACTCTCAACTGAGAATCGTACAACGGAAAATTTAGCGCAGCAATAATAACCACTGTGTGTGTTTCAGGCTCTCGATTCCTTTGAGCGGCTACAATCATTTTACCTCCACGATAAAAATCGCCGAGTGTGTAAAATTCAACCCCGACTTTTCACGTTTTATCCGGACTGTTAACTACTGTCGTTATTTTTTTGAGTAACTACATAGAAACATAATTCGACGATTACTGTATTTAATAACGCATTAGATAATCACTTCAACACTTCGTATATTAATGTTGAGTGTCTATTAACTCAAAAAAAAAAATTTTTCAATTTATTTTTCAGTCGCACCAATAGCTCAGTTTATTAGTGACTAATTAAGGGAATTGACGAGAATTTCTCTCACGCACACATACATCCATGCCCTCGCCGGTATCGAACCCGGGACCTCTGTGATGTGAAGTACTCACGCTGACCACTACTACACCACAGGAGGTCGGTTAAACTAAAAATTTACGAGGGTTCTCTGAAACGTTTTCGGACACGCTTTTAGAAGGCAGAAATACCCGGATGTTTGTTTTTCTCATATCGGTTCGTACAAGTAGTAGACACCGTGTAAAATTGCAAGCAGTTCCAACCTGTGCTTTTGTAGTAGTAAAAAAAAATCGTTTAAATTAGTTGTCATATGAGTAATGTCAGAGATAATAAAATTGTATCGCGCCATCACAAAGTTCTTTCGAAAGGCAAGTTCAACGGTGACTAAAATTCATTCTGGGATTGAAGACTCTTTTAATTCAATTTAATCCGTCAAATAATCTGTGCCCTAGTTAACGCGTGGTATTAAGTACGTGGCAAAAGTTCATCCATATCTAAAATCGTGGATAGACAGCACTATGTGGTTTCGAAAATATCGGCGTATTAAGGTGCGTGAAAGTCCTGATATCGCACACATTCAAAAAGAAAGTGTTAGTTACATTTTGCACGAATAACTGCACATGAAAAATCTATGCAGTTACCTGAGTGCCGCGCGGATCGAAAACGCATTCGGACGACACTTTCCCAACAGTGCTCGGCGCATTTCTACAAGAAACGAAGAGTGATTTTCTCCGTTTATATGAGACAATAGGTGAAACATGGACTTACAAACACATACGCGAAAAGTCATCTATCTAGTGAAGAAAAGCTGGTTCTTTAGCTCGGAAAATGACGAAGATCGTGCCATCGGTGGGAACGGTCCTGACATTAGCAAGTGGTAACAAATAACTAGAGAATATTGGTCTAACCTTCTAGAAAAACTGATGCAAAACTGTCTTAAAACAGACCCAACTTGCAGAAAAAATTTTTTATTCTCAAAATGCACCTACACACACAAACCTTGGTGATGGGAAAATCGAGGAAAGCGCTCTGTGAAATGATTGGCTTACTGAACATGTGCAGAAAAGGAGAGATAATGAACGGCTATCTATATCAATAGTTCTTTACATCGTACTTGCCACACATCGCTCCTCTCAGATCGGAGGAGGCCCTGTTATTTTAATATTCGATTTTTCCGCTGAATAAAACACCGAACGTATGAAAATGGCATACTAAAGATTTAAACTGAATAGGAAAATTAAATATGTTCGTAGATTCATAAATTTTCTTTGACATTTCTACTACATGACCCCCTCCCCCCCTCCCTAAAAAGTGATATTTCTAAGAAATAAAAAATATTTTCACATTATCAACGTTACATGACATGTTTTTTAAAAATAATGTTGAGTTCCATCGGTGCGCTCAAATTATTCAATTGTTCTTCATTACTTTCCACCAGTCATATTGGATGATAACGCGAATAGAGGTTATTTCGTGCCTACGATTTATTAAGGTGAACTTAGATGGATAAGATTTTTTTTTAGTTAATATAATTATTAAACAACATTTCATTCACATACTTATCGTGTTATAAATTTCCGTTACTTATATTTTAAAATCATTAAAAATTGAATGGAGCTGTACGGAATATTACCATACAAGGGGTGAATGTAACGCAAACGAATAACATAATCCCAAATAGTAGGTTTTAACTTCATTGCATTGTTAAACGGGACAAAACGGGATAAATGTTGTTTATGGCCTTAAAAATGGTTCAATAAGTGGCAAAAATATTTATGTTGGAAGAAAAATGTCAACATATCTCCAGACTGAACGATAAAATTATTATGAATATTCCAAATCGATGATGTAATAATTTTATTGCAAATTAATAGCATGTAAATTAAATTTAAAATTAATTTTTAACAAAATTTAAAAATAAATTAAAAAATTTACGTGTGATTGAAAATAATGAATACGAAAGATAGCCAATTCAGACAAAAAGGGTACAATAAATAACATACAACGGTTTTGATTAAAAAACACAAGGACCCACTTGACACCTACAACAAACATTGTGTTGTTTACAAAATCATTTGCAATCCCTGCTACATAGGGCAAACAAAACGTTCCCTTAATACGCGCATCAAAGAACATATGTCTACAATCAAACTTCCCCCTTGATAAACAATCTGTAGTATCCAAACATATCATCAATTATAATCATATATTTGATTGGCAAAATGGTAAGATTTTAGACATTGACATCAGGTACAATTCCAGACTCATATCAGAGATGCTTCACATTAAATCAAACATCACAGCTATTAATGTACAAACAGACACTATGAAGCTCAATAATTGCTATGATCCCTTATTATTACGCTAAACCTTTTGTTTTTCCCATTGTCGTTGCTCCCTTATTGTTAGCTAACCCTTCGGCTCTCCCATTGTCGTTGCGTTTTCGTCGCTTTTGAGTTTTGTCAACTGACAAGTGCAGTTGTGTTTCTCTAGGCTCTTCTTAGCACCTGACGAGGAACAAGGATCCCAGTGTTTATATGACCCTTTATATCTGAATTGGCTATCTTTCTTATTCTTTAAAAATAAATGTTTACCATAGTTGTGCCGTACGGAAAGTGTGAGTTCATTAATTTTTCGATTATTAAATATATTTTATTATTGAAAACTGAGGAACAAATACACAATTAAAATATACTTACGAGATGTGTCATTCACGTCACATTTAACAGTTTAAAAAAACATTTCCGTATAAATTTCAGAGCCAGATGCTTTGTTTTTATCCCACGCGACAACATGACTCACTTAACATGTAATTATAATCTCTCTTCTGTTTTTAGCTAAAAATATGATTTAAGAATAACTAATGTTTGATGACCGTACCTAAAATTATGTAGTTAATTTTATAAAACGGTTGTACGGTGCTTTTTGGAGAATAACGAACGTTTACTAACAAATAGCAGGACAATAGCACAGAATTCAGGTCTTTTGTTAAACCACAATATTCTCATTCTTATACGTTCACAATCAACCAATTGTTGCGTATGGTAATTCACGTACAGTAGTGTAATAGTTCGAATCAATCACAGTTGAGGAAGTTTGCCTCAATGCTGTTAACTTACACGTCAGGCGTTTGCATCACGGAGATAGTTCAGAATGGTTCTCAATACTATAGCAAACAATGGGCTCATTATTGTTGATGCTTTGATGCCCGCACGGCAAAGGCTCACTTGGCCTGAAAGCCTGTCTAGTAGTGTAGGTCAGTGCGTCACAATTACATTACGTCTTATATGAAAATGCCCCTCGTAGTTCACAACAAACGGCAAAGAAGCTGCGAAACGTATTGCGATATCAAAATCAATCGATATAAAGAAAACCTACTTTATACGGCTGGTAAACATATTATTCACGTTGTACGGCTTGAAATTAATGAAGGGGGGAGATTAAGCCGTACTCATCGTTAAGAACCTACCACAATACTTTCATTCCTGCTTGTAATATTAATACAGATTACAATACAATATTCAATTAAATATTGCAACAACATAGTTAATAATATTTGACTAAACGTCTTCTTTCTTTTATTAATAAAATTATGTAGAAATATGATGACAGTACAGGAAGATACTGCAACGTAGTTGTGCATGAAAAAATATAGACCTTTGGTGTAGGGGTCAGTGTGACTGCCTCACGTCTCACACCTTGGGCATACGGTAAGAGTTGTCCGCTATTCCCATTGGAATAGTCGGCCAGCTGCCTCCTAAACTGGTCGAGGCACGGAGAAGTGAATGCTGCGTCCCCACAGCAAAGTCCTCTCCCGCTATCTGAAGTGCGTGGGACAACTACCCAATATCCGACCTACCTGATGCAGGTTTTTCTAGGGTTTGTCCTGCTTTTCTTTAGGCGAATGCCGGGTAGGATCCTTAAACTATAGTCCGGGGGCCCTAGTTAACACTTGGCTACCTTCCTCTACCCTTCCACATCCCCCCTTTCAAATCCCTTTTCTATGCTATAAGAGGGGAGTTGCCACTATGTGGATTACCCTATACATAGCCTGTCTACACCCAAAAAAAAAAGGTTCGTGTGTGAGAGAAAATCCCCACAAATCAGTCCTCCAACTAGAGATGATTTCCCTTACTGTTCTGACGCTGCGACCGTAAATAAATAAATACAAAAAGATTTTAATGTGTCTACAGATGTCGCTAATTTAACTAACTTATATTGATAATATTTAGTAAAAATTCTTAGCCAGTTTCCAATTATGTATAAATGTTCGTTTAATTATTCAAAGTGAATTAATTCGAATTGAGATTGTCTGAGAATCTCATCTTCTACATTTTATTTTATAAGTTTCGAAAGTGCATCTTTTTTTTTTTAAAAAAAACATCTCAATAGGGCTTTATTTGAAACAGAAACCTAAAAAAAAGTCACCTGTTAACCTTGCCATTTTTATATCAATATACTCTTACAGAGTTATTAATTTTTATTATTATAAATGATATTATAAATGTCGTTATTAAAATTAGCACTTTGTATTTATTATATCCCAGTTGTAATCATAATAAAATATTATTAGTGAGTAAGTTTTCATGGAAAGGAAAGGTTTGATTATCACTGCAATCTTGTCACCGGAGTTGTTTGGTATTCTACGGGGATTAGTGGTAATTTAACTAAGTAATTCTTTCATTAGGTGAATGTTGAAATTCGCAGAACGATCCATTGAATGACTTTCTCAACTTATAGAATTATACTTAAGATTCTTTTACCGTTCCAAATATATATTATTTTAAATTTATTAATTTAATTTCTCATATCTAAGCTACAATAAGCTCACGCGAATCTCATATGAAGTTGAATATTAATTCAATTTTCTTGATCTTTATTTTGTGAATTCGACCATTTAATAGATTCGAATTTGGTGAGGAAACTCACTACTCAATTTTAAATAAGGTTTTATTAAAACATTACTTTTATTGCAGAATTCGTCATATGTGTAAAGAAAAAGCAATGGATGAAAGAGGACGCAACATAAGGCAATTGCATACAAAACTGATATTATTTAAAGGTCAATAAATTTTTCAATGCCCTAAATGTGTTATATTTACTTAAACCTTAAAAAATATGTTCTTTTAGGTCATTTGTGCGGCATAGTAAAGGCTAGTAGACGATAGGGGAACGCCCACCAGCCCTTATAAAACATGGCGGCTGAATTTTCAGTTTGCTTCAAAAATGGCGGCGACTTGTCCAGTCTATGTTGTTTTATGTATGTCTTTGCCTGGAAGTATGTTGACAATTATTTCTAAACATTTTGTGGAGATTTTATCAGTAAACAGTAAAGTAACTGAGAAAGTAACGTTCTCCTTCTGAATTGAATGAAATATTGTTCGGGAACAAAGGTTAAAACACGATTTATATCTGTATGCAGGTAAGGGGAAATAATTAGATCGTCGACAGGCTGACTTTCATCATTTAATTGAACCTGGAAATCAAACTCTTAGTTTTCGTTACTTCAATGAGGCGCATTTTTATCTTGTATACCGTACTTTCATTTATTGTTCATCAGCACCTCATTGGTCACACTTAAACTTTCAAATATATTGGAATAATTTTTGACAAGTAGTTCTGTTAAATCGAGTAGGTCGCTTAAGCAGTCGGTAACCTCCTAATTTCTGTCAGTATTTATATTAAATTAATGGCTGAAGTTTTCTTTGTGTTGCTTGTGCGTATATGCTCCTGCCCCCAGAGTGTTTCTTTCTTCAGTTTCTTTTCACGTGGAGTTTTGTAAGGGGGAATCGATTGTTATGTATCAGAAGCGTATCTTAAATTGGTAATGTGCAGCACATCCATACACCTCGATTCGGGTCTTCTTCTGCGAACCTTTCTCCCGAAGCAGTGATCCATGTCTCGCTTCTAAGCCCGGACTAAGTCAGCAGTTCAGCGGGGGCCCCGAATTCCGACGGCTCTATCACGTTTGCGGGATGTGTGATTGATGAGACGGGTCTCGGAGAAAAGCTCTCCCGCACCTAGCCACCACAGCCACATAAAAGCTGGTCTAAATTAATGGTTTCGGGTTGGCCATTGCTGCGCGCTAGTGCATGGTGGTTATCAGAAGCAGCCGTCCTAAGTTCCGTTGCCTCTTTTTCCGCCCTTCCGCCAAACTCAGCCAGAATTTACACAAAATCCTCATTAGTCATTGTTGCAACGCGTTCGTAATGAATCCCCGAATACGCAGATTTTATAACACAACTAAAAGCGATCCAGTGAAATGAGATTCATTAATAAAAATTAAATTTAGATGAAATATGTTATCTGTGAGTGAACTGTAAACCACATTATTCTGTCATTGTAGCTACAAGTTCATTCTCCAACTCGCCAGACATTTTAGCTTTTACAAAACTCATCAAACCCTATTTACATAATCGGAAACAATCGTTTTTATTGCAGAAAATATATTTATCCCATATTCAGCATTCCATAGGGGTTCATTTTAGCACCCAATTCTTTTCCTTACATGTATAAACGACTTTCACAAATGTATAAACCAATTGAAATCCGTCTTATGTGCCACTAATGTAATGATTTCCACTGAACCCGAACATGATAATCTATTTATGGCTGAAATCTAAAAAAAAGACCTAGTTAGTGCTCAGATCACCATCAGCAATAATAAATAATTTATTAGACGACGATAAAGTTCCAGAGTATAATAATTGTAGAGTACTTACATTGAAATTAAGAAATCAATTTTACGTTACATTGTTCTCTGCCAGGTACTGACGTTGATTTTCCAGCAGTTAGACAAGGACACCGCTAAGATGCTACTACTGCTAGCTTTCATTATAGACTAGCTGGGTGCCGGCTTTGTCAGCGTATTTATTTTTATAAGACCGAAAAAGGATTTAATTCCACATTAATGGGCCATTTAGCATGTCTAAAAAATTTTCTCCCGTCCACTCTTGCTCCCAAAGGGTGGTAGTCGTTTCTTACCACCACAGTGGTTGTTTCCGGTTCGAAAGGAACGCGTATACAAAATTTTGTCAAATTTTTTCCACGGGTGTAGATTTGTATGTGGAACGTACTCACAAATATATAAACATACACACAGTAATTTTTTTTTTATTAGACTTGTTGGATGCCCGGTTTTTGTCCAGGTTGTCATATATCTATTTTATTTTACAGCGATTTTACTCCAATGTCGGCTGCTTTTTTTTATGTAACGCATCTCCACCCCCACCCTTAAGGGTGCTCTCCTCACAAGCCGATAGGGGTACAAAAAATTGCAAACAACATCGTTAGAAATACTACCACAGTAATTAACCCCAACAAAAATTTATTCAACGCAAATATAGGAAATTTCTAACCGAGCGTTGGCCAGGTTGTCTTAACTAAACTCAATGACAAACATAACTCCGGATTCGACTCCAATATCGATTGTTTTTGCCTTATTTTACTACTCCACCGCCACCCTTAATGGTGCTCCACTCACAAGTCCGAAAGGGGTTGATATTATACACAGAAATCATGTAGAGAAATTTTAGGAATATCATTGATCCAGAAATACATTTATTAAACGCAAATATCGGTCGTGTTTGCATGTTATTAACTTTCACCTCCTGTCCGTCCGCGCCAATAGGGGTTAAATGGCAAATTGAATGTCATAATTAAACTCAGCGACATCCATAATCCTGTATTTGACTCCAACGACGGCTGTATTTACTTGTAACGCCCCTCCACCCCCACCCTTATGAATGCTCCTTTCCCATGGTGTAAGAGATTAAAATAATAAACAGATACCGTCGGTAGATACACTACCAATCTCTTTGACCCCTAAAAATATTTATCCGACTCAAATACTGGCCCTTTTAGCATGTTTGAATATTTCCACCCTCGCTCCTGGGGTTTACAGACGTGTCTCACTCCAACAGTATCTGTTTACTGGTCGCAAAGAACACGTGTATGAAATTTAGTGAAATTTCCTCCACGGGTGTAGATTTGTTTAAGGAACATCCATACAGACAAGCAAACAAACAAACACTCTGCTGTATTGACTATAATATAAATGAGCATTTGTAATAGACGGAACAAATTGTAGAACAAACTGGAAACTGTTTTAGAAAAGACTTCGAGTATTAAGTACTACATATATTTATAAATATTGAAATTTTATCAACATAAATAAAAACTGATTTTCTTATCTTTACCATTCTATTTTTTCAAGTTCTGTATATTTAACTGTTACATTTTATTGTTTATGTACATAATATTGTTTTGAATTATCCTGAGTCTTCAGTAGGAGGGTAGTGGAAACAATTAATTTCAATCTTCCTTCATCATATAATTTGCCAAGCAATTAAATTTACTTTTCTAGGAACTTCCTCAAACTCTTGTTCATTATTCCAAAAATTATCGCATTATATCTAAAATATGTGCAGCTTTAAAATTAAAACATGGAAGTATTTCGTGTCATTTTCGGTTAATCTTATCTGTTTTGATGGATTCTCTAGCAAAAATATTAACCGAAGTAATAATTACTAAAAGGGCGACTCGAATTATCGGATCAGCAGGACCTTCGAGCGTATTAATGAAAGAGGAAGAGTGGTTAATTAAAACGCAAATAGAGCAAATCCTGCGTAATTATTTCTGTCGTCAGTTGCCGGTGGCAACTACACGCTTCTGCGTGTGTTTCAATTAACAGGCGCGTGCTGCAGCTGTGAAAGTGATACAGTTACTGCTCTTTTGACACGTGTGACTGACAGTTGCTGCCTCTTGTGCAGTTGTCATCAATTGTTGCTTCGCTCTCTACAGCAGGCAAATTCGCGAGCATTTTGGTGATGCACAATGATAAGGAAAAGATATTGTATATTAGAAATAAAATTTTCATAAAGAGCCTGTTACCCTGTCAACCAAATATTTCATTCTTCAAAATTATACCGTCATATTTTTTTTCAAAAATAATTTTTAGCATTTTCTGAACATATCAACACGACAATCGTTCTTAATACTTTATAATATAGAAGTTGTTTATTAGATATAAGTTTCCGAAGCATTTTAAATATATCGTTCTCTTTCTTAAATTTGTTCCATCATAAATTTTTTATTCAAAAGTACAGATCTTTCTGAACAAGTCTTAGTGTTTCAAATTTCTAAAATACAGTTCAGTAGATATTATGAATACTCGTCTTATTAAATAATAATGAACAGGTTTTAAACCAGAAACCAGGATGATGTGAAGGAGCAGTTCAAAACAATAAGGAAAATAATGATATTATAATATACTCAATTAATACGTCGTTTAATTAATTAAATGAATTTGAAGAATTCGAGCCCCACGTTGTGGAAGCCAAAATGTAATAATAAATGGAAGGTGTTAATTAAATAAAAGAATTTATAAAACTTACAAACAATATTTATTAATTTTATGGCAATAATTTAAAACCAACTACAATTTAAAATATTAATTCTCAGGGCCTTCACTGGGATTGATAATGGACACAACAATTTGATTTAAAAATATTATTAACAAACAAATCACACTTACTTAAACAATACGTCGATAGAAATAAACTAAAAAGAAAAGAAATTAACTTGACAATTAAAATAGAACGAAATTAAAAAGTAAAGAGATTAACTCTGATTAACAATTTAAAATAGAACGAAATCTGACTTCTATCTTTTAATTACGTTTACATAAATCATTATTTTGTATTTTGTTACTCACATCTGTCAAGTTGATTCCAGCATTTCTTTTGGTTTCGAAAATACACTATTGCGAGATTTTACACTGATTCTAAGATTCACAGATTTTACACTGATTCTAGTCAAAATTGATAGGATGTCAGGAACTCGGATGATCCTCTTTTTTGTCAGCTATCTGTTGACTGCTTGCCTTAGGTGAATTCTGCTTGCCTTAGGTGAATTCTGTGGTTGGTAGATTTGCTAGTCTTTTACCGCTTTGGACTTAAACTGCAACTTTACTATTTCTGGCTGGCTATGGACGTAAAACTGTTTTTACTTAGCAAGTTTCGATGTAATGCTTCCGTGAATGTTTTACTTTGTCTTCAACTCACAACTTTGTCTAATAATAATACATTAAACGACGGCTAGTCTCTGCTCTAGTATCACTTGTTCAGTCCTCCAAAATGTCCCGGCACCAACCAACTCTGTTAAATTCTAGTCACCAACTGAACTATCGTCTAGAGTTTCAGCGCGTATACACCATTTTCGACTTTTCGTCAAAGGAAACAGAGCTGGGCTACATTGTCGTTTTGGAAACTCCTGCCGCTATTATGGATTAATGTCCTAATTAATTGGCATTACAATATATTTAGATATATATTCTGACTATTGAGAAAACTAATAAACAAGTATACATCAGCCAGTTTTAAGTAAGAAAAAATAATTTATTAATGTAAAATTTACAAAATTTTATATTGTTTGTTGGTTTTCTGCTAAATGTTTCTGAAAAATATTACTCTAATCATTGTAATTGTTTTTTTCTTGTTGTAGTTTTAAACTTGAACCTGATGAGGTCGCCAAGTAAGCGACGGAACAAAGAAAATATTTCTGCAATTATTACACGTCACTTTTTAGGCCAAAATTGTTTACTCTCCTCCCGTTTTAAGTTTTTCTGTTTCCACACCGCCTTAACATTCTAATTTATATACAAGTATAAACATTTCAAATTCTAAATGAATTGGTAATGCAAGGTCTTGCAATCCGAAAATATATATTTTCTATAGAATTTGTCTTAAGATTATTTCCCTTCCCTTTAGTGATATTCTCAAAATCTGGGATGACTTGAACCTTATGAGTTTAACAATTCTTGAATTCCCATATACAGCATATATGAAAATGTCTCACCTATTACGATTGTAAATTTACAATATTTTAAAATACTTCAATGTTACAGTATAACTTAAAAATTCATTATCAATGCTGAAATAGTTTCAGAATATTTTGGTATTTATTTTCTATAATCATTTGCCATATTAAATATGTTATTAATGTAGTTGAAATTAAATATTTGTCGAATATAAACTTACATAACTGTATGTGTTACGCAATCGTTTAAAATTAAAATTCAACCCCGAGACGCCTTGGACGTGGACATAAGCGAAAATATTATCGAGTTTACCTGAGATACGACCTGGACTTCAATTCTACATCGTTTTGTTCACTTTTGAAATAATCTAGCGATAACAATATAAAATTTTCTCCCTTTTTCATTGTAGATAATTTATTGTAAATATAATTTAATACATCAACTGATTCGTTTGTCGTCATCTATATTCTCAGCTTGAACGTATCAATTATAGTAATATCAATAGTTACAGAGGAAAGAACAAAATAAACAGAATTTTTCATAAATAAAACGAAATGTATGATGATATTGACCGCTCAATGTAAATAACGTCAAGCGATGCGTGTATTTTTCGGAAATATAAAAAATCGGGGAAAGTAAACACAACTTCAACCAACTGCAGTGTTGTGGGCAAGAGTGGAAGTGACGAGTCTGGTTTCCCGAATATCATGACGAGGATCTCCTTTTGCGTATTTCGCATATTATACAGATTGTTTTTGTTTTGCCATAATAAATATTCTGTTTATTATCTTTTAATGGACACTTCTGGAATTATCCTTGCTTTTATTGCCCGTATCTCCGTTATAAATCTTTTAATGGAAATAATAAGTTTTATAACTAACATAATTATATATAACGTTTCATGTTAATTCTAAAACGTTTGTCCTTCATTAAGACTATAATTACTAATAAAAATTTTGTAACTTCGACATGATATACGTGAACATAAATTTCACAATTATTTTATAGACGTTATCGATTTCTTAAGTACCATGTATTAACTATGTAACACTTAAGTGTAAAATATTAGTTATTCTGGCTTGCAATATAGGGAGTTTTTTTAAAAAAAATATTAATTACTTATTTTAAATTATATGTCTTAATTTTAGCCATTTTAAATTCAAACATCCACCTATTCCAGTCGTCAAACTCCTACATTTCAATTATAAATATTGTCACAATATAAAAATGACTAATTTTTAAATTAATTAACGTATTATCATAGTTCCTTGCCTCATTTTTTATTGTTACAATATTCTTCATTCAAATAAAATTGTTTGAGGACTAGAATAGGTGGCTGTTGTAAATGTAAACCAAATTTTACCAGTCTGAAAAATACTTTTATTTCGTTTTTATATTCGTATGCATAATTTAATTTTCTTATTCCATTATATCTCCAGAATTTTTTTTTCATATACGATTGTTCACAGTCTCTTGGTACATATTTTTTTGTTGCTTCTTCCTCATCAAGTAAAATTCCTAGGTATTTTTTATTCTTCGCCGCTATACTTTGCAACCATGATTTGCTTTGAAGCATATGATATATATACAGGATGGGACAGAAGTGGCTAGACACTTAGCGAATTCCATATAAGGACCAGTCAACATTTGAGTAACCTTTTATTATGATCAAACATGTCGCATCGCATAGTGTAGTTACTTTTCCAATATATTGTAATACCAATTAAAGAGGCCATTAATTATTTTAATATAATTGGATTGTTAGCGGTACATTTCTTGAAAGCAACAATTACGGCTCTTTCTCGGCGATAATAGTTTAAAAATCACGCGCTCGTACGGAAGGCCAGTCCGGCAAAGGTTTCGAGGGAGAAAGGATGCTGATCTAAAAGTATGAATAGCGCGGTCCAAACAGTCCAACTGCGAGATCTATTAGTTTACATAAAACGCGAGTAAAAAGTTTTAACGGAGAGACTCAAATAATAATCGCAAAGTTGGAAGCAAATGGTTTTGCTTCACACAGACTGAACTAAATTTCGCATAGAGGCATCAAGGAGACCTATGTCCGAGGGCTGACTGAGGGGCGGCTGATTCAAAGTTCTAGGTGGCAGAGAACGAGAACATCGACCTTGTGTATTAAAAATTTAATGTGTAGAATCAGTGAATAAAGGCATTTTTAGTGAGTGTTGTCCTCAAGCTCCAAGAATCAGATCTGGTACCAGAAAGACATTCGTGAGTAAAAAACAATTATTTAAAATCTGCAAATGAGGATTAAAGGTAGAAATCAGATTTCGTTCGTTTTTCTTTTCATTTAGTTTCTTTCATTTCGTTTATTTTCATATTGCATTAAGTTAGCTTCAATGAGTTTGAATTGTTAATGTTAGTTTATTAAATTGGATTGTTCTTACTATCAAACCCAGTAATGACCCTGAGATAAAGAGAATTTCGTCGTATTTGATTGTAAAATATAAAGTTGTATTTTTTCCTAGAACGCCACGAATTGCAAAAATGAAATAAAATATTTGTTTGTTAACTTGATGAAATTCGGCGTATAAAGTAGGGATTACAATTTGTACTTTTAAAGAATAAATTTTTAAATCTTAATAATTTTATTAATTAATTCTTTTAATTAAGACCAAGGGAAATTAATATTTAATAATTATAAACTGTTGAACTCAAATTGTTACCGACAAACAAACACAAAGACACACAAGAATGGAAGATAATGAAACAGCCCATGGCATTGTAGACTTAGCGCACGGAAAAGTTAAGTCGGCGGTCAAAAACGACAGAAAGTGGTCGTGTTAGAAAGACGATTTAAAATATTAAAAATTAATGTTAAATAGTTCCGCTGGCAAGCAGAAACGACAGAAAGTGATCGTATTAAAATAAACGAGACATTTCGAAAATGTTAAGTTGGAGAGGATTCATGCAGACAGTGCCTCAGAAAGATTTCTGAGTGTTACAGGTTATGCCAAATAATCTGAAAAGACAACGAGGAGGAATTTCCTGTATCACACGGAAATTGGCATAATTGGTGGTATAGTTCGTGTACAAGGTGCCGCCAATATTGTGAATCCAAAGTGAAGTGTAAACTCAGTGTAAGAATGGCCTGTTTTATTATTTTTTTAAATTGAGAGTGTGTCGATGAAAGGATTCAATTTCCCAGTTACCAAGGAAAACTGTGAGTTATAAATCATTTAATTTAATATAAAATCGTCAGATTTCGATTTTTTTTGTTGAATATGTAAATATTAATTTGTTATTTGATTGTTTGAAAAGGGAGTAAAATATTCTTTATTTAAAGGCCCAGAATAGGTCCCTGAGATCAAGAGTAAAATTTGTTTGTTTTATAAAAAAAATTGTTGTAAACTGTCATCAAGTAATTATTAGTAAATTTTAATTTATTTTAAATATAATAAATTCATGAGTTTGTTTAATTGAATTAAATTTTATTTATCAATATCCTTCCATGTAAAGTTAAAATAAAGTATTTCAACGCGGGCTAACTTTAATATAATTTCATTTTAATTTGTTTTAACGATGATTATTACATATTTGGTGACCTCAACGGGAGGCACTGTTTATTAATTGACGTTTTAAGTTGATTATTACAATTTTGGCACATCGACGTGTGGCCTATTTTAACCTCGCATAATTAACGTTTATCATCTGTATATTAAAATATATATGTATATATATACTAAAAATAATCTGTTTGCTTGTTTCGCGATCAACTATCAAATAATTCTTTAATTTAGGTATTCTGCCAAGCAGAACATTTTCCATGAAATTTTAAATTGCTGAGGAAGTTCTAGTTTAAAATTCAACGACATCCCTTCACTGTCTATTCCGTATTTGAGTTATCTTTAAGTGTACACCAGTAAACGTACCTCTTTAAATAGTACTGAATTTAATTTTCCTTTTGAATCTTTCTTGTCGTTGTTGAACATATTCCTTCCACGTTTTAGCGTTTTCATCCTTCACCTCTTATCTGGCGAGAGCACATAGTAGCGACTTTAGCGTCCATTAGACCTCATTGCTTTCTATTGCTCATTAGAGCGTTCTTAGCGAGTCTCAATATCTCTCGCTTTGCAGTTATTATGGCTGGAAAAGTTTTCCTATTTTCACGCCGTTTTCTGAAAATTAATGTTTTATCCCGTTATCCAAATAAAGTTTATAAACTGTTCCTGTGTCCTGCATATTCCGCTTACGGATAGGAAAATTTCGTTAAAATTGCAACTTCATAAAATGCAGAATCACTGCAAACGCAAAATTTTAACTATTTATTTCAAAATATTTACTATTAAAATCTCATTGGAGTTAAATATTGGAATATGACCTTTACAGTGAAGGAATTCGCATTTTATTCTCATTCACAAAAGCTCACTGTTGAAGCACAAAATACTTATAATAATAACATATTGGAAGCGCTTGGTAGAACCTTGTAGGAGAGATACGAAGGGCTACCTTTGGGGCTGCCTTTTTCTCTCCCGTTTTGAACTAAGATTCCCACAAGCCGAGGCACCTCGGCCTGTTCTGAGAGGTGTATGTTCCGGGGTCACAGATCTTGGGCATACGGTAAGAGTTGTCCGCTATTCCCATTGAAATAGTCGGCCAGCTGCCTCCTGAACTGGTCGAGGCACGGAGAAGGGAATGCTGCGTCCTCACAGCAAACTCCTCTCCCGATATCGGAAGGGCGTGGGACAAGTACCCCAATGCCCGACCTACCTGATGCAGGATTTTCTATGGTTTTCCCTGCATTTCGTTAGGCGATTGCCGGGTAGGAACCTTAAAATATAGCCCAGAGGCCCTAGTTAACCCTTGACTACCTTCCTCTACCCTTCCGCATCCCCCCTTTCAAATCCCTTCCTATGCTATTAAAGGGGATTTGCCCAACGTGGATTACCCTCATGCCGTGCAAACCGCATTACATTACAACCTTCCCTTGCTGTAAGCTGCGATAGATTTATGTCTATTCGTACATTTTACAATATGATATCTCTCACAGACTTCTAAACACAACTCACACACACACTCGTCATTTGGTTTATGAAATACTTTGTTTAAGCACACTTTATGGTGCAAGCCATGAATCGCCAGTCTCGTCTTCGTGTGGCATAGTTCATGGTTAGGTTGCATCCATTTCCTGTCCTGTATAGCAGATGTTGCATAGGAGTCCTCCGGTATGTTCCTTTTCCTCTTATACAGATCCTGTAAAAGCTGTCTGAAGGTGGAACCAGCTGGTAGTATCAGATCGCATCTTAAATCCTCTATTATGAAGGTAAGCTCGTACACTAGCCTCGATCTTGAATTCTGCGGAACTCCTGAAATTCTTTTCAGGTATCTAGCCTTTACTCGCTCCAATTCTTCAAGTTGTCTGTACGTGAGGAATTCTCCTACTAATTCTAGGCCATACGTCAGAACAGGTAGTATCTTTAGCCTAAACAGGTCCATCGCTGTGCTGATCGATAGTTGTGTAATGATTTCATTCATAGCTCTAGTGGCTGCCACTGCTCTAGGTGTTATATGCAGTCTGAATCTCCTTCTCGTTGTTTGGATTGTGATGCCTAGATATTTGAAGTTGTTAGTCCTCTTGAGTAGTTTACCATTGCATTTGACGTTCTCTGCTTCAGTGAGTCTTCCTCGTTTCCTGAAGACTACCAACTCCGTCTTCTCTTCATTTATCTCCGTCCATTCACTTAGTGTGTTTAGCGATACGTGCAGTTTGTCGATATCTGTCGCTGCGATGGCCATGTCATCAGCGTATATGTACGTGCTTGTTCCTGCCATTCCTTTGGTGACATCATTCGTGAGAACTTTAAACAGGATAGGGCTGAGTGGGTCGTCTTGGAGGACACCGTTCGTCTGTGACAGCCAGTCTGATACGCCTATTCCATCATTTATCTGTATATGGTTTTCTGCCAGTATATTTGATATCAGGATCGTTGTGTTCGTTCTTCCAATTAGTTCCTCCAGTTTGTCTATTAATACTTTTCTGTTAACCAGATAGAATGCTTTTGAGTATCAACAAAAACCACATACAGTTTTCCTTATATCTTTTATTTCCGTTTTAGTCTATGAAACATAAAATTCAATACTTTGGAATAATCCTTATTTTTAGAAACATGATCTTAAAAAAAATTCGGAGTTAATATATTTAAAATTTTATTATATACATCAAAACTTATCAACATTTTGATCCTGTAAATTTTATTCTATTTTTAATTATGCAATTAAATATGTATAAGCTGTGGTTCATTTACACGTTACACGTTTAAAATTCAATTTAACATTAATCCATACGAATTTATTAACTAGAATTTCTCGTAATTAGCCGTCAAATTTAATTTAATTTATACCGACCTTTGATGAAGAAGACCTAACCTATCGACATTTCAAAAGCGGATTCTTTCAAACTATCCTATTATTTAAACTTATTAAGTAATTATTTTAGAAATTAATACCCGTACGCTTGTATAATTAGTTAAAAACATTTTGCATCTGTACCTATAAGTTAAATATTTTAATATGATACAATAAGTTGATATTTAAATATTTATAAAGATTGTTATAACGTGTTCACTAGTTAAATCCCAACTAATATTTTTAAATTTAACACCTAAATCTGCTATTTATATGTTGTGAAGTTATCCGGAAATTAGATAAAAGAATTTGTTTGGTAAATAATTAACAAATTCACGCTATAAATTTTTCAAATGTATAAATATTTTTCTCTCAAACTAAATTTCATATTTACCTCATAGGATTTTTTATTACCATTAATTCTTTGTAATTAAAAAATTAAAAGTAAACTATTCATTTCTGTATGTATTTTATTTATGCCACACAGTAATATAAAGACTTTAAAAACATTTTTAATGAGATCGTGAATTACTGTCCGAAATATGATACATACTTTTGAATTACATTGAGGTTTATTTTTCTTGTACTAGTGATTTACTCATGTTCGTATACTAGATATATTGGAATTTGAAAAAAATACATTAAAATTCGAAGAGAATCTAATTCATGCGAATAAATTGTTGCGATCCCTCATATACATCAAATGAAATTACTACGTAACATGAGAAAAATATTTGTTCTCAACGTTCGTAAATATTTTTTACTATTTCATATAAAAATAAAACTGTTAACTTTTATATAAAATATCTTTTATCTCTTTATGGAAAAGTTGAAATTTTTTTTTATCCACGGAATGTGTAAAAATCAGCATGTCGATATGTACACTATTGGATATTTTAATTTCAAATAATATAATATTTCCGTTATAACAACGAACTGTGTGTTTCAATTAAAATTAGACTCTACAGATTACTATTTAAACCTTTATTTCAATTTCCTACTTGTAATAGTTCATTTGTCAGTCATATTTAACATTAAATAAATAAACTATATAGCTAATATGCCAGGAAAAATGATTAATTCATTGAAACAAAAAATCATTTCAATACAAAACTTGGAACTTCGTCAGGTTACAATACAGTTTTGAATGTATGAAAATCTATATGCATGGACTACGTGCTATGACAATTATAACCAAAATCTGGCTTTTAGTTAACTTAATATTGTGGACGAAAAGTTGCAATGAATTGATTTTTGGGTTTAGTTAATTAATAATTATTTCTGACATATTGGCCGTATTTTTCATTTATTTATTGAATGATAATTGTCAGATTATATTAAATATATATTACTTAGAAATGAACTATTATTTTATTAGTATTAATAAATGATATTGCATAAATGATCTACATCAATTTATTTAGAATTTTATTTTATAAACTAGCTAGGTGCCCGGCGTTGCTCGTGTACTTATTTATATAAACTCGAAAAAGTATTTAATTGAATACTTAAATATATTCCTCGAGTATTTCAGGATATAATCGTCACTCAGTCTTCATACATTACGAAATATTACATTAATGAAATTGTTAGCTAGACTCACAACTAATACAGCGCGAAAATTAACTTACATTTTCCCCAATGATGGTAAAGTAATTCGTATTCTTCTTTATTATAATTTTTATTTAAAGAAAATATTTCTGCTTTATTTCATTCCTAATAAAGGAGATATTTCCTTTGTTCGTTGCGTAGTAACGTCTTTCTCTCGCGTGACGTCATTGTCTCTTGGCGCGCAGTAATTTAATATTTAATGATCACGGTTTTTAATTATAATTCTTTCTACATGTATGCTAGGCGTTTCTCACCCTCACAGTACCGTTTCTCGTGTTTTGAAGAATTTGTGTACCAATTTTTGTTGCAATCTATCCACGCTTTTAAATTTGTATAGAAATTAACGTAAATACATACATACATACAAATATACATCCTTTTTTATTATATAGAAGATTGATATATATGTTAAATTAATTAATTTCACATTTTTCTGTTATTACCATTAAATCATTTAAGATATATTATCTAGTTTTAAAATTGATTGTGGATAAATAACTAGTATACAGACAGGAAATCTGGTGTCCTGCCATTATTCTCGATATACAGAGAATAGTTTGGAATTAATTAGCTAATTTACTTAAATTCGTGACACTAGTCCTAAATATTATTTATCATTACTACCAAAGGAATATAATAATAAAAATTTCGCGTTTAGGCGAGGAAAGTTTCCATGAATTGAGTTCGTTTTAAATTAGCACAAAATAAAATTCATTTGCGCAAAATTCACCTTGCCAACAAAACCTGTTGAATCAGACATGCGAACTTCAAATTTGTTTGTGAACGTATTTTCCGTACGACGTGAATGTACCTAAATCAATGTTTGTTTCCATAAACAAAGCTAACTGCATTGGTAGGAATGGAACGCGCGTGCAGATTGTGCGCCCGAGGCGGGCGGTTCTCCTGACGGATGCGTGGAATTGCTTCGGGAGGAATGCGCCCTCGCACTCCCACACCCGCAAAAATCTCCTCGCCTTCGTTTGCTGGAAACAAGGAACACTACTAGAAAATTTAGTTTATCTTGCTTCAGAGATTGGGAGGGTTGGTTTCACAGCTAATGAAAAAGACTTCTGAGCCGAACTTGTGTCATTAAGACTCAAAAGAGGAGCACGGCTTACATTAACATACGCAAATAACACATATTTATCACGGAGATTCAATTTGCGATATTTTGTTTCGGAGAATAGAAGGACTTAAAGACAAGCCTTTAAAAATTTTGGAGTTGTTGAAAAGAATGCCGAGCTAGCAATACGCATACATTTGTGGCGTGTCCACGTGGAAGGAGGGACTGATGACACGTACAACACACGTCTTATACAGCTCACTGAAAACAGTAGAAGAAAACCGTCATTGTTCGGCAACACTGCTTTATTTCAAATCGTTGATTCATGATCACACCTACAGTCTGTTTTAAATTAGAAGACCGTCGTCGGTCATCTAATTTACAACAGACTATAGTACTTTAAATATTTAAATATGGTACAAACACAAATATAATGAAAGGCACAAATGAAAAGTTTGATCATGCGCAATTAAGAATCTTTAACAGAAATCCAATAGCCGACAAAATTATGTACTTTATATCTGATCTGCGTTTTCAATTTTATCTTGCCAATGTACGTATTCCCTTGCTCGATGTTCTTGAATCGATTTAGTCTCAGTATATCCCTTCGCCTACAATTTAGTGGGGCATGTGTATTCTGGCGAACTACGGCGACTGTTTTTCATAAACAATCCGCTAGATTGATTGTACAAGTAGTCATCAGATCATCGAATTGAAGTTTAATAAATATCTAGATGAATAAAGTCTACTCATATCTCATTTATTTGAATCTTTTGGAGCTGGTTAGCGTCTCACTCCATGAGTTATTTTGTTTCTTCGTTTTAAAAAATGGAAGGATTCCTTTTAATGCAACCAAAACATTTAAAACATATCAAAATGTACGTTCTATTTATTATTGTCATCCATAAATAACTCCTAGTGTTGTGGAGTTGCCTTTTACATATCGATTTGTTAAATAAGTCCACTATCCGGTTAAAGGCCTTGTAATGAGTGTAATTACATTGACCGAATCGAACACAATTCTGCAACCCATTCCCGTAAGAAGCTGGAACAACGTTTCTTTAGCTATAAACTGACATCCAGCGTTTCGAAAAACATTCAGAAATCAATAACTTCTTAATCTTTACGTCGAAAATTTCAGAGACGTGATTTCCAATAAAGATATGGTACATTGGTTTTAAATTGTGTCTGGCAAATTATGAGTCCACGCATTAAAGAGTTCGAGGTAAGTAATTTTAAAAAACCTGAATATTATATGAAACGGTTAACAATTATGCCAAGAAAGAATAGATGAAGATTATTATGATGTATTGATGAATTCAGATATTAGTATTTTAATAGAAAAATAATTGAAATACATTAATTAAATAAAGGGCGTTTATCGCTGAATATCCAAAAATAGGAAGGGTGTTTTAAAATAAATTCTTATATATATATATATATATTGTAATAATCAACTAATAGGTCGTTTAATTTATAATTGTGGTAGCCATTTTATGTAATAATAAACTAATAGCCTTTAATTAAATGAAATATTAATCAAAAGAATAGGCGTTAATTAAATGAATGATTAAACAAGAATTTACAAATAAAATATAATTTATTTTCAAATTGTGGCTTCAAGAAAACTAGAAGAAAGCGAACGAACGAACGAAATCTGACTCTATGCTTTATTAGCGTTTACAATATTATCATAGTTTTGGTTTTTGTTACTTACATACTGTTCGGCTGGTACCAGCATTCTCTGTAGCTTCAGAAGTACACTATTGCAACATTTTACACTGATTCTAAATGTCGACTCACAGATTCTACACTATTTTTTTCGAAATGGAATTTCTTGGCTCTCAGGAACTCGGATGTTCCTCCTAATTATCAGTTATCTGATGTCTTATTGCCTTACAGGAATGTTACGAGTTGCTAATTTATTAGTCTTTTACTGATTTGGATTTAAACTGCAACGTAGCTCAGGGAAGATTTGTTTTAAATGTTTATTCTCTCGTGGCTGGTTCTAAATGTAGACTCTGCTATTCCGCTCCCTGCTGCTGACCGAAACTAAATTTACTTTTAAATACTTTAGATCGTCTCGACTATGTTTCTGACACGACCACTTGCTGTCCTTTCTGCCTGCTGACTCAAAATTTCATCCGTCCACATCAATATTTCGGCACCAACTCACTATCCTAGTGCTTCTCAAGTTTGAGCGCGCATTTCCATTTCGGCATTTACTCAAAGCAACAGAGCTCAGCGCTATTGTCGCTTTTTGTTGCTCAAAATACCGCCAACAATTTATTCGCTAATAAAAACAATTAATGGCCTAATTAATTGGCATTACAATATATATATATATATATATATTAGATTTGTAAAACACGAGAAAATCAACTTATGTTTCAACTCGGTGGCAATGTAATAATCAAATATATAAGCAATGAATTAAGAATTAAATGAAGAAATCGTTCATATTCTATAAAATATCCTGCAATTTTTCCACATTACTAAATAGTTCGCTTAAAAAAGAAACAGAAAAAACATGGTTGAGGTATGGAATCGGAAATGTTCTGTCCACTCAGAAAACCCAAACCTTGTCATCGGAAGAGCGTAGGACAAGTACCAAGAGCCCAACCTGCATTATGCCTAACCCTAGGGCCTTTGGCTATATTGATTGTTCCGTCACCCCCTCTTACGTCTGTCCCTTCCTATGTTTGTATAGGGACATAATCATAATGTCGATTACCCTCAAGTAGCCTGAAATTTAACCAAGAATATTAAGGAGACAAAATCCAGTTGAGAAAATAATACGGTAATTCGACTTACTTTCACAACCTTAGTACATTGAAAACAGATTACAAAGAGTATTTTGAATAAATTCAGTCTTAAACTCGACTCATGAAACTATTACGTATAAATAAATATAAATCTTTGCAGCACCTTTGAATGCCACAGAAACGGATCCGGGAATAAATTTGAAATAGGAACATTATTTTGCAGCATAAATAAGCGATAAAAACCTGAGAAGACGAAGAAGAAATGTTAGCATATGACCATAAACTTCGTAAGGATCTTCATATGAAATAAATTATTTTCTTGTATCAAATTTGTTCGTTTTTTGTAAAATTAGAGCCTTAGAATTACATTTATACTCTTTACAATTTTTTTCATAAAATCATCTAATTAACATCAGGAACCTATCACGCAATTTACCTAGTTTTTTAATTAACGTACGTGCACATATTTAATAGTATTAAGAAAAATAGTGATACTTTTAACTGCCACTTTAAATTACTTTAGCAAATTCCTGCCCCTTTTTTACAACGTTTTTATTTTAAACGTACAGTTTGTAAATAGCAATAACGTTACGCTTGTTGGAGCGGCCGATTTTATGTCCAATTTGTGCTATCTGTGTACATAGCTCGTTATTACCTGCAAACCAAAACGCCTTTTTATTGCCGCAGCACCTGTTCATTGCACCAGGAGCGCTCTTATAGGTCCTCAGTGCCGGTTTTCGTGGAACAGTAAATGCACAGCCATGAAAAGAGGCCATAGAAATTCAAGCTGCAGTAAATGAGCTGTGTAGCGAATTTCCTTCGTCACCGCCGCTTCGACAAGCATTAAACATGTATGAAGACGGGCCGCATAGAATTCTGCGGTGAGGCTTCAGAACCGTCAGTTTCATTACCTGTTGATAAATATTCAATGGACGCAAACGCAATCACGCATATAATTATGTACCACGGAGTCGTAAATCTTTAGCACTAGGAGATTACTCCGTTGATGTTATCGACTATTTGGACTGCTCAACAATGAACTGTTGTCGCTCTGCCATTAGCAATTACAATCTGAAGTGTTGCCAGCACAAAGTGGAATCAGAATTGAATTACTGCACAGTAGGCTACCAACGACAGGTTTAGGCGGATGTAACTGCAGTTTATTCGCGTGACATTGGGATGATGTACAAAGAACTTAACTTCCTTTCTCCTTCAATCAATAAATTTCAAACGAATGTATTTATTTATAAATAAATAAATAATTTATGCTTTCCCTAATTTCAATACCTTGCATGTTCAAATTAAGCGTATTAATTTTAATTTTTGTTACCTGGGCTTTAGATACGTTGTATCAGACTAGTTAGGCTGTGAATATCATAAAATAATACTCTGATGATAGAAAACCTTATGGACACTGCCCTTCCTGTTGACGTTTCGGTATGGAATGTATATATTGGAGCAGAGACGAATGAGGAATCATTCAACCAACGCTACGTGCAGCAAATCAGGAAATAAACGGGCACAAGTGACCATGACCCAGGGTAGATCGTTATGGCTCGGTGTTCGAAACAAGCATGTCAGTAGCTGATCGGATGTTCGCGTACTACTGTCATGTGAACCTGTGGAAAGCTTTTTAATGAGGTGAAGCCCCGATTAGATGACAATGTATCCTCTCTTACATAAATGGTGGATTAATTATAGAAAAATGCACGAAAATTAGCTTATTATTAAATTGTAAGAAAACGTTAATTATTTCTACTGATGAAAAATGCCTGAAGGTAATTCATTACCCACTGTATGAACCTTATATAATTCTGTATGACTCTGAAATAAGGCCTTGAAATAACAGCTTTTTTATATTATACCGATGAAACTAGCATTAATTTTCGTACGTTATATGCGGTTATGAGGAGCCATGATATTCAACGTGATTCCGTTTGTGTTCAATTTTTCACAACCAATTTAATTCTTTTGAGACACAAACAAATTGGTTTTTGGTTTTTCAGAGGTTGTCAAATTCGGAACGGAATAAACCAATTTTAAGACGATATTGAATTTTCGTCTGGAGTCAATCGTAAAAAAAAGTAACATCATAAGTTCTTGACGAGACTTTTATGAGAAAAAAGGCAGTATTTCCTTCTATATCACTGTTCTCTGTAGGATGATGAGTTTACTTATCCAACAATATTTATTTTGTTTTGAATATAGTCCGTGTAGCACAAGTGTCCATTGGCCTTAACGGCTTTAACGCTAAAAACATATTCATGATTCGATCTCAGTCAATCCGATAAGTTTCTTATCTCTTTCAAATTGTTAATTCAGAAATAAACAAATGAATAACGTAGATGAAGAAGAATCGGAATTACAGGTATTTAGTTAAAATCCCCAACCCTATAGATGTACCCTCATCAAATGGGCAGCCACACGTAATTTACAGGGAACTAAACTGTAATAAAGGAATTATGATGAACATTAAAACAGAGGAAACGACTGAAGGTTCAACGCTCGTACAGACACCAGATTATGACAAATTAACGCGGAACGTCTGTCGTACAAATTTGACCTACTATCATTGAACAAAAATAAATATACAGTATGCATATAAGTAATTATGGCAAAATGACTTATTTTAAATGTTTGGATAAGACTATATGTTAAGATTCTTCTTCTTTAATGAAATCGTTGGATATTTTTGTTCAAAGTTTAATGGTTTTCAGTTCCTAAAACCAATACTATTAATCGTATAATTGTTCTCTTAATTAACAGCGCACAAAATCAGGGAATAAAAAGTTTTCGATAGTTCATTAAGACGTGTTAATATCGTTTTTTAAACTGAAATTTGGATTTAAATAACAGTACATCAAAATATTTATAACTATCACCAATTTTAACATTTAAATGTAACGTAAAGAAATCCAAAATATTTAAAATAATTTATACGAATTTTAATTAAAATTGCTTTACGTAATAATATTTTGTATAACGAATATTATCATTTGTAAACATCTTGCATCTCGTTTTACACACAAAGTTCATCACTATTTAGCAAAAGGAGCTAAGTATTCAAAACTCTGGCGTAGAGATTTCTTATAACATTCCATGCTTTCAAGTATTTGTTTCTGGCAACCTTCAGATTATGAAACATATTTTAAATCATCTGTCTCAGTTTTATTCCAATTTTTACCAGTATTTAAGATTAATTAATGAATCCCAAACCAATCGTTTCATGTTAATAATTATTGACGATAAATGTATATTATTGCAACTTATGACATGTCGTTCACCACAAAAAAATTTCGCCAATATCTCAGAGGGAGTGAAAGTTATCCGTAATTTAATAACCTTATAATAAGGCAATCTATCCCATTCTATTACCTACACTATGAAAAACCTAAATAAGACGATTTCAGAAAGACAATGACTACAAGAATAGATAAAGCGGCGGCAACAAAAATAGTTCAAATAATATTCATAACCTTTTATTTCAATGGATAAGGAAATAAATATTAATCAGAGCAACAAGTAATAAGTTACCGTTACAAATCCAACTAACTGAATAAATTCCTTTAAGAACTCATAGTCGATTTCTTATGAATAGTAGTCATGACTATAATTTTAATAATGAAATTATTATGATAATATTAATTTCAGTGAAAAGTTTTGTTTGAGTGCGCATCGCAGAAATGCTTATGGACTCGGCATTATATTTTGTTTTGTAAAGGTAATTAATTTATTTGAAAATATATCTACTTCACGGAAAGGACGAATATCTCTATTAGTCTTCTTTAAATAATATTTTTAATTTTAATAATGTAGAATACAATATATAAAAAATTAATTAATAATTTAAATAAATCTTTAGTAATAATTATTATTATAAATAAAACACGTATTGTTTGTGTATCGAGGTAGCTATGGATCTAGTTACCTTAAATGCATCTTTAATAAATCGTATTCTAATTAGCTAAATAAGTTGCCAATTAACGGAAGAAATTAAATGTTTCGTTACCGTAGAAATGTAATTAGTAAAATTCATAACCACACCGAGGAAACGTTTACAACATCGAATGAAACCTTTCTTTCATTCTGGCAATCTGAAGAGAGTGAAAATACGAATAGAAACGTTGTTGTGTTAATTAAAGATTTTATGAATAATGAATTATTTGAATTTTTAAAAAAATATCATTTAATATATCTTATTGATAAAGACAAATGTAAAAAACAATATTATTTAATTATTTTTTTAATGTAGGTAGAGTAATTTAAATATAGTTAATAGTTTTTGTTGCATATTTCAATATATTTACAGCAGACTATTGGTTATGTTATAATTCAATTTTACTAGATATAAGATGATTTTGAAACTGCTAAGTTTATTTAGGTAATTTTGGATATTAAAGCAATGGTTAAAAGCTTAAATTAAAAATGACAAAAATATATTATTCTAATTATAGGCTCGTAATAATGACGAAGTATTGTAAGTTAAAAACATCCTTCCTTTATAAACATGTAAACAACCTCATAGAAATATTCAGTGCCTCATAGAACAGTCACAAAATCAACAAATATACTATATTTTTTCAGTTTTTTCAATTAAATAACATGTGCTTTATAATTACATGTATAGACGCACACATTTTAGCTTGAAATATACTTTGTGCCTCTAACACATATTATGAACATAAAAGGACTAACCATGTTTCATACAGTAGATAACACATGCCTAAAACTCATATAAAACTGCGCGCAAATTAGTATGCTTGTTAAATAGAGTTAAAAAGAGATTGTGGGTTTATTCAAACAAAGTCAACAAATCGATTCTTTTAGCTGCAGGGATAATTAATATATACTTTAGTTCACGTTTTTGCTTCTCTGCCGTTATACAAATAAACCAGAAAGTATTTAAATTGATAAAAAAATTATTCTCTGAGCAGTACTTTTATGTGGTGAATATATTTTTTACTGACTGAAATGAATTAATTAAAGTACACTAATGAATTGCTAAGTTCAAAGAATAAAATTTATATCAATATTGTACTGCTATCTTAATAAGTGGAAGATACAATTTAAAAAAATGTATATTAATAAACGCAATTATAAATTAAATATTTAATTATTAATTTAAATAAACACAAGTTGATTGTTGGGAATGAAATAAAATGTAAATAATATCGAGGTCGTGTAGTGAAATGATACTCGTTCCAGTATCAGGTTTTGTATCGTAATTCGTGGAAGTTGTTCACCGGTTTTTGACACATTCGCGCGCTGCTGTAATCAGAGCACTCTGATGAGTCATAAATACATTGTTTGACATATCACGTTCCTTTGCATAAGATTGATTTATATTTAAAACTCTTTTCGTTTATACCACCCTGAAACAGAACAATATTCACACACTTTCCAAATTCATCCCCGCCCCCTTCCATTCACTTCAATCGCACCGAATTCGTGTAACTCTTCAGACTTTCTGCCTTGCGGTTCAGCACTTCAAATATGACGGCGTACTTTGAAATATTAAAAACAATCGATTAACAAGGAACAATCATATTGCTTACGTAGATGTTGTACTCTTATAACATAGTTTGTAGTTACGTTAAATTTTAATATACCACTGTGAACAAAAAGTAAGGTGAATTTATTTATTTATTATAAATTCTTTATTTATTCTTCCAAATCAATTTCATCCCCTTCAAAGTAATCCCCGTCCGATAAAACGCACTTTTTCCAAATCTTTTTCCAGTCCTCGAAACAGTCGGAATAGTCTTTTTCCGGTATCGCCTTCAATTATAATTATATGTTTTTATCTCCTCAATCGTGTCAAAACGACGTCCCCGCATTGGCCTTTTGAGTTTGCTGAATAGCCAGAAGTTGCACGGAGCCAAATCGGACTAATACGGTGGTTGCGGAACGATATGAGTCGAGTTTTTGGCAAAAAAAGTCGCGAAGAACCAATGTAGTATGGCATGGTGCATTATCGTGATGAAGGAACCAAGAGTTGTTCGCCCATAATTCCGGCCGTTTCAGACGAATAGCTTCACGCAAACGACGCATAACGCTCAAATAATATTTTTTGTTGACAGTTTGGCCCGGCGGAAGGAATTCATAGTGCACCACACCACGATAATCAAAGAAAACTGTCAACATGACCTTGATTTTCAATTGACTTTGCCGTGGTCTTTTCGGCCTTGCTTCACCTTTTCCACGATATTCGCTAGATTTGTCGGTGGTTTCAGGGTCGTACGCGTAAATCCAAGTCTCGTCTCCAGTAATGATGCATTTCAAGTGGTCCTGATAGTCAGACAGCAAGTTTCGCACACATCAACGCGACGCTTTGTTTTCCAAAAAATTGAGCGATTTTGGCACCAATCGAGACTTTACGCGTTTGAGACACAAAACATTCTTCAAAATGGTATTCCAACACTATCAGCGAGATCTCTAATTGTCCATCGACGATCTTCAAGCACCAAATTTTTGATTTTTTGGGCGTGGCCCTCGTCGGTTGACATTGATGGTCGTCCAGAGCGCGGTTCGTCTTCAACGCGTTCTCGGCCGTCTTTGAACTCGTTGTACCACTTCTAAATTTTTTTTTGTGCCATAGTTTGATCACCAAAGGCCTTCCGCAACATTTTTAACGTGTCCGCACAAGAATATTCGTTCCGCAAACAAAATTTGATGGAAGTTCTTTGCTGAACAAAATCACCCATTGCAAAAATCGAAAAATTCACTTTTGGTTGTTTACAAAAACAAGTACAATTGGGAGATAATTAAACCTTTTAACAAACAGACGCTTGGGAAATATTATAGACAGTCCTACCAACTTCGGGGGAAAAATTACCTGCCTTCCTAATACCCGGGAGTTTTAAATGACAATTTAACCTTACTTTTTGATCACAGTGGTACATGCAATGTACTAACACACATTCACACGTTTGTTATAATAAGCTTTAATGGTGTACGATTCTTAAAAGTAGAGAATCATATAGTTCCTTAAATCATATTTAAATAAACAAAACGATTCAGACTGTGGCTTTTTAATATGGCATACCTTCGTCCAAAGTTAACGTGGTATCATCAATCAAGCATTCAGGCTTCATAACAATTCGGGTGAGTAATTAACAGGATGGAGAACATAAAATGTATTCCCGGAACGTTACGTGAGGCATAAAAAATCCTTTAGAATACGTGTCCAGTGCGTGTAATTAATCATAAGTTGGTACGTGCTGTACTGAATCCAGCTTTTACGTCGGCTAGATTTTGGTGTAAAACCGGGGGTAAGATTCTGTATCGCGGTGACACGCGTTCATTGGAACTGATTCGTTTACAATTTTAAAGTAAGCAATTTAAATAATTTGCTCCTTCGGAAAGTAGTCAGCTGAAACATGAAGTATTTTTGTATTTTAATGTAAGACTTTAAATAATTTTTTCCTCCGTAAAGTAGTGCTGAAGTATTTTTTGGAATAATGAGGAAAGAAACGAAACGTAAAAACTTATTGACTTTGAATCTATGAATCTTTTTAGTCTTAATTTGGGTTGCGAAAGTGTTTTTATTTCAATATTATTTACGGAACAGAAATCTGAGATTTTTCCAAAACTCCGTTGGTAATACTGAGAAAACGTATGTGCTACTAAAAACAAAAATGAATTATTTCAGCATTTCAGTGTTCTTTGACGTCCGCTGTGGTGGAATTTTTTTTCGGAACAATTATCCTCATTTTTTCGCAGATGTCGAGTCGAGGGCGTACGGTTTTTATTGTAAAATTCTTGATTAACTCCAGAAGGAAAACGTGTTCATATTATAAATTACTAAATTGATAATATTTATTTGAAAAACATGAGTTTGGTTGCATATTTACAGGAAATCTGTTTGATTGATGATTGGTGTAAAAAATAAATATGTTCAATAACAGTCAGAATGAACTAATTTTTATAAAACAAATTCTGCCAACGATGTTATATTATGTTTGGACTTCATCTGTAAACACCACCACGAGGAAGATTATTTTGCACGATGACTGAAACGACCAAACTTTAATTATTAATAATGTATTTCAGAATAATTTGAGCTGTAATGAATAAATTCTTTTTCATCTATATTTTTTAATTTAAACCATTATTTATCCATATTATATATCCATAGTATCTACAGGGGACTAGGAATCTGGTTTCCAGATACTGGAAACATTATCTATTAATTACTTGCTTCTTGTTATCATATTTCCCTACTATGGTGGTATTTTCCTCTACATAACAAAAATCGTCGGATCGTTTTTTGTTACATTAAAAAACACCAGTCACAGAAATATATATTAAATACTGACTGACTTGGGCCGCTTTGTCAGTCCCATATTTGGCATATATAATGAGTTGCCTGTGGCTGTAGAGAATTCTAACAGTTTAAATATATTTTTTAAATTTATTGTTATAGATAAATAAATACTGATAGGTAAATAGTTGTATTGAAGCATACGTAATTAGATTTAAGCTAAATTGTCAAAATAAATAAAGGCAACGATTTTCTAACGGGTCTTATTTCGTGTCCGTAACGTAACCAAATTTCCAGAATTGTACGCGTTGACAGCAATTTGGTGACCTACAGGTTATAAAGAACTCTACCATTCTCCCAACTATCGTAAAATTCGATCAATTTGTTCCAAAGCGACGAATAACTATCAAATATTTAAAAATTAATAAAATAAATCACGACAGAAAAATCTATACCGGACCAAGGATCGAGCCATGGACCGTGTTCTGTTGATATTTTCCAATCATTATCATTCAATTAATAGCCTTTCGTCCTGAGATATATTGAAAGTATTCCTTCACATGTATATATATTTATTTAATCTTGAATGTCGGATTAGTTTTGTACCGGTTTCAATCTAATATTTCGACAGAATTACAAAATGAACACAGGTAATTTAATAATGACTTCCAAGATGTCGTAATTATTTTTATTACTTAAAGAAGTCTTAATCTTAGGGACTATAAGTCGTAATTTATACAATAAATATATATGATGAAATTGTACTTTTATTAAACCTTATTATATATTTTTTCTCACTTATCTGGCTAGTAATTATTATATTATATTTCTGAAATTTCAGATAAGTTTATAATATTTTAAAAAGTAATACAAAACATGTCTATTTTAGTCGTTTTTATGAGCGAATAATTGTGATGTTTGAAAATAAAAAAACCACATGGAAGTTGGTTGATGATAGTCGTTCATATTAAAATTAACTAGTCAAGTTAGTGGAGTGCCTTAAATTAATTTTTATTACATTAATTTAATACTAATCATCAATGACTTAAGTAATAATTTAATTTTGAATTTTTCCGGTTATAAATAGATGTTATATCGAAGTTAATTATTCAAGTATTTGTTCGATATTAAAAATTACATTCGAGAGCTTTCGAGTTTGCATTAATAGTCATTCATATGTCCTCATATTATAAAAAAACCTCATGCGTACTTGGTAATTGATCTGTATTATTTTAACAGGATTATTTTTGAATGGTTATGATTGCAAGGTATTGGTTGTAAATTTTAGTAACGACTGATGAATAATGTTTTTAACTTTCTTTATCGTTTAATAATTAAATATAGAAGTATCACACTTTTTGGTCCATTAAGCACGCCAAGTTAATTTTAAACATGCTGAACGTAATAAAGAACAACCTTCTTAGCAATTTTAATGTCTACTTTAGAGTCATTTTGGTACCGTAAATTATGTGCATTAAACTTTTTGTATTATTTATACACTTCGTATCTAATGTACGACAGGATTTGTTATTCAATTTATTTTGTAGAGGATGATATTTTCTAGGATGCCGTTCGGGCATTGAGATATTTTCCTAAATTGACTAAGAGACAAGTGTTTACGTGGCGATCGCAGCTGCGTCGTTGACCAATCAAACTGCGATTCCGGCACTACGCCAATCTGGAATTGCCGGTCCTAAATCAGTCCGGCCGAAATGGCCGTTTGTCTCCCGGGCTGAACTTCCAACCCTTGAAGCCACGTCCCCGTGTTTTATGCCCGTGGACTCTCATTGTGCGCTTCGTCTCATGAATTAACTCAGAGTTGCAGATTTATCTCTGTAAGAGACAAATTCCGGCCTTTTAAACCCTTCACTTCTTCGCGGGAGAATAAGATTTGTGTAATGGCTGAATTTGCTCCTAGTGGTTTGTACACTTCAGGTGGGGAGGGAAAGAGACAGAATTGGAAACTCTTTCCGGGCAAAGTGCCACCCACGAGAATTATCACCCCGGTGTTTGCCAGTGGTCCCGCGCGAAAGTTCCGAACTTTGCGAACAACTGCGCGGAGCCAAATAATGTTTCGCAGCGTGTAGTCGAGAAAAAGAACTGCCTCCGTGTTGCGTGCACGCAATTTCCTTACAAAAGAAATCGGAACGCAAACTGGTAACTTTTGTGGCGCAGTACGCTTAAGTATTAAATTTAAAAGCTGTTTTGTTGAAGTTTCCTATTAAGTGATAGCTTTAGAATTTATTTTGCTCGCTTTACTCGCATTTTATTTCTTACAGTTTACTTAAACCTACATTTACTAAAACAAAAGGAGAAACCAAGAATGCGAGCTTGCATGAACATTACTCGTAAAATTAGAAATGTATCACACAACGTTTTATGTTTAGGGTTAAACAACCTCGTACAGTCTGAAATAATTGCTTGTTAATATATTGCTAAATATATATAAATGTTACAAGACAGCTACCCTTTTTCAGTACGGTGATTGACTCTTAACAATTAGATAAACTATTCGCATAATGATTTGTCTATAATTTTTATATCTACGTTTTTTTAACCACATATATCATACCGTAAAGCTTTTTTTCAATATCATACTTCTCGTTACTCTTTGAATCTAACTATAACATGATAAACCTACAGCTGTTTATAAGCGTGTGGATTTAACTAGTTATAATGGGCGGTATATATACGTGCACTTGGCGTTGCGAGGGGCAGATGGGAAGGGCTAATTTAGTTATTATTAACAAAGTATGGAGTTTAAGAATATTAGAATTAAGAACATTGTAAACAGCAGGCAATTACTTCAACCCAGTAAAATGAAAACTGTGTTAATGTCACTCGACATTCTGTAGTCAAAACTTTTGTTTTATTTTAAATAAACTAACCCAACTTTCATTTCATTCTTAAAATGAATTAATCTGCCATCATGAATTTTAAGTTTTATCTTTTCTTAATATTAGATCAATTTTTAAGACAGTCTTGAATTGAATTGCTGCTTCCACAAAACTATTGACCCGCATTTATGTAAAGCGAATAAAATGAATGCCCAGGCAATTAAAATCAGCTTGGAACATTCGTGTTTGTCTCAAAACGGCAGTTCAAAGCTGACCACTCTACATAATAATGTGAAAAAAAAACTTATTCAAAATCATTAAGAAGAACAAACCAAGTCAAGAATTTGGGAAGTCCGCCATTTTATATATTGTGCATCAGCTTTTATGATAATCTAAATTTCAGGCCCACTTATTGGGCCTCAAATAACGTAAGAGAAATGCAAATTTCACTACGCTACAAAATTTAATTTAATTTACAAGTACAAAATTTTATACCAATAACAAAAACTATAGAAATCTGAAAAGTCTTACAAAGCTATAGAAATATCTGTTAAAGTTATATAAATCTTGCAAAGTTATAGAAATCTGGTGGTAAACAATATTTACGTAAAAGTTCAGAGAATAAAATTTGTTTTTTTACATAGGATTTATTTAGAGCTGCTCTGGTTTGTGCACACGTTATAATTTAATTTTTATAGAACACTAATTTCGTTGACAGGCCATAGCACAGATTTTATTATCGACTCACTTTCCAACACTTTCGGCGCCTTTCTTCTTTGTATGTATCGTCACGTATCTTTAATTTAAAAGGTGATGATATTCAGCCTCTACTTCGCTGAATTCGGCCAACTTTAACTGACTGTTTCTCACAACACACACTGCTCTCTAACTGTACTGTACTTTGACTGTTTCGTTAATACCTCCAAACAGACACACTGCTTTCTGAATATCTGAGTGACTGACTGCTAAAAGTTCTGAGCGTCTTATATACACTTTTTGGACAATACATCGTAGCAACTGTTATAGTCAGTGCATTCTCGCGCCAAACAATGCTGTTATTTACAATTCTCTGGCCTCAAAGTTACGCCGCTAATAATTAAAGAAACAATTTATTATAAACCATATCATTAAAAATTTGTAATCTCCACAATATAGATGGCGATTAACTGTTTTATTTTGCTTATAAATGTTTAACGCTTCTATTCAATCAAAATATAAAGAATAATCAAAATCAGTTCGACCGTTTTCTTGTGAAAAGTGGAAAGACTCAAAATAACGGACAGAGATTTAGACGTCATAGAATTGGGAAGCCATGTACAGACGTTTGGTACATATTATTTATTATATAAATAACATTATTGGTATGGGTATGAAAGTTAAATAAGAAGGCTGTGCGGAAACGTTTATTATGTAGTAAGGATTTTTATTCTTGAAAAAAAAATTAATTGACTCATAAGGTTATTAATTTTCACAATATACCGTTAGATATAAATATTTCATGAAGAAAGGTATAAGGTCTGTTTAGTTTCAGCATTCTTTCAAAGGAATATTCAGACATTAATACAAAGCCACGAATGTACAGTCGACAAGGAAGACGCGTTCCAAAGCACGCAACGGAAACGGAAAAAAAGAAACGGAAGACATAAATATTCGTGTTCTAAGTTTTCTACGTTACATGCACAATTATTATCACGTCAAGGAAACGCTTTCGTGTTGCAATTTGCTCCGTTTCGTGAGTTCAATTTATAACTTCTCTTCCACATAAGTGCAGCATCAATCACTTTATTTGCTAATCTCACCGGGTAAATTGAATCTCTTACTTAAACGTCAACCTTTGCTTTCTTGAAAGATATCACAGGAAGTGATACTGTTCAATCTCATAGAAGCAACCTCGACACAAATTTCCTAGATAAAAATATAATAGACAGTTTTGACGGTATATAATATTAATAGTTTTTGCACTGTATTATGCAAGGAGTGATTTGTTTCAAATAATTGCTGGATAGGCGCACTGGAAATGTGTTTTGTGGTTTCAGGAAAAATGCACCATTGATCCCCTAAATAAATGACATGCCGCAATTCATAACGTGTGCAAGGTGACCGCCGAACGTCTCGCACCCAAATTCCTCAAACTAAGTTGCCGTATCAACACATCGTACGGATGCTTCTGTTTGGCATGGTATTAGGTTGCAACCGACTCGCATAAATATAGCTTTATCAATATTAGGCGAAGCGAAATCTTGATTTCTTGCCAGATTCTCGTAGTAATAACATCCGCAAGCGAGACGGGATATATTGAAACACTATGCCAAGGCTCAGGTCGTATTTAATTTCTCAAGAGTCCGTCGTGAATTTGCGTTCAGATGTTCAGTTCTTTTCATTTCTGACGAATATCCGACTAGAAATAGTGATTATCAGTTAATATAATTGGATAAATAAAATATAGCTACACATAACTAAATCATAATAACTATACAGGGTACGGTATTTGTGTACGTGATCTTCAGCTTAATATTGTGAGCTGACGTCAACCAACGTCACTGATTTACACTATGCTAGTCTCGCCTTCTTTATAACCTTGTCTCCGAGTACACTATCGTATTTTATATATTATCTTCTAATTTATTTATTTTTTTTCTTGGCACAATTATTTTTAAGTTCTTGTTACTTTATGTAAGAAAAACGTGGAATTTCCAAACTGTCAAGTAATTCCTGCATTTCATAATTCTTACAATCTTCATTAATTTTGTTTTCAGAAGATTCTTTCCTTTCACTCAAAGCTCCTAAACTAACTGCATATAATGATACATTTTGTTTTTCTTCTAAATATTTCTCTCCCATCTGCCTATCTGCAAACACATCCATTCTCTTCTCCAACCTTGTTTCGTTATCTTCTTCCTTTTCCGAACTTTCAATCACTATATTCTTTACATGTTCCATTATGTCAAATAATATTTTGAAACATTCTAATATTATTATGATCAATAAACTCCGTTATTTACACAATCGCTTCTGGCTCTAAAACTTCATACACTGCTGCATTCTATTGGACTGTTTCGTTCTCCATAATTAAATTTTACTTATAATTATAATTACTTATAATTCAAATTCCAGGTTTGGGCGCCAATATATACGATAAACTCTAAAATTTTTATTATACTTCAGGGGTTCAATTCATTTTAATATATATATATATATATATATATATATATATATATATATATTGTAATAATCAAAAGGTTGGCTTTATTAAATGAAATGTTTAATCAATTAACAAACAAAAATATTTATTTTATTTTGTGGCAATAAAAGATAATTACAAACAAAATTTGAGATCTGTCCTCTCAGGGCCTTTACTGGGTTTGATAATGAACACAAAAAAATTTATTTAAAATCTTATTAACAAAACAGTTCACAATTTACATAAACAATATGTCGATAGAATTAAATAAATTAAAAATTAAATAAATTAACTTTGATTGACAATTAAAAGAGAACGAAATCTGACTTTATCCTTTAATTTGCGTTTACTATATTATTCAAAATTAGGTTACGTACGGACCGTCGGTCTGGAACCAGAACAATCAATGTTAGCTCGTTCGGACACTATTACACTCTTTAATTATTTAATATCAGGCCTTGGTTTTCACTGATTCTACACTTCACTTTAAAATTTGGCAAGATTGGCTTTATTCCGTTGATTGCTCCACTCCAAAATAATTTACCAATGTTATTCTGCAAATATTCCTCCACGAAGATTGTACAAAGTTCTATTTTGACGAAACTGGTATTACTTTACAATATTCACGTTGCAATATCTCGTTGAATGTTTTTCTCTGCTCAATTTTATAAAGACCGTTCTCTGCAACGTTTTCACCGTCGGCCACTTCTATTCTCCAATGATTCACCAACTTTATTATACTATGCTCGACGATGTCTGACCTCTGTACAATCCAGACCACAACGACCAACTAACTCTCCTACAGCTCTCGAGTTTGAGCGCGCATACGCCATTGTTGACTTTTCGACAAAGCAACTGAGCTCGCTTTTTTATTGTTGCTTTGTTCGATCAGTCCACTATAATGGATTTATCAAACAATTAAAATTTTATGTCCAAACAATTAATGGCCTAATTAATTGGCATTACAATATTTATACGCATATTAAAAATATAAACTCCGTCCGTTTTAATTAATTTATTGTTCAACATCGCCAAAGCAACTAACAAAACAAAGCTAAAAAAACAGCAACAACAAACCCAAATATACAACCCCCTTCTTATTATTACTATGAACTAATAAAAGTAATGTTTATTACACCCTGTCTCCGAGGGCACTATCGTATTTTATATTTTATCTTCTGATAAATTACTAAAAATAAATTGCATATTTACAAAAGCCACAAAAATCTCCTTATAGACGATTTATCGTATAAAGATGGTTTGTTTATTGACCTAACAAATGCTGGTATCATCAGAAACTGTCAACAACTCAAAATGAACTGTAATACTCTCTCTGAAGGCGCTAAGTCAACTCTGAGAATTAAAACTACATTACCGCTGACTGATCCACAAAGTGATTGAGGTCGTTTCACGAGGTTTCGTAACTATTTAACTATCGATGTCGTTCCATTGCACAGTGCTACAAATATGTGAGCAAAAAAGCTATTTATTATAAGAAAGAATTATAACTGACGCATGCTTTCAACACCAACCCGAGCTTACCCGACTCCCAATCCGAATTTACTTGAATACAAAAATTAACTCGACCTGCGTATTGTATTATAGACACTATCGTGCTCAATATAAAATCCTTTATGCGTATTTTATTATTAGACAATGTTAAAATTAATAACCCATGTCAATTGAGTCGGGTTACAGTTATTACATTTTTAAAATTAAATCATTACGACGATGAAACATTTCTATATTATTGAATTTTGAAAAAAATTGATATATTAAATTATCAGCGTATTTACTACACCCCATACAACATTAAATTATATTCAATTCAACAAATTTTTAATACTGTATTTTTATTAGCTTTATAAATATTTTGTTTTCTCAATCTAATTGCAATTATATGCCTTGTTAGTGAATGGATATTTAATACTTAAGCACCAATTAATCTTTAATTGGAGAGGCATTTTGCTTCACTAATAGCTGGATTTTCACAGAAAACCTTATAATTGCTTTATAAAATAAAATATTCATCCCATATAGGATGTAGTCATAATGGAGCTTTCGGAACTGTTTAGTTCCATGCTGATCTGCAATATTAACATTTATGAAATTTAAGATAATTTTTTACAATAATAGCATAATATTTTTTTGTCAAAGAATTATACGGATTTGATACACTCCTTTTATATATCCTAATCTCCTCGTTGAATGTTGTCCACCCAAACGTTATATTTAAAAAAATATTATTATTTACACATTTTTGTAGTTATCAATATTATATATATTGAGGTTACTGACGCCATTATGTACACTGTATTTCGAGACATATGAATGGCTTAAAGACAAGTGACAAAATATTATCCCTACATGTAAAAACTTCTAATCCGTGGATAGATAATTATATTATTAAAGTTTCTATTCAACGAGGAATATATAAGAAAGAAAAGTTGTTAGAAGTAATAGACATCCATAAGGAATTAGAAAATGTAATGAACAGTTGGCTTGAAACAGAAGAAATTACTAATCATTATTCTGAAATAAAGTAGGTGATAAACTAAATTACATATATTAATAAAAATAATTGTTTTGTTTTCTCAACGAACATGGTACTGACTTATAAACCAATATAAGGATTAATTAGTTGATTTGTCCCATTCAACGTAATAGAAACGAACCAGACAACAGCATGGAACACTAGTAACAACTCTCTAGAAAAAAAAGTGCAAGCATAACTCGTTTTTTATTTATATTCACATCAGCTGCTACTATCATTAGCGACTTTGTACTACGTTTCATTTATTTGTGTGGAAACTAACCAGTGGGAGTTTCTCACTATGGAAACAGACGCAAATGCCATGTGATGTGAGACTGTTATGCTGACAGAAAAAAGCAACTATTTAGTTTTAAATACACCACTGGAGGTCTGTTATATACTGTGAATAATATTTTTATATTTGAACTTGGTTTGAAAATAACAGTAGTGTATCAATTATACATATTAATAAAATTTTATGGCCTTCAGTCAGTAAAATTAATGAAATTATTAGACAATTCATAAGAAAACATTTATAATTTAATGTTTGTAAGGTCACATTATTTTTATAATTTTGCATGTTTTTTGACAAAAAGTGTTCTTAATGTAAAAAAAATTTCTTTACTTTCATAAATATTAATTTTACAGGTGATGATGGAAGTAAGCAGTTCCGAAAGCTTCTGAATGACTATATCCAATCTGGAATGATTATTTTATTCTATCAATTTACACTTTTTCAACGTTGAAACATAACAACCATTTGAAAGAATAAAAATGACGCCAAGGACAAATTTGCTGACGCGACTTTAAACCATCCAATAAAAAAATGTAAATGAAAGTAGTTATGTTGAGTAAAATATTTTAATTATCTGTTTTAATGCTCGTTAATTTACTTAAATTACCTTATTACAGAAAAGGTTTTTTGTGAAAATCCAGAATAATAATGAAATACAGATTTTTCATATACTAATATATTCCTTAAAAATATAAATATTCTATTTACTAACACCAATACAAGAACAACTTTTTAATCGTTCATCTGAGTCTAACCGTGAATAAAAACGTATGATTCCCCATGCATAATACTTCTCCTCAGATTCCATCAGATTAAATTGCCCGCAGGCTCAGGCACGTATGTTCACAATTTATTTCCATCAAAGGACTGCTGACAGAAAGCAACCATTTAGTTTGAAATGCACAAGTTTCTTTCCAGTATTTTAGAGGCTTCATACAACAGGTAACCGGAGTAAAAGCAAAGCATGAAATTCCATAGCTATGACTACACTTTTTACGGAATAGCCACTTCCAACTTACGAAACGTTTTCTAGATTTCAGTAATTGGCAGTGTTTTGGTTATTCAGTGACTCACAAGCAAGGAACTCAAATCTGTTGCTTCTGAAGGTCTCTCAGGAAGAGAAACAGACAGTGTGCAAATTACGAGCCTGCAAAAAAAACGGGACGTAGCTGTCGTGGCACATTGCACTGACGAAAGGGTTATTAAATTTTGTTCCTGCCTTCGTTCATTATGATTTTAATGTTCATTGCTGCAGTCTGACATTACAATCTGAGAAATGGAAGATGATATGAGGACCTCGGATTAAGTGCTAACTTAAAATTCTGGAAGATTATTTTACACTCAAATGCAATTTTATTTTGATTACACAAGAAATTACGGACCTGACTGGATTTCATAAATGTAGCTGTTGTTACGCAATTTACAATAAAACGGACATGAAAGCGTAATATCTAGCTTTAAATACGAAACGCTAGACGGAATAAAAGCTTCTGATCGTATCACTGCGGGTATGTTTCGTGAATTGAAACTATATTACCCTAAGTAAATTTAAATTTGAGAAATAAAAAACCAAACCTTTCTTCAGAAAATACTAAGCAATCAAATCCAAATTACTGGAATAATTAAAATTTCTGAAATTTTCCATTTGCTGATTATTTTAATCTAAAAGTGAAAATATCATTGTTCTCTTCTCAAACTCGGTAAGTAGCCAAATCTTACAACACAATTTAAGTTATGAAATATATTTTAAGAAAATAATTAACTTTGTACGAGTAGGAGAATTTTGACTCTCATTACGTATCTCTGATCACTTTCTCCTTACACATGTGCTGTCTTCTAGCAACACATTTTCCATTTTACTTGAACTTCAATGGAAAAACTGAAGCAATATATTTAAAAACTACAGGAATTTCCCAGATAATTTACTCAAATTCAACGTATAATACTGACGAATACTGCTAAATTTGAAAGTTTAAAAAATTAGAAAATGTTTTTATGAGTTCAAAAGTAAGATATACTGCTACGAACGTAAGCATTTAAAAAATGGACAACATAATGAACAGAGGTCTCCATTATTCCTGCTTTGTAATAACTACTGAGTAACTGTGATTATATTCATAAAATCTAACGATATTAACTTATTTCGAGAAACGTGAATTATTTTAGTATTAAAACAATATAATCGTACAGGAAATAAAAGTTATCAGCATATAAATTTCGTTTAATGGACTTCAAATTTATCAGAAGCAGAGAATTTTGAATTTATTGATACTATATTAATTTAAATTACATCATTTGTTAATGTGGTTTAACTTTAAGTACGGTTAATTTTAGGATAGTCTAAAAAATTAAGTTAGTCGCTTTTAATGGTCCACTAACATAATTTGAAGAATGGACTTAAACGTAACTAAAAAATAATTCGATAATTCATCACATTATAGGGACATTTAATAGTATTTTTATACAACGATGGCAGTTAAAATTTAAATTTATAATTATATTTACTAAGAAAAACTTTTAAAGAACAAGCTGTTTCACGAAAGATGGTAATCGTAAATTATACAGATATTTTGTTAAATGGTTAATTTTAGTTGTTAATACTATTACAGTCTAATTTTTATAGTATATTTTCTTTATTAAAGCATATGTTTTTAATCTAACAGAATTATAGAAGAAATACGCAGGATCAAATTATTAACTTACGTATTCTTTTCGAAAATTGGATAACTAATTTCAGGACGAAATTAAAAATATATGGTTTTCATGAGTATTAATTTAAAATTACGCAATCGCATTCTGTAGAAAATATTTAGGTAATTTTGTGTTTCTGCTCAATTAAATCACTTCTCTCTTTCCATATATATATCTGTTAAATTTTTGTTGACATATATATTGATAACATTAAAATTTGAAACTGAGTTTAAAAATAACTTGATAGTAGCTCTAATTTCTTTTACATGTATCAGAATACTGCGTAAGAATTAATATGAGTGCTTTTTGAAAATTAAATTATTTTTTATTAGTCCAGTCGTAAATGGAAGGGAGTAATTAAGTATTTTTTTCTACCGAGGGACTAAAATCACAGAAGTTAAATTCGTGTGGAAAATTATAGTTTTATTCTGATAATATGAACTGAAGACAAAATAAAAATGCCAAAAAAGTGTTAATTGGCATTTAATAAATGCAGAGTTTAGCATTACATAAACTTTAATGATAGTGTGCTTACAAATTCTAATTTCACGTTTTGATAGATTACGGTATTGCTGAAATGAACATTAGGAATCGCCTCTCTCCATTGAATCCAATTAGTGTAAATTAATAACGTTCTCGATTGAATAGCACTCACTACATGTACCACAGCTGTACGGGCCCGCCAGATTGCAGGCGCTATAGCAGACTACACACTCGACGGGAGAGGAGGCGTGCGGGAATGTATATTCAACGGGGCTGACAGTAGAAATATTGGTCTGCATTCCGACGCAAAGGCAAGCAGACACAAGCTGCTGAATTCCGCGATGGCTGTGAGCGTGTCCACCACTCTCTGCATTTCTTGCTTACCTAACGGCGACACCAGCGCCACATTATTAACCGAAATTTACATTTTATGAACCATTAAGGTGAAGATTCTAGAATGAAACCATCATTTACTCTGAATTTTCACCCTGACATTTGCTTCCTTTACGTGGACACAAAATATTTTATGTTAATATTATGCTCGTTAAATGAACTTTGGGATTAAGAACTGTTTATAAATTCGATATTAAAATCCAATCTCACTCGTAGGAATTTTTTCATTAATTTTACATGAAGGAAAAACAGCCGACATACGGCTAAAATTATTTGAAACAGTTTCTAAAAATTACCACTATTTCTAACATTACAATATTTGTATACTCATTTCATGTTTAAGCCTGAAAAATTTTGGATTCAATTGATTTTAATGTTACAATTCTTTAATATTAAATTATTTACCTGATAAACTATTTAACGTTCAAATAAAATAAAATAATAAATTTAATTAGATAAATACATTTGATACTGATTATTTTTCTACACACATGAGGAAATTACTACGTTAATAAATGCGAAGAGTTAAACTATAATACACTGAAAAATATAACTATACTAGATGATCAAAGTTAATGTTCTTTCTGTTCTTTTTTTCGGTACTAAGACGAGACACAAGTATAACGACCTTTATTAAGAATTTATTGAGAATGGTTCCTCACATTTTAGTAATTTTCGAACAGTAGAAATAAATTAGCTGAGCATTTAGCTGATGATTCGGTAGACACAAGGTATAAATTTCAGTTATAAGAAATATTTTGTCATCATCCGTATAGTACTATGAGTTGATGATTTCTGCAAATACTAAATTGAAGTCAAAAAAACAACGTTGCGCTCTCCAGTATGATTTAATGCAAAAATTATGCAAAATCGAAATCTCTAAGACATGCTGGTGTTAATATAATTATGAGAAAATGAAAATAATTACATCTGATTGAAAATAATGAATGAGAAAGATAGCCAATTCAGACAAAAAGGGTAATATAAATACCACACAATGTTTATGGGATCCTTGTACCTTCGGTCAGGTGCTAAGAAGAACGTAGAGAAACACAACTGCACCTCCCATTGTCGTTGCGTTTTCGTCGCTCTTGAATGTTGTCAACTGACAAGTGTAGTTGTGTTTCTCTAGGATCTTCTTAGCACCTGACGAAAGGAACAAGGATCCCAGAAACGTTGTGTGGTATTTATATTACCCTTTTTGTCTGAATTGGCTATCTTTCTTATTCAGAAATATGAGAAACAAGATATATTTAACAACATATTAACATGCAATTTAATTATTACAATAAAAAATTGCACAATTAAAAATTGATTTAACACTAAATAATTTTTTATTATTTTTTTTAACAACTCTACGTTAAAGAACCCATTTGCATCATGTTCAGGCAATAACAGGAAACAAATATGTTACACCCTTAATGACTTAATTGGATTATCATATTTTACGCGTTTTAAAATTGAGGAAACATGTTGACATCTCGTAAATGTTTCTACCAATTGAGTATTTATATGTCAAGCATTTAATTTTAATGTTGCTTTTAATAATAAGATATATTTAAGGACAGACATTTTATAATAATTCAAAACAAGATTTTATGAATTTTTATTTAACAGCGCTACGTTCCGGTACTTATTTTTAGTTTCTTCAGGAATTTAATAAACAAAATAAACTAATAGAAAATGTTGTTAAATGTATATTACTATTAAAAACATACGTTAACATAAAAAATTTGAATTATAAATACTCAGATAGTGGAAACCTTTTTCAGATGTCACCTTGTTTTCCCAGTTTTGAAAAGTGTAGCAAATGTAGATCATTTTAAGAATATATTTAGCAAAAACATGAATACTGTAAAGATTTCATCTGAAAATGCTAAATATTAGGTTAATAATATTTCCCTATGCACTCTCATAATCAAACAAATTTGTGCAGTGAAAACTGACAAACTGCATAACTTTTTCGAAATAGGTTTATTTGCCATTCACAAGTGTTAATAACAGATTCAGGTGAAGCATGTCGAAGAAATATTGGAAAAAAGTTGTAAAAAATATCAACTGCTGTCATAAAAATTCTCAGTATTTAAATGTTTCTCTATTAATATTCATGGAATATGTATAGTTTTAATATCCAGTTAAATTTGTCCTGTCAAGCAGCACAACATGTGTCAGAGTAGAATATTATGAATAAACTGCCAGAAATTAGCTTGTATGAAATTTCCATACATCACAAAAATAACTTAACATTTGTTTATTATATTCTGAATAATGACAATTAATATTCTTAGAGTGATGGATTAATCTTTTTACTAAACGAATTTCAAATTTGATTCTGTACTATTTTAGACCTGAAAACTAAATCGTAAAATCTTAACTAGTTTCCGCGGTTTTCTGAAACCTAATATATTGATCTTACATCCATTACTTTAAGAATCTATTAGTTACTCGATCTAATTTTAGTTTAATTCCGATTTGTATAATGAAATAATACCTTACGTAATTCATTGTGACATACTTCTCAATTTCCAGTATGTCCGTAAGAACAATATTTTTTTAATTTGTGAAATAAACCAAATAAAATATGTGTGTGTTACCAAGTAATAAAACAACTAAGAAGAATTTCATGTAATTATTATGATTTATTTTGAGTTTTTGTGGCTGAATTCGATTCTAGGCTTTACGGAATTTTACAGTGGAAATTTACATATGTCAAAATAAAATATTACGTGGCTCAAATTTTAATTGGAGGTAATTTATTCGACACGAAACTAAAAATTAATGATTCTGTTAATTTAAGTACGTTTGGATTGATAGTCAGCGCATTTCATAAACCTAATTTGAAAATCGAGGGCTGTAGTTACAATAATAGGGGAACATTGCTTGTTGTCCAACTGAATATAAAATCAACGAGTAATTTTTCCGTAAAAACAGTACGTAGACAATATTTCTACACAGGAATTGCAAAATGAATGGAACGTTTTTTCGTAGACAAATAATATTCCGGACACAGTAAATTAATAGTTTCAAATTTTAGTGAGAATGACACGTATCAATAACATAGGCTCTTATTTGAAAACTGAAGTCACGACAATTGTATAAATATTCTATTGACTTATGCACTGTACCGAGTTTAAATGTATTATGTTAGACTTATTCAATAAATTCTAACCTCAAGAAAAGTTTATCACAATATACGTCCTTTCTTACGGCCATATGGAATAATTTGTGTCTGCAAAAATTTTTTTTTTTAATTGACACCTAATTTTTTGGTGTTCTGCGGGATAGCCAACCCTTAAATTCTTATATGTTGAGGTTAGCTATGAAAATTAAAATATGGGACCGACTCATCAGAATTTCAAGAATAATCTATTTAAACTTAGATGGGACGTGATAAGGTAGAAAGACCGGATTCAGGGAGCATCATAAATCCAAAATCAGAGACAAGACAAAGGCTAAAGTACGAATAAGTTTTTATATAGAGCAATAACAATTTGAAACAAAAAACCTGGATCGTTTTTTATACAAAATATTCGCGACTAGAGCGTGAAATTTATGTTGTGACGTGATATAATGAAATTTTTCTGTCTAGATTTTGATTTTTCTTCAGATATTTGCACATATATTTACCGTTATGTTTGAATCCGTGGATTATGTACCGTGGTATTTGATCGCGGTCGACGTTATATTGCTGACGGTTTTACCTGTTATTTTGCGTATTTTCTCGTAGTCGAGCAGTGCACCTTCGTTCTTCGAATTTACAGTTATAAAAGCAGATACAAGAAGGGAAGCGAGGGTTATTGTCTGCCAGGAAATACCTGCGAGGGATGTTCTCTCACAGGCAGAACTTTGTAGGAGAGATACGAAGGGGCTAACTTTGGGGATGCCTTTTCCTCTCCGTTTTTGAACTAAGGTTCCCACAAGCCAAGGCACCTCGACCTGTTCTGAGACGTGTATGTTCCGGGGTCACAGACCTTGGGCATACGGTAAGAATTGTCTGCTATTCCCATTGGAATAGTCGGCCAGCTGCCTCCTAAACTGGTCGAGGCACGGAGAAGGGAATGCTGCGTTCCCACAACAAACTCCTCTCCCACTATGAGAAGGGCGTGGGACAAGTACCCAATGCTCGACCTACCTGATGCAGGTTTTTTTTAGGGTTTGTTCTGCATTACTTTTAGGCGAATGCCGAGTAGGATCCTTAACATATAGCCCGGGGCCCTAGTTAACCCTTGGCTATATTCCTCTACCCTTCCGCATCCCCCCTTTCAAATCCCTTCCTATGCTATTAAAAGGGAGTTTCCCAACGTGGATTACCCTCATGTAGCCTGTTGCTCTAAAAAAAAGCAGATACAAGGTTTACGGTATTCGTCACATCCACGATACAGGTCCTACATATCTCGTTTTTGCACAAATTCACCGACTTTAGCTGAGACCAATAATTACGTGCTGTATAAGTCACCAACCTCAGCACTAATTATCTTCTACCGAGTGTTAGAAACATTCTAATTATTACCTCAATATAGAACTGAACCCCCATCCGCCACTCACGACGCACGCGGTTTTAAACTTCCACGAAGTATACTTAAAAATATCAATGGCGTGTTATTTTCTACGTGTTCCCTCTTCCCGTGAATTTAATATAATTTGAAATAACCGGAGGGTTGAATTCCCGTTGGTAAAATACACTGTACATATGTTTTTCCTAATAGAAAAAAAATATCTTTAGGGTATCCAATGCCCATTTCTCCTGTTTTAGAAATTGACTCAACCGATTATTCATTACAATATATATATATATATATATATATTGAATTAAACGTCCAAAATCTACTTGGGTACTACAATGTAGTTAGAAGTTATTGACTGTTCTTATAAAAAAGTTCTTTCCGATTGTTTTCTTCAAGGCAAACGGATCAGGGAGAGTCTCTACCTTGAGGAGTAATCTAGGGATCCTCCTTTTGGAGCGCACGGGGGTTTGAGGAATTAAATGTGTCTGGGCCAGGCTGTTCCAGACTAGTATGGTCTGGCTGATGTACAGTCCCGGGAACGGAGCTATCCTCCGCCCCAGTATTCCTGAGGCATTAATTCGCGCTCAATATCCACAAGTGCTGAAGGTAGCGCGATGAATTATTCCTCGCTAGTGGGTACTTGCAGCTAGTTATTAGGCAGTTTCATCACGCCAGACTGCAACGCACTTACAGCTCCTGGAGTAAACACCCACACCGCTGCCACAAGAGTTTCATTTAAAGTTGCGTCAGGGCAAACGACGTGCCGCCGAAATAAATCATCCCGAAATTGTCTCGTCTCTCTGTGGGGGGAAGGAGGGGGACTACTTTGCATGATTAATACGTCTAGCTGGGTCTGCCTTCGCTTGTACGTAGAGCACGGCCCTCCCCTGACTGCAAATAAAAATGAAGAGTTCGGTTCTGCGATTGCAGCTTTGTCGTTTTATTGTGTCTTTTCATTAAAGCTTTGTTGCGCAGATGGAACCGCTTCCGCTTCCAGGAGGCGACACTGTCTGAGCCGGAGTTTCTCTGATTTTATTCCCCTTGCTAAATTTGTTTCCGATTGAAAAATTGTTATTCTAGCGTTCCTTAATATTTTAACAGACAATAAATATTCTGTCCGAGGAAAGTAATTCATTATTCCCTTTTGAGAGTTCCGAAATAAAAATCTAATAACTGCATCAAACTAATGAAGATACTTTTCATTAAACTGATGACTACGTTTAGATTTAATTATCGATTCCATTAGTCCTCTTCTCAGGAAACAGGTTGTCGGATAATTATTAAAGACATAGATAACAAACTCATCAATTAAGTTCAAAATATGAAAATACAGAATCGAGGAACAAAGACAAACACTGATAAAATTAAAAGCATAAAACATAAGTAAATTTATAACAGTCAATATAAAATAAACTACAAAGTAATAAATACGAAATAATATATAAAAAGAAGTAAATTTAAAAAATAAGAAAACAAATTAATATAGATCAATACATAACTAAAAAATACTAATATACTGTATATAAAAGGAAGGAAAAATCATTATATAATTGTTTTGTAAAATTGATATTTACTGAGACACGCAGCTGAAGGGGTAAACACACGAGATGATTGTAATGGTCATTGAGTAAGCAGGACTAGAAATTGGATGTTTGAATTAATATTTATATTTTGAAATTGATTTTGTATAAAATGTAAATTATTTGAATATTACTATAGTGGCTGCCTAAATCTATAGCTAAAACTTTGACGAATTAATACAGGATTATTTGATGACGTATTGGTAAATTATTTTATAAATCCTTAAATAAATATAAAAAACTTGAAAAATATTATAATCATATTTTAATCATATTAAAATTTTATTATTCTTATTGTTACACAACAATAATTTCACTGCTCTCATTCATTTCCCTAATGTTTCTTGAGCGACAGGACACCTCCTGAGTATAGTGATGCATGTAACCAGAGAAATAAAGAGAAAAATTAAAACTTATAAAATAAAATTATTTATTGACTATTGCAATATTTCGGATCTTGATGATTTCAGTCCATTTGTGGAGAATGATAGTTTTGTTAACAGACCATATAACAAATCCAATCAGCCGAAGATTGGACATTTTTATATTTATTAATAAATCTTCTAAGAATATTTTATGTATTTTTTAGCCGTTAGTATATTGTTAAATATCTTTATCCGGGAATACTGAATGGTGGGATGATAAAGTTGAATCCGATCATTGATAATTGGGAATTTTCGTACCAATTTCAAGTCTTTAAGGATGACGAATTTCATGAAAATGGAAACATTAGCGTACCGAAAATGTAAACTAATTTGTCAATATAAGCATCGTGCAATGTCTCACAATGAATCGAAATAAATAATTCTCGGAAAACTGGTACGTGCATAATTTACTGAATGTCGCTACAACTCAAAGTAAAAGGTAGACTGATTTTTCCATTATTAAATTGAAACGCTTGAAAAAGAAAGGCAATTTTCACACAGCAGAATAATAATTATTATTATTAATGAATGTCGAAACGTCGCACATTCAGCATAACTGTATACGTAGTTCAAGTTTGTTAGTTAATTAATATTAAAGGTGTAGAAAATGAATGACTAGTTTATTTGGTGAAAATAACGTGGCACCTTTCTATTGTCGTGGGAAAAAAACAATATAGCAAAATAATATAGCTTCATATGTGTCTCTTAAATGTCAGCACTGCACGTATAGTTAATAGAATGCAATTTAGTTCCCTTTGAAAATTGTTAAAATATCTCGAAAGGTCAGAAACAAAATTTTACTCAAACTTTAATTTGATTTTTAATGTTAAACATTAGCCTATCTATGAGTAAAACGTTCCTGCTTACTGGTGTCACACTTCGGAAGACATATTTTTAACGTAACCCACTAAATATTAAATCTGTGCAAAACTGTAAACACACTTGAACAGAACAGTAAATCAAAAGGACTTCAATTTCTCATTCATAATGCTGATTTATGATATCATCAAAATTAGTAAAAATTTCTATCAGATAGTAATGTAGATAAATTTATGAATTATCTACAAATAATGACCCTTTACTCTAGTATCAGTACAAATAATCGTAAGAATCGTATGTTTCGTTACAGTCAATATTCTACAAACAATATATGATGAAATATGACAATATTTATGACATAAATATTATTCATTATTCAATATAATTCCAAATTTGTTTTTGAAACTGTTAATGACTAAATCGTTGGGAATAGAGTTAAATAAGAAAACGACACCAAGAGAAATTAAAGAATGGTCATGAGGAACGGTAAGGTTAACAGAATAATGATTGTCTTCATTGAGGGCTTTAGAAAACATGTTATGAATGTAGGAGTGTAATGGACTGGTAGTATGTTAAAAATTCTGACCAATTGATTGATAAAATCTAGCATCTTACCGTCCCTCATGACTACTGTTTAATTTCTCTTGATGTCGTTTCCTGATTCAACTCTATTCCCAATGATTTAGTCATTAACAGTTTCAAAAACAGATGTCCCATTTTCAGTCAATATACTAAAAGTCTACTTCATAATTCCATTATCAAGAATTAAATAAACGAAACAGCCAATACGTCAGAAAAAATTAATTAATTAAGACTAAGACGTTTAGTTCACAATTTTGGGACTTTCTCAGGTATTAAACAGTTTTGCATGTATACATATACACACATCTATATATATACGTATATATATATATATATATATATATATATATATATATTACCAGAGAAAGTCCTAAAATTGTGGACAAAACGTTGTATTGCAATGATTTTTATTTTTACTTATTTAATACAAAATTCTTCTTAAATATTACCCGTTTTTTATTTAGCAGCTACTACTTCTACAAACTTCCAGCTATAGGAAAGATAAAACATTTTATCTTAAAGCGTTTCTCAAAATAGAGAAAAACGGTTCAGGCTTAATTACATGTTGAAATTAAATAGTTTTAATAAATGACATTTATTAATTTTTTTTCTGAACACCATCCATTTCAAATTATTACGACAAACACGAATATATGAAAATTTTGTGACTTGTCACACAATGCAGTTAATTATTGCTGATTCATCATTAAAATAAGGTTAATATTTAGTCTATTTGCATGTTTGTATTTATTCAACATACTACAATATTCCATCATGTTTATTACTTCTTCACACAGGAAATGTAATAATTAGATAAGATGTCATCGGAAAAATGTCATTATGAATGTTTAATACATTATGAGATTTGACAATTGGGTTGGTAGTCGCATTAGTACGGCCGTTTTTTTGGGGGGGGTAACAGGCTACATGAGGGTAATCCACATGGTAGCAACTACACTTTAATAGCATAGGAAGGGATTTGAAAGGGGGGATGCGGAAGGGTAGAGGAAGGTAGCCAAGGGTTAACTAGGGTCCCCGGGCTATGGTTTAAGGATCCTACCCGGCAATTCACCTAAACTTGATGCAGGGAAAACCCTAGAAAAACCTGCATCAGGTATGTCGGGTATGTGGTACTTGTCCCACGCCCTTCCGATGACGGGAGAGGGGTTATCTGTGGGGTCGCAGCTTTCCCCTCTCCGTGCCTTGACCGGTTTAGGAGGCAGCTGGCCAACTATTCCACTAGGAATAGCAGACAACTCTTACCGTATGCCCAAGGAGTGCAACCCCGGAACATACACCTCTCATGCCGAGGTACCTCGGCATGTGGGAACCTTAGTTCAAAAACCAGAGAGATGTGAAGGCATCCCCAAAGGTAGCCTCCGCCAGAGCTCTATGGGAAGGTTCACCAGCGAGAGAATTCTCTCGCAGCAGGCTTCCTTCTTAGTGCGGCGAGTTTTTTTTATTTAGGGTATCAGGCTACATGAAGGTAATCCGCGTTGGGCAACTCCCCTTTAATAGCATAGGAAGGGATTTGAAAGGGGGGATGCGGAAGGGTAGAGAAAGGTAGCCAAGGGTTAACTAGGTCCTCCGTGCTATAGTTTAAGGATCCTACCCCAGCGTTCGCCTAGAAGTAATGCAGGGAAAACCCTATAAAAACCTGCATCAGGTAGGTCGGGCATTGGGTACTTGTCCCACGCCCTTCCGATAGCGGTAGAAGAGTTTTCTGTGGGGACGCAGTATTCCCTTCTCCGTACCTCGACCAGTTTAGGAAGCAGCTGGCCAACTGTTACAATGGGAACAAGGAACAACACTTACCGTATTCCCAAAGTCTGTAACCCCGGAACATACACCTCTCAGAACAGACCGAGGTGCCTCGGCTTGTGGAAGCCTTAGTTCAAAAACGGGTTACATAAAAAAAAGTCATCCTTACAAGTCTCTAGTGTGAGAGGGGTGGACGAAGGAATTTTTTTGTAATGTAAAAAATCTGATAAGCCACTGGAATTGAAGAATAATGAAACTGATCAATGCCTAATAGTCATTTATATTTTTTCGTCATCAATTCAATAATTACACACATAAAACTGTCAGAAACCATTCAATAAAATAAATAAATATATTTACGTTCCTTTCTGGAACCTCGTAATGTCCACATGTATAAAATTGCAAAATTGGTACTTGTGAATATAATTTATTTCCTGTAATATATAATTTCAACAAATGATATAATTGTGGAGATAAATGCTTATTTTATTAGGTTATTAATCAATTTTATTCTTCGATGAGAATTTGACAAAAATGTAACTATCTAAATTAATTGTTATTGTTACCATAAATTTCAATTATATAGGTTATACCTTCTCATCTATCACAGTCAACTCTATGTGTATACTTAAATAGTTATTTTTGTGTTAGGATGTCAGGCATTATGTAATATCAAAAGGCACTTTAATAACTTCGGAAAGTATACAGCCTGTTTGGCGCTAGAACAAACTTTGGAGCTTAGAACCTCTATGATAATGCAATTATCAGAATCGTGCTTTGTAATTCCAAAAAGAAGAATTAGTGGTGGGTTTAACACACGCTGAGAAGTTATTTTGTACTCCGTTCTAACGACTACCCACTAACGGCCATGTAACTACTCCCTCACAACCCGTGTTGTTGATTGCGCAGTTCACGGTGAAATACGCTCTCATACGAAGGTAAACAACTTCCCAAAATGTAAACGTAGTTTTGCGCCTAGAGCATATATGCTTAACAGAATGTAGTCGTTATTAATGATTACATCATCATTCAAATTTAAACTGGAATAACGTAATACGTTTAAGAAATATATACGCTCCAGAGAATACTTAAAAAATTATTTTTACGTGTACATAGTAATTGTTAATTGAACAGATACGGGCTTACGAGTTGTCTTTTGTGCATGTTAATTAGTTTGGTGTTTCATGCGAGACAGTAAAGTGAAATCCGATGGTTATACATTAATTTCTGGTAGAATAGCTCATATAGCTACTGAATATCGAATTTTAAATGTAACATAATTTCATATTTATTCTACAAACTTTATTTTTTCAAAAATATATTCTAGAATAACCAAAGACTTGTGATAGAATATATTTATATGAAAATCAGCCATAAATGATCAAGATTATAAGAATATTATAATGAACAATACTTTAATTTTCCATGTAACTAACATATCTAATGAACCAGTTTTGGGCAAGCACGGGTGGAAAGATTAATATGAAATGAATATATTTGATTTATGGATAATGTGTTTGTTACTCTCGATGCATCACGAATGTACTTTTATTTGAATTTCCTACTGCGTATATAATATATATTTCAACTATTATCCGAAATATATATATATATACATATATATATATTTTAATAATCAACTATTTGGGTTAATTAAATTTTTTCTCACTTTGTTATAGCCATTTATGTAATAATAAAAAATTATAGGCTTTATTTATTAAAAAAAATAATCAATTTTTAACAAACAAAATTTATTTATTAATTTGTTGCTTCTACAATTCACAATTAATTACAATAAAAGGAAAATCTCTCAGGGTCTTTACTGGGTTTGATGATTTACAGTGGAAATTATTGAATGATCTTATTAACAAAACAGTTTAAAATTTACTTCAAAATAATGTGCTGATAAATGAAAGAAAAGCTACAAGAATTCGAACGAAATCTGACTTTACCCTTTTAGTTAGCGTTTACAGATTTTATTAAGGTTTTGGTTACTTACGTATTGTTCGGCTGGTACCAGCATTCTTTTAGCGCTTCAAAAGTACACTATATTGCAAAATTTTTACACGGATTCTAAATTTTTCCCACAGATTCTACACTTTTGAAGTTGAAATGCGATTACTAGACTCCGAGGAACTCGGATGATCCTCCTAATTGGTCGGCTATCTGATGGCTTTTTCCTCAGCACGAAAATGTTCAAGTTCTTTATAATGAAGCAAACCGTTGCTTCCGTTGGCTAATTGTTAGCACATCTACTCGGTCCAACTAACTGCTTGCTTACAGGAATCTTATGAGTTGCAGATTTTAGCCTTCTACCGCATTAATTATCGGTTTGGTTTGAAAACTTCTAAGTAGCTCGGTGAAGATTTACTTTAAAAATGTCTCTCCTTTCGTAGCTGACCGTAGACGTCGACTAACTTTTACAATCTCTCTCCTCTCGTGGTAGACTGAAGACTCCCAACTAACTATGCTTTTGCGCGCGTAATCCATTCCGAACCATCAATAATAGGAACAGATCTCACCACTCATTGTCGCTTAGCTCGCTCTCGCTATAATTCAAATTGTTCGCTAACAATTCAAATTAATTGGAATTACAATATATACGATTCGTCTACTGAATAGACCGACGATATTTCTGATATTGAGTGAATATGACATAAAACGAACTGACCTTGTTATTAAGTTTCCGAAGGCCGGCTGCAGAGATGGTCCACCTCTGTTTCCACAGATGCGTACCAACCAAAGAAAGCGGCCCATATAAACTACGGCGAAATCGTAGTCTGAGAATATGAAGAATTCGGGAGAGGATTATTTGGTTTTCTACGGTTTAGTTGTTTTCGGAATTTTGCTTCGTTGAATGCTGTTGTATATGCTGATGCATTAATCTTCTCGAGGCGTTTCTTTGTCGAGTACTCTGTTATTTTCTTATAGTCTTGACTTTTTCTTCTACTGTTCTCGTTGACATTCAGATGTTTTGTTGAGGATTAGGTTTGTCCATTGTCGTGATCTCCACCTGATCAGGATGTGTAATGCATTCAGTAAAAGGTCTGTAGTTTCTTGTACCTGATGCCTGGTGCTGCTGTTTATTATAGTGCAGCTGGACTACTGTACCCTGAGAGCATAACGTATGGTTGTAAGGTTCGTCCTACACCAGAAGATGTTGGATTCTCCCGATTAGACTCTCTGTTAGTAGTTCTCATGCAGCCTGAAATCGTTCTGTAGGCTATATTTTCTATTGTGGCTATTTTGTTTGTAAGAATTTGTATGAAATTTTGTTACATCCATTCGTATATGCATGATTTAAATTTTAAACAGAGTAACGTTAGTAAAAATTATATTAGTAAATTAAATAAATTATTAAATTTGATTTATGAATTTATCTACATATTTGACTTTTTGGTATCAATATACTTTTTTTTATATATTTACGAATAATGGCATATACCCACAGCTCTATCCCCACAAAAATCAATAATTTTTTTTGTAGAAATCAACGTTTTTACTAACGTGATTCATTAAAACGTTGGGTTAAGGATACATTACAGTAAATAAAAATAGCTTTCTATAATAAATTTGTCTGTTTTCTCGTGTATCAATATTTATTTGTTTTCTTCACATTTTGTTTTACAAATATTGCTATTAAAACATGGTTAAGGCTTAGGGAAGTATTTGATGGGAACCTTTTCGAATCTTGTGGTGCTCCATTGGCTCTGATGTTTTAGGTTCGATAACGAACCATCCACGGCCTCTTAAGTGCCAGATACCACCCTATCAACGTCGTTAAGGCTCCATCGTAAAACTTGTCAGCTGCATATCGCAAAGATTCTAGGTTGTCACCTCACAAACTCGATAAATTACGTCATCACTCCAGAGAAATTGGCTGCGGTCAAACGGGTTGAGTGGTCAATATGCAGTTATATTTTCCAGAAACAGAATGGAAAATTACGCTGTAATACTCGGAGACCATAATATAAAAACAATTGAACCACATTAATACGGAATTATTAATGACTGTTATTAACCATTAGCTATCCCTCTAATGAAATTTTAATCGAAACAACATCCATTTTCAAGATTATATTTAATATTAACAACATGTTATTTCAATGACCCAGAAAATACGTATATTATGATTTTTTTCTCGAGTAGATCATTACATCAATAATATATGAGTATTACTGTTGAAAATCATTTAAAACATAAGTTTTTAGTTAAACAAACCTTCTATTCAGCCATTTTTTTTGTACAGGAATATTTTTAATACCTAAATTACAATCCAAACCTCACACAAGTCAAACAATGATATTTCATATTTAATATTTCAAAACATGTTTACCACCTATCATTTAGTAAATACTCAATATAAATAAGTAAATATATTAAATATTTCGCGTGTTGGCCAAAAAACTGTCTTAATTTCAAGTATACTAAATTTAACATGGAAAAAATCTGTTTAAAGTAATTTATATTTATTAATTGCAAAATTATTTTAATGTTATAAAGACTCAAACAAATAATCTAATAAAACGTAAAATTTAGTACTTTTATTACCATCGCCACCGTCCGTATTTTACGTTTAAAATGATCCACATATTCATGTTTTATGTTAATATGTATCTCACATATAAAAAGAATAAATTAAATATAATGGCCAAATGGTGATAAATAGATTAATAATGGATAATGATATTACTAAATTTAGAACAATATATGACGTTTAGACCCTTAATTTGGCACTTCATCACGTGATCAATATTTTTTAAAAATGGAAAAAGATGATACCTTAACATTACGATTTCAAATTTCTCAATGATGTTGAATATTCTGATAAATTTGATAGATTACTTAACACATGCTTGTAATTTATTAAAAATTATTTTATTTAATATTGCATAAATTTTGTAATCTAATCATTAAGAAACTTGAATTTTTCTATTTCTATTAAATTAATTCTCAACCATTAAACCTTTTCAAACTACTTGTCTATTATATTTACTTGCATTAAATTAATCTGAAAGGTAAAATTTCATATAATGTAATGAATGTTACAATATCTAATGTGCATTGTATTTATTTAATCTAAAAGTGGTAGCAGAGTCATGAAACTACAACAAATGAAATTAAAATAATATATAATTATTTTAAATAAATAAACTGTACATAACGAGATCATTTCAAATATTAATAAATATGTGTATAGAATTAAATTAATTGAAGATCAATTTTTGAAAAGGACAATATATATATGAGATTAATATCGTTCTGGCCTGAATAAGAGAACTGTGGGAAAATACTTGATAATACAGATTAACTAAATCTAAGAAGACAATCTATACTACCAATTAATTTTAGTTTATTGCGAATCTAATTGATTTTATGAAGCAATATCACTTTGTATATTTAAGGTAATTCTACAAATGTGTAAATGTAAAAGGAAAAACTAAAAAATTGTTGTAAACACTTTTATAATCGCAAAATAATGCCAAAAAATGTTTTGTTCTTCAGTATAATGGACTGAATCGACACAGAAATTAACACAATTTAATTTTGTTTTATTTAATATTGTTTCGTGCTGTTGATATTGTTACAACTCTTTCCATTTTGCTTAAGTGTTGCCTCCCTTGTACGTACCTTTATACATTTTTTTTTTGTGAATATCCCACACCAGGCACTGCCGTGTATATTTGTGTAGGTTCTGAGCTTCATATATCATGTCTAATGGTTATCGGCAATATTTCATCCCCCCACAGACAGCGCATATTGACAGAAAAGCCACAAGACACGTCAGCCAACCGATATATAACGTTTGTCTCTATGCATTTATTACGCCAGGACTTGGAATTTATTTCTTCTCATTAGCCCGAAGAACCCCAACAGGCGTTTGTTTTACAGAAACAGATTCAAAAATAACCAGCAAAACTTCCATGAATGTAGGCGTACAGAGACGTTGATCACATACAATCTGTTTCCGGCAAAGCAGTAAAATGTTTCTTGAGACTTGAACTCATCGGTAAAGTAAAATACGGAATTGTAAATACATATGAGTGTCTTTTGCAAATTAAAATTAAACAATTCTGAATCCTGTTCCACGTTGGCTTCAATCCAACTTAACTGCGAATTAATTATTTTTAGAAATGAATTAATAAACAAAATATCTCTGCATAACTCAATATATTAATAATGTGTACGAAACATTTATTTTAAATTTTACTCTGTCTAAGGCTGGAAATAATATTTGTGGAGTTAGAACGACGATTTCTTTATTTTAATACTGTACCATAGTAATATCCCTTCTGTTCCATTCAAATGCTTTTCTTAATTTTAAAAAAGATCAGATAAAGAATATAAGTTTTTACTAGCATTATATAAACAACAAAACTAGAAATGAACCATATATAAGCTTACATGTCCATATGACGTAAATACATTTATAAATAAACAGGAAAATGGACAATTAGCCAGCAAATGTGATGTTCATGCAGTTTTGTCCGAGCACATGTATGTTCCAAAACATAATTTTTAGTGACATAATGTTAAAATCTTGGATACGTTTCCAAGACTGATGAGTGATATGCTACATATTCGTTCTAATTCTACTGCATTAAATCTTAAAAATGACACTAATATTTATAAAAAACACGATACATTGTTGTTCTAACGAAATTAAATGATATGTATCCTATCATTATTTATTTTTTATTTCCATTAGACCCATGAATTTAGATTACGGTCTACAATATAAATGTTACTCAGTTTACCGTTGCTTCCTTTTAAAAACACATTTCACTTACAACAGTCACACTAAATTTATATTTGGACAATTAATTATAACATACGTTCAAACATGTAATTCCGTATTATTTATATTTTAACAAAATTAATTCAAATCTGTAAACTTCAATAATTTATTTATGTTATTGTCAGTTTTACATTTCTAGCGTATTGTGACAATTTTTCTTACTTAGGTATATTACTTTGACCAAAATTGTGGACGAAACGTTGTAATATTTCAATGACTTTTTGTTTTAGTTTTTATTTTATTTATTAAGTTAACTTTTAGTCCAGAGACTTTACAGTTGTGATAATAATAATAACAGTATTTACAATTGTAAAAATCAAACAAATAACAAGGTATTTACAATTTGTAAATATTTCACATGTATACTTGAGTTCTTAGATGTGACCCTTGTCATTCCAAGTTAGAGACGAGAGAAACAGATTAACTTGTTTACCGCATATTAACATATAAGCCGGCATGATGTTAGTGATCAATCTGGTCATTGGGGAAAGTACATGTTTGAACCATTAAGGATGTTATGGGGAAGATGGGAAGAGCGGATATTTAGGGAGTATGTAGTGCCAGTTGGTAGGAGGAGGCTAGAGTTAGGTAATTCCGGAGTGATTTAGGGGGAGGATGATATCAATTGGGAGTTTACGTTTTAGTCTGCGATTTTATGAAGGAGGGGGCGGGATATTATAGAATAGATCCATGGTGGGACTTGGATGGTTGATTTATTAGGGACTTGGTAGATTTATGAATTATGGCAGGGATTAGGGGAATTTCAAGGTCTTTCTGAATAACTGAGTTGCGAAGGTACCAGGGGGAATTTGATATTAAACGGAGAATTTTGGTTTGTTTCGTTTGTATTTTGTTGAAGTGGGAATAGGTAGTGGCACGTGAGTACGACCATATGGGGCGGATTAAGGATAGATAGAGGAGTCTTTTGGTGCTAAGGGATATGTGAGATTTTCTGTTGAAAAGAAGGAAGAGTTGCTTTATTTAGTTGTTGATTCTGGAGGTTATGTGTGCTATGTGAGTTTTCCATGATAATTTGGAATCAAGGATAAGGCCTAGGTATGGTGTGGTTTGTTGGATAGGTATTTTGGTGCCATTGAGAAAGAAGGAGTGGTTGAGGAAATATTTGGTTTTAAGGGTGAAGGGAATGATTGTGGATTTGGTAGGGTTTGTGCTGATTCTCCAATTTTTAGCCCAGCTTTCAATATCATTGAGGGCGATTTGTAGTTTTCTGGAGCCCGACTCTAGAGAGGATGTTTGGAGGAGTATGGCAAGGTCATCTGCAAAAAGTACTGCTTTAGTAGATTGGTTTTGAGGTATGTCGTGAAAATAGAGGTTGAAGAGGAAAGGGCCTAGGATGCTGCCTTGGGGGACGCCAGAGGAAATAGGGAAGGAATTTGAAAGGGTATTGTTAAATTTCACAGAGAAGGAGCGGTTAGTAAGATAGTTAGTAAGGATTCTGAAGAGGGAATCATTAAGTGGATCTTCGATTTTGGAAAGTAGTGATTGGTGGTGTACTTTATCAAAAGCTTTTTCAGCATCTAGAAAGGCAGCAATGCACGAGCTATTGGTGTCGAAGGAATTGTTGATGTAGGATGTCACTGAGTAGAGTTGATGGGTGCAAGAGTGTTTGGGCCTAAAGCCGTATTGAGCAGAAGGAATGAGGTGGGTTATTTCTTATCTAAGGAGGGAAAGAAGGAGTTTTTCGAACAGTTTGGATAAAGAGGGGAGGAGACTGATAGGTCTATAACTATTGGGACAGGATTTGGGTTTGATTGGCTTTGGGATCATTATATGTGCGTGCTTCCAGGTTGTTGTGTAATATGGTGTACGGATGATTGCATTGGAAATGATTGTTATTCAGGTTGAAGCTTTTTTAGGAAGGTTTTCATGTGGACGGGAGTGACAAGGTCGTGACCGGCGGAGTGTTTGTTTTTTAATTTGTTGGTGGTAGAGCGGATTAGGGGAGGAGTGAATAGTTTAGGTAGAAGAAGTTGAAAAGGTTGGAGGAGAGTGTTATTTATCTTGTTATTGTGGTAAAAGTTGATTGTTGGGTTTGGAGAGAATTGGGATGTTAGAATGTTTGCGAATAGATTAGCTTTATGGGCTGGTGAGGTATACCATTGGTTTTGATGTTTCAGAGGAGGGATATCACAATGAGGTTTGGTTAGGGTTTTGGTTTTTCTCCACATGGAGTAGTCGGAGGAATTCAGTTGTTGGAGATCATTAAAGTAGTTGAACAATACACACTTCTTCTCGCAAATAGACAATTTTTCTTTTTATTTATTAAATTATAATTACCAGGCTATATTAAATATGAAATAATTTTAGTTTTCTTATAATAGGAAGGATGGATAGTAAAACTTTACGCAAAATGAATTTCATCTGTCTGAATTATAATATAATCCAAATCTATTCCATGTTGAATTTATTAAATAATTTTTAAATTAGTCACGAAGATTTACAACGTAATGAAATTTTATTATTTCGTTAATATTAATAATTTACTCCAATGTTTTTAATGAATCATTAATTTGAAATGAAAAATTAATTCGTTATATTAAAAATATTTAATTTAGAATTTTGCGGAGCTTTTGGAAATTTGATGTATGCATCTGTGCAAAGAATAATCATTAAAATTATGGTAATTGAATAAACAATAAATTCAAACCGTTAATTTTTATTTGTCAACATTAGCCTAAAACATCTTTACACAAACCCTTGTCCGAAATTTGATGGCTGATTAATAATCTGAGGTTAAATTTTTAAAATTAACAATTAGTCAATGATCAATATAAATTTATATTCTTTGAATGATTTTTATTATTTCTTTAGAATTATGTTTAGAGATCTGACATATTCAATTAAAGAATACTCTTACGAATGATCGTTTAACAACAAATCATTTCCACTTGATGATATAATTCAACTATTCATCTTCGCCACTGAAGTGCGCGAATGAACATACATTATGACATCGTGCACTACCCTGGAAACTAGCCCGCAAATATAATGTCAACGGTTTTCATTATGGTCTCCTATATTGGAAATGCAACATGCACGAGCGCTTTAGTCAATAGCGAATCCACATGTCCGAAACGGCGTAAAGGAAGATAATACACTGGTACCTCAGAATTCTGCTTCGCACGACTCGGTGCCAATATCGCAGACTGGTTCGGCCGAGTCTGTATTTATTGCATGAACATTTACGAAATAAAATGTAGAATATCCGTTGTCCTGGATGAAGCGTAAGATTAATCAATGCCAGTGTATGTATTATACGCATATGTACTTCCGGAAAGTCCTGTTCCTACATTCAGACGCACAGAAAAAATTAGTTTTAAACGAAGCTTAAAACACATTGGGTTTCAGAAACATATAAAATTTGTTTGTTGTAGTCAGTAACCAATGAAATTCACGTAAAGGACTATCGCGACGCTTCGCGGGCCACGCACCGGTGAAGAAAAGTAACGATCAATACCATCCAATAGCAAAACTTAATGATGAAATTTTAATTTTCAACTGTTTAATAATGTAAATTAAATAAATTAACAACCTTTTTTACAAACATTTTAAAATACTTCACTGAATATAAAAACAATGTTGTCATTTAATCATATTTTAACTTTAATCAGGTTCTGATCTTTCTATGATAACAAATTATTTGTTAAACATGGTGAAGAGAATAAGATATATTGAAAAGCAACAATTTACCTTTATTAATCTTTATTGTTCTATCTAAAAAATTTCAAAACAATTACTACTTAAAATCAAATAATAAATTTTCAAAATTCTTGCAATTTATAAATTAACATTTCCATTAATAATGTAAATTGCAACCAAAATTTATTCAAAATCTAATGAAAAATTTATACTAATTTAAAAAAAAATTATAACAAAAGTTAAGAAATAATTAATAATAAATATTACTTTATTTAATCGTATGCTAAATTAGTATGTAGAGATGTAAATATGTTGCATTTCTGATAATTTACATTTTAATAAATTTTGTTAAGGCCTAAAATTCCAACAGTATTCCAATAAAATTGATATATTTACCCTAATTTATTTACAGTGACAACAATTTTTTAATATTTACAAATTATAGTCGCATCAAGCTGTTGGTTATTAGCGACACAACATTATATAAGGAGAAATAAATGTTGTATATTTGTGATTTACAATATTTTTCAGTCTTTTCGCCGTATTTCACAAAAAAATTGTTACCATAAGAACCGGATTAAAGTTAAATGTTGATGAAAGTAGAAAAACGTACGTTGCTGTTACATTGAATAAAATATTTTTAAATAATTTGTAAATATATATAATTTATTTGATAACTTATAAAACACAATAATGACAATATTACGAAACGAAATTAATTATACATTTACAAATATTTTCATAATACGGGTAAAATGTATTTTCTAGTCAAATAAAAAATATTAGTCGTGTATTAGTTGACAAATTGAAATTCTGTTTTATATTACAATCATACCCATTAAATGAAATGGATGGAACTTAAGTTTTTTAATCAGTTCTATGAACAGTCTATATCTGCATCTTGTCAATTCCGAATGGAAGAATTTTTTATGCCAAGTAGCGGCGAAGTGGAGGATGTACGCTTTAGTCAAACGGAAATTCATATTTCACAGTTTCAATTCTATCTGGGGTGTTCCAAGTCTCCGATAGTTCATTGTTTTTCTTTTGGAGCGAGATGAGTTCGGTCGGTCGGTCGAAGGAAGGGCTGAACGTTCAATCAACTAATAGAGCTTCTCCTTGGCCAAGTTATATTTCACCCTGAAGCAATATCGCGCGGCCCTTCTGTATAGAGAAGCAATTCGCCAAGCAACACCTGGCATTCTGCTTTATCGTCTACATCCGTCTTTCGCCTAGGCCTTAATAACGTTTATTTATGTTCAACCAAATTCGCGGAATCAAGCGGCACGAAGAATTAGTGATCTGTGATTTGCAGACCGAATGCGAACGGTCGAGTATTCCGTATATTAAGCACAAAAAACGAAGACTGGCATATGGTATATTTGTGTGATTTAAAATTATTCACTATCAACACTTATTAAATCACGCGTTATAAATTGTAGCCTATAATACAGTCTTTCAACTATAAAGTTTTTATCATATTCCAGTTAATTTTAAAACTGCTATCTAGACTTCATTCAATATATATGTAGACATCAAATACGGATTTATCTTAAAAAATTCGTCTCAAAGTGATTCAGTTGTGATGCAGCCATATGAGACTTTCTACCTAATTCAGTAATTCTGCATGTAAATGAATTTAATTCCAAACACTATTATATTTTACAAATAAAGATGGATCACAGCTGAATAAACCTAGTAATGTAAAATAAATCTGGAATAATTAAAGTCATACATTTTTGTAGTCCGACGCCGCTGCCTTGGCTGGATAGTTCAGGAGCCTCGTATGTTCAGTGAGATAATTTCAGTTTATAGCAATTTGTTGATTATAGATGCATCCCGCTGAGGGAGAATAGGGGTGCATAATCATGCCAGAGAAATGACATCTGTGGATAATTTAAAAATGAGACATATAACGCGTGAACGACGTCGCAGATCTTAAGATAAAATAGATTCAGCATTGTGGTGAACTTAAAATTCAAAGAAAAATATTTTAATCTATCCGAAATGAGTTTCGTTATAGCGGTTCTATATTTAGAAGAGTGTCTGCGCAGTACAAGCGGACACCCACCTTCAGAGCTGCGTCGGACTATAGTGAATACAGGTTCCTCAATAAATATATTTCAAGTACCAATGATAGTTTCGGATAGGAAATTTATAGTGCAAAATAGTAGGAGCAGACTATGTTTTCTTAAAAATAATTGATACATACACCATTCAGTCCGTAGCGTTCCTCTTATGACAAAAATATATTTGATATTAATATTTCACTTAACTTCTGGAACTATACCCAAAAATAAAACGAGACAAAAACTTTCTATCTGAGCTATAACATCAACCCCAATAGAATAAAAAAATCTGATTAATTTTTAAATATATCACTCGCAGTTCAAAAAATGGAAATATTTGTTTAACCAATCTGTTGTTATTTTATAGGCTATTGCTGCCCCGGGGGCGGCTGCGAGGGCTATTCTCTCGCAGGCAGAACCTTGTAGGAGAGACAGGAGGGGGATGCCTTATCCTCTCTCCGTTATTGAACTAAGGTTCCCACAAGCCGAGGCATCTCGGCCTGTTTTGAGAGGTGTATGTTCCGAGGTCACAGACCTTTGGCATACGGTAAGAGTTGTCCACTATTCCCATTGGAACAGTCGGCCAGCTGCCTCCTAAACTGGTCGAGGTACGGAGAAAGGAATGCTGTGACCCCACAGCAAACTCTTCTTCCGCTATCGGAAGGGCGTGGGACAAGTACCCAATGCCCGACCTACATGGTGCAGGTTTTTCTAGGGTTTTCCCTGCATTACTTTTAGGCGAATGCCGGGTAGGATCCTTAAACTCTAGCCCGGGGGTCCTAGTAAACCCTTGGCTGCCTTCCTCTGCCCTTCCGCGCATCCCCCAGGTCAAATCCCTTCCTATGCTATTAAAGGGGAGTTGCCACAATGTGGATTACCCTCATGTAGCCTGTTACCCTAAAAAAAATTTATAGGCTATTTAAATTTTCACTAACACACACATTAGTCGAATAAAACTAATAATATAAAATATTAAGTTACGCGTAAATTGAAATTTTTTAGGAGTAAAATATTTTCACATACATAAATTAATATTATATATATAAATATATAATATTATAAAGTATCTGGACCTTTTATTTTAATTATGCTTACTATTAACTGCCTCCATCACAACTCGTATTTGTCTTGAGACCTCCACCGCTTATTAAACCTGTTACGATTACTGATTTTTAGAAGTTCCCAAATTTTCTAGTTTCTAATTTGTTAGGTGAACTAATTAAATAATATTTTGCACCACGTATTCAGTGAACATCACTTTTGTTGTTTTCTCCAAACCAATTCTTCGTGCTTCCTGTTTTTTCATGATAACCGATTTTTATATAATTTTTTTTCTCATTACTAGCAATTTCCAGGTAACATAAAAATAACATTTAATTTCAATACTACAATTAAACAAATTTTAAGTTCTTAAGGTTTTCAGTACCTACATGTTTAACAATTCGCGTAACTTTATTTATGTAAAAATTACTTTTGGAACAAAATGGTTAAATTATTGAGATATGCTTCGCTTTTATCGTGACTGAACTGAAATTCAACTCTTGAGTGGGAATGTACAATTAAGTTAAAATGTTTCTCACTAATTAATAAGAAGAGAAAATTGAAAATAGGTTTTTGATATCTAAACGTAATTATTAATTGAATTGTTACTTTACAACGGAAGTAAATTAACTAAAAAGATGCAACTAACTAAAATGAGAATAGTTACCGCACTACGAAGATGTTCGTTTCCTGTTTGTTTTTTTGTCTAGAATAGTAGTGAGAAGGGAATAGACACGGTAATTCTCCCATCTTAGCTTTCTCGAATTGCTTCGCGCTCAGACCAGAATATAAAACACCTGATTTCCGTGAGGAAATCTAACAGAGAAATCTGAGACAACATTCAATTCCGTGTCGAGGGTATATTTCTGAAAACAAGAAAAAATCACCTCATCAACTTTAGGTGGAACGAGATTAAAGTTTTACCAACCCATAATAATGTTGCACTTATATTTTTATGGTGAAGTTTCAATGTATCCTTCGCATGCTATAAGAACTTTTTAATTTAACACAGACTATTACTTGTTGCGTACGTATTAAAATACAAGATTAAATGAGATAACGTCTTTAATTTTATTTTCACGATTTAGGCTCGTAGGGAAACGACAAATTACGTCAGTGCCTAATTCGGAGTCACGAAATTTTGCGGGTAAGAAAATCTACCTCCTTCTCCAAGGTCATAATGACACGGAAATGACAAAATTCAAAGGTATATCAGAGGTAGTTGAATTCACTACTGATAGCGGGATTGATTTTGATTCGCCTGCCGCAGCCCTAAATGACAACACCGCAAAACAAATTCTAGGCCGCTATTATATATACAAATCTCCTCTTTGGGTGTAGACGGGAAACGTCACTTGACTATGGTGTAAAACTAGAAATAATTATTGATAAACGTTATATATTAATACCCATAAATTTTGTCTTTGTAATTTTCTATTCGTAACCAAATTTCATTACTAGTTCTTTCCAAATGCATTTCTCTTTATCTATATATGATTATTTCCCTTCTTCAAGTACGCGTCTCTCATGTTTAATCCACTGCGAATCAAATTTTCCGAGTCAATCATTCTCTGCATCCTTGTTTTCGTCTTTTTCTCTTTTCTTCTCATTTTTAAATTAAGTGACATTGAAGTTTCGTACCCATTTATTTATTTACATCTTCTAATTATTGCTCCCATAATTCATAGCTGTCTGTCAACCATCTATGATTCTCCATTACCATTTATTGTTAGTATATTTAATTTATGCATAGCGTCATGAATATTCAGACTATTGAATAATTCATTCTCTGTAATCCTTGTCCTTGAATCACTTTTCCTTGTCTCCTTCTACCTTTAAGTTGAGGTATCCAAAACGTAAGTTGAGTTCGTTTTTATCTCTTTTCTCGGTGCCAATTCTCCAGTATCAGTCAGAAACATTCGAAATTTTGTAAATATTCGTTGGACCATATACTTAATACAAGAGCAACGTGTCTCACTTGAGATAGATGTGATTCTGTTTTTTATTTCTGTAAATATACCACTGTGAACAAAAAGTAAGGTGAATTTATTTATAAAATATAAATTCTTTATTTATTCTTCCAAATCAATTTCATCCCCTTCAAAGTAATCCCCGTCCGATAAAACGCACTTTTTCCTACGCTTTCACCAGTCCTCGAAACGGTCGGAATAGTCTTTTTCCGGTATAGCCTTCAAGACCTTCTTCGATTCGGTTTTTATCTCCTCAATCGTGAATGCTGACTATTCAGAAGTCGCACGGAGCCAAATCAGGCGAATACGGTGGTTGCGGAACGATATAAATCGAGTTTTTGGCAAAAAGTCGCGAAGAACCAATGCAGTATGACGTGGTGCATTATCGTGATGAAGCAACCAAGAGTTGTCCGCCCATAATTCCGGCCGTTACAGACGAATAGCTTCACGCAAACGACGCATAACGCTCAAATAATATTTTTTGTTGACAGTTTGGCCCGACGGATGGAATTCATAGTGCACCACACCACGATAATCAAAGAAAACTGTCAACATGACCTTGATTTTCGATCGACTTTGCCGTGGTCAATTCGGTCTTGCTTCACATTTCGCACGATATTCGCTGGATTGGTCGGTGGCTTCAGGGTCGTATGCGTAAATCCAAGTCTCGTCTCCAGTAATAATGCATTTCAAGTGGTCCTGATAGTCAGACAGCAAAGTTTCACACACATCAACGCGACGCTTTTTTTTTCCAAAACATTTTGGCACCAATCGAGACTTGACGCGTTTGAGACACAAAACATTCTACAAAATGGTTTGGGCTGAGCCAAATGATATTCCAACACTATAAGCGAGATCTCTAGTTGTCCATCGACGATTTTCAAGCACCAGATCTTTGATTTTTTGGACGTGGCCGTCGTCGGTAGACGTTGATGGTCGTCCAGAGCGCGGTTCGTCTTCAACGCGTTCTCGGCCCTCTTTGAACTGGTTATACCACTTATAAACGTTTTTTGTGCCATAGTTTGATCACAAAAGGCCTTCCGCAACATTTTCAACGTGTCCGCACAAGAATATTCGTTTCGCAAACAAAATTTGATGCAAGCTCTGTGCTCAACAAAATCTTCCATTGCAAAAATCGAAAAATTCACTTTTGGTTGTTTACAAAAACACGTGTAACTCTGAGATAATTAAACATTTTAACAAACAGACGCTTAAAAAATATTATAGGCAGTCCTACCAACCTAGGAAAAAAATTTACCTCCCTTTCTAATACCCGTGAGTTTTAAATGACAATTTCACCTTACTTTTTGATCACAGTGGTATTTTTTTATAATTACATTATTGAAACCACTATAATAACCAAAACCACATATACCATTAGGCTCAGAATTTGAACATAAAGAAATGAGAATTTTTACATATTTTTAAAAATTAAATGCATTGACGATTAAACATGACCTGGGCCATTCACTCTATCTAAAGTCTTTGTAACAACAGAATAATGGGCGAAATTAACGTATGTGTTCCTGCCATGATCAGAATAAGCGTTGACGGGTAATTACCGAACGCTTTGAGGTGATGTGTGTGAACCGGCGCTAGTTAAATGTATTTCAATAGCCAGGCAGCGCGGGTTGGCGTCGCCGTGTATACAGCAGGGCGGCTATGGCATCGTAAGTTTATTTATTACCTAAAGGAGAACTGCGAGGGGAATTTCCTGTTCCCTGAGAAATCCTTTCATCGGATAAATACACACACGCTATGTCCAAAATCATCCACACCGTCTGCTTTCTGAATTTCCTTCTCACTTGTTCTCAGTTTTCAGACAATATTTTGGGAGGGTTGATGTTCGTGGAGATTACGCAGCAAGTCGTATGTATATTTAAAATTAAATGCTTCTAATTAAGCTGTATTTGTCTGGAAGTCTTTGCGCTCTGTAGGTTTCTAGACGGCGGTACCATGTAGCGCTTTAACACGGTCCGTGGTCTCGAGAGCCGTAACCCAGACACAACTCCACGTGCATGCAAAATAAAATAACAACGGCTACACGCCGTCGCGAACAAGTCTTTTGTTATTTTGAATAAATAGCAGGCCAGGCAGAGTGGACGAAGAATGGCGCACGCGTCAGTCACCGCAGAGGTCGCTGCTACATAATTCAGACTCTGCGTTGGTCCGGGTTGGTAACGAGACAGCAAACGAGGCGGAAGGAGCCGTAGCCTAATACTAGCCGAATATTCATCGGCGCACCAGGACGAGCTCGGACGCTTCTCTACCATCGCGACGAGACTCTTCAGACGGCGACACGTGGCGGGTGATGGAATTGGCCATTAAACATGCAAATGATAAATATTTCCTTATCTTCGACAATTAAGTGAATCTTTCAACTGAAATAATAGGAATCATGAAAAGAAAATTTACGAATATTGAAATTTTTGACAATTGTGACTCGTTATGAGAATTCTTCGGGTATTGTGCTGGCCGAGTCAAAAAATGACGAAAAAGCAACGCAAAGAGATAAAAACGGACAAACAATAGATAAGAAATATAGAGGCTCTGACTGTTAGTCTTTTCCTGATGATGAAATGAGTAACGCTGGAATAATCTAGACTTCATCGCGATCACAGTCGCTCAGTAAACCTTTCTGGTTTATCTGTCTTTTTTCTTTTATCTCTGCATTTTTTACTCCATTTCCTTGCTTACCAATTTCGTATTTTGTATCTGTTGTTCGTCCTTAGTCTTTCCCTCGCTTTACTTAATCTCTTCTTCACTTTTTTACTCAGAAAATGGAATACATGGAAAATCTTTATAAGAATATCTAAAAGATTATAACTCAAAACGCTTTTATATCAAAATTAGTAAATGGGATGGAAAAACTTAAAAAAAATACATGTGTGTTAATTAAATAGAACAGAAAAAATTAAGTGATAAAACCACATAACGTTTCTGGAATCCTTGTTCCTTTCGTCAGGTGCTTCGAAACGGAACAGTCGTGAGTGAGACACAAATTCACAATCCACGTGATGAACTCAAACGGTACAAGAATTCAATAAACGATGTGTAGTATTTATATTATCATTTCTCTTATTTGGCTACTTTATCTAATTGGTGCAGTAAAAAGTATAAAACGTGAGCATGCGACATGCATAAAAGCAACCACAGGCACAACACATACCATTTAGTGATAACAAAAAACTTAAGTGACATTTCACACATTCACGTATCATGTAATAATGAGTGTTGGTTCAATTCTGTCTTACATATTAATAAAACTGGTATACATGAATTAGTAACGCTTCAGACCAATGCACTTAAATAGCTTGTAAAAAATGAACTGCAATCGGATCCCTTCCAGGGTAAAAATCTACCAGGATGTTCGTTGGTTCTGTCTGTTGGAGTGTGTTGACGGACATGTTGTCGACCGACTATATCCCAGTCCTGTACAATAGGCAACATCTCAGAGAAACGAGAATGCCACGGCAGAAGCCGAATCTTCACGACAGCCCAGTATTTATGGGCGTTACGTGACGGCCTCGAGGGCACAGCCGATATCAGGAATACAAAATTATTTTGAAATTCTAATCACTTGCCTGCCATACCATGCTTTATATTTATTGTGGTTTTCACGCCCTCACGGTGTTTGAAGTATTTCAAACTGGCCTGTGTATGCATACTAATAATTTATCAACTAAATATACATATATAAAAATATTCACGTTAACGAATAAAAAATATTACATAAAACGAACTCAATATCTCTTGAGACAGAGTATAGAGCGTTCCTCTATTCGTCATTTTCACTTATCTATCTTTCTATTTTATTTTCAGATTGCTTATTTTAATTATAACTTCATTTGTGTATTTGTATTTTTTTTTATTTTCAATTTGTGTATTGCTCTGATCTGTGTTTATGCTTCCTTTCTTTTTTATGGTTTCATAATTGTGTATAATTTTTTTAATACAATTTGTTGTATTTTATTATATATGTGGCTTGACGTATCTTATTTTCTTGTATCAAGCTTACAAATTTACATACAGTTGCTAGGTTCTGGAGGCTAGAATTTCACTCAAATCAGAATTATCGCGTTTTCCTTACAATTTCATGGAGTTGTAAGCGCCATCAACAGGTTTACTATTCCTAAAAAATTGAATTGTCATAATGTATAGAAAAAAATATTACTCTTTGTACAAAACTAAAAAATTGTGTACATAAAATGTATTGCTTTAATAAAACGTTTCCATAACAAAAACTTAAAAAAGAAATGGAATATATGTATTTATATTTTAATAAAATTTCATTATATGAATTACCTTAAATATATATATTCATAATCGTATTGTTTTATAATTATAATCAACATTTATTGAAATTTATTTCGTATTAATATAATATATTAATATAATTAATATAATTTCCATTAAAAATAAAACATTTTATAGACATCGTGCGTCGGCTACTATATGTATATATATATATATATATATATGAAATGATAACATAATCACTATTTTTAATGGAAATTATATTAATACGAAATAAATTTCAATGAATGTTGATTAAAATTATAAATATAAATAAATATATATATATATATAATTTCAAATTTATTTGCTTTATATAATTTCTACATTTATAAGAATTTTATTAAAATTTATTTTAAATAAAACATTTTAAAATTGTGTACAAGAATAATTTTTAAAAATGTTGGTATAATGTACACCGATTTCATTGCAATCATTTCTATTATTTAAAAAATTTGATAATTTCAATGAATAATAAATAATTAAGACTAAACAATGAATTGTTATTTCTTTGAAGTAAATATAATCAGGCTAGGCAAATATTTAAATAAAATTAGGAACAATAATCACATAGAATTTTGTTCCTTTATAATTTTAGGATAATCAATAAGTTTTCTCCTGGATTGAAGCCTTTCCCGGTGCAGTTGTTCAATATATTGTTCTCGGAGTTCAACCGGGTTTTGCATAATTGTAGACCGCAACGTTTCGACGACTAAAAGCTCTTCGCCTAGAAGATGACGACAGAGCTTTTAGTCGTCGAAACGTTGCGTTCTACAGTTATGCAAAACCCGGTTGAACTCCGAGAACAATATATTGAAGTTTTCTCCTCTTTAATAATGCGAATGAAATTCTTTAGCATTAGATTATAAACTAAATTTTTCCATCCTGATTCTTTAATTGAAAATATTTTATTGTCTAATGTAAGCTGTTTCTGTTTCTTCTGAATTAAGATAAATTCACTGTAAATAATTCGTAAATCACTTTGGCATATTAACTTATCGCTTTTGTTTGAGACAACCTCATATATATTTTTTAAATTGTGCGGGATGTATACTAGTTCGTTTTCGTGACATTCTAATTTAAGGGTGGTGGGGTGCAGAATACATTTGTCGACACACTTATATGGTGCTGCCTTGAACTAAGGGGTACCATTTATTTGCTTTTCAATTCTGTTTCCATGATTCTCCAGGGAGTCTTCGTGTAATGAAGTGCCTCGTAGAGGCCCAGCACTGCCGATTAACAGTTTAAACAGCTAAGGCGCACGTGAGCTCTCTATCATAGCCCCGGATCTGTCTCACGTGTTGCACGGGCTACAATTTACTCCACATCTTGTTGCTGCTCAAAGAGTTTAAATTAATTTCCTCTACCTACGACATGAGAAAAGTTTACTCATACTGTTAATCTAACTCCTGATGTGAACATAGCTTACTAGGAAGTGGATAAATTGGAATTGGTCTCGGGACTAGCGAGAGATCAGTCGATAAATAATCTCGAAATACCATCTTCATTCCAAATAAGTTGGAAAAGAAACTATTAACACCAACTAAAAAAACTGAATTCCAATCAACACATTAAGAATCGTACTATAAATTAAGCCTTTCACTTGGAAGTTATTCTTTTTCGTTGAAAAGTTTTTCAAGTAAGCCATTTAATATATATATATATATATATTTAATATATATATATATATATATATATATATATATATATATATATATATGAATACAACATTCATTTAAATTGCATAGTACGGATGTTTCCAAAAGGTAGAGTATAAAGTATGGTTATCCTAATTCAATCGAAGGTACGAGGGGTATTGATAAGTTTTGTAAAAATGTAACAAAAAGAATTTTTTTTAGAAAAATTACTTTACAGAGTCTCCTCCCTTGGCTATACACACGCCCCAGAGAGTTTACCATTTTTTCAGCCAATCACAAAAATTGGTTTTGTCAAACTCTTGAAATACTCCGTCCAGAATTCGGTCACTTTATCATTTGATGAAAATTTCTTCTCACCAAGCCAAATTTTCAAATTGTGGAACAAGAAGAAGTCACTTGGTTCTTGGTCCGGGGAATAGGATGGATGATAAAACGATTCAAATCACAACTCTAACACTTTACACATTGATACTGCTGCTGTCTGCGCTGGCGCATTGTCCTGATGAAACAGCGCGCCAATCTTGGTTCTTGTCTCAATCAGAATTCGTTTCAAACGATCCAACAGAGCAGCATAATAGAGTCCAGTTATAGTTGTGCCCTTTTCCAAGAAAACTATGAATATTATAACCAGAGAATCCCAAAAGACAGCGGCCATCGCTTTTACAGCTGGCATTTTTTCCGGTGCACTTTCACCAGCTTTGGTTTTTTCTTTTGAATTTTTTTATCTCTGGAGTGTATAGTGATGGATCCAAGTTTCAACGACGTTTATTAATCTGCGGAATAAGTCTTGTGGGTCACGTCTAAACATTGCTAGATTCTGCGCTTAGATGTTTATCCGAATCAGATTTTGGTCCAAAGTCAACAGGCACCAATCGTGCCAAAGCTTTTTCATGCCCAGTTTTTCATGGAGGATGAAATTCATTCGTTCAGTTGAGAAACCTACGATATCAGCTACCTCACGCACTTTTAGTCTGCGATCTTACATTACTATATTGCGTAATTTTCTATGTTTTCCTGAGTGGTGACCTTAGTTAGGTGACCGGAACTGTGCTAATGCGACTTCGTTTAAACTCATCAATCCTGGAGTAAATGATCGTCAATGCTGGTGCAGAGTCCGCATGAACTTCATCCAATGCGGTTTTGATTTGTGCAGCGGTCCAACCCATCAACTGAAAGTGTTTAATGAAGCACCAAATTCGTTTTTTATTTCATTGTTCCCCCCTGACTACACATCTAACACTACAGAAGTCTGACGACAGTAAACTAAGACTGGCATATGATTAAAACTTTTAGGAATACCTTTAAAAGAATCATGTTTACCAACATGTAAAGTGAAAAATTTCCCGCTATTTCATAAAAATTTATCAGAGTTATCAAACCCTCGTATAGAACTACATTCAGAGATATTTTCAAGCCCATTTTTACAACTCGATAAAGAAGTATCAACTAAGTGATATACGCTTACTGTGCCAATATAACGAAGAAAAATACGTGGATTGATAATGTTTAAATCTAAAAAGTAATGTATGTTTTTAAATCATAAGTTTTAAATATTTAAAGCTTCATGAATAAATACAAATAAAATTAGACAAAGAAATATGTTATATGAATATTTTAGTGAACGTAAAATAAAAATAACTAGGTACATAATTTTTGATTATTTTGTTTTGTTATCTACTTATCTGTAGTTAAATTTCAAAACAAAAACCAGTATTCTAAAGGATTATAATTTTAAAACCTAAATAATCTAAACATCAGGATATCCATTATCGAGTGGGACAGTTACATAAATCTTGACGTACTATTAATTACTTTTTCTGCAACTATTGTAACAAAAATTTGTTCTGTAAACAACTTTTGGTGTTTACAATTTCCCCGGACGGTACATCACTCCTCGTCGTCATTTCTGACGGCCAACGTTTTCAAATTCTGTTTAGCACCACTTTCCAAAATCTTAACCTCCGATCCCAAATTCCTCTCAATTTCAGGCAGCTCCTCAAACCCCCCCCCCCCCCTCTCTCTCTCTCTTTGTTTTTGTTTCTCTAATCGAACTTTTGCCATTTAATCCCCTAACTCGGAATTTAACGCCAGGGTTTTCACACGTTGAATTTACACAGCCTCGAGTCGCCTGTATGACTTGAGGATGGCAAACATCTATTGTCATGTCACTCACTCTCCGTGACTGCCAGGCAACAAGCCACCGGATGTCCAGGACCTTTCACTAAAGTAGAAAACAAAGCTCAGAAAAAAAATCCGTAACATCCCCACAGGTCATCTGTCCGCGATATGACCTCTTCAGGCGTACATTTAACTTACGTTTTTTATCTCCAAAATTGTAAAGAAACATCATGTTACACACATTATAATTTATAATACAACCATGCAAATATTTAATGTAGGAAGTATTACTTCAAATTTATCAGTTTTAAAACATACAATAATTTAAATTTAGTTGCAAATATTAAAAACGAAATTATCATTTAAGATATACATAATGTTATGTAAACATTAATTTTTAAGATTGTAACTGTTGTTATATAAGAAAAACGAAACGCTCTCTAAAAACATAAATCAATGAAAATATAAATAATTTGATATTTTTCGTTCAAAATTATTATTTTGTTTCCAAACATATATAGTTTTTTTTAAAAAAAACATCATTTCGATGGGCAAGATGCCAAAATTTTAGATGTGGAATGAAAACATTATTCTGTATTGATGATCTAAATGAATGTTACATATTAAATCCTATGATTCTTGTAAATATTATACCAATAACTTAAATAAAATTTATGATTCCTTGTTACTGCAATTATTATTGTATTATATTGTAATAAACAACAATTACGGCGTTAATTAAATGAAAAACTCATTAACAAACAAAAATATTTATTTTATTTTGTGGCAATAAAAGATAATTACAAACAAAATTTGAGATTTGTCCTCTCAGAGCCTCTACATGGTTTGATAATGAACACAAAAAAATGATTTAAAATCTTATTAACAAAAGAGTTTAGAATTTACCTAAACAATATGTCGATACAATGAAAGAAATTAAAAAGTAAAGAAATTAACTTTGATTGACAATTTAAAAGAGAACGAAATCTGACTTTATCCTTTAATTTGCGTTTCAATATTATTCGAAAATATGTTACTTACGGACCGTCGGCCTGGTACCAGAACAATAAATTTTACCTCGTTCGGACACTTTTACACTCTTTAGTTATTTAGTCTCAGGCACTGATTTTACACTTCACTTTAAAATTTAGCAAGATTGGCTGTATTCCGTTGATTGCTCCGCTCCACAATAATTTATCAATGTTATTCCGCAACAATTCCTCCACGAAGATTGTACAAAGTTCTATTTTGAAGAAACTGGTATTACTTTACAATATTCACGTTGTAATACCTCGGTGAATGTTTTACTCTGCTCAATTTTATAAAGACCGTTCTCTGCAACGTTTTCACCGTCGGCCGCTTCTATTCTCCAATGATTCACCAACTTTATTATACTATGCTCGACGATGTCTGACCTCTGTACAATCCAGACCACAACGACCAACTGACTATGCTTTAGCGCGCGTAAACGCCGTTCCGCGCTCTCAATAATAGAAACAGAGCTCACCACTCACTGTCGCTCGGATCGCTCTCGCTATAATACAAAATTTTCGCTAAACAATTCAAATTTATTTCAAAACAATTAATTGATTAGTTAATTGGCATTACAATATATTTTTTATTTACATCGTTATTTTTAAATTCAACATTACTCTTCTCAGCTGTGTCATTTTGTCCGCAACGTGAGTGCATATATATTTTGATCTAAACTTTTATAATAAATTGTAAATAAGCTACATAATAAAATAAGATGTATATGTGTATGTATGTATTTATTTATTTACGTTAATTTCTATACAGATTTAGACGCGTGGACAGATTGCAACAAAATTTCGTACAAATATTCTACAAAATGAGAGAAACGGTACAGTAGAAAGAATTATAATTGAAAAACGTGATCATTTTATGTTAAATTACTGCGCGCCAATATAACATGACGTCACGCACTAGAGACGTTACTACGCGACGAACAAAGGAAATAGTTCCTTTTTCCGTAATGGAATAAAGCAGAAATATTTTCATTGAATATAAAGTATAATTTTATCCAGTAATACTCCATCGAATGATAATAAAAAACAATACGAAATACTTTACGATACTTGCGGAAAATGTAAGTTAATTTTCGTGCCGTATTAGTGACCCCAATATGGCGACCATTTGTTTACGCTGTGAATCTAGCTAAGAAAGCTTCAATTTAATCTTTTGTAATGTCTGAAAACTGAGGGACAATTATATCCTGCAATATTAAGGCGTATATTTAAGTATTCTATTCGAAAAGAAGATATGTTTGTTGGTATTGACGCAATAAAATTCAATGTATTTTATAGCTGTTCAATTAATAGCACTATCGGTCAAAAGCATGCACGGACTAGGAACAGATATATATAGGTTAAATCACTTCTTAACTAAAGATTAATATAGAATTAAATAATTTTTCGGGTTTATATAAATAAGTACACGGACAACGCCGGGTGCTCAGCTAGTACTCAGTAATTTTTTCCATAATTCTTTTATAAAATATAATGCGTTTAACATTTTCTTTTCCTAAATTTTTTAGACAATGAATTTAACTGAAATGTACAAATGAAGAGCTATCACTTGTGTTTGTTATATAATAATGTTTTAAATTTAATGATTAATAGGCTAGTGTTTTTCTTTGTTGCGCCAAGGAGAACATTAAAAAGTTTCAAAAATAATTTTTTATTGAGCATCAAAAACATAAATGTTGGAACTAATTGACCGATCTACCGCGAAATATGATTCCGAAGATTATGTTAAATATATACAGAATTCAATAAGTGAATGTAGCACGCCAGCTAGCTTGTATTTCTAGTGCCCCCCCCCCCCATTTTCTCATCTTAGTAAACTGTGTAATCGTAGAATATATAATTCATAATCATAGTATTTCTGTTAGTCGTTTAAACCTTAATGGTATCAAAACGAAATCCACTCTCTTTATTCGAGAGGCCTTGCAGATTTCCTTTTTATCGATGTAGTGACTGTGTGCGGCATTTGAAGTCTCACGTCAATGCCTTTATGCCTGTGAATTATGTCTCTTTTTTGTGCCGCGGCACAATAGCGCCCTAGTTCAGCTGAAGTAACTTAACAAAGCCAGAGAGAACAACTAAAACTCTATACATTAACTTTAATTTGGTTCGCAATTCTTTAATTATTTCAGTGGTTTGAGAAAATAGATACACTGAAGCAACAGATAAAATGTACTGCAGTAAATGGCGTTGGCTGAACAGTGTCGACGGGAAGAGCCGACGGTTATCCGCTGGGAAAATGAATTACCTGATGCAAGGTATAAACTTCCATGACGTAGAGAAACCCGTAGCAACTAAATCTTACCCGAGAAAGTGTGTTTTGCGGGCGAAGTGGTTATGTTTCAAAAATTGCTTTAAATAAAACTTACGAGGTAAATTCCGTCTTGAAGTTCAACATAACTGTCTAAAATACAAAGGATAAGAATTAAAAATCCAGCTGTATTTGAAAACAGTAGAATTAGTTATAGCACTAAAACATATAAGTGATAGTGACGTGAAATCAAATAATTCGCCATTACAGTCGACAAGGTTTTACAATTACAGCAATGTTATTCATGTTCCGAAAGAAATAAAAAAATTAAGGTCATTAGGGACCAAGGTAAACGTATAAAAAATCAATTTTTCAAATCCAAGAATAAATTAAAGTTTTGGTCCACGTTTGATGGGAAACTAGTACGAATTAAAAATTTGGCACGGGCATTTATACAATGTGTAATTAGTATAGTTAAATGTATTAAGTAACATCATAAAAATACTTCGGACCTGATTCCTGATTATTACAATAAGAAGCAACACGCTCTATACTTAGATCAGACTATTAATATAATATAATATAAATTAATTTTGAAAATATATTTTTTAATAGATTTAATATATTTATATAATTAATTATTAATCGCGTGGTACGGTACAAGAATTGACAGAAAAGAAACTTTACTAAACAATTTTTTGAATGATATCTTTTACATTTATAATGGGGGATCCAAATATAGAGTTAACATATTATAAACAAACTTATTCTATTTTAGATGTTCCTACACTAAGGTCTTCTAGTGTCACTCAGAACTTATGCCTGAATTCATTTATAAATGGTGTAATAATTTCATTTATTGTCAATAATTATTAATTAATTAATAATATTCCAATCTGCCAAATGATGAATTTATTACGGTAAGTCTAATATAAATTGTCAACTACTTAAATTTTCTATACAAATATTTATTATTAAAAATACTGTTTATTTTTAATGATATATTCACTTATATATCCTTATTTTAAGCGATATATAAATAAAAAATTATTTTCAGTAAATATGAGTGCTTTTCCGTGTATTTAAGAATAATTAATTAATTAAAGCTTATAATCTGAATGCAATTAAATAAATATCAAATGCAACAAATATTTATTTTATTATATTTCTTTGTAGTTATAATTAATATATTCATTATGTATATTCAACATTATGCATAGTTTTACTCTTTTAACACACATTTTAATAACTCTATGTAAACTATATTAAATGACCACGATCTTGAAGCGACCATTTTAAATCTCAATAAAAATATAAGCCAACCTCCGTTGGTGTAGGGGTCAGCGCCTCATATCACTTAGGTTCCAGTATCGAATCCTGGCGAGGGCTTGGATGTTTGTGTGCGTGAGAGAAACTCTCGTCAAATCAGTCTCCCGACAAGAAAAAATTAGTTCCCATACTGAATCGCTAGTAACCAGAGCTTTTGTTACGAACTATAAATAAATTCATATAAAAAAAGTTTATTTACATCAAAATAAGTTAAAATGATAAATATATTTTAGAAGTTTTAAAAGTATAGAAGAATCCTGAAAATAATTTATTATATTCTGAGTTACAATAGATAAGACAATTGCAATTCAATTTCCTTTATTCCCGGTTTAAGTGAATTTTTTCTGAAGATCAAACATAAAATTTAAGCTTCCTACCTATTGTAAAGTTGGTAATTTACTTTAATTTACACAGTTTATTTTTTCATTTGTATAACTCATATAAATTAGTTGAGTACTTAGTTTGTATGGATATACGTAAAATCTTTGGAATGGTATATATATGCATAAAACACCGAGAAATTATGCAACCATAAATAAATAATATATTATAATATTTAGTTCTTAATCATACATGAAATAGTTTGTGATTTATATTTTAATGTGTTTCCATTCAAGTTACGTTCCATTACTTTCTGAAAGAAAACGTTATTTCATAATAATGACATAAAATACAATTGTTGTAATCAAATTTATTTAATTTTAATATTTTTATGTGAGTTTCCGAGAAATAATTCAAATCAAACTCATATTAGATATGAGAACTCCACTTATTATTACGAAGATTACATAAACGATAATAAAAAATTTACATTTCACCTTTCAACAAGGTAAGAAATTAAAATGCAATTGTCTAAGGAATTTCAGCTCTTTATGAAACCGGGGCGTATGAATAAAACATGTTTTGTAATACGGACGTCTGTTAAATGGACTTCTGCGAATACATGCAAATATACCGCTAAATACTCGAAGTTAATTTAAGTTACGAGTCTCAGAATGCGAATATAAGGACTAAACGGCGGGGCTAAAGGCATATAATGGGAGCAGTACGTAACGATATTAAACCTTAAACGCTTCTGCCATAGCTCTTCATCAGGTATTCAGCCAAATAATCTTGTAAAACCAAAGGGAGTTGGAAACGTATTCTCTATCTGCATTTCAACAATTTCGCGATTATCCAGTAATATTTACTATTCTCAACCTCTCTGACTTCGTTACTCTGAGCAAGTCGGTTGGCATTTCACGCCTGTTTTAATATTAAGTAAAGTGTAGTATATAATTATTTAATTAATTATGCACGAATAGGACAGTTGCTAAATCTCGTAATTTTAATATTAAAACTGAGTCACTTGATGTATATTTATATGTAAAACTATTATAAAAAAATCTGTCTTACTTAAGATAATTATTTATACGTTATTGAATATATTAGTGTCAGTTTGTAATTAGCTATGTCTCTTTATCACTAAAACAATTTTATGTTTTTAAATCTATTTTCAGTCGAAACAGTTTAATTTGAAGAATTAATATATTATATTTTTTATATGAATATTGATAATTTAATTTAATTTTGTACAACTTGAATAATAAGTTATTATTATATGATACCAACAATTTCATTACCTGTATTCGTCTTAACTTTATCATAAACACAATAAAAGTTTCCGACCTTAATTTAATTATGCGAATTTTAAAGTAGTGTAAATAAAATAAAATAATTACATGCCTGTAGATTGACATAAAAGATACAACGGTGTAGTTTCACAACTCTGTTCGAAAAAAGCTCATGAATTTTATCGAAATACTAAAAATTAAAAATCTGTGCTATTAAATCTATCATATGTATATTTTATAATTCTTATATCGAACTTATTAACGGTATATGCTTCTATTGTATATGTGTACATATTTATCCGTACATACTCCCTCTACAGTTATCAATTCTGTTCTATTTTCTCCAGAATGTATCATGTTAGACGACTATTTGTCACGAATATATGTCTGATACGAGACTGTAATAATTAGAAGCAGTCATAAACAAATTAACCGAGTGATGCATTCAAATACAAATGACAATAACTAATGTTGATTTTAGGTACATAAATTGGAATACATTTACCCGCATAGATGGAGATTACATAAATAGATCAGTTTATTAATTGCTGAAAGACAATTTGCAGTTATTCCACGCTAATGGAGTGAAATTTAAGGGTAATTCTAACTTATAAATAGTTGTGCCAAGTTTGATATCTTCAATGCTCTATTAATTTAAATACTAATTTCATTTAATTGTAATTATTTTTTTCTGTAACACTTTTGGCATCCCGATTCTCCAATTCATTGTTAATAACGATCTAACATAAAAAATGAATTAATAAAATTCATTAGTACTTTACCGACCCAGCAGTACAAGGCATATATAATCCACCACTCATCTTTACTAGAATTTTGTTTAGCTTTAGACAGTTAATAGTGTCTTTTCTGACATATAACTCGAATTCTTACCATATTTGTACTTTCTCTGTCTACAATAAAACTGTTGTTGTTATTATTCTTAATTTTTCTCTTTATTGGCTCAGCGCAATTTATAGAAAACCTTAAGGTGCGAAAATTACAACTCCTTCATATTTCTTTCTTTAAAATCAAATATTTTTCGTTTATTTATTTATAGTGGTCATAATACAATGTTGTTATATAAAAATATTTAACTAATTTTAATCTGTTTTTTCCTTAACTGTGTATCCCTTCCCATTCTTAGAAAAGCTGCAGAATACGACGCGTTTCGGAAATGATTTAAGGGGCATTCCTTATCAGAATTATTTCTTCAGACGGATGTTCAGCAATTCTCGTAATATTTCATTTCCCAACATCAAGTTGGTTGTAACGCAGTACGTATGTGTGTTGCGCGTTGCATAAAACTACTTAATTAATAAAATTGATGCATACAGTTAAGTAGAGGTAATACTTTGGCAGACTCTCTGCCTCCCGCGAACTTTCCAGAATGATAAGCAAGAAGATAAGCCAGACAGCGAAGTGGCGGTTCACTGTGAGCGCCAGAGAGCCGGCAGCCGATCTTGTTTGTAAAAACAATATCCGCGACCGCTGTCGTGACAGAATTGTGTTTGGTCGAGTGGACAAGAAGACTTTAGAGTCCCGTGCCGTGGGCATTGGATTGCTGGCGAGAATTGTGGCTGCCCGGCGAAGATACGTGCTTCGCTTCCGTGAAGGCAGCGCGTCGATCCCAAGGGGTAATACGTGTTGCGTGATCGAGCTCGCTGAATCTGAGAGAGCAGCCGCGAGGTCTCCCCTGAATGAAATGAGCTTATGTTTTCTTTATGTCTGCCCTTCCACGAAATGAAAATTTTAAATACCCAAGACTTTGCTTCTTATTGCATGACCATTTGGCTCAAGTATTTAATGCATCAGGCAATCGTGATAACTTAATTTGTTTCTAACCAACTTTTGTTATATAACCCCGTAACTAAGAGACAGAATAATAACATTTTGTAACCCCCAATACTTGTTTCCCCTCACGTAGAAAGTATAAATAAACTGTTTCATTTAGTTAGGTGTATATATATATATATATATATATATATATATACAGTGTACAAACCGTGTTAATATTAAAATAAATTTTTAGTTTGAGTTGATAATACATATTTTTTGAAACAAATTAATATACTTCAAAAGAGAATGAAAACTAATAATTTATTAACACCCTTTACACGTATTTAATTTCTAAAATTTCGTTAGTCATAACTTATCCTTTCTGAAAGAAATATTATAACTTAGGTTATCTATTTATATCTATATTAGGAGAAAACTAAATTGTATTTATAAGAAAAATTTTCATTTCAACTAAAACAAAAAATAATTCGAATATTATCACGGTTCGTACACTGTATATATATATATAGTGTACAAACCGTGTTAATATTAAAATAAATTTTTAGTTTGAGTTGATAATACATATTTTATGGAAAATTGGCCTGGTTATTTAATACAGAATGCCATTTTTCTGTTTATTTATCAAGTTATAAGTGTCCTAATAACTTAAATATTAACTTTAAGTAATGTCACTTCTCTTAAAAATCCTAAACTGGCGTAGTTGCTTTAGAATATTAATCTAATGTAGATTCTAGTATTTGATCTTAAATTTGTAACGATATATTCATTTTGTATCGAACGGTGACAAGTCAGAAGAAAATACTTTTATAAGTCATAATGATGGCTATTTAGATCGAAATTGTGATATTAAAAGTAATACAATATGTAATAAATGTTGGCTCTTAAATTGTTTTTTCTAAAAACTTTCATTGTATTCTATTAGAGTGGTTACTAGAACAAACTAAAACAACCTGAAAAAATATCATGAAAATATTTCGAATAACGAAATTAAGTAAATTGTAAAAACAGACAACAAGGTTTATTTTGTTCTTAATCCACTATTATTCAGTATTTAACTGTCCAGCATACATTATACTACGTATAGTGTTGTACCTATTTAACCAATAAAAACAGAAATAGTATCTCATTACGAAAAATAGAATTTTAAGTGCCATAACAATGTCATAGTTACAAACGTTAGAACTATAAGTTGATAAATTTAAATTAATTATTAAGAATAAAAATTAATACTAAATATGGCTGAAAACAATTCTTTGCTGCATGCAAATTAAAATTAATTAGGGTTCTTTTATGTTTGAGTTTGTTAAATTTCTGGAACAGTACATATAATTGAACGTTGTTTTTTTACATTTACTTTCTCATTTACAATTAACCTAATTGTTTATACATTTATTGAAATGTAACATTAAACCGTTGTGGGAGATGAAATTTCTACGCATATTCCAGGAAAAACCCTATACGTTTGAGAAAATATTTTGTAAATTAGGAACGTCTACATTTTTCTAGTGATTGCTTTGCTCTTTATAAACACTATGTTGCAAGAGTCCTGTGTGACTTTCCAAATGATAATTGTGTCAGTTTCTTACGGTAATATATTCAATAGACACGAACTTCAAAGAAACAGAGAACTATGTTCACTAAAGTCATATTTTTAATATTGTAGTAGTACTTCAATTTAGTTTTCTGCTGAAAAATTTTATGGCAGATATACATTCTTTTAATTTGAAATATTTTACCTAGATTGATTAAATTAAATTTATATTTATATATCTGACAGTAATCGAATGAAACTGCCAATGCGTCAGAAAAAATGTCGTGTGATTTTTCACACGACATTTCGTTCCCGTTTTGGTACTTCATGAGGTGTAAAAATATAAGATAACATATTTGGTTTTGATAAATATATAAAAATTGAAAGAAAACAGTTACATAAACGTCATGTAAAAATGTATAATACGTTATGTGTATCTAAATTATATAATTCAAAAACTTTTTCCTATCTGTTACATTAAATTATAAAAATAATTTTAAATAATAATGAAACAATTTTATTTAATTTATTTGAAGCATTTTGGACATTTACAGTCAATTTTCTTGATCTGATGTGCAACATTTCGCTCATCAGACTTGAATTCTGTTGCCTTTTTTCATTTAAAATTTAAGTATATTGCAAAATAAATTTGTGGATATTTAGATAAATGTGCTTAACAATTTTTTAAAAAAATTTTGAGCTTGGATTAAATTTATTTTTATTGCGCTGGCACACTTAAAAAAGAGTATAATGGGGTCATTTAAAACATAATAACGTAAACAAGGGCCTACGTGTCCATGATCTAGCGAATTTATACAACGTAATTAAAGCACAGTGATCAAATTATTTACAGCTATTTATTTATTTGTTCTGTTTAGTGAACCAACCACACCATACTCTATACCGTACAGTGTATTTGTTTATTTATTGAAGGACTTCACTTTACACAACGCTGTGTTGATTCAAATAGTTTCAATTACAACAAATTTTATTGACCGACCTTTCTCTTCCAAATTTCATAAAACAAAAACGTTTTGTCTGATACTTAATGAAATAAACATTATTTGGATAGCTCGCATATTTAAAACAATTTTAATGTTTGAAAAACTGAGGAAATGTCGTAAACTGCTGGAAAAATACCGTAATTAATAATATGTTTATAGACGAATTTTTTAATTTACCCGATAAATCCTTTATTAAACTCAATAAACTTTAACTAAACTTTCACTTTCTCTAATTAAGCAAAATTAAATGTCAGAATAAATACACACGCCTATTCAGGGCGAACGAAAACCGAAAATGGCGTTTTGAATGATTGGGAGATCTTTCAGGGCCTCGGGAGAAATCACATTGCTTCCAGCGACTTTTTTTAATTTTCCATACGTTGTTTTCACGGTTAGCCAGTACAGTATAATAAATAAAGTACTACTCACTCATTGGAATAAGTAAAATGCGCCGCATAACGTTTCAGTTAATTCCATATCTGTAATAATTAATTTACATATCACACGATAATTTTGAAACGTACCAGTGATGGGATTTCTAAATAACCCTCCCACGCTTCAACCTTAACAACAAATATCTACATGCCAGTAATCATTAACGGTCCTTAAATACTAATTTTGATCAGTTGATCATTAAATATGAGTATTTAGTACCTGAAAAATAAATCTAGCAACAGGTAAACGAATTACAGTTTCACAATGCGTCAGTATTTGGAAGACATGTTCGATTACCTGCCCTCTTTTCTGGACCTCAGTTTACGACGCTACTAATAGAAATAGACGGCGAGTCCATGGACACTTACGAAGAACTAGGTCAGGAGAAGAAGAAAGGGGAAAAACACACTACTGTGAACCTCAGAGCACGTTCTTTAAAAGAAAATATATTAGCAGGTGACGCACTAAAGTAGAAACTCTACACTAATTTCTTTTAAATAATTAGTCCTTTACTTACTGTGTTTGTTAAACTTTTAACAAAATTATAATTGATAATAAATAACCATTGACGTCTTAATATTTTTACGTTTCAGTCAACGATTTCAGATGACGATATAAATAATCTTGTTTTTTTCCCACTACATTCATCCTTAAATACGTATTGGATTTTTCTATAATTGGCCAAGTAGAATATAATCATTGTATACATTTATATTTTTCTAGTTCGCTGCTCATTCATTTTGGTTACATATGTCTGATATTTTCAACATAATCTCTTTTGCTGATAAAATTGCCGTAAACTATTAGTTTATTACCTACAGTTCTGGAAAAATATACATTAATAAGTAAACGCAAAACAGACAATTTGTCAGAAAAAATGTATATTAATTATTAAAAATTATTTAGTGCAAGACAACTGAAACTCTTTTGCAAAATCGTTCCCGACAATGCACATTGTTCGAAAAGAGTATAAAAACGCTGATTACTTTCAAAAGTTTTTCGATCGAATACTATATTTCATACACTATGAAAACAATATAGTCGACAAAATATTTTTACTTACAATTTTAATTATATGACGAGAAACCCTGCAATGGATTTCTTTCAACTCTCATTCCGCGTTTGTTCACATATAATCATAAAAATTTATCGAAAATATAAAAGCTTAATCTCCATATTTAAAAATGAAAGAACAATGCTCTCTCTATAAGCCAAGTGTTAACATAACGCAAAAGCTACATTCCCTAATTCTTAAATAAAATGTTTCCGCGAAGGTTTTTTTTTTATCTACACTCGAAGTCAGACATGTCGTGCATGTTGTGTTTTACTAACGATCAGAGGCGGTGAGCGTTTCGTTTCTTTCTCCTAATAGCGCACGATTTATAGGTCTTTGTTTGGTAAATGCTGGCTGTATCGTGGTCTAAGATCTGAGTCACGGCACGCCCCCGCGAAATCCCGGGGTAGCGTGTTCTGCTGGGATTACGTCAAGCCTCCCGCTTGTCCCTGCAACACGATCTGACTCGGATTCTTCTTAAATCACGTGCCTCTTACATCATATTTCCTAGGAGAAAATCTACCCCGCATTCAAATTGAATTTTTTACTTGTCTAGAGCCAGTGGAATGCAATTTTTTATTACTTTTGAAGTACAGTAAGTTACGAAATTTTCTGGCGTAAGGGAAACTTATATTAGTTACAGCGAACTATAGAGAAACAATTAGTATTTTTATTTTATTTAATTGGTGCAATAAAAAATCGACGCAAGGCTCAAGAAATTATAACCGGTAATCGCAATTATATTAACCATCATCATTTCAGATTACGAAAGGAATAGAAAGTATACGAAGTGTTGGTAATATAAAATTTCCCGTCAAATATTGTTTAATGTATGCAACTATCGGCCTTAATAACTTGAATATGACTTTATACTCGTTCTGGTACACTGGGCGTGTTATAAAAATAAAACGAGATCGTGCCAACAGTTCGAGTTGCCGTTCAAAAAATTGAATATATCGACCATCAACATATATCACATTGTTAGAAATAAACCAAAAACGAGTTTGTATTACTTACGAATAATTTCGATGTCGGGGTGAGGCGTATTAACATTTTGAGATAGTTCGGCCATATCTGCAATTCTTCAATGTGTATTAATTTAGACCCAATGAAGCTCCGACATGCGTTTTGGTCTTATTGCATTTTCCTTGTTGCGTTAAAAAGGAAAAAAAAATTAAAAGTTTTTTTTTCAAAATATATTGAGTTGATGTTGAAAATAAATAAATTTCAACACCATGTTTCACTTATATTCCGAGGAAATCCAAGTGATAATAAATCGTGATGCCCCAATAAACACTTTATGAGAAATTAAGGGTTAAAATAAAATATAATTGTGTTAAAAGCTTAATAATTAGATAAATAATTAGCCAAATAACAGACAAAATAAAATCTAAATAAATACCACACGTTTCTGCAATCCTTGTTGCTTTCCTCAGGTGATTCAAGTTTTTTTAAAAGTAAGTAAACAATCCAAAAGGTGGCATCTTCACTTTGATTGCATGGGAAGGGATATTAAAGGAGGAATGCGGAAGCGCAGAGGAAGGTAGTATAGCGCGTTATTTAGGATAGGCGTCTTTTCATTGATTATACTGACATTTTAGTCAGTTTGTTTAAACGCGTGAGCAACCATGTTCATCCAACATCAGCAAAAAGTACCGTTTGGTGCCAGTCAGGCTGGGGATTGTAACTGTATCTCCATCGGGGGGTTTTTCCGTCAACAAACAGCAGGTGCAGAGGGTCTCGATGATGAAATTTTTTACGTAGGTTTGCCTAAGACCTGTGATATGTCCATAATAAATTAAATGGACCAATAGAAAAACAGTTGGTCTCACAGGTCGGGAGAAAGGGATGCCTGGAGAGGATTCTGACTGGAGAAGTTGCGGTGAGCGGTTGCTCTTGGGTTTTTTCAGAATTTACCAGCGAGACTCCACGAGACAGACATCGATGACCACCTGCGAGGGACGTCGCTGTGTTGCTGAGACCCCAGTCTGGTAACCAAATTCGTACATTTCATGGTTGCGTAAAGCACTTTTTATAAAATTCGTTTCCCGGGCCTAATTTGCCACCAAAATGCCTGAGTTTTCATAACTGGCTAGTCGGGGGGCAAAATTATAATTGTACATATCTTTAATAAATTTAATAAATTAGCTTAGTATGGAAAGGGATGTTGTTTTCCAAAAGTTACTTCCTCCTACCGCAGGTAAGCCGTTCTAGGAATTGGACCGTCGGAGACATTCTACGGCTGGTAGGGAAAGGAGTGCCACAGTAGCCAATGGTTACCTAAAGCACCGTGCTATGGTTTAAGGATCCTACCCGGCGATAGCCTAGGAAACCTGCTTCAGGCACGACGGGCGCTTTCTACTTGTCCTACGCCATTGCGATGGCTGGTGAGGGTTTTTCTGTGAGCATCCCCTTCTCTGTGTCTCGACAAGTTTAGGAGGCAGCAGGCCGAATGTTCCAATGGGAACATACTTACCGTATGTCGTATGCCCAAGGTCTGCGACCCCGGAACATACACGTATCAAAACAGGCCGCGGTGCCTCGGCTTGTGGTAACCTTAAGTCAAAAACGGAGTGATAAAAATGCATCCCCAGATTCCGTGCCCCCTGAAGCAATATTTAGCATTTACGTACTATGACTAAAAGAATTAAGGCTTTACCATATGGTATGTTGAATATATAGTTCGCATGTTTCAACTCACACAATTGTTTTAAAAAATCATACTTTGTGACAGCTTACCCCAAATTGCGGCATCAGATGTACCTGATTTTCTTAATATTATCAGTTTGAAACCCAAAAATATATTGATTAGTTCCTATTAACGATATATATTAGCAGATTTCAGTCATAGATTATAGATTCAATGGCCAAGTGTAGCATAGCATCTTCTGAAGAAGTGGGATTACTCCTCCATGAATTTGGTGACTTTTTTTTATAGTTTTTCTTTTTCTTAGCCCTCAAACGGTATCAATTTAGCTCGGATGAACGTATTTATCGAAAATTATTTTTATAAAACTCAAGAACAATATACTGTTTACTACCTTACCGTAGAATAACCCATAATCAGTTCAGATGCAATCCCATCCCTTATAATTACGCATTTATATTTTTGACTGTTATTTGGCTACTTATGTATCTAACAATTAAGGATTGTCGAGGGTGTATGATAAACTTAAAAGGTATTAAATACAATTATGAATCGAATTCGTAATGTATGGTCATCAATTTTGTGAGATCACCGACTCTCAAAAGACATTTGGTGGACGGAAACGCGCAGATTCGCTCCTTGGGAGAGTTTTCTACTTTTAAAAAAATAAAAATTTTAAATTTTCGTATAATATGTTTATAGTGCATTTGTGATGGATTCCTATTTTTTTTATTTCTGTCTCTGTAATTATTAGATAGTGTTAAATATTAACTTATACATTCCTAGTAATTAGTGTATTTTATGGTGTAGTTCATTTCACTCGTATGTATAATATATTATAATGCATTGTGTCACTAATTTATTATTTATAAAATGCTGTGGAGAATCCTATTTCCTCATAAGAGAGCTAACGGAGAATTAATATATCTATCAAAAAATACAGGAACGGATATAACGGGGGAATGCGGAACGGAGAAGAAAGTATGATTAACGAAGGCACAGCTGAAGGGCTAAATGTGATTCAGGGAATTCCCTAGAGAAACTTGAATCCGGTGGGTCGAGCTCTCGATACTTGTCCCACGCCCTTCCGACGACCGGAAGTGAAGTTTTCCGAGGGGCCGCGGCCATCCCAATGAATGTACCGATGTACATACTGTTCGGCTTCAAACTTGAACTTTTACCCGCTTACGAACAAGAACCCGCTCCAACTATCAATTTGATGTAAATACTGGACTTCCTACATTGAAACCACAGCCACGACTCCAGGCAATAATTGTATTGATTTAAGTCCTGTTGCAAGTCTCGACGTATCGTGCTCTTCTCTTGTATTCAACGCTTCATATCAGAGACCGATCACAAATAAAAGTCTCTTAGAATAATAATATATTTAATTATTTTTCATTTTTATTTTATTGTTTAATATATAAAATGATGTGTTGGACGTATTCATGGCATATTTTCCCACACTCGACAATGATATTTCTTCCTCGCAATCCCCACCGAATTATTCTAGTAATTTATTTTACTTTTTGCAACCGAACGTTAACAACAACTATAATACATTTCTGTCAGAGATGATTTCTACTTACAAAATAACAAGCAATGATGATCACAGAAAATAGGTATCGGAAGGATGAGGACATAAATTTAAACTGCCTTTACGTAAATTAAGTAGTTTTCATCACTATCCTTCATCAACTTAACAAATATTTAAAAATTTTTGAACTGGTAACATGATTATGGAACGTATGTACGTTTCAAAAAAAATTGGAACCCAATAGAAAAACATAAAAACTCAAAAATAGTTATTATCATGTCAAATTTTTATGAAAACATACCCAGGAAAATATTCGACGGAATTTTATACACAGTAGTACTGTAAATGGAACCAGGTCATGTGTTCAAAGAGAACATTGGACATTAACTCGTACAATTATTTTATTGACCACTGGTCTCACTTTACATTTATGTATGAAATGAATATATTTTCAGACCGTGGCACAAGTTATTTCATATTACTAAGCTACATTAGCGGTGTAATCAGTATTTATGAATGTAACTCCTATTGTTCCTTTGTTTACAAACTTTGTAGGTAGGTTGTTTCGGCGTCAGATGCACGTTTAGTTTCAAGCAAAACGTTAATATCGTTCCTTTGCTTCAAACTTCTGACAAATATTTACATTTTCTCCGTCATAATACCTTGCTATACATCGCGTCTCCGTGTATTTGCACATCAAACTTTTATTTCGGTTAAAATGAACTTATTTGGCAACTTAAATTCATTTCAGTGTATATGAGGCACAATGATTTATCAAACCTGATTGGTATTCAATTTATTGAAGCTTAAATATCTACTCAAATACTTAGGCGTCCTTGAAAAATTATTTTTATTTATCCCTCTTATATTTCAGTTCACTAAACCCGTAGTTTTCTTACATTTCGTCAAAAATTATTACACATATTATGATCTAACTGCCGAATTTTTTCTTTACATTAGTTAATTCCACGTTTTCTTAGCTTTAATTTCTGGTTTTTCGATTAGTAACTTCGAACCAAGGAATAATCTTCTATATTCATTGTAAATCGATCAAAAAAATTCTGTATTATTATTTGTTTTTCTTGATAACACTTTTTTCAAGAACATTGAGATCACAAATTATTTGTGTAGAATAATAATAAAAATTTTCGATTCATAATTAGTGGAGGTTGACAACTTATTTAAAAATTTCACAATGGTACATGAGATTTACTGCAAGATTATTTTATACAAACTCGGCAATCTAATACACTGTGATTCTATTAGCTTTCTTTAAATCTCAGTTTTATTTTTGCATAAAAAATAATTGGCGGTTTTAATAAAAATATGACATTTAGTAATAACGGTCAGATATAGAATTAACTGAATATAGGATCGATGAAGTCCTCTGACACAAAGCTATTTTAAAATCTCTGTTTCACTGCCTCGACTCTAAAGTAAATTTTTACGAACAAATAGTTTCGTTTCATAGAAATTGACCGTCCCTCCTTACAACAAGCCAGGACTCTTTTTCTAAACTCGGTATACCGCGAAAAAGATATTCTGCCAACTGCTGTAGCCAAATGCCACCTGGTATTTACACTATATATACCGGGATTGCGCATAACAGCATCTTCCAAAATAGTTTGCAAATAAATTTTTCATTTTTAACCTCTCTTCAAAAATTGCGAAAAATAGTCCTCACAAGTTTTAAATCCATAACAATGTAAAACTCACACAACAAAAGTAATTCAGAAAAATAGCTTGCATTATGTCAGAAAATAATTAAACATAACATGCAGTTTATCAATTCTGTTCGAATTCCTTTTATAATTTAAATTTTTCAAGCATCACTATCCAGTATATTCATATAATAGCTGGCATAAAATCTGTAGAATAGTTTTTTAAAGTCTGTGATTAAAATTCCATATAATTTGATTGAATTCATTCTCCGATATAATGTGAATTACATAAACTATTCAATATGTAAGACAAAATCACTAGTGGCTTTGTAAATGTTATATTTTTAAAAAAAACTTCACTCAAAGAGTTAATTTATATATTTATTATGTCATATAAATTTTAATAATTTGATTGTGATAAATATAAAGGAGGCTGGTGCAATTAAAAATTGTAATTCAAATTAAATTCTATTCTAAATATTTAATGTACTCGGAGACAAATTAATTGGTCTGAAATTTTTCAAAATTTTCTCCCCATGGTGTATATTTATTGCATACGTAAAAATATCGGGATGGAAAAATCTGGACCTCGGCCTGTTTAGAGAGATTATGTGCCGGGGTCGCAGATCTTGGGCTTACGGTAAGAGTTCTTCGCTATTCCTATTGGAATAGTCGACCAGCTGCCTCCTAAACTGGTCATGGCACAGAGAGGGAAATGCGACTACACAGCAAACCCGTCTCCTGCCATTCGAAGGGCGTGGGACAAGTACCTACTGCCCGACCTACCTGATTCAGGTTTTTCTGAGGTTTTCCCTTCATCACACATAGGCGAATTGCCAGATAGGATGCTAACTAAAACTACAGCCCGGGGACCCTAGATAACCCTTGGCTACATTGCTATACCTTTCCGCATCCCTCCTTTTAGTCCAGTTCCTATGCTATAAGAAAGGAGTTGCCACTATGTGGATTACCCTATTCATAGCCTATGTGCACCTTCTTCTTCTAATATGGATCGGTCCAGGAATAAAGCCTAGGACGCTACTGGCATATTAATTATGGAATAAAAATTTTGAGATTTACTGCATCTCAGTATATGGACAAGCTTTTAATCTCTCAAAATAAAGTTATTAGATTTATATTTGGTATGAAAAAATGATATTCATGTAAGCCAATATTTCACTAAATTAAAATAGAAACTGTCTATTCTCTCTATACATCTTTAAAACTATTATGATGGCAACGAAGTCGATAAAAAACCTCCCAGGTCAAAACAGAGCAACCCTTATAATACTAGGGCAATTGAGGACTATTTTAGAGTGTGGACTAATACAAAAAAATCTGAGCATGACACATTTTATAATAAGCTACAACTGTACATAAAATAATTTGAAGGCAAGCACTTTGAAAGAACTCTGAAAGTGTAATTAAGATACACGAGTTGTGATAATATGACTGATGACTTAAATGTTTCTTTTGTATTTTTATATTAAAACTGACGTTTTGACATCATGTATGCAATTATATGTAAATAAAGTTTATATTATTATTATCTGGCAGAGACTTTTCCTTTCTGATACTGTAATTCAGCTTCATAATTTTCACTGATGGGCTTTAAGCATTTCTTTTGTTCTAGTCTCACCTGCGCTTTTTGACTTGACTGTATCTTCATTTTCAGGGATTTTATATTTCATATAATACATTACCCTTCAGGGCGTTTTATATTTATTATAATACATCCTTTACTTTACTTTAAAATTTTTCGTACGCAAGGAGCGCAGAAGAAGAAAAAACAAAAATTATTCATATATATATATATATATATATATAATACAATATGAGTTATGAGAGCGTGTTTCATAGATTGCTGTATATAATATAATTTTTTTAAATTGTAGGTTGATGCTCGTTGCAGAATAGAATGGAATAAATTATTCGATAATTAAATATTTTCGATGGTTTATTTAGTACAATTTATCGATTCTTTGTAAATAAAAGGCTCTAATTTTAAAAAAGTCGTCCAAGGAGTTAATTTTATGTTTATTTCATTATGGGGATTGTAATTTGTAACCGATAGGGATTAATTTAAGAGACGGATGCAAACAAAACATTAAATATAATGAAAACCTTTATATTTATTTTTTTCACCTTTTTAATACTAATTAATAAGAAAGATATTTATTTTTGGTGTCATCATATTGAAATCGAAAGAAAAAACGGATTTTTGATTTAATGTTACGTGACTATTGAGGATGAACCATTGTTCGCAATGCAGGTGATATGCTCAACAGGTACGAACCCATCAGCTAGGAACCATGCACTGTTACGTTTAAGTTATTCGTGACCGATACAACATCTGTTAGTGAACACGACGGCCCTGAATCGTTGTCGTGGTAATACGTGGAGGCGCTCGTTACGCGGGCGACGTTGACACTAACAAGGCCCAGATAACGACACAGCGCTACGCAGGACTCGCAGACAGCTTCGCCACTCTCAATTATCCGCGTCCTTGCAAGTTTAATACTCCTGATCTACTCATACTCGTCACATTTGAACACATTTACAAAGAGAGCTTATTATCGCAGAAGAACGCTAACATTTTTTTGGCTTTCTTAATCACCCAATTTTTTTCCTTATATCAGCTATTCATCACGCATGATTCGCACGAATTTGGGGGTATATATCTACGGGGCACTGATCGCTGAATGATCTGTCGGTGACAGTATTATAATCAAATTATTACTATAAAACAGTTCAATCAAAATTATATATTTACGAAATATCAGACGGAAACATTAATTATTAAATACAATTTTTTTTAGATTCACAGACTATATAACGATAATGCACGTGGTGGAAACTACCCTTTAATAGCATAGGAAGTAATTTGAAATACTGTCTTTAAACAGCCTGTGCGCGCTATTAGAGACTCTGTAAACAACCCTGATACAAACTTTCTCCGCCATTTATATTTTAAAAATTCCCTAATTACATTCTCCTGTCAGGTGTGACACCTACACTCTCATTTAAACGTGTATAGCGATCCCAGTATTTATCGTGAGGAGAAGTCAGTAACGGCGCTGAGCCTCATTCTACCCTCTTTTTCCCCATTTGCTCCACTTCACTGCATTGCCTTTTTCTGCGCCTTTGACCTGCCCGCTGCTCTTCTCTACACTTCTTCTAATGACGTTTCTGTAAGGAGCCGCTACGATGAATTCCGTTTTTCATCCCGAGATGTACGCTAATAGCTAACAATACATAACGTTTGCAATTGACGTCTTATGCCATAACTCAAATCTTCAAACTGTAACTAATTTATAGATTAGCTATTTCACTACCATAATTTAGATACATTTTTCCAAAACCATTACTAAGAACTCTCTTGCATTTATTTTGATTTTATTTAAATTAAACTGTGTGTTTTGGGCAACTCCCCTTTAATAGCATAGGAAGGGATTTGAAAGGGGGATGCGGAAGGGTAGCGGAAGGTAACCAAGGGTTAACTAGGGCCCCCGGGCTATATTTTAAGGATCATACCCGGCATTCGCCTAAAGAAATGCAGGGAAAACCTTAGAAAAACCTGCATCGGGTAGGTCGGGCATTGGGTACTTGTCCCACGCCCTTCCGATAGCGCGAGAGGAGTTTGCTGTGGGGACGCAGCATTCCCTTCTCCGTACCTCGACCATTTTAGGAGGCAGCTGGCCGACTATTCCAATGGGAAAGCGAACAACTCTTACCGTTTGCCCAAGGTCTGCGACCCCGGAACATACACCTCTCAAAACAGGCCGAGGTAAATTAAACTGTAAATTCACAAGACATTTTTTCCTCTACTCTTCCACATCCCCCCTTTCAAATCCCTTCCTATGCTATTAAAGGGGAGTTGCCCAATGTGGATCACCCTCATGTAGCCTATGGCCCTAAAAAAAAAATCTTTAGGCGAATGCCGGGTAGGATCCTTAAAATATAGCCCGGGGGCCCTAGTAACCCTTGGCTACCTTCCGCTACCCTTCCGCATCCCCCCTTTTCAAATCCCTTCCTATGCTATTAAAGGGGAGTTGCTCAAGGTGGATTACCCTCATGTAGCCTGTTGCCCTAAAAATTTAAAAAAATTATACAATCGCAAACCGATTTTTGTTATAGACTACATTATTTTTAACCTTTAATTGATCATTTTCCAGGTATTTCTTCTGCAAATATTTAAAATAAGAATAAGTGAGGCAAGTGAGTTTTTCAATTGGAAAATGAGCGAAAAATTCACTTCTTCTTATACACGTGCAATTAGAGAAGCTATTTTATTTTATAACCAATCAGAGTTAATTGAACATTCCGAGCCGTGGGAGCATAGCGGGTTGCATTCAGGAAACAGAGCTCAATTTTTGTGAGTGCCTGCACTATTGTAATATTATAATTAGGTATACAGTCTAATAATAAACAGTTATATATTCCAAATATTAAAAATACATTTTTAACTAAATTAAATCCGCCATAATCACTCATAAATTGATTCTGTAATGTCATAGATGTAAGTAATTAATCTAAGTCAAACTACGGAAGTTAAGATTTATAAGAATAAAATTTACTTACTTCGGTATATGGTAAAAGGAATACTAATTTAAGAATTATATCCAGTAAAAAAATATTCAATTTAAATTTAGTTTCTTTTTCCATTAGCATTGGAGTGAGGAAATACGATACAAAAAATAATATAAATTAATACTGTGCTATAAGCCAAACAAATTTATTTTTGCATTTATGAACAAATAAAAGCCCTGTAAACAATAATCTGTTTTAAATATAATTTACTTCTGGGTTAAACGCTAATCAATGGAAACTCAATAGTTATTACAACAAAACATATGGGGAATGGTTATCATGAAAGAATCTCCTCGAAAACATCCATTTTGATACTTTCGAAAAAACATCGTTCATAAAAACGATAAAATAGCTAGAATCTGTCTATTCTACATTGATAATTAAGCATATTTTTAGTTCTATATAATTAATTTATGAGTGACTAATAATTTGTGAAACTGAGTAATGAACGTTTAGAAAGGATTTTTTAAACATATTATAATTATTCGAATAGTCAAATGGCACTATAATTGTTGTTCACGTTTATTTAGAAGACATTAACATTATCTTAGTGAAGAAGATAGTATTCTTGTCGAAATGAAACTAACAAGCAGGTTTCTAGTATTTTATTTGTCATATACTGCGTAGGTTGAAAATATAGCACTACTTTTCAACTACTTTTATAAATTATATTGATGAAATATACGGATACAAGAATATTCTAAGACGTTTAAAATGTAACCTTACACTACGATTTTGCAATTAAAATTCTTCAGATTTTTGAACTTACTTCCCTCAACTATTCCTTTACTCAATATTTACGAGTACATCGACTTACTGATGTAATAGTTTTGTGGGGTATTAAGTGAAAATTTATTTAGCGGAAATAAATATAATTCTTTTACAGTAGATTAGCGTCCACCTGTAACCTAAGGAATTACTTAAGGTTTAGTGAAATAATTGAGTTTTCTTCAAGTCTTCTTAGAGATATTTATAGCGTTTAATCTTTTCATGTTTATACTTTTCAGATACATCTTTCACGTTTAGATTTCCAGTAGTCGGTAAGACCTTCTGATGACGTAATATTTTCCATTATTTATTTGCTATGAAATATGTTTATGACCTAAGCACTTGTCGAAGCGGTCCGTGTATAAATTAAACACTACCGAGAATACATCCATTAGTCAGAACATGCTCAATGTGTATATCACACAGTGGTTAATAATCAAAGCTACTAGTATGCATTGCGTCGAAATAGAAAACATCATTTTAGTTCGAGCAGGATAGTTTGTGATAGAGAAAAATTATTTCAACTCATTGTATTTCTATATGTTTTGTTGTGATACGAAAACTATTGAGTTTCCATTGATAAGCGTTTAAACTAGAATTATATTTAAAACAAATTCTTGTTCACTGGACTTTTATTTGTTCCTAAATGTAAATATAAGTGCAAAAAATAAATTTATTAGTCTTACAGATAATTTTTTTTCATATGATAATGTAACGTATTTCCTCGCTCCAATGCTAATGGAAACTAAATTTGAATTGAATATTTTGTTACTGGATAGATTAAAAGTTGACATATTTTTTGGTCCATGGATGGATTTATTGGATATTAATCATAAATTTCTATATTATAATATTCCAGCCAGTTCGCATTAGTAACTAGAAGTCGATAATTAATACTTGCCAGTACAACTGAATATAAACAAAAATTTCTATGAAATCCTCAGTTTTTAATTAACAAAATTCCTAATACTTGTTGCTTTACAGTTCCATGTTAACGGTTATTTCATAAAATATAATTGGACGTCATATTAAAAAATTTATGTGATTATTTAATATATGTTAAAATATACAGTATTGTGGAAATAATTATAATAAAAATAATAAATTACAGTAAATAAAATATACTAACGATACCAAAATAATATTAATACATAAAATTCTAGCACAGTGAGGAAAATTGAAATTAATAAAGGATCTTTTAGCAAAATAATTAGTTACCTCTCGATAATAAAGCGAATAAAATATTACCCAGATGGGACCAAGACTCCATTTTCCATTGTAAGGCATTTCTGATAAAATATGGCCGGTTTATTTGTTTTGAAGTTCAAGGCAAACAATTAAATGGAAACAGACAGCACGCACTGGGACCTCCTGATAATACATTAGTGATAGTTCCCCTGAGCGATAAGTTTGCACTCTCAGATTTATTTCACCAGTAACAATTTTATTTTGCTGTGGGGGCAATTTAACTAATTCAGTCGTCTGAGAACTTGTTCATATTCAGGAAAAAATGAACTTGCCGCGATAGGACCCTTTATAATATCTACATAAATCACTGCGAGAATTTGCGTGAGATATGGAACTCGTTAAGTCCGATTTCTATAACAGATCTAAGAGAGTCCAGTAAAGACGTTCCTTTGCAACTGTTTTTATTCAATCTTGTTACTAGAAAATGTAATTAAATATATAGTAATTATTTTCAATATTATAATTAATTAGAACCCCTTAGAGTTAGATGGATCGATTAATGACAATTGAAAACAAGGTAGTCCAAACGTGCGTGTTAGTAAGAATCATTTGTAATTACCAGCAGTGTTTGCATAACAACTTGTGTTACGTGGAGGCCGTTCTTTACATTTTCATATCTAAGTAATTTAACACAAACGTTTTATGTTGTATAATTTAGAAAACTAAAAAAACATATCGGCGGCTGCAAACAAGGCATAATTGAATAATTATTATAATAATTATAGTGATTATCAGATGGGAGCCGATTTGACCTTGAAGGTCTTCATTGCGCCAATGAATCAAATATCCAATGTACCAGGATTTAGGTTAGAACTGTCATATGACGCGGTCCATGGCACTAAATTTAAATTTGATCTTCAAATTTAAACATATAATATTCATAGTATATTTACTAAAAACAACTGTAGTGCTGCTCATAATTCATAGAATTGGTTTACAAAACTAGATAAATGAATGCTGAGAGTAATTTATACCTGACAATAACCTCAAATAAGCATAATATAGCTACAATATACGATGTATAATATTTAACCTCTATTGAACCTAATTTTTTGGGATAGTATAATTGCTTGTTCACTTTTTCTTCGTTCCGGCTTCTCCGAACAAATTTTCTCCTGCTCTTAAGACATGAGTGGCCTGGTTCCCAGCCTCCCTGGACTTCATTCATCTCCCTCATCCCTCCCTCCCCCTTTCATCGTGTCCCATGCAGCATTTTGTGTCCTTATTACCGGTCGTGTCGTCCGCAGCTGTAACAACGTTGTCGAAAATACTGTTTGGCGCCAGGTCCGCCCGTTGTTACAGGCTGCAGGGGTGACCTCATTAATATTGCATTAGCCGGAGCTGAGTACTTCATCAATCTTTCTGTCCACCTTTGACGATACTGTTTAGCCTCATATATCACCGGCGAGCGCGTACTTGTTCCTCGAGCCCGCCACTTCAGCGTTCCCTCTCCAAATTGATATTAATACCGCAACTCGCCGCAAGGGGCTAGCGCAATTCATCAGACGTATCGGATGTCAGAAGCTACATTTGTTTCCAGCAAAATCAAATTACTTTTTCACGGTGAAATAGAGCTCCAAAGGGTGTTTTCGCTGGAAGTAATTATATATATATATAATATAATATAATATAAGCAACGCCACTTCCTTAGTTTAGACCTAATTGACAACTGTAAATTCATTGACCTTTCAGAGTCAATAAAAGTTAAGAAATATATTTAAAAACGTTAAAAATTTCATCTAGAACTGATGAAAATCTATTTACGCATGTTCTGAGTGATTAATCACAACAATTTTTACATATTCTCATATATCGTCGACTTGTAGTATTGAGTGGATGAAGTTGCTTATTACCAAAACAAGGAAACTTTTTTTTAATAATGCAGGAATTCATGAGTTCGAATTATACTTTTTTTCAGGCTAATTGTCTTATTTTGGGTGTAACTAATTACACAAATATATTTTCAGAGCTGGCGTCAAGGCAGACTTTCAAGTTGTGGCGATGTTGCGTAACTATTTCCTCTTCTCAATAGATATTGCGTAAATCTTAACATTGTTCGTATCGCCTGACAGAATTTTTATATTGAAGCCGTATTGGTGAATTCATTAGGAACGCCATTAGGGGTGGGGGTGATATGGCGTAAATGAAAATGACTCAAAAATAATAGATTGGAGTATAATTCGGGGTTATGGATGTCGCTGAGTTTAATTATGACAACCCGGGAATTCAGCTATGTGACTAAAAAGACGATAATAATTCAAATAAACAAATTCCAAACTTACAGTTTGAAATCGAAATTTGAGAAACGTCTCAACTAAAATGCTGACTCTGATTAGTTTCTAACTTTACCAGTATACGTCACTTACGCAAATATCATTGCCAAGCTCTGACATTAAATAGTTACAGTAAGTAATTCTACATGAACATTAGGAATATGAGTATTTGGATTTGATGGCTAAATTGTATTCTTTCCAGTTTCAGATCCTTGGGGTCCCACAAGAGTACTGACTTCAGAACCAGAGTTTGGTGCTCCCATTGGAAACCTCACGGCTCCAGTCGGCCGTGAAGCTATTCTTTCTTGTGTGGTTGACCACCTCGGAAAATACAAGGTTTGAACTTTGACACCAATTTTTTAATTTATAGTGGCTATCTTAAATTAAGACTGATAGTTTTAATAAGATATATTTAACGACCATTAATATTGTGTTATAATTTTAAAAAATTAATCGTAGACTTTTCTTGCACATAAAAACTTCAGGTTGTTGATGAACTGAGAAAGCGTTTATAACATCGAAAAACCTTAAGTCAGACACAGCCTGAAGAGGGTACAAATATGTACAGAAACGATTGTGCTGTTAAATTCAATTTTAATAAATTTTATTAATACAAAATTAAGGTTATTAAATATAAAAAAAATTAAAAAATAATCTAAAAAATAAAATATTCAATAATACTTTTAGTAGACAATCTGAAATAAATATAACATCTAGTTGCTTATTTTATTTTTTAAAAAAATAGAAATTCGTTACCGTTACATAGCAAGCGATCTTTATTTTGATAATCCTTATGCGTTTCAATATACATGACGAAAACATTTCTCCATTTACTGAGCACGTTTTATATTCCTGACATTTTAATGACTGCAATTGTCGGAAGGTTTAATATTTATCACTATAAAACACATGTCAGGTGTGAACTCAATTTTTTAAGTCATTTATTTATTTATAAATTTCGTATTGTTACTCATTTGAAGGCAATAATATTACAAAATATAAATTATAGTCATTTCAGTTTATCAATAATTAATTTGTTATCTTATACTTGAATGCCTGATGGAGTTCCAAAACATATAACTTGGATTTTGTTAACTATTAAATTGTTTCTTATGTATTTTCTAATTTATTTATTTGTTATTTTTAAGTAGCTTGACTAAATTCATGGTTGCTTCCCAAATACTTCTGATCTCGATTTAAGTCGTGAATAATTTTTTTCTCGAGTTTATAATAATTAAATGCGTCAAATATAAGCTCCCATTTTGCTGTTTTATTCCTATTGAAAAGTTTTCTTTAAAATTTTAGAAACAAAGATTCACACTCCTATTTCTTTTCTTGAGTTCCGGTAATGTCTAATCGATACAGACGTATTGACGACATCAATCGCTCCCTATAATGATCGTAGTGACGAAGTCAGCTATATTTCTCCTGACAATTGGACCTGTATGTTCTACGATCCATTTATAGCGACGTTACGACTGCTTAATGTTGCATTGCGCTTTCATCAATCTAGTCGCACTCGGAGAATTGTCTACATCGTCGTTTACGCAAAGGCGTTATATGTCTCTGACGGGAAGCTCATGGGCCAGTAATTTCTCATTTCCTCCTCGGATTCGTTATAACGGAGTAATGCTGAGTAAGCTCGTTTTCAACATTCTGTCATTTTACACCCTGGTTACTACGTCAAAATGAGCATTTCAGGTCCATTATCATAACTTTACATTAGCTGCGACTTTCTGAATGTGCCATGGACCCTTTCACAGCACAGAATAGTATAAGTTTCAATAAACGGAAATCTACAGACTTGCTTTAACGATAATCTGAAAACAGACAGACAGTGAGTAACGAAACAAGATCACTTCAAGCTCTTCGAATTTAATTGAATACTCAGAACAATCAGCATATAATTCTCATTTTTTTCAGAATCTCATACGGTAACATTAATTAACTGTATCAATATTAGTCATTATATGTACTGTAGCAATAGTTAATTAGGCCATTAATTGTTTGGACATAAAATTTTAATTGTTTGATAAATCCATTATAGCGGTAAGGCGAGCAGAGCAACAATAGCGCTGAGCTCTGTTGCTTTGAGAAAATGCCGAAATGGAAATGCGCGCTCAAACTCGCCAGCACTAGGATAGTTAGTTGGCGGAGAAACATTACGAGGAGCAGAACAAGTAATAAAACTTGAGCAGAGACTAGACATAGTTCATGTATAACTAGTTAAAGTTGTGAATTAATACAAATAAAACATTCACGGAAGTATTGCAGCGTAAATATTGGAAAGTAAGAGCAGTTTTCGTCAGAATAGAACTTTCCAAAATCTTCGTGGAGAAATTAATCCAGGAAAACATTGGTAAATTATTGAGGAGCGGAGCAGTCAACGGAATACAGCCAATCTTGCCAAATTTTAAAGTGAAGTGTAGAATCAGTGAAAACCAAGGCCTGATATTAAATAATTAAATAGTGTAAAAGTGTCCGAACAAGGTAAAATTGATTGTTCTGGTACCAGACCGACGGTCCGTAAGTAACATAATTTTGAATAATATTGTAAACGCTAATTAAAGGATAAAGTCAGATTTCGTTCCCTTTTAATTGTAAATCAAAGTTAATTTCTTTCCTTTTTAATTTCTTTCATTCTATCGACATGTTGTTTAGGTAAATTGTAAACTGTTTTGTTAATAAGATTTTAAATCATTTTTTGTGTTCATTATCAAGCCCAGTAAAGGCCCTGAGATATAAAAATTTTAATTGTAATTATTTTGAGTTTGAAGCCACAAGTTGATAATAAATTGTATTTTATTTGTAAATTTTTGATTATATTTTCATTTAATTAAAGCCTACCTGTTGATCATTACAGTACATAAAATAATGTTCATATTAAATAAATACATGGAGCATTACTATACTTGAAAACTTGGAAAATTCTGGATCTAAAAATTAAAGTTAATAACATTTCAATTTGGTATAAAAAAGATTAAATTACAACACTAAAATTAAAGAAAACTTTTATCATATTTCCTGGTAATTTGAAAATATTATTCATAAATATTACTGCTTTCTTTTCTGTCGTCTTGCTCGTATTTTTTTCTTCTCTGCATTTACGTTTAATGGATATAATAAAACACCTCTAACTGGAGCAAGAAATTCATTTAATTATCAGACACAAAACCTTATACATATAAACTCTCATCTCACCTTTCATGGATCCAATGCTCCATTAATCTTTACGTCTTCTGCAGAGCTCGATGTTGAAAGCCAAAATTGCTCAAATAACGACTACAGCCTTTTTAAAAAAATTAATATGTTTGTTTCCTATACGCATCTACGCGACCTTAAACCATTGTCTTCTTCACGATGACATCGAAAAGATAATTAAATTTTACCAAAGTATATGCAACTTTATGCCAAATAATGTATATTTAAATCAAATAAGTTTGAGCTCCGTTTATTTTTTATATTTATTTAAATACTATCTGAATTCCCGAGTTGTCATAATTAAACTCAGCTACATGCATAACCCCGAATTATACTCCAATCTATTATTTTTGAGTCATTTTCATTTACGCCTTACCACCCCCGCCCCTAATGGTGTTCCCCCAAATACAGAAATGGATATAAATTATGCACAAAAAGCATCGGGACAACAATATAAATTTCAATGAACCCGACGCAAATATGTGTCGTTTGAACATGTTTGAAAATTGCCACGCCGTCCACCCCCGCTCCTGGGGGTGGTAGACATGTCTACAGTGTCTGCTTCCGGTTCGAAATAAACACATGTTCGAAGTTTGATCAAATTTTCTCCACGGATGAAGATTTATATGCGGAAGATATGCGCAGACATAAACAGTCTATTTTATTTATTAGAAGTACCATTTTGAACTTATAAAACACAATATTATTCTAGAATACAAAAATTCATTACCTGAAAATATAAGTATAAATAAATAAAAAATACGTTAATATTTTTGTGATGTGTATTCTTGACAATTGACTGAAAAAGAATAAAAATAAATAAAAAAATTATGCTTTTTGATTCACGATAAATTCATTTTTTTACTAAATTAATGTAATCATCACGTAATAAATATGATTTACTCCATTTGAATAATTTATTTTATTAATTCCAATTTTGCAGCGTACATCAACCTTGTTTTCGTAAAATATATTTATTAAGAATAGTTTTAATTTTTTTGTTTCTGTTTTTCTTATAAACGCGGTGTTATACCACAAGATCTACTGCTTTCAAACACTCGGAGAAATGCTTTTGAAGAAAAAAAAACTATATCCATTATTTTAATTCCCTTGCAAGACAAAATATTCACACATTTATTTATAAGCAAATGTTATTCATTCTGATTCATACTAAATCACCTTCATACTGGTCTCTGATAAATTGAATATAATATAAAAGAATTGACGAATGCAACTTTAGAAAGAAGTTGTTCGAGAATAATAATTTAAAGAGGGATAGTGTTTAGTATTGCCTTATTTAATACAATCACAGCTGGTTAGAGTCTCTCTCGTCATACAGCACTTGGATGAAGTGAAGCCTGAGGCACATCTGCCTCTGACAAGTATATGTGATTGCTTTGGTTTTCTAGCTGCCGGCTTTAGGCTACCACACGGACACTAGAATTGCGTTCCAAATTAAAATGAGCATCTCTACTTTGTTGCGAAAGTTTAGCAGTAATTGTACAGCTGAAGCTGACACTCCACAATCGGAATTTCATTACAGGCGTCACACATTCCCGCGATTGGATTGAAACGCCACACTTCGTTCCGCTGTAGTCTTTCTGCACCATTCCACACAAATTAAACTTTTGCCGCAAAGACGAATGTTTCCACCAAGTGAACAGCAATGTTTAAAAAAAGCTGTTTGTTTCAGTTCATTCCTGTGCGAGGAAAGGAATCAAATTAACAGCTTTTGTCAACTCGAGATCTTATGACACATATTGAGTATTGAAGAAAAAAACACTTCTGGATTCCACGTAATGTTACTTCAGATAAACTAAGATTTTGAAGTATTCTTTTTAAAGCGTTTTTTCTATGTTTCTAATTCAAGGGAAGACAGAAATATGGGCGTACCTGAATTAATTCGAAATGAATGATGTTATAACTATTATAACTTGCTATAATCCTGAAGAAATCAATCCCTCAATGACCATAAACTGTCAGTATAACAGTAATAAGCGCTACAAAAAAAATACTACATTTATCATGAATGGTTTGAGAAATTTACCACTTGATAAAATATAGTTGGCAACATTCAAAGAACCGTGGATCAAAAATAACGGAAGGAATGCCCTCAGCGAAGCGCCGCTATATAGGTAAATTAAATTTCAATTAAAGGATCAGGCCCAAGAATCGAACCCAGATTCTTAGTACGCGGCTGCGCTAACCACTGAGCTACCCGAGTCGACTCTAGGTCAGGTACGAGATTTCTCCATCCATTGTATAAATAGTCAGAGACCGACTTCACCTAAAATTTACTCGGTCACAATTCTTCACGGCCTACCTTTTAGGAGACAATAAAGTCTAAACAATATCGTGAACATTCATACAGTGCAATGAAACAGAGAGGTCGGAACACAGGAACACGCTGTAATGGATTGCGCCAATTATGACAGACCAGACAATATGAGATTTCACAAATCGGGTAACTGCAATAGAATTATCAAAATACAGGATCCTAGGAACATAGACCTTTCTAAAGATACACTATTATAAAATACAGTATTAATATAATTAGTAATAATAATAAAAACAAATTAATATATCAAAAATCTCCATGTACTCGTAGTCGGACCGGATCTCAAGTGCTGGAACCGGTTGTGAATAAAGATCAAAATTTCGCAATGTATAAACAAAAAAAACAATAAATAGAACATAATCTATAGCATGGAAAGAATAATCAAATAAAAAGAAAATAATTTACCCAAACCAAAATATATAATACAAATTATGTTACACCCAAATTATATAACAATAATAATATCCTTAATAATAATAATAAAAGTCTAATTAACAAGAAGGATAATATATAGCCAATAATCCTCAGGAGAATATACGATCATACAACTACTACACCGAATCTTCATGGAAATCCGGAAACGTGGGTCGTAACCGGAAACCGCAGTTGTTTGACATACAAAATTTATAGAAGTGGAAAGACAGGATGGATTGAATGGAAGGAGAGACACGAAGGGGCTACCTTTGTGAATGCCTTTTCCTCTCCGTTTTTGAACTAAGGTTCCCACAAGCCGAGGCACCTCGGCCTGTTCTGAGAGGTGTATGTTCCGGGGTCACAGACCTTGGGCATACGGTAAGTGTTGTTCGCTGTTCCCATTGGAACATTCGACCAGCTGCCTCCTAAACTGGTAGAGGTACGGAGAAGGGAATGCTGCAAACTCTTCTGCCGCTATCGGAAGAGCGTGGGACAAGCACCCAATGCCCGACCTACCTGATGCAGGTTTTTCTAAGGTTTTCCCTGCATTACTTTTAGGCGAATGCCGGGTAGGATCCTTAAACTATAGCTCGGGGGCCCTAGTTAACCCTTGGCTACCTTCCTCTAACCTTCCGCATCCCCCTTTCAAATCCCTTCCTATGCTATTAAAGGGTGGTTGCCGCCAGGTGGATTACCCTGATATAGCCTGTTACCCTAAAAAAAAGGATGAAATGTAGGCAGGTTTGGCTCCCAACCTTCCTAAGAAGGATCAGGAGACAATGAAATTGTTAAGGCTTTCCGCCTGCTTCTCCGCACAGAAAAAAATATTACTCCTATGCATATATAAAAAGAAAATATAAAATTGTTACTACCTTCCGACCTACCTAATGCAAGTTTTTCCTGCATCACTTTTAGGCGAATCGCAGGGTAGTATACTTAAACTATAGCCCGGGGGCCCCAAATAACACTTGGCTACCTTCCTCTATCCTTCCTCGTCCCATCTTTCAGTGCCTTTCCTATGCTATAAGAGAGGAGTGGCCACTATGTGGATTACCCTATATATAGCCTATCTACACTTTCTTCTTCTTCTTTTATCCTCACAAACTATAAGTGATATTGTTTCTGTTTCATTGTTAATGTTCAAGTAATCGTGGAAATTCATCTTACATTATATTTATAGTCACTCACATCTGTAAAATGTATAAAATTCATTCAAAAACGAGTAGTTAAAGCATCCAGAAAACAGGACAATAAAGTTGTTATACTTTTAAAAAAAGTCAAATGAAACAATACAGAAAGAACCGGAAAAAAGCTTTCAACGAAGCTCCGCCATAGCGTCTAGAAAACAGGCCAATATAGTTGTTATAACTCAATACACCATATGTAAAAGACGTCTTCTAAGATACAAATCGTAAACATCATACTAAACTTCAAACCCATCCCAGTCGACTACTAGAGCCGTTACTACAACCTACTGACAACCGAAGACTGAAGAGATGCTGGCCGATAGACTTACAATAGAAACTGAGGTGGCGTTGTCGGACCCTCACCTCTCCACAACATCAGTACAAGACAATCTTATTAAATTGTACATTCCATAAAATTAGATTAAAGATCGTATGCAATCAGATTGCTAATAAAAATGTATATAAAAAAATGAAAAGAATAATTAAAAAAAAAGTGAAAGAACAGAAAGAAAGCTTTCAACGTAGCTCCTCCACATAGGTCATGAAATCTGAATTCATTGACATGCGAGAGAACCGGGTTCGATTCCCAATCAGGTCAAGATTTTTCTATCGAGATCCTTAAAACCATGGTTTTATAAAAGAATACAAAATATTTTTCTTTTTAAATGGGACTCTTAGCTCTGGATTAAAGAAATCTGTAACTCGTCGCTTAAAATATCAGTATTTATTTGAAATGAAACAATATAATAGCATTCCTAATTAAGTAAATTTTTTACATAAAACGATTGTCCCTACTTGAAAATCTTATCACCTTAAAAATATTTAATTTACTGTGTAAATTTTAAAACCCCTGGGAGTAGACGTTTTAAACCTGAACCTCAAGAGATCTTTAAAACTTTATATATTTCTGAAAATAAATATTTCTATGAAAATAGTACACTCCACAATTATATTTAATTCACGTATGGTAAACCTGCATATTTTAATTGGCACTTTATAAAAAAAATTGTATAGTGTGAATCCCAGCGACAAAAAAATCAAAATAATTTATTAAGGATAAAAGAAAATATAGAAACTATTTATTTGGAGAAAAAATCAATTTCTATTTGAATTGAAAAAATATTTACGCCCATTTATTTCTCCAGTAAACCGTTTTATATCTTACTAAAATATCTTCGTTAAATTTGTAAGTAATCAAACGAATTAAGTAACATTTTATGTTGAACATGGAAAATATCCTAAAATCCGTTCTTCAAATTTTATAATAATGTCTGCCTCTGAGTTAAACTTTTTATCAGAATTAGAATATATTCATCTAGGATAAAATCTAAAGTATATTAATTCAATAAATAAAAATATTTCAAGTTCGTCACCTTATTTGTGCGGCTGTGTCGTTCTTACGATGGCGGGTGAGAGGTTTGCTGTGGGGTCGCAGCTTTCCTCTCGCCGTGCCTTGACCGGTTTAGGAGGCAGCTGGTCAACTATTCCACTAGGAATAGCAGACAACTCTTACCGTATGCCCAAGGTCTGCGAGCCCGGAATATACACCTCTCATTCCGAGGTACCTCGGCATGTGGGAACCTTAGTTCAAAAACCAGAGAGATGTGAAGGCATCCCCAAAGGTAGCTTCCTCCAGAGCTCTCTGGGAAGGTTCACCTGCGAGAGAATTCTCTCACAGGCTTCCTTCGTTGGAACATAAACCTCTTTTTTTTAGGGTAACAGGCTACATGAGGGTAATCCACATGTTGGCAACTCCCCTTTAATAGCATAGGAAAGGATTTGAAATGTGGGATAAGTAGGGTAGAAGAAGGTAGCCAAGGGTTAACTAGGGCCCCCGGGCTATAGTTTAAGGATCCTGCCCGGCATTCGCCTCAAAGTAATGCAGGACAAACCCTAGAAAAATCTGTATCAGGTAGGTCGGGCATAATGTTTGTCTGTAGACGTAACTATCCGATCGGCTATTGGACAATGCCTGATCGTGGTGTTAAGTGGCCTAGGCACTTCTACACTTTAATTTTTAAACTATTGTAGTCGATAGTTGGGTTAGCATTTCCCGGTGCTTTACAACTAGCGATTATTAACACATTGGTTTAATACTCTACAAAAGAATTTACGAATTTAAAAGTAAAAGTCTTCATTCGCTTATGTACTACTACGAAGAAACAAGTATAGATATTTCATTATCGGTTTGTTAACAATTTGCAAACCATTTCGGCACGTCAGAAGATTGAAGGCCATTGCATTTTAGAATCTTATTATCCTTAGTAAGAGTTTCAAGATTGATTGTTGTTTATTTTCGGATTCAAGGCCCAGGAAGCCCACACGCCTTCTACACAAAGGTATAATCCTTCGGCTTAGCTACGCCTTATAGTGTTGCTTTAGCAGTTTCAGCCTTCATCATCCCTTATATCTTATATTCAGAAAAACTGCTAGCTTAATTTTATAATTTACATCAAATAAATGAAAATGTGATCTACGCAATACAATTATTATTGACTTTACAACCACTGCTATACCGTTAATTTTTAAAATTACCTGATTAATATGCTCATAACACACATGAAAGTAACAGATTAAACAAAATAAAATATGGATCTGAAATTATTATTTTATATTTTAAAATTAACTTCGATAACCGTAATTCCACAATATTAATATTTTTATAGTTTTCATTGTTAGTCAGATTTTCAGATAATGAAACAATTTAACTTTTATAAAATATTTTATAATTAAAATTAAATTGGAAGCTTTAATCACCGATTATTCATGAATATAATAAACGTAATATAGTTATTAAAATTTTAAATAGATTCAAGTCTTTAAATGTGAATGAAATTCTGGAAGTTAATTGTTTTTAAGATGTATTACAATAAAATGTAAACCAATCGAAGTCGTCATATAAACCCAAATTTATTAATTGGGTAGTAAATATACAATAATAATTATTAATACTATTATTGTTATATAATTTGGGTGGTACATAATTTGTATTATGTATTTTGGTTTGGGTAATTTATTTTCTTTTTATTTGATTAATATTTCTATGCTACAGTTAATGTTCTATTTAATATACATTGAGAAATTTTGATCTTTATACCCAACCGGTTCCAGGACTTAAGATTGCGTTCCGACTACGAGTAGTTGGAGATTTATGATATATTCATTTCTTTGTATTAGTATTATTATTATTATTAACAGTATTTATGTATCTAAGGATGACGGCTCGGATACATAAAATAGGATGTAATAAAAGAATGATCATTGAATGGGCTATTTATTTCTACTTTACCTAATTAAATATTTAAAAAATTTACTTTAATATCATAAAAAAGTGTGTAATAAATTTTCATGAATATGAAAACATGTTTATGTAAACCATTTCATTTAATACAATTTTTAAAATATTTTAAACTGTGTAAGAAATTCGTATCTTTTTCTCATTCAAAGTTAACAGTCGCTTAATGAGTAATATGGGAAATTTAAAAAACATACATAATTTGTATATGTAATTGAGTGCAAAATCTTACGAATTGAATCTGGGACGTATCCCGCCGACTTTAAATTCTCATTGTAACGAATTAATTAAGGTGGAAGCGCTGTTTCTGGCACGATACGCAACCCGCTTGGCGGCTACATTTTGCCTTGTAAATTCCCGTTTCGGCGACGTCAGTAAATATTCGTATAGCTTCTTCCATGAAAGGAGCTTGAACTAAATTGACACTAGATTTTTCCGGTATCGCCATTAACGTTTCTCTGAATTTCGGAATATCACATTTCTGGAATTCACATGACAACTTTCACTCTCTTTGTAGTGATCTCTCGTTTCAATTATCTATCCTAGCTACTCTATTCACGGCTTTATAAAACCTCCGTTGTCCCACTCTCATTCTACACTTCGAAACATTCTCAACGTTTATCATTGAATGTTGACACGTTCCCCTATCAAATTTCTTAATAAAACTGCCTTCAGAAGCAATAAACATCCATACGGTCATTTTTAAAGCAGAAAAACTGTACCTTCTGGTGTTTGCAGGATGTGCTTTAAGTCTGCGTACTGAAAGCTGTAATTCAATGTTTGGCATCAAAATGTCTTCGCTGCCGAATTATAACAGTTACCTCATGCCCCTTCAAGTTCACAATATAAATACTTTTATAAAATAATTTTTTCAATTTCACGTTTAAATTTTTAAATATAAAGCTATCATCTACACAGGTCGTTTGATTCTCCGAATCTATGTTACCATTATCCGTCTGCGTGTTCCTCTATACAATTCCGAAAAACGAAAAAAACTTTCCGCGTATAGTAAATGAACGTCTGAGCTGCGATTTCCTTTTATAACCTCTTAAATTTTTTTATTAAACACTGACAAGTATTTCCTCCGTTTTTAACTGTCGCAGCTATTAATATTGCCAAGCAGAACATAAACAACCTTCAACTTCTTGCTATCAGCCTGAAGCCGGCCAGTACATCAGTATTTTATGTAACTGTTCCTTTTTTATGTTGAAAAGTCACGAACATTTATTAGCATAATTCTGCTTAACCGTCTTCATTAATGCAACTCAGACACTTTCATCGTTATATTTCTCATTTTTCTGCTCAACTTTTTTTGAGTATAACTGTTTTCGTTTCGGCGACGTCAGTAAATATTCGTATAGCTCCTTCCATCAAAGGAGCTTGAACTAAACTGACACTCGATTTTCCTCATAGAGAGAGAGAGATTGAAACGAAGGGCGTAAGTATTAATTGCGATTTAATTTTCATCTTTAATTAACGTATTAAATGTACAGGTTGTAGTGTAGAAGCTTTAAAGACAGAGCATTTTATTGATAATGAAAGAGAAATTACAGGAGTTAGAATTAAGTCTTCAATTATACTTAAGGGTACCTTATTTGCAAGTAAGTTGAAGAACTTCCTAACCTACGTTCTCTAGTAAGGGTGGTTTTATAGTCAACTAACTTTACGCTTCGAGCAAATGTGTTCCATCTTCAAACTAGTAACGATCAGTTATTTACGGTGATGTGAAAAGTTAGACCCGATTTATTCATAAAATATTTCACTACACCGTAAGCGTCTATGTGACAATTTGAAAGACGTTCGTCGATATTTACTTAGCACTTAATAGATGGGAAGTTCGCCGGTCCCTTTCAGCCTCGTTTCCGTAAAGTGAGATACATTGCCCTCAACAGCGACGGCAGAGGTGCTCAGTTTTTATCTCCAGCTGCGCCCCCTAGAGATTTCGCCCACGGCAGAAAACAGTTGCGGGCCTTAACAAATCTAAATAAACAAGGGAGAGCTGCGAAGAGTGTGGACAGAAACTCGTCGGTGAGAAGAGAAGAAGTGAGCGCGCCGGTAGAACAATTCCGAGGAACCTTAAACTCAACATACTGCAGTGAAAGGCCCTGAGACAAACAAAACAAACAGAGAGTTGACTGAGAAAACAACCGCAAAGCCCGCCTCACGCCTCCTCGTCATGCTGTAATGCGGATGCAACAAATAGGCAACAAAGTAAACAGACAGCAGAAGCAGCAAGACGAGCTCGAAATAATTACGCCGCCGGCATGAATCACGAGCCTGGATCTTGTAAGTAATGAAATTTGAACAGACTTGACAGCGTCAATCCATTAGGGGGCACAATTTTAAACACCGCCGGATGTTAATGAATTTTGCATTAGCTTCGAGCACGTTTATAAATGAGTTTTGCGCACTTTCAGTTCGTTGTTCACGCGGCGGAAACTGTTAGTATCAAGGGGTGTTTCGAAAGCCGACGGCCCGTAAAATATCGTTCGCGGATTTCTTCATATCATGAGGCATTTTCACGCGAATAGCTCATTAGCCCCACGTCGCTTTTTTAACTTCATACTGATACGTTGACAAGTGGGAGTTGCATATTCGTGTGCTACCTCAAAACATTCTCGTCTTTTAAAACAACTGCCGCAAAGTTTTTATACGAAGACTAATTACCGTACAATTTGTAAATGTCAAAATTAATCGCGTGGGTAACGCACATCATCCTCTGGTTTACCGATAGGTGCGGATACCGTTCAGCATCAAGGAAATTACATCTTTGTCAGACAAATAGCCCTGCGTAATGCATAATGCATGAGAAACATAAGAAGTCAATAAGGGATTAATACAATAAATATTATTATCTCGCCGTTTCGTCCAGACTCCATCAGATGTAAATTAATTGTCAAAAAAAGATATTAATTATTAATTAAAAACAAAAATTTCTTCAATGAAGTGGAGTATGTATAATTCCAAGATATTCCATTAATATCTTCCAAGAATTAATATTATCTAAATAAATTTTGATTAAATTTGTAAAGAAAGGCTTCTCTGTGTTCTACTTAAGGCAACTCGGCGGTTTTTATTTAACAAAATTATAATAACGGTTTGATTCAATTATTTACAACGATATTTCATGTCTAAATTATTATTTTATCAAAATGGTTGAGTATGAGACAATGACAACACCCACCCAGCCGGAAGAAGCTGGACGCAGGTGAAGCTCAAGAATTCATCATTTGTTCGGACGTGTGGAACGTCGTGTATGTCTCCTGAGAACTGACAATGGAGACAAATCAATACTTGTCGGGGACGCCGAAGATATACTATTCTGATAACAGCACACGATCTTGGATTATCAAAATTCAAGTTAAGTCGTCATACGACAAGATTATCAATGAATGGTGACTGAAACTCACAAGGAAAAGAATCTGCAGCATCGTACGACTACAGGTGGTAGCCCAATTCGCCTCAAAGCTCAAACACTTGTCTCACTGTGGACACAAATGTGGAATTCTTGCAGCATAGCCAGAGGATTTCCCAGAAGAGTCGCGGCAGTGTTGAGTAGACCCAAGGTGAACGTCAATGGACCTCTAAGGACCAAGCTCCGCCTGGCTTGTGGATAATATTATCGATCCTGTCCTACAAATTCTCTCCGTACACAGAAGTACAGGAAACTACAAGATGCTGTGCAGGGATGGACTTCATCTTCCCAACCGTCTTGGATCACGCGGTATTGACCTCTTAGCGATTAGGTGACTGGCGCAATCGTGAACTGCTCAATCCTCACCAAGCGGAATTACAGGTCCATTCAAGAAAGGGTTGGACGTAGGACACGCGAAACAGATGTATCGCAAGATCCTGGTAGACAGGAAGTTTGGAAATGTGTCTCATTTGTCATTATATAACACAGTTTCTGAGATCTTCGAATTTACATACATATTTCCGATAATGGTGGACAGTTCTAATTGCACAGAATTACTGTGGGGAGTATGATAAAGCCAAACAAGCTTTCTTTCTTTAATAACTATCAATACGCAGAACAGAGAACAAATGTGGAAGAGAATATAGTTACTACGTTACCAAACAATATTGTTGAAAACTTTTCAAACTCATTTGTTGATCATGGAAAATTTATTACAGAAATGGAAGCATCGAATCACCAGTCTATTTAGTTATTATTAGTGGTGTTTATTATAATTAATGGTGATTATGTTATATGCATGACTTTTGTAATTCTTTTTAAATAAATTTTTTAGATGTATTTATGAGAATACAATACAAAAATATTATCAAAAATATATCAAACTTGACCAAAGTCAATTTGGCTCATGGTGTTGCACATATTCAACATAAATATAATTAGGTCTGATTTATCAATAATTCTCCTTAATTGAATAATTAATATTTTAGTGTGATTAGAATACCCTGATAATGACGCTTAAATTTTCTTTCTTGAAAAAAAGAACATCATACTCACATAAAATAAATATGCCCAAGTTGACCGGACGGTGCAAAAATCTGGTAGAGAAAGCTGGGACAAGCATGTTTTAACATATCCGCGGATGCCAAAAATTTCACATTTCCTTACGTGAATGTTGTTTCACGTCTGCATCAGAAATCAGCTCTGTTAGAAACCAACAGATGCATCTGAGGTGATACTTATGTTTCATGTATGCTACACTACGCGCTAAAGGGCTGAAGAATTTTAGTGATGGCTAAAGTGACAGTGATCAATCCGGGTGTCCGTCAGGATAACCATTATTTGCCCTAACATTATTATTGTTATTGTTGTTACAACTCTGATGGCTAGGTACAGCTTATTTAATAAATGAATATTCGTTTCCATTATTGTAATGATTGGCACAGAGTAATCTAAATCATTATTGTGCTAGATATGTTAATTTTAGCTTCGCAGTTTTTTGGATGTAAAAATACAGCATTTCAGTTAAACATTAAAGTTAATTATCATTATTTATGAGTGTATATATGTATGTTAAAAGGCTGGTCAGCTAATAATTTTTAAATCTCCGTAGGAAATTATACTCTCTCACAAATTCTCACCTTAGAGTTCTTACGCCAAATATTTCGTTTGATTGATTCGTTTCACCAATTTATTGAACATAATTCCCCAAAACACACAATAAAAGAGAATTTTCGTTAAACATTAATTTTCCCAGTTACAATTGCGAAAGCATATTTCATACCTTCTGTACTGTTGAATAAAACGTGTGTATAATATTTTCTTTCCCTTAACATGAATTAATACGAACAACACTTTAGCTTGAAAATAGGTAAAAATATATTTCAAATTATAAAAATTAAGAATAAAATTCATTTCATAGAGAATCAGAAAAATGTAAACATTGCGGGAGTAACTAACAAGTATATATATATATATATATTAAACAGGCTATTAATTTTTTTTAATATAATTGAATTGTTGGCGGTATGGGTGCTTAAAGACGACAATCGCAGCGGGTCTTTCTTTGTTAACAATGGAGACTGGAGACCGCGCGCTTAGAGAACTCAGTCTGCGTCGAGTCTACGTCGAGCCTGGGTCGAGAAAGGATACATAAAAGAGTCTGCGAGAGATACAACACAGTAAAGTTTGATAATCTAAAAGCATGAATAGGGCTATCCAGGAAGTCCAACGGCGAGGTATAATAGTTTACATAAAACGTAAGTAAACAGTTTTGACGGAGAGACTCATAATATCGCAATTTAGAAGCAGAAGTTTTGCTTCACAAACTGAACTAATTTTAGCATAGAGAGACTTCAAGGAGACCTACGTCCGAGGACTGACTGAGGGACGGCTAATCCAGGTTCCAGGATAGCAGAGGTCAAGAGTAACGACCGCGTGTGTTCAAAATCTAAAGTGTAGAATCAGTGAATAATTGCCTCTTTAGTGGGTGTTGAATTCAAGATACAAGAGTCCGAACTGGTACCAGAAGCACTGTTGTCAGTACAAAAGAATTATTAGTAACTGTAAACGATAATTAAAGGGTATAGTCAGATTTCATTCGTGTTTTTTTTCATTCGTTTTCTTTTATTTCTTGTATTTAATATTGTATTCCGATAACTTCAATGAGTTTAGATTGTTAATGTTTTAGTTTATTAGATTGTATTTGTTCTTACTATCAAACCCAGTGATGACCCTGAGATAAAGAGAAATTCGACGTAGTTGATTGTAAAAATATAAAGCTGTATTTTCATAGAACGCCACGAATTAATAAAATAAAATTGAAATATTTGTTTGTATAATTGATGGAATTCGGCATGCAAAGCAGGGCTTATAATGAGTAATTGTCAACAATAAATTTTTAAATCATAATAATTTCGTTAATTATTCCTGTTTAATTAAGACCACCTTTTAAATCATTACATAAATTGGCGTCTTCAACGTGTGGCTAATTATCGTTCAAATTTTAATTAGTTTTTTTGGTTTTAGATTTCTTTTAATTAAAGACTTTTGTAATTATTACATAAATGGCCCAACAACGTGGGGCAAATTTAATTCATCCCCGTTTTTAATTATTACAATAAATATATATATAGGAAACAAATTACATATTGAAAAAAACATAAAAGGTTTTTTATTCATTATGTTGAACCTATAATTACACATAATTGAATGTGAGATTTATATTTCTAAGTTCTATTAATTACTGTCTGAATTAGTCCTCATGTAGGGACGAAACGTAATTTCTGTGTCTTACATTTATTTGTGACATTTGGTAATTAACATTTGAATTATATCCTTCAAGAATGTCAGATGGTTTTCTATTAAGAAAATGTAAAATGATTATTAATCACTAGCATAATTTAATTTAATATGTATTAAATATGTTTGTATAAATAACATTCCCAAAATATCGTCAACGAATCTCTAAAGTACCCCAAAATGGTTTTGTTAAAATAAAAAACAGCCTATTTTATACATAATATATCATAAATTATCGTGGTAAAAAATTCAGCGGGTAAACATCAGGAAGAGTTCAACCCGCGGGATGTAAGTGAGGTAAGAATCAATAAAGCTTCAATTTCCCCTGCTTGTCAGACTTTATCAAGAAAAAAAAATTAAAAAATATTCAAAGCAATTAAATTCTTCCCGAAGTGACATCACGTCATTTTTTATTTCTGGATTCGACACAAGTTATAAGGGGGTAAAGATGGCTGCAATGCGTCTTTCTGGATCTACAGAACGTTAGTATGAACCGAAATTGCATTGAGAACGAAAAATTCTTCCGATATTAGGAAGTTTATTACATATCAGCACAGTTGATATAAATGAATAAATTAAAAGGTTTGCAAACTTAGGAGGAATGACTTGAGATTCAGAACTGGTCTCGATAGAAAACAATACACGGATACTTGTTGATAAAAATTACTCAGTTTCCGTTATCATGATAAGATCTGGAAACAATAAAAAAAAATTACGACTAAAAACGGAGAAAAGTTTCCGGAAATGCGGGTTTAAGTGCCGTATAAACCCCTGGAACTGTTCACTTTTTGTCGTTTCATTAGTTAAGTACGAAAATTTCACCACATTCATTCTTGAAAACTAAAATTTTCTCAACGATAATTAAGGATAGATATTTACCTGCTGCGTCTCAACTTTTCTGGTTGTAAAGATAGTACAGGTTTGTCCTAGTCCATAATTTTAATTTATTAGGGTTAACTGTCTTTGTTCATTGATTAGGATTTCTCAGCATTTTAGCGAGTTCCACTACGCGCTACATTTTTTATTAGTTTCTTAATATTCCACCCACAAATTGCTAACAGACGAATCAATAATCTTCCATTTTTTTAGAAACTTCCCAATCCAATTTCTAGATTAACCCCTACTTTTGTTCTAGATATAGATTAACTTTCCGGTGTATCACTTTTGTCATAACATTACGATTTCTTGCAGCATTTTGGTGGCCTGCGAACGATATCAGAAGCGAAAGTATTTCACGCTTACGTCTCGAGAATTGGGATTCCCCCAGCTCCCAGACATCTACGATCTTCTGTTTTTTTGCAGAGAGATAACGACGCTGCTGCCCTCGGTCGGGGCGCACCGCTAACGACCTGCTGCTGCTGTTTTTACCCCGTTTAATGTGCCGCTTATTAATGCAAACAGCTCACTCGTTGGGCAAGGCCGTGAATCTTCTCGCCGATTCACGCCGTACATTCGTTTTGCACTGCCAGACTTATCTAATCCCGGGGCCGCTCCTCGCTATCATATCTCTGGACACTGCGTGGACTCGTTGAATTAATATTGGCCCCAATCAGAAACTGACATAGTTACATATAGAAATTTCTACTTCACTTAAAATTATTTCTTACACTTTTACTTCTATGCCGTACTGGTTGTGTGTAAATAATTTTTCTCTACTCCCTTATTACAAATTTTTACATCAAAAGATCGTCTAAAACTTTAAATAATATCTATACATACTTTACAAATGTATTAATATGCTTAATTATCAAAAATTAAAAGCATCCTTTTACCACGTACAGAAAACATCGCGTGGTTTTCATAATCTCTTGGTATGATTGTAATTGCTGTTATATAGGACAAACTAAAAGATCTTTTAAACACCACATTAAAGATGATACGTCCAACATCAAACTCTAGACTGATAAATAATATCTCGTGTCCTAAAATGTGATGAATTACAAATATCCATTTGATTGGCACAAGGTATTATTATTGATTATATACTAAATGGCTCATGTTCAATCTCAAATCACTGCAATTGTCGTACAAACTGTTGCTATGAAATTAAACAATAGTTCTGATCCCTTATTTTTTAACTGAATTCTTTGTCGTTCTGATAGGTCTTCACCTGACGAAAACAACAGGGATTATAGAAAAATGTACTTATTTCACACTTAATTTTATCTGCTTATTGGTAACTTGTTAATAATTCACATTTCATATTTCCAATATATTTGATGGTGAAGAAACCACTATTAAAATATCAAGCAGGACTGTATAAACATTTTCAAGTAGTAAACAATAATTAAAAGACTCCAGTAATTAAAAATATGTTTAAAAATATTTAATTAACATAATCGTCTCATATGACTTCTTAATTCAATAAAAATTTTAAAGCAGTCTCGTTGGATAAAATTAAAATTAAATTTGGCATTCGAAGAAGAATGGGGATTGTCTGGCCAAATATAGTCAACCTGTTTATAATAGGGAAAATTCAGATCTGGAATAGGATTTATTGATTAAATTTCTGAATTGTAAGCCAGAAACGTAGAACGCGGAATGATATTCGGAGCGTCACTTCGTACCATAAAATCAATATATTTAGACCTGTAAAAAAAAGAAATTCAGAAATATTACAACAATATAGGCCGAAATGTATGTCAGGTGAATTTAGTGAGGACTTATTCAGCGCTTATAAAGTGTTTTGTGAGACGAGTTTCACATTCCTCCACATCGTCCGCACCGAGACAAGGAATCTGGCGCCCGCAGCTGAAAATTGCCTGTGGCCGAGACCGATATCTGCTGACCACGGTACGACTTCAAAGGCAGGCAAAGTGAGTGTTCACACGAGATTGGTAACGAAGCGTGCCCCGGGGAAGGGGCTTTAGCAAATGACCGGCCGTAGCCGCCCATCTTGTTTGCATTAACAGTGGCTGTTTACCCGCGCCACTCAGAATTTCGCTCGTGGCGGATAAACCGGCGACCTATCACGACCAGCACCAAGAACAGCCCTAATTAATTTCTCATTAATTACGCTAATACAATGGTGACATGGTACTTTTGTTGACACAGAGAGAATAAACATTTAAAGACCTTTGCCCTGTTTAATCAAATAAAAGGCTGAAGTTTTAATTTGCTAGATGATATGTAGACTTGAGCAAGGTAAGTTTCTTTTAGTGCTCAAAATTTAATCAATAAATATATTTAAACAATTATGTAATAGTATGACCAGGGACAGTTATTTCTACGTATTTATAATCAACTTAAATATGCGGGATCCATATTTCACTACTATTCTAGAACAATATACGAAATTCGTTATACTAAATCCAAAATCACTGCGAACCGATACAATAGCTACGATCCCTTATGGTTAAACTACCTTCTTTGCTTTTATACTAATATCATTAATTTTGCTGGATTAATTATTCAACACTTATATATTTTAGAATAAAAAGCTACATGAAGGTAATCCCTATGGTGGCAACTCCCCTTTAATAGTATAGGAAGGAATTGAAATGGGGGATGCGGAAGGGTAGAGGAAGGTAGCCAAGGGCCCCCGGGCTATAGTTTAAGGATTCTACCCGGCATCCGCCTAAACGTGATGCAGGAAAAACCCTAGAGAACCTTCATCTGGTAGGTCGGTTTTTTTTTACGGCAACAGGCTACATGAGGGTGATCCACATTGGGCAACTCCCCTTTAATAGCATAGGAAGGGATTTAAAAGGGGGGATGCGGAAGGGTGGAGGAAGGTAGCCAAGGGTTAACTAGGGCCCCCGGGCTATAGTTTAAGGATCCTACCCGGCATTCGCCTAAAGAAATGCAGGGAAAACCCTAGGAAAACCTGCATCGGGTAGGTCGGGCGTTGGGTACTTGTCCCACGCCCTTCCGATAGCGGGAGAGGAGTTTGCTGTGGGGACGCAGCATTCCCTTCTCCGTGCCTCGACCTGTTTAGGAGGCAGCTGGCCGGCTATTCCAATGGGAATAGCGGACAACTCTTACCGTATGCCCAAGGTCTGCGACCCCGGAACATACACCTCTCAAAACAGGCCGAGGTGCCTCGGCTTGTGGGAACCTTAGTTCAAAAACGGAGAGGAAAAGGTATCCCCAAAGGTAGCCCCTTCGTATCTCTCCTAAAAGGTTCTGCCTGCGAGAGAAAATCCCTCGCAGGATTCTGTTCTGGTAGGTTAGGTATTTGGTTATTTATTTATATAATTAAAATACAAACATATATATAGAGAGAAAGATTATATAAGCCTCAAGCCATACGAGCATTTATAAGTTAATTAGTTGAGCCATTAGTCCACATTTGCTTCTAGGGAACAAATCCTAAGTTTTCACGAACCTAGTTCAGTTGTAAGACACGCAATACAACGTAAATATATGATAAATTTCTATATTAAAATAAGTGGAATTTGAGTTATTAGTCCACATTTTCGTCTGAGAACAGATCGTAAGTAATTACGAACACATTTTGGATGTAATTGGCATTTTTGTATTTCTACCACAATTTGACAAACATCATTGTAATTAATTAATTATAAGTTAGGATCAGAAAGAGGTTTGCAAACTAAAATATCTTAAATTCAGTGAATATATGGCCTTTATGTGGTATGTTTAAAAAAACAAGTGAGATCGAGCCCAAATGATCAGACAAGGGTAAAGTAAATAAAAAGAATTTTGTAAACCTTGTAGTGTAAATATAATTATCGTCAGATTTCAAATTTCGATCATTTCATTTAAAATAATAATAATTTAAGTCAGGAATATTTTTGCCTTGTAAGATTTAATTGTCATTTATGTCACTATCTTTATTGGAGACCCGATAGGCGGCCCTGAAAATTAAGCCGTGGCACAACCATATCAATTTGTAATATTTCAAGTAAGATAAAAATTTGTTTTATTAAATTAGTTTTGTTACATTTTAAATTATTGTTTTTATTGCAATCCTGTCATTTTTAACTTTAAATTTGTTTATAACAAAATAGGTACCTCAAAGTGGGGTTTATCTTCAGTTAATAATAATAAATTTTAATTATTACAATATATATATATATATATATATATTGTAATAATTGGTAATTAAGGCATTGTTCTAATTGAAAAGTAGAATTGTAGAGGACACATTATTGATAGCGGTAGCGGACGCCACAACAAACCGACAATGAAGGGAGAGGATTGTTGAGCAGTTGAGAGGTTTTACGCGCTCAAAATTCACGAGACGAACGGACAGTCGGGCAATGAACGGCGAGAAATAAAGACCAAAATTCTAATTTACAAAAGTTAAACAGTCGGTCAGTAAGCAGCGAGAATGGAAAAGGTCTAATTTAAGGAACGAGAGAATGTGTTCCAGTAATAAGTATGCTGCTACATCAAACCGCAGAAACTAAATCAATCCTCAGTCAACAGACGAAACCAGTGAGTTGCATTTTCAACATGACTCACGAGATCTACAAATCCAGGTTGCAGTAAATCATCGAGAATCAACCAATCCATTTTAAACTAACCGACAGACTATTCTAATTAGAGCCTGTGAATAATTAGAGTCTGTAAATAATTATAATCTGTGAAAACCCCAAAATTGTGCACGAAAAGTTAAAAATGAGTCCTGGGCTGCCGTAAGTAGAAATAAAACTTTAAAATTATTGTAAACCGTTTTTAAATGATAAACGTCAGATCGTTCTTTAATTATTCACATCATTCTTTAATTATTGATAAAATGAAATTGTTTAAACTCAATCTTTTAGCATAATTTTCTTCATGAACAAATTTCGTCTATGTTTAGACGCATCAATTTGCTTATAAAGTAAATGTAAAATTTGTTGTTCTTTGATTGTATAAATTCTACCATTATCAAACCCAGTTCAAGACCCTGAGATCCCAATTATTTTGTATATTTTATAATTGTTTTAAATTTGGCATAATAAATTTTGTTTGTTGTATAAAGTTAATAGTTTTTCATTTAAAAAGAACACATTTATGAAACAGTTTATGTTAATTATTACAATATATATACCTTTTTCTTGCTCACCTTTCTACTCCAAGGAATTGAAATTCCCGAATAATCTTATCTCACCATTGTCAAAAAATTTAAAATGCTAATCCAAATATGTTCGTAATTACTTAGGATCTGTTCCCCAGAGGAAAACTCAAATTCCACTTATTTGAATATAGTTTATTATAATATATTTAGATCGTATTGTGGAAAATATATTACAAAATAAGGAAAGTATCACGTCAAGAGAGCATATATTGATAATATTACAATGTAGTACTGTAAAGTAGTGACTATTGTATTATATTCGAAAAATTTATTCACACACTTTTTAAATTAAATATTAGGATGGAATTTTGATTCTGTTTCATTATACAGCATGGAGGACTGTCTTCTTAGCTGCTTCAAGCTTTTCTCTTCCACATATATCGTCCTCACATCGCTATTACAGTGACAGTTGATTTCTCCAGCCAGTCATAAAATTTTATGTAAGTACGGTACTTAATTCCCGATTCCTCGTCTATTTACTCTCTCATTAACGCAGGCAGTTGAACACGCCAATAATCAACACGTATAATGTGGAAAACAGCTGACACACCATTAGCTACCTACACAAACGATCCCACATTTAAAAAAAGTTGTAATACAATAACTTTGTTTATTAAAATTCCGTGAAACAAAATATATCAGCGTTATCCGCAAATTAAAATTCAGTTGAATAGACGTTGGAATTAATGTTCATATATTTCACTGCCATGGTTATAACAGGAAAAATAAATACACTTTAAATATCTAAAATTCAATATTAATTGATACTGATATGTATTCATTTTTGTTAATTAAATGCAAACCCTAGGTTTTAAATCAGTCGCGAATTAAATTCTTTTACTTTGGTTAAACGTTTATTTAATAATTCTATTGTCCGAATAGAAAATTTATAGGTTGATACCTAATTGTAACATTTTACGTTCCTGTGCGAAATTCACGTGATCAATCATTTGATCCATCAGAATTCCTGACAGGATATTCAACTAAACTCATAATGATTTGATAACGATAAAACAGGTCCACATCGTTCAGAGACATCGGCGGAATTTTTACAATAAAAAAATTAACTATTATCCAATTTTTATTTAAATCCTAATATTACTTTAATTTACTATTAAAATGGACTACAGAATATCAATACGGCCTCTTTCGACTACTAAATTAAATGAAAACAAAATTTGCTAAACGAACCTTATAAAAATCATTAAAGTAATAATTATTACATGGACATTAAAAAATAAATTGTTCAATCCATGACACAGAAGGAAAAGTAAATAATGTAACGGGAAAAAATATAAATAATATTTTAATTCACGACTGTTGTTTTGTTAATAAGATGAATTAAATAAATTAAGGACGTGTTTTGTCACACATTTTATTCGATACAACGACGTTACTGTATCTATTTTTCTACTTTCATCGGGTTATTTTTCATGTTTCTACAGTAACAGATTTTTTTAAATAGCTCGTGTAGAGAAAACAAACGATATTTCAAATCAGAAATTTATATAAAATTTATTTCTTCTAAAAAATTTATTTAATAGAAGTCGTTAAAGACCAAGGCGCTATTGCTACTCAAAATAGAATACGAAAAATAAAATATTTAATGTTTAATTTTCGACTGAATTAAATCAGTTGAATTAATATAAATAAAATAAATAAATGTATGAGAAGAAAAAAATTATTTAATACAAGTCGTTGAAGGCCTAGGCGCTATTGCTACTCAAAATAGAATACGAAAATAAAATATTTAATGTTCAATTTTCGACTGAATTAAATCAGTTGAATTAACATAAATAAATGTACTTTGAAAATAATAAAATTGATTTCACCTTCTAACGGAGAATTGTTATTTTAATTACCTCCAGGTGTTCTACATATAAACGGGGGCAGATGTTTTTAATTTTATTGACATTTGCTGTTACTTTGTAAATTGTAAAAGCATGTGTCAAATCTTATGATTAAATAGCAGATTTATTGCGTTAGAAATCAGTCCGCATTATTGGAAATGTCTCGTTTCACTACTTTTCAATTGAAATGTTTCTACTCAGAAATAAATATTTTTTTTTGCAAACAACTCGGATGGGTTACTCTTGCCTTATTGAAAGATAAGAAGAATTCATCTCAGGTAAATTTTATGTGATTTGAGGTCAAATTTTTGGTAATGATTAAGCCGAATTGTTGGTATTTCTGTAGTTTTCAGCTCTTGCTGTAGTAGTTTTACACCTGATACTGACAGACTTGTAAATGATGGTTGCCTTTGTGAGGAAAGGGCTTTGTCTTCGGCAAGCCGCTAATTGGGGTTTGGGACTCAATTAGCAAACCGTTGGGCCTATAAAGACTCTTACACACCTGTCAGAGACAAGTCTTCCACGAAGCAGGTAATGTATAAGCTGCCCAAGAAATGAGCTCGCGGCCAAATAACTACTCACAAATTTACAAAACGAAATTGACGGACAAATTGCACTTTCTTAAAAACAAAGAAACACCCTGGTAGAGGCGAATCGAAGTTCAGATTTTCATATTAAAAATACGTGTGGACGAAAAATGTAAAAATAAAGCGGGTCTGAGGTAAAATTTCCGATGAAATAGAAATTACATATCAACGAACTGATTAAAACTAAAAGATTCACGATGCAGCAAATTTATGACTTGATATATTAAAAACATTTTAAGTATAAGTAGCCGTATTATTTAGGTTTATGTATGGCATATGTGTATCATGTAGACAAATTAGGATTTTTTGAAAATCTGTTTTTCATCGCTTATATATATATATATATATATATATATATATATATATATATATATATATATATATTGTAGCAATAGTTAATTTGGCCATTACATTTATTAGGGATAATTTTAATTGTTTTAATAAATGAATTGTAGCGGGATTTGAGCGACAATAGCGCTGAGCTCTGTTGCTTTGTTGAAGAGCCGAAATGGCGATTGCGCGCGCAAAAGTAAAGTTAGTTTTCAGTCTACGGTCAGCCACGAAAGGATAGACAACCAAATCTGCATACGAGGAGTCTGCGTCCACGGTCAGCCACGAGACGAGAGACATTAAAACAAATCTTCACCGAGATACATAGTAGTTCGATCCAAATAGATCAATAAAACAGTAAAAGTCTAAAATCTGCAAATCGTGAGTTCCAGTAAGCAAGCAGATAGTTGGACAGAGACATTTTCTAACAACTAGCCAACGGTGAAGCAAAGGTTGCTTCATTATAAAAATTGAACAATTTTGCATTGAGGGAAACCAACATCCGATAGCTTACCAATTAGGAGAGGATCATCCGAGGTTCCTGAGAACTGAGTACGTGCATTTTCGACAGCGTATGTGGAAAATATGTGAGGAAATTAGAATCAGTATAATAAAATTTGCATTTAAAGTGTAGTGTTGAAGCTACAAAAGAATGCTGGTACTAGTCGGACATTATGTGAGTAACCAAAACTTTGATAATAATTTTTGTAAACGATAACTAAAAGAGTAAATTCAGATTTCGTTCATCTTTCATTTCGTTCAAGTTTAATTTCTTAAGAATTAATTTTTTTTTTATTTATCAACATATTGTTTTTAGGTAAATTTTAAACTGAATTGTTAATCAGTTTATTAAATCACTTTTCTGTTAATTATCAAACCCAGTGGAGACCCTGAGATAAGATATATTAATTTGATTGTAATTGTTGTAATTTTTGGAAGTAACAAATGAATAAATAATCAATTATTTTGTTTGTTAATTTTTCATAATATTTTATTTTAATCGACCTTTCATTTTGATTATTACAATATATATATTAATATATAAATATATATTAATGTAGGTCTATATATACATTATATTTCATGTATTTTAAATACATATAAATGCAACAACAAAAATATTTAATTTTCTAGAATCGTTCGGCCAATACGAAAAATACAGGAGTCCCAATTTGAGAATCCCACTCGATGCCGACAAAAGCTAAAAGTGATATTTTCTGGTTAATTAATGTGCCTATTCGAACTGTTCCGGCGTTGGTAATCAAGTGATGGATAATCCTTGCGGATATATGCGACGTCCATGTCGTTTATTCCTTTTCCAAACTCCATTACACTCACAGTTGGTTGTTCCAACATTGTAGACCGTATATAATAGAACGTAAAATATATATTACCGTCAAAAAGGTACTCATGACTAATTCCGAATTATCTCCAATTACGTTAATTTATCCGACAGTGGAAAAAATTGCATGAAGTTTTTTTTTCAGCCGGTGTGTTTAATTAAATGATTCTAAAGCTCATTCGTAATATTCTCGTCAACCCTAATTGATAATAGAATGAACTTTGCTTATGAAATTAATTTCAGTGTTTCGCCAACCGTAACTGTTCCCGTCTCAGCAGGTTTAATATAATAACGTAGCATTGTCTCGGTGTTTACTCAAAGAAATTCTCCTAAATTTAACTTACTCAACGGCGAAATTCATAAAAGGCTTTGTCATTTGAAACTTTACTAGCATAGTTTAATTTGAGCAGATTTGTCCAATAATCGGTATTTTTAGAAATGATCTAGGAATTTTTAGAAATATTATAAAAATATAATTACTCAATTACTTGTTGTTAGCTACAGAAATTTTGTAGTTTTTTAAATCAAATCAACATTCGATACCACCTTTTATTTTCAGCATAAACTCTCGACAGTAGTATCACTTTTGAAGCACAATGAGTTATTAAATTTAATTTAAATTGATTAGTACTGTAATTGCCTCTGTCTCTCTCTTCACAAAAACAAATAAATCTTATATTATTTTCTAATTAATTATTAAAACTGTATATAATTACGATTCGCTGTTAATGAGGCGATAAATCATAATATGTTTATTTTGTAGCTTGGCTAATTAAAAATTTTCAATTCAGTCAAAAAAAATAATTTTTGAGTAAGCGTTTCTAAAGTTGGATTCACAAGGGTTTGTATAATATTGAAGTTCAATTTTTTCGACCAATTAAACCAGACATTCATTTTATCACGCAGTACTTTAACAAGGATCGTATATCTTTTCTAAATTCGATGTAAACGGAGACTTGTTTAATGTTAGCTGAATTTATTATCTGTTTACGTAACACATGTTAATGTAATGAAACGTAACTCAATTCAGTACGCAAAAATTGTTTGATACGAGGTTTATTTGGTTTTTAAGGAAAATAATTTCTTCCATCTCAAGGTATTTCAGTTTCTAATTTGGAATATTAACTTAAACTTAAATAAGTAGGTTAAAACAACCTGAAAAATGCTAAATATAACTCCAAAACAAATTGAGTCTCCAGAAAACAGAGATTCGACTGTCTGTAACCCGAAAAATTAAATGACAGCCATTTAAATTCACAACCAACATATTTGTACGATAGCTTCATGGTCCAAGGCAGCTTGGAGGAAACAACATGATTTTTTTCCCGAGCATGAAATATATTGAAGCAAAATAGTTGATGTCTTTAACAAACGTGCTTTGACTGACAATAGAGCGTACGTTTATAATAATAAGGGATTAAAAATGAACCCTAAAAAATTTATAAGATATTTATAATATACCAATAGTGACATAACGGCTCGGAAATGTTGACGTTCAGAATGTTTTATATTTTTTAACGTTAAGCTGTACGGAGAATTTATTGACCTATAAGACAGCGTTACAATGGAGAATAGTGAAATAGAAACTATTTTGAAAGACATATTTAGATTCGTGAAGTCACGACCGTCCAATGTCCTAGCCATGTAGAGTAGATGAGCAGACAAAGCTTACTGAACCATCTGTTTCAGTGGAAGATTTAAGGAAGGAGACAAATAAGATCAAGAAAGAGATAAAATGGTATCTTGAGGGAGGCCAAAGTCCGCCTCGAACTGTAGCCCAATAAAGAAGCATTCTATTATCTTATACAAAAACGTTTTCGATTGGGACTTATCTGGTAGAAGAGATTTTATTACACATAGTAATGAAATCATAAATTATTTGAAACAACTTAAATACCGTCTAACACAAATTGTTTAAGTAGTGCGTATATACCACTGTGAACAAAAAGTAAGGTGAATTTATTTATAAAATATAAATTCTTTATTTATTCTTCCAAATCAATTTCATCCCCTTCAAAGTAATCGCCGTCCGGTAAAACGCACTTTTTCCAACGCTTTTTCCAGTCCTCGAAACAGTCGGAAAAGGCTTTTTCCGGTATAGCCTTCAAAACGCATTGGCCTTTTGATTTTACTGAATGGCCAGAAGTCGCACGGAGTCAAATCAGGGAATACGGTGGTTGCGGAACGATATGAGTAGAGTTTTTGGCAAAAAAGTCGCGAAGAACCAATGCAGTATGACATGGTTCTTTATCGTGATGAAGGAACCAAGAGTTGTTCGCCCATAATTACGGCCGTTTCAGACGAATAGCTTCAAGCAAACGACGCATAACGCTCAAATAATATTCTTTGTTGACAGTTTGGCCCGGCGGAAGGAATTCATAGTGCACCAAACCACGATAATCAAAGAAAACTGTCAACATGACCATGAATTTCGATCGACTTCGCCGTGGTCTTTTCGGTCTTGCTTCACCTTTTGCACGATATTCGCTGGATTTGTCGGTGGTTTCAGGGTCGTATGCGTAAATCCAAGTCTCGTCTTCAGTAATAATTCATTTTAAGTGGTCCTGATAGTCAGACAGCAAAGTTTCACACACTTCAACGCGAAGCTTTTTTTCCAAAAAATTGAGTGACTTTGCCACCAATCGAGACTTGACGCGTTTGAGACACAAAACATTCTACCAAATGGTTTGGGCTGAGCCAAATGATATTCCAACACTATAAGCGAGATCTCTAATTGTTCATCGACGATTTTCAGGCACCAAATCTTGATTTTTTGGACGTGGCCCTCGTCGGTAGACGTTGATGGTCGTCCAGAGCGCCGCTCTTCTTCAACGCGTTCTCGGCCCTCTTTGAACTCGTTGCACCACTTATAAACGGTTTTTTTTGTGCCATAGTTTGATCACCGAAGGCCTTCCGCAACATTTTCAACGTGTCCGTAGAAGAATATTCGTTCCGCAAACAAAATTTGATGCAAGTTCTTTACTCAACAAAATCACCCATTGCAAAAATCGTAAAATTCACTTTTGGTTGTTTACAAAAACACGTGTAACTCGGAGATAATTAAACTTTTTAACAAACAGACGCTTGGTAAATGTTATAAACAGTCCTACCAACCTAGGAAAAAAAATTACCTGCCTTCCTAATACCCGGGAGTTTTAAATGACAATTTCATCTTACTTTTTGATCACAGTGGTATTAATATGTAATAATGTAATATGTAATATGTAATAATAATATGTGAAACAAGTTATTAATAAAATAAATAATTATACAAGAAACTATGCTGCGACACTATTAACACCCCAGACCACTGTTTATCTTTCCTGAATTTTTCTCGGAAAAAGTGACGGTAACAATTGCTTTTTTAAGAGTTTAATTGCTAGAACTTAAAGAATAGAGAGAAAGCTTTCAGAAGCTCAAGTCGTATAATTGTCCACTTAACGGCTCTACTTGCTTTTTTATATAGACTATAGTAATAAGGAAGTTGATTTTTAAAAATTTCCACTTATTCATGAATCTAATGTTTGTTTATTTTCCATCTGTGACGATAGCTAACGAGCGCTCTATACTGTTGCTGCAGGTCGGCTGGCTTCGAGCTGAGGACCAGACGGTGCTCACTTTGCACGACAAGGTGGTGACTCACAATTCTAGAGTAGGAGTTTCCCACGACAATCTGCGGACGTGGAAGCTGCACGTCCGTCAGCTCAAAGAATCTGACAGAGGCTGCTACATGTGCCAGATCAACACAAACGTCATGAAAAAGCAGTTTGGCTGCATCGACGTGCATGGTGAGTAAGACACCTTGCAACCTTGAAACAAAAATCGTTGAATGGTCAGAATGTTAAAATATCCATTTTATTCATAGTCCTAAGGATCTTGTTTAACAATATTCACTGTGCACTAAAACAGTCTAAAATACTTATGATACCTTAAGAGAGTCTAAAATATTCCTGTGCTTTCAGGGTAAAAAATACGCCCAGTAATAATGTTTACGTGATAGTGATATTTCAACAATCCAGTGTTCGTTTCGTATCGTTATTAAATCTGTACAAAAATTTTGTAGAATTCTCTAAACGTATAAGATTGTACGCGGAACATTGATTTCGCCTTTCCATTCCCATGTTGAAAGGCAATAATTAAACTCAGCGACTCCATACCCCCCGATTCGACAGCAATCTCGTTTGTTTACCTGTTATTTTTACGATACGCCTGATCAATCCCAATCTTAAGGATTGTCCACTTCTATGCTGAAAAGTTTAAAATTTTTCTCAAACAACATCGGGAGAAACACTATTAATCTCAATGACCCCGAAAATATTTATTCGACGCAAATATCGGCCTTTTATGAATATTTTAATTTTCCACTCCCTTCCCCAGGTGAGTTAGTCGTGTCTCACCATCATAGTGTTTGTTTCCGGTTTGAAAGGAACATCTGTACAAAGGTTGGTTGAAATTGCTCCTAGTGTTTAAGATAAATTATACTCTTCCTTTGAGATACTTGACATTTAGAGTCCATTGTTCTGAAATTCCTAAAGAAAATAGCGTGGACACCGGGTAAAGGATAGGAATTCGGCTCATATATACGCGCCATATTTCGGTCTCCATTTGGAACCTACCTTACATATAGGAGACGTACGAATATTTTCTGCGAAAACCTGGAAGATTGAGCGACATATCATGTGAAAACATGCCGCGATGGACGGTAATTGGAAGAAAGAAGTCACTTGGGCGTAGACGAAAGCGCAAGCTTGTCAGAGAGAATGTAATATAGAGCGTTTAAAACTATACTGCATATATTATTGTACCAACAAGCGGGATGACCTTGAATTCACCAATAATAACGCTTAAAATGATAGACGGGACAAGCAGTGTTGCCGATTAATCTTTTGTTTTTAGTGACCTGTGTACGAAGTCCATTTACAACCACGTGTCAGTGGAATCAGCAATTCCCTCAAACCCGGAAACCTCAAGTTGCCTCCTAATTTTAATATGAACCTGTAATGTACCTATGATTAGTTTATTTAACATATATAAAGAAATCATTTTTTACAATTTTATTGAACTCAAAATTTCAGACCTTATAGCGGAGACATTAAAATAGAATAATAATACTTTTTTGGAGCAACAATACGTACATTACCACCTCCGACGTCCCCCTATTCCAGCGTCGACCAATGACTTGTGGGCTGTTACTCTTCAGCAGCGGCGTTCGAGGATCCTACGGCCTCTCCGTCGGATACCCGTTTATAAATGGGCACTTCTGACTTGGATGACTCTAATTTTCCTCCAACCACGTCTCCTGCACCCAGAAATTTTAGCCAAAATCTCAACTTTTCATCACTTCAACCAAATCTCTCAAGTCCTCCACCAACCCTCTTTTTCTCCATTCCCTGTGGTTCACCTCTCTCCTCCCAGGGCTCAGTCCCAACGTCCTCTACCTGCAGCGACCCAACCACTTTCCGTTTGTCCAGAAACACCACCAAGCCATTGACCTCACCACCAGGCTTTCTGGGGGTGTTCGAAAACAAACCAGAACTCTCATGCGTAAAAATGTACGCGCTACAAACTCTTGATATGTGAAATTCAAGGAGAAAAGTTGTACAACAAGAAAGATAGCTGTACGGCAGTCATAGCTGCCATATTTTAATTAGTTCAGCGCACGAATTTCCCTGCTCCTTGACGAGAATTTACTGAGGCCAATCCCAATTGCACCAGACAGAGATCTTGAGACAAAAGGGTGCCATCGAAAAGTAGTAACTATTCGACCCAAGGAGCTTTCGTCCCAAAAATTCTAATTATCGACCCTACTGCTTTGTTCAATACAGAGAGGGAGAGTTTCGTAGACTTTTAAGAAAAAAATTCCATAATGTATATAAAACTTCGCCTTTAGATTTTTGTTTGAAATAATTTTTGATGGATTTTATCCGTACGCAATAGTCATTAGAGGATCAAAGTAGTCACAACTCATTTTTATAAGATATCGCTTTAGATCATTTGCTTGATTACAACGTAGCGCAATTTTCAACATATTTATGTGGAATTCGTCAATTTTTTCAATAGCGTGTTAGGACCAACCACTCAAGAAACTTTTCCAAACTTATTAATTTTTCCGTTGGCAGTCGCTGAAATAGAAAATGGTGTGTCATGTGATCAATGCTCAGAAATAGATCCTAGGCAATCATTTTATCGAACGTACTTCATTCGTGTACGTGCTTGCGTTATTGATAACTTCTGGCATGCCATGAAATATTTTTAACTGAAATCGAGACAGACAAACTATTCAGTCGATCCAAATGACAAAATTAAATTGTTCCGATATAACCGTAGTAAATTATTGTAATCTAGTATGAATATAACGCATCATTATCCTGTGCAAATCCCTCAAACAAATCGCACATTCAAAGTTTTTAAAAAAATATCAGTACCGACGATTTCCTTTTTTTATATAATAATAAATTCAGTTAATCTGCGTGTCCCGTCTTTTCTTGCCTTAACTTTATCACTCTTGATGGATGCGTTATGGTGTATCGCGTTTCATAAACTGATTACAGATCAAGAGGATCGTATTCCTAATTTCGATGCTGACTGTGATGATAAGATAAATTTCTATATATTGTTTATGCTACAGAACTATCAAATTACATATGGGTTCGTATCGTTTAAAAAGCGGGCAGCATCAAATAAGCTCAAGAAAGCGCTGAAAAACAATTAATTAGTAATTTACATCAGCGAAATTATTATTTTTTAAATGAAGATCAGGAATATTAGATTGAGCAGCGAAAAATGTAATCATTTAACTTTGGCAGATACCAAGAAACCTGATGATTGTTTCAAGTAAATTTATCCGAAGAAAACAAATTTACAATTCAGTAATTTATTAGTCTAATTTCAATTAAATTATCAACAGCAAACAAATGTAGTGCGATCGTAACAGAACTTTTAACACAAACAAAAAAAATTCACATTCTTTACTTGAAGCCATTGTGTTTATGGTATCGTAATAAATATTACACTATGTTCTAATTTCCGTTCTTAATTAACAGTTACTGAATTACATTGATGATTTATGCGAACTGCCTAATGTTAACTATGACGTTAATAGCAGAAGACCGGTTCGTATGCTTATCAATATTTTAACATTAATATGGTGTTGTTCTGGCGTCAATTGGATAAAACTGTTACGTTCCCAAAACGAAATCTGTCGAGGAAAAAGAAAGTTGGGGAGGGGACGGCAAGACTTGTGTGGGGCGTACGTGATCTCTGTCTGAGAATACGTTTCCTACTTGAAACACAACTATGCTTACATTTTTAATATTTTTCAACGCAACAGTTCACTTTGTATCACAAACAAATGCTGTCACACATTTAAGTCTCGTAAAAAAAATCAGCTCTTGCCTTAAACCTAGATTGACATACTCAATAAGTTTCTTCGATTTTATTTCAGCAAATTAAATCTGTTTAAAATTTATAGAAATCATACATATGAAGTAGAATGTTAAACTACCCGAAGGAAACCGTTCAAGAACGTCAACAATGTCCGTAAATCAGCACTGACCTTCAAATTCACTTTGTTTCACTTCCAGACATAATGGAGCTGATGTAAAGTTGGCTTCGGGTGTGGAAAAAAAACTCCATCAGAATGATTTAGTGTGTCTGAGCAATATATTGTCCGGTATCTCTGAGGCAGCACTAAAACTATATAGATCGGCGTTTTATATATCTTCAGAATACACTTTCATATCATCATTACCGAAAGAGGATGGTCACTGTGATCAAATACATTTTAATTATATTTCGACATTTAACTCCCTTTGTTACTCTATTCATAAAGTGAAATTACCCTAATAGAAATTAAGAATATCGTAAATAATTTATTGGAGGCAATTATCGTAACCAAACTTTAAAATGTAAGAATAAATACAGGCATTCGTAATGAATGAATTGATCATCTAAATACCCTATACCGCACGATATTGAACACAACATCACAACTGTTAACAAAATAAACATAGATTGAGAAAGCAAAATAATGATGGTTAATAAAGTGCTTATATTTATTTTCAATATAATTTTTGTTTTAATACTATTTTATTTTTTGAGTATTATTAATTTTACATGTAATAATTAAAATGAAACTAATTCAAATCACTTAAAAATAGTTTAAAATGTATAGACTCTCGTTTAGGTCAGTCAGAACGTTCGTCACCATTCGCCATTGCTTTTATGGCAAATGCAATACAAACACAAAATTATTTATGTTTCAAATTGGAAAATTTGTGTCATTGCTATTTCCTCTCACACAAAACAAGAGTGTTGTTATTTTATAGTGACAGTGCTGTTTACATTCAAAGTTATATTACGCTTTATTGCTGAATAAACGTGTCCAAGTATTCAAAAATCATTCTATTTCTTCCATACATTTTCAATAGCATGTAATTGTTTGAACCATGCTGTTCACTAATTTCTCTAAATGCTCCATTTTCACTGATTCTTGCAATTTTTTCTGATGAAAAATTGGTTTATGTATGATTTTTGTAGTAAACTGAATATTATTTCATGTCACGGATACAGACGACTGTTTTGCAATCGGCATTACCGAGTTTGTAAGAAATTTATTCCTTGCATTGCGTAAACTAATCATCACGAGGAAGTGTAGCGTGAAATTTTGAACAATTCTTTTAATTATAGAGTAGATTTCTATCCCATTAATAATAATTATTGTGGGTGGTATTAATAATGTGTCCTTGTATTATTACGGCCCGTACCCGAAGCTGTTAAATCATAAATTTCGATTTTTCTCTTCGTTATAAAAAGTTAATATACACTGATAAAAAATAGAACTTCTATTCACATTGACACATGTTATTTGAAGGTAAAGATTCTAATTTAAAATGTTACCTGTCCAATATTAATAGGAAGATTAAAACAATATTCAAACCTCGACCAAAATTAGGAATATGTTAAGGCCGTTAAAAGACAACTCTGCGGATTTTAATATATAGGACAAACTGTGCGCACAGTTGAAGAACGTACAGCTGAGCATGAAAGATTTATCAGACTGTAACAACTGAAAAATCGTCATTAGTGGAACACGTTCGGCTACGAAATAAAATTTAATGAAACTAAGATCGTGAACCATGTACAAGACTTCCGCGACAATTGAAATAAAAACAAATACGGATTTACTCAACAAAGACTCAGGCTTTATGGTAAGAAACGCCTGTAATCCCGCCTTATCATGAATCAGACCTTATAAGGTAATAATCAAGTGGGACGTAGTCGCCTGATGAGGCAGGCGCCAACGCTGAGTAACTAAAAGTCACCTGATGGCGGGCTATGACAAGGAGGTGGGGTAACATACACCCCTCTATAAATAAAGGCCAGATAACACCGGTCTAACACTATTGCTAGAAGACGATGGCATTGAACGTCATGAAAACGTCGCGAAAATAATTGTTTACTTGGTTATAAGGCCGAGAATACTTTATTCGTTAAATATTCTACTAGCAATTACTCTCAAGTTTACATTATATATTTTTTGTTTGTTCAAACAAATTTCTCATGCGTTGTGAGAGGTAAATATAAAATACTATACTGTATTATTTTAAATAAAAGCATTTTATATTAAAAGATTTAATTTTAATAAAAATATCAAATGTTGGGCTACAAATTCAATTACAATATAAACCAATTAGCACAATCGTCGTTACATAACATCACAACAGAGCGCTATTTTTTCTTGTAAGAAAACATCTATCCCGCAGTTGATTGAGGTTTCTACAGTAGTGCTGCATTCCTAGTCAAAAATTTCCTAATACCTATGGTGATATGTTCCTCAGTGCCGTCGCCTTCAATTCATGAATAACTTCTATCAATTTTCATAGTTCTTCGAGGCGTTTTCTGAATACACTTTTAAATAATCCGAGGTGCGAAAACCACACCTCAAACCCCTCTATGGGAAACTACCCCTAAAACCCCTCTCTCGTTGGGTCTCCGTCCTATTGGAGTTTAGCATTTCGCTCGTCAAATTCTAAGTTTCTAATTATTTGGTTCACATCCTATGTCACATCCTATTTTATTGACGCTGATATTGACGATTGTAAACTTATTTTGTCATGGCATGTACAATCATCGCCAATCTGATGCTAGGCCCAGATAGTTAAGGGATTCTGAAACGGTTCTTCACAGGACAGTTGCACGTGATGTGAAACAATTCTTAATAAATAAATGAATGTATATATAAGTATATATATATATATATATATATATATATTGTAATAATTAAAAAGGTGACCTTTATTTAAATATGATTTTTGAAGAATTCGAGCCCCACGTTGTGGTAGCCAAAAAGTAATAATTAAAAATTGAGCTTTATTTAGTTTATATTTAGAGAATTTACCTCACGTGAAGCGCCATTTAGGTAATAATTAAATGGAAGGCATTAATTAAATGAAATAATAATAAAAAATTAAGAAACAAAATATTTTTATTTTGTGGCAATAAAGATAATTACAAACACCAAATTTGAGATCTCTCTCTCAGAGCCTCTACTGGGTTTGATAATGGACACAAAAAAATGATTTAAAAATCTTATTAACAAACAGTTTACAATTTACCTAAACAATATGTCGATAGAAAGAAATTAAAAGTAAAGAAATTAACTCTGATTGACAATTAAAAGAGAACGAAATCTGACTTTATCCTTTAATTAAAGTTTACAATTAATCATTAGTTTTGGTTTTGTTACTTACGTAGTGTCCAGCTGGTACCAGCATTCTTTTTGGTTTCGAAAGTACACTATTGCAAAATTATACACTGATTCTAAAATGTCGACTCACAGATTTTACACTGTTGAAGTCAAAATTGATAGGCTCCCAGGAAGTCGGATGATTGATCCTCCTGAATTTCAACTATCTGATGTCTGCTTGCCTTACAGGAATCCAATGATTCATAGATTTATTAGTCTTTTACTGATTTGTACATAAACTGCAACGTAGCTCCTTGAAGATTTATTTTAACTGTTTATTCTTTCGGAGCGAACTAACTTTTCTTTAGCTCCTTGCTGTAAACTTAATCTGCTCTTACTTTCCAATATTTACTCTGCAATACTTGCGGCGTGAATGTTTTCTTCGTATTAAATTACAACTTTAACTAGTTATATATTGACGATGTCTAGTCTCTGCCCAAATTATATTACTTGTTCTGCTCCTCACGATGTTTTTCTGCCAACTGACTCCTAGTTCTCTCGAGATTTAGCGCGCGTACGCCATTTTTGACTTTTTGACAAAGCAAAGTGAGCTCGCTTCTCTCATTGTTGCTTTGTTCGATCAGACCGCTATAAAGGATTTATTTTATGTCCAAACAATTAATGGCCTAATTAATTGGAATTACAATATATATATATATATATATATATATATATATATTAATGATATTATCGGTGCCAACCCAGATGTCACCGATTTAACAATTTGTAGGGCACCAGGTAATTTTTAGTATAAAATTGCTAAAATAAATATTGATGTAAAATTTATTTATCAAGAAACGAGATGCACATTTATATTGGGCGTGGTCATTCTTTTTCACGTAATAATTCATTCCGTCACCAAGCTGACTTCAGCACGAGCAGAAATTCGTTCGAGACAGCCTCTCCCGCACGCAGACTGATGCTTAAAATCACTTTTCTTCGTGTGGGAACATAATAACTTGTTTTGACCTATTGTCATGTAAAAATAATACAAAAATATACAATGAACCGCATGGTTATGTTACGATATTACAATTTAATTTCTAAAAGAAATTTATAAATAGATCATTATTACAAAGTAATAACTTCTTATAACGGAAGAGTAGTCATTCATCCGAATTTTGACCTGTTGATATTTAATTAAAGCACACGTCTTCATGTTCTTAAAATCTTTGAGAAAAATTGATATGAATGTTATAGGATCTTACTTGTTAATTGAGAGCCGTGTTGAGAGGAGTTTCGGAATTCTGACAATCCTCTCTGACGCTCTATATTCTCGTTTGCTAGCTCCATTTTATTGGATTAGGAGAGGCCCTGTACTAGATGTAGACATATCGCCACATGTGGTTGGTTTTCCCATTATTTCATGGGCCCAGCGAGTTGGCACTCTCCCATGCCGCGCTGTTTCGGGAGTAATTAGTGCCATTAAAGTTTAATAACACGTGATTGATTTACATACTTGACGGTTATGTATCTGGATAAAATGGATTTATACGCTTAATGAGTGGTGCTATTAATACAACACGTGATGCGCCTGCCAACAGTCAGTAATTCGGCATTTAACATTCTAATCTGCGGAGCACTACATCGACCCGGCTGGTGCAGCCGAAAGATTCGAACATTAGTCAACATGAACTACTTCCTTCAAGCTGTATTACCGAGTAAGAGACCTGGATTTATGTGACAGCTCAATCGCCGAAACCCGCCTCTACAGTCCTTTAATTAACTATAGCCAACAGCCATGAGAAAATAATTGAAATATATTCTGGTTTGTCAAAATTAATTTCGTAACTGGTTGGGTAATATAGCGCTGTAGGCCGTATTTCAAATAAAACGATAAATGTATTATTGATTTTAATCAAACACTTGATACACACAAAAGTCTTATGGTTTTATTGCGTTGGTTTTACGGCGTATATCAGGCCATAGACAGCCTTTTTATCCTTTCGTAACTTATTACAATTTTGAATAAAAAAGACAGTCAATACAGACAAAAAAGTGATCATATAAACACCACACAACGTTTCTGGGATCCTTGTCCCTTTCCTCAGGTGCGAAAAAGAGCCTAGTGAAACACAACTGCACTTGTCAGATGACAAAACTAATAACGATGGAAACGCAATTTCAATTGGAGAGTCGAAGGGTTAGCGTAACAATAAGGGAGCAACGACAATGGGAAAACAAGGTTTAGTATAATAATAAGGGATCATAGCAATTGTTGAGTTTCATGGTGTCTGTACATTAATAGCTGTGATGTTTGATTTAATGTGAAGCATATCTGAAATGAGTCTGGAATTGTACCTTGTCTAAAATCTTAGAATTTTTCCAATCAAATGTATGTTTAGAATTGATTATATGTTTGGATACTACAGATTTTTTTATCAATGGGGAGTTTGATATTAGATATATGTTTCTTGATACGTGTATTAAGGGAACGTTTTGTTTGCCCTATGTAGCAGGGATTACAATTAGAGCAAGAGATAACACAATGTTAGCTGTAGGTGCCAAGTGGGTCCTTGTGGTTTTAACTCAAGTAGGGAAGGGTATTAGTGGATCTGTAAATGATGAACATTTGATATTCTTTGAATATTTGGATAAATTTGTTTTATAAATATTTGTAATTAGGGAGTACGAGAAAAAAATTGACTTGAAGTGTTTGGGGACGATTGACAGTAGGATATTGGATTTTGTTCTTCCTGCTGTTTATGTGTTTCATAATAAAATTTAAAGGGTACTCATTGGAGATCAAAATGCTTCGAACAATATTTAAGTTGTGTTGATGGAACTTGTAGTTAGAAAGTAATATAGCTCTGTCTATAAAATTGTATACCAAAGGTCTCATTTGTTTTGGAGGATGATCAGAAATATAATTGAGAACACGACCGGAGTATGTAGGTTTTCTGAACCAATTGGTAAGAATGGAAGTATTGTAAATGGATACAGTGACATCAAATAAATTAAGATAATGGTTAAATTCAAGTTTCATAAGTTGGGATGATAATTATTGAAATTGAATACAAAATACGTGTGAGGCAGAAAAGTTGTAGAATGTGAAAAAAAAATGGAGAGCATATTTCATTATTCTCAAATTGAGTTTGATTCAAGAATGTGTTTACACCTTTCTGCCCTTAGTTGTAATATAAATCTATTTGAAACAGACGTATAGGATATCGTCGTAGATGTCCACGTAATCGTATGACGTCGCAGTATCCCCTCCACCCCACAGACATAGGTTCGAGCGCGTAGCACTTTTGGGTGACATGACGGTATTTCCTACTGATTCCAGGCTAAATACATATTCATGAAAAAATAAATTATGGGAAGTGACTCATTGTAAGAGGTCAAGAACATATATGATGTATTGAACATCAATGGCTTGGGAAAATATAAAATATAAAACGTTGTGTAAAAATATACTAATTAGATAAATAAATAGCAAAAAAGCAGACAAAATAAGTACACTAATTTAATTTTGCTATTATTTTTATTTATTGTCAAAGGTTAAAACCGTCATCGATTAAGGTCATAAAATGTTTTAAATAAAACAAGTAGATCACGTAATGTGAGCAGATTTTCACAGTCGTTTAAAATTCTGGAGTGGTAATAATAATAGTAAAATGACAGTAGAGCTGTTTCATCATTTCTGCGTTTCCGCTCCTGTGACAATGTCAACTCATCAATCAGACGTTTTTGTACGTGTGCAGTGAAGCTCACAAAATCTGAGTACGAGTACAACTGGTTCGCTTTTTTGGGTGAATGATGTGCGTTTGCAGCGAAAACTTGATCTGAAATGACATCCTTCAAGTGCTCACGTGACGATAAAAATGTAGCTTGTACGTTTCCACAAGGGTTGGTTTTGTATTGTAACGTGTTTTCTCTACGCCACGCATTCGGCTGCGATTTAGACGAATTTTCATTTACATGGCCAGTTCCATTTAAACTCAGTTCTGCGAGTCACGCGAAACAGGTTATTATCCTTTACTAACTGCATATTGAGCGGCACGAGCTCTGTGAAGTTTCTTAAAGCCATTGTTAAGCTGAGGCGAAGCCTCTATTAGACCTTACTTCGTGTGCTGGATCAATCGTCTGCGTAAATTTCGGAATAATGTCATTATAATTAAACTTATTCACATTGCGTTATTCCTATTACAGGATAGCCCTGAACCTTTAAACTTATTTGTTTAAATGTCCTTTATACTACCAATGGGATTACTATCTGAATTAATGTTCAGTTAGTGGACCTATTGTTGTAGAGTGTTCAACAAATGCGGTTGAATCTCGTGATCAGAGAGATAGATTTTGTATACAATTTAGTACTTTACTCGATAATGAAAGGAGGGAAAGAATAGAAAATCGGAGAAGTTTGGAATAAATATGAACTACACTTGAAAGTTATCAAGTTTTTAAAGTTGATCAATGAGATTACATGATTTATTTTAAATTTAAAGTTAACATTACACAAAAAAATTATTAGAATGATTAGAAAAAATATAAACATTTAATCAAAGTTATTTCGTGGGGAGATAAACGGTAATAAATGACTATCTAATTTTGCAATGGTAGACTGTCAGTTGTTCTCGGCCTCAATCTCTTAGATTGATTTTAAACTCTTTATTTTCGCAACTAAACAAGTCATAACTTTTCTAGAAGACGGTGACAGTGAACGTAATCGAAACGTCACGATTATATATTTTCACTTGATTAGAAGCCCGAGAATATTTGATTAATTCTTTACACCGAAAAAGACTGCATTCTTTATTTAAAAAATTTTCTAACTGTAAACTACCGATTGAACTACAAGAAATAAGTTTAATAAATGTTTACTTTCTCCTCTGCGAATCAAATTTATGTGTATTTCAAAATCTGTCACTCTATCTACATCCTCTGGAGCTGACGTGATTCCTAAAAACGCTAATCTTAATAGCTAAAGACAGTCTTAAACTCAGCGCGCAGACAACAGACATGTCAACATTTTACGGCGCAGACACTCGACACGTATAAGATCTCGGGTGGAAGGGTTGATAATGTTGCTACCGCGTCTTTACCTTCATGTTGTTACTGCTGCGTAATTTCATAAACAAAACCCAATTATCTGAAATTATTCCTCAATACACACTTCATCAAATGATCGTACACTGATAGTTTACATAATTTATTCAATAACGTCGTATTTTTATGAAAAATTATTTCCGTCCCCTGTTCACAGGTTTTGCACATTTTTCCAAACCAATTTTTAGTTTCCTTCGTTCCGCAAATATACTATTATCATTCACTATATTACGGACAGGAACAATATCTTAACCCAAATTTATAAAATGATTAATTACACACACGACCATTGTTCTCATATCCATAAAATAATTTCATTTCAACAAACCAGTATGGAATCCGTCTAGTTTAATAAACGGTAAATTCAGATTTGATAAAAATTGCTTCATAATGTGTTACAACCCAGAGAAACTGCAAAGCTATGGATCTATTTTTTATATTAGTATCCAGAACATTTTCCTCTGTATCTTGTTAAATTAATATTTTTCCAAAACACATTGGCATTTTAGGAAATTTGGAAACATTGGCGATGAAATTTTGAACCACATTAATTCAGAAGTGATTTATCTATCCCTATGATGTATTGTTAGTCAATTCTCATTGTCTTGAGCTGCTTGAAAATAAAACATGTCTGTCTGACTCAATGTCTCTTACATTTATTACTGAAATGTAGCAAACAATTTGGCTTTGTAAGGAAAGATAAAAATTTGAATCCGACTCTGTAAGAAGTATAGTTTTTATCCACTTTCGTAATAACAAAATATTTCAACATTTGCTTGAAGTAAAACAGAGCATAATCAATAATAAACAAGTAAAAATTTGCGATACAGAGATATTTCGTCAATATATTTATTTTTTATATTACTGCAGTTGGATATAAAAATTTTTAAACAAAAAATACTTGTCTACAAATCGTCTCATGACGACCTAGGAGGAATGTTCTCTCGCAGGCAGAACCTTGTAGGAGAGACAAGAAGGGGCTACCATTGGGGATGCCTTTTCCTCTCTTCGTTTTTGAACTAAGGATCCCACAAGCCGAGGCACCTCGGCCTGTCTTAAGAGGTGTATGTTCCGGGGTCGCAGACCTTGGGCATACGGTAAGCGTTGTTCGCTGTTTCCATTGGAACAGCCGGCCAGCTGCCTCCTAAACTGGTCGAGGTATGGATAAGGGAATGCTGCGACCCCACAGCAAAATATTCTCCCGCTATCGGAAGGGCGTGGGACAAGTATCCAATGCCCGACCTACCTGATGCAGGTTTTTCTAGGGTTTTCCCTACATTACGTTTAGGCGAATGCCGGGTAGGATCCTTAAACTATAGCTCGGGGGCCCTAGTTAACCCTTGGCTATCTTCCTCTACCCTTCCGCATCCCCCCTTTCAAATTCCTTCATTAAATATTAAAGGGGAGTTGCCACCATGTGGATTTCCCATCATGTAGCCTGTTACCCTAAAAAAATCGTCTCATGAGAGATCAAAGAATATAAGACATTGTAAATAGAGCAACTTATTCAATTTAATTTCGGAATTCCGTGCCATTTAATTTCAATTTTTTTGCAGTGCAGAATCATGTGAATCTTTTTTCTTTACAATTAAGTCCGTAAATTACAAATTTTGTCCATATTATGCTAATATCAATTAAGTTAACAAGCAAGCGTCTTGGTTGAGGTACATTAGCTTCCTAAATCTAATTGATGTATATTTTATTTTTATTATTTATATTTGACGTAATACTTAAGGCTTGTGTAGAATATGCGACAATATAGAAGAAATAAAATTTGATTTTTGCTATACTACTTTTGTAATGTAACTATGGTGTTGACCTTTGTGTTACATGAAAATCCGATATGTGGCTCTGATTGAATTAATGTGTAATGAAAGCAGATACTGGCACATAGGAAAAACTTTGAGAGACGTTATTTTCAGTTATTCTTATTGGGCTTTAGGTAAATGTCACGTTGCGAGTCACAAAAAAGTTTATCTCAAATCATTTGGAAAGCTCATTTAAATCTCCATTGTTGGATGAAGTCAAACGGTGGTTGAGCAAAACTGTATCAGGCCTGTCAGATTAACAGCAGCACAGTTCTTGTGGGACCGCGCTTGTGATGTAACACCGCCGATGCTCGCAACTATAATCCAACTCAATACTGGGACCCTCAAAGGAATTAAGCTATGCTCAGAAACTCAGAGAAACAGATTCCCTAGTAAAATAACCAGTTCTCTCTACACTTGGAATTTAGGCTACCAAACATGTTTGTCATATACTTCCTCAAATTGTAATATACGGTAATAGCGACATTCATACTTTATTAAGTAGATGTGGGTATTTTCGACAAGACAACATCTGTATGGAATGGATATACTTTGACACTATATTTAAACTAAAATTTTAGCACAATTTGACTTCTGTGTAATGGTGTACACGATTAAGTAAAGGAAGGTTGATATGAAAAATAAACCCTTATGTAAAAGTTGCAAACAAATTTGGTATACAGGGTGATTCAACGGTAATGAGACATAATCAAAGATTGACGTCTTTCCCGGTGTAGTTGTTCAATAAATAGTTCTCGATAACTCACATGGGTTTTGCATATTTATATTTAAACGCAACGTTTCGACGACTAAAAGCTCTGCCTAGAAGATGACTGTTTATTGTCATGAGACATACTTTGAGGGAAGGTTCAGTTTGCTAAATAAACATTTTTTATATACAGTAGTACATGCATGGATGCGTCGAAGGAGTTATTGTCGAACATTTCCAAAGATGGCAGGCATTTCGCGCACGCTCGTAGCAGCCTTGGATAATATAGCAACGAGGACCTCAACTGAGTCAACTGTAGTCTCGTAATTACTGACCTCGTTTGTCACTTCCCAACATAAATTCTCATACAAAAAATGTATGTTTTAGTAAGCTGACCCACCGTTCAAGTTTGTCCCATGACCGTAGTACTAACCTGTATTGAGGCTAATTTGAACAGCGTCGTTGAAACACGATGCCAGATACGCTATCCTAATATAAATAAAAAGAGCACGCGCATTACCTGCGTCGATGTTACTTGATTTGAAGTCAGTGTCGCTTCGTTAAAAGTTGACGGTTACGGCTCAGGCTGTTCAACGTTCTTCTCTATTTTACGATAAGCTTTCTGCCGCTCCGCCGATTCCTCTGAATTGTTTTTTTTTTCAGGTATTACTGATCGTTTTCTGAGCTTTTCATGTTCTAAGGACTTGAACAAACATACTTATCTGAAAAACAATTTGATTGGTTGAAAATTGGTTGAAGTGAGTAATTACACACAAAATAAATTACCATACGTCCAACATAAATTCTATAAATATTATTAAAATTAAAACTTTATCTATGATTCTTTAATTATAATTCAACTACTTATTTTTATAACAATTTCCTCATTTTGTGTTTATTGTACAATACAAATACTTCTAACAGAAAATATTGATACTTTCTAGTCCCATTTCGTGTTTCGAAATTATGTAAATTGGACTAAATTATTCTCAACACATTTAAATTCAATATATAATTATTAAATTTATAAATGATTTTGAAATCAACTCAAATCATTCTTGATTTCATTGTTTTGAAACGTATTCCTTACTTTATACAAGTTTAATTATGTTTATAATATTGATTTTTCATTATTTTTAGATTCTAGATTATCTCAACAGCTGAAAATGTCCAAAAAATGAGGAATGAGATGTTGTGTACTTTATAAAAGTAACTCATTTGAAAATATTAATAGTAATATTCAATCCATTTTATAAAAAATGTTTCTGACATGAATGGCAACATATAATCACAAATGTGTTTAACATTTAATTTTTACTGTAATTATAACTATCATATACCAAGATGACTCATTTCTAGTTCTGTTTTCATAACTTGGTAGTAGAGGCTGTTCGTTTTGTATTTAAATACACGTCGAGCCATTAAATCTCGTAAAGTTTCTCTTACCTTTATATAGTGAAGTTTATTTATATCTCTAAGAATAACTATTCTGTTTTCAATATCTGACAACAAATTGTCAAATAAATTAAATAATTTCTATGATTTTACAAATCTCCATTAAAATACATTTGTAGTGATGATATGATAATAATGTCCTTTAAATTACTAAGTATAAAATATTATGGCAATATTGTGCGACCACAAATCATATTTGATAAGTTTGCAGTCTTGAGCATCACTTTAGTTAGTACGAAAAAATATAAAAAGTATTGAAAACCTTCTTAAATAATATTCTTAATCTGAAATCAATAATGTCACTCTAAGTCTCTAAATAATCAAATATTTCATTAAGAATATGTTTCTGGACATCTTGAAGAAGTTTAATTTCCTAAAAGCCTAGCTTCTAAATAATTGTTAATAAGTACAGAACTGAATCAGGGTTTTATACAAAATAAGTCTTTAGAGAACAGGAATTATGATGAGATTTGTGAAGCACTCAATTCTGTAGAATTTCAGGTAGTTCTGAAAAGTTGACATTTCTTGGTTGGCTTAAGGGGGAATACGTTAAGCTATAAAAACAAAACAAAACAAACAGTAGCCAATACCGAAATACATTTGCAACGATTTGTACAAGTGCATCAGAAACATTGAGCACCCCCTCTTGTTACAACACATTGAGAAACGTTGCGAAATTCGTATAACTTGTTAGACACGTAAAAATAGAAGATGCTAATTTCTTTCATAGCCAATAAGAATGGAAAATTCTCTCAGAACCAAATATGTATCGCTAGTTGCTTTCGGCCAGGGATGCTCAATTTTTGTGAGGAGGAGAATGAATCAGCTTCGAATAACAACATAAAAATCAGTTCCACTTTACGCGATTTTTTTTCATTCATCTTTTACGCTTTGTGTCATTGATACGATGTTCACTTTTTTTATTTACATTATGCTCATTTTCACTATAGTAAATCGTTTGTATTTGGAGAACTTATTTCAGTAATGTCACTCTCCAATTCTCCTCTTAAAAGTCGTTTTAATTTTTTTTCACATTATCCTTCCATCATTAAGTTGTAATGTACAACATATTTTATGAGACGTTAATTAACTGTTTATATATAGTAATGCCAATTAATTAGGCCAGTAATTGTTTGAACATAAAATTTCAATTGTTTGATAAATCCATTATAGCGGTCTGATCGAACAAAGCGACAATGGAGAAGCGACCTCGGCTGCTTTGTCGAAAAGTCAAAAATGGCGTTTGCGCGCACGAAAGTCTAAGGCACTTTTACGTCTACAGCCAGCCAGGAAAGTCTGAGACTGTTTTACGTCTACAGCCGGCTAGGATAGAGTTGGTGCCGAAAGATTGCTGTGGACGGATGAAGTATTTAGAAAGATTCCAGATACCGGCAGTAACAGCGAGGCCAGTTAGACCAATTTTGTTATAAGTTGCAGTCTGTGAAATTAACATCCAAATATTCATCGATAAACTTTTTGAGTACAGAAGTCTAATTTTTATTCTCAAATTAAACCATTGTTTCAATTTTGGAACACCAAGTAATTGCATCCAGCGTCTAATTATCGTCGAAACGAGTGAATAACATATCCTTAACGAACAAACTAAAAAGTATTAATTAGAGTCAGTGAAAATCAAGGCCTGATGAGTAAAAATTATAGTGTAAAAGTGTCCGAACGAGGTAAAAATTTGATTGTTCCGGTACCAGACCGACAGTCCGTAAGTAACATAATTTTGAATAATATTGTAAACGCAAATTAAACGATAAAGTCAGATTTCGTTCGTTCGCTTTCTTCTAGTTTTCTTTTCATTGATTGAATTATTGTTTTATTTTAGGTAAATTATATTTTGAATTGTTAATTAGTCAAATTCTGCATTTATCGTGTCCTAATCATCAAAACCAAGTAAAGACCCTGAGATATAAAAATTTTGATTGTAATTGTTTTAGAGTTTGAAGCCACAATTTGATAATAAATTTTATTTTATGTTTTAAATTTTTATTACTTTTCATTTATATTAACTCATCATATATAATCATTCCTTTAAATTAATTAACGCCATATATTTGATTATTACATAAATGGCGTCCAACGTGGGGCCCGAATTCTTCATAAATTAAATTATTAACTGTTGATTATTACAATATATATATATATATATATATATATATTAAACAACCTTATAAACAAACTAACTTCTGTGTTCTAGTATTGAATAATATTGAATATTTATTTCTTTTTGTTGCCGGATAGAAGACTCGCATTGATTTCCAATTAATTTCATCCTGTAAAAGCTAGAAATTGATATTCAATTCGATTTTTTGTCAAAAACTTTCAAGAGCAGATATTTATTATGGGCAGTTGTTATGAGTTTCCACTATATGGTTTTTAATTTGAGAATTACTTTGTCGTATGTATTTGAGAATCACGAGAAAGTTAGTTCTATCGCCGCGTTTTAATACACCTTTCCAAAACATCAGCTTGGATTTTAATTTGACTACCGATTTTAAAGCTTCCTCCGTAGAGTTGTAATTAATAAAGTTGAATAGAAAACTTTCACAGGCAAAGAGCTCTTTATGAAACCAATACCAGTTGAAGCAAGAATGAAAGTCACTTGAAAAAATAATAATGAAGCAAATTCTTCTTACATTTGTGCTTATAATATGAATAAGTATATAAGCTTGTAAAACTTCTCCAATTATTTACTTAACGTAAACATTGGTTTTTCTGTCACATTTTCATTAGTTTTATATGAAAATGAGATTTATTAATAATTTAAAATTTTAAAAATCTGAAAATAATTTTCTAATATTTCTCCATCATAGAAATTTGGTGTCAGTCGACATACGTGACCTGAGTAATTATTGCTTTGTTTGTAAAAAAAAAAGCTAAGTTTTCAGAGAAATATAACTATCGGCTTTTATATAGTTGCAGTAATTCTTAAAATTTCATGATTTATTAATTAAACTAAATATGGACTACCCTTTATAGCAATATAGGATGTAACTTTCTTATGCATTGATAACAGAGAGTTGCAGAAAGTTTAAAAATCGTCATATTCACTGAAATGGATAATTTTCAGTTAGTCGTTTACTGAAGTAGGAACTTCGAATTGATTGTTCCGTAAAATGTGGCACAGAGACCATCCCTGGCGCCCTATCTACCGTGATCCTATCAGTCAGTATTGACGCAGCTAAACCTCTAGGAATTCAAGTCGCATTGCAGTAGGGCAATATTCAGTCCAACGGGGAAAAGGCGATACAATCTTTGATGGACGTACTGCCAATACTGCAATACAGTGTCTCAAAGACAATTTGACTTTTATTTTTAACATCTCTAAAGACATTGTAATGACTTACATGCACGGAAATTGCAAAATTTAATATTATATTGGCATCTCTTTGGAAGATATGGCGTTCCGTGGCGAAGCATTATTGTCAAGATTACGTTAGTCTGCTGTTGCCAAGAACCAAGTAATTCTGAGAGGCAGAGAGAGGGAGAGTATCTTGGGGAGTAATATGTATTAGGATGAGGGTGACTGGTTATGATATTCAAATAAACAGATCAAGAAACACGTTATCGAATTAACAAGCCACTGTAAAATACTTAACTTAATTTCTGTTTTTACAGATTGATATTACAAGCCAATTGCATTTCATGACTAAATTTCAGAAAACCTGCCAAGGCCGGATCTGTCCGTTTCTGCCCCTTCCTGCACGACGCATGTGATCAAAGACGGCTATTTTAATTTTTATGTTGTTGAACGGTGAAATAAAATTGAAACGTTTTTGGCTTCATAAAGGGTAATACTTTGTTTTTAGAACGATATCTTCCGGGAACGCAGACCTTGGGCATACGGTAATAGTTGTCCGCGTGGAATAGTCGGCTAGCTGCCTCCTAAACTGGTAGAAGCATGGAGAAGGGTAGATAGATAGATTTATTCACCATTAGCCCTCTAAATCCCATTGCACGATAACGATAATTCTGAGTTTTGCGGAGGTAAGGTTTCTAGTAAATAGTACTGAGTCTTTAGGGCTAGGTTTGCAGATGATTTCACTCTTTATGTTCGTTAATATACCCTTGTGATCGGATAACCCTGTTTCAATTACATTAACTTTGTAAGAATCTATGTGAAGGTTACACAACATTTAGTCAATGCAAGTTTCTGAAAAGGCTGCTCTAGTGGGATCTAAGTTAGTGACGGAAATGGCGTAGGATTTAAGCAAGGTCGCGTTTATTACTGGACTCGCGCAGGTAGTCAACATTGAAGTCGCCTGACACAATAACAATCTTATTTTCCGCGTTGATTTTCCTGAATACATGGTCTAGAAGCGAAATAAAACTCCCACAATCGCTACCCGGTTGGCGATAAATTGATAAAAATATGGCATTTCTACAATTATTAACGGTTGTTAGTTCAACTGCACTGCACTCGAAAACACATTCACGACTGAGATTACGAATGTCTGGCCTATCTTTACACTTTTCTACATGCTCGTTTTTAATGAAAATACACGACCCCCCCCCCCCTCCCATTTTTCATTATTGTTCGACTAAAATTTAAAACCCTAGCATGACCCTCTAGAACAAAACAATTAGCTTCGTCTTCATTTTGCCACTGCTCCGTCAAGGAAAGAACATCAACTTTATCCTCACGAGACAGAAACAATTCTACATCAAGTTTTTTATTTCTTAAACTTTGAAGATTTAAATATTGAATATTCTGCGTCCCCACATCAAACACCACTTCCATCATTAGAAGGAAGTGACCTACCCGATGCAAGTTTTTCTAGCGTTTTCACTGCATCACTTTTAGGCTAATTGTCTTAGGTATCCCTAAGCTACCCTCTCTACCTTACCGCATCCCACCTATCAGTCTCTTAACCTATGGTATAAGAGGGGAGTGGTCACCGCGTGGATTACCCTGTACATATCTGATGTATTCAAACACACACACTTTATTTTCACTAGAGGCCTTGTAAAGATCACGAGTGAATTTTCTAATGGAAAGCTGAAGTTATTGTTGAATACATAGACTTATTGAGCAAAAAAAATTTGGACTTGTTATATTAACTCATTACAGTATATTGGTGAATAATATTTTCACTGGCACCAGTAATTTCACGAAAAGAAATAGTTTTATTATTTTATACCTGTTATGATGTATATTTACAATTAAGCTATATTATTCATAGTAGACTACAGCTCTCATATTAGTGATTGAACATGTGCGTTTTAAACACGGCACCGAATTGCCATTTAAGCCTCATGCCCTACGACCTAATATTACAGTTCTTAATTATTTAAACTAAACCCTACTTTACTATAATTCCTCCAGAGGTCCATAAACTGTATTTTCAGCATGTAGTACAGTAATAAACCCTATAAATCCAAAGGAGGTGAGAAGGTTCGGGGAAAGCAACACCGGGCAGCCACTGTGTATGCTTATCGCACCAAGGAAACGCGTTGTTGACCGATGAGGTGACGACCAAACCATAGTAAATTATTGACTCTGTGCAGACATTCCGTGGCTACATAGAAACAACACGTAATCAGCGAGATGTTGAATGACGTTAAATAAAAGCGGCAATTGGGACTCGAGCAGCAATAATAGTCGTAGAGTTGAGACGAGACAGTCGTAAGAATGGTTGCGCACAGTTGTGAGCAGTTAATGTTTCAGCTATATCGAACATGTCGACACAGAAATGCTCTTGTGAACATAAGACAACATGATACACGAACTAGTGCCTTAATCTAGACACAAGTATAGAGGTTCTATATACAGCGAACAACACTACACATACCAGATACTGAACATCATAACAAAATTGTTCATTATGTTTCCTTTATTGATTCCGTACATTCGAAAATACATACCATTGCAATGTCAATATCTTTTCCATTCTTGATAACGTTTTACATTCAGTTAACTTCAATTCAGATTAATTTTTATATTGTAATTTACTGTTTTCCTAATTTATTACTCACATACGTATGAAACATAAGTAAAATTTTATTTTATGATAAATAAAATGTGATATACATTTTAAAATGTATTTTTAAGTCGCAATATTATTACAGTATATACAAAACCTGAATTTTTTCTTCATATTGAATCCTTAATATATATCTTGACTTTCTCATAACATGTCATATGTCGGGAATCTAGATGTCGAATGAATTTATTCCTTAATTTGATCATCTTCATCAAAATCACCTGGTGTTCACTGTAATTCTCGGGAGTAACACTTAAAGAGTCCAAACAGCGATTCCCAAATTTCCAATAACTCACCTGCTAATCTTCTTTACTTATTCAACCGACTGTAGTCAGTGACATGTAAGATGACGGCCCAGGTTAGTGTCCATCCGCACATGTGCTAGCCCCTACCCGTGCGCAGCCAATCAGCTTCAGTAAGCAAATAGAAGTTGACCTCGTTAGATCGTTTTTGTGTGTGTCTATGTTTACTCCGCGCACATCGTGGCATCACTGGACTTGCCACTCCTCCCTCAATCTACGCCTTCCTTGTTGACTCCTGCTATAGTCAACGAAAATAAATCACAACAATTTGCTTCTAATAACAATTCAAAGAATAAAATAAGACCAATAAACCAATGGCATAATAATATCATTCATAACTTTACAGTTAATAAAAATAAATTACATTTAGTTCATAAATTAAAATAAGCCTTGTGAAAGGGAAAAAAAATGTAACACGCTTATAGGTCACGAATAAAATACTTATGCAGATGTGGCAGTAATGCGGAATACGTGCTACCAGACAGTTTGTGAGATTAAAATTTGCGGTCCTTTCCATTTCATGTCCATTAGGTTGAAGCATTGATGAGCTTTACTTTCCTCCGCCACATCGCAGTCAGCCTGTCTCTTGCAAAATACAACCGTCGCCGCTCGGGGGAAATTCAACCACTAATACGATCCACCTCCAACACTGGCCGCTCCATTTACTGCTTCCCATTATGATTACTATCTATATATCTAAATCTGTCATTATGTATAAGGAATCCTATTTTTAAAAAAAACAAGCTTGTAGATGGAAGGCTAATTAATTTTTGTTATTTATTAGGTTTTAATATGTTGAAGAAAAAAAGTGCCCATATAACCTCAAGTTTTAAAAATTATAGTCCATATAAATTATAAATTATATAAATTAATCTAACTATATAGTTACAGAATATTAAATAAAGAATCACGACTAAATAGTGGTGAATTTAGTCGCCAAATTAAATTAAAAGTCCTCCAAATACAATAATTGAAGATTACTTGTATGACAAAATACAATACTTATGAAAAATTGCAGAATCATTAGCCTTATTTCTCTAAACGTGTCATCATGGCAGTTAGGTATAAAAACAAATTCATAAAAGAATAAAAATTGAATATTGAATACGTCAACAAATTGTTAGATGGAATTCATATTTTTATATTAACAGAAAAGATATAAAACAACTATTTTAAACCTGAATGCAGTAAAATAATTGTTTAATACAATTAAAATGTCTTATATATAACTGTATATCATTTTTGAACGACTTTTATTCAGATAATGATTTGATTTAACTGTACTTTAAATTCCTGCATCTTTCCAGTGAGGTGTTAAACTTTTATCTTATCTTTCGAGCATTAACCTCATAACCTCATAACATAAATGGTTGCGAAATTTTGGAAAACGTTTTATCATGTTTCAGTTCTTCCAAACCTGAATTACTTTTTACAAATTTTAGAAATCTATAAAACGATAATTTATTTCCTGGAATAGCTTTTAATGATTTATTGATAGTAAAAATATTATTATTAACTCATATTATATTTATAATTTTATAATTACGTAACATTCCCTTGGATCAAAAATAATATAGCCAATTTATAATAGTCCACTTATAATTTTGTAAATATGTGCCAATAAAACCAGCTTAACTACAATTAAAACTTTAAAATAATAAATGTCTTCAGAGGAAAACCTTGAGTCACTGTAACTTGCAGCATGCAGGTTCGCACATCCATAAAAAATTTAACGAAAGTCGTAAGTTAACGTCTTGAAAAGCGTGGCCGTGGATAGAAAACGAACCATGCACATGTCCTCTCATGCCAACATGTGTAGAATGATGAAATTGAAAATGAAATAGTAAATAATTATGCCCTTTTATGGAAATTTTTGGATATGATGGTCGGTGAGTCAAAATCTCCTTAATGTTTTAATTGTACCACTGTGAACAAAAACTAAGGTGAATTTATTTATAAAATATAAATTCTTTATTTATTCTTCCAAATCAATTTCATCCCCTTCAAAATAATCCCCGTCCGATAAAACGCACTTTTTCCGATGCTTTTTCCAGTCCTCGAAACAGTCGGAATAGTCTTTTTCCGGTATAGCCTTCAAGACCTTCTTCGATTCGGTTTTTATCTCTTCAATCGTGTCAAAACGCATTGGCCTTTTAATTTTACTGAATAGCCAGAAGTCGCACGGAGCCAAATCAGGCGAATACGGTGGTTGCGGAACGATATGAGTCGAGTTTTTGGCAAAAATAGTCGCCAAGAACCAATGCAGGATGACATGGTGCATTATCGTGATGAAGGAACCAAGAGTTGTTCGCCCATAATTCCGGCCGTTTCAGACGAATAGCTTCACGCAAACGACGCATAACGCTCAAATAATATTCTTTGTTGACAGTTTGGCCCGGCAGAAGGAATTCATAGTGCACAACACCACGATAATCAAAGAAAACTCTCAACATGACCTTCATTTTTGGTCGACTTTGCGTGGTCTTTTCGGTCCTTTTCACCTTTTGCACGATATTCGCTGGATTTGTCGGTGGTTTCAGGGTCGTATGCGTAAATCCAAGTCTCGTCTCTAGTAATGATGCATTTCAATTTCAAGTGGTCCTGATAGTCAGACAGCAAAGTTTCACACACATCAACGCGACGCTTTTTTTCCAAAAAAATTGTGCGACTTGGCACCAATCGAGACTTGACGCGTTTGAGACACAAAACATTCTTCAAAATGGTTTGGGCTGAGCCAAATGATATTCCAACACTATCAGAGAGATCTCTTATTGTCCATCGACGATTTTCAACCACCAAATCTTGATTTTTTGGACGTGGCCCTCGTCGGTAGACGTTGATGGTCTTCAACGCGTTCTCGGCCCTCTTTGAACTCGTACCACTTATAAACGTTTTGTGAGCCATAGTTTGATCACCAAAGGCCTTCCGCAACATTTTCAACGTGTCCGCACAAGAATATTCGTTCCGCAAACAAAATTTGATGCAAGTTCTTTGCTCAACAAAATCACCCATTACAAAAATCGAAAATTTCACTATTGGTTGTTTACAAAAACACGTGTAACTCGGAGATAATTAATACTTTTAACAAACAGACGCTTGGAAAATATTATAGACAGTCCTACCAACCTAGGAAAAAAATTACGTGCCTTCCTAATACCCGGGAGTTTTAAATGACAATTTCACCTTTCTTTTTCCTCACAGTGGTATATAGGCCGGTGTTGCTGGCACATATATACAAAATTATACAAGAACTATTAAACAATGGCTAAATTATCTTTACAAATAGTTCTGTAAGTGTATAGCAATAGATTCGAATCTTTTTGAAAAAAACTATAAACTGTAATCATTTCCATGTCTTTCAGGAAGCGTTGTACGTTTAGAGTATATTTAATGCTGGAAAACGATTTTTTCTGACGTTTGTAATGAATCCTACCAGCCGCAAAAAACTACTTCAATTTTAATGAAAATCGATCCAATAGAAACATCGTTTCGTTTTCGTAATTGAAGTACATTTTTCTTCATGACTTATTACTTCCCTGTAATTTGAGGTTCTTAAAGACGGTCGTTTCGTTATACAAATTAAAATTCTCTACCACATGCTTTGAAACATGATTATTTATTACCACGTTTCGCTTACCTTTGATATTTCTAATGACTTTAATCACACGATTTGTCTTGTATTAACCAAAATAATTAAATATTTTTATGTAATATCACAAACACTGATTTACGTCTTACTTAAAATACCATTCGGAAAGCAAAGAGAAGTATAGAGAAAGAGAGATGATAAGTGTGGCAACGGAAATTTAAATACGATTCGACCATTACGAAGTTCTATTCGTTTCAGAGACAGTAAGTGACATTACAAGTAGGAGAATGAGACTTTCTTGCAGACAGGACGTACTTAAATCAGTCCGGTATCAAATCTATAGCTATCTCAGATTTCCGCGCATGAATTATGCAGCCCCTACGGGGTACAGTTCCGACGTCCCGCCCCTCTTTCTCATCACAGACTCCGATTTGTGACGACATAATTGATTATGATAATAATAAATAATATGTAAAAATATAGTCGGTTCAATCCGAATTATAGCACGTAACATTGCTTTTTTAAATATTGATATTTAGATATTATATTCAGGTTTATCACTGCTATTATTGAAGCCATATTAGAATTCACGTTTAAGTGATAAATAACCAATCGAAAACACAAATTAGAAAGAAATATTAAAACGACTGTGTTACACTCCAGTAGTTAGAACTTATAATTGATCTATAGGTTGATTTCCGTCCCTCAATTGATGGATGACATTTCTTCCACGCGGGAGAACAGTATAAAAAATTTTTTTCGTTGTTCTTATACAATATATATCGATATGTTTGATGTTCTGTATTAATTTTCACAGTATATAAATAAAACTCGTATACAAAGTTTGTTTACCTATCGACCATGTTCATATAGATATATGTTGAGAAGAGGACGGACGGGGTTTAATATATAAATAAATTCATATTTTTATTCAATTTTATATACCAACACCGCTTTACAACATTTACATTGTATATATGTTTTATTTAATTTGTCTATACTTGTAAGAATTGGCATATTCTTTTTCTCAGACTATTTTGTCTTTATTCTTATAAAAATCTATTTTACAAATTTGTGATAGTTTTGACACCCATCCTCTATTTTGTAATCTAACCCAGATTTTATTAAAACGGGGGCTGCGTAATTGGATTGGGCATCGTGCCAATCATGAACGATTTTTACCTACCTGTAAGTACATAATGTAAATCATTTAATAGGTTGTTTAGTGAAAATTTTAATATCTGTGTGCACTTTTGGGCAGATATTTTATACTTTTCAGGCCGATAGATAGATAATTAAATATAAAGCAGAAGTCCTCTATTAGAAATCCTCCAGACACTTCTAAATAATAGTTTGCTTAAGTAACAAAAATGGTACCAACCTGGCGGCTTATGGCGCATCAGGGTTTGGGTATTTCACTCAAGGGTAGTACAAAACAATTTTTAGTGCAAGACCACGTGGTAATTCGACAAAATCTTCTTACAGGAAGGGTACGCCAATTAATGGTTTGGGGAATCGATGGATGACGTTTTTCCCACGTGGAGGAAGGGTATAGAATAACGAAATAAAAAGCTGTCATAAAATTTCTTTTGGGTCTTTTACTTGCATGTGTAATACTGTAAAAAATTGTATAGTACAGTTATATCAGTTGGGCTTACGGTAAGAGTTGTCCGCTAAACCTATTGGAATAGTCGGCCAGCTGCCACCTAAACTGGTCAAGGAAAAGAGAGGGAAATGTTGCTACCTCACAGAAAACCCCTCTCCCGCCATCGGAAGGGCGTGGGACGAGTACTCAAAGCCCGACCTACCTGGTGCAGGTTTTCTAGAGATTGCTCTGCGTCACTTTTAGACGAAATGCCAGATAGGATCCTTAAACTATAGCCCTTTAACTATAACCCTTGGATACCTTGCCCTGCCTTTCCGCATCCCCCATTTCAATCCCTTTCCTATGCTATTAGAGAGGACTTGCCACTAAGTGGATTACCCAATACATAGCCTGGCAACGCCTTCTTCCCCCCTTCTGTGAGTAACCTACTAGGTTTTCTCGCAGGTGAACCTTTGGGGATGCTCTCCGTTTTTTAACTAAGGTTTCCATAAGCCGAGGTACCTCGGCCTGTTTTGAGAGGTGTATGTTTTGAGGTCACAGACCTTAAGCATACGGTAAGAGTTGTTCGCTGGTCCAATTTGGAACAGTCATCCATCTTCCTCCTAAACTGGTCGAGGCACGGAGAAGGGAATGTTGCGACCTCACAGAAAACCCCTCTCCCGCCATCGGAAGGTCGTGGGACAAGTACTCAAAGCCCGACCTACCTGATGTAGGTTTTGTAGGGTTTGCCCTGTAACTTTTTTAGGCGAATTGCCGGATATGTTCCTTAAGCTATAGACCTGGGCCCTAGTTAACCCTTGGCTACCTTGCTCTACCTTTCCGCATCCCCCGTTCATTCCCCTTCCAATGCTATAAGGGGGGAGTGGCCCCTATGCGGATTATTTTATATAGTCTACACCTTCTTCTTCTTCGGTACCGAGAGAAACAGAGATATAAGTATACATTTTCGGAGAAAACTCCGAGGGTGGTAACGGACACGTCGCAGCTGGAGGAACACCCACGCTGAAGGCGCTGCTTGCTATTTTCTGAAAGCCACCCGTGAACCGAAAAATATTCAGTGTCTGAATGCCGGGACTATGTAAGGAAACACAATGAATTTTTCTTTCACTTCACTGGTTTTAAATTGGAATAATTAATTTTTTGTAGTTGTCTCTTATACTGCGAATTTTCCCGTAGATAAAGTTCCAAATTTTATTTTAACCATCGTTTTATGAAGTATTACCACACTTGATTAAAAATTTTGTTTTTGACGTGTAGATAATTATAGCTTATTAATGTTGGAATATACTGCAGAAGTAATAGATTCTAAAATTATTTTAACCAAGTTGAACTTTGAGAACGGTTGTGAAAGTGAACGGTCAGCGGTCAGTTTTGGGTAAATGGCTGTAATCCCTTCGACAGGAAGTCTAAGCTGGAGATATTCTAGTGTGATACGCCAGCGATTTCGCGCAATTACCACGCTATCTTTACGGTGATAGCGGGAGAACAGTAAAACCTTTATTAAAGGACCCGCCTCTCCAATGTAGGTGCGGGTAATTTCAGAGATGCTTCTTTTCGCTAATTCAATCTCTTCCCCTTGCCGACCTCATTAATGCGGCGTCATTATACCCTCCAGCAGATGCTCTTCTGTCAGCAGTCGGCGCTAATGTGCTATCTCTGTTTATCTTTTATGCTCAACCCCCTCTTCTCGTTCCTGGCCATGGTGATAACCTTCTCAGTAATTCGTTGCAGGATGTTCGCAGCTCTTACGCACTCTCGATGAAAATCTTTCGCGGTTCGTTCTGCAACCCTTACACGGGAAAACGCTTCCTGGCAGTAAATATAAACTGCTTAGTAATATCAATATTATAATTTTTCTCAAAACTTTCATTTAAGTAATAATATTGGCATTTTTAATTGATATCATGTTTTAAGTATTACTGTGATTTCCATGCGGAAGCGGGATATTGCTCTGATCAGTAATGTGATTACTGTAGGGTTAAGGCAGTAAAACATAGCATATGGCTGGCCGGTGAGAAACAAACTTGAGTAAATATTTACGCAAATAAAACAACAGGATAATAGGCAATGCTATTACTTTATCACTCAAGGCACAATTGTATGCGTTGATACATCGAGCAAACATGTTAGTTGTTACAGTGTCTTGATGATTTAGTATCTGAAGGGACCCTCCGTCATTTCTGTGTATACTGTGTGACACACTAAAACTTTTATCCTTTCCTCATTTTATTTTTATTATCTTGTGAAACGTGGCGAATAAAATACGTTCATATTAAGTGTTCATCAATTACGTAATTGTTTATCGAAAATAATAATTATTATAAAATATTTATGTATTGAAATTATCACTATATGAAATATTCATTATTCGTCAACATATTATTTTGATGAAAATAAAATTTATTAAATTTTTGATTACAAGTAAGGACCGGTATTAATTAATTGCCAATTCTACTATTTAAATTGAATTGTGTTTATTTCCACATTAACAAATTAAAACACTTCCTACCACATATTCCTATACAACAAATATATGTTTTACTAAGCTGTTCCAACCCTCCATATTTCTCCCATGACCGTAGAATTACCCTGTATATTAAAATAGAGTAGATTGAACGTAATACGCACTCTCATTTTGAGGAGCCATTAGTCGGTAATGAAACAGAGAAAACGTACTATTTTTTAATCTTATTAACAGACCTTCGTTCTCATACTCAATTATATAATTAATTATTTTGTTACATTCACTCGATTACTAATTTACAAAATGTATGAGATGGCTATATTTCTGCTACATTGAAGTGGGATTATGAATTTCCAGATAGACAGAATCAGGTCACAGAACGTTCATGTGCATTTTATAAAACCTTTACTTTTGTAAATCTATTAAATATCGAATGTATTTCAAAGCATGTGACTTAAGAAAAATATTATGAATCGTTTAGCAGGTTCTCAAAGTTAAAATGTCTGGAGACTTTACGTCATTAAATCCTATTTGATATTCTTCTTCATTTAGCTTCCAAGAGACAGATTACTTAAAGAAGAAATGGCGAGACGAAAATTTCTTGAAGCAAAACGAATAATATTGGTAAAAGGAGATTATCGAATCTTATTTGTAATGATGTAAGGAGCTAAAAATAATTTTGTTTGAGCGTCGTTACTCTGGAACGGAACATCCACAATGTGTGAATAAATTGTAAAGACCACTAAAAACTTAAATGCACGTAATCAATAATATAGAATATTAAATGATTAAAAGTCTTCCCTGTGAAGTATATTCTGCTACTGCTATAATCACAGTATGTTTCTCATCTTCTACTATATATACAAGAATTTCCGCCCATATTTCAGCATAAAGTCTCCTTCAACTCTTTTCGGTTGACTCATTTTTCTTCAATCTTTTCTCCATGAGACTGCTTACATGGAGCTGGTGTTATAAATGTCTTTGACCCACCAAATAAATCTATGTCGCTTACTACCTCAGCGGCCATCTTATCTTCCCTCAAATTTTCCTGCCTGTTACCAATTCTGAGTACGCATTTTCCAGTTCGCCATCACCTATCGATATGCTTCTCATACCTTAATAACTTTAAATATTTTGTGCTACTTGAGTTCTGAGCACAACCCTTTAATTTATCGTCATAGCAAATCGTAATTTATAAAGTAGTTATCTTTTTCTGTTTATGACAGTTTATATTTAAATATCACTGAATTAGTTCAACTTTATTCTTGCCTTTCGCACTTAAAAGTGATTGTTAAATCTGTCAATTAATAATTATATATGAATTTTTCCTAATAATTGATCAAAATAAAGAAATTCTCTAAGTTGATAATTTGATATAACAAATTATTATGAATCTCAGTTTAATTGTAGTCCATGTTATTTGCACAACCGAATCGTCCTTCATCTAGATTACTCTGTAATATTTATAAATATCAAGGTAAATTATTTACATTAAGGTATTTGTAGTCTTTGATGCATCCACAACTGAATCCGAATTGTCTGGATCGCTCTCTTCTATTTAAAAATATTAATGTTTATTCGTTACATAAATGCCAATTTATTTCTCGTTATTTGAACTTAATGTTGCAAAGTCTTACTAATTATTCTCTGCCACAGTACTTTAAAATATTATTTTGTCTATAGTACGAATATTAGAGTAGTCACAGATGTTCAAATCCTAGTATTTATTATGGCATTTCTTGGTGATGTGAACTCAGATGCGATATAATAATTGTAAATTTATTTCAAAATCCTTCTAGGTGTATTTATGTAGAAATATTCTTTTAATTTTTGCCTGCATGTTATCCATAATTAAATTGAATGAATGAGAGCTTTTTAAACTCCAGTTCTCCCCCACGATCATAACTGAAAGTGAAATTGTGCAGAGGTATTGGCCAGCTAAAGGTGGATTCTGAGTTAATGATGCGTCTGTGCTTTGAGAAGCTTAGTTGCTTTGTAGACAGTGGTGCTGGTGGACTTAAAGCCACTCGCTGATGCTTTTATCTGCTGGCCATAAAGGAAGTCTGTACATAACGAGATCTGGTGCATGAAACATTCCTTCCATTCCCACATTTTTGCTCGCCTTGCTGTCATACACAGATTCAGAAAACTCGAGCAACTAAATTAACGGATACAGCAGTGGTGCTGTTGTATTAAGCTAAAAGGCGTACCGTTCATCCTGGTCCCGTCCCATTCTCAAGACACTCGAGATGAATTTTCCGTACAGCGAAACATGTCACAGAAGCTTCGCTGTTGTTTGAAACAAAATTAAATGTAGCGCGACGTATAATTTTTATGCTTGAAAGTTTATAATTACTCTACCTATTTATTATCAAAATAGTTACAAGTTATAATCATGGTCCTTACCTTCATAAGGTAATACAAATTATAAGACTAACAAAGTTATTTTTTTCTCTAAGATAAAATAGTAAATTAAGAAGTCATAAATCAGTGTTTATGCATATTATATATTGGAGGTTTTTTAATTTTTTGGTCTGAGCATTGTTTACGAGACATTATATCAACTGGAGGATCAGGGGATTGGATTTCATGATGGGAAAGAATCAGTGTGAAATGAAAATGGAAAATATATTGTAATGCCAATTAATTAGGACATTAATTGTTTGGATATAAAATTTAATTGTAGCGGCAGGAGCTTCCAAAGCGACAATGGAGCCAAGCTCTGTTACTTTGTCGGAAAGTCAAAATGGCGTATGCGCGCTAAAACTCGAAACTACGATAGTTCAGTTGGTGACGGGACATTTCGGAGGACGGAACAAATGATACTAGAACAGAGACTAGCCCTTGTTTAATGTATTATTAAACAAAGTTGTGAGTTGAAGACAAAGTAAAAACATTCACGGAAGCATTTAAGTCGTAAATATTGCTAAGTAAAAGCAGTGTACGTCTGTAGCCAGCCAGGAATAGTTAAGTTGCAGTTTAAGTCCCAAGCGGTAAAAAGACTAGTAAATCTATGAATCACAGGATTCATATAAGGCAAGCGGTCACCAGATAGCTGACGAAAAGGAGGATCATCAGAGTTCCTGGGAGTCTATCAAGGTGGTCTTCTAGAGTGTAAAATCTGTGAACCAATATTAGAATCAGTGTAAAAATTTTGCAATAGTATACTCCCGAAAACAAAAAGTAATGCTGGAACCAGCTGGACAGATGTAAGTAACAAAATACAAAAATAATGAGTTATGTAAACGTAATTAAAGGATAGAAGTCAGATTTCGTTCTATTTTAATTGTCAATCAGAGTTAATTTCTTTTATTTTAATTTCTTCCTATTGAAATATTGTCTGGGTGAATTATAAACTGTTCGTTAATAAGATTTTTAAAACAACTTGTTTTGTCCATTATCAAACCCAGTAGAGACCATGAGATCTAAAATTTTAAATTGTAATTGTTTGTGAGTTAAAGCAACAAAGTGGAAATAAATAATTATATGTTATAAATTATTGTTGCTTATTTCATTTAAATATCGCCTCATTGTTGATTATTACATTTTGGCTACCACAACGTGGGACAAATTTCATTTAAATTAAACGAGCTACATATTTAATTATTACAATATGTAACTATAGCAGACGTCGGCATATATGGAGTGTGGCGTAGATTGAGGGAGGGAGGAGAGGTAGCTTGCAGTAAAGACATACATGGCCACTGTATAACGCGGAGATGCGATGGATGACACTAAACTGGGCCGCCAAGAATTTTGATGCGGTATCTATAAGTAAGGGACACAGTATAATAATTCATGGCAAATTAAGTCAAAAAAATTAAATGTTCATTATTAACAATAAAATGGACCCTTTTAAGGCAAAGTTTCCAATAAATGCCAAAAATAATTATTGTAATCCTGGGTTTCACATGCTTATATGATAAATTAAATTAAAATCTGCTTCAAATTTTAAAACCAAAAAAATTGTTATTCAGTATTATAATTCGAAAACAATTGATTTAAAATAGCTGAATGTAAAATAAAAATATTTAAAATAAAGTAACTGATTAGAATAGAAAAATCTAGGAACGGAACCCATGACCGCCGTCGAGAAGTTACTATCGAAATCCGTTAATTCAGTTTAATATTTTGATTTGTGCAATGATTGGAAATAATTTTTGAGTGAAAGAGAGCTAAAAGATTTAATAAAGTATATATACACTGAAAATATTTATATAAAACATACACAATGCCCCGTCCAGACTTTAGGACTTCATCAGGTGATACACATACATGAATGAGAATGTATGTAATATATAATATAATATAATATATATATATATATATATATTGTACAGTTACGGAAACCAACTTGAAAATTTTCTGATTGACAAATTTCATGGAAATCATTTTTTATTGGCCTATCAAATATATAATTTACCGGAAACTGTTTAAGCCTTAAAAACAACAATCTAATCTCGTAATCTCTAATTCTGCGTATTAATACTTCATTATTTTTCTCAAGTCCAGTCACAGTTTGAGTTGGTTCCGTAATTCCTTAGCTATCAATCTTCTCAACTTTTACGAGTGTATAAGAAGCAATTTATTATCTTTCCTGAACGCCATCCTAGAACAAACAAATATTCACCAATTCATACGAATAGTAAAATAAATTATTTCCCCCCCCCCCTCACCGTCGTAACTAGATTGCCATGTCTAATTTATAACATTTTTTGAAACTAGGTTCCATGCTTGACATGTGTTAAACAGTTTCTCCTGAAAGTGGATTCTAAAAAACATATTTATTTGGTATTTAAGTATAAAAATAAATATATTAGCCGATGAGTCATTGAATAGATTTTTATTGTATTGATAAGTTTATTAATTATATTAACCGCGAAAATACGTATAGAATATATACACAACGTTTCGTCTCTACTTTGAGATTTCATCAGGTAAAACATATTCATAAATGAGAAGAATACTCAATTTTTTAAATTATTCAAATATAAAAATTTCTTATTGTTATCAGTGACGTAAAAGAAGCATTATTTTGATTCTAATAAGTGTAATAATAGTAGTTTACAAGTAAAAAATTTAACATCTTTGGTAGGTTAAAAATTTTTAAAAATATTTATGAATTGCATGAACCATATTCCTTGCCAGTTAAATCAGAAAGCAAATTTATTTATCATGTAATTATTATGGACATTTTTCTTTCACATATTAGTTTCCAAATTATTATTCTTTAGCAACAATGATATGAAGTAGAAATTTTTAAATTCTAAACATCATTTTTATTAAGCTAGTTCTTTACCATTAATGTTTATGTAACACCTGAAGAAGTCACGAAGTAGGGACGATCATCGTATTTTTATTTTGTATACATACTTTCACTGTAAATGAATATTGCATACTGTAATATTGAACTTCAAAAAACATTTATCATCCACTATCTGTCTTAATTAATTGCTTATAAATTATTAATTGTCATATAAACTAACGTTAATTTTTATTTGCGGATGTATTAATTACTACATCAACTCTAAATTACTATTGTTATATTTATTTATACAAGACATAAATAATAAGTTTAACAAAATATTTTTATACCTTACCATATATTAATTTCTTATGTCGTTTAATATTTTTCTTAAAATATAGACTTTTGTCTCATATAGTTAATATTATCAAATATGTTTGTGGTTTCCAGAATTAAAAAGAAAATAGTTTAATTTATATCATTTCTGTTGTGTTTTCTGATTCCGAAAGCTGGTTATGGTTTAATGCTCGTTTAGTTTTCACGAAGATATTAAAGTCGTGCGTACGTATGTTTTGTATGACAAAACTGTTGCAAAGCTATACCAAAGCCTGGAGATTAAAATGTAGTCGAGTCAAATGACTCCCTTAATGTATTGCACAAAGTTTGTGTTTTATGTGGTACAAGAATCATGGCTGCGTTAAACTGCCTGGAAGTTCGGTGGCCCTACCTCCTCCACAGTGAAACGTGCTGTATAAATCTCAGGCGTCAGACCTCCGAGCTGGACTACACAGTTCAGGTGCACTCTCCTCTAGCTTCTTATGAGAATTTATTGCACCACACAGTCAAAGAGTCCCGGAAATATTGCACAAAATACAGAATGACATGTCGTAACCAAAATCTATATTGTTTCCTATATTTATATGTTCCTACTGGCGCACGGACTACAACGAAGGCACAACTTACACATGCTAATAATGACGAAACATTCACAACCACTATTTCCAGTCTAGATATGAACGAACTTATATGTCGTAACATCCTGTGATATTACGTTTATTCGAAAAGGATTCACTAGCTTCATAATTTATCAACCGGGAAATTAGAATTTATACGATAATGACGTACATTGTTTTTAATGTTCTTTATATCACTCGATTTGTATCTCATTTCAGGTTAGTTGATGGCCCACTTTATGATGAAACCACTGTGGCAGCTAAGTAAAACTTCACCCATTATGCACTGAGTGCTAAAAGCTCGAGACGCGCCGTAAAGATTAGAACTACAGTAAATAAATTTGAACATGAACATTTACGGTTGTAAATCTTTCCTGAGGAAGTGAGGGTGGCTTTATTTAAGTCATTAAAAGAGAAACCATTTGTCAGCATACGATGGGCCCATTTTCTGTAAAGAAATATAGCTGAGTTTTGATTGATATCGCGTAAATTATTTATGAAAGCGGCAGATACACGCAGAAAAAGGGAAAAAGAATTATGTAAACCCAATTTCTGTGATACGTTAATAACTTAGTACCTTGTGTATCGTATCTGTTTATTACAGGTCCTGAAAATTTGGCTTGAATATTTTTACTATTTATTTTTTAATACTCAGAAAGATAGCCAAATTCAGACAAAAGTAGTGATAAAATAAATACCACACAACGATTCTGGAAGCCATGTTTCTTTCTTCAGGTGCAGAAAAAAGCAAGAACTGTGTCAGTTGACAAAACTCAAAAGGCTTTTGAAAAATTGAATTAAAAAAGTTTAAAAAAAATTAAAACCGATTGAAAATTAATAATAAGGAAGATAACCAAATTCAGACAAAACAAGTGATTTTATATATATATTGTTATACTAATTAAGGAGGCCATTAATTGTTTAAATAATTGGTTTGTTTAGCGGTACAAATTCTTAAAGACAACATGGACGGCAGGCTCTTTGTCGGCGGTCATTGATAGCTGTTAGGACTGGCTGAATTCAGTCTGGCGGATATTGTGGTCGAGAGAGGGAGCGAAATTTAAGAGTACGAACAGCGTGGTCCAAGCTTAGAAATTCAACTGAGAGACTTATATGTTTTAAAAATCCAAGTAAAAGGTCTGGACAAAGAGACACGTTATAAAAACCGCAAAGCTGAAACAAAAAGTTTAGCGCCACGTTAATATACATACGATTAATCGAAATAACATTTTCCGCATAAAGGCATTGAGAAATAATACGTCCGACTGTTGACCGGAGGTGCGGATGATCGAGTTTCCGGAGGAATAATACAAGAACTACAACCGTGTGTTTTGACCATGATGTGTAGAATCAGTGATTACTGGCCTTTTTAGTGAATTGTGTCCCCAATCTGCGAAAACTAGGTCTGGTACCAGCAGGACATTTGTAAGTACAAACCAAACTAATTAAATACTGTAAACGGTAATTCGTCAGATTTCGTTCTTTTCATTTTGTTAGATTTCGTTCTTTTCATTTTTAGTTAGATTTCGTATTCCGTTCGTTTTAATTTGGTTGAATTGTTAATTATTTAATTTATAGTTTTTTATTGTTCTTACTTATCAAACCCAGTTAAAGACCCTGAGAAGAAGAGTTATTAAATTTGATTGTTTGTGAAATATAAAAGATTATATTTTACTTTGAACGCCCCCAATTATAAATAAAAAATATTTGTTCGTTAATTGTGAAATTATTGAATTCGGTGTGCCAACCTAGTGCAAATCATTTGTAAAAAAACTAAATGAACACCTGTTAAATTAATCTTTGGCAAATTAAAAGTTTTATATCATAATCATCTAGTTAATTAATTCATCATTTAATTTAGCTCCCTATAATCATTACAATATGTATATATATATACCACACAACGTGGCAGTTTTGTAAACTGACTTATGCAGTTGTGTCTCTCTATGCTCTTGAGTTTTTCTGCACCTAAAGAAAGGTACAAGGCTTCCAGAAACAGTATGTGGTATTTATGTTATCACTTTTTTGTCTGAATTTCGCTATCTTTCTTATTAATTTTCAATCCTACGTAAAGTTTTTCATTTTTATTTATGTTTTAATTCGATTTATTCTCGAAGGCAGTGCGGTTTAAATAATTAAGTTAGACTATATTTTCTTTCTCCACCATTATCGGATTATTTCTTGAAAACAGAGCGTTTGAACCACACAATTTTATAGACAAAACTTCTAAGACATTTATCTCAATTGCTTTAGCTTTTCGTAATGTTTTTAGACATGTTTACGCATTGACGTGAAGTTCGTAAATAGAAGAAAAATTTAATAAAGTTTCTTTTAGCTCAAGGAAGCGAAAATGGATTTAACTTGCTATTGTGATACTGTATTCAATTCTGGCGCGGAAAGATTGATAGGATTCATCTGCGATTAATCAAGTTGTGGAGTCGGCCAGCGGGTTGATCGTTTTCTCACACACGAACACGGTTGACTTCATCGGGATTCTTGCCAAATGATCGGATTCTGAAACGCACGAATTCAACGTTTGATACCAGTTTGTTCAGAGCTCAATTTGGATTCCTTTAGAGATTTACTGACTCGCTATTACTTTCGCAACTTAATGGTTGACCAATAAAGTTCAAAACAGTGACAGCCACTGTCCTCTCTTTCTCCTATTTATTCACATTTTCTCCCACAGAAACGGTCAAACGTTTCTCTTGAGCGTTTTCTTTACGTCGTTCCTTTTTCGTTACGACAGTATCCTCTCTTCTGCTTTTTTCCCAAAGTTAACAGGCACTTTTTGTCTTGGTACCTTCTCCTGTATGGAATACTTTTCAAAGCATTGCTCATCTTTCGGAAGTTCCGAAAATCCAGTAAAATTTTGACCTCATAAAATTACTTACCGCGTCTTTTATTTTTGGCTTAACAAATAATCGCAGCGAATAATAGAAATCAGGCCTCAGTCTGCCCCCAAACTGCTATCAATCGCGATACTACGGCTTATTTAAAAATTTGTGCTTTACAACACTTACAAAATCCGAAATGAAATACTTGCAGTACATCAAATTTCATTGTTACTGAGTTGGCCACTAATAATTCAGCTACTCTTCCGTCGATAATTCGCTTGAAGTGATGTCGACGTCCTTATTTCTTATTATTTCTTACTTCGCACCTTCTCGGCACAACATAATTAATTTATTCACATTTTTAATACTGATTTGGGTGGATGTAAAAACTGTTTTGTAGTTACTCGAAGATGCACTATACTATAACCTGTTTGGCATATATTTGTGTTTGACCAGTTATCTAACGAAGTTTATCAAGTTTCTGAAAATATATCTGTTGTATATTATACTTAAAAAATCGTTATTAATAAATATCTTAACGAATAGTTCAGAAGACTATTACAATAGAAGATATCGATTAAGGAATGGCTCCGAGAGAAATAATACGTGATTTGCGAACGAAGAAAATGAAAATGAAATATTGGTGTGTAAGGAATATTACGAGAAGGACTAAGTGAGTTCTCTACTAGGAGCCTAGAGGTAATTAATGAGAATAGTAGTTGACTTTCGTAAGGAGATTAATAATATATAACGGTATAACTGGATGTAGGCTGACTAATGTAAACCAAAGTATAATAATGTCGACAGGTAATATGAGTAAAATAAATACACTACATATATATGGAAACAAAACTAAAGTTTATATGAAAATAACGCAAGAAATTACTGAGACATAAAAACAGAAATTAAATTTGAACAATATATTTTTTTAAATATTCTGTCTAAATCGCATCAATTGATCGAAACGTCTACAAATTTTTTTTAAAGAATATATATTATAAAGATGTTAAAATATATTTAATTAAATGTAATACATACTTTACTTTTTGTCGCAAAAAGGTTGCATTCTGAAAGACAATATACACATATTAATAAAGCTGTATTTAAATAGTACCAAATAATTTTCCTGTTTTGTGAATAGCAAAATCTAGTTAGACAAGGTAAATTTCGAAGAAATTTTTTGCATTTAAAAAGAATTTATTTTACAAATATGGTATTATTGGCGTTCTCTTAATTGATAAAAAGTTTATTTGATAGACTGCTCCAACACGCTTCCCATAATTCATGGCACTTCTTCCAAGCCAAAATGTGGACATTTCTAAATTTAATTACTAATAAAATTTGTTTATCAACGTATTCTTTACAATTATAAGATCATATTCACAATTAATAAACAATTTATAAATTAACTGACGTAACTTTGATTGATTTATATAATTATATTTTTTCTCAGGATAGCAATTTTCAATTTATTTTTCAGCCAATTTTATACCTTTACTGTAGAAGACATGAAATTCTTCTCTTATTTTATATAAAAAAGCCAACTTTTCCACCGGCAGTATAAATAGTTGCGCGACTCTACACGAAAGGAAGAAAATGCCGGTACTGAAGTGCGTGCCTCTTAGACCCGATCGATTTAATTACGTAATAGCCTCAGAGCTATCTGCTCGTAATGTCTCACGAAAGGAAAAGACGACATTCTATGGCGCAACAGATGCGAGCTCAAGAAATAGAGAGGCAAAGGGAGCCAAGTGAATTCCATTAATTATACGTTGTATATACACGTTGAACGCTACAAACGATTCTAAAATAATTATTTGCTGTTACATTTTCTTGATCAAAATGGTTTGTAGAACACCACACGAAAGTTTTGTCACCCTTCACTGTAATTTGAACTCTTGTCTACTATTTTCTGGTAGTAATAGGTATTATGATATAAACAGTGGAAATTATTATTTAATAATATATTATATTGTGGAATATTAATATGAGCATGGTTGTATCTGAAAGTGTATTACTTTGATTTTTCCTTTATAAAAAAATTCTAAGTAGCAGCGTATTTTACATTTTTCTCGATATATGGAACCAGACATGACTGTTTTTAAAATATACGATAATAAAATATGTCCAAGTACGGTCAGAATACATTTATTCAATGCATGCATTAATAATTACATAAAAAAAGTATGTTAATAATAAAATTTATAGTAAAACTCAATGTTTCATCCATTTATTTGGAAGTCTTCAGGTGTTTCATCGTACAAAACTGCGAAATTCTAATAATGTATATGTTGTGTATTGAGTAATCAATGCATAGGTCAGATGTGAGATAAGGGGTACAAGATAGACTTTATCGATGTGGTTCTGAAATTTTATAGTGCAATTAAATGAAATTTTATAGATTATTATGATCCATAAGATTTAAAGCTGCAGAATAAATTTTAACAAATAAAGATATTGAGACTTACTATAGTTTTCTTGAAATATTATTCAACTATATTTTTTGTAACCTTGTCAAATATTAATTATTCTTGAAAACCATATTTTACAAAAATTCCTCGTCTTCGTTCAAAGTTGAAACGGTTGTCATGGAGCACGTATTTATTAATGGCACGTCGGTGTTGCAAGATGTCGCTGGAAAAAGTTTTATAACGCTTGGTTTGTGTTCGCTATTTTATACGAATTCACTTTCCTTTCTCATATTGCCTGAGAGAGCAGAGCAAGCCGTGCAGTTTTTCCACGGAAATAAAGCGAGACTTGGAACATGTGACGGGATCGTTTGCCTACTTGATGATGTCCCAGAGGGCGCCACGAATCGGGTAACTCACGAGGCGCAGGAATACGAGAATACTGTTCTGAGAAACACACTCCCTGATACACTGAATTATCTTTATACGAGCTTCATTCACAATGTTCCTAGATTTTTTTCAAACGCGCTTACAGATTCTTTGTAATTAACTCCGAATAAATTTAACTTGGTTTTCTCAACTTCAATTTGATTTAAAAAATTATTAAATTCATCTTTAAATATTTTATACCTGCCTTGGCTCACTTATACACTATTCGACAACATAAACGTGGATTTTTCCAATATTCAGATTAAGAAATAAAATTAAAGAAATAAAAACTACTCGAATTAATCTTTTCATAATAAAAAAAATATTTATCTTTTCATGGAAGGATACAAAAAAAATATTTGCAAAATATTAAGTTAATATAATTTATTTAACCATCGACGCAATTATTAGGGCGCTTTCAACCATTTTAACCTTCAAAAATAAAACATTTAGTTACAATATATGCAATCTATGTGCAATAAAACATACAAACTTTACATTAATCATGAAAATCTGTGGTTCACATTCTGAAATGTTATAAGCTGTTTCAGAATTCCTATTACAGACTCCTGTAGATGAAGTTTTGATAAGGAACCCATGTCCGTAAATGTACCGTATAGGATGTAAAATAAGTTTTAAGATCGAATCGGTTTCGAATATCTCTCGTTTCACGAGACGCTAACAAAAATGTACTGAGGGCCACTGCTCTGTTTCAGTCTTTGGGCAGTACAGGACGAGACAGTACAGAGCTGGTAGACTACACGTTTGAAGATTAAATGGAGATGTCGATAATTTACGGCGAAGTAGGACGTAATGGCCGAACTACACAACGCAAAGTTTTCCGCATCGGTTCACTCCATCACATCCCATGTTTGTCAGAATAAGCAACGGCTGCTGGAAACAGATACGTTTAACCTTGGAGGGCTGAATGTGGTGCTCCACGGACGCACCGCTCTCTCGATTTTGAAGAGAAAGTCTTTCATCACGAAGAAGAGAACGCGTCGACGAGTACTCGAAACAACACCTATGCCGCTAATCTGCGCCTCACGAGTAGAATTCATTTAAACACAAGACACACGATATCAGCAGTCGCCCTCAGTCCATTTTATTTGTGGACCTTGAAGCGGGAGATTTGAAATCTCGTCGATCTAAAATACTTATTTTGCATCCAAATGGCACGTTTCCGGACTCCTACCGGTCTGTAATTTAATAAGTCTATAATTTATCACGTTTCTCTATTGCCATTACGGCTGACGTGCATCCATTCGGAGAAATTAGCGCGGAACCTGCTGGTCACAGTCCGACAGTCTGACGCACATATTCTCAGGAATTGTTTTGTATTGTAAACAAAAAAAGTAAAACGTGTTTTTTTCTTTTGTTAAGTCGGTTTTGAGCACGTTTTTTTTTTAATTCTCCTATGTTCTTTCACTATCTCTCAAATGCTCCATCTCTTAGTTCTTCGTTTAATTCTTCATTATTTCAAAAGATTACAATCTTCGTAAGCTAATCCGAATAGAATAAAATTAATTCATTCTTCATAAAATCTCATGAGAAGCACAGCTTCAAGGATATGGAAAGAAACATACATTTTACATTGTTTTGGACCTATATCTAATTAATTAATAACTTATTTTACATAATAATCATATATACTAACGTCACGTAAAATACAATTTTTTGTCTGCAAAAAACTATTAAAATTAAATTTCTACATTATAAAATCAACATAATGATTATTTTCATTAATGGAAGACTATTAATATTCATCCAGTTTCATATACTAAGAATAATATTAAAGTCAATTACCAGGTGCTACCTACAAATGCCATATTATTATTAAGTGTGAATATGCACAAAAATCCTCTTATGTTATTTAATAACAGAAAATATAACAACATGATAATGTATTTCTATGTAATTATAATTTACTGTATATATTGAATGCTAACAAATTATACCAATGTACTAAGGTTATTAAAGTTTATTAAATAACGCAATTATTTTAAAAACTCATATACAAAGTGGTGCCTGAGCTCTCTTTTAAATTCAATTGGAGTTTTCATAATTTTTTTAATACTATTATGAAGTTTTTAAAAATTGATATTCCTTTATAATCCAATCCACAAAATTTTATAACTCTTATGTAAATTATTTTTATTTCTTTTATTAAATAAATTCATATCCTAGTTGCTAATAAATTTATTATATTTATTTATTACAAATACCTTCTGTGAGTAAATGCATTGACCAGAGATAATAAGTATGACAAACTTCATGAATAGATCTCATGAAGTCCTAGAATTACGCTGACACATTATCAAAATTAAAAGCTTGTATCTTTATTTGGGTGTAACTCTAAAATATAATTCCATATGTCTTTAAGGAATATAAATATGCCATACATACTAGTTTATCAGTGACTTAAAAGTTATTTGAGTAATTCTTACTGTCCAAGATAATAAATCCATAAGAGTTAAAGAGTATGTCAAAAAGCCATTTATCAATAACCCAAAATAATTATAAATTGAAGCACTTCGGGTTCATAACCAATATAAACCGTTGCGCCAAACTTTATCAATTGGCAAATGTTATTAGAAAGCTAATTAAATTATGAAGTGCGTTTATTTCCTTTTCTTATTTTTGAAAACATAAATTTTTAATAGTGATGACTGTTATTATATTTAATTAATTGAAGTTTCTGGTCGGAATTTTGTTATACAGTGTACGTGTAATTCATTTATTATACAAATTTAAGTTATTTTTTACTAATCCCGAAACCTTACTTTGTGTATATAAATTCCGTTCGCGTCAAACACTCGGAATAAAGGTCACTCATGCATCATACATATGGAAACGTTTCCATTCTCATTGATCCATTGCCTCACTGTCTCTTTGTACACTTCTAACAGTAATAAATTATTAAAATGAAACAAACACCATCCAATTAGTCAGAAACTTATTATGAAAAAATTGAAATATTTTAATACAACCAACACTACAGTTCATCCCTAAATTTTTGGGACCTCTTAAGGCAGAGAATTTAAATTAATTGATAAAAAGAAGACGTAACAATCGTAAACAAAAAATTCCAAGAAAACAAAATTTTACGAACATGAAAATGAATAATACAATTATGAGTAAAAATTTATATAATGTTACAAAAGCTATCCATGAATTTGTAAGGTGTGATTTTCAAATGCGTTGCGGCAGAAATGACATATTTACACAGTTGTTAAGAGAATTGTTGAATTTAAAATAACAATGGAATTAAAAATTATAATAATTAATTTTAATAAGTAAGCTTAATAAAAACGTTAATAATTTATTTATCTATATTCTCACCCAAACACAACTGTTATACATTTCATCCATCAAGGATTAAAGCAGGTATTTAACCAGGTTTTTATTAGAGTAAAAGGCTACTAATCTTCGAGGTGGAAACTCCCCTTTGATGGCATAGAAAGGGATTTGAAGGGATGCGGAAAAGTAAAGCAAGGTAGCCCAAGGGTTAACTAGGGCCCCATGGCTGCTGTTTAAGAATCCTACCCGGAATTAGCATAAAAGTGATGCAGGACAAACCTTAGAAATTTGCAGCAGGTAGGACGGACACTTGGCACTTGTCCCACGTCCTTCCGATGGCGGGAGAGGGGTTTGCTGATTTGACCAGGTATAAACCGTACTTTATATAAACAAATACCTCGCGATTTTTAGCTACCAATTAAATACGCGGCTTTATAGTTGATTGTTAATATTAAATAAAAAATGTTAGTATCAAATAAATCGTAATAAACTATCGTCTACAACTTTAGGCTCTAAGATAAACAATTCCGACCATTTTGTAATTATCACAATCAATAAAAAAGCCAATTTTTTATTACAAATTGATTTATTCCGTACAATTCAATTATTGGTGAAGATACCCTTTAATTTTTGCACTTTTTTCCTCAATTACCATAAAATAGATACATGAGATTCTTATACACGATACGATATGTTTTTTAACCTGTGAAGTGATTGTGGAGTAATTGTTACTCTACGTTTATTTCCCTAAATAGTGAGTGGATTCATAGAAAAATATCTCAACTGAGGAGTAAGTCAGATTATTTTAAATTAAAAGCATGTAAGATTAATAAGATATCACATCAAGAAAACAAAGCTTCTACGGACCGGAAATTACTACTTCACTTCGTACGCCCGTACAGGAGAAATTTCTGTAGGAAATGAAGTTTCCGTTCGTCCGATAAGCAGGATTCCTTATTAGTGGCAGTTCCATAAATCACTTAAGTCGCCCTGGAAACTAATATGTTCTTCGTGGGGCTTCCTCAATCATGATTCCTTTCTTCCCACTCGCAGACTCCATCTTATATGATGCAGAGGTACAATTGTTCCAGAAATTGAGAAACATTCATCTACATCATAATAATATTACAGAATAAATAAATTGTGAACAATACTACTCAATAACACTGTATAATGGAATATATTTCTGATTTCTTCTATCAGACAGGAAGAAGAATATTAAATAAATGACTTTAGGGTTTAAAATTATTACTGATGTTTTTCTCAAGACAAAATAAATAATTGAATAAATATATTCGTTTAATAGTTAAAGTTATGGTTGCTTCTTATTAATAATGATTCCTTCATAAAATACTTCTTTGATACATGACATGTATTTGAGTAACTAGAACGTTGTAATAGATTATGTAGCACCGTTGAGATTTTATAATAATTACTGCAACGTTACACGTGTGGGGATTGCCGACAGAAGCTAGTAATTGGAGGAAATTCCAGTGGAGTAAAGAAAGCTCTTATGAACGGGAGTTTTTTGAGACACTTACAGTGTCGGTATTTGCCAGATATTCACTAAAAGCAATTTGGGAAATATCTATTTATAAATAACTCAACACAATGAATGACCTCAGAAACAAATATTCCTCAAAATATGTTCCACACCCAGTTTTAGAACGAGTAAGACATATAAATACACAATAAAGAATTAATCAATACTGGAAAGAAAACGATCCAGCCATGAGTAAACACGTGTGATCAGTTTTGTGTTAGAAGTAAGAAGGATCAGAAGTGTTAAAAAATTATCAATTAGGACACAATTACCTCCTCAGCATGATACTTATAGACGCGGCACGCAGTCATCATCACATTCGAAGTCTTACGTTAAAGATAATCTCAACGATTTGTAATTTTATATAATTACTGCTACATCCTATTGTTACGATTCAGTGCTGTCCTAAAACCCTGCCATAGTTAATTATGTTACGAAAATTAAATAGTTAAAACCAATCTATATATTTTGTTTATTATAAATGAATTGTAATTAGAAATAAACATTAAATCAAATTAAGTTTAACCCAGTTTTACCTTTTTATTCACGTTTATAATTTCTTGCTATGGCTATAAAGAGTTTCTACCCTGGTAGATATTCACATAACCTGGTAATTGATCTTCCTCCTTTCCCCGTAACGTCCAATATTACGCATTTTTATTGTCGATTTTCGCTTTTCCAATGTCTTGCCAAGTTTAAATTTCCACCCTATTTATGGTCAGAAGATATATAATATTTTTAAGTTTAAGGCATAAAATTATTTATTATTGTTCGGCGGAATACGAATAAATGTAGACGGTTAACTTACTTGATATATAAGACTATGTTTTTGGAAGGATTATAAATTTCTGAGCTGTATATCTCACCTAACGCCACCGGAGTCTCACCTTGTGCAAGCAGCGTTGAGCGCTAGTTTCTTGCCTGTGTCTGAAACACGTTCGAGGTTGTTGTTGTTGAGGACTTTGAAAGGCGATCTTAGCTACTCAGCAAGATAAATCTATAACAAGATGTGAAGCTGCCGGTGCTGATTTATATTGCATGAATCGCTCGCCTTATTGTCTGTTGCACAAAAGCGAGGCAACTGCTGCCCTTACAATAGCCGCTGCACTAAGCAATGGGCCTCGCAATATTGCCAACATGCTACTAGAAAACAACAAAGGAACAGGAAGCCGACAGTGAAAAGCCCAAAGGCAAAACTCCGTCTACACAAAATATTATAAGAAGAGAAGAATGTCAAGCATTTATAAACATAATCAATATTCTGAAACATTACAAAACAAGGTATCAATAAAAACACATTAACGATAAATAATTAGGTTCCGTCTTTCTATTATTTGTCGAGTGGAATTTCTCTGACATCCAGCCATGAAATCTAAAACTTTCAGAAAGTTGAACGGAGAATTCTACCTTCGGCATTATCCAGAAACTCATATTGTCAAATTTTAAAAGAATCAAATATTTAGATTTTTTTATTTAATACTTTAGTCCTCTGAAGAAATATGACAAGTCTAAGATTTACATACATAGTTAACAAACACTGCTTTCGATTTTGCAGTTAACGTCAGAAAATGTTTACCATTCTCATTCTTGCATTCTTCAGTATTTAAATTGTAAATTCCCCTAAATATATGTCAAAATTTTTATGTGTTCGTATTTTTCTACAAATGAACTTCATTTTTAGTAATATTCACAGGTACATAATACGTATATAAGAGATATATTTATTTTAAAACTCTGAACTGATACGCTGGCGTCCCTGCGCCATAGCATCTGTCCCTTCCACGATTCGTTAGTACCCTGCACTCGATCCTTCCTAGTGCGGAGCTATATATGCACGCCACTTCGTTCTTCTCAAGAGTTGGGGTTTGTTGGTGTCGTGCTTCGCACGTGTGTTGGAGCGCGCTGCCGGAGGTCGAGTTTTCAGGATTTCACTATGTTATTTAATAGAGTTTGGTGAATGTAAACATTGGTTATATTGTTTGCAAATGTTTAATTTATTAAAGGGTTTCATCACAATTGTGGGTCCACCTTCCTCTTGTAGCAGCCTATTCAGTGTCTTAGAACATACCAAGGCATAGCGAGAAATAAACCAATATTACTAGAGACACATACAATGATTAAGAGAATTTAACCATTTGACAATTTAAATATGAAATTATGACTATTAGTGAACTTAAAAGTGGTTTAAAGTTTTTGAAATTGAAAATAGTAAGATGCGCCTCAAAGCATTCTTATTAAGTACATGTTTTGCAAAGTTAATTAATAATTATTATCCATGCCTTTGAGTATAGTTTAGTGTAATATTAAGAGATATATTTGTTGAATCTTACCACTGCAATACTCACAATTCATTGATTACCCATCAATTTTCATTTAACTAATCGATGTAAACTTCCATACATTTTTAAGACTGGAATCCTGATAAAGAATTTAACTTTGAAAAAAATTTATGAATGTTTGCTTTCCCGGAGAATTGGGATCAAATTTTGTCTGGACCCTTTCAGAACCTATCTACTGCATTCCCTAATTATAACCACAAATCCTCATTATCTAAAATTGTGAAATGTCTAATTTTATCTTTCTTTCTTAATTCTCTACTTTTCATTCTCCTCTAAATCATCCTTCATCCTTTTCCCTTGGATCAGGTCATATTGCTGACAACCCCCTCCCCGTTTTCCAGTCTTAAATAAGAGGTCTCATAGCCCTATAAGGTCTCCGAGATTAATCTGGTATTAAATACCTTATTTGTTTATTACGGAACCCCAATCTACCTGACGACTCAAATAATGAAAATCATGGAAAATTAGCCCTAAGTGATAGCTATATGAATTAAAAACCAGTACAAATCTTTTATATAAATATATAATATTGAGAAAACAAATAAATAAACATAAGCCAATTTTAATCCAGAAAAAAAAAATTTCGCCACGACAGTCAGCATAGAATGACCTGTCAGTCCTGAAGAGGTCGCAAATTAAGCCATGAAACGTTGTTAATTTAATTAATAAATTATTTTTTCTGCATTAAAATTGGCTGTAATTTGCATTACAAGATTTGCTCATTTTGTACATTTTTCCAGTACCCCCGGACATACTGAGCGACGAGACGAGCGCAGACCTGTCAGTGACTGAGGGGGACAACGCGACGCTGGCCTGCCGAGCGTCGGGTCACCCCCCTCCCCGAATCTCATGGCGTCGGGAGGACGGAGAGGCCATCATGCTCCGCACTGGTCCTCGGGATGTCGCTAGAGGTAAGTGCGCTAAAATTATTAGTATTAATTACATATTCACACACGAATATAGATACTTGTTAGTTAAGATGTTTCCGAAGTGAATTTTTTCAATCTTTCACACGAAGCATCAGTTACAAAGTCACGAAATTATTAACGTAGTAACTCATAAATTGGTGCCACGGAATAAATGTCATTGAGTAATTTTTAGCATGGGGCAGTTAAATTAAATGGAAAAAATTAATTAAATAACACAGTTTCGTAATATCGTAATTTAAAATTAATTAAATTTATTATATTTCCAGGCACCGTATTCTCATGATTCATTACAGTCTATCTCAAACAACTCAACCCTATTGCATTTCTGAGTAACCGTGTTATTAAACGCGTAAATATCGAGAAATTAGGTAGTTACCGAAATATCCTTTGGTCGTCATAGATATGCGTTGATCGAAGTTGCTCTTTCTCGTTGACTATTTGGAAAGTTACTTTGCGGAGTTTGTCAAAATATTTTCAAGTTTCATAATCGCCACATTATTTTTAGTAGTAATCTTTCTAAATTAATTAAGTTGTCTTTGCACTCCCAGGCTCGCGAGTTCTTCCATTTGTCCACTAAGTTAAAAATGATCATGTATGGGAGGTCATTAGTAGCCCACTCAAATTCGGTTCTAGCAGCTTCCTCAGTCATACACATCTAGGGTTATGACGATATTTTTCAGACAGAGTTCGTGTCTCCCGACATTGTCCTGAGATCAAGTATCCGACTTCTTGACACCTCCGAAACCAAACAAAAACTAGTCAGTTCCAAACCTTTACTAATATTTATTAAGAAAATATAAAACATTATCAAAACCTAAATCTAACTATTAATATTCGAGAGGTCCATTCCACTTCATAGTCTCTTTAGCTTCATCATACACTGACGTAATGAAAGTTAACATGTCCTGATATTTTTATTTATTAAATTGAATCTATATTTGCTGTCCTATCTACTTGAATAATCCCTATATATCAGTAGATGATAGTAGTCTACACTGTCTAAGAATATTTTAAGATCAAATTCAGTAAAATAATCCGAATTATGCATAAGGTTGACTTTTAATAATATAATTGATTATAGAAAATTATTTTTTATGGTTTGGGATATATAAATTTAAATATTAACAATATTTGAGTATAATAGAGTGTAATAGAAAAATAATATAACATACATAAATGACAGTTCACCTTTATCAAGTAATTTAAAAACTAGATCAATTGTTCATCATTTCAGCTTTAACTGGAATGGAAGTCGGTACTGGTTAGAATCTAAATAATTTCAAATCAATAAAGAAATTTTATACCCAACATATTTATTACACTTGACCTCATCTTTTATGGTTAATATTATGTATCACCTAATGAAGAATGAAATCAAGGACGAACCATAGTGGGTTTACATTTTTGTATGAATAGTTTCAATGTAAAAAAAATTGCATATTGAATATTTACTTATTGCTAATATACTCATTTTTTAATATTAAATGTCAGAAAAAATAACAATTTTAGGAGCATTTAATAGTGTCCTTCATTCCATTAATACTAGTGCTAAATTCTGTCATAGTAAAATACCATAGTAAAATATATTTTTGGTGTCATAATACATGTACGCTTCATGTCTATTATAGAAATTTGATAAAACTTACTGGGTCAATGAAGGGCAATGTGCCTACATGTTCACTCTAGAGCCCTCTATACTACTAACGGAGGGAATACATGCACGAGTAACATAGAATAGCCCCTTTAAAGAGAAATGTGTCGCTGAATTTAAATCTTATTACGTCTTTTCTTAATTATTATACCCGCACGAAGTACTTCCCGGCCTAAAATGAGCACACATTCATTAAATAACACAATATGTAGGGAGCTACAGACGTTAGCCGTTCATTTCTGCCTCTGCCTCTGAGTTAATTTCCCCTGAGGACATCTGTCTTCTGACACACAACTTTAGTTAGATTTTAGAATTAAAAAATACACACAATCTTCACGGTACTGTGTGAATAATACAGTTAAAATACTTGTAATGTCAGTAAGACTCAACGTACATTAAATATTCTTTAAAAAGTCAAAATATAAACAGTCAGCATTTAGGGAATAATTGTTCTGAACACTGTTATGCGACAAACATACAAAATCTAAATTATGCTGTGACGAAAAAAGTAAATATGGATCAATAAAAACATATATGAATCCTGAAGTTAAATTCAAACATTCATCTAAAAAAATTGTAACTTAAAACTTTGTTTGCCAAAATATACAAATAGTTTCAAATCATGAAAATTAAATTTTCTTTATATATATATTAAGAAAACAATACTTCTATCAAAATTTCTTCAAGTACAGGGTATAGAATAGAGAATTAAATGCTTTTTGAACATTCATATTTATTTAAAAAATAATAATAAAAAACTTGCTGTATCACTTTAATATTAAACTGAAACAGGTTTCTAAACTAACAACCGAAAATTCAATTTAGTGATGAACCCGAAATATTGGAATAGCGATTTTAAGTTTATCTAAATCTTACTGAAGTATGCTAGACGATGTCTTTAAATTGATAGATAAATAACAGTCGAAATATGGGTTTATTGCATCAGAAACTACCCGTTATCACCATGAAGTGTCTTACAAATATCAAATATTGCAATATAAGACGAAGATTATTTGAGTTTAAAACATATTAATTGTGTTGAAACAATGAACAACTTAACTCGATATTAATAAATTCTTACTTACAATCGGGAAAAGTTGTTAATGAAAATATTAAATACCCGATGAGTGACTTTGCCTGGCATTCAGTAATTATAAAAAATTTTGACTCTCCTGTGTTTCTCCTTTCGTTAGCGATTGAAAATAATTAATTAAATTATTTTTACAAAATAAAAATTTAATACAAATGACTATTTTTTATTTTACTACAAAATATTTCAATAGCATTTCCTTCAAATCAGTATGGTATATATTAAATAAGAATATTCGGATTATTGAAGCTGAAGCGGATGATAGAAAATTAAAATACTGTTTCTGATCTTCATTGCTGTAGCATTGTTATGGTATTTCTCCCACCTCAATTAAAATCGAATATTATTGCAACTATCATCTTCTGAATTTATTTATTCATATAGTCTCTAGGAATTTATAGTTAACTCTTACTTGGCAAGGGGAAAATAATACTACTGAAGTATTCGATATACAAAAATAAGATTAGGGACAGGTAAAGTCGGGATGAGTTGCAGAAGGGTCTTGTCAATAATGGTATTCAAATGTTTGCCGTTCTGGCTGTAGGCGAATGAGAGCAGAGCATTAGACAAACGTTGTCACATCGTCAATAATGACGATTACCGCAGCTACGTGGATAATAATGTGAAACATCGCACAAGTTTGATTCGACGGCTCAACGAAGGGCTTCAGGATCAAATGGGCTCCCACTTGAAAATAACTATAGTTCCATTACTATTCATTATATAATCAGTACGAAAATATTGTATATATTTTGACACTTACAATTTATTGTTAGCATTCATTCGAGGTCTACTTGTGTGTCCCATCAGGAAAGAATGTAATACGTATATTCATTGTCTGATTTTTTATTGTTACATATAGCTTTGACCCTAAACCTCATCAATGAAGCTTAGTGTTCATTTTCAATTAGAAGTAAGATGGAAACTATTCTACCGGGCGTATATTGAACCAACTTATCACGCAGGTGCATCAACAACTGAACAACGCCGTCGATTCCATTTAAATAAGTCGTATTTACCGAAAACGATTACTCATTTTTTTGACGTTATATGGTTCAATAATAATCAAGATAACTTAGAATGCGATAATATTTTGATGTCATTAGTAAGTTCGTATTTTAAATTTGTATTTCTTCGGCGAGGATGAGTTTAAGATGACACCGGATGAAGGCTCGCCGTCTGGCGGACACATTCTGCCTTACCTCATCTGAAATCGCATGCAGTGTCACCTTACATTTTTCTTCTGGAGTGGGAATGCAAGGTGACAGAAAAACATTACTATGTTTTAGTCTTTGGCGGCCATTTCTTAATTATTATTGTATTCCCACTTTGGGTTTGATATATTGAAGGAATTTCCCCACCTCGATAAGCTCTAAGAAATCATTAGAGTCGCACTTCGACGCTCGACCAAGATGTTTGGCGCTTGGTTTTTCCATATTCTTTTTCTTCATTAAATCTTATCTTTATACTTCAAGTGTTGTATTGTACATACATTTCCAGTCTCTGAGCCTCAGTGCCAAGGCATTCACAAACTAATATTTTCCTATTTCCTTTCCTAAATTCTCCTTTTCGCTTTTCCGTTCTCCCAGAACTATCCACTTAATATGGAGAAATGTGAGAAGAAGAATCAAACATTTGTTGTGTTGCTTCCTCATAATGGAAAAAAAAACTTTTATACCATTTCAAACCATAAATGTGGGACTGAATTCTGTAGCATTATGGTTAATACTTTTTCATATTTATATATTTCAAAAATAAAAATTCTTATAATTATATACGGATATTTATTTTAGTTGGAAGAAGAACATAACAAACATATGGCGTTCACCTACATGGATTGGAACATTATAAAAATAGTTTACTTTGAATACTTGCAAATGCTGCAACATTTTTGGATGATTCCTCAAATAAAATTGTTATTATCCGTTGTGACAAGTTTCTACAAGAGGATCTTGAAGGGTGTTTCTCTCAAAATGTCGGTTCATATAATCATTAAAGTTATTTGTGATAAATAAGTATTCTATTCACAACTTATTAATTTGTGCAAATATTAAATACGGGAAACAAAACCAGTTTTGCAAACAAGATAAAACACCATGAATTGTACAGAAAATTTTGAAGAATTAGATTTATATTAAACTTTATGAAAATATATGTAATATTATGGTACATACCCAAAAGTTATTTTAGTTATGGTATAATAAATAATAATTATACTGTATTACTACAATTTTTCATTCCGCAGCCTTGAAGTACTGTTTATCGATAGAGTTTACGATAGGGGACATTTTACTTACTATTACGTTATTAATTTCTTCACTATTTTTATTTCCCTAGCGATAAATTGGTTTTTACTAGTATTTTTCATGTCGTTCCTAAACTTTCATCTAAAATGATCTTATCAACACTAGTTTTGTTTGAGTCACATGATTCCGCTGATTTGCAAAATTCAATTTATCGAAATCCTTTCGAAATGGTAATTATTTGCGTGTTCGGCGGAGGCTGTGGTGGAGAAGGCCTAGATGCTCGTGGCCCTAATCCGCCGGCTGCTATAAGTAGAGGACTACAGATTAAACTCCAAAGTCCGGCCCGGTCCAGTCCGGTGCCCGGAACGTGACGTCAGAGCTACTAACGACCTCTGGGAGGGAAAGAGCTCAGCTTCCGACATAACTGACACAAAAACAGATTTTCGCTCGGGAACCGTGTAATAGTTGCTTCTGCTCACTTCAATTAGGAACGATAGCTTCTGAGTTTCTTGCCTTGATATTTCGTTACGAAAAATTGAGAAAACAATCAAGACAGGCACTTCTCCAGACGCCAAATTATTTAACGGATATGGATAAATTGAATAACCTACGGCTTGATGGTAGACATTAATGTCAGACAAACGTACATGAATTAAAAAAGTAACAATCCATTTTAAAAATAGTATAGAAATTCTCCAATGGAAAATAATTAAATTTTTAAGACCAATTAATAAGAAAATCTTAATATTTAATCTGCTTTGAAAATGAGAAAAACAACAGATGTTTACACTGAAACAATCAATGCAACAGAAAATTTCTTATTCTCCTTTGTAAATATGTTTCTGAAGACGCCACAGTAAAGTTATTAACATCTGTTATTTCCCGTTTCGTGTTAGAAAATTCTAAATGTTAACTAAGATTTCTCGATATTTTTATTCTCTTTATTTTAATATGTATTATATTCTTAAAACTAAAATAAATTTCTCCGTTCTATTTTTTTTCAATTTTAAGTGATGACAACCACAGACACAAAGCAACGCTTTCAACTTCGGACCTCTTCCGGTAAAAATAAATCTCCCGGTTTCCTCTAATGGAGAGGGTAAAAATGCTGTAATAAGCTGTAATGCAGGACAGGCACGCTTCCGTCCCCCGTTTCCGCCAAAATTCAGAATATGACTGAGGAGGATACTCCGTACATTTTCCGCGTGCGTACCAGAATTCCAGAAGTCGTAAGAACGTACCAGTACACTCAACAACAATGGATCGTGAATAGGATTATTCCGGTACAGGAAAAAATATTACGACTAAGCATTCTTGTTGCCATGGCTAGTATCTTAAAATTCAGCATTCTTTGGAATTGTACAAATAATCGACTAGAGCTTAGTATTTATATCAGTCAATGACTGGTATAATCAATACCTCATTGCTGTCCAAGAATATGCGGAACATTAATTGATAACGATTGGTAGTATCGATTAATTAGATAAATATGTTACAACCATAGACGAACCAGCAACCGAGACCAGGGATTCCATATCAGGAAAGCCTGGGATCCTGTATTGGCTAAACTTGGACGCAAGGATAAACAAAATCTCGGTCCAAATCACACCAGCAGGGACGGCGCAGGAAGATCCTCGGCCGCGAGACAGTAGAAAGGGTGGGGAAATATCATCTGAGACCAAGAGCCAATCAGGACACGACACGCACCACGCTGGCAAGGGATGGAGTATAAAGGCGACACGCGAACTACAGGAAATAAGTATACAAATATAGACACAATAACTGCTAATTAAATTCCACAGAACGTTTCTTCAACACTTGTTTCTTTCGTCAGGTGATTCAAATAAATGAAGAGTCGTAAGAACGACATATGGCACAAACCAGGTTTAATATCGATTAATTGTGCGAAAACAACATTTATTTCATGTCAAAACCATTTAATTTCATTGAAATCAGTCTCATTAATTGTAGCCGTGGGGAACTCGGCTCTGTACTGTCGTATTTATTTTGGCCATTATTATTCCGTATATTTAAAATTTACTCCTGCGGTTTGGAATTGACGAAGATGCGGAACTCAAGGCGTACCAGATGCAACTCACGTGACGTCATGATCACTGTTGCCAATATAATACAAGCACACAGAGTTTTCATCTTTATAAAATCCTGATATCTAGAATTGCATCCCTACATTGAATTTAAATTCGTAATTTTTGTTATTAAATTGTAGTCTATATTTTCCTCTTATTAATGTCTTATATATTTTAAATATTTTTTAAAATAAACGACTGAAGTTGTAATTAATTATAAGAAATAATTTTTTTATTCTTATTAAATATAACATGTTTTCTGATAATTATACATGACTTTTTTCAATACATAACTGTACTCGAATTTTGTTTGCAATTGAGAACACTTCTCTTTCGTAATTGGTTGTTTCTTTATGTCGCAGTGGATACTTACAATGGCAGCCTTTTGCCACTGTGGAGGTTAGACCGCAGACAAATGGCTGCTTACCTGTGCATCGCTTCAAATGATGTTCCGCCCAGCGTCAGCAAGAGAGTCGTCCTTAGCGTCAACTGTAAGTCAACTGTTTTGTCTTTTACCAATAACATTACTAATCTTCCTATGAAACCGCGGTGAAGTCCATAATCGTATGCAACCAGAACAACGTATTATACTCCGTTGTGTGGATTTTACATTGGGTAAATTTATCAACTCTTAACGTCAACTAGAATCACGTACTGAGTCCATAACTGACAATCAAATTAAAACAGGTCGGACACTTCCTCAAAATTAATCTGCAAAACTGTACATTCATTTACCTCACTGCGAAAATAAAAAATAAACCCCAGTTCTGAAAACCTTGTATTCTGTCTATCGATCAAGATTTTTTTCCTGTCATTAGAGTCTTCGTTAAATTCAAACAATGGCAACTAAAATATTTATTAAACTCTCCGAAAATGTAAAAATTTCATTGGAAGAGATCTGAGCCGTAGATAGTGTGTTGAAGTGTTTCCCAACCAAACCTCAGCATCGTGTTACAGAGTTGGTAGTTTGTGGACGGTTATTATCATGCAGAAGGAAAATGCCGATCGATTGCTTTCCAGGGCGTTTTGACTTAATTGGCGCCCGTTTCCGTTTGAGTAATTCCTCATACAACTGCCCCGTGCCCACGAATTTCAAGAAGAATATTATCTTGGCTATACCGTACCTTGCGTTTAACAATTTGGTCATTCTGTGGAAAAAAATCCAGGAATATATTTAATTGTTTTCACATAAATAAAGTAACTGTTCAAAACTACCAGACAGAAGTGCATATTCTTCCTGGATAAATAGTTCTTGGGTTTCCACCCGGGTTAAAGTAAGTTAAAATTACGACGTTTAGATAACGTTCTCTGCGATCTATCTCAAGTGAAGTTCCGTCCTGTAGTTTGCGCGTCGCCTTTATACTCCATCCCTTGCCAGCGTGGTGTCCTGATTGGCTCTTGGTCTCAGATGATATTTCCCCAACCTTTCTGCTGTCTCCTGCTGTCCCTTTCTGGCGTGATTATTGGACCGAGATTTTGCTTATCCTTGCGTCCAAGTTTAGCCAATACAGGATCCCAGGCTTTACTTAGCTGGAATCCCAGGTCTCGGTTGATGAGGTTGCAATTGCTGGTTTTAATTTCTACTGTCTCCATTAAAACACTGTCCCAGTAATCCCTCATGTTCTTCGAATTGCATTTTATGTCCCGTATGTAGGGAATGTTCCGCGATCGAAGACTTATAGGGCTATTTAAGGCGGATATTTCTTTTAAGCTTTTAAGCTCGGACCAATATACTTATAGTTTTTTGCTAATTACAAATTATGTCATGAATAGTATTTTATTAGATCATGTTTTCAATATACAATTAGAATATTTAAAACATATTATCATCTTTTTTAAATTTTATAATAATTCTAGGTCGGTTTTAATTAATGGTATTGAACTACTAAAAATATTCATAATTTAAATCACGATAAATTAATTATGCTCGAACAGTTTTATTTTCAAGGCACTTATGAAATAACTGTCCTTTGTGTGGGACTTAACGAGAGTTGTCTTTCTTCTTTGACAAGTGATTCGGCTCTGAGGATAAAGATGTTCCCTTTGGAGGAAGGCAAAAAAAGGAAAGGAACCGCAATCCCGTGGAGAACAAACGGGAATAGTGAGTGGCTTGTCTCATCCTGAGCGCAAGATTGATTGGCGACAATCCATCCCCGTGGAGCAGGGCTCTGCAGGGATAAATGCCACATTAATGTGAAGTCCTTGACCTAATTAATCTTAACACCTATCTCACTTGCAAAGGAACGAAACATTCTCCGAAAATGTCTACGAGCTGCGATCCATCGACATAAAATGATAATAAAAAATGTAAAATAACAATTACATTAAAAAATAAATCGTTGTCAATCTCCGAGGCACTGCGAAGATTAAAAATTGATTAAAGCATTAAAATTATGTTTATCTCATTAGATCTTGCAGAATTTTTGCTATATTGATGAAATATACACAATATATTGTGCTTTCATAGAATTTCGGGTATAAAAACGGAAAGTAACTACAACGAGGGAGGTCTTGGAGAAGCCGACTTCAGAAATTAAATTGAACAAATGTTTTATCGCCATTTGTAACACTACACGATAGTGACCAAAGTAATATTTCAGGTACTTTTAATAAAAATATGAATGAGGGGATTTTCATTCAATTAATTACAATTTTCTTAAATGGCCGATTTAATCCGGGGAGTTAGGAGTGTTGAAAAAAGTCAATATTACAATTTTGTCTATAGGAAAAAAAAATTCATTAAGTTATGTTTACCACGATGTTAAATATAAAGTACATAAGTGTGTAAGGCAACATCTTTCTATGGCGAGTGACGTCACAACATGACCGCCGAATTGCAGTATTCTGACATTTGTTCACCGCTCCCAATGATATAATAAATGCTCGAAATTGCGAACAACAATAATACAAGCTAGGTATCTGTGATTTTCTGGCCATGGGTTGGGTAGAGGACAGTAGTGACCCTGGCCATCCGAGATCAGATGCATCTTTGGGTAAACGTCCTTTGCATTTGTTCGCCAATCACTTCTTCGACGTTACCAAGCATTATTACTGCTAGTGGTCCGAATTTTGAGCAATTATTGTAAATATTGCTCGGTAGAAGCAATTTGTAATGATGTTGTAATTAAACCATGTTTTTTCATTTCCTGTCTCATTTTGTGTGTTCGTGTCTCAACGTGACACTTCCGGTCATACATTTATATTTAAAAAAATTGTTTTTGTAAGCTGTACCATCCCTCAAAGTTAGTTCCATAACTGTAGAATCACTTTGTAGAATCACTAGTGTAAATAAAGTAATATTACCTTACTTGCTTACTATATTGTATTTTTTATCATAGATGATGATTTCCAACGCTTTATAAAATTAGCAATGTTACAATTTAAGTCTGTTTATATTCTTGTTCGTGCACTTGAGAAGATCTACAAATCTGTGGAAGAATCGTTATCACTGTTCTCATTCTTGTGACGTCTGTTCTTTAGCCATATTGTTGATAATCGTACTTTACAAAATTGCATAAATGCGTCGTATTATTCACTCATTGAAAGTTTTTAATTGATATAAACTATGCATTTCAAAAATTAAAATTAAAAATACCCAATCGAGGTACGTGGTGACACTGTCGAGGTATCCTTCACTTTTCGAACTTAACTAATAAACATTTTCTTAAGTCAGTGCTTCGAAAGCAATTAAAATGTCGTTTTAGTATTCATAACAAATTTATAAGCAGCGCCTCGTTGATGCCGTCGAAGCGAAAACTTGTAAACGAGTCAGTAACGTCTGATCCATTAAATATTTTTACGTTACAGCAACTTTTTAACGACGTGTCCCGCTACTCTAAGCTGATTTGATAGAAGTACTTTATTCAACAGACGACGCTACATTATAATCTGCTTATTTTCTTCTCCTTCTCGACCTCATTTGGTAAAGAAGTCTGGGTCAGCGTCGAGCTTTTCAAAGTCTCCTGGGATTCCTGTCTATTTACTGAATGAATTCTGCTGTCTTGTTTTCAAGCCATCGTCTCAACGTAATATTAAACGTGAGGCTCATATAATATGTGTTTCAAATTACACATACAATAAATTAGTTTCTACTTACTTCTCTTGATTACGTACTTTGGCGCTACAATCCCACACGAATTTTTTCCTTACAACGTCTCAATATTATTTATCTTAATTAATTAGGAAAATACATATTATGCAAGACCGATGAGAGAAATACTAGATTTAACACTACCGTCATCAATATAGAAATGTTACTTAGAATTTGAATATAATATACGAGATAAATATAATTGTTGTAATTAAATACGTCAAACACATATGAATATAATTACTCCACAAAAATCAGTTATATAATTCTTTTATATAACTCTTTGTCTTTGTTAAAGCCATTTTTATATCTAATTATTTTCTGCAATGGAAGTCACATTTTTTTAAAATTTTAACTAACATTCTTTAGATGTTTGTATAGTTATATTCCAAGCACTTACATCATTTCTAGCAACCTTTATACACATCTTACTTACAACCCAGTAACAAACATCGAAGGGTTAAGAGAACTGCCACCTCTAGTTAGATATAAATTTTAATTCATATTACTCTCAACCAAAAAAGGAAACTCGATTTCTAAACAAATGATACTTATAAAACTCTTATATTTTCAGAAATAATCCGTCCATATTTTCAGATACAATTTAATTAAAAAAATACTTTTCGTTAATTTTTTGTAATCTGAAATACACTAATACAAAAGCAAAAAATTTGTATTTTTGATTTCTAAATTTTTCAGCTATTCATTGTTATAGAATTCATTTTTACCCATTTTTTTCTTTTATACAAGAGCATCTGAGAAGATTTCAAGAAAAGTAACGAAACATTGATGGTTTTTTTTGTCATGTTGGCCGGATTTCCTAATTATTCAATTGATGTCAGATAAATATATAACTATTACTCTTATATTCATGGATTGTACAGCGCAATAAAATGCACCGGCGTTCGATTCGTGTATAAAATACAATAAAATAACGCACCGCGTGACTGTACCTAGTAATGCGACCCCACGGCAATATATCCCCTATATTCCCAGGCGACAATACTTTGTAAATCTTTTCGAATCTACGCTTTCCCGGATTCCGAAATAACGTATATGCGAATGGGGATCCGTTTCCATAACGCCGTAAGCCAGCACGCCCTGTCGGACGATTTTCTGAGGAGTAGTATGGCAGTTGAAGAGGTTATTCACACGGATTCTCTGCTGAAGTACACTCGAGGCGAATATGTTGTTGGAATAGACTTGCTCTCAATTCACCTTTTGCGAGGCGGCGCAAACACTTGCGTATTTTTCTTCTGAAATGCGCCTTTCAGCGGGAACATTAATGCATCAGTGAAACATGGCGGAAATAATTATTCTGTCAGATCGTAAAAATTATGATATCTGCAAACTAATACTATTTAATTTATTATATTTGAAACAAAAGATTTATTTCTCATTTTTGTTAACCTTTTAATTAATCTAAAAGAATTATGGTTCTGGAAGAAATTTCAATTATTTATGTATCATACTACACATTTAATATTATGACATTTAGGTTTTTATAATAATTGATATTCTCAATATATTAAAAATGGATAAAAGTCTTCTCGATGAGATCAATACAGTGATATCGTTATGTTTAATTATTTATGTATCTCATTTTTACATACTACACATTTAATATTATGGCATTTAGGTTTTTATAATAATTGATATTTTTAATATATTAAAAATGGATAAAAGTCTTCTCGATGAGATCAATACAGTGATATCGAAAGGTTTTGTTAATGTAGAAATTGTAAAACAACCTGCTTATACTAAATATGATATACGGGTATTATTTCATCAGAAAATAATTCACTATAAATTCATAAACCCAGAAAGGAAACAGTGGAAACAGTATACAAAGGATTGAAATTTAAAATGAACTCTAGGTTGAAAGACATTATTAGGGCAATACATTATGGTTGTGAAAATTTAAACAGCAAAACATTACATTCACTTACAACATATTTTAATAAACACACATGCAACACTTTATCGAAAAAATGAGTATGTCACAAAATCAGTTCAATCATCGACGTGCTTCGACGATAAAGTTCTTCAGTTATTTCCCACTGAGTTCCTGCTGAGAAATACGGGTTGAGTACACTTGTTGAAAAAGTGGCTCACATTTTTGAATAAATTCATTCATGACAAGAGCCTTCTCCATATAAATCCATTTTAAAACGTACCCGGCTTGAAATAAATGAATTCAGAGAAGAAGTCTAATTTAAATTTTCTCTTTAAGACTTTCGTCAACAATACTCGGCTATTAAAATGGTCGCTCCTAAACACAAACAGGAAATTCGAAGTAATTAGGAAAATATTAGGCTCCAACAGAATTAATTAATTTCGAATAATTATTACAGGCACAGTGGTCAATAACAGTAAACAATAAAAGGTTGATTGAGTTATTTATATCTATGCGCTTCTCCGAAGGGAATTATTATAGTTTATTCAACACAATATGAATTTAATTTATAAATATTGTAATGCCAATTAATTAAGACATTAATTGTGAACTTTAAAATCTAAATTGTTAGAGAAATCCTTTGTGGCGGCGGTCCAGAACATAACAACAATAGAAAAGCCTGGCACTGTTCCTTTGTCGGAAGGCCCGCAAAATGGCGTATGCACGCGCTAAAAGGCAAAAACGAGAGTTCAGTCTGCAGGGAGACGTCGTCGAAGTAATCTATATACTAAAAAAGGATGTATATTTGTATGTATGTATGTATGTATGTATGTATGTATTTACGTTAATTTCTATACAAATTTAAAAGTGTGGATAGATTGCAATATTAAATTACTGCGCGCCAAGAGACAATGACGTCACGCGAGAGAAAGACGTTACTACACAACGAACAAAGGAAATATCTCCTTTATTAGGAATTAAATAAAGCAGAAATATTTTTTTTAATAAAAAGTATAATTTTATACAGCAATATTCCATCGAATGATAATAAAGAAGAATACGAATTACTTTACCATCATTGGGGAAAAGTAAGTTAATTTTCGCGCTGTATTAGTTGTGAGTCTAGCTAACAATTTCATCAATGTAATATTTCGTAATGTATGAAGACTGAGTGACGATTATATCCTGAAATACTCGAGGAATATATTTAAGTATTCAATTAAATACTTTTTCGAGTTTATTTAAATAAGTACACGAGCAACGCCGGGCACCTAGCTAGTAACTGATAATTGGAGACGATAGAGCAGCTCACAGGAAGGCATGGTGAAATACAGTTTGCAGGGAAATTTTGAGAATTAGCATTCTACAGAATTGATAGGTCCCTGAACATTTTTATCAGGACAAAGTAAACATTCACAAGAGCATTAATGACAAAACCTGCTAAGTAAAAAAACATTTTTTGTGCACATAGCCGGCCAGAGTTAGCAGAAGTTTCGGTTTAAGTCACAAAACAATAAAGACTACCCAAACGACGAATCGCAGAAGTCGCCCAAGGCGAGCGGTCTACCGAGAGGACGAAGGTGGATCATCCTAGTTCCTGACGACGTATAAAATATTGATTTAGAATCAGTGCAGAATCTGTGAGTAGAAGCAGTGTAAAATACCACAATAGTGTTCTCGAAAATTAAAGGTATCCTGGAATGCTGAGCAGACGTGAGTAACAATTTAAAACAAAACAATTAATTATGTAAACCTGATTAAAAGATAGCCGTCACATTTCGTTCTCTTCTTATTGGTTAAAATTGTCAATCAGAGTCAATCTTTTTAGTTTAACTTCGTTCACAATTAAATTTTGTTCTAATTTAATTGACAAGTCACTTTATTTTTCGTTAATTGTAAATTGTTGATAAGATTTTAAATATTATTGATTTATCCATTATCAAACCCAGTTATGACCCTGAGAGATTGAATATTTTAAATTTTGTAAATTGTTTGATTTATTGCCACAATAAAAAAATCTATCGTTTGTAAAAAAATTTAATTATTTTCATTTATTAAACGACCTCTTATTATTTTGATTATTACAATATATATATATATATATATATATATATATATATATATATATATATCGTATATGATTTCAACAAGCACAAAAAAGTGTTTCATAATATTATATATTAAAAAACTTTCCCGCTATTTGTCCCATTGTCATTCTGTAAAATATTTTATATATACATTTAAAACAGAAAATAATTTTCGAAAAAGTATGATTCCTAACTTAAAATATAACGTATTGGTCTTGGTAGTGTTGTAATTGCCACAAACCTGGAAAAAATTTGCCTGATGACTGATGATATTCTATAAAAATAAAATCACTTAAAAATTGCTGTTGTATATATATTGCTCTTGATAAAATAATATCAAAATATTTATATTTAATATTTTTATTTAATAACCCAAATTAAATTAACATAGTTATAAACAAAAAGATTTTAAAACAACTAGTATTTAACTCATTTAAATTAATTTCCTTTTTCAAATTAGTGATTGACGTTATGAAATAATAGAACTTATTTTCGGTAAGTGGCCTGTGGTAACTTATTTGAAGATACACATAAGTATACATAAATATATATATAATTTGGCGTTAATTTATACAAAACCGGAACTCTGCGTTAAGGGTGAACGTTGTCGTGCAGGTTTTGCTAGTTTCTAGTTAATTTACTAGCAGAAATCCTTAGCTGTGGAATTGTGTTTCATGCTAAAGCGAAAATTTTTGTTTTGGTGACGTAGGCAAACATTTTTTTTCAGATTATCTTCAATCTAAATAACCCTTTATTTATCAGTCCCATCATCAAATTTCGCTCTGCCTCTTCACTCTTCAGCTGGGATTCTTATATACGTCTGTTAGGTTATTTTCCTAGTTCAAAAATAGTTTTGGTACCATCTGGTGTTTACTCTTACTAAAAACCATAATTACGCTGTACTGAAAAATTACTTTGGCCACCGAATGACACTGTTTGTTCTTGCCAAGATAAAATTATATGACAATCAATTTCCTCGAGACACTAATTTGATAACTATAGTACTATTGCCCTTATCTCTAGATACATTTATATTATTCACAAATGTCGTATTGTAATAAAAGTGTAACTACAATAAGAAGGTCTGTTTATGAGTGCCTGATGGGAGAAGTTGAAGAGGAAGGTACTAGGAAACGGTGGCTTGACGACATGGAGCACGGCCTGAAAACAATGGGAATATGAAATTCAAAAAGGATGGCTATGAATGGCGGCAGGTGATAAAAGAGGCCAGAGTTCTTCAAGGGCTTTAACGCCGACCAGGAAGAATATTTTAATTCACCATAAAGTTTGTTTCATAACACAACAATAACAAATACTAATGAAGTGATTTGCCTTCCACATGCCTTTTTCTTTTTAATTTTATTATTAAAATTCAATATTTTGTACAATTCACAATTGTAGGTACTAGACTGGCAACATTGCTGTAAAAAGTGATCGATAAGATGTTTAACGATTATCTGAGACTACGAAAAAAAGGTTAAAACTGTACCTCCCGGAAGACCCATTGCTGACAAACTGCTTTCAAATGTCTGTGTAAGCGGACATGGTGGCCGGCGTCTCCTCGATTCGATAGTGAATGAAGTTATTTGGCTGAATGCCAGTTTTCACTCCAGTTGTTCTTCGGGGTGAGGGCCGCAGATCGGTAACAGCAGAGTGCAGGGTCTCGTATTCGAAGCTAGAACTTTATTCCAGGCATCTCGATCAAATGAAAAAATTCCAAATTGTTATAGTTTAAGGTTTTTATTACCGTAATCGCAGAAACAACATAATTGCGCAACACAAATAATTTCGTAACCATTTTTACGAAACCAGGATTTTTCTTTTATTAAGACGCATATGTGTCTTTTAATAACTTCAAATACTCTCACGGAACAACTGGTCTCACTGCACAATAAATACTGATTCATTGCATCCCGTTAAGCACTCTACGATGTCTGCGAGAGCTATTCTCTCGCAGGCAATACCTGCGAGGGTTGTTCTCTCTCAGGCAGAACCTTGTAGTAGAGATACGTAGGGGCTACCTTTGGGGATGCCTTTTCCTCTCCGTTTTTGAACTAAGGTTCCCACAAACCGAGGCACCTAGGCCTGTTCTGAAAGGTGTATGTTCCGGGGTCACAGACCTTGGGCGTACGGTAAGAGTTGTCCGCTATTCCCATTAGAATAGTCGGCCAGCTGCCTCCTAAACTGGTCGAGGCACGGTGAAGGGAATGCTGCGTCCCCAACGGAAACTCCTCTCCCGCTATCGGAAGGCATGGGACAAGTGCCCAATGCCCGACCTACCTGATGCAGGTTTTTCTAGGGTTTTCCCTGCATTTCTTTAGGTGAATGCCCGGTAGGATCCTTAAAATATAGTCCCGGGGCACTATTTAACCCTTGGCTACCTTCCCCTACCCTTCCGCATTCCCCCTTTCAAATTCCTTCCTATGCTATTAAAGGGGAGTTGCCCAACGTGGATTACCCTCATTTCGCCTGTTGCCTTAAAAAAAAAAGAATCCCGTTAAGCAAGGAAGCCTGCGAGAGGATTCTCTGGCAGGTGAACCTTCCCAGAGAGCTCTGGCGCAGGCTACCTTTAGGGATACCTTCACATCTCTCGGGTTTTTTTTAACTAAGGTTCCCACATGCCGAGGCACCTTGCCCTGTTTTGAGAGCCGTATGTTCCGCATACGGTAAGAGTTGTCCGCTATTCCTATTGGAATAGTCGGCCAGCTGCCTCCTAAGTTGGTCAAGGAACGGCGAGGGGAAAGCTGCGACCCCACACTTAACCCCTCTCCCGCCATCGGAAGGGCGTGGGACAAGTACCAAATGCCCGACCTACCTGATGCAGGTTTTCCTGGGGTTTTCCCTGCGTCACTTTTAGGCGAATTGCCGGGTAGGATTCTCAAACCATAGCCCGGGGGCCCTAGTTAACCCTTGGCTACCTTCCTCTACCTTTCCGTATCCCCCTTTCAAATCATTTTCCTATGCTATAAGAGGGGAGTTGCTACTATGTGGATTACCCTATACATAGCCTGTCTACATCTTAAAAAAAAATCCCGCTAAGCATTAATTCTCTTGTAGCACAAAAATTTAAGACATGTGTTGACCTCTCAATAACAGGATATAAGATACCATTATTTTCATGTATGTACACAAGGTGTAAAAAACCACGACGACAAAATTTCCTAAATAGATTTCCCATATTGAGAGAAGAAGAAAATTGTATTACGACATGGTTCCGGAAATGCATAACTACTGACACTGGTTACAATTGTTACATGAGGAAACGTGTTGCGAATAAAATTTATATTCACCTGAATACGACTTCGGAGACAGTTAAGTTTTTTGTGTATTCAATTGCTGATGTACTAAGTCTGAATTGAGGCAGCCTGTCGGAAAGTTCGCTCCACACCAGCCATTTTTGAACGGGGACGAAACTCAATGTGAAGAAGAGATTCTCTCAAAAGGTGGTCACTTTTAATCAGATATATGGACAGAGCACTTAAACTAGTCAATTGAACTTCATGCAAACCGATCAGATAACTCTGGAATTATACATTTAATGATCCATGTTTAAATACAAATTTTTTCTTCTCTTAATATCAGGAATCTATTCCTGAAAATTTGCCGCCGAGTTTTGTTTCCCCCTGTATACCGTTGAGTTAAATTCTAAATGTAATATAAACTTGATTTTATAGTTAACCAAGAATATTACTTTCATCAAGTAATAAAAAACGAGACATGGAACCGTCTGAGGCTTCCTTGGAGCTTTTCCAGAAGCCTACATTTTAATGTTGTGTAAATTCTGTTTCTTGTACTGTAGAACTGTTTTGGGAACAGATCATTAAAAAATATGTTCTTCAAAATCCTAATTCTGTACTATTCCTTCACGTTCTGCTGACATACTATCCATTCTTCGTTGAACATTTTCCATTCTCGCAATTAATCTTTTTATTTTCATCAATTATTTCATCCTATCACTTAGGCGGACTTCTTCTGTGCTTTCATTTGCAGATTCACCCATATCAAGTTCTTCTCTTCTTGACAAATGTATATTCTCTGAACATTCATCACTCACTGAACTTTCAACAGCTGTCTTTCCTGAATTATATTCATGACCACTGCATTTCTTTCTTTACATTCTAAGAATCATAACCGTCGTGAAATTGCACGTTTCATTCTGATCAAAATTAAACTTTACAGATATCAACTATTTTTAAAAAATTCCCTTTATGATAACAATACGCCATTTATTATCAACTAGCTATTGTGCTCGGCGTTGCCTGGATTGTCATAATTAAACTCAGCGACATCCATAACCCCGCATTCGACTTCAATCTCGGTTGTTCATGCGTTATTATTCTGTAACGCCTCTCCACCCCATCCCTATAGGGAAGGGGTTTATATTATAAACAAAAAAAATCGTGAGAAACACTATCAATTTATTTGACGCCAATATTAGCCGCTTTTGCGTGTTTAAAAAATTTCTCCCCCCGTTAACACCGCCCCTGATAGTCATGTTTTACCGCCATAGTGTTTTTTTCCAGTTTAAAAGGAACAATTGTACAAAATTTGGTAAAATTTTCTCCACGGGTGTAGATTTGTATGCGGAACATACAAACAGACAAACAATCAAACATACATCCTTTTTAATTTTACAGATACAGTTTTCAAAGTAGTCAATCTGAGATATATTATTCAGAGAATGTTTCATAATTGCGTGAATGAATTCCTTTAATGAAATTATAACCGTTACTTTTTATGTACACAATTACGTTTTTCTCTGAACGAAATCGTGCCCTTCACGTTGATGTTGAAAATGTAAATAATTTATACATATACATATAAATAATCAATTTACAACACTGATACGTGTACCCCATTTAAGGCCAGTCTTGAATCAGATTTGCCCTGTTTCTCTAATTCCGTTAGTTATTTGGTCGACTGCCAGGTGCACGAACTTGTACACCTTCGTGTGACCACTGCTGAAATACGTGTAGTGTTGTAGAGCCATTGTCTACCACACACATTACTCAGGGGTAAACCACTCCAACACGAGTCCTCTACAACTACGCCACTAGTAAATGGCGTACGCTTCTTTGATTTACGCTCATGCCCGACGGTATTCAAAGGCTGTCGAACCAGTGTACAACAATGCCGCATTTCGGAAGCAAGATTGTTAAGGGACCGCGACGAAAATCTCGAACGAGTTTGTAATTTTTCTTAGTCCACTAAGAAACACGACAAATTACCGTTACACAATGTGCTATACTATTTCAGAATAAATATCACTTTAAATACTCACCCCTTAATTTCCAGATATAATAAACAACATCCAGTCGACTTAATAGCATCCTAACATTATCATCCAACCTCAAAAAACAGCTTTATTAATAAGTCAGAAATTACAGACACATGAACAAAAAATCCATAATAAATTTCTCCTTCCTAATTATGTAATTATCTATTTATTATTTATCTTAATTGGCATTCATTAATAGACCAGGTTGAATGTTTCAATTCAATCCTGCAGAAATAGTTCATTTCATTGCAGAAAAATATAATTAATTACTACAAATTATTTTATATTACGTAATTCATTTCTAACATGTAGATTAAACCTGAAGATATCTTGAAAACGTCATTAATTTAATGTTCTGCTAATAAAAATAATTTTCGGACATAAGGCCGTGGCGTAACTTATTATTTTGAGTGTCAGATTTTTTTCATCATTCGTATAAATTATTAGTGTAGTATTCCGAAACCACTCCCATTAAAATGATGCGACTGCATAAATCTTTAAAATAATTTAAAACCTTTTCTTCAAGATATTTTAATTAATTTTATGAAATTATCTGGAGTTTTCGGCATATATCCCCATAATCATTGCTGTTAAGAGTCAATATAAAAATTTAAAAATTTCGCAGTTTGCGAAAATCTTAAGGCAGTAATATTGTTGCGTTTGCATTTTCAAAAAATTGGACATTTTCTCAAATCTCAATAAATATCTATAAAAAAAATACCCGTACACATTTTAGCAAAAGCTCTTCCGTTTGATATAAAAATAAATATGAATAAGATTCATACAAAAAGTGTAATATAAATACCACACAACGTTACTGGGATCCTTGTTCCTTCGTCAGGTGCTAAGAAAAGCCTAGAGAAACACAACTGCACTTGTCAGTTGACAACACACAGAAAAAATATAATGAAAGCTAAAAAAGTTGACTTACAAACAAATAAATAAAATTTAATATAACATTGTTACTTACGTAATTAACAAAATCGATTAAACAAAGTCGAAGAAATTTCGTAGTTTTGTCTAATTAGTATATTTGTAACTTTATTATATTTGAACTTCTCTCTTTTCAGCCTTAGTGTTATTCTGCTCAATTCATATTTTTTTAATTATTTAAGTATCCATGTTATACCAATTTTTTTATTTGTTTGGAAGTCCATGTTTATACAGAAGAAACGTTTTTGGTTCCATGTAAATTTATATAATAAATTTCTGACGCATGGATATGTTCCATGAATTATATATATATATATATATATATATATATATATATATATATATATAAGTCAGATTGATTTTCTTATTTTATTTGTATTTGATTTAATTCGTGCATTAATACTTATATTCAATTTTATTAAATATAGAAATAATCGTTTGAAAACAACAGACAACCGTAATATTGTAACAATATTACTACTGCACAAATTCGATTGGAGAGAAAGAATTACACTTCACACCAGGTGTGTTAAATTTGTTTTCGCCCATTGGCAGGAGACGGTATTGATTGTTGGGCAACTTGAAAGGAATAAGACCGCTTTCAGCCTTCCTTTCACAGAATGCGACTGTCGCAGAATCACGTTCCACATCTGAGATTGCTTTCGTTTTCCCCCTCACTACATATCGGCAGATGTCTTCGCCGAAGCTGATTTGAATTCACTTCCGGCCCTCCAAGTTCTTCTGCCCCAATACATCTCATTGTCTCATTACTGCCAAGCTAATTTAATTAAGTCAACGCACCTCGATTCCAACAGAGGTTTGGTTTCCAAGTTCTTTGTGTCCTGGCATTCGTCTTTCCTCTCTTTTCATGAAGAAAGGTCGACTAAATCTCTAAAAAAAGAAACATGCCTGAAATAATGATTTTATTTCAAGAACCCAAAGTGAATATTGATTTTCAGTCATTTATTGAATTAATTTAATTTTTAATACTTATTCTCAAAGGAATTATTTTCCCCGAAGGACATAATAAAAATAACTTCTGACACACTGTTTGAATCCCGAAAAAATCTGAATATTAAATGGCGTACTCGATAAGCCTAATCTGAAACTTTAATTAATTCGACATTTCAAATAAGACTCAACTATGGATGAATTTATATAAGTAAACACTGCATCCGTAAAAGCATCCGACTACAATTTTTTTAAATAGACTAAATTTGGTTAAATGTTGTTGTTTAACCCATTTTACGATTTATTGTCCCGTTTGCTCTAAGGACTATTGTAAATTTAATTTCAATCATCCCGATAATTAATCATCGACATGTTCCATTATTTGTTATGAATTTTATGCATTAAATTGCCTCCATACGAAATTATAGCGTAATTAACAACTTGTTGCTCGGTAATATATTTTGTCGATATTCAACAACAACCTTCGAAATCAATGGCGGCTGTTAGCAAGTTATAGATCGAAATACCAGCATTATACTAATTTATAAATATCTCAAAACATTAAAATTATAATGTTTACATCTGAATAAGGATTTCGAATTAATGATTGACAAATTTTAAGGCTAAGCGAAACTGCAGTGGAACATATCCTAAAATTGCCACAGTTAAAATGTTGATTGATTTATTAAATACATTTTAAGTACTAAAATACAGTATCTAAATAAAGGTCACATGTACGCACAGAGTTTTTAAAATGAAAATGTTTAGTTTTATTCGAATAAATTTCTCTGTCTGTATTTATGACACGGCCTTGTAACTGTCATTACGTTCGATCAATTTTAATGTTGTGTAAAATCATCCAGATATGACGCAAACAAGCTAGTTGATTTTATAATCCCTATAGAGCCAATTAATGGGTTCATCAAGATCATTCCCACCATTTAATGGCAGAAAGCAAATAATGAATGTGCTCATGCAGCAATTTCATTATCAACCTGTAGGCCTATTGTTTGATTAGTAAACAACAGTTGAGCATTTTCCAGCTATGCTTCGACAAAATCAAGTTTATACATTGGGTGTAACAGAATCTCATAATATAAAATCTTTTAAAATATAAAACGTCTATGTTAAAAATATAATAATTATATAAAACAGTAAAAATAAAGTGATAATATATACTATACTATTTATGCATGAGTGTGGTCTTTATATTATCACTTTATTTCGTATGTTGTTTTACTATTTTATCTAATTAATAAATTATTTCCATAGTTTCCTTGAAAAAATAATAAAGCATTTGGTGTTTCATAGCACGTATTCCTCATTACTATGTCAATATTTTTGGATAATTTTCCACATATTTAATTGAATATCTTCATCGTTCATAAAACTTATTTACGTCATAATTACGTCTACCCTTATTCAATCATTTGAATTAAAAATTTATAATATTTTCTTCAATTTTTGTAAATAATTAGCATTTCTCTGAGATCAACTGTTTTAATTGTAATGATAGATATGTAGGTTACACTTACAAATATTTACGTACTAGCATATAATAATAAAAATAACGGAAGGCCCAAACCATACCTAATACAGCCCTATCTTTTCATCATTCGAATCTCAAGCATAAAATCAACTATGATAATGTGAAGGTATCACAGCTGGACGACATAACCTCAAAACGAAAATCTTATAATCCATGTATATAGATAAAATCAGGATAAAGGTTTAAATTCTAAATAAAAGTGCTGTTATCAGACAGCATTACGCAAAAAAAATTATATTCTTTTATATTCGATCTGTCATTCTATTTTCGATATATATCGATACATAGAAATATAATATATTACAAACACGTCAAAGATTACTTTTATTCATTACAAATGAGTGACTTAATTTGGTTAGGATTGCAAACATAGAAGACCGGTGATCGTTAAATAAATTTTATTTGGGAAGAAAAGATAGTCCATAAATATTCCGGACGATGTAAAATATATTTACCACATCTTCAGGAATTCCGCAGAGTGGTGATTAATGTTACACATATATATTTAATTAAATACTTTTGATACACCGATAGTTTTTTTATCATTGTTCGAAATAATGCTCGAACAGAATATAATATGGTTTCTGTGCGTATGATATGTTACATTGGTCACTGTGACAATAACATTATAATGTTAAGTTAATTCTTAGGCCGACGTATGAATTAGATTGTATCTTTTTTTATTTTATAGAAAGCAATGTGAGGCTAAAGAAATAACCACGAATATTAGTTTTAATTTACAATGGAAAATTGTGGATTTAAATTTTTTTTTTCGTGACTCTTTGAACTAGTGTAATGATATTCAACACTTCTCCACAGCCTAATTGATTAACAGAGTTCTTATATTATTTTAATGACCAAAGCAGAGGCACCTCGGCATGTTTTGAGATGTGTATGTTCCGGAGTCGCAGACCTTGGACATACGGTAAGAGTTGTCCGCTATTCCCAACAGTCGGCCAGCTGCCTCCTAAACTGGCCGAGGCACGGAGAATGGAAAGCTGCGTTCCCACAGCAAATCTCCTCTCCTGTCATCGGAAGGACGTGGGACACGAAGGTTACCAGGCGCCCGACCTACCCGATGAAGGTTTTTTAAGGTTTGTCCTGCATCACTTTTAGGCGAATTCCGGGTAGGATCCAGTTAACCGTTGTAACCCTTACGCATCTCCCCTTTCAAATCCCTTCCTACGCTATGAAAGCGGAGAACTCACACGTGGATTACCCTGTTACTCTAAAAAAATCGGAACATATTAATCGAAATGAAATTATTATCGTTGCTATGAATTTCTGCTGTGCATTAAAAAAAAGCAGTTAGAAATTCACACGTCCAAGACTAATGGAAAACGGCTACAGATCAATTCTAAGTCATTATGGCACGGTCTGAAGTCGCGTGATTTATCGTAGATTGAGTAGATTTTTATAAATATAACTTATTATCATAGTGGAAAATTCCCTTCGGCTCTGTAAATGACTATGCATTACATTAATAAGCAAGTTTACGAGAAACATGATATATTTTAATGTACTGAAAATCATACAGGAAGGTTGAATTAGTTTCCTCTTCTGTTAATTGTTAATCGGAAACCTTTGAAAAACTGATTACATAAATACAAAAGCAGGACATTACGACAGCTTTTCCACATAAATTATATAGGTCGGTAAGAAGGCAATTATTCATATATATATATATATATATATATTGACAATCAGAATACACTATGCGATTAGTAAGAAAACGATGCTTCAATTCATAGAGGTAAAAAATTATACGGCCATTCAGTGTTACGTCGGTGGTTTGTTAACCGACAATGCCCCTTATCGTGGAGTACATTCGAAGCGAACTTGAGAACAAAGGGTGCTTCTTTAAGGGGCAGCAGGGATTCAGAGAAGGTTTCTTTTTCGAGAGGCAGATTATTTATTTGTACCATAGGATAGTTTATGAAGTTGACCCAGGAGGGAGAGTAGATGCCGAGGTAATAGATTTTCCTATATTTTTTTCTTCGATCTGCTACCTCACGACAACATAATTTGTAACACGAGCAAGGCTATAAGTTTTGCAGGCGCCGGGACTATTTCATTGTAAATTATAAACTCAGTGGAGAAGCAGTGCTACAATAAACTCACCGTAAGTACTTATGCATACATTGGAGCAACAACTTTGGACGGGAACCTCGAATCGAACACGCGACTATGAAGTCGACCAAGCAGAATACATACAAAATTGATAGTTTCTAAAACGGATTGGAAACGTTTTACCTGCGTAAATTTTGAGAGATTTCCTTTCACGGGTAAACTTACAATTTACAATTCTTCCATTGTGGGGCTTACTCAATAAATGGTAATTAACAGATTTCATTACCCCAATGATTTAAAACAAATCATACATTATGTAAACGTTGAGACAAGTTAAGGAACGTTGATTCGTAATACAACTTTACCGTTCTTGGAGTTAAAATAAATTATTGAATTTATTTTTTAGATGTCATTGATAGAGAGAGAAAGAGTGTACTAATGTGTGAGTGAAAAGTGTGTTGTAATAATAAAGCATGTTTGTAGGTTGAAACTTAGATTAATATTTTCCATTGAACTCAAAATAAATTAATTATAAATGCTTTTATAAAGCTTCAATTGTATTTGGAAAAAAAGTTAATTTTCTTCCACTCATTCTTTATCACTGACATCTCACAAATAAATTCAATCATTCATTCAAACTCCAAGGAAGGTAAAGTCGTATTATGAAACCGACGTTCTTTGGCTTGTCTGAACGTTTTTAAATCATTGGAGTAATTAAAGATGTTTAATAACAGCTATTAAGCCCACATTAGAATAATTGAATAATGAAATCAACTTTTTTCATTTGGAAATATTTTATTATATTGGTGAAGGGTAAAAATAAATGTTGAATTGGATTGAAAATTAAATATTATTCAATTATAATAGTTTTGTAGGTGGTGTTTCAGCGCCCAATTCAAACACCAGACCTTTCTCTAATATTCCTGTCCCACCACCATGCCTCTGGTCGGAATCTCTTAACACCGTACCAAGACAGTCTTCTACGAACGGTTGAAAGCGACGTTCCCATACGAGTTAACAATAAATATACTCACATAGTGTGTTCTGATAATTAACCACCCGTTCGTTCACGACCGACCCTCCTGAACCATTGTGTCCCACACATCTCAATACATTGGAATCGACACTTATCCAGACGATTATAACAGAGTAAGTCATCTGAGCGTTGCTCCCTACGGAGGTGAATCTTGTCTCGCTCAATGTCATAACTATCTCAATAGTTAAGTCCGCTTGGAAAAATGGTCGGTGTCTCTTGGGGCGTTTCTCTAAGCTGTCCTGTTGACAGAAAACGATTTAACGCATATTGCTCATAAGTTTGTAACTTGGGCTGGTCCAGGTCACAGCCCATGTGCCGCCAGCCTATTACGCGTGAGTTCCATTTCGCCAGTGAATATCATTATTGGATTCTGAGTAGAACAATAATTATAAAATACAGTCGGGTGACTAAATGTGAAACATTTAATGGAAATGGAGGGTGAAGACGAACGAATATGGGGCAAAAGAGAAAGCAGATGGGCTGCGCATCGAGGATCGAAAATCTCTTCAAGTTGGGCTTAGAGGCTCGGAAGGAGCGACTTAGGTGCACAGAAATCCGCGTCACTAGAACCTGGCCGCCGCGCTCTGAAAGGGTTATAAAGTGTCGTCGGGGCGAAGATGGGTGGGGTTAAATTAAGGTGAAATTGCAGGGCGAGAGGGAGATGAGGAGGGCCTTGCGCAAATATTGACCCGGTAACAAGTAGCAAGTACTTCAGCACCTTCGCGTTTCTAACTTAGCTGCAAAGAGGAAGAAAAAAAAAGTGTATGAGGCATCGATCGGAGAAGGGGCAGGGGCCCGAATCTTATTGGAAGCCGTGTCTGCCTGGACGGGAAATAGGCGCCTGGCCGTACGAACAGCAGATTTATCGAGCCTCGGGCAAATGGGCTGTGGCGTTGTTCCTGGCACAGGTGCCGATTACAACAAATCTCCAAAACTCTACGCCTGCTACGCGGATAATAACTACTGTAATTTGGGTATTTACACTTACAATTAATTTCAGAAACTATGTTATACTTTCTGAGTGATATACGAAGATTAATATTCGTCATATTGTTGTATGTCACTCACAAACACCTATATTCAGTTTTTAATTTCTCTACGTCAGACGTTCATGTGAGTGTTATTTATATGTGGTAGGAAGCATAGTCATAAAATCGTTTAGTACTAAATCAAAGACCAGCAAAATAGTATACTACTCAAAGACAAATTTCGGGCTTACAGTCAGAAACATTGCAAACGCAAAATCTGCAGATGTTATATATATATATATATATATGTATATATATATATATATTGTAATGTCCATTAATTAAGCCATTAATTGTTTTTAAATAATTTAAATTGTTAGCGAAAAACTGAATTGTAAGCGGTATGAGCGAGGAAAGCAACAATGAGCGGCGAGCTCTGTTTCTTGTTGAGGGTTCGGAATGGCGATTACGCGCGCAAACGTATCGGAGAGTCTTCAGTCTACCACGAGAGGAGAGAGATTGTAAAAGTTAGTCGACGTCTACGGTCAGCCACGAAAGGAGAGACATTTTCACCGAGCTACTTAGAAGTTTTCAAACCAAACCGATAAATAATGCGGTAAAAGGCTAAAATCTGCAACTCCTGTAAGCAAGCAGTTAGTTGGATCGAGTAGATGTGCTAACAAATAGCCAACGGAAGCAAGGGATTGCTTCATTATAAACAACTTGAACATTTTCGTGCTGAGGAAAAATCCATCAGATAGCCGACCAATTAGGAGGATCATTCAAGTTCCTGGGAGCCTAGTAATCACATTTCAACTTCATAGGTGTAGAATCTGAGAGAAAAAATTTAAATCTGTGTAAAAATTTTGCAATAGTGTACTTTTGAAGCACTAAAAAAATTCTGGTACCAGCCGAACAATACGTAAGTAACCAAAACCTTAATTAAAACTGTAAACGCTAACTAAAAGGGTAAATTCAGATTTCGTTCGTTTTTCTTGTAGCTTTTCTTTCATTTATAATCACATTATTTTGAAGTAAATTTTAAACTGTATTGTTAATAAGATCATTCAATAATTTTCACTGTAAATCATCAAACCCAGTAAAGACCCTGAGATATCAATTTTTGCATTTTATTGTAATTGCTTGTAAATTTTAGAAGCAACGAATTAATAAATAAATTTTGTTTGTTAAAAATTGATTATCTTATTTTTCATTTAAATAAAGCCTATCATTTTAATTATTACATTTAACATGTGATCACAATGAGGGGCAATTTCTTCAAAAGTCAATTAACCCTAAATTGTTGATTATTACAATATATATATTGTTCTCATGTAAATTTCTCCCATTACTAAATGTTTTATTTTTTCCTTCCATTTCTGGCCTAAAGCTGCGTATTACATGGTTCAATAGTTCCTTGGTGGAAACCTTCGTCAGAGTGGTGTGGAGCCTTTTCAAGAAATACAGATTCAAATATAGCAGATGTAGCTTCTTGAAACTATTTCAATTTCATTTTAAGTATTGGCTAAATTAAAAGTTTCGATTCCTCGTTTTTCATTAGGAGTACAGGCAATATAAATCAATCTATACGTGGTTTGATATAAGTGTTTATAGAATAAGAAATTAATAACGTGATCGTTCGAATTTTCATACGATAATAAATTAATTAATATAAACTGTTTTCATCATCATGCTATAAAGGCCAAACGTTTCATTTAAGTAGCGCAGGGATAAAACGTGTCGCTAGATGTCACTGCAATCTTTCCTATGCTCGATTGAGTGTAGAGAGGAACAGTGTAATAAATATCGTGCGCTTGGCCAATTTACATTTAATTATAATTATATAACATTAACCGTACGGAAGTAGACTTATTGGAAAATATTATTCTTATTATTTTGTGAACATGTAGGAATTATGCAGTTATTTTCTTTAACCCTATAGTTTCAAATGTACCTGGACATTCTAACATTCGTTCTTAAGATCATTAAATTAAGTACGGTGTGTATAAAAGCTGATATTTCGCATTTCCTTGATCTGCCGTTCCCGCCAGTGTCTATAATCTGATGTGCTAGAATATGGAATAACCTGAGAATCAGGATTTTCGAATCCTCCCAATGTCATCCTTACATTTAAGTCTCCATTCATATCTATTCTGAAGAACGTTTCTAGTATTATACTCAATTATTTTTGACAAGATAGGCTTCCCTGTCTTACAGAGAGACCGCAGCTAACCAGGAGTCCGCCAGAAAGTTAGTAAACTTTTATGACAAAACTAAAGTATAAAAGCGCAATTCATTTCGCAAACCGTTTTATCACATTGTATAGTCTATCTCTGAAACAAATTTAAAAAATTCACGGATAACTTTAGAAAGCGGTTTATTGTTTGCTTTTCCCTGCTGAAACCCATACTGCCAGTAAATTCGACTGCTCTTTCGTCTCTTTCGCTGTCACAATTAACTTACAATAAACTATTTAAATAATAAAAAGTTTTCCTTTCTGTCTGAGAAGACTGTCTCGTAATTTTGTTGGTATTGCCAATTATCTCTTACAACATCTTTATTTATTATTTCCAACACTGTATACATTTATACTGTATTTCCCTGGGAAAGTTCAACTCACGTTGAGTAAATAACGTTTTCGCTTTATGACCTTATAAAATGTATGTCTTAAAATAAGTATATTTATATCATTTTTAACAATAAAATATTTAAGTTTTCTTATAAATTATGTCACATTGGTTTTCACAAAATGGTCTCAAGCTGTTTTAAAAATATTGATTTATAATTTATTTTTGTCCTTAAATCATGATCACGAATAATAGCCTAACTATAGTATCAATGCTGTTTAGTCTACATTTAGCAATTTTTATCGTCGGATGAGAATTTAATTTCGTTAATTTAAATCGTTCACAGGAATTAGACCTTGCGTAAAATGTTTTCGAAGTTAAAACCAATTGATTACTTTACCTTAGAGTGTTTTGCTTTTAACACCTTTATTCAGACGACGTTTATTGATTTATTGATAATAAAAATAAATGTTTGAAAACAGAGTCTTAAATTCTATTTCAACTTCAAAATTTTGGAACATTTCCTCGTCTTCTTATCCCCACAGCCTTTCACCGCCCATGTCGTTGAGGCCTGAATTTAACTCAAACGACACGGCTAGTGCCAGCAATTAACTCGGAGAGTCCTATAACAACGGATTGGACACCAATCTGGGCCATTTCCATATTTTTATATCACTCCCGCCCCTATTAATGATCTTCAGCTTTGCTTTTAGGGATTAAAATTACATATTCAGTACACCGAGTGAGATACGATTAATCTCAGATATCCTAAAGAAATATATTTATTCGTAACTAATATTAGTGATATTCTCAATTTTTAAATACTTCCGATTGTCTTCCCACCCTGGTTGTGTGTTTCTTGATAGTACGTGACATGTGTACCAAGATTGCAAGAAATTGTCATACGTTTAAAATTGTATACCGAACATATAGACAAACAGACATACATTTCTATTTATCAGAAGATTGCAAGTGGCAGCGGGAGATATTTAAAGTTTTAGAAGATTACTAGAATATGTCTATTACTGTTGAAAAGGAAATGTATCAATATATTCAATCATATTTCATATTTTATTTTTGTTAACACATGACTGTGTTTGCGTTGATAAGGTAAAAAAATTAACTAAGTGACTTCTTTTTGACATGGGTTTTTATCAGAAACGCAATTATTAAAATTGGTTTTGTTATATTTCACAAACAATTTCTGACAATAATATGAGACTGTGGATGTATTTTATGTTTTATAAATTCTATAAAATCACCCTTTGATGTCTTCAAGTTGCGCCATGTAAAAATAGAGGATGTAGCGCGACAGGAGCCCACGGGGAAAATTTATGGACGTGACATCGTGATTCAATTTTCCATTCAGATTATTACGTGATGATTTGCGCGAAGAAGGAATTTTATGCGTCAAGTCTGTGAAAAAAGGGGAACGTAAGAAAGAAACTTGTTCCCTCAGAGAAAGTCTGGGCCGCGATGCGCCTAAAGAAACCTTTCGTCGTAATTCTTTGCGAAATTATGTTCTGAATCTTTCAGTGAATTAAATGGAACTGAAGAAGTTGTTTCCAATTAAATACCTTATAAATTAAATATTTTTAATAACATAAAGTTAGTTATTTTTATTTTTTTTAAAATGTGCTATGTGTTATCAATAGATGGACACCACTGGTTTATAGAAAGGAATAATTTTACATTTTCAAGAGATATTTAACTGTGCGAAGTATAATTGACAGGTAAGAGTTATTTTTAAGATGCCCTAATCTCATTAATATGGAGTGATCGTCGAAATTATATTACTAATAATGAAATGTAAGTATAAGTAATTTCTTATAAATGTTTATTCACTATTATTTTATGATTATTAATGAATAATGTCATATGTTATAAACCACTTGAACTCATAATTAATAAAGAACAAGTATTGAAATATATATAGTCATCTGTTCCTCCTTATATACACAGTGAAAGATCTGTAGATAAATATGGCATAAATTAAATGTTATGCATAACTATAGTGCGTGTCACATTTCTTGGCGGCCCGAATTAGTGTTTTGCTAGGTGCTAACCACTCTCTGTGCGCTGCCACTCAGCTTCAGTTAGCGCCTAGAGCTTGATCCCGTTATATAAATGTAGTGTATGCGTTTATTACGCACTGCATCCGCTCTCTTGTACTGCGCCACAGGCCTTCGTGGCTGACGCGTGCTATAGGAGGTGAAATAAAGATTCCATAATCATTTTTCGTAAATCATTCCTGCTAAAATTTGTAAGACATTTATTTACTTTGAAGATGAGAGTCTCTATTATACGTAATATGCCCAATACCAGTCACATTTTTTGGTTAGCTGTAAGAATATGCGGATGCGGGAACATTTCTATTCCGCACTCTCGCTTTATCGCTCTTCCACGTTGAATGTATAAAAGAACCAATTTTACCCTCTTGACGGGAAAAGAAACTGACAAATTATTCAATAAATTCGAGTTGTTCGTATAAAAATATTTTATGTTTAGTAAATATTACAGTTTAAATTAAAACACGGTAATGTACATAACCATTTAAAATTTTAATTTTTTATACTTCACAGATATAACCATCTAATAGTTATAATTTGACATTTTAAAATTGTTTTGAACTTAACTCCATGTTAATATTTGAAAAGACTTCCTGAGTGAGAAAACATTAACATTTTTATAAAAAGGCTGTTTTAGTTCGTATTTATTCTTTGTACGCATAAAATTAATTTTATTCTAAATTTATAAATACTCGTAAAAATGTATCTAAATTATTCGAGGAGACAATTAAAATGTTGTTTTAAAAAATTTTGTCATTCGTAAAATTCTTAAATAGAAAGTTTTTTAGAAAGTTTTCAGTTTAGCCCAAGTATTTGAATAAATTCGTTATAAGTTTACTGATTCAAATTGTATACTTCCTGATTTATGTACTATAAATAGCCTCCTCTTTTTATTACAATTAATAATTGTAATTGTGTTCTATCATCCCAATGGTGTGTAAGATTTACACTCTTACTTTAAGACTTCCGTGTTTTATTGTAGTATCAAACGTAATAATTTGTGTTTACTAAGAATAAAGTCGAAGTTATAAGATCCATAATGTTCCACGAATTAGTGATATAAATTGTTCTTACCAAGAAACTCGATTTCCGATGCAACGTAAACAAAACAGTGTTGCCGACAGCAAAATCAATGCTCCATATCTCTGCGATCAAGAAAGTTGTGCCCGAAGCAAGATTGGGTCGTTATCGTGGTCGACATTCAAGGAAATTATCCACATTGGGAATTTTATATTAACCGGGAAAACCTGAGTGTGTGTTGACGCCGCCTTGCCAAATAAATATTTCTAAGAAATCCAATACATTGTAATATCAAACTGATAACTCCAATTATCACAAATTATGATAGTTCCTTATTGCAAACCTGATGCGAATTTCTTTAAGATTTTTAAAACCTCCTCGTGACATAGTAAAACATTCATACAGTTAAAAATAATTTATTTAAAGTAAATGTGAAAATATTTTTATCTAATTTAAATTTATTAATTGCTTTATGAATTTAGTGTTGATCGGAAAATAAATATATCAAAATAATTTTTCAAAATTCATTTTAAATAATTAACAAGAACTTTGTTATAACCACTATAACAGATCTTCAATAAGTTTTTCTCATCCGTAATACATCCGTTGGAGAAAATTCCAGGTTTCCAAACAGGGTCCCAATTGTGTACATGGAATCCCCCCCAATGATTGAGTTAAGCTCCGTAGGCTCTCATTAGTCCCGCCTCGTCGGAAGAGGGTTGCTGTTATCAATAGAATTTCCCGTGAACCACCATTAAAGCGATCCACGAACAAAATAAAACTGCCACGTCAAAGAGCGACTGCTTTATCACATCTCACTAGCTCATTATTCCTTTCACCTTGTTACCAGCTTCCCTTCGGATCACAATGACTGCCAATACCGTACCAGTTACAAATGTAAACCGTTACCCTTCGATTTAAACTCTAAAATGTAATTATTACTTTTTACATTTTCTTACGTTATAAACCACTGTATTTCGATTCTGAAAGTATGTTAAGATTTCATTTTATTTTATCATTCATAAATTATTTATTTTCAAAATCTGCGATTGACTTTACAAACACATCCAATAAATTAATTACCAATTAAGTACCCAATCATAAAATATGTTATCTTAAATGCGTAATATGGAAGAGAAAAAATTAATTTTGTTAATATCGCTTTTCAACTTATTATGCAGAAGGAACGCCAAGCTAGAATGAGTTCATTGGAGTTTCTATTCTTTGAGATAGTGTGACAGAAATATTCTATTCACATTTGATGGTTATATAGTTCTTTATATATACTAGACTACTAAAAAATGTTATATATCGATTAGAAATAATTCGTGACTTCATGTCAACATTATTTCATAATAAACGCTTTTTTTAACCTGTTTATAACACTATCTGTTAAAGATTATTAATTCTAATTTAAATATTTAATCGGGTGAAAAATTGAAATATTTGCTATTGTTCTCGAGGCAAAACGTTGTATATTTTTTACGATTAGCTTTTGTGCATATTGGAATAGTAACCATGTTTTATTTATCAAATATTTTTATAAAATATAGCCAACTATTCTCGGTAAATACATCTAATGTTAAAATTTAATTCATTATTATTTCTAAAACAGAGAAATAACCACTTGGCAGTCGCATGTATATATATATATATATATATATATATATATATATATATATATATTGTAATAAATTTAAAAAAGTCTTTAAGTAAAAGAAATTCTTAAACAAATAAATTAATTAAAATTTGAATGATAGATAGCCACACGTTGAAGACGCCATTTATGTAATGGTTTAAAATAGTGGTCTTAATTACATAGGAATAATTAACAAAATTATTATGATTTAAAAATATATTGTTGATAATTACACATTATAAGCCCTGCTTTGAACGCCGAATTCCATCAATTTAACAAACAAATATTTCAATTTTATTTTATTAATTAGTGGCGTTCTGTGAAAATACAGCTTCATATTTTTACAATCAACAACGTCGAATTTCTCTTTATCTCAGGATCATCACTGGGTTTGATAGTAAGAACAAATATAATCTAATGAACTAAACATTAACAATCCAAACTCATTTAAGTTAACGTAATACAATATTAAATACAAGAAATAAAAGAAAATAAAAACGCGAACTAATCTGACCGTACCCTTTAATTATCGTTTACAGTTATTAATAATTGTTTTGTACTCACGATAATGCTACTGGTAACAGTTCGGACTCTTGTAGCTAGAAGTCAACACCCACTAAACAGGCCATTATTCACTGATTCTACATGTTAGATTTTTAACACACGCGGTCGTTACTCTCGATCTCTGCTATCCTGGAACTTGGATTAGCCGCCCCTCAGTCAGCCCGCGGACGTGGGTCTCCTTGAAATCTCTCTATACGAAAATTAGTTCAGTTTGTGAAGCAAAACTTCTGCTTCTAAAATGCGATTTTATGAGTCTCTCCGTCAAAACTGTTTACTTGCGTTTTATGTAAACTATTATATCTCGCCGTTGGACTTCCTGGGTAGCCCTACTCATGCTTTTAGATTAGCAAACTTTACTGTGTTGTATCTCTCGCAGACTCTTTTATGTATCCTTTCTCGACCCAGACTCAACATAGACTCGACGCAGACTGAGTTCTCTAAGCGCGCGGTCTCCAGTCTCCAATGTTAACAAAGAAAGAACCACTGCGATTGTCGTCTTTAAGCACCCGTACCTCCAACAATTCAATTATATTAAAAACAATTAATAGCCTGTTTAATTGGTATTACAATATATATACACTTTTCCGCGTTATATCTTTGTGGTGTATGTGTTTATTCCGTGCTCTCACTCCCTCCCTCAATCTGCGACACCCATCGTTCCCGACTACTGCTATAGCCATTATAATCTGTAAAATAAAAATGAATAATCTAAATTAAAATCTTCTGATATTAATTTTTAACTAACTTCTCTGAAAAAAATTGTGAAATACTCTACATACTTCTGTTTTGGATAATTTATATCTACAGGATTATTAATTCTGCTGGTGATTTCATTTCTCAATATAATAATATGGTCAATTGACGTGGAATCTAAGAATAATATTGGCCGAAAGCCAAAGTGGTTCGGTTATTTTCGTGTGTTAAATTAGTTAACATGGTACGGCTTACGTTAATATTATCTATAACAATGGAAAATTTATCTGACATATTAAATATACATATAATTCTTGTAAAATGACACAATGTTATAATTTATAGCAATTAAAATTTACAATTAATTACGAAACGTTACTCCCTTTTGCACAGAGACCTCTTCAGTTGTAAACAATAAAATTTAAGCTTTCCGCATCAACGTCACGTTGATCGAAGGAAGCCTGTTAAAATATTACTTAAATCCACATCGTATTTTAGTTGATTTTTTATTATATGCAACTGAAGACTTCCGTCGGCAAAAGTACAACTTAACTTCATTGAAAATTTTATTGTTAATAAATTCTGACTTTTGGCAATTTTACACTAATTATATTTATGGTGAGCTTTTTAATATTTAAATGGATTTATAACACCATCATAAAACTTACCTTTATCTCAACTTTCTGTGATAGTTGGTTTTCTATTTATGTAAATATTTTCATGTCTAAAAAATCCTTTTCATTACATTTAAGCGTAAGGCGTTTTCTACTCGTTGAGTAAGGTCTCTAATCAGTCAAAAAGTGGACAATTCATGACTCGTCATACAACTGAATTTTCTCGATTTCATGATAACAAATGGCAACGTGGGTGAAGTTATAAAATACTCTCGACCTGATTCACAGTAAATTAATGCTTAATTAGGTAATATTGATGTATTTCCTGGGATTTTGTTCATGAGAATTTAGTCTTCGCGAGGCCTGAACATTAATAAAGTGTGAAATCGTCACTGTTTAAAAATTAAAAAGGTACAACAATAAGAAATCTACATACATTTATTTACCATTATTTAGGTGTCTCGGAAGTTTCTGAAATAAAATACAGTAGTAATGCATGCCAGAGTAACTTATCAAACTTTTTGAAGCACTTCTCCCTTAAGAGAATAGTTTGTGTACGGAAACCATAAATAAGGTGTAACATTTTTTTCTTTCTTAAGGGGAAACGTAATGTGTATGAAAATGATAAATAAGATATAATATTTCTTAGAGTTTAGCAACGTCGGTTCTTTGAAGTTGATAAGTGAGAATTCGTTTTATTGCTTGGTATCTTGTTTCGTAATTCATCTTACCGCTGCTGGGTTGTCCGTGTCTCGACGCAGCTAATGGAGGAGGGGAGAGAGGTTAAGCAGGGCGGCTTGAAGAATTACGGGCGACGAGGGAAGGTAGCTGTGCAGCAGGAAGAACACGGCAAGTTGTAGCTTTGTAGGAGAGAGAATGTTCCGCCGCACTCATCAAGACTTTCTCACTCCACCCACACCCCATCCCCCCACTTCCCACGACCTCAGCTTTTCAGATCCTTCCGCCTACTGTGCAACTTTGCACTGCAGTTTCAAACACTATTTCAAGATCAGAGTTTGATTTCTTTAAGTAAAATACGATGTGGATTTAAGTAATAATTAAACGGAAAAAATTAGGCTTCCTTCGATCAACGTGATGTTGATGGGGAAAGCCTAAATTTTATTTTTTACAACTGAAGAGGTCTCTGTGCAACAGGAAGTAACGTTTTGTAATTAATTGTAAATTTTAATTGCTATAAATTATGACATTGTGTCATTTTACACGAATTATATCTATATTTAATATGTTAGATAAAGTTTCCATTGTTATATATAATATTAACGTAAGCCGTACCAAGTTAACTAAATTGTTATCATCAATTATTTTGGTCTAGCCAAGGGATCTTCTTTTTTTCTGTACCTCCCAGAAAGTTTTATGAGAGACTTACAATTGTCTTGAGAAACGTGGTATAAATTTTATATATTTTTTATTATTCCTGTTAACAAAGTTTATGAACTCGTCACTATTGTTTTATTAATATTCTTTATCAAAATTTTGAAAATAAAACTATTGGATGATTATAAAAATCCTTTCTTATATTGACAAAAGTTAAATTTAGTGGTAAGGTAATGTTACAAGCAAATAATTTTATATACAATCCATTTTTTACATTAGGCAAGGTAGTAGGACATTGCCTCTAAATTTTATGCTTGTCAATAGAACAAATGATTTTTATATTCATTGTATAGTTTTATTTGCAAAATTTTGCGAAGGAATATTCATAAGACGATAGCAAATATAAATATAATTTTCGTAATTAATTATATAAAAAATCTAAATTGATCAGTGGCAGGCTTTCTTAAGAAACTTTCCCTTCTACCGAAGTTGATTAATTTTCGTTAGTTAATTTTTCGTGAAATTAATAATCAGCAGTACCACCCTTCATTCTAGAAACGTTGCAGTAATTTATTTCACGTCACTTGCTTTATTCAACCCGCACTATAAGTTGGTTAACGAAACATATTCAAACAATGAACGACGAAATAAGAGTATTCAATTTGTTTGCACGTAAAAATACGATTAGTGAATTAATAGAGGTATATTCATTTGAAATGAGCAATACAAAGATTGATGAAAAAAAGGAGAATATTCCTAAAAATGTTATACTATTTTTGACGTGGAAATATAGTACTTTGCAATTCAATTTCTATATTTAGTACGATTTTTTATATTCTTCATTAAAATAAAAATATATATTTCTGTGTTAAAAACATAAAATTTTATAAATAAATAGTCAAATAAGAGACACACTATGTTTTATTTATAATATCACTTCTTTCTGTCTGATACTTGGCTATTTATTAGTATAAATTCTTCTATTATACATAATTCAGATTTTTTTAGAGTAACTGGCTACATGACGGTAATCCACATCGTGGAAACGCCTCTTTAATATCATAGAAATGGATTTGAAAGGGGGGATGCGAAAGTGTATAGGAAGATAGCCAAGGATTAACTAGGGTCCCTGGGCAATAGCTGAAGGATCGTACCAGGCATTCGCCAGAAGTGATGCAGGACAAATCCTAAAAAACGTGCGTCATGTAGGTCGGACGTTTGGTAACTTGTCCCACGCCCTTCCGATGGCGGGAGAGGTGGTTTGCTGTGGAGACGCAGCATTCCCTTCTCCGTGCCTCGACCAGTTTAGGAGGCAGTTGGCCGACTGTTCCAATGGGAACACAGAACGACTCTTACCGTATGCCAAAAGTCTGCGATCCCGGAACATACAGCTATCAAAACTGATCGAGGTGCCTCGGCTTACCTTAGATCAAAAACGGAGAGAGCTAGATTTTATTTTCAAACTTAGTCGTGTTTATAATGTTAAAGTAATTAAGGATCTGGACGAAAAATTTCAATTTCGCTTTATTTTAAAGTATTAAAAATTATTAACATGGAAATGGGCGAAGAGACAATTAAAAATATAAAATGTATAAGCAAAACTACTTACAAGAATCTAGAGTATAGATATTATATATAGATATTACTAATAACACTATCAGTAATATGTAAGCCTGAAATTTCATATACTATTCCTTTTTTAATTAATTCCTTTTTCCTTTCCATGTTATTAACTTATATTTATCTAATTCCTTTTTTACATACTCATCATAAATTCGTATTTATGTTGTTATCAAATTGAGGAGTTTGACATCGTGCAAACATTTTTGTTACATCTGTATCGCTTTAGCCATTGACGCAAAATATATTTTTTTTGTTCGCCGTTAGTTATTATTGTGCAATCATCGAGAAATAAGTTGAAAATCTTCTATTGAAGCCATGTCGAGTGCCACTGAAGAAGGCTGTATTGAGCGCCGAACTATACCTGTATTGCCAAGAGTGCTGGTGTAACAAGAAAACACAAAAGAACCAATTTCGACGTAGTCTCACAGAATTGCTGTGTAGTGGTTGTAGATTTTTATTACAAATTTCGCAAGGTTGCAGCGTTCGGCAGCTGCGATGTTTAACAAGCTTCCGAACCATTTACGTGACACCGACGGAGCTGCGAAATCACGGTCACCATTAGGGCATCGTGGCACCAATTATTAATACTTATAGATCAGATTAATCCCACCTGGACACAGAAAGATAACATTCTCATCCGTAACTAGTTAGGGCATGGCAGCATCTACAAAATTCTAAAGAAATAACTTTATATTACGGAAGTAACAATCACTCGATTCTCTCTACCATCACTAAAAAACGAACACGTGCTGATTACTAAGTCTTACTAAATAAACTTCTCTCTCTCAGTATTTTACGCACATATTTCTCATTATCTTCTCTATTTTATTCTTATAATACTTGAGCCAAGGCCCACAACAAAAAAAACCTGCGAGGGATTTTGTCTCGTGGGCAGAACCTTTTAGGAGAGATACGAAGGGGCTACCTTTGGGTATGCCTTTTCCTCTCCGTTTTTGAACTAAGGTTCCCACAAGCCGTGGCACCTCGGCCAGTTCTGAGAGGTGTATGTTCCGGGGTCACAGACCTTGAGCATACGGTAAGAGTTGTCCGCTATTCCCATTGGAATAGTCGGCCAGCTGCCTCCTAAACTGGTCGAGGCACGGAGAAGGGAATGCTGCGTCCCCACAGCAAACTCCTCTCCCGCTATCGGAAGGGCGTGGGACAAGTACCCAATGCCCGACCTATCTGATGCAGGTTTTTCTAGGGTTTTCCCTGCATTTCTTTAGGCGAATGCCGAGTAGGGTCCTTAAAATATAGCCCGGGGGCCCTAGTTAACCCTTGGCTACCTTCCTCTACCCTTCCGCATCCCCCTTTCAAATCCCTTCCTATGATATTAAAGGAGAGTTGCCCATCGTGGATTACCCTCATGTAGCCTGTTGCCCTAAAAAAAAATTATACTACTTGAGCCAAGGCCTGCGACGGCTATTCTCTCGCAGGCAGTACCTGAGAGGGATATTCTCTCGCAGGTAGAACCTTGTAGAAGAGACACGAAGGAGCTACCTTTGGGGATGCCTTTTCCTCTTCGTTTTTGAACTAAGGTTCCCACAAGCCGATGCACCTCGGCCTGTTTTGAGAAGTGTATGTTCCGGGGTCACAGACCTTGGACATACGGTAAGAGTTGTTCGCTGTTCCCATTGGAAAAGTCGGCCAGCTGTCTTCTAAACTCGTCGAGGTACGGAGAAGGGAATGCTGCGTCCCCACAGCAAACTCCTCTCCCGCTATCGGAAGGGCGTGGGACAAGTACCCAATGCCCGACCTACCTGATGCTTGTTTTTGTAGGGTTTTCCCTGCATTATTTTTAGGCGAATGCCGGGTAGGATCCTTAAACTATAGCCCGAGGGCTTTAGTTAACCCTTGGCTACCTTCCTCCACCCCTCCGCATCCCCCCTTTCAGATCCCTTCCTATGCTATTAAAGGGGAGTTGCCACCATGTGAATTAGCCTCATGTAGCCTGTTACCCTAAAAGAAAATAAAGTTATAATACTCGATTCTAATTGTTCACGGAAACTCATCCTGCATCTAAATATCGATTTTAACAAATTTCCAGGAACGAATTCTGTTCTGTTGCAAGGTGTATTTAAAACTTCATTCAACTCTAACGACATTTTAGTGGTGTAGATTTAATACAGATTAGTCTCTTACACCAAGTCACATCTCTCGACAACAGCTGCCGAGTTAAATGCCCACTTCTCAAACTAAATCCAGTACCTCACAAGACATTTTGATAGAGTGTGAAAAAATGTATATCATACTGAAACATCAGGTGTTTTTCGCCATACGTCAATAGCCTCTCCTAGCGAAATTACCCAAAAATGTAACTTTTGCAGCCCAATTATAATGTGATTTCCTCATAATGGTTACTACAAAGGAAATAGCATGAATATTTCGGGTATTCGTAACTGTCACTGAATAATATTGAAATTTATTATTTAAGTTCAGTATATTCTAGTTATAGACGTTATTGTCTTTGATATGATTGCTCAAAATGGTATTGAATTACACTTTCTAACATTCCCATTAATGTAGGATGATCCACGATGAAAAGAAATCCGATTTTGCCTATGTTCCCATAATTTTGAGTTAGTACCTTACCTTATTATGTTACTTGACAGTAATTGTTTCCAACACTTGTACTCGTAGACCTACATCGCAACAGATATTTTTATTAATATAGTGTCAAATTTTTTAAGAAAGAATTTAATTGTACATTCAGCTGAAACCCTACGTGTGGATTATGCCCGATCTACAAAGAGAAACCCCCAAGCATGTAATTTGTGGAGTCCATCGGCAGCTTTCAGATATTCCCCGGCATCGAGATACTGTAAATAGGCAGGTCAATGATAGCCTAATCGAAAATTCGCTTTAGCTTTGCACACAGTAAACGTGCCATGGAATCAATTGCTCGTTACTGGTGTTTACAAATTATTCAATTTAGCTCGCGTTGACTTCGCAAACGTTATTGTGAATATTTTTATGGACACGACCATACAGAATATTCACTCTGAATTATAAAATTTCAGCAAATTTCTGTTGCCTAAATAATTTTTTAAAATAATTTTTGGAGTACTTCATATTTTTAATGACTGTGTCTGTAATAATAATATCTTATTTCCTTGTCATCCCTCCCTACAGATGACTGATTGAGTCTACTGGATTGGGTTCTGTTGTTAGACCATACGCCCGGTAAGCGGAAGGTCCTTGGTTCGATTCCCGGTCTGGTCGGCATTTTTCCATCAATATGCCTTGATTAACCATAACCATTGCCTTTGCCTTCAGTTTGTATAGGCTTATATATAACTATATATAAATATTAATGTATCATGGCCATAAGTCACTATTTATTAGTTAATATTCATATTTATTACAACAAACAAAACTTTTGCTCCCTATAATTTATCAAAACATTAATTCAATAATGTATTCCATTAAACAAAAGAACTTTTATCTACTTACATAAGTATCCAGGACCGAAAATTAATTATATTTATATTAATGCAAGTCAGATTAATTTTCCAGGTTTTAATTAATTGCGCTTTGTCCTGTGACATTTTCAAAAATTTAAAATATAAATTAATTATGAGCTCCTTGAAGGAATTGAATCGGGTTTCAAAATTATATTTTGTTGATGGAAAATCAATTCTTCCTAAAATTCATATCCCTCAACAATTTATTCACAAACAAATACCTATATAACATATGGGAAGTTGTAAACAATGGGTAATGTATATTAACAAAAATTATTTTTACGCCGTTTCGACTTCTTGAATTGTTTATGAAATTATTAAAAACTGTCCAACCTGAAGAGGTCCTAAAAGAGAACAAAACATTATAAAATTAATTTCTATTAATAAACATTACACTTTCCTTACTCAAGGTTGTCTATTTATTTTTATTATGACAAATAGTCAGATATTTTTTTCATCATTTCTCAGGATTTCGCAGACTATATTAATTAAGGTGAACTCCCTGGATTATATAAACTGATATTTTGCATCCCCACAAAATATTTGAGGCCAGATATAATTATTATAATAACAGAAAATATTATCAAAATATAATTAATAAATTCAGTAACTAATTTAAATAGTCTTTATTGCCTGTGTTTTGAGAATTTCTCCGACTCACATTTGTTATAATTGCGATTAGGGGAATACATTGCAATAAAGCATCATATTATTAATTCACTCGTACACATTTATGAAGTAATAATAATCAGAGTATTATATTACTTTAAAACCATAGTATCTGAAATAAGCTGATAATTTCAATCTTTAATCCCCTTTTTCTTAGAAAGAAACTGCACAAAAAATGTATTATTGCTAAATACGATCCACAATCATAATTATACTTAAATTTCTCACTTGAAGTAGGTAGTCATCTGGAGTTTATTCAAACGTTAAGTTAGTAACTTAGAGTTTTATTGTACTGGAATTGAAACACAAAATATTTTAGATTTAAAACATATTATCGTACTTTCTTGTAATAATGAAATCAAATTTATAATTTAAATAATAAATGTCTCATTCTTATAATAAACATGTCATATAAATGCACAGCTAATATTTCACTCAGAATAAAATGTAAATTTCACTGAAAGAAACAAATATTTAACTTTGTATTTTCTTTGTATAGGCAAATTTACTTCTGTGAAATGTCTTTTTATCAACCTCTGAGGGCTGTATAAACCCCATAGAGGTCTCGCTTCTACCACGTGCAATATATATACTATGTATACTTAATTAATAATGATGCTTTTCAAAAAAATGATTGTCTAAATGCCATCGGTTGGCACAAAATGAAACTATAAATTGACCAACCGCAATATGGCTGCCCAGTCTGTATCCAAATGCGATATATCAATACACATAATTTTAATTTAGAATAATAGAAATGATGCACGGTGCACGAGTAACACAGATTTGTTTGATAAAAGGATTTTCTTCTGAAGACTACTCCAATGATGTTACTTGTCGTTGATATTATTTTCATTGTTATGTATGAAATATATTTTTTAAATTTAGTAATTGAAACATCTGTCCGTATCCATTATTTATCACAGAATTATTTCGCTTTCATCTTTTGAAGTTCTGAATAATTGACTTATTTTTTAAATAGTTTTTCTATTCTGTTTCTTTACTATATATATATATATATATATATATATATATATATATATATATATGTTTATTGGTTAGCAACTTAAACGTGAACAATAGTCATAATCATACTGAAAAATAATTTTTATTACAGTTTCGTTTAACCATACGCCACACAGTTTAGAGTCTGAACATTTGTATGTAAAAACCAAAGAGAAAAACACAAATCTCTCTGATTAAATCCTAAGCTTTCCAGCATTTTAGCATGCCGACAGCAAAATTTATCTTTAACCCCAGGTAAATGTTTCCGGGTTTTAATGTTTCCATTTAAATGCAGATTTTAAAGCATTGCGGCCATGATTATGGAACTGCACGAGGCGCAGCCCTTCTGTAGGAGGACCAGACGGGGCAACAAAACAACGGCAAGGATGCTAAAGTAAAAAATTATAATTCCTTGTCTGCGTTCATCACGTGACTCGAGCAAATACGTGATTTAGAAAGAAAATCTCCCTGATGCAATTCTTTAAAGTTAACTCAACCACGAGACGTCACGTGCAATATAAATAATTATTCAAATTAAAATAGTCACACACTTTGATGAACACTGTTTGTACAACCCGAATTTGAACACAGTTTTCCGATGTGTATGTCTATCTCCACCCTGTTTAGTCCACACTTATCTTGCATTATGTACGTGTATATGGTTTAAAAAATTAAAAGAGATATCACACAGTGCTTGAAGAATTATATAAAGTTGACGAAATATATTCCCATTCAGATTTGAAAACACCTTTTTATTTTTTGATTTAACTGGCCCCGTTTTATTTTTGTATAAATTATTATTGTATTTTTTATACTACAAATATTGAGAATATTTTCGTCTCTGTGGTAGTAATTACGAAATAAAGACTGATCAGGATATTGCGGATAACCTTAAAGCGTCTATTTATTCGGAACGTACTGTAAAGAAATCAAAGCCTTAATCTGTTGGGTCATTCGATTCGACTACCAGCAAATTTCTCCCAATGCGGTCCGTCGTTCGCAAAGATTATAAGAGGAAGTCTGACTTTGTGATAACCACGACGTAAGTTATAACATAGGGGCTCGTGTAATAAAACTGAATAGATAATGTACAGGATGGTAAAGTAGCACTCGGATAAATATCAACAGGACCTTGAAACCCACGGAACCAGTGTGCAACACTTTATGACTACCGTAGAGTCGGAATTACATAGCTAAAATACAAATTTAAGTAACGGAGGCTAATCTTCCAAAATTTAACGATTACACCTTCTTATATTATAACATCAATCATAGTTTTAACACAACTGACCATACCGTTATGAAGTATTGTCGTAGTTATTAGAAAAAGAAACGTGATGCATCTGTGTTAAAAGTATACTAATTAGATAAATAACCTAATAACAGACACAATGAAGTGATAATATATAAACCAGGTTTGTGCGTTTTTAATGACCTGACTCAAGCAACAAAGATTGCAGAAAAGTTTTGTGGTATTTAAATTGTCACTTAACTAGAAGTCGGAATTATTTTCGGCTTCTTATTTATCTGGTAAGTAGAAGAAAAAAATTATGAGGCAGATCGTTGTAGGAGAGATACGAAAGGGCTAACTTTGGGGATGCCTTTTCCTCTCCGTTTTTGAACTAAGGTTCCCACAAGCCGAGGCACCTCGGCCTGTTTTGAGAGATGTATGTTCCGGGGTCACAGACCTTGGGCTTACGGTAAGAGTTGTCCGCTATTCCCATTGGAATAGTCGGCAAGCTGCCTCCTAAACTGGTCGAGGCACGGAGAAGAGAATGCTGCGTCCCCTCAGCAAACTCCTCTCCCGCTATCGGAAGGGCGTGGGACAAGTACCCAATGCCAGACCTACCTGATGCAGGGTTTTCCCTGCATTACTTTTGGGCGAATGCCGGGTAGGATCCTTAAACTATAGCCCGGGGGCCCTAGTTAACCCTTGGCTACCTTCTTCTACCCTTCCGCATCCCCCCCTTTCAAATACCTTCCTATGCTATTAAAAAGGAGTTGCCCAACGTGGATTACCCTCATGTAGCCTGTTGCCCTGAAATAAAAAAAATATATTATCAGTTACGTTGTGCCTCTAAGGTTGTAAAATATTACAATATATATGCAAAAATAACATTTTCAGTGTTTCTATCTTTTAGCCTATCTTTGATACAGAACAAATTTCATGTGATTGGGGGACAAGAAAGTATCCAATACACCTTCCTCGTAAACAGATATATTTCGCTGTAAAAGGAAACGGCGTTCCTTCTTCAATCTAGGCTGCCCCTGTATTCAATTTAGGGCCACTTACGCCGATGTTTTAAACAATCACCTGTTCCTTGGTCGTGAATTTCTTCCTCTGAAGAAATGAAATACGATTTTTTCCCACTAGAATCACATATCGGAAATAGGTTCACCATGAAATACACCATTTCATCCGTACTCTAAATATGCCGCCTTCCAATACAATTTTTTCTAATTAGCTGCTTTTAAGGAGAAAACTATTTTAAGAGATACTAGAAGCCCAAATACTTATAACTCGAATAGTATCAAAAGTTTTTCGCAGTGAGCAGAGCGCAGATTGGGAGATGGTTACAGGACGCTTAACACATTCGCTAATTTTGGCGTTAAAATATTCCTTGTGACAACAGAATTAAAATTTTTATATATAAACTTCCCAGATATAGTAATTTTTTAACATTTCATTTTCGAATATTTTAACCAAAATGATTTATTTATTAATTATATCAGCTGCTTCTCTCTGTTACTTGAGACAACACAGCTGCTTGCAGCTTCTTACGTCATTCAGTTTCCAACAGATGATCGTAAATTGACGTTAATTATGCAAAACACGTAATAACAACATAAAAATACAGCAAATTATTTGTAAAAGATATATCACATACAAAATTATTTTTATGGCAATTCATGCTTGTAAACCGTATGGGGCACACCATGTACTGACATAGGTCCTACGTCTTTGTTTTTTATTGGCTACTATATGTGTTCTGTTGTCATGTAAACTAATTTAACGGGCATGCTGGCCCAAGCGAAGCGCTTTGAATAACCAAATAATCTATATAATAAAAAAGAACGTATATTTCTATGTATCTATTTACGTTAAAATATAAATTTTAACGCGTGGACAGATTGCAACAAAACTTGGTATACATATTCTTAAAAACACGAGAAACGGTACTTTGTGGATGAGAAATCCCTAGCATAAATGTGGAAAGAATTATAATTTGAAAAAATGTGTTCATTTTGTGTTGAATTACTGCGTGCCAAGAGACCATGACGTCACGCGAGAGAGAGAGACGTTACTACGCGACGAACAAAGGAAATAGTTCCTTTTTCCGTAATGAAATAAAGCAGAATTATTTTCAATGATTAACAAGTATAATTTCATCCAACAATACTCCATCGAATGATAATAAAAACAAAATTGGTAGGTTATAAAATCCGTGGAACTCCTTTTCTTTTAAATAACTTGATTTAAATACATGTATGTATGTATGTATGTATACATATTTAACGGGATCATGGACCAAGCTTTTGCCCAATTACATCTTGCAATACGCACTGGAGGAGACATATAATGGTAAAAACAATACCTAATATGTGTTAATCACTGTAAGTTAATAGACTTGATTTAAAATGTGCTAAAAATGTAGAACTATTTCAAGTGAGATTCTTCAAAAAATTGGTTATATGTGTATATCATTACAATTTCACATATTTTATTGTAAATTTGTAAAGACTAACAGAAGAATTTCAAGTGAGAGGTATTAAGTATTAACGACATTGCACAAAATGGATATTCTTTTCTATTTAAGAGTTGGCGTATTTCGTTATTTTTTGCATTCATTTTTTACAATGAACAATTTTTCATACTTTATGCCAATATTTTTTTTACAGACTTGCATGTTTACAATCTTCTAGGCCTTACTCAAGTTAATTTATTTATCGATGTTGTTTTGGCAACTAAAATTTCGTCCAATATGTAACGATATGCCAACACGTATACACTGTAATAATAATAATAATAATAATACACAGAATCAGCATTAAACTTCAAATAATACAGGCATTAAGATCCTCAATCGGTTTAGAATGATTACAAAAATATTTAGTTAAATAATTTACATTTTTACTCTCTGAATATACTGGATCTATTCTTTTGTTCATTTAACGTAATGTGCTTATAATTGTCTCCCTTAAGGAACCGTGAGTATTTTTAATTCCTTTAATATATTGGGACCTTAATAATGGTAATAATATTCGAGGTCAATGAGATTGAGATATTTTCTTCCAATGTTGTTTGTGTATAATTTAATCCCTTTAGGCATAGGAGGAGAGCACACTGTGGCTAAGGGTGTATGTAATATAATACTGTTTTGCCGAAGTTATGCAGAAGAGAAAACCGCAACTGACTGGCGTCACCTCGCAGTATTTCACCGGGTGCTTACGTACACGCATGGAAGAATAATATTTTCCTTTTTCACATTATTTACTCAACAGTAGCAGTTATTATTTTTTGTTACTTTTCACATTCTTGTGAAGATCCGCTGTGACATCAAATGGCGATTTCGACGACACGACGTTCTTTGATCAATAATATCATAGCATTGTGCCGAGAGAGCATATAGTAATCCACAGTTCTCTTAATTTAAATTACAAATAATACATCCATTAAAAATATCAATTGAAATTAAATCAGTTGTTCTTAATTTTATTCAACAAATTTTATCAATAAATATTTAAATGTATTTTCTTATAATTTTAAATTTATAGTACTCCTGTATTCACACACAATGAAGTCCTAAATTAACGTTGTGAAATTATATTTTTATCAATTTCTTTATTAATTTTCTATTACTTATGGCCAATTTATTTATTTATCGTAAAATTAAAATACGTCAGCTAACTATAATGTTTTTTTTTGTTTAATATTTGTAACTCTTGTCAAATGCCAAATATAGTAAATCTGTCTACAAATAACTGATCAGAATATGCATTAAGTATTCCATGTATTCAAACTGTTATTGCTAGTTAGTTTTAGTGTTAATTGCATTTTCGTATTTCTTTATATGCGTACATTGGTCATTCATTTTAACGACTGTGTTCTTACACGAATTTCAAACACTTAAAAACCTATTATTTTTTATGTTATCGCTCCCACCCAACACTCCGGAGTCATATATTTCCTGCTATCTCCCTTTCATTCCTGTCCTTCCAAAGAATTGCTGCCCTCTAAGATTCCTGTTGGAAGTCCCCTGTAAAGACCAACTATTGATTTGTTACCAAAACTTTTTTCTTTATTTAATTCACTATATTTTTTAAGCTTACCTCCCATTTATCTACATTAATTGTTTATAAATAATTTTCTAGCCAAATTAAATTGAACATTTTACGTGGGGTGTTTCATTTTTGTGAACGTGAAAAGTGTCATTTTGGCTATTTTTCATTCCTAAACTATGATAAAACATTTTACGGCACAAATATTTGTCGTCTAGTAATATTTGAAAAATATATCAAAAGTAAATCACGCAAAAATTTAAAAATGTTGGGCTTCGAAACCATAAACATTGCACGGGTAAGTCCATTCACGTCTGCTATTAGACTAATGAGTAGCAAATGATCATCAAATAAAGTTGTGAATTCAATATTATTATATATTGAATATTATGAAGTAATGAGTACGTTTCATTATTAAAAATAGAGAAACAGTTTATTCTCATGTAACTGAAATTTAGCTTTTTTCATAATAAAATTATCTTGATTATCTTTTGAATATGTATTATACGTAATATCAATAACTTATAAACGTAAATCAATTTTAACTTGAATTTCTGACACTGTAAAAATTGAGTGTCGCCATATTTCCAAAATAAAAATTGCATTACCTACAATTAAATTAATCGTTCCCAAATAAATCTGTTAATTAAATATGTGGATAGTTTGTGTGTACCCGATCCAAAATTTTCCTTTTTAAAACAGTTAATCGTATAGTGTTTGTAATCCGAGAATAAAGGTAAAATGTGTATATGATTACGCCATTTCTATTCTTTAGTCCCAATACACCCTTTTCAGAACATTCAAAACCTTCCCGTTGTCCAATGACTTTTTCTCCATTTTAACATGCCCGAGATTTTTTTGCAATGACGGATTCTTTCTGTGAATTTGTTATATGTCCGTTATTTTTAATAATACATTATTTTATGTTTGCTATCCGTATTTTCCAGTCGCACCCTCTGTGAAAGTGCCCAACCAGCTCCTGGGCGCTCCCTTAGGAACCGACGTGCAGCTGGAGTGCTACGTGGAGGCTTTCCCTAACACTATCAACTACTGGGTCAAGAACAGAGGAGAGATGCTACTGGACGGGTGAGTGGTTAACCAAATAAATAACTTCGCACGAAAAACATATGTGCATAAAATTACAATTTAAATCAACTAATAGTTTTCGAGGATTTAATCATAACAGAGATTAACTCTACAAATCTTGTTTCATTACATATTTCTTGACGTACGGGTTTGGAAAAACTTGAGCGTCAAGGAAGTGACTGAACAAAGGTCCTGAAATATTATAGCAAGTCTTACGAAATGCGCAGAAGGAGAAAAGAGAAGATGGAGGGGAGTATTGTCGTGGCGGGGAAGATTTTTCCTTGGAGATTAGCTTGCGTAAGGCTACTATGATTCTTAACAATATTCATTATACTCTTCCGAACGGAATATATAGACATCGGCACGGTCTTTTTACAATGCCCTGTACTTATCATCTCTTAACTTTCACTCCTGAGCTTTTTGTCCTGAACTGAACACAATATATTTAAGATTGAAGTCTTTCCCGGTGTAGTTGTTCAATATATTGTTCTCGGAGTTCAACCGGGTTTTGCATAATTATATTAGAACGCAACGTTTCGACGACTAAAAGCTCTATCGTCATCTTCTAGGCGAAGATGACGACAAAGCTTTTAGTCGTCGAAACGTTGCGTTCTAATATAATTATGCAAAAGCTCTTCTAGTCGAAGATGACGACAGAGCTTTTAGTCGTCAAAACGTTGCGTTCTAATATATTTATGCAAAACCCGGTTGAACTCCGAGAACAATATATTGCACAATATATTTCCTTGCGTCAATAATTTCACACCACCATGTTTCCGTAACAAAGGTTCCCGTGAATTCACCTAGTGGACGTCTCCGCCTCGTATTTTGAGACGAACATCTATTTCTCTTCAATTATCTGACTAAAGGTAGACACCAAACGAGTGGCTTCATTGGAAGCACCTCCTCCGGGTTATAGAAGTATAGTTTTTATTAATTTCTATACAAATAATTTATTGTCAAAATAGGACACATTGTAGGCAAAGGGGGTTATTAAATAAAGTTGTATTTTAACAATCATTGCACCTGTCGCACAAATGGACAATTTCAAGTACCAATGGCGGCTTTTATTAGCCTGATCACATTTAGTCTCTTTGTCTAATTTTCACGTTAATCCCTGAACATGTTATAGTATTAGCAGTCATGCTTTAACATTACAGTTTTATATCGAACATTTGATAAAAATCTATCTTGGAATAAAATTTTATTGCATTTTAGCATAATTAAATATATTGTAATGCCAATTAATTAGGGCATTAATTGTTTCAACATAAAAATCTAAATTGTTTGAGAAACCCGGCAAGAGCTTTTGGAACAACAATAGAAAACCGGTTCTGTTCCTTTGTCGGAAGTTCCGAAAAACGGCATATTCCGCGCTAAATTGCGAGACGAGAGTTCAGTTCGCAGGAAGATAAGGTGAGATACAGTTCGCAGGGAAATATTGAGAGAAGCAGTTCGCGGAAAGACATCGTCGAGGTATAACAGTTTTTGGAAGGAGAATTCAACAGGGTTGGCAATTAGCATTCAACAGAGTTGGGTGGTGCTTGAACATTTCTCAGGACAAAGTAAAACATTCGCAAAAGCATAACGTCGAAACCTGCTAAGTAAAAGCAGTTTTGTGTCCATAGCCGGCCATAAAATTTACAAAACAATTAGGTCAATGCAGTAAAGACTGGTAAATCTGCAAGTCACGGAGTTCACCTAAGACAAGCAGAAGTCACCTAGGGCTAGCGATCAACCGATAGATGACGAAAGGAGGATCATCCGAGTTCCTGACGACATATAAAAATTTTGGCTTAAAATTTTGGTGTGAAATCTGTGAGTTTAGATGCAGTGTAAAACCCCCAATAGTTTTTTCGAAAATGAAAGGTATGCTGGAATGCTGTGCAGACGTCAGTAACAATTTACAAAACAATTAATTATGTAAACGTAATTGAAAGATAGACGTCAGATTTCGTTCTTCTTTTTTAAAAATTGTTAATCAGAGTCAATCTTTTTACTTTTAATTTCGTTCTCATTTTAAATTTCGTTCTAGTTTAATTGTCGAGTAAATTTCTTTTCTTTTAATTGTTATTTGTTTGTTAATAAGATTTTTAAACATAATTAAAGTGTCCATTATCAAACCCAGTGAAGACCCTGAGAAATTCAATATTTTAAATTTGTAAATTGTTTGAGTTATTGCCACAATAAATCTTTTGTTTGTAAATAATTAATCTTTTATTTAATTAACGACTCCATTTGTGTTTATTACAATATATAATACAAAATTTATTGATATAATTGAAGTTAAAGTATTATTATTTGGATTCTAATAAGTGTAAGAAATTCAGTTAAAACCAAATTGTTGAACTTCTATTAACTTTAATTGAAGTTGTAATTTCTAAATATTTTAAAATCTGTTTATTCTGTGAATTCGTTTGATTTCAAACTTGTTAATTGAAAATATCTATTAAATTAGTATCCTTTTTGTCGCTTTAATGACCTGATGAAACGTTGTGTATGTGTTTTTCATACATACGTTTGCTGGAAATGTAATGATAGTAATTAACAATGCATTAAATAACCATTTTCTGAGTATCTGCCTAGTAAATTTATTTTTCTATACATTTATTATTTCTTAATATCTCATTCTTAGCTAATTACGCGGCGTGAATTCCAAAATAAATTGATTTCTTAATTATTTTATGTATACTCGGTAGTCCAGGAATTATTCTTCTGCAATAACATTTAGTTGTTTTATCTGCGTGTTTCATTTCTTCTATCACCACAACAACGGTTTTTAGCTTAAATTGTCATAACTATCTTTCAATTGCTTTCACAGTGGTCACTTCCTACTTACCTCAATACTGAACTACAATTATTCAAGTCACTGGACATCAATCGCGTCAGAAAACTCACAGCGCATATTGCTAAATTTTACTGCTAATTTTCTTTGAGAGCTATCGAATATGTGTTAGACATTAAACAGATGCAATATGATGGGATTGAAAAACAAATATTATCATTGAAGAATATATTCGTATAATAAATGTAAGACACTACTTAACCTAACATATATTTCCCTTTTTTGTTGAAGATTTCCAGTAAACATGAGTATGAAATACCAACACACGCACATTTGGAAATAAATTCATGATTTTATAAATCCATTTGTTCGTAATGAATACAAAAAAAATTTGCTCGCTGGAAGAAATTTTGTAATGAATTCCATTCCGACTCCTGGCTCATATGAAGACCCGTGACTGGGTAAAAAGTTATTCTGAGAAGTGGTCACTTGTTTCCGCAAAAAGTTGTTTTAGTGTCTTTTATGAACATCTCAGGCACGCCAAACAATATCTCACGTAGCGCGAGAAATATGCAAACAAAATAATGGTCCAGAAGAAGAATGTGACGTCTGCACTCCTGAGAACAGCAGCGTCGCAGTGTTATCTCAGCGTTGCCACCCGCATATTTTAAAGATCACAGACCGAGCGTTAATCGAACTGAAGAGGCGTACAGGCCCAACTTCTGCCTATGGTAATATAAAACTATGGAGTGAATAGCAATTAGGCCATAGATTACTTTGGGAATAAGGGTGCAAACTTAATGTAAATCCGAACATATTTTATTCCCGAATACATTTAATGTAGAAAAAAAATGATAATAACAATTATTTTGCAGCTAAATTTTCTGATTTTCAATTAAATAAAATATTTATATTTAAGATTATGGTTTTATTTATAAAACCCCGAAAAAGTATTTAATTCAATACTAATCTTTAGTCACGAAGTGATTTAACCTAAATCTAAATGTTCCTAGTTCCCTATATACTTTTGACCGATAGAGCATTAATTTAACAGCTATAAAATACATTGAATTTTATTTCATCAATCCCAACAAAAATACTTCCTAATTTCTTTACGAACAGAATACTTCAATATACTCCTTGAGTATTTCAGGATATAATTGTTCCTCAGTCTTCAGACATTACGAAAGATTTAAATTGATGAAATTGTTAGCGAAATTCCCCATGTAAACAAATGGTGGCCATATTGGACTTTATTAATATGGCACGAAAAATAACTTACATTTTCACAAGGATCATAAAGTATTTCGTAGTATTTTAATTATCATTCTGGATAAAATTATACTTTTTATTTAATGAAAATTATTCTGCCTTATTTAATTACGGAAAAAGGAACTATTTCCTTTGTCCGTCACGTAGTAACGTATTTCTCTCGCGTGAGGTCATGGTATCTTGGTGCACAGTAATTTAACACAAAATTATCACGTTTCTCAATTATATTTCCTTCCACATTTATGCTACTGGTTTCTCACAGCCACAGTACCGTTTATAGAGTTTTGAAGAAAATGTGTACCAATTTTTGTTGAAATATGTGCATGCGTTGAAATATGTATAGAGATTAACGTAAATACATACATACATACCAACATACAATCTTTTTATTATATAGATCATCTATTGTCTTATTGAAAACTTTGTACACGAAATTCTTCTAAAATGTATTCCTCTATTCATACTAAATGTTTACCTTGTTATAACTGCTTTACATATTAAATAATATCTTTCCAATATATCATAGACCTACAAGATGACCGTTGACGCATTCCTGAGCAGATATATAAAGAAAAATAAACCATTAAAAGTACCATTCCAATTAAGTAATTTATAGGAATCTGGCCTCTGAACGCTTTAAATATTATGTGTTAAATACTTGGTCATCCCCCTCATCCGAACAAAAAACATTGACAAACATATTAAATCTATGACTATTTATCATTCATATATTTCATTTATTTTACTTACATCTGATTGCACACAGGGTGCTTATTCTTCAAGGGACAAATTTTGAGGTGTACTACTAAAGTAAAACGGTAATTCAAAGGTTGGCAGCGTCGAAGGAGTGATTGGCGAACACGTTCAAAGTTGCCCATGCACTTTGCGCACCCTTTCAGTCGCAATGGATATTAGGGAAGCGAAGTCCTCAATTGAGTCAACTCGAGTCCAGTATTACTGTTGGTGGTCGCAATTTTGAGCATTTATTGTAAAAATTGCTGGAAATAAGCACTTTCTGATTACGTAAAGAAACAATGCTTTTATTTTAATGTCACATTTTTTTCTGCTCGTGCCTCAACCTCAACGCACTTCCGTTCAAACATTCTTGTTCAAAATAGGCACATCTCAGTAAGCTATACCATATTTATATTTATTAGTGAAACTGAAATATTTTTTTTATTTTTTTGTTTCAATTTTTTATATTAATTTTGAATCTCCAAGAATATTTCGGCAATCAACAATTTAAGTATTATTTATTAATATTTACAACTTATTTTAAATATTTTAGATAAATACGCAGCTATTTAACATTCAGAATTAAGAGACAAAATAATACCCCACAATGTTTCCGCAAATCTTGTTGCTTTTGTCAGCTGATTCCAATACGTTACGTAAGAATGACATGTCGCACAAACTGGTACTTATTTTATCACTTTAGTTTGTCTGTTAATTGGTTACTTCTTTAGCTAAATAATCTTAATCTAATACCGACGTTTTGACATTTTTAATAATTTAATAAGCGAAAATATTAACTAAATATTTTATAGAATCTATAACGGCCAAGATAAATTATTACAAACTTTCAAAAATTCGATTTTCCTTAAATTTATTCTAATTTTAGGTGTTTGTGTATAACGTGTAGTTATTTTACGGAACTCCAGTAAATGTTCTATACATATTAAAATTGTATTATTTGTGAATAAATTTTTATGTTAGATAACTATGGCAAATGACCAAAATCTCAATGGACTATCAAAATTTATAGAAAAAAAATTTGTAACAAAATTATATATTTTTATAATTGAGGCTGTTTAAAAACTTATATGAAATGCTAATTTTTATAATTCAGACTATTAAAAGCTTTTGGAGCTCCAAATATCAATTTATGATTATTTTCCTACATTCTTTCTCATACAGATTTGACAGTTTCTGTGAACTTATTTTTCGTCCATACAAAATTCTTTACGAAACTCCGCCTTCAGTGACCCTTTCGCCGAATATTATAAAGAGGATACAATGTAGTCATATCTCTGCAATTTTTGTCACGAACGTTGCTTTGTTGTTGCGGCCGGACGGTCATCCGGATGATGGACAAAAACTGAGAGGAAATTACAATGCGTGGCAGCAATAAGTTAGCCAGTATGCGTAGAATACATAAGCATTGTATGAGGAAGTGGTGGTAAATTGCTTTACAGAATTCTGTGGAACGTTTCGGGCTTTTTTGCTGGTCACTACAAATTAGTCTCAACTGAAGATTATTCTAGAGTTTAACATTTTCAGCGACGATACGCTAAGACATAACCAATTCACTAATAATAAATAATTATGTTACATATATAAATTATTAACAGGATGTCCGTTCACTGGGCAGATCAACAATTTTCAAAAAAATTTTAACAGTTAAAATAATGCATAAAATTTACTCATTGGATTGTTCCTAGTACTATTTCGAAAGTAATTTTTTTTTCTTCGGTATATCGTACGATCAAGGTAATAAACGTTATGAAGTGTCAGAAATTCTCCTAAATAATTAGAAGATTCCATAAAACAGATTGGTCTTTGCCTGCCCTCTTTACAAAATTAATTTGTTGTTGATTTCCTCCTTCAAGATGTTGACTTTACGAAGAGATTGGCTTTGACAGTTCGCCAGGTAGAGCTACCAACTCCGCAAGGTTGCTGTGACGGCCCGTTACACTCCTAACTTTGCTAGTGCTTGAGGCATACACAAGCTTCACTGGGTTCTCAGACACCCTGACTCAATTATACTAGATTAGTGAAATCTAATGACATTACGTTCATTGAGTTCTGGAGGTAAATAGTACGAGTCGTAATAGCTTATATGACGGACAATGAACTCTTTCAACAAGACAAGCAATTAATACTTTACTAGTTTGTATCTATAACTCTAATGGATAATTCAGAAGATCAAATGTATCTATTAAAATTTGATTATTTCCCTTCCTAATTGGTATAACAAGGTATGTATACATTTAACCTGACAAGTTTTTACTCCAATAAATAAATCATTCACTTATATAATTAGCTGACCTCTGTAATATAGAAAAAAATATATTTAAGTTCGACGTCAAAGTCCGCAGCAGTATAACTGATTCGTATACAACGCCACAAGAATGATAAGAACCAAAAAAATCAAGGTTTTCAAACACTCAAATATTTTATAAATTCACACAAACAAAATATTTATTAAACAAAAATAACTTGTCTATTTATTTCAATTTTTTACATAATGATGGGCGCCAGAAGTTTAACTACAAATCAATTTCATTTAAATTTACACAAATTACTATTTCTTCACCTTTAAATTTACTATTTAAATTTATGAGAGCCCTCGTTCTTCGAGTTTGGTGGGTCCAGAATTTCCAAACCAAAAAGAGAGAGTTCGAAATATTATTTTCTATAACGAGATTCATGAAGGTATTTAACTGAAAAATTACGATTCTGAATTTTGTAGAAACAGCAACATGTAGCTCTTTCCTCCACGCAGCTCACGGGTAGACCTCCGCGTTAGTCCATTTTCTAATTGCGCCACAGCGAACAGTATGTAATAATTCACGGTAAGCGAATTATCGCGTAGACGGCTCCAGTCCGCTCGTCTTACGATAGCTGTCATCTCTGGGCTGGATTGTTAGGGTCAGTCAACTATAATAACTATAGGGCAGAATTGTGCAAGTGAGGTGAATGAAATCGACTGATGGACTTGACAAATAAAATGGACTCAGTGAAGAAAAGAAGGAATTCTTGAGTTTGGTTACTATGTAATAGATAAGATTTTTAAAATAAATAATCACAGAAATTTGTAAATATATATCGAATATTCCAAATATCTGCACACTAAACCATCCAGGGATGGAATCTTACTATAAATAACAAAGTATTTTAAAATGAAAGTAAATTAAATATTTAATTACTAATCTGTGACAGTAAAAAATAAATTGCCAAACAAAACCCACACCAAAAATGTGTACCATTCAGGAAAGACACTCAAGTGTTTCCCCGGTAAATTTAGGAATTTTTAGTTCGACTCCTGTAGTGTGTTGCGTGTCGTTATACCTCTAACAAATATTACTGAAATGTTTTTATTCTATTGCTAAATGTTACCTGCATATTGGCTACTTATTTGTCTATTTGATAATTCTAATCAATATTATTTGAAAGTAATATATTACTTATAAATAGTCTGTTACGCATAATAAAATTAAATGCTCTCACATTCCATAACGGTACTATAACTACCTTGTCACTGACAAGAATAAAGGATTTCTATTCGAGTATAAAGAGCGAAACTCGTGTTTATCACAGGGAAGAAAGTATCTTCATTTGAAAGCTATACCATTGTTACAGTAATTATTTTCATGTGTATTATAGGCTTCGTGGGTAATTGGTATGGATGAAAACACTGCTAACTTGAGCGACATACGAGACTTCGAGCTATATATGTACACAGTGAAAGGCTGCACCTCACAAACTACAATCTCAACAAAAATAAACAGCGAACAATTTCCATTGCGATCCTGTGTCACATGGGAATTTACAATAAATGTGAATTCTTCCAACCGCGACACAAGCCACAATCAACCGCCACCGAAACTCAATATGAGCGACTTTTCTACTCTCTCAACACGAATTTCTTTCTTTCGTTGACCTACTTCTATTATTTGTCCCGCGTTATTTATTCACACCACATGCCAGTATAAGAAGTTACGAAATAATGTTAATACACATAAAACCACGAACTTTCGGCGCAATACATCCAACGTGTAAAAAGTCCGACATGCTCCTTTACAATTTGTTGTACATAAGCATGCCGAAACTATTTTAATGAAAATAAGATGTAATATATAATATACATATTTACAGAATGCGGATAATTTATATTGGACGTGTGTTCGTAAACGCGATAAAATATGGGGGGAATTACACCCGAGTGAAAATGACTGGATAAAATCGAATAGTGGCATTAAAAAATAAGAATTATTGGGACACTTCGTTTAACCATTTCTAAATTATTAAACGATCTAAAATAATCGTTTACGACTACTTTGCTATTTTTTCATGCGATCTCTTACCGATTTTTTCATACATTGTCATCATATTCGTGTATTTACTTATGGAATAAATTGTAAAAGCTATATAAAATTTAAAAATAATTGTGAGTTGTAGAAATATATTTTTTCTGTGACAGAAAAGGTAAATAATCATATATTCGTCAACATGTCTGTTAAAATACTATTTTAATGTATATGCATAGCATGGTTTGAATATTTAAGAAACATTTTAGCAACAGGCTACTTGAGGGTAATCCACACTGTGTCTATAATAGCCAAGGAGGAGTTAGAAAAGGGGGATGCATAAGAGAGAACAGGGTTTACTAGAGTTAACTGAGGTCTCCTGTCTATACTTTAATATCCTTTCTCGGAATTCTCCTAAGCCTGGTGCAGAGAAATCGCTTCTAGGTCTCGCAACAGTAGGTTGATCTCTACGCCATCCCCATGTCATTTTGATTCTTAAGAAACTGGATACATCAGGGTCATCCACCTCTTTAGGGGTGTGAAAAAAGGGAATGAGGAAGGGAGAACAAGGTAGGTAATTATTAACAGGGGTCCCTTGATAATAGTTTAAAGATTATACCAGCCAATCGCTTACATATGAAAGTTCCAGACATAGCAGCATCATGTAGGTCAGGCTAAATTTTATTTGTGCCACGCCCTTCCGATGACGAGAGATTGGGTTTACTGTGGACGCAGCATTCAAGTATCCATGCCAAGAACAGGTTTGGAGACAGCTGGCCGACTCTTCCAATGCAAATATCAGACAAGTATTACTTTATGCGAGCCCGGATCATACTCGTCTCCCAACTGGTGTATATTTCCCTTAGGTAGCTTTCTCGTCTGTTTTCCAAAGACATGAAATTAATGTTTGTATACCTTTTAAGCTTTTATCCTACGATTCTTTTTTCTAAGTCTACAGGTCGGTGTTTATCATGGCTACTTAGTTTAATGTCCTACGCAGGTGCTTCCCCCTCCCCGTATGCAGTTAAGTAGCTTCAGTAAGAGCCTGGAGCGTGACCGCGTTACATCGTGGTGGTGTATATGTTTATTCCGCGCTGTCTCCTCTCCCCTCCCTCATTCTGCGTCACCCGATATTGTTCGCGACTACTGCTATAAACATTGTTGACCGTCAGTGAGTCATCCAACTTCGTACTGGAACTTCCTAAAACATAAATACAACGCTCCACGACTGTTCATAGTTTTACTATACTTTTAAGGTATCATCTTTAAACGGCAACAAGTAAAGGACATAATTTTATTTACTTCAACTACACTATTTCATTCGCAGGATGGTTATTTCACTGAAACGAACACTAAATATTAATTCTCTTGCCACTGAAAAATCCATGCCGCTAATAAAAGGCTAATTCACGGCTCGTCCTTCGTATTTCACATCCCATAATGCTTTCAAAGTACAACCCTTTTGAGCATTTTAATCTATCGGCTTTATAACTTATACCGCTGCCATTCGTAACATGCAAAATACATACAGATTATTTAGATCCAAAACTGTTTAAGTATTCACAAACTAACACGAATGCTCGTTTATGCGAACTAGTGGTATTAATATTTATCAGGACATAAATACAGACACCGGCCCGCGGTTGCACTAGTATTCGCGCGCCATTATTAAACCCCTCCACTTCCCTCAACCCATCTTTCACAGGGCCATTAATGTCCACTTAAAATATTAATGGCAGTTATGAGCGATATATTATGCAGGCACGACGCGCATGCGTGGCGATTCGCCTAGAGCCTTTCTCTAAATTCATACATTACGGCCCGATAAAGGCAGTATATCAACAACGTGGCAGCTGGCCACACGGCGCTATGACAATTGCAAAATACCGACGACCATTGTAAATTGGACCGCTAATTATAACAAGCAGTAGCTGCCCGGCAAAAATCTCTGAGTACACGCGGATCGGAGCGGGCAGATTTATAGCGTCCAGCTTGATGAATCGTGCGCCTAGTCTGTGTGTGCGAATCGGCAGACTAATTTCCCACGGCGCCTAGCTGAATTAAGATATTGCGCTCGCTGTTTCGCCATATAACAGGCACAAACTCCCTAATTAAATAACGTGGTGAATGATTAACGTTCCTTTCAAAAATTATTGTATGAAACAGGATTGTTAACACTCCAGTTCACATCCATTCGCAAGAAGAACTATATTTGAAATGACACGCGGAGATTACTATAACATCAATAAGTGTATTTATACTTCATAGCGCATGTTAAGGTTTTGGCGGAGGTTATACTTTAACGATTAGACCATTAATTGTAACCGTCGACGTTTCAGCCACGTTATAGTTTTAGGTCGCTTAAGTGATCCTCTACGTTAAGAAGAGTCTGCGCGTAGTATTCGGCTGTAAAAAAAACATTTACCTTTACCTGGCCTAGTAAGAAAGTTTGTGAATCGATAATAATGTATGTTAAATATTAATATCGATACTAGTGTCCCGGGTTTTGTAGAATTTTTAATAAATTATACAAATAACTGAAATTAAATGCTGTAGACATTAAAAATTATGTTTCAAACGGTAAACACTCCGTTCTTATTGAAAATTTATTCCTGTTTAAATTTTGAATGTTCTGCCAGTTTGACCTCGGAAAATCTCCCAACAGCACGTTACTCGTGTGCTCGTTGATTTGAATTCAGTCATACATCAGTCATACATACACCTTTTCGTACTACACAATTAAGCGTGATTTTAGTCCATTGATCCATGTTAATCAACAAACTCTTACATGTTATTAAAATATAGCAACGTACCATGGATTGTCATTTACATTTCTGAAGCTGTTATTTTTTCTTAAGCTCACCTAAATTCACACAAAGCTTTTCGTCTGAACGCATCAATTACTAAATCTGATAAACAGAAAAAAATATGTGAAAACTTTAGGTATAACTACAAGCTAATGAATACAACCGAAACGACGCGAATCTTTTTAGCAACGCTGCTAGTACAACAGTTCGGCTGCGTAGTGACGTCACAAGTGCTATTGCGCAGTTCAATTTCAAGTTGTGTTTACTTTATCTATAACAGTCTCCTAACTCCCCTTCAACAAAATCCTGCAGTTTATAATTCAATCGAGAATCATTTCTACAATATTGACCTGAGAAAGCTCGACACCTTATACTTCCAAAACGATGGAATAGCCGTTTTCGCGTTCATATACATAAATCTCATAATATATATATTATTTGACATTTGTAAAAGTAGGTCACAACACTATCATATTGTTAATTTATTAGTATAATAATTAATAATCGACATCACAAACTAAAATAATTAGAAATTCTCGATGAATTAACTAAAATGTAGCACAAGGTCAAAGAAAAGTTAAAATCAAATCATGAATTCACAAAATTTGGTTGTTTTTATAATTCGAAGAAACCTATACTGCACAACACGTTTGACCTTGTACTAACTATAATAAAAACACTGCGAATCATGTTAATGAAATGCAATAAAGTTCATGTTAGGTTATCGGAATCTAAAATGCATCATCTCGTAACACGTCTGCATGCATATCATTTTAAAACTATGCTTTTACAATTGAAATGTCACCATCAAGAAGGAGACCGTTACACTTAAGCTATTTTTAATTTCAGATTTTTTACCGCCTTAAAAAATTAATCAGATAATCAGATGGTCCAAGGAAACCGACCGATTGTTTCTCCCTTAACGATTGTTAAACAGCATAAATATTCACTGAAATTTCTGCTATCGTGATCCACAAGTCATAATTTCCAACATAGTTGAATAATTTAAACAATTGTACAAAAAATTAATAAATCCTCATGTGTGAATTTCATCTGAAGGAGGGGTTATTAACTGAAGTGAATCGCATAAGATATATTCTCATAGGAAAATAATTTTTGAAATACCCTAAATGTCGCAAAAAGATTGGTATTTTACCGCCTATTGTAATATTAAAATTAGTTACTTACAAAGGCTCACTATCGATAAAATTTTCCAAATAAAATAATGAGATGGATCTAGTACAGAAATACGTACGTTTGTGAAAATGACATGTGGTTTTGCAATAACCTGAAACTAGGCTTCTACGGCCTCAGACAAACGAGATTGTGGTGATTAAAATGTCAAAAAAATTAACTCAATTTAAAAATTTGTGTTAATAAAGATATATTGCATAATTTTTTGTTGCTATGCCAAATAACATATTTTTTTTATTTTTCCTTCAGGCACTGATGCATTTTGTGATAACTCCAAAATTTCATTAGTTCCTTAGAATTAATTAAATTGCATTTTTTTTGCTTATTATGCAGTATCACGTATTTCATACTATATTTTTCGAGCATAAAATAGCTTTCTAGTTACCTGAAATTTATCTTTTTTAAATCAAAGTTACAACTCTCAATTTTTTTATGTACCTGTAATATTTAAGAATATAAAAATTCTACACAAAAAATTATTTCTGTAATATAAACCTACTGGTTTTAGTAACATCATTTAGGTTAATAATATAGTGCTACTTTTTCTATTTAGATGACCAAGTAAATGTAAGCAATGAGTGGCAAAGTATTAGAAAAATTACTTTCAACTATTGTATTTCTATTCAGAATCAATGATCACAAACTTCGTTCTCTGCAAATTGGGTTCATTACTACTGTATCATTGATTTTTTTTCGGAACATCTTTAACAATCGCTCTCAGAAAATTGGATACGAACCGGCTAAAAACGATTTTAGTGTCATCAGAATGGAATATCGGCTTTACGGGGTGAATGTATCGGGAAACCTCGTTAATGTATCGATGAAAAAGCAAATAACTTTTTATGCTCCTCAGTGTAATACTGCCCATGTCTTAATTAACTGTATGTTGCTGTCGATTTCTCAAATATAATCTTAATAATTTTATTACTGCACGATTGTTATTTATCGAAACGCACGTACCGCAACTGATTTAAACGACTACAGTTAACTGCATGATGGAATTTCTGAAAAGCTAACACGACGTCTACTGACAGTTGTCCCCTAATGAGAGAAAAAAATTATTCGAGCAGTGCTGTCATGCAAAGGCGAGGCCGAGAAATTTTATAAAGGACCCTTGAGGAACTCCGCTTGTAATAAACTTCCACAATTGGATAAATGAAAATGACCATCGTTAGTATCGACAACCATTCGATTAAATTAGACGTTTCGTCAAGTTACGAATATTGCCAACTCCTTCACAAGGACGAATGCTAAATTATTAAAGGAGCACAATAATTTACGCAAATTTTCCCCATTATCTAAATGCAGAATGTAAGTTTTTTTTGTTTATTTAGCAGAATAAATCGTATTGCTTTTCACGAAGACGGAGAAGTATAAGATGTTGATGCAGGAGAAGGAGAATACGAAGAAGAGTTCGAGGTTGTAAATAATAATAATCCGTAATAATAGCGACTCCAATCACTCTTTAAAGGAATAAACCTACTAAATTTAGGCCATTCCAGACAGACGACTATTCAAATAATAATGAAACACCATTTTTAAAATTTAATCCAAAATTTAGTAGAGATTATACAATTACGGTTGTAAATCCCCCAATAATAGAAGGCGTAGTTTTTTTCGAAGAAATGTATCTTTCTTTCTTCTTGGCTCAACAATCCATTAAAGGCTTTGGCTTACCGGATGACTGCCAACTAACATCTTACATGGCTTTTTGTGGAACTGAAACAATGAGACTTCACAAGATCATCATCCTGCCTCATTCAAATAATATTGGGTCTGAAGTATATTAGTATTGTATTTAACCATTGTAGTGCAGAGCTAACTATTTATAACTAATAAGTAACCGTCAGTTTCTCGAGAAATATTGAGGACGACTTTTAATACCGCTAGAGGTTACAGAGTTGATTGCTAGACGCGGCTAATATTTTCTGATTAAAACTAGGGGATCTGCCTCTTCTCCGACGAATCTGCCATTTATATGGCTGCGTTAAATCGATTGAAATGAAAAATTCTTGTAGCTGTAATTGTCCTCTTATTTCAAATGCCCCCTGCATCCTTTTTCTCATTTCATTAAGCTGGAGAATTCCTTTACGAAGAAATGTTATGAAAGCGAAATCGGTAGAACGGAACGTCTCGAGATTCTTCGGGAAGGAATTATTATTTTATAAGTATTTTAAGAGAACAAAGTTCTTCCATTCATGAAATGCAAAGAAATAAGTTACGTTTTGATTGATGAATATGGAAATTGCCTCATAAAAAACAATAAAAATAGCTCAAATTAATTCCTTTATAGAAAGTTCTATGCACAAGAAGAATGCCTACTAAATGTCTTCGAGCAGGGTAATTAATATTGAAACGAAAATTTCCAATTTAATTTACTCCTTGCGAAACATAATGAGAACGAGATTACTGGATTCTTAAAGTTGCAATGAAAATTAATACTGATGTCCTTCGTTCTATATATTTAATAATATAGTAAAAATAGCTGTACCAAATATTTGAATTAAAAATATTATAAGAAATTTGAAAAAAAAAAAAACTTCATAATTATAGTTTTTGTGGCACAAACGTAGTTTTAATTTCGATGTGTGGGAATTACTTATTTAAAGAAATTTATTGGTTATTTTAATGACCACGCATTCATGGTTCAAAGGTATAATTAACTAAATAACTTTGGGTGGTAACTTAGTAGAATTTAGCGGACAGTAAGACAGTTGTACAAGTGAATTACTATACGATTCCACAACGAATGTAATTTTGTCTCTTAAATCGGCCAACATCCAGCAAGGTCTTTTTATCACACTCTTAACTTTTATTGATAAGTTTTCTTGACAGTTCAACACAACATATGCTAAACCGAGAATAATTTATTTCCTTGCGTCATTATTTCAGAATATTTTTTACACTATCGAGTTGCCGTAACAATGGTTCGTGTTAAACTGAATTCCCGGGTCCTCCCACTGTAATCCCATGTCAGTGGACCACTGCGCATCCTACTTGGACACGTTTAGATATTTCTCTCCAGCTATACTGTCGTTAGAAGAATAAAGTTTAATGACAATCTTGCACCGGATAACATTTCCCTCGCTCGCTACAACATAATATACAGTCGCCGTCGGGCGATGCTAAAATAAATGTATAATAATTTTTTATCGAAATCATGCATCCTATAACGGCACTTTCGGTTCACGGCAAAAATCCGTCTTTGGCCGAGTAATCACGGCAATTTAACTCAGCCAAAAAGTCAAGGGTACTTATAATTAGGATAGTATAAAACGAATAATTATGTTTCCTCGCATCAAATTATCTTCCTGCTAACCCTATGACCTCTTAATATTTCTGAGCTCGCGTCTGATTTATGATTTCCGTAAAACAAGGATAATAATACGTGGCACGTAACGTCTGTCACGTTACATTATGAATAATGTGAAATATGTTTTTCTGTAGCTCTCCTAATATTAATGACAACAGGATGGTCGCACCAAAGAAGGCAAATAATAGATTTGTTATTTATTTATTATAATCTATTTAGAAAAGGCTTTTGATAGTATTCCTAGGCATCTATTATGTTCAGCAATGAGAAATATGAATATCCATGATAAATGGAATAATATTGTTAGGAGAAACTATAATAATACAAAAGCCAAAGTTAAAATACAGAATAAACTAGCAAAAGAATTCAGGGTTAATAAAGCAGGGATGCAGTATATCACCAATACTTTTTAATATTTATTTAGATCATTCACTTAATTTATGGTATAAAAAATGTTCTGGAATGGGCATTCATATAGGAGATAGGATACTACATTCATTGTTGTTCGCCTACGATCAGGTAATATTTGCAGGAGATGAAGAGGACATGACATGCATGATAAATAAGCTCATGGAAGAATATAAAAAATGGGGACTGAACATAAATTTACAGAAGACAGAATACATGTGCTTAGGAAAATATGTAGAAGACATAACTTCGCAACAGGAAAAATAAAAAAATGTGAATTTTTTAAATACTTAGGGTCAATAATTACAATGTGAAAAATTTGGAATGGCAAAGAATGTAACCAAGATTTTACACGGAATAATTATGAATAAAAATTTAACAAAGGAAACAAAAATCAAAATTTATAAGAGCATAATACAGAACATTCTATGTTATGGAAGTGAAACATGACCCCTGACAGAATTACAAAAGAAAAAATTCGAACAGTAGAATTCGATTATCTGAGGAGAAGTCTACAAAAAACAAGACAGTATAAAATTAAAAATGAGCTCCTTTGGAAAGAAATGAACGTAACCATGTCTGTCGTTAAAAGGATTCAAAATAAATCCCTTAAATGGTATGGTCACGTACAAAGAATGGAAAATGGAAAAATAAATATACCAACGGTCACCTACTGAAAAAATAAACGGGGCAGACCCAGATTAAAGTACAAAACCCATGTGAAAACCATAATGGAGGATAGTAATTTTGAAGAGGGAGATTGGAACGACAGTCAGAAATTGAAATTGAAGACGGCAAACCTATAAAAGGGTGAAAAGCCGAAGAAGAAGTAAGAAGATAATGGATATTGAGGTTTCTTTTCTTTCTAGAAGGAACAAAATATTTCATATGCTACAAAGTCCGATTATACTATAAATTATATCAATGTCGATCTGACAAATCTGATACTGTCAGATAAAAATAAAATAAATGCAGGTTATTTTTCAAAATCAAACAGCCCTTGAAATATTATTTATAAAACTACTGCGAACTTGAATTTTATGCTAGCTTTGTAACATTCTGCGTCATGCTGGAAGCAAGAATCTCGCACAAGAATATTTTACATTCGAATATAAAACCGGCAATATTTTAAGAGTACATTCCTACCACTTTTTATTAATCCTGCTGAAACGCCTCACATAAAACAATACGCATCGGAACGGCAAATGTTAGAAGCAACAAATGAAATTACAAAAGTTCTGTTCGTTTACGGGCCAAATGACCTTAAACTAAATATTAATCCCTTCGATCCACCTCCTCCCCTACCTAACACCCCCATTCCTACCTCGCCCATCGTACTCAGTTGGAAACCTCTGCACGTTCCACAAACGCGTCGACAATGTAAATGGCCCTTTGAAAGTTACAAAGCAGTACAGCACAAACACCCAATCGGCTGCTCAACAGATTTTAACGACCGCCGATGCAACTTGCTGTTCCAACAGCCGGAGCAAATAGGGGATTCCTGCAATAACGATGTGATAACCGTGTCCTGAAATGCCTCTACTCTATCGATTTTGCGGCTTTGTCTGTAAACTGTAGACAGAACACGTAAACAGCGGCCACCCATCCCCGAAATTTTTCCCATCAAGCGGAAAGTAATTTTGAATTTATCGCACGTAAGCGTCTCCTCTGTTCTACCGGGGGCATGTTTCGCTTGACTGTGAAGATTGTGGACGTTACTGTTATCAACCCACGTTAAGTTCCCTCAGACTTATTAATAAATCTGTTCGTAAAAGGTGCATGATAAAATGTTAATAACCACGGGCAAAAACTGCTTATAAATATATTATTAAATACCCGACAGAATGCAGTCGTCATTATTATATCTTATTTATTGACCTGTCTAGAACGTGACCCAATTATTTATACGATAGGAGATTATTTAATATTATCGTACTATTATTAATTTAAGACAATATTTTAATGCAAGTCTGACTCATTAATGAAATACACATATACTCGCGTTATTTCAAAAAGTATAAAATGTTTGCAGATGGACCAAATAAATGTACAGGGTGAAAACAATTTGAAATTTACACACCTTTTTCGCCAAAGACTTCTTCATTATGCTTATTAAAAACCTGCAGATAGTAGAAATTATTTCACTTCATGCAAGAACAAGCTCTGTCGCCTACAAAACTGATGAATTGTAAATACAATTAATAAATAATGGCCAAAATGTAGTATTCATATAAGTTAAAATTTTCATTGAACTACAAAACGTTTCCTCCCTACATTCAGGGCCGCTTCAGTTGCATATAATAAAAAAAATATTATGTGAATTTATATAAACCATCCAGCAGGAAAAAATTCTATTAAACTGTTTATAATATAATTCTAATTATTATAATGTTAATATATGTTAGAAATCTAAATGAGTACTAAGCTTCATGAGATTGCTAAGCTTTAGATAGAATCGAACGTCTCGTTGTTTCTTAGTAACAGATATGTTTTACTTCTACTAGTTTATAGAAGACTTTCGGTGGAAATGAAAAATGTTATATCCTTCCAGTTGATCGGGACAACGGAATTAACTTTAAGAACTCTATTTATCACTTTTGCTTGCAATATTTACTTACATTTTTCCTTTCTTAAATTCAATAAATTACTACATCTTAGAGCCTTCTCACGCCTATCCAACGCAATAGCGTCCTGAAAAATGATATATACGACCCTTGCCGTATAAAATTGGCGTTAATATTTCAGGAATAGAATATGCATTAAGAAAGTTTTTTTAAAAAGATTTATAACCTATGAATGCTGTCCGTTCGTTCCAACTTATTGCTAATATCTCGGAAAAAATTCAAATATTAATTCATTAATAAAATTTAAAACTGTAGTAGGTAAATAAGAATTTTTGCTTTTATTAATGTTTTTTAAATTAGATTTACATAATCTCCAGAATAATTTTATTTAAATTATATTTATTCAAATATTCTAACAGATAAGTAATTGTATATGTAATGAATTTAAATAAGCAAATTCCAAACAAGTTTTTATATTAGCAAAATCTTAAAGAAAATTAATATTCAAATTTCATGGCCTATACGACTTAGAATTATTTGAAAGTTTTCCTTCTATTCTTTCTGAATTATTTGCTACGTGCTTGAATAATGTTACTGGCCCACGTTTTGGGTTTTATATTATGTTTTCATATCAACCTATGCAGAAAGAGGAGTGGTGCGAGTATCACCGCGTTTGCGAAATAATTCTGAAGATCAAGATTTATTTAAAAGAATATTCAAATCCACTTCTCATCATTATGAGTCCTACGATTTTTAGATAGTTGAACGACACACACACAGAGAGAAGATTAATATAAAGTAACGCTTACGAAATTGAATAAGATTTTCAGACATCAAATATTTGAATAACAACAAAAAAAGAGGTTCCCTTTCAGCGTGTCTCAAAAGCAAATTAGTTTTTAAATAAATACGACGAGGAACATATTCGAATCTATTATACATTAAATTCATTAAATTCAAATTTATTGAGGGTGGGTATCAATTTCTGTTATTCTACAGAACAGTAAATTTGGCAAGAATATATTTAATTGTTTGAGCTACGAGATATAAACGCGGTTTTATTATCTCTGCCCACTGGGAATTTACTAAGGTCGATGTAGATACTTCCGATCGATATGTAAACACATCGTGAGTTCAAACAAAGTAAGGTTTGATTTCATAAAAAAATACGTCTTGGTTTTGTAAGTACAAAGTAAATAATGCGATTTTTCTGACTTTATGAACAGGCGTCGTTCAATTTAAGGTGTCATTAACTGTAAATAGGGTAACGGTGTACTTTACCTTGAAATCAGTGTGCTATATCTTGTTAACAGCAAACTTTTAATGAAAATATTTTTAATTATTCGTAACACACCAATTATATCGTAATTTGGAAAGAATTTCCTTCTTATATAACTAAAGGATTAAGGACAACGTCCCTTAAGGAAGGCAGTGACGAACAAAAATTTATGTCTTTTTTATACCAAATAGTTGTTGTATTGTTCAACTAACTCAATCGATTGAACGGGCAGTAACTAACAAACAGAAAATACGGAAACTGCTAGTAACGAAGGGAACTTACCAATGTTGGTTGACTGCTATAAGAATTAATGAGCGTCGTTGAGAACACTAGCAACAAGACCGGCAGACCAGCTACATTGATAAATCGTTTATGCCCATAAGCCACTGAGTTAATATAAACGAGGAGAGAGAATTTTAGTTGTGAGTGAGGAAGCAGTTGTCATGAAGTTATGGGAGAATAGGCAGTCGGCAGTTATCATGAGGGCAGTTATCTGTGCGTAGTCAGTTGAGAGCTGTCAGTTATCCATTGTTACGAAGTGTGGCGGCTGAAATAGTTTTCAGTTATTAGTTGTATTATCGAAAAGTGATATAAAAAGTTCCATTAGCAGCTGGATCACAAGATAATGGAAAAGAGACGAGCGAGTTTGCCGATGAAGTGAGAGCAATGAACGGGGGATCAACACCGCTGAGAGGCTGCAGGTCAGCGTAGCATCAATTCACATTTCACCCTTCCGATAAGCAGTTGGAAGGATTCATCGACTCGCAACCACAGCCACCCTCGTCTAACCGCAGCGCTGGTCACCCATTGTTGATAAAGATGTCCGTGAGTTCTGCAATAAAAAATCTTCGCACAGTCAAGGTCCTTTTAGTCATTTCTATTTTATTTTGCTTAAGCTGAAAGTACGGAACTTAGTGTTACAAATTTAACCCCTCCGCTGCATCCATTTCTGTGAAAAATGTACATATACGATTATGAACAGTGGTGAAATAAGTGTTCGTGATTTATGATCGTGTTTTTGTGTCAAGTAATTCATAGGAGTAGTAAAGTATTAAATTAAATTAATTCATGATTATTTTTAAAAGTTTTTTTTATAATTTATATAACGATTTTTCGTTTATGTACGAATATTAATTCTTTCCTGTCTTCTATTTAATTATCATATTCTGCTTACTCATTTTCAAATTGACTGCTTTTTATGTTTATTAATATATATGTTTCATTTTCTTATGTTTTTTTTCTTTTCTTCTATATGTATTATTCTTAGTTATGTGTGTGTGATTTCTTTGTTTATTGTTACATTTATATATTTTCAAGTTGTTTACTTAATTGTTATGTATGTAAATATCTTAGAGTTGTCCTATTTACTCAGTAGAGGACTACTGGAACCAATAAATAAATCTAAATATTTGTTTTAATGCGTTGTTTGAATAATCTACGCTTTGGAGTCATCTCATATGTTTCGTTTCGTTTCTTTTATTTAATAAAATTGTTCCATTGTTGTAGAAAACTGAACTTATGAATTATTTTTAAATTATTGTCAAGAAGTATTTAATCCCTCGTAAATGGGAAGATATTACGCAATAAAATCAAACATGCATTTCGATGGTAAACTTCAAATTGTTTTATTCAACTGATAACGTAATAAAATAAATTGACTGTCTAAGCAGATAATTTGTATATGAAGGAGACTTAATTATAAGGATATTTCGTGTTTCTATAGTTTTTGTTAGTAGTTGAAATTTCAAAAGGTATTCACTATTTACGAATCGACCCATCGCTATTAACATCGTGCTTCGGTTTCATAATAATTTTGAATGCATAAAAAAAGCTTAAAATTCCGTTGGAACAAATATTGTTATATCATTTATACTCGTACATTTATCAATCTAATTTTATGTCACTGAAAGTTCTGTCTGTATACATATAGTATGAGAGGTCGCGGAAACCTTTCTCAGAAATTCTTGTATCGGAAAGGAAACTACATCAAATGTAATTAATTGTCCCTTAATCGGTTTCCCGCTCCAACAACTCAAGAATGAAACGTACTTCGATTTTCAAAGGGCACAAAACCGAGCTGTGATACTACGTTTCTTTGGAGTCGAAGTGGATAACATCGAATTACACCAAAAGTAAATTAGAAATATGTCTGTTCGAACGTAGTAAAACTGACAAACAATTTCTGGTCTTAATTTAAATAAATTGACCAAAACGGACACTGACTTGATTGATATGAAGTGTTCCAACGGAAGATGAATCTCAGTGCTAACCTTCCACATGAATAGATTAGAGGCATGAACGGACTGCTCGTAAGATCAAAGGCATTGGACAATGTACTCTGAGGGAGGTCACGTCAATCCTTGAGGGCTCCTTGTCTGAGCATTATAGGATCGCGGTGATGTATTGGGACCAAGGAACATTAAAAGGAATTGAGAGAAGAATCATCCAGGCTTCAGACTAACGACTGATTAATTCTAAATCATACAAGAAATCCTGTACAATACGATAATTAATTCTGCGTAATTTGATAGGAGCACCTTGTGATATAGACACCCACGTGAATGATTAAACAACAGAAAAATAAACAGACGCCAACACCATAGGACTTTGCTCTCCCCCTTATCTTATCACAGACGAAAATATCCTGAAGACAAACATGTATTTAATTTTAATAAAACGCCGTTTAAAGCGTTTTCATGAAACATTGCTTTATTGATTCGTACAAATAACATACAAGGAAGAGGCATCAACTGAGATCAAATCAATACGAAAGTAACCTACGATACCAAATTTGAATCCGAACAGATATCGACGTCTCAACTTCCTGCTCCTAGATATGCACAACTACCTCAATATGTAATTTCTGTTTTAATTTTGGGAACCCTAGCTCAACAGAATAGTTAAATGTGGGAAAATATATGGGGTGATCTTAGTGATGGTAGTCGGTAGGGAACTTTATTCCTTAGTAACCTTAGTCTCCGTTTATTAGAATAGTTGTATATGGTCCACATACGCAGGAAACAAAGCCTGGTCCTAAACTTTTGAATCATTACCTAGTTTCCGTAAAAAGGGAGTCCAACATTTATAGAACCGTACAAATAGTCAATGTTAGCGATTCAAGAATGATCAATACACACGAACGAAGACACTGTACCACTTTTTTTATTTTTAGAAATCAGGTAGCATAGCATATTGTGCCTTGGGTGTAGAAGCCCGTTGATTGGGGCCGTACAGTCCGTGGTAGCGCCGTAATTCAAGCACAGGTCACTGCCCTTCACTGCATGGAATTTGACTGCTGAGATTGGCGCATCCGTCAAAGGATTTCCGACGCACCGTCTGAGGAATACTATGAATTTATGCAATAATATCGAACAGACAAGTTAAACGAGCAAGTTAGAAATTGAAATATTTATCGTTCTGAATATAGTTAAATTACTCTAAAATTAACCCTCTATGTTTTACTGAAATAAATATAAAAAATCAGCTCCAATTCTTCTTAAACTCTTAAATGTTAAAATAAAATCTTAATCTTTTTTATACGGTTTTCTATGCATCCTTAAAGATGCATATACTTTATCTATAATCAGTCATTTCTAAATATAATAATAATGTGGTTGAACAAGACATATAAAACTGTTATAAACTTTGTTTGTACATAAATAAGAGACTAATGAAGAATATATAAACTAAAATGTCAACATTAGGATGACTGACCTGATGTACATTAATCCTTACCTTGGTTAATACATTGGTTTAAAGAAGTTAAATTCGATACCACGTAATTATCGAATATGCACAGAATACATACCAAAGTAGCAGTCTGTAAAATGTTCATAGAATTGAAAAAGGACCTCATTAAAATTATAGTACATGTGGATCGTAGAATAAAATCAGTAATTCGTTAAAACAGTACACACTTTTTGAACTAGTTCGCATTGATAAATTTGTAATTCATAGTTTATGTATAATATATACCTAGAGAGTATTACACGACTGAGTAAAAAACATATGTATTCTAAAACAATTTATTAAATACAGGAAATATAAATATTTATAATTTTTTGCCCCATTAAAGAAAATATTTGAGTTGAAATATAATTAGGTACCTGTTTGCAATAATGAAACTGAAACTAACATTCTAAAGTAATTCCATTCCTAATATTTATTAATCATATTTAAGCCTAATCAATTGTTTGGACCATTAAATTAATAATATATAATTTTCAAATCGAAATAATAATTTATTTGGGAATGTAGCAGTTAAGTACTAGTTTAAAATAATTGTTGTGAAAGGAACAACTTGGTTTTATTCAAAGTATATCTGACAATCCTAAGTTTGTTTAAAAAAAATTGGTAATTATATTATAATAATTGTCTCAATTCAATGTGAAAAAGGTTGATTCTAAGGAGGCTATGTCCAAAATTTGTAAATTATTGACTTGAAAGTATACCATATTTGATAATAAGTGAACTATTTAATATATAGACAAATAAAAATCAATAAAGAATTATCTTGTAAATGTAATATTTTTACCTTTGTTTGATAGTTTTCACAACAATGACTCATATCAACATAGACCCAATATTAAAATTGTTTAATTTATAACTCTAGAGGAAGAGTTAAGCTCGAATTCTAAGTGTTACGTATTTAATAAATTTATGTTACATGAAATTAATTTTTTTTAGTTATAATTAGTGACTAATTTATTATAAACTAATCGAGAGACGTCTGATTTCAGGAGTTTTATAGGTGGCATTGGGTTAAACGCTTGCATATTCAAAGGAGAGTGAACACCAATGGCAGAAAAGTATAACAAAAAGGCATGATATCAGTGAATGTATAAATAAAATCCTGGGAAACGAAGCTGAGTTGAGCTCGTTGCTAAAAATACCTTATGTGGGTTTCAGATCTTATCTCGTCGCTGTATCATTTTTTATTTATCTTTTTAAAGGCATAATACTAAAACGCCAGAAATTAAAAGAAGTTAATTCTAGAACGAAAATTTTCATAGATTGAAATAATCCTAATGTTGACATTTTAGTTTATATATTCTTCATTAGTCTCTTATTTATGTACACACAAAGTTTATAACAAATAATTGCGTATGAAATATTTTGCAATTAATATTGTTTCAATGTGAGATGGATTAATTTCATTTATTGGTTCCGTTAGTCCTCTATTGAGGAAATAAGACACTTAATAGTCATTCAAAGCGTACATGAGAAAGAGATTTCGTTGTTCGGTACGTAAATAACACCCCCTCTGAGTACCGTTGAACATAATCGAAAGGAGGTACTTTGTAACTGTTGCTTGTTATTATTAATTATTTACCTCCAGTTTCCGTAAAAAATCTTTACGTCACGGTGTTATTCACCATTTAAAATTCGTTATAATTTTATTAAAACAACGCGAAGAGATATTATTCCGTTCGTTTCGATCGGTCATTATCTGATAATTACAAACAACTGATCGGGAGTTACGAAACACCTCTATCGAATCCGGATAATATTTTTACTGCTGTAAGAAATGCTGTATTGACTGCCTTGGTAGACCATCGTACGATTCGTATGTTTCTATCTACGTACAGATCTCCATTAACGTGCTTAATGCTTTATTGATCGTTCTGATGAGCTTTACGTGTTATTTTTGTGAATTACAGCCGTTTTATTATTGTCATCATTCTTTGCGGTTTCAGCAATGTAATAAAACAACAGATGTAGAATTTCATACTCAATCAATTAAGAATGCTGAACGAATGTTTTTAATTAAACTGATACAATTAAGCGATCTTATAGATGGTTAATACGTGTAGTAGTATTAACGGAATCATATTTCAAACATACATACTTCATACTCTTATAATTTTCTTTTACATTTTCACGAATTTGTTTTTCGTTTTACCCAATCTAATTTCATAAAATATCATACTTCTTTGCCACCTATAATCTTTTAACATAGTCGATCATTCATATCGTTTTTTTAAATTCTAAAAAGTTATATCCTGACACATATCAATGCAATCGTGCCTAAATTTCTGTACACATCCGTCTTCTATCTTCCTCACTCCTTCGGCTTCCATTTAAATAAACGTAACGTGCTGAGTACTTTCTCAAAGTGCAACATAGGCTATAAAGTTATACTAATTTCAAGTAAAGAAGAGGGGTGCTAGAGTTCTCTTAAATCCGCAGTGTTTGTTCCTACATCGTGAGACCGCACCAAGTTTGTTTGAAATATTAAAATTGTTCCACGCATTAATTAATAACTTAATTTACAATTATAATAATGTATAATAAGATAACTAGCATAGTAAGTTAAGTGTTCTTAAAACCTTCCTTTCGGGAAAATGACCCATCGGGATATTTACCTGTCGGGCAAACGTCAATCGGGACAATGTCGTCGGGAATACGTGTCTGTACCACACTCTACTTCATATATATATATATATATATATATATATATATATATATATTGTAATACCTAGTTAAGAAGGCCATTATTTTGTTTAAATTTCATAATATTTGTTTCGCGGCACAGACTAGAGGTGGACGGCCATTATTTAAAATCTGTTTACCAACTCAGACTGGGGATCTTGGGTGGCTCTTATAAAAAATGATGATTGACAAGCGGATAAAGGCTCATAAAAGGGAGAACTATAATTGGGGGTCTTTAGCGGCTCTTAGATCTAATGTCTGACGGACATCTGGAACAAGAACCCAAAGGAACAATGTCAAGTTTTTTGTTGACATCCTATTATAACATAAGGAAATGTTTATCTAACAATATTGAGTAGCTCTCTTAGCGTGAGAAAGCTTGATGAGGTCCTAACGTGGGAAATAAAAACTGTGGGAAAAAGGAATATTCTGGAGAGGGGGAAGCTGATAGGAAAGTTAGTTGGAAGCCAGAGAGCGAACAAGTTAGTTGGATGACAGAGAGCGATGGAGGAGGACGTGGTTGCAGAGAGCAGTTTGGTCATCGATAAGAGATATAGACATAAAGTGGGCGGTTTTGGCAGTAAATAAAGCCAAAGTAATGAAGAATTTAGAAGTTGATGTTAGAATTGAATAAAGTTTGTGTAAGAGATTTTAGAGGAGAAAGACATAGAAGTTGATGTCATAGCTGGAAGGAGAAAGGGGTGTTAGGTTGAACACCAGATTTGAACTCTGTCTTGGTGAAGGTTGAGAGATCCAGAACATTTTAAATAAGGCATAACGCATTGGAATTGTCAATCATACTAGACAAATTGATTGGTGGTCGCGGGCGAAACATCGATACGAGTAGTCGGAAGTCTGCAGTCTGGAGTTTGGATACTGAAAGAATAGTGTTGTGTTGTGAAACGTGTGTCAGTAAAATGTCTGTGTAAATTTTATGCACAGAGTGGCCATTATTAAAGTGAAGTGTTTTCCCGAACCCAAAAGCATAAAACTTGTAAGTAGCGATTTAAAATAAATAATTTTGTAAACCGTAAATTAAAGGTAAAAGGTCATATTTCGTTTCTAGTAACTTCGATAAATTGAATTTCTATATTCTGTAAAATTCTTTCAAGTGTAATTGGATTTTTGTTCTTTCTGTCAGGCCTAGTGGAGACCCTGAGATTTTGAGTTTCATTCTTTGTAGAAAAAAAATGGTATAAATTTTCTTAAATGCCACAAAAGGTAAAATTAATTCTGAGTAAAATTTGACCTAAATGTGGTGAAATAAAGTAGAGATTTAAATTGTATTTTGTGTGAATAAATTTGTTTTGTTTTGTTAAATTTAAATTTTTGTTTAATTTAAATTTCCTTTTATTAAATATTTATAGTTGGTTATTAAAAAATTTGCTAACACAACGTGGGGCAAATTTCATTAATTAAATATTTAAAAGTTGATTATTACAATATATATATATATATATATATATATATATTGTAGTATACACCAATGTTGGTATTAATATAATTTTAAATTTGTTCAAAAAAGTTTTTGCATTAGATAATGGTCATGTAATTTAAAGTATAATTTTCAACAGTCAGTTTGGCGTGAAAAAATTATTATACAGCATCCCCAGACGATTTTTGTTGTGATTATGTATTGTTTTGACGGTCAGTGTCGGCGGAAAGTCGAATTGTTTAGTCGGTTGTTGCATGATACCGGAAATTATATTATCTGGCTCTAATGTTTTACCTATATACCAAGCGTCCCCTGGAATCAGGTGCAGCATATTTTTTGGTATTCCAGTTCTAGTTTGAAAAATCTTACAGCGGCAACCTTGAGGAGGGGTTGAATTTTAGTCAACCAAAACGGTCTGCGGTTGTCGAGGAATAAAGTAGCCATTAGCCAACGTCTTCCAAACTAGTACAAGTAGTGATGAAGCTTTGAAAAAGTAAGTCATAAAATATTTTTAAGAGTTAATCTGCACCGTTAAACTGCGATATAAATATAATTCGGTGGACATTGTGTGTTTGAAAGAATTGGGCAGCAGACATTAATTCAACTCTGTCGTTGTTGTTAGTGGCAGTATCTGGAACATAATAATTGAGTGGTGAATAAAGGCGAACTGTTTTGTGATCTGTATATCATTGGGATCACGGTGGCACTGACCGGTAATAATATGTCGGGTTTGACAACATTATTGGCTGACTGATTGGAGGCTACGTATCTGCCGGGCTAAACACCGCGGTTATATAGGCGGGATCCTATAGTCTGGAGGCATAAAAGGATTGAGTTGCGTGTGTATGTGCGTGAAAGTGCTCTGGCATGCACAATATAGCCAATACTCTCAAAATTTAAAAGTTTCCTAATTAATTTCTGTTTAAATTGAAATCCGGACCAAAAATTGTATGTAGAGTATATTTTAAAATTACTAAACTACATTGTAAACTTTGCATAATTTCTGCACTGTAATATTTCATTTCATTTTGATTTGTATTTTGGAGAAACATCCCAGTTTGTATTTCTGTAAAATTATTCCAAAACTTTACTTTTAAATTTGTGTTTCATTTTAATTCTATACTTTTCATGAGTCCCGATAAAACACCTTGTGTCTGATTTTAATGAATAGCTGTGGCAAACGTATGTAAAATTGATATGCAAAATTCATTTTCTGTTCTAAATAAATTCTTTAAATATTCTATTAATCAAAATTTTGTTTCATCACTAAATGAAAAGAATTGTTATTAACATTTAATAACTTCAAAATTACATAAATTTGATTTAAATTGTTCAAAGTAAGTATTTCTTTAAATAATCATAAACTGTTAAGTAAAATTTTAATTGATTTAAATAATTTAAATTCAATATGTTATTAAATAGCGCTTCAAAGTAAATTAAAGAAAATAATTCAAAAAGGTATAAGTTGTATAGTCCATTAAGTAAATTAAAATCTTCAATTTTCATATATATATATATATATATATATATATATATTAAAAATACTGTTCTTACGTACAAAATATTTATTTAGAATAGTTATATATAATTTATTTCATGTAACTGTCACCGTGAAAACTGGGCGTTTATAGATAAATTAAATACAGACATATGACGCATATTTGAATGAATAAATCTAAAAAATTAATGACCTCCAAACTTTTAAGCAGAAAAAATGCAACGTTTCTTAATAAGATGTATTATGTAAGAACGTATGATATAAAACATTCAACACTGTTATTTATTTTTATTTCCAAACTTAAAAACATATTTTGCGTTTTAATAAAACATTTCTTCTTTCGTAATTTAAAAATTTGCCTACGATTTAACACTGATATAGGCACTGGCTGGCTAATCGATATTCTAAACTTAATTAAAATATTTTTTTCAATATTAGGGCTACGGAAAAAGAGGCAAGGAGTATCCTTCTTCGGGAGTAAAAAGTATTCTAAATACAAAAGAGAAATTAAGGTTTGGTATAAAGTTTGCCGCCAGAAACCCAGCGTAACAATCTAATTTTATTTTGGCGTTCCCTTCGTTCAGAGGGACGCAAGGAAACGACGTCGGAGGAGACGCTCGGTTTAATGACCTTTAAGATTCTCAGACGTAACGCCATTAGATTTCTTCCTTCCGGACACATAAAAGAGAAGTGTATAGCGAGCGCTAAAGAAACCTCTCCAGACGAATTGCGACGCAGTATCGTAAACACTTGCGGGTCAATAACGCCAGAAATCCAACGTCCCCTCTTTGGAAATCTTGTTGAGGGGATTTTCTCTCCGGCACGCCACAACTCGTGATTTCCCCCACGACGAAGCTTCCCAAATACCATGTTAGCGCCTCATTTCCTCTAGGGATATCCTGCTCCAAAACTACTCAAAACAAGAGGGAAAACAAAATAAATCGAGTAAAGCAACGCACTCACACGTTATCTACAAACGATTAATACTAATTTTAAAACCTTCATGAAATTCGTCATTCAGTAATTAACGTATTCCTAAATCCATGGTTTTGATTTTCCATTTGAACCAACCGACAAATTCCTTATATTCAATCTTTTTGGGGTATAACTCTAAAATTCAATCGCGTGAATACCTTTTTTGTATTTCCATTTGGTCGTAAAATCCTTTTAATAATGGATCCATTTGATAAACCTTGTTTATTGCTTCCAAAATCTGTCAAAACGCATTTGGATCTTTTGACAGTCTGAAGTTTATAAAAAAAAGGTTCGACAAATTTGATTGATAAATTCTCGTAAAATGTGAAATTTATTACATGATAAATTGTTTAACGCTCTAAAGACCATCCCTATTCTTTTTAAAGTCGCTTTTGGTGTTGCATTGTCCGGGTTTAATTATGTTATGGGAAAGTTTTAATTATATTACAGGAAAGAAGAAAACGTTTTTCTTTTTCCTTCATTCCTAAACCAATATTTTATTAAATCGAAACAGTGGAACACTCGACCAACACGAACGAAACAGTAAATCATCCACCATTCTAAACAAATGTCAGATACTAATGAAAGTCACTTGATAAAAATGCCGTATATAATGAAGAGAAAGGACATTTCGTAAGAAAATATTAAATGGACTAAGTTGAGGGTAAATGAAAAATTAGAAAAAATGCAGAAATCCAAGTCAAAAAAGAAGATAGAAAATTATTGCAAACTAAATGACGTATTTGTTACTCGAAAAATTTTATATCTTGAATTTTCACTTATTGATATTTTAAAAATGATATAAGGTTAGGTGTAACTGGCCTCATAATGGTTTACAGCTGTTGTTTCATCAAATCTAAAGATTTTTTATAGTAAAATACTGACGTTATATACTTCTCAATCAGCAAAAATTCGTTTTTCAGTTTTAACTCAGAATATTAGCCTTTTATTTACCAATCTTTCCCTTATTACGTGTATAAATTCCTTAATATTAATTACGTATAATAACTCCAACTAATGCAAATTAATTTTTAAAACACAAATAATTACATTGCAATTTTATGTTTTAAATGTATTTTCTCACATTAAAATAATTGATGAGTCAGTTCTAGAATGCATTCAATTCACTGTTCATTGAATTGAAATCCATTAACGTTACTCAATACGTTGTGTATTATTTTGTCACGGCCAATTCGTTCGACCACTTGTTGATGTAAACTAGTTTTCTGTGAAAGTATGGATGGTTTATTTTCCAGATTACTTTAGAGAACGATCACATGAATCACCCTACATCAGATTACATATTTTTCTTATTTATAACTTTTGTTTATGTAAGAATCACCGAAGTTAATGGCACGATGATGTTAAAAAATAATTTAACAATTTATCGGACAAATAATCACCATATTGTTTCGTCTCTTTGATATTTTAAAGCATCTGAAGAGTCTATCGAGTTGTTTTCTAGGAGAATAAAACATGAGTATTATCCATCCGTCACTTTATAAAGGAAACATTTTATAGTGTCGATTCGTAGATATTCTATATTTTCAACCGCTGGTCTTCTGAATTATGTGAATTAGATTTAGTATGATTACTGAATATTCTTCCTCGATTCATACATTGTTATTGCATTTGCAGTACTCTAAGCTTTTTACCTCTTGAGATATTGTATCTGACGTTTAAAAAATTCCTTCATGCAGAAGGATTGATTTATAATACTATACACTTTTTGTTCTCTTAATTTCATCATTATAATTACTTAATCTGAATCTATCAGCCAGAATTTTAAATAAATAGTTAAATATTACAAGCCCAAAATTTATGCTATTTCACTGCAATGTTCTCCAATTCTTTCCAGTTATACCGTTAAAGCTTTTCAAGCACCTACGTATTGTCATCTCCGGAAGTTTAGTTCACATGAAAACAGAAACGAAATAGAATTAATCTATTAGCTCCTGCAGACTGTTACTTGTTCCATTTAGGTAGATAGCTGGAACAATGCGGAGCGATCAGATAGGAAGGGGGCGTGCCTTGCTGATCTCAGCTACAATCACTTTCCTCGTCCACCATCGTCTACACGAGTGATGAATGTTCCTCAGAGTCGGTCAAATCCTGGTCCCACTCTCTGCCTGATTGGATGGTAAGGAAACTAACTACACGAATAGACACCAAGAACTGCACAAGTGTTCTTTTTGTCTTATATTTACTATGATTTAATTCACTGCGCCATCTAAAGCACGGTACATGTTTCACTCTCCAAAATACATTTATTGTTGCTCCTTAATTACTAAAACGACCTATCAAACAATTAGCAAAAACACCAAACGTTTAAGTGGTTATTTTGAATATATTATGGTCCCGTTGAAAAAAAAGTATCAAACTAAAGATTTTGATATGCAACTTGTTCAATGTAAACCTCTGACATAATACTTTGTGAAGTTCCTAACTCTCATATAAAGAGTAGTAATTTTTTTGAGACTCAAACACAACCGTTCTCGTCGGAGCCAGGTACATTCTGCCTCCTTCCTGTACAAAACTGCTCTACAACAATTTCTAGATTTTTCCGCGCGCATTGACAGAGGAACGCCGCAGGCAATACATCAAACACAATGAAACATGACTAGATATCGTCAACCAAGTTAAATTGTCACGTTACAATATATATATATATATATATATATATATATATATATATATATACATATACATTACAGTATCGACCTCCTGTGGTGTAGGGGTCAGCGTGACTGCCTCACATTACATAGGTCCCGGGTTAGAATCACGGCGAGATCATGAATGTTTGTGTGCGTGAGAGAAACTCGTCAAATAAGTACCCCGTCAAGAAAAATGAGTTCCCATATTGAGTCTTTAATAACCAGAGCTGTTGATGTGACTGTAAATTAATCAATATAAAGAAAAATATTAGAGTGATGGAGTAAATTGTGAAAGAAACTTATCTTTCGAACAGTGAAACTCTCTTTTCGTCTTCAGTGATGTTCGTTACGAGCATAAATTCAGAGCATGAGCTTTTAATAATTAAAATGAATAGTTTTTTCAAATAAATTTCTTCATGATGTATAGGTATAGTAGAAATATATGGAACTAAGTATAATAATTTACCAAAACGCTTTAATTTTTAAATCAAGAATTTTCCTATACAAAAACTTGGTCAGGAAACCTTTACAAATTTCCAGCAAAATTCTGAAATACAATTAATAAATATGAAACATAACTAGACTATCGTATAAAAGCAAATAAAAAAAACAAGCTTTTTAATTTTTGATGGATTATAATATTTTGTCTCCAATTAATTTGGGAAATCACTACGTGAATCTTTTATTAAATAAACAGTAAGAGAAAAGAAGAGTGAGCGAAGGAGAGGGAAAGAAAAGAAAAATATCAAAGTGGAGGGAGAAAAAGTCGATTCTGTTGTTGCTGTAAAAGAGAACTCTCCGCTTTCAAACGTCATAGAAACTTTCCTACTTACAGGCATAGACTTATTCTCTAGGTAGCCGTCTGTGCCTCTAATCTGCATATTAATACGCGCACTATTTTGTGTCCCTCCATATCAGCCCAAAGCCATCAAACTTTTCATGACTTCAATATATTCTCAGCACTCGAGTGAGATATTATAAAGTCGCCGAGGACTCTATTTAGCAAATAGGAAAATTAAAATACTTTCTGAGTTTTATAGTAAAGGAATATTATTAATGTATGGCAGTTAAAATTATCGTAAATTACTTAGCGGAAGCATTCCTGTAACAATGAAACGTGAGCGCAAATTAAAGTCACGCCTGTAATGAATTTTACAGTTTTAACAATTCTTACTGAAAATGGTTGAATGTAGATTAAATTTAAAAATTATCATAACTATTCCGTCAGAAAAAAATCGAATCTAAATCTGACGATCCTAAGCGAACTCCATATGCGTCCAGTCACAGAAGAAATTTTAATGTCAGCTATAGAAAACAAGCACTTTAGAATGATTGAATTGTGAATAGAAATGATTCCATTAGTTCTATCTATAAAGCAACATTCGTATTACTTGTATACCTGCACCGTAAATGAATTATGAGTCAGTATTTAATTAAAGTTACATGAGGCACGTAACAATCTGCTATTCCGCAAGCTCTATTCCATTACGTATAGGATGTTCTGGCTGGCATAATTTGGGTTAATCTTCTAAGTTGCCTTTTGTGATAAGCCCCTTTTCACCTGCGCATTTGAAGTGCAAAGCTCGACTTTCCGATGGCTGTAGAGGATTACAGAAATATAGGGAGTGCCTTACCTCATGCTCTATTAGAAAAGAAAATCCAGGGGGCTAAAGCCTTTTGAATACATATGTGACCACAGCTAACTTGCTTTGCAGCCTTGATTCTCTTCTTTCTTCGTCAAAAGTCCTCAAATCCTACTTTATCTGCCGCTGGGCTTTGAGTTTCTAAGCTGATTACAATAAATGTAATTAAAGTTACGATGAAATTTCTATAAAATATGAACTACGCTACTCAGTTTCGCTAAATCATAACGAATGACGAATCACGCACATGCCATTATTTATTAAAATAATTATGAGACTTGCGATAATAATTAAATATACGTATACAAATAAACAACTTTAATGTACAAACACAAAAGGAATAATAAGAAAAAATATCCCGTTCTCAAACGGATTGGTTTCGAAATCCAAACTTGACGATTTCACACAAGTCTTATGTCAGGGTCCCATGGGGTAATGTTTTTCTTATAAAAATTGTCGAACCAATAGTTTTTTTCCACTCTTACCGCCTTGCACACCAAATTAAACCATAATTTTATTTTTTCTAATTTACCTCATCATGTACGGTTTGCAGGTCTGCAATAACTATAAAACATCAACTTTTTTAATGGAATCTGTACGACAGGCCAAGAAAATTTTTCGCAACCCATACCAAAAGAGAATTTTGCACATCATCTGCAGAAATCCACTCACTGCTCGAATTCCTCGCTGTTACAAGACTCGATAAAGAAATTTAATCCTCCACAGTTATTAACTATATATTCTAAGATCATGAAAAAGGTTGAAATATATGTTTTAATTTAATCATGTACAGTCGCCAAGAACACTTTTGTTGACGCGACTCTAAAACCTCCCAATACAAAAATAAAATAAAAAATGAAGTAGAATCCGTGCAAATGGCCTGTTAATGAAAAGTGTTAAAAATCAAATTACGTTAGCATAAGCCCCAGAAGACCAGACAATGGTATATAATACCAAACAAATTTCTCATCTGTAAACCTTATATGTAAATATCTACCGTCATATTTCGATAACTCTATTAAAATTATATAACTTTCAGATTAGGAATAGTTGTTTCTGTTGTAAATTAAATTTCAATTTTTTGTACTATCTTTATTAGAGGCCCGATAGGCTGTCCTGAAATTGAGTTCCCACAGAAGCCGAGGCATAATATAAAAAAAATTGTAAATTCAACGCAAACTAAATTTTGTTCAATAAATAAGTTATCTTTATAAAGTGTAATGCCAATTAATTAATCAATTAATTGTTTTGAAATAAATTTGAATTGTTTAGCGAAAAGTTTGTATTATAGCCAGAGAAATACGAGCGACAATGAGTGGTGAGCTCTGTTCCTATTATTGAGAGCGCGTAATGGCGTTTACGCGCGCTAAAGCATAGTCAGTTGGTCGTTGTGGTCTGGATTGTACAGAGGTCGAGCATAGTATAATAAAGTTGGTTAATCATTGGAGAATAGAAGCGGCCGACGGTGAAATCGTTGCAGAGAACGGTCTTTATGAAATTGAGCAGAGTAAAACATTCACCGAGATATTGCAACGTGAATATTGTAAAGTAATACCAGTTTCGTCAAAATAGAACTTTGTACAATCTTCGTGGAGGAATTGTTGCGGAATAACATTGGTAAATTATTGTGGAGCGGAGCAATCAACGGAATACAACCAATCTTGCTAAATTTTAAAGTGAAGTGTAAAATCAGTGAAAACCAAGGCCTGATATTAAATAATTAAAGAGTGTAAAAGTGTCCGAACGATGTAAAATTGATTGTTCTGGTACCAGACCAACGGTCCGTAAGTAACCTAATTTTGAATAATATTGTAAACTCAAATTAAAGGATAAAGTCAGATTTCGTACTCTTTTAAATTGTCAATCAGAGTTAATTAATTTACTCTAATATTTCTTTCATTCTATCGACATATTGTTTAGGTAAATTGTGAACTGTTTTGTTAATAATATTTTAAATCTTTTTTGTGTGTTCATTATCAAACCCAGTAGAGGCCCTGAGAGAACAGATCTCAAATTTTGTTTGTAATTATCTTTTATTGCCACAAAATAAAATAATTTTTTTGTTTGTTAGTTGTTTAAACTTTTTATTTAATAAAAAGCCTTCCATTTGATTATTACATAAATGGTGCTTCAACGTGAGACAAATTCTTTAAATTAAATAAAGCTCAATTGTTGTTTATTACAAATTGGCGCCCAACGTGGGGCTCGAAGTATTAAACAATTAAATACATTATATTATTAATTATTTGTTTATTACAAAAGTTTTGTTCCATTTAAATTCCTTCGTTTTTCCCTTAATAAAAAGTGATTATTACATAAATTGACGCCACGACGTGCTAGCATTCTTTATTTAAACAATATTTCAATTAACTATTTTGATAATTACAATATATTGATTTATTTACAGTTGCATCAACAACAATATTAGCGAATGATATTTGTTGGGTATATTCCTAAAATTATTGAAAAATGTACATTTTTATAATTACAAAGTACCGTTGTTTATACTTTCAAAATGACATATGATTCGCATGTCCGTTTCTTCAACTAGTTAAGTTCTTTAAATAGTGCGAACCATCGTATTATGTAAAACAAAATATATATATAACTTTATCTCAAGGAAAACTCGCGAGATTAGAAACATATAACAAAGTCAACTGATTATAATTTAAAAGAAGTGTATTGAAAGAAAGAAATCGCGCGGTTTGGTAGCACAAGCTCGGCATTCTGTCCGTGAATATTTTGCGGTTCACAGGTGCCTTCAGGAAATGGCAAGCGGCGTCCACAGCGTCGGTGTTCCTCCAGTCACGAAGTCGAACATACAACGCTCGGAGCTGCGAAAATATGGGGACAAACTTTTAACCCTGCTTCTCTCGGTACGGTGCGGCATTGCGATTAATTTTCCCCGCTACCAAATTCTCTCTGTGTACCACGTGGTCTACATTCACCGAGAAATTCCCTATAAATGGCGCACCAATCGACTCCTCCTTTGTTTACTGAACCAATTTAAATGTCTGGAGAATTTACGTTGACTACTTTTAGATATGCTTTCGACGGCAAAATTATAAAGTATATATTGCTGCACATAATAATTTAACGATATAACATGAGTTCTGTGAGTCTAAAGATTGTGTCGAGAACGTATATATGATGCGTGGAGCATATGACATCAATGGAACATGAGCGATGCGGACATTTGTAAGACCGGCGTATTCATAGCATGCGATGTATAGGAATGGGAGTGCAATGCTCCGCATGCTGACCATCCAAATGTGATCACTCGTCGAAGCAATTATCGGAGCGCGGGAATTTGGTGCACTCTCATAACGGGGTCGCTGCGGGAATTAGGACTGTCAGACACGCGATGGCCGACGGCTGCGCGTAAATAATGCCAGACTATAGCACCCAACGAAAATGTCACGCATCCCCTCATTCGTATCGACAGCCATGCCTCCTCAATTTCCGCTTTTACGGTACCCTCGAATCAGGATCGAGCTTCTATAACGACACGATTCAAGCGAAACCAAAAACGAGGCAAAAGATTCTCTAATTCTATTACTTTTCATATTACAGGATCATAACTATATATATATATATATATATATATATATATATTGTAATAATCAATATTATTTAATTAAATCATATTAAATGAAGACAAACTCCACGTTGGAGCACAAATTTTGTAATAAACAAATTAAAAATTAATTTTGAAAGGATTGAATTGAAAACAACAATTTAAAATACAACAAAACTAATTTAATAAAACAATTTTTTTTTCTTAGGTGAAATTTTACAAATTGATATTGTTGTGCCACGGCTTAATTTTCAGGGCCGCCTATCGGGCCTCCAATAAAGATAGTGACATGAATGACAATTAAATCTTATAACTCAAAAATGTCCCTGACTTAAATTATTATTATTTTAAATGAAATGATCGAAATTCGAAATCTGACGATTATTATGTTTGCACTACACGGTTTACAATTAAAAAAATTCCTTTTTGCCTACTTTACCCTTATCTGTTCATCTGGGCAATATTTCACTTGTTTTTTTTAAACATACCACATAAAGGCCATTTATTCATTGAATTTAAATATATTTTAGTTTGCAAACACAAATTAACTTTCTTATCCTAACTTTATTTGAACAGTCAGAGTTGATAGCTTTGTTCTCTAAAAATTTGATAATTACTCGAACATGGCAATAGACTAAATATAATAATAAACTGGCGACTTACAATTCCGGGGACTTTTAATACAACATTTCTCAACTTCCAAATCACACTTGCTCAGTCGTGGTCCCAGGAACTTTGAATACGGACTCCTCAAATAACACCTTCATCAATCCTCCTCCGAGCAACTCTGAATCTCTCAAGTTCCGTGCGTCTCAATGCTGCGTGAGGCAACAATGCCACTCTAGCAAGCAAGCATTATAGTCTCCATATTCTTGTAAACAATCCTTAAGCTATAATAAAATGGCCTCATATTTACGCCGCCGATAATGAAAATAGGAAAACTTTATTTATTAAATAATTACATATTTTTAATATATATATATATATATATATATATATATATTCATTTCAAAACTCAAAAAATAGTAGATATGTTTAGAAATGAATTTTCAAAAGAAGCTATCACTCCGCTTAGAATAATTTCTCTTATAATATTATTTGACGTCTGATGTTAATATTAAAAAACCATGGACCCTGGACTTATATTATAAGTCCGTCACTACATCGGGTTTCGACTTTAAATTGACGACAAATGCCGCTCTATACTTCTATACATATGCTTCTTTGATCATGGTAGGTTATTCGTCTTCTTAAAGGCATCTTCCCAGCTATCAAATTTTAATGGTTTTAATCCTGGTGATTACAGATCCGATCTCTCTTGGATCTTCCTGTTCTCTAAAGTTCTCTTTCCTTACTGATACAATGAAATCAGATACTGATCTTCAACCGAGCCTTAATGCAGTAATAATATAGATTTTTAAGTATTAGGCTACATGAGCGTCATCTATGTAGTGGCCTTTCACCGTTTTTAGCGTAGGAAGGGACTGAAAAGGGTACCCTAAAGGGAGATCTTGATAGATTATGGTTAAAAAAACATCATTGTACTGCAAGAGTCCAACCCAAAAATTCTCTAAATGGAAAACCCCTAGAATAAACTGCATATCGGATGGGGCTCTTGGAACTTATCCTATGCCCTTCCAATGACTGGTGTTTGGTTTGCAATGGGGACGCAGCTTTCCAGTCTCCGTGCCTCGACCAGGTTTGGAGGCACATGGCCGACTGTTCCAATAGAAAAAGGTGACACTCAAATTACGGCCTATATTATACTTATAAAATTACTTAACTCTGAAAATAATACCAATATGGGCGTGTAAGTGAGATTGTTTTCTATTGCACTATATATTAATATATAATTGAAAATTAATTAGAATAAGCCTTGGTTTTGTAGTTACACTCTATTGCAATACGGCTCACGCTGAGCGACGTTTTCCTTTCGATGAGCGTATACATTGTATTATATAACCGAATTCCCGTGAATCAGTACGGTACTTCATAAAATAAACGAAAAATAATAGTTAATTTGTTTGTGTAAACACGTTGAAAAACAAGAAAATTATTCTGCTTATGTCGATTATTAAACAACGGTCAAAATATTTCGTGCCAGAATTATAAATGATTATTGGTAAGAAATATTTTTATTCATTGATATAATTAATCGATTCATTGTGTGATGATTCCACCCAACAGTACTGAGTTGTGTTCGCTCGCCATCTCTACTACCTCGGCACACTCTACAGTATGATATTTAGTAATCTGATAAATAATTGTAAATTCTGTGGCTTACTTCGTCAGTCACCGTCACGGCCAGTTGGATGTTGCGAAAGTCTGTGTGATCGTATAGCCGATCAAAGTAATTTTGTATATTTATCTGGACCTTATTATCTGTAATGAATATTTTCCGCGTACCCTCAAATCCGTGTGTTTCGAATTTAGCCGAAGTTTTCTGAAAGAGACCGAATTTTCTTCTGCACACTGGTAATTTCTTATTATTAAACCAGCAACACTAAAAGATTGTCTGCACATATATACTGCATTAATAGTGATTAACTCGTGCAATGAGAAATAATATGTATGAGATACTATTATTATTATTATTATAAACGTCGTAATATGGTATTGCATTAAATAATTTAAATATGTTATTTTCACATCAAACGTAAACTTTCAAAACATAGTAACAACATCAAGAGTGACATTAGATATATATATTGACATGGTCAGCTAACTATTGGAACTTGGAAAAGCTAATTTTCTCATAAGCAACCATTCGCAGCTGAATATATCAGAGTAAGGATACAGATCAGCAGTTCGCGTGGACATGAGATTTGGGAAGCATGCTTTATCCCTTCGGAACACCCAAGTGCGTCAGATGTCATTACCTAACCCTGTGCAGTACCAGACCCCCCAGTGGCGACCTGCCATCAGAACAGATAGCTCCCCCCACACACAATGACGCCGAGACTAATTAGTTTGTGTCCTACAACAATGAAGGCTCAGAATATTCCCACTCCCCGAATCTCGGACATATTCGCACCCTGTTGTCAGAGAGTAGCAACATCCATCGCTCTGTACGCTTCGTCGCCAGTCTCTATGCTTCAGCACATCCCTCACAACCCAAAAATAATCACAGATGGTTCTCATTACCTCAAGACAAACTTTTACCATATTACTAATACAAATTTTTGAATTTACAAATTTCTTTCTACTTCAATGATTTCATATATCATTCAAACATTTTTTCGGGTTCAATATTTGTACTACCACAATTAACCTAATTCTTCAGTTACACAATTTATTAATTAGATAAAGTAGCCAAATAACAGAAAAAAGGGAAGTGATAATTACCACACAACTTTAATAACACTATTTATTGTTCGAAGTCAGCCAATGAGACATTGATAAATTTTGTTTGAGATTTAGCATTACATTCCAAAATGTTTTAAATTAAACTGCATTTTATGCAGTTTGTGGAAATAGGTATTGCGTCAGAGTGCTAGGCGAAAGTAAGTTCCCAGGTATTTAGCCGCTGCACTAACCCAAGACAGACATACTTTTGGCCACCGTGCGAAGATGCGGGTAGGGGAAATCAAATAATTTTCGCAATTCGATTGGTTGAATAAAGTATTGACTGGAAGAATTGGAAATCAAGAAGTGGCATAAAGTGTCCAAAGTTTAAAAAAAAATGTCTTCATAAAACCACGGAACAAGAGTTAGTTAATGCGAAGATGTCGGAGACGTGAAGGAATAAATAAGTGGAGATAGATGAAGAAAGAAAAAGACTCTAAATGCAGAAGTAAGCGGGCCTACTACATTGCAGCATTCTTAACTACGCTTGACCCACACGATAGATGCTCCGTGTCCATGCCTACCAGCATGTTCCACCTTCTGGTGTCTGGTCCACCATAAGAGCAAAACAAATGTGACGAGCAGATAATATTTAGTTTAACCTAATTAATTTAATATGATGTACTCTATTATGAGGATCAAAAATACACCCAACTTGTTTGTTGAATTTTTATGTGTATTAACATTGTTGCAAATCATTTTACAGTCACTACTGTTAATATAATAAAAAACATACCAGTTTATTATAGCAACATAGTGTGCCATAGTCTGTCTTATAGTACGCTATCCACATAATTTTAAGGATTAAGATTTTAAGGATTGACGGACTATGTAGTCCTGATGCTGACTACTCCCAATACAATCTTAAAACTGTTTCGCTATTATTGGAGTTTCCTCTGCAATAAGAGGCAGACTAAGAATTCTTGAAGTTATTTAAAATGCCGAGCCAGCGATGCGTGCCATCGGGGCGAGATAATGCATTCCCCTATTAGCATAATCGATTCTCTTCACCTTTAGGCATAATCCAGTTTTTCTGTGCCCCGCCACTTACTCCTTCGTGAGTGAATTTAATTTGCTCGCCCAGTTGATGTAGTCGTCTGACGAATCACCAAGATTATCGTCTTTCTTTGGTTTTCAGGGATTTACATTAATTTTACGCTGGTTTTTGGAAACATTTGTTTATGCAAATTAATATTTATTGAAAAGAGACTATAGAGTAAGAGCCAAATAACTAACAGGAAATTTTAAATGTAGTTTATTGTTCGATGCAGCTGCTTTGACTTAATAGACTGGGCACGTTTCGATGTTAGTTTTGCTCAGTATGTTCTATTATGACCATAAGTAACTTTGTAACATGTTTTAAAGTGATTACAACCATTACGCTTTATGAAATAGTAATTATTAACCAACGATTGAAACGATAACTTCACTTGTTCATCATGTTAATAATAATAATAAGCAGTCCCTGCTCCAATAAAAAAATGTATACCTCACTCTGTAAATACAGTCAAAGAGACGTTGTAGATGCAGTACATACGTACACGTTCTAATATAAAATAAAATGATTGTAAGATGAAAGAAATTTATTTGCTATCTAATGACGTGCTGAACACGACAAAGTCACAGACACTATTATTATTTTTATTTTCGTTGCCGTAGTAACGGAACTTTCATCTGCGACGTGTGTTCTCGTTGCTTCTTCGTACTTATTCAAATTTTATAAATTACGAGTTTTTGTTGTCCTAATAAATTAAGTTAATTTGTTATAATTCTGTCAGTAGCATAGACCATTGACTGTTATATTTAAGTCTTTGATATAAATCTGGTCTCAAATCAAATATGAATTATTCATAAATCGTAAATTTACGATTATGTTTGTCTTCTACAACACCGTACGTTCGTTGCATTATTTTGCAAAATTTTGAATTGGACCCCCTCAATAATTTAATTTCTCGTTACGCTTGGCATAAACTTTTATATATACATTTTTATTTAAAAATCCTTTTAATCAGTCATCAATTAAAGAAAATGGAAACTTCAACACAGACCAATTCTAATTGTTCGTGTCCGCTGTAAAAAGTTACACAAGCCACGTGACTAAATCAAAACGAACATTTATAAATAAGTAATTAACACCCTCATACGAATTTTTAAAAAAAGTATCTTGCACCGAACACTTTCTGCTTTACCTAATAGTCTCTCGAATACATATTACGGGAAATATTGATTTACTTGCTAAATAAACGTAAAATTAAGTACCAAAATTATGAGAAGTTAAGTTCACTCCCATATAAATATTCAGGGACTTCGTGTAATGTTGAGGAATGACATCATCAGATAGATTCAGTTCGTTGGAAATGGTAAGGCCGGCTGCACATTGGATGCAATTTTGTATCGTGCGAAAACGTATGATACTGGTCGCAAGAATTCAGTGCGCACACGGAATACGTGATAATCCATTCGTGAAGGAAGTAATTCATGATTAGCCTACGAAAAGAAGCTGTATACAGGTTATATGTAGGGTATCTACATAGTGGCCACTCCCCTCTTATAACATAGGAAATGCACTAAAAGGATCTCGAAGGGTAGAGCAAGGTAGTAAAGGCTGTAGTTTTAAGGATGAGTTTGCTGTGGGGTCGCGCAGCATTCCCTTCTCCGTGCCTTGACCAGTTAGGAGGCAGCTGGCCGACTATTCCAATAGGAATAGCGGGTGACTATTACCGTATGCCCAAGGTCTGCGACCCCTGAACATACACCTGGCAAAACTGGCCGACGTGCCTAGGCTTAGTTCAAAAACCAGATAGAGGAAACACCACGACCACAAAATGAAAACAGAAATGGATTCATTACTGAAGAGAATAGAAACGCAACGAGATCTCGCAATATCAGGGAAAAACTATTTTTCCCTATATAACGATGTCATATATAAACTTAATAATTTTATTTATCGGATTTTTCCGTTTCTTCAGAAATTTCTCACCGTGCCCTGCGATGAAGGTCAGGTAAGTGATAACTTGATATTGTTCTCGGAGTTCAACCGGGTTTTGCGTTCTACTATAATTATGCAAAACCCGGTTGAACTCCGAGAACAATATATTGAACAACTGCACCGGGAAAGAATTCAATCTTTGATAACTTGAATCACTCTGATTCCACAAACATTTGTGTTCGTAAATCAAGTTAATAACATCTATCACATCAATTTATTGACGCAGGAAAGTATAAGTACGAACAACTCGCACCCAGTCTACGCGCTTCCATAATATTTAGAAGGTCGAGATCGTTCTTGCGTCAAAAACGCGTCCAATGTGCGGCCGGCCTAAGAGTTTGTGACGTCTAAAAATTTGGAAATACGTAAAGTTTAAATATATAAAAAAATAAAATAATTTTATGTTTATTGAAATGATTACAATTCAATTCATTAATTACAATAAATAAATCAGATCATTTATAATTTATTAAAATATTATAAGTAGAATAAAAGTATGTCGACCTTAGATTCAGAAATTAAGAAGAGGCGTGCGGAAATATGGTTGAATGAGTGTAAAAATTGGAAATAAAGTAATTGAACAAAACACGTGAAAACAACTCACTCCAGGTAATTTAGTTAAGGGTACAATATTGATAATCAACTACCCACAAGAGCTACAAATCACTCGCCCGCAGTGCATTTTAATGAAAGTTTACAATATCCAAAATAATGAAAATTCAAAACTGCTCAGAATATTTTTGAAATGCAGTTTGTTAAAATGAATTTGGTCGTCTTGTGTCTGTGGAATTATGACTCAAGAGTGATTTAAATCCCATATAGAAATAAAGAATTATGAATTGTTATTAAATATTTCCAGTATTCAACGGTCGCAAATATCTTGCATGTTATTGTTGTCGCCATTCCCCCCAAAAAGGTAAAATTCCAACTGTTTCAAAATCTAATGGTTCTCGTACTATACTATTGGTTAAATTATATCTATCAGTTTAATACTTGTTGATGAATAACCGCGATTTTTCCTCTTCCACCACAGAAAATATTTTATTATTCAACTACTGCACGGAATTTTTACGCCCAAAATATTGGTTTTTTCATATGTGCCAATGTTGTGATTAACAATCTTTTTTGTATTTCATGAATATCAGCAACGTTGTATTTCAGAACAAAGGTTAATTCCGATCTACAGAAGTTACAGTAACTAATTCCAATGCAAATGCTTTCACTCGTTTTAAATATACATTACAAATATTTATCTCGGTTATGGCCACAAACGTATCAATGACCCAACAAATTAAATAAATCTTAAAGTATTAATTTTCTCTGTATCTATTTTGATATTTTAATATTTGTGAAACCTGACATTAATTATGCATATAATTAATAAGGTAAATTAAAAGTAACATAAATTCGTAACACTAAAAAGTTATTTTTTCTGTTTCTTTCTAATTAAATTTAAATCTTATAATAGATTTGTTTAGAAGTCAATGAGAATTTGTATCTGTTTAACTTCCCGTTTGCCTTAGCTTTGTACAAAGTTGCGGTGGGAGAGTACGATATCAATATTAAACATTTGGATTTAGTATTTTGGAGGGCGAACCTGTTGCAGCGGCTTCGTCGCGAGAGTCTCTAGTGGCCATTATTGCTGATTGGAGCTCGTGGTCTCGTCGAGTAGCAAAAGGTGCACACCCATCACACCATCCATCACACAACCACATTAGCCATTCCTCCGTGTTAAATATGACAGGCAGTTAATAGGCTTGTGTATGGCATACGGCGCATAACTTGACTACAAGCTATTAACATCGGGAAATTGATTTCCGCGCACAATGCATCCCAGTGCGGAATCTCACGGGTTTCGCAATTAAGCCCATAATTAGCAGGCATAACACATTGCTTTGCTGTCCACACCCCCGTGACCATTGTGGGACGTCACCGAGGGACATTTGCGGCCGCTGATTCTTATGCCCCTTAAACCAGGCCTTTAAGTGTCAATGTTCAAAAGCGTAACTTATAATCAATTCACACCATCTGTTTATTTATTTGCTAATTCCATTACTCCTCTACAGATGCAATAGGAAAAGTCAGTACACTCGTTTTACTCATATTTAAGACAAACAAATATGCTACTAAACTCACATTTACAAATTATATATAAATAACAATATTAAAAACAAAAACTTAATGTAAAAAATACGAAAAATGGGAAGATTAAATATATAAATACATATTTAATAATACAAAAACATAGATTATGTATATAACAACAAAACTGGGAAAAATTGAATATATTTCTATAAAGTATACAATTTAAATTAATCAACCTGTTTGCCAATTACGCTGTTGAGAAATTATTTAAATTCTGTTAAATGTTCTACAGTTGTTTTACAAAATTTCTGAGAAAAATAATTTAATACACAAAATTGAATGTTTTTGTTGTAAATCCTGTAGATCGGTCAGACAAAACTAAATCTTCAAACCAGAATTAATGACCAACCTTTAGATAAACAATCTGTTTCAACAAAACATGTACGCGTTAACAATGATAACATTGATTGGATTAATATAAAAATGTGAGATGTGGAAAGTATTTACCATCCTCCTTTGATGAGCAAAATTATATATCTTACGTCGAGCATAAATTCAATTAACGTGTAGATAGATACACAATAATTAAATTATGTTTATATTAAATTAGGTTTATTATGATTTAAAATAATGTTAATAATCAATTTTTAATATTTAATTCTTGTTTAAAAATATTAATTTATAACAATTTAAGCTTTGAGAATTGTTTGTTTGATGGGGAATGTCTAAATTTTATCCATATTTACAAATTATTTTAATTTTTTACTGATGTAAGTAACCATATTATACTTAATATATTTGTTTCTTTGCGATTCAACTTTTTTTCATATAATTCAACCTTTTTTCCACATAATTCGTAAATCATTTTTAGATAATCTGATAAGGTCTCCAAACTAAGGGATGAAATGTTATGTTTTCTTAATGTAATGTAAATTTTAATGTTTTATAAATGAATTCTGACTTATGGCCATTTTTCACTAATTATATTTAATACAAGTCAGATAAAGTTCAATTATTAATTATATAAACTTATCTATATGATAATACAATTGTGAATTTTCAATAAAAAAATATTAAACTTTGGCACATAAATTATTCAAATAATACAAATTAGAATATTATTTACTTTTAAAACAATTAATACATAAATAAAATTTGTAATTCCATATGTAAATAAAACCTACATAAATAAAAAATTAATTTGTTAGTGATCATTTTTAATATAGCGCAAAAGGAACAAAACGTTTTACTAGTTACTAATTCAATCAAGATATGAGTAACTATAAACTCATCGTGGACATCAAAATATTAAAATATCCTTGCATTGAAGATTGGAATTTCTGTCCCCCGTCCCTCCCTCCGCACTTATCAAGTAAACTATCCAGAACAGCATCTTATTAATACGAATCATATTTGAGATTAATTGTGTTTTAATTGTTTATGATTACAATTAACTTTTAATAATTTAATTTAATTACTTAAACAATATTAAAATAATTCTATAAATAACTATTTGACTTCGATGAAAATTTAATAAAATTCGTTTTTATTTGAGATTGTTGGCTCAATTTGGGGGTTAAAAATTCATTATGTTCACATTTGAGTTGAAAGTATCCGATCGAACATAAATTTTGTGTGGGAGAATTTCCTGGAGTTGTCTGTTATCGAGATGGCTTATTCGACCACGCAACTTGAGAGCCATGAACACAAAATTGTTACTGTAGTAATATAAATTCATGCTTAAAGTGCAAAAACATACTGAAACGTATATGTTAAAGTTTTAAATAAAATATTTTAAATGCCTTCATAGGTCTTTAATTCATTATATTAATAAAACGGACGAAAATTTATAAGTTAATTGCGAGTAGTTATGAAACTTACTGTGGCAACGCAGACATGAGTTAACTAGGCACAACTACCCTCGGATTCACTTTTATATATATTGTACATTCAGTTATTGAAATGACAGAACCGTTTTTGTCCGTTTACTTGATGCTCTGCTAGTGAAGTGTTTTGTGGTTTGTTTGTGGGGAAAACCTCATTAAGTGTAGTGACGATGCGGCTTTTAATGTTGCGAAGGTATCAAAAAGAGTTCTAATAACGCCATAATTATTTCTCTTCTAATTATTAAAATCTACCTTTCTTTAGCTCATTAAACAGGAAACACGTCGGACGAGATGGTGCTAGGGACTCGTAAGAGAAAGGCTGCAATTATAGCCGCCTGTCTCCTTTAAAGTTTAACTAATATCGATATTTCAATTGAGACGGTGTTCCCTCGGACATAACATCAGTTCCATCACAAATTATAAGAAAATTACCTAATATTAAAATATGTTGTAACATTCGACGTGCTACTATTGTTAGCTTAGCAATTACACTTCATAAATGTCTCATATGCATTATCAACTATTATTAGCTAATTCTTAAATTTAATTGAAACGAATGCTTTTGTACAATTATTAAATTAAGCTTCCATTCATCTTTATTAATTTGGCAAGATATTTTTTCACTTGTTTAGTTTATTAAAATTAAATCCGCTACATTCTATTTAAATGAATAACGAGGCAAAATAATTTGAAGCTTCAGAAACAAGGCCTCCTCATGAGAAACAAAGATTTAAGGACCTGTCAATAATAATACACAGTATTCTACAATGTTTTGGACCCAAAATTAATAACTTAATTTACATAATAATCTTGTAAAGTACGATAATATTATTTTACTTTTATCAATTGATTAAAATTAAATTTTTATGTATAAAATCACTATAATTATTATCTTTTTCAATCTAAAATATTTCAATAATTTTTTTCAATCTAAAATATTTCAATAATTTAAGACCACTAATAGTTCATGCTAACTATTTACACCGTTGTATTAAGAATCTAAGTATGACGAAAATTCTTTTCGAAAATCCCATTTATAGAGTAGAAGAGTGGATAAGTAAAAATATTTTAACCTCACTGAAGTGTTTCTTAATATTTTAATGTTACCAGGCAGTATTTTCAAGATTGATATTCCGGTATATTCCAACCATTTTGTGAAACTGACGCACGCTTACAACTCTTATGTATCATTATTTTTTATTCCTTGTACATACCAGTTGGTACTAAATTTATTTTAATTTATCATTGCAAATACCATCAATTAATAAATTAATTGACCAGAGACAGTAAATATACCTAATTTCTCGAATAGTCCCCTGCTCGGAATTCTAGCATTTATCTGTCACATTATTGTAGTTACTGCATAAGAATGGAAAATACACCATAGCTTTTCCAGTTTTTGTAGTTTGACATTTCTGACTGAATATATTGCTGCTCTGACTTTATTTGCCAGGAAACCTATATATACTATAACGGACACAAATCTCTAGTCCATAACGATTATTTTATGATTAATCCCACTGGAACACGTGACTTAGCCGACATTGGACACGTCACAGTTCACCTCAACGATACCGAAAACAATGAATTAGAAACTAAAATCGGCCATTTTAGACCTTTTTCCCTTTAAAAAAAACCACGTAGCAAGTGGACTGAGATTAAGCTTATCCGGTGTCACGATCCAACTCAGGAACACTAAAACTGAGTGTCCACACAAATCTGGACATTTTAAATTAGCCCCTTTTATACCCATCCCATTTTTTACGGTGTGTACTTAATTTTAACTGGCATCGGGAGTATCAATGCGTACGTTCAATGATTCAAAAGTGCTTATGGTTCCACACTTATCTACCGGTCATTAATAATGTTTCATATTTAAACATTTATTATCACGCCTCATTGACGGTAGTTGAACGTGACTAAACCGATTCCGGAAGTTTCAAGGTGAAAATGATGAATAGCAAACTAATAGAGGCCATTTTGGAATTCTCGCACCTATTCCGTATCTCTAAGTCGAGTAACTGGCATTCTGAATGTCACTGCCAAACTCAGCGAACCACAAAACTCTTAAAGACGACACTTTATTTTAACATTAACAAACAACCCCTTATCAACCTTATCGCATATTTAAGGGGGATGAAGAAAAAGTCAAACACTCCCAATGAAATTCCACATTGTGTGTCACCCCCCCTTGCAACCAGTCCTATGGGACTCATCTTTAATATAAATATATCATGTTCTTGTGTGACGTCACAGCCCGCTCATACGACCGTGTAAACCGGACAAGGGAAGTGCGCCGTGTTGAGCCAGCTTCTCTGCACGACCAATCCACCGAGCATGAAGCATATGCCACCATTAGCAGGCGTATATAAACAAATACATTTTTCCTTGTTATATTCCAGTCCGATGGATTTTCAATGTATTATTATTTTAATCGTACGCATTCCCATTGTCTTCCGTAGGGTTGTCTCCCTCCCAACCAACTAGCATCATTTGAAATTTTACACGAACAACTTCAAGAGTGACACTATAAATAGTATTTGTTTGACGATAATATCGGCTGTTGATGTATCTTTTAAAAATGTCACACCCACCCTTAGTGGTGCTAATTGTGTCTTACCCCAACAATGTTTGTTCCTGGGTCCTAAAAAACGCGCATAAATTTATATGTTATTATGACACTTTCTTTCCAATTACGTTTATTATCTATTGAAAGACGTCGTAATTATTGTACTTTTTTACCTCATAAATCTCATTACTAGTTTTAATATAGAAATTTTCTGTTGTAAATAGCATTATTTGTGATTTATTGTAGAGACAAACAATTGCAATAAACAAATTAATCATAGATTATATTTAATAATTATTATTAGCGTATTCTCCCCAGAAAAGGGAAGAGGTTAAGCAAATAACTCAATCATCTTTTCTTTGGGTTCGTTCCAAAAGGCTTGCATTATCTGAGAAGGCTCGTTTACGTTCTTCTGACCACTTTGGTAAGTAGTGTTTTTGTTTTGGTTCCTCTTACGTAATTTCCCATTTGTCTACTTTGTGTCTGACAGTATCTCTTTTTAAAATGTCAGTTGATCTTATGTTTGCGTTTTTTTTCATCTAGCCAAGGTGTGGACTTCTAAAGTGAGGTTACATAATTTATAATCCCTTTTTGTCAATAGATTTTCTGGTAGTCTTTTGAGATGACCAATAAATTTAATTCGCCTTTTCCTAATATCAAATTCGATGTTAGAAAACTTTTCTGTTTTTTTTATTGATTGTACTTTGTTACCGCGTTGGGTATGACTTCCTCCTAAAATTTTCCTAAAGAGCTTTCTGTCTCCTTTTTTAATTTCTTCAAGTTTCTGTTAAAGGTCAGTGTTTCGCTTGCGTAGAGGATTGTATGTTTTATGACTGTGTTGTAAAGATGAATTTTTGTCGCTCTTGACGTGGATTTTTGTTGTTGTAGAGGTTTCGCACTAACACTAATCCTTTTTTGACTTTTTGGAGAAGTTGATGCTCTGAAATTTAATCAAGGCCTGTCAGTTAGATTAATTGTCCCAGATATTTAAAGTAATGGACCCTGTTTATTTTACAATATTTTGTTTCCAGGCTAGCAATTTCTGTTTTTGAACAAAATAATTCAGTTTTCTCAAATGAGAGTTGCAGCCCTACGTTTCCTGCACATTTTTTAAGTACTTCGAGCTGTTTGAGGTTGAAGTTTTGGTGTCGAAGGATTCTGAGATTTCCTCCATAAATGTTACTTTAGATAGAATTTAGTATATTATTAGAAGTTTCTTCCAGAGTCCCACTCTTGTTTTTATTTACATACTTGTATCACGTGCAAAAATAATAGCATTAATAATTAATTTTCGCCATTCATTTATTTGTGGAACTGTTACTGCTCCAGCTTGAACTAAATTTTTTCTAATTAGGTGTTCTTCAATGTTACCCTTTGATTTCTGTCTGATAACTAAGAACCAAACCACGAACGAGACATTTTTGTAATTTCGTAAAATTTCATTTTTTTCTTTCAATATATCGTGATATAAATAGTTAAATTATATAGAGAGATCCGAAAACAATCGTACTGAATATTTTTTATTATTAATTAACTGTAAAATGTATTCTAAACTGTATTCCAACTGAAAAAAATTATCTAAGATCGATAATTACTGTTGTAAAAAACGTTAATAAAATTATTCAGTTTTAGTTAAGACAGTAAATAATACTTTTGATACAGTTCCAAGAAGTAATAAAATAAGAATTGAATTATATCAGAAATATAAGAGAAACTGAGAACTAACAAATAAACTCAAACATAAATGAAGGAAAGTTACAAACTTATGGGCCATATAATAAAAATATTCTTTTCATATACAAATATAGTTTAATTTCATGTACAACTACACACTAATCATCAAATTCATATTTTTAGAACTGTACGGAATATATTATTTAAATTATTTTCTCTCGATGTTTTACACTATCTTCAACTATATGTCAATTATATAATAAAAGATTTCCTTAAAAGCCGTAAAGAGAGAAATCAATGTAATATTCGATATTTATCGTCTTTGTTATGCAGAGTTTAGTTATGACGTCAACAAAAGCTTGCTCAATTCGATTTTGATAAAGTATTCTGTGAGCGTTGCAGCCGGCGTGTTGACAGGACGTGAAATGAGTATTTCAGACTTAATGTGTATTTGCACGGTTTTTGTCCGTGCCCACATTGAATTTGCTCCCTATTGACAAAGAGCATTGTCAATCAATTTATATGAATAGTCTACTTTTCAAACCATTGCGAGCACCATTAGCACAGTACTCGTGGGGTTTTATATCTAGGGATCAGGTGACCGAAGAATTGATGCTAATTAACCTTGAATGTTTGAGAAATTTCTTATGTTAACAATTGGTGAAATTACTGATTTCTGGTTCAATTAGCGCCACTTCATAGAGAGGTAAGAATATATAATTGAATCTATTATTAAATGACTAATTATGGATTAATTAATTACTTCACCAAGTAAAGAATTCATAAACTGTAATATATTACATAATGAGACGGGAGGGTTCCCAAGCCTTAAACGATGTAAACATTATATATTTATAAATAACATAAAAATTAACGTATATTAAAAATATATGTTTAATGAAATTATGATAATAATAAATACGGCCGTAATGCGATTTCAATTGGACAATTAATTCTTAACACAATTTTTACTCGAGTGAAGAACTATGCTTTCTACACACTGCTATTAGGGGAATAGCTTATTACTGGAACGCAATTACAGTCACAGGAGCTGGAAAACGTGAATAGTTAACTAGAATTTCTAGGTACAAATTAATTACATCTCAGAACTTATTAAGCCCATGCTCTGTAAGGCTTCCAAAATTGAAGCAACATTAATTAAGGAAATCTATGAATGGTAATGAAACAAGAATTGAAACATTATTATGTATTTGTGTTAGGTAGTCCTACTTATATTTCTACGAACTCCTCTACATTCGGCTGTTTTCATCCAGTTAGTTCCTGCCACTTTCCACATCAATTTATTGTTAATACGTTTCTTAACTTTGCCGATATTCGGATAATTTAATTATACTATGGTCATTAAATTTTAAAATTATTTATATATATATTAATATTATGTACGTTCAAGTGGAAAACATCACATCGCAGACTTCTGTACTTCAACGAGAGCTTCCATGGACCTCATAAAATATGCAAACCTAAGTGAACTAATATGGAAACCAAATCTCTAATAATGTTAAGAATATCGATATATGTAAATAGTAAAGGTATGTAATCTATCTTCTTCTTCTTCTTCTTCTTCTAATAAATAAAGCAGAGTGTTTGTATATTTGTATGTTCCTTATACAAATCTACACCGTTGGAGGAAATTTCACCAAATTTCGTACACGTGTTCTTTGCGACCAGGAAACAAACACTGTCGGGGTGAGACGTGTCTACCACCCCCAGAAGCGGGCGTTGACGGGGGTGGAAATATTTAAAAATTCTAAAACAGTCGATATTTCGGTCGGAAAAACATTTTTGGGGGTCACAGATATTGATAGTGTTTCTACCGATGTTATCTGACTATAATTTTCATCCACTACACCCTGGGGAAAGAGCACCCTTAGCGTTTTGGGTGGAGAATACAAATATATACCGGTGGAGCAAATTTCACCAAATTTTGTACACGTGTTCTTTGCGACCAGGAAACAAACACTGTTGGGGTGAGACGCGTCTATCACCCCCAGAAGCGGGGGTGGAATTATTTAAACTAAAACAGAGGATATTTCATTCAGATAAATATTTTTAGGGGTCACAGATATTGATAGTGTTTCTACCGATGTTATCTGGATATAATTTACAATCTCTACACCCTAGGAAAAGGGCACCCTTAGGGTTTGGGGTGGAGATGCTTTACAGGAAAATAACGCGAATACAACCGAGATTGGAGTCAAATCGAAGGTTATGGATGCCACCAAGTTTAGTTATGACATTCAACTTAGCATTTACCCCTCAGAGGCAGGGGTAGCGGGGTGAAAATTTTGGAGCATGGATACACGGCAGATATTTGCGTTGAATAAATATTTTTCACGGTTAATTATATTGATTGTATTTCTACTGATGTTGTTTGTTTATAATTTCAACCCCCCTCGGCATGGGAGGTGAGCACATTAGGCATATTGTTCGAGGAACGTTACATAAAAACAGCGCAAAAGCATCCGAAATTGGAGTCATATCGGGGATTATAGATAAATGACATCTCGGGCAACGCCGGGCACCCAGCTAGTAGTAAATAACATACGGGTCGCCAATGACCACGATGTCTACGCGACCATTATAAACCTCAATAAATAATAATAATAATATCTACGTGTCAGTGGGTCAGTTGAGATGAAAAAAGAAATTATAATATAGTCAAGTAAAAATAAATATCATACATAAACATGGAAAAATTAAACTTTAAATTCTAAGAGTATGTATGCCGTGACATACTTACGCAATCTCAATGAACAGTTAACATGAACGTGACCATAAGCGTATATAGTAATTCATTTAACATATTTGAAAATTTCCAGCCCCGTCCACCCCCGCTTGAGGGAGTTAAACAGCAAGTTAAATGCCATAATTAAACTCAGCGACAACCATAACTCCGGATTCAACTTCAATCTGGATTGATTTTGCGTTATTTTTGTGTAATGCTACACCATTATGAATTTATGAATCTCAATGATCCAGAAAAACATTTATTCGACAATAAAATCGGCCGGTTTACATGTTTCAAAATTTCTTCACACGTCTCTGGGAGTGTCTTACCCTGAGAGTGTTTGTTTCCTGGTCGCAAGGAACACATGTACGAAATTTGGTGAAATTTGCTCCATTTGTATGCGGAACATACATTCATATATACACTCCGTTTTATTTACTAGATGATGTTTTTTCATGTAATCGGTGATAGGTGATATTTTTAGCTTGCGGCGACGGACAAACCAATCCAAATTATATTTTGACGATGTCCGGTCTGTCGTATTAAATACTGATACAGAAATGGTTTGTGTTTTTCAGGCCTAAATACGCTGTGAGGGAAAGCAGGGCTTCTTACAAGGTCTACATGTGGCTAGTTGTTCGACGTTTCGGGCGTTCTGATGTTGGCACCTACAATTGTGTAGCAACCAACTCCCTTGGACGAGGCGAGGGAACCCTAAGACTTTACGGTAAGAATAATGTATCATTTAAACAACAAAAATTGTGTATATTCAGTGTTATCTCTGTTTATGTACCCTTCATAATATGATTATCATACAGTTAAAGTTTTGTTTTCCAGAAATCAAGTTACATGCTGGAACTGCGCACGGTTCAACAGAAAATCACGTGGCAGTAGTTGGAGGTAAGTTTTCTGCGCACCGTTAATGACTTCAGTGAATTCAAATATGAACTCTTTTCCGCTTTCACGGTTACATAATAATATATTGATTTCAACATGAGTCACGCTTAAAAATACAACGGAAAGAAAATAATGTCATCGTATTTTGAAGCTCCTGGAGAAATATTCCCAATTGCTGTGTGATTTATGCAGGTCGGTGGCAGTCAGGTGTATTTTAGTAGCCAGGTAACTAGCTGGTGGCGTTGTCTGAGGCACGGTAGTTCATTGACTCAGAACTATTATCATTTAGCGATTCGACTCATACTCTGTCCAAATTCTCCATACTGTCTCTTCATAATTTACCCCATCTCTCAAATCCGAACAAGCAAGGTCAGTTTTTCAGACACTTCTGTGAATCATGGAAGTTTTGCACCTCCACAATAGCAGCTGCGACCGACGACCTGAACTAATTCTGGTCAGGAATAATTTTATTTCCGTTTTGGACTCGCACCCTTTATGGGCCACGAATTCGCACATCCCCACAGAAATTCACCAGTATGTCTATCAGCTGTCATCTGTTAAAATTTCATATTTTATTCTTATTAAAACTTGTGGCTTGAATCTTTAACGTTCATTACAATAATTATACGACGGGGAAATCAACATAGTTTCCATTACAAAGTAATAAAATTCATTAACCACATAATCCATGGTAGAAGTAGATTGCTTGTATTTTATTTTTTTACGGTCTTTTGACCATAATATATAGTTGTTCAAACGCTGTTTCCATATTAGAAGACTCGCATTTTTACTATAAAGAGTTTGTCTTACACTTTTAATAAATACATAGTTTTTCGCAGTGGTTGCAACAACTTTAGATTGTTTATAGTACCGTACTCAAAAATTTTATGATTGGAGGAAATCGGTTCGTAAATATCGTCCAACAGAAATCAAAACGCTCCCGTCATTTCCATAATTACTTTTCATTCCATTATATAGAGGCGAACCAGACTATTTCACAGCCATTATCGAAACCCACAAGTAGAAAGCAAGAAGACAATTACAAAATGCAATAGGACACTAATATTTTGGTGGTATATTCACTTGATACTGGCATTAGATTCTTCAAGTAAACAAAAGCAGTCTGAAATTTAATATTATTTAATTATTACTTGATCCGAATTAACTACTTCCCCGCATATTCTAGATGGCCGCCGAATACACTGTACGTTGGAGCAATGATACGAGTATTGTGACGCTTATATTTGAAGATGTAATCCACCCGTCATGTCAAACAAATACGCCAGCACCGCACTGGGACGCATAGGCTTGAGTAAAAATGTCCAATTATCGTCATTTATGACGCGCAATAAATTTGCATACAACCCTCACAAATGAAACATACGTTGGCACCGCCAAGTTACGAAAACCACAAAACGCAGTGTATCACGCACACAGACACACACGCAGATCATCACTGGGAACACACGAAGGCACTGTTGTAACATTATTCATCACTGTAGGTGAGAATAAAACAGACCACCAAATGTCCGAGTTAATTTATTTATTACGGCGTGCAGAAGGTGCGCGGAGGAGACTTTAATTTGCTGCACGATTCGCAGAATAACACTAGATTGAGGCCAACTTTTTGGGTTAAAACCTAGGCGTACATTTATTAATATGTGCAGAAGATATTGGAGAATTATTATAATTAATTCAATACACGATTCACAAATTAAAACAAATAAAGAGATCATTTTTATGTTAAAATCGACCACTAGGAAACTATTCTCTTAAAACACCAAATTTTCACTTGGGGTCAGTAATGGACGAGTATTAAAACCTTAAAATATAGTATTTCAGAAAGAACAGAGGAATCTCAGCCATATAGGCCATGAAATAGAATTAAAGAATAATCATGGTTTCCTAATTAGTACGCGGATGCTGGTAATTGCTGGTGAAATCTCGTACCGGCCTGGAGTCTAGTTGGGCTGTTAGTTGGTAATGCACCCGCGTAATAAGCCAGAAACCCGGGTTCAATTCCCGGTCCCGGGAATCCTGATACTTTAATTCCGTATTTTTCAATAACCATAAACTAAACCACGGAAGATAGCAAAGAACCTACCAAATATTTCGTGTTGAAATTTGCGAATTTTTTATCTAAACATTAATAGTTTTCAAAATTGTATCTCGTTTACAATCTCATTATAGTTTGTTCGATTTCCACCCTGATATTTTCAAATTGAACTGTGCGCATTTTGTATACGTGTGGATGAAATGTAGAATATTTGTGAATCAAGATAATGTTGTTAATAAATTCAACTAAATTTATACCAAACCAAATTAATAATAAATTATAGTAATTTTTTTATGATATCTATAGTCTCAATAATCGACCTTACCACACGATTAACTGGCAGTCGTTTAAAACATGGAATAATAAATCAAATTTTCAGTGCTTTAAATCTTATCTTCCTATCAAGCTATAGATTGGTAGATAGGTTAAGCACATCCATTTAATTAGTTGTATTGTAACAGAAAAATTACAGAAATGGATCCAGGAGTTACACCTGAGTCATCAAAAAAAGTGTGTATTTACTTGATGCCCTATGCAAGTATAAAATTACAGATAAGCCAATAATTTCGATTCATAGGTTAAAGCACCCAAATGATTCGTTTATCTACTTCCGGCTTAATGAATATCCGACCAATCGACATGTTTCCGGTGATTTTGCGTTGCGATTTTTGGTGTGCAATGAGGTTTCAGCACGTTACCAGTCTTTTACGTCCCGCGTTTCGGTCGATAAAAATGATCGACAGTGGTCACGGGTGTCGAAAACACTAAGATCAAAATTATTGGATGAAAAAGTAGTAGAATCAGCAAAAAAATTATGAAGAAAGTAAGGAATAATGCATATGTTTAAAAAAAAACTCGGGTCATCCGATATATTACAATTTCTTCGTTAAAGCATTCGCCAACTTGTAGAACTGTTTTCGGTTGGAAATATAAAAACGTCTGTATGAGATGAAGACTAATTAAATAATGAAGTAGCCAATTAACAGGCAATAAAAGAAATGCTACACAACGTTTCTTACAGTTCTATGATTTTAAATCACAGCAGGGATCACAGAAACATTGTAGGGTATTTATTTTATCACTTAATTTTTCCCGTTAATTGACTTTTTTATTGATATTTTATGGTCGCGTCAACCAAAATGTTATTGGCAACCGTCTTCTTTAAGGTACATAATATGTTCTTCAATCTAGTGCGAAAACTGTCTTCTTTATCTGATTTGTATTCTGTCGGTCTTACACGGCGAGCAATTGTTTCGCGAAACGAATCTCGCATTGTGTAGGCCTGGTCTTCACCCAGAATCGTTTCGCTGGGAGGTTCTTTCACCTTGAGCCGCATCAAAGGCGTTTCTCTTGCAATCCTCCAGTCGTGTAGACGCCGACTTGTAGCGCCCTACAAGGTGAATCAAAGAGAAAGGCTCTTAGCAGAAAACAATTGGTATTTCGCAGCACGAAAAAGCGTTTCGCTAACAATCCTCGATCCGTGTAGTCACCGACTTATTCAGTTTTGGAAAATGAATCAAGTGGAAGCATTTACCTAATTCGAATGAGCAGAAATTATTTTTGTGAGACGAGATTTGAAAAGCGCATCAAGAGAAGACCAAAAGGGAAATTAGCATGATAAATCACCAACTCGTCAGCAGCCGGAAACCTGCAAAATAAACACGGTGATGGATCCTACAGTAACAAGAAATCAAGGACGGCGGGGGGGGGGGGGGGGGGAGGAGTGATCACTGGTTCAGAAATGTGTGAAATTGTTTTTTTAAAATAAATTCAATTTCAATAATTCGTAATCTTTAATTCTTCGATAGTATGTACAAATTTTAATTTAATTACGAATATTCTGCAGGTATTCCAGTAGGAGTCTAAATTTATCACAATAAAGTTAATCGACTTCCATTATGCTAAAGACGATTGACGGAGAACGGAGAGTTCAACTAATTGGACTCAAATTAATTTTAATTACATGAAAATTTTAATTCTCGATTTCACACGTGTGTATTTGAATGATGTAAAATATTTGACACATCCAAAAAATTTAGAAAATTCCAACCGGCTCTTGCATTAATACTGATATTCGTCTGTAATAATAAAAATATATTTATACTAGTTAGCTAAATAAATATCGAAATAACAGACAAAAATAATTATTTCTTATTTGGCTATACATTTATGTAATTAGTATATTTTTAAGGTTGACGTTTTATACTTTCAAGAATTATTAATTCCATGGCAACGGGTCAACCGAAATATGTTGGTAAATGAAAGCGCATACTTTAGGTGCATTCCGTTGTCCTTAGCAGAATATATAGAATAGGCCACAATGATGCCACTGTTTGTTTATTTCTCCACCTACCACATCCTTTTCAATAAAAATGAGTTGACGGTTGACGTAGAAACTTGTATAAATATGTTTGTGGATAAATTGTATAATATTTGTGTTTCCAGTGGCAACGAAATACAGAACTCGATATCCCGAGCACTTTCCTAACGTCATAACGGTAAAGAAGTGAACCTTACACAGGATTTCCATTTAATTTTTTCATAGAATACCCAGTTAAATTTAATAATATCAGTTTTTATTTATCAATTATAGTATGTAATATGGTATTCGGCTCTGAAATATTAATATGCTGTTCTCTAATATCTGCTACGTATGTAATTATTGAATACACCACATTTCGTTACTCGTACTTTGCAACCTAAACAAAATCGTACTTTGCGTCGGCTGCTGCAGACAGTTGAACTCAAATAAATATTTTGTGCATAAAAATTACGCGCCACTGAAGTTAAACTAATTGTAGTCATTCAAAATAAAATTATATTTATGGCGTTAGAGGGGGAAATTTGGAAATTTACCAAAAAAACCTTGTTAAACAGTTAGACATAACTTTTTGTTGGTATTGGATATTATTTACAAGTGCTTATTACATTTTATTTCAAGGTACAGAAGGAGAAGTAGTAAAAATAGCAGGATGCAAAATAATGGAAATTAAGAAATTGCTCGTCTTTATATTATGGTATCAAGAAATTATTCATTTTCTTAATTACTATTATTAACACACTGGATACTTGAAAGTAATCCACATTGTGGAAACTTCCCTATAATACCTTTGGAATCGATAGAAAGGATGCGAAAGGAAGAATAAGGTAGCCGAGGTTTAGTTATTCTATTAATAAAGAAAGCAGTCTTTCTCGGTGTAAAGAATGAATAAAAAGATATATGCGAGACGTTTTGATGACGTTCACTGTCATCGCCTTCTAGGCAAGAAGTAAACTCATCGAAACCTCGTGCTTATATATTTTCAATCTGTTAGAAGCCCGAGAAGATTTTATTCAACTATAGTATTATATACTACGAATTGCGGCTCTGTAGCTAGTGCTTACCATCCCATAGAATCACGCCTCATTACTTATCCGTTGAACGTCTTTCAATCAACTTCAATTTATTTTGACAACTTATTTTAAAATATTTAATATCAATACTGGAGTCCGACATATCATCTATCTTTGGTTCACAGTAAAGTACACGTTTCATATATTAATAATTTTTTATAGACAAATATTCCATTATAAACTTTATTTTACAGATTATAGAAAAATTTTCAATGATGATACTCCTGATACGTTATTGAGTCTAAGTCTAATTTAAAATATTTTGAATTGTATCTAAATTTTCGATTCGTTTTGTGGCCCTCTAATCGTTGTAACCAGGAAAATACACTATGGTAATGGCAGGTGAAAATAGTTGTATTGGATGACAATCTTTCTTTTGTTTTATAATAAAACACTTCTTACCGGAACACTATTAATTATTATTATAAATAATAATGTATTTGAATATTTACATATATATATAGTGGTATTTCGCATTTTACACTAAAATTATTCAATTTACAAAATCAGTCGTCCAATAAAGAAGGCAAAATGACAAATGACAATCAGTTTTTACCAAGAAAGCTCCACGTTGACGACGCCAATTTGTGGTAATTTTTAAAGACATTTAAATAAGCTCCACGTTAGAACAAACAAAGTAGTAGTAATTGGGCGTCCAATTAAATTAAATGTTAAACAAGCAATTAAAACAAAGAATTAAAATTTATTACGAACAATCAATTAAATTTACAAAAGTTATTAAGGCAAATAAATTAAATTAGATTACAAATTAATATTTTACAATAAAACCACGGCTATTTAATAAATAATACTTATTAAACAATCAAATTTTACCAAACTATCAAGGGATTAATTCAAACAATCAAATAATATAATTACAATACAAAATATAAGATATGAAATTTAAAATCTGAATTCGGACATCAGAAATCTGACGATAATATCATTTACAGATAGTAATTTGTGAAATTTTACCTTAATGTTTCTGGTATTCAAGGAAATGGGCTCGTGCACACACACACACACACACACACTTATAGACAGGCCATTTTTATACACTGACTCAACATTTTTTGCTTGCCAAAATGATTTGCAATGCTTTGTTCGCTGTTCCTTTTAGCGAAACTTACTAACACGCTCCAAAACTTGTTAACTGCTGGATGCAGTTACCTGGGATCCCAAAAATTGAAGAAAATGGTCTAACTTGAAAATAGTTAGCGTTGGATCGACGTAATTATCTGCTCACAGACTGCAACCTGTAGACCGTTATTTAAATGTTTTTGCTGTTAAGTTACATATATCCAGACACTTTCTGGATTTTTGTCCTTTCTCGCCTGTCTACTGCTATACTCTCGATAACACGGGAGCACACACCGCGTCTAGCGAACCAACTTATACAATCCTAGCAAGCAAGCATTGTATTCTTGCCACATTCTTGTATGCGACTTGTGTGTTTTTATTCCGCCAACAATGAGAGTCCAAATTTTGTTCCTTAATTAATTATTTCCTTTTAATTACTACAATATATATATATATATATATATATATATACTATTGGAAGATGTCACTTAATAATTAAAATAATTCTTATTTCCAATTTCATACGGATGATTTATAAAATTTCTTCAATCGGTTTTAGATATACTAGTAGCTTTTTCTGCTATGACATAAACAAATAGTATACAACATATCTCCCTTTTGTATGGTCCGTTAAGATTCAATCACTAATATTTTTAACACTCTAGTATTATGACGGAAACGTTGTGACCTGTTTATTACGAGGGAAATAACTTTCGTACCCTTATTTCTGCTTCTATTTAACTTTTTATATTCCTTTTTCATACTTAGGAGTTGCATTGAGAGTTTCCTTTCATTACTAATTGGTTCGCTCACGTGCGCTATTCAGCTACATGTCGATACTATTTTTCCTATTTATTTGTTACGGATCAAACGAACTTAAGCCGAATGCATATTGACAGTAATGATTTTATGCGACCAATCACGCGTCCGTTTGAATAACTGTATTATAAACAAGAAAAACGTAATTACCGTTGCAATAAACAGTGGCGTGCATTTAATGTATTTCCTACAACAAGTTATTTTGCACGACTCCGATAATCCTAGTATAATTATTCGGAAATGAAATGTTGCAATTCATGTGTAATCCCTTCCGGTATTTACACAACACGCAGACCCATTAAAGCACTTACTTCACAATCAAAAGCCATCTCTGCCATGTTATGATACGACAAAACTACCTCCGTTATTAATGAATTGCTAACAATTCTTTCTCCTATCACCCGAATATAAAACTTCCATACCACTGTTTTCATTCTTTGCTTAAATTTATGTTTTGGACCGTAAAACATTATTCTTGTTAAAATTATCGCATCATATATTTACAAAACACATCATTCAGCAGATGAGCAAGCATTTTAATGACAGTTAACCGATACGTCCATGTCGTTATATTCTAGGTTTTTTTTTTGCATGTGGTGTTCTCCAATACTATGAGAAAAGTACACTATCTGACAGAAATTTTCCTGTTAAAAATAAGCAAACTGTAACAACCTAATCTTGTCAATAAATGATCAACTTCAATTTGTAATGTAATAAATAAAATCGACTTTGTGTTTTCGTTTGGTGTGTGTGTGTTCCTTATTCAAATCTACACTGGTGTAGCAAATTTCATTTTGAATCGTAACCGAACATTGTGCGGATAAGACACGACTATCATTTCCAGGGACGGTGTCGGAAAAAAATATTTTTGGTATTTTTCTTTTTCTAGCGAAAAAAAAATTAAAACTATTCCAAGTAAGACCACCATTGAGTAATACATATTAATGTAGTTATGAAACGTTTCCTTAAAAGATTAACAATATCGTGTCACAATTCTCAGAAGTTTGTGAATGGTATGCTATTGATTTGTAGGCTGTCGCATATGTGGAGTGGGGGAGTTGAAGTCAATTGCTAATTTCCCGTTGGACCATACACAACCATACTGGAAACTTTTGAGAGGAAAGTCAATTTCTGATGAAAAATACGGTTATTGTTAGTTGTAGCTTATTCATAAGTATATTTGTATCAGCGTGTTGTAATGCAATCGTTGCGAACAGACAAAATATCTACGGTGAGTTCAAACCCAGTTATATAATAATCAAGGAGGAAATCTTACACGAGTCAACCGTATTGGAGAGAAATCTTAAAAATTCTGAAATTTTTAAAGGGGCATATTTACATTAATAGAAGAAGGCAATACTTATTTTAAAAACTCTGAAGACCGCATTTGATAAATAAATTCAAAGACAGTAAATTAGATGTACGGAACTGTAATATTTTATATTCTCTCACTGATCCTTACTGGCGATTGCCGGCATGTGCGATTGTATATGCAGAAGTAATTTAGTTATTTCTATATGAATATTCCAATCGTTAATAATCATTTAAATATGTTACGCTGAATATATCAGCTTCTGTATTAAAGGGATTTTCCACAGCAAACTGAGTGTGATACGTACGACAGTAAAGCAGAAAGGCGCAAATAGTTTTGCAAAGTGTTACGACGAAAAGTGAAACTATAATAAAATCAGTGCTATGGAATTTCATTAAAAATTGAGTTCCATTAACTATTAACACAAACCAGAGCAGGTCTGAACAAAAGAATATGTAAAAACGTAAATTTTCTGAACATTTACGTAAATATCGTTTGCCGCCAGATTTCTATAACTATATTTCTATAGCTTTGTAAGACTTTTCAGATTCCTATAGTTTTTGTTGTTGGTATAAAATTTTGTTATTGTAAATTTAAATTCATTTTTTTGCATTTGTAACTTGGTGAAAATTACAAATTTTACTAGAAACCCTTATAAGCGACCCTGAAATTTATATTCTCATAAAATCTTAGGCATTTACTTAAGAATATAAAATGTAAATTTTAAAAAAATCAAATTTGTCAAATAAATAAGCTTTGTTATAATTTTTTTTAAAAAAATTGGCATAATTTCAACTTCATTCCATTTTTTCTTTAGTATCTAGTAAATACTACATAATTTTGCTACGGCGTGCTGCCATTTTTCTGTTTTGATTATTTTGAATACCAATATATATATATTGGTAAGATAGTTCTATTAAGCGAACAGTTCATTTACATTCCGTTCATTGTAACGAATTGGTTATTTGAACTGGTTCATCTTAATTGTTTAGTTCATTTATATTTTATGAGTACGTCACAAATTTGGTAGGTTAACACATTCATACCATAAGACTAAATTGTCACTCACGTCACAGACAGCAAAGAAAAATATTTGTTTTTAAATTCAGGCTCAACTTATATTTCAGTACTCACAAAAACAAAAGGTACAAGGTATAGGACGTCATGATACGTTTTTTTCACGCGGATGAGATCCCGAAATTTATTTATTTCCCTAATTTATTTATTTCCACGTAAACTGTAGACAGACAATATATTATAAAATTCATGTATATTTAAAAATGAATCAAATATTAATCCATTACAACATGTAATAAAGAAATCAATAATAACATAAACATTCGTTTTCCTGAGTTATATAAATAAAAGCGCGCTTCCCTTTACGTTTCCTACACATTACAACGTACTTAACTGTTCACTTTTACATTCAGCAAAGCATTCAGTAAAGCATCTGTAACATCTATAATTATTCAAAAGAAACTAATTCTTTAATATTATATATGCCTATATCTACGTGCAGAACCATCCTACGGTCAGTATTGCTCATTTTAGAACCTTTTATACGGAAGGGTCTCTTGGGCTCTCTGACGGACACAGACCCTGACCTTCCAATCCCCAAGGGACACAGAAATTGACCTGGGCCTTTAACAAAGGGCCGCAAAGTATCAGGCAAGACGATCCACAAACACATTATCCGTATCAATATATTTGCCAATATAACCGGTTTGCTACGGCGTTATATTATTTATTGTTTTCAAAAAGAAAAAATACAAAAAGTCATATGAAGGATTACAGAAAATTAGTGAGTAAAATCAATTAATTTTGTATAGTGACGAAGTTTGTATCCTACTATGGCTTAGGGCAGTGATAATATATTGGAGTAAATGTTGCAGTAAAACGAGTTAAAATAATTAAATTACTATGAATACATATATGTGTATACTCTACTATAATCAGTCTGTATTTTTGAATTGTTTACACTGCGATATCAATGGATTTGCCTTATGTCTACACTGTGAATGTTAATTATTTTAGTTGAGCTGTTTTATTTAACATGTTGCAGGTCTGACGGAGGCAGCGCGTGTGCCCCCTTCCTCGAAATCTTCGGCCAGCGTACCCCCAGCACGATTACTACTGATGTTGCTGCTGTTGCTGTTTTCCCTTCTGGTGACCAGGTGACCTCAGCGGCCGTTCATCCTCTCGAGCTGGTGACGAACCATCTGCAGCTTCTACACTCTTCGAGTTCAGAACCTGCTCCTTCTATTCTTCTGAATGGTGTCAGTGTCAACCTGTCGTTCTTCTTAGTAATGACATTACGGCCTCGGGCCGTTTGTGTACTGTCAAACGTTTCTAATTTCGTTATTAATAGCCTGAAGGTGACGGTTTGATACTCTGAAAACAAAATGAAATGATGAAATCAATTTGTCAATTAATAAGTGTTTTGTATAATTCTTTTACATGTTTCTTGCAAATGAATACACATTCTCTAGCTCTAGAAGTTTCGTTATGCGTATAAAAGTGTTACCTCCGTTCAGTACTGAATGTACTTCTGTTAAACTGTATATATTTTATCCGATTGGAGTATTTAAGGCAGGATATATCGTATTGTAGCGTTGGTGTAAATAATTTCTAATGATGTAACTAAATAAAAAGTGTAATTATCACCTGCTGTTTTTTAATATTTTAAATGTTGATAATACTTTTTTTTAGAACAACTTTCACGTGAATAATTTACTATTATATGCTTCAGGAATTTACACTAACGGTTAGTTTTTATATTAAACAAAAAATTCAGGGCTTTGAGATAATTATTAATTCATTCAATGACAATATTACCGACGGCTTTCAGTTTACTTTTTTATTTATTATAAAGTACTTCAACCGTCGGGATATCGACTGTTAACATGTACTGGCCCTGATGAAGAGAGCGCCTTAGCCTCTTCAGGATTTATGATAGTACAAATCTGAAGAGCTTTAACTCTCATCAAAGATAACAGTTTCATTTATTAAAACATGTTATAGAATTACTTGATACTTAATTTCAGTCTATAGTATGGATACTGTTTTCTATAATTTAGCTGTAATTTTAGACTAATTACATGTATGTGTATAAACAGTGAGCATTTAAATTAGAAGTCTTGCCAACCGGTTGGTATAGTGATGTGTGTTAAACTGAAATATACAAATTCATAACATCAAGACTCTTTCAAATCTGTTCATAAAAACGGCTCATTTTGTAATATAAAACTGTCATCTGAAATAGCTTTATTGATTGCACATTTATGGGCACGTATACTGTTTATTTTGAGTGAATGCGCAGAAATGAGGACGCCCACAATCTATGCTGCTCTAAAATTCAGACAATCTCCAATAATGTAACGTATAGTGTGCCAAAACAACATAGTGACTCAATTGTGTCGTATATATTTGGAAGCGCTGCTCTTTCGAATTGTATGTTATAAAAGTGTTATGCTTCATTGAAAATGTGACGATGTTTCATATTTGAAAAATGTTTTGTTTCAATTCTCTATTTAATTTACTGTAAATTGTACAAAGCTACGATAAAAATAAAATGTGTACACATCCTTAAATTAATTCATTTATCTACTGTAGCATTACTCATGTTGCGTTCTGACAACTCTACGCATTGACACTTTATGTTTCTCTAATAGCCGACAAAGTATAAGGTAAGCCCATTATTCAACATGTGTTTGTATAATGTAATAATGGATCGGCCTATACTGAGGAGCTTTTGTTACGCTGAGTACATAATCGTTTATGTATAAAATATTAGTTGTCCCAAACTGCTTTTTAAATTGTCTCAATAACATACAAAACCATAAGATGAAAGTTGGACCAAAAGAAGTGAATTTTGCAATGCATGTATTCGTAGTAGTAGATAGACAACGAATGATTAACCCAAAAATCATAAAATACAGTAGAAGTTAAAAATACTTTAAAAATAACACATAGACTGAATATAATCAAAATAAAATTATTTTAAAATTCATTTACCTTTGGCATTGCAGTTAAATATTGCTCTTTAGTTGTCACATAAATTTAATTCCCCTTCCAAAATTAAGCACGCAATACTCACCATTTCTTGTTTGAATATTCAACTAAGGTTCACGAAGATCATATAAAATACTGTAGTTTATAGAAAAAAAAGCGATTTGCTTTGACTGGTAAATTTATGAAGTTCTAACAATTTAACTCTCAATTAACCAATAGCAACCATAGATGCATGGTTTAAATCATATGTTCGTAGGTTCGTGTCTAACAGCGGTATTCAGTGTCTATCAATAAAGGTCATTTAAATGAGGGAGAAATAACAGTCAATTAAGTGCACACTAACTTCATATATCTCTGAACGAAAATAATACTCCACCAGAAATACTCTCCAAGACGCTGATAGACAACACGCCTACCTTAAATACAGAGCGATAACGCTGATTGAAATAATTGTAGACTTTGAGTTTACATAAATAATTATACACAATTATATATAAAAGTATCTGCTATATGATAGATATCCGAAAATTCTCGTCTATTCCATGGGTTGAGTCCTGAAAAGTACAGTAACCATGGAATATATTCCTATTGAAATGAAAAAATTGTACTTTTCAGGGTAAAAAAAATGCGCGAGTAAATAATAATAATAATGTTAAACAGTATCCCTAATTATCATTTAAGGTGAAACTTATTTTAACTCCGGCAGGGAATTGATCCACGCAACTTCCGTATTTACATGGATACAAAATACCGGGGTAGTTGAAATACTTCATAATATGATTACTCGAACTTACAAACTATAAATTCTTTCTGGAACAATTCAATACATTGAAATCTATTTAGCATTTCAGACTGAAAGTGAATTTTATATTCGTTTCGAGGCCTAAATAATCGTAACGAGAAAAGTATATTCTCACTAACGTATAAACAGTTAAGTTGGATGAGTAGCCTTCTTATGTTTTATAATCAAACACATCTTGCCGGAATACTTATTTATTTAAAACAATAAAATCTGCACATTGCCATACACCGAGCATAACGTGAGCGTTGGCTTGATTCCTTATAATAATTCTAAAAAACTCAGTTTAAGTACATTATAATATTAGTTTCATTTCAGATTAATTCCACTTCAAACAATATGTAAATTACAGTTTAATTGATTAGTTAAAATTACGTTGTAAATTTTTCTTTAATGTGTCACAATTATTGTCTCCTAACTCGTATTAAATCGGCATTTGGTCTTCAATACGTCTCATATTATTATAAATATGGAAACCTGATTTTTACTTCTCATAATTTTTTGTAACAGATACAAAAACATCAAGGATATCAAAGATAATAACATGATCTCACGACCAAGTTTTAACTTACCCGTCATTAGTCAATCAGTGATTTTCATCACGAACTGGAGTTTCAACGAGCTGAAATTAATTTATGTTCATTCTTCCAACATATATATTTCTTACCGAATTTTCTAACTCTGGTTATTCGTGTACTTCAGTTGCGTCTGTAAGAGTATTCTCTCGACTTTTTTCCTTAATAATTTAAAACGGAGATGTTTACTGCTCGAAACTTCAGCTTTCTATTCCGATTTTAATAAAACTGTCAAATTAATAAAAAATTCTCTATTTCCGCTATTTTCTCTTCCCTGCCTACATCAGTAGGCCTAAATACTATATTGACCACAATTGGCTCATATACCTTCCCTTGGAGTTTCGTAGGGGTTCAAAATTTCAGTTCTGTAATATCAAACCTGATTGAAAATTAATTAAAATTCGAACATAAAATGTATAATGTATTTATCAAAATAAAAGTATTAACAATTTAATAATAATTTTCTACGAGAAGAGTCACTGAAACAGAATTTATTACGAGAAGAGGCAAAAAGTATTTGAAAGTAAAAAAAATATTTAAGTGGAGACACTAGTAAGTGGATGCAATGGAAACAAATTAAGTAAAAAAAATCAAATGTTGTTTTTGAAAAATTTACGTATGATTTAAAATTAATAATAAGAAAGATAGTCAAATACAGACTAAATAAGTGTTAATATAAATACCACACAACGTTTCCGAAACGAACCGTATAAAACCTAAATAATCTAATCATTAATTAACTTTAAAGTAATATAATATGGAGACTATAGGAATGTTACGATAAATTTGTTAAAAATGTTTAAAAACCGTTATGACTTTTTTCAAATTAAATTTTACATATGATAATTAAAAAACAAGACGAATCTTTGTTCTGATAAAAAAAAACAGGAATTCATTGTAAAGCAAATTTATGAAGTTCCAAATTACAAATTTTCGCTCACCGCATAATAAAATGTTGCTTTTCTGTATATTGAATGATAATTTAACTTTAAAAAATTGTGCTTTCAGTAAAAAAATCATTCTTAAACAACCGTAAAAATAAAAGAGGAAATTTAACGTATTGTAAAATATTTGGTTATTATAAAATATATCTACGGTATCAAATTAATGCCCAGTGTAATTGGGAGCTATGAGAGGCTATTGTTTGGCGTAATTATTACATCTTAGATATGGCATTCTCGTACAGGCGGAATTGCCTTATTATCTCAACGAAACTACAAGTAAATTCAATACGGGCGTTTACTTCGAGAAAGGTCCTGCGCCAGCTCTAATTAGCAGGGATTACAGACAACTATTGGTCTCCACTAAGAGCCTGTACTGCGCCATCTAAATCCCTGTAATTCGGACAACGCGGAGAAGACGCGATGACTTCCTGATAATAGGAAAGACGTCTCCTACAAGAATCGCCTATTACTGAGAATTAACCACTTGTTTTATTATTGTATCCGTCATTCAGTATTTATTAGATCATGAAGAAAATTGCAAAATGATGGGCACGATCGGTTATTTTGTTTCCACTTTCAATGTTGCTAAAAACGAAAACTAACTAACATTTTATACGTCAGGCATGACATTGCCATATTAAAAACGTATTCCGTTCGTTTAAAAATTTGGTAGATTTAAAATTCAATGGAAGATTATTACTAACATAAACTTGCTCAAAATGCATTTTCATAGCAAAGATGCATCACTGAAATATAAAACATTCCCAAACAAAAATCAAACAGTTATTAGATCAGGAGTGTGATAGATGATTTAACGTCACAAAAATTATATTAAACTTTAATATTAAACTTTTATGTTCTGTTTAATCAGGTATAAAATAAAATACACAATTTATTTAATTATTACTACAACTTATTAATTTCATATTTATGTAACGTTTTGAATACTTTTTAATTGTGCATATAAACATTCGCGCTATTCCCGTTGTCTTCTTAGCTATAGACGTTAATTTATGAATTCATTTTTAAAAGGAATATATTCTCACGAAAAACAGTTTTACGTTATTACCCTACCGATACGTTAACTGTTCGATGTGCTGAAAACGAATGTCTTTTTCAAGAAAAATGAACTCATTATCTATCAAAATAATACTACCAAAAATAATTGTATTGTAATTCGCCAATGGTTTTTATGTATTTTATAAATTAATATATATATATATAATTAATTTGAAGCTATAAAACTGATGTAGACAGGGAAGATAAAATATCGGACCCAGAGAATTTTTTATTAATTTGACAATTTTATTAAAATCGGAAAAGAAAGCTGAAGTTTCGAGCAGTAAATATCTCCGTTTTAAATTAAAGGGAAAAAGTAGAGAGAGAATACTCTTACAGACGCGGATCTATTTGGTTCAACGCAACTGAAGTACACGACTTAAAGGGTCTGGTTAGAAAATTCGGTAAGAAATATATGTTGGAATAATGAACATAATTAGTTTCAGCTCGTCGAAACTCCAGCTCGTGATGAAAATCACAGTTTCGAGCTGTAAACATCTGTGGTGTAAATACAAATGTATAACATTGTAAATATTTATTTTCCATACCTGGGGGGGAAAATGAGAGTTGTTATCTTGTTTCAAATTTTTTTCTATTTTTTATGTTTATTATTTTATCTTATTTTGTAACATTTCATTAAAATTATGTTTGCTCTTCATCTCTACACTCTTCTTTTAGGGTAACAGGCTACATGAGGGTAATCCACATGGTGGAAACTCCCCTTTAATAGCATAGGAAGGTATTTCAAAGGGGGGATGCGAAAGGGTAGAGGAAGGTAGCCAAGGGTTAACTAGGGCCCCCGGGCTATGGTTTAAGGATTCTACCCGGCAATTCGCCTAAAAGTGATGCAAGGAAAACCCTAGAAAACCCTGAATCAGGTAGGTCGGGCATTTGGTACTTGTCCCACGCCCTTCCGATGGCGGGAGAGGGGTTAGCTGTGGGGTCGCAGAATTCCCCTCTCCGCGCCTTGACCAGTTTAGGAGGCAGCTGGCCGACTATTCCAATAGGAATAGCGGAGAACTTACCATATGCCCAAGGGCTGAGACCCCGGAACATACACCTCTCAAAACAGGACGAGGTGCCACGGCATGTGGGAACCTTAGTTCAAAAAAACCAGAGAAATGTGAAAGCATCCCCAAAGGTAGCCTCCGCCAGAGGTCTCTCGGAAGGTTCACCTGCGAGAGAATTCTCTTGCAGGCATTTTTCCTCACCTCTACAGTCTTCAAATATTTCACCTTATAATTCTACGGGAAAAAAAAGTATATTTGAACTATACACGAATAGTTCTTGCCACTTCTCAGGAGTATTAAGAAAACCACAAGGCGAAACCATCTGCGAATAAAAGGTACATAAATGAATCAGACAATATTTTCATCATATGTCGTCACATCGTTTTGCGGTGGAACTTCTAATAGCCCCATGAACTATACAACAATGTGATTTAATTTATGTTTAATCAAAAATCTAACACAAACCTAAAATCATTTATTTTAATAGAAGAGATATAGAAATAATATATATTGATTACTATGTGACGTCCCTGTTTTACTCTTATATTATTCAACCAAATCAAGGAAATTAATTTGATTTATTATGCTAAATCAAAAGAAAAATATTTGCAGATATTTCAAAAACAAATTTACTATCATATGAGTATAACTCCAAACTTGATTACAAGTTCATTTTTAGTTTCACTTACAGGATCAAGAATAACCCGGCCTTGACCAAGCACCATGAAGTTTTCGTTAAACCACTCCGAAATTCTTAGTAAACTGCCCCTGTAACTTGTTGATCGTGACCGATAACGCAAGTCTCACTGAAAACTACAGAATCTAGAAAATTTAAAAGGGATATTCGTCAGAATTTGGTTTGATAAAAACTGCTTCTCCGTCTCCCTTCCCTGTTAATACAGTCGTTTCGCTTAAATTATCCTGTATCTTCTTTGCACATGGCTTTCTAGAAGGTCCTACAGAGTTATACTCTACTAAACTTGGATTTGTATTGTATCGGGAGCGGTACTGTTCACGTCAGTGATTCAGAAAAATGTGTATTAGACACTAATATCAGACGTCTCAGCATTACTTTTACATGTCAACCATTACTACCCACAACTCTAAAAGTGTCTGATTGTAAATCATATTGTAAGTGATTTATTACATTGTAGAGGTTACCAATGTGTAATAAAAGTTTTATTTAATAATTTTCCTTAAAATTATTGTCAGCATAATATTGAGGCCAGAGCATTGTAAATAACAGTCAGTATGGTACAAGAATGCAGAGGTTGGAAAGGTTTTCACTCTAACTATTGTCGACAAAGCGTGTGTAACACGCCGAACTTTGGAAAACAGCAATGTACTCTTGGAGCTGGAACGATAAAGTTGATTTTCAGTCTGGTTTGGGAGCTCAAACGATAATGTTTGTAGTGAGGTCTGTCTTGGGACTTAACTAATCGAAACAAGTAGCGGAATTCAGCAAAGTCTATGCTGAATAAAGGCTGAAAATATCATATTCAACGTTTAGAATTAACCTACTTTTAAATTAAAGCTGAGGGATAATAAGTAGGACGAAGTAAAGTTCGTGAACTGCCGATGGGCAGTGGGCCGGAATTTACTGAAGTGAAACAATGTAGTGAACAGTGTTATGGCCTGTTGATTGAATTTTTCTTGAAAAGAAAATAATTGTGAAGTGCACAATTAATACGGTACCAGAGCAGCCCTAAAACAATTGGTATGTAAAAACCTTATATTGTAAACTTTTATATAAATATCTAATTTTCCTTAGATTCTTTTATGTATAAATTTTTATTGTAGATTTAATTAGTATTTTTTGTTTTGTAACTCTTTTGGTGCTAATTTCAAATCACTATAATTATTAGAGGCCCAGTAAGCGACACTGAAGTTTTGAGTCATTAAAAGCTGTGACATTTTCAAAAAATGTGTAAAAAAAATTTAATTAAATCTAAATTTGTAATAAATATTTTATTTTCTATCTGCAAAGAGTTGTAATAATACAAGCATAAAAATCCTGTTAATTATCTTTCCCTTTAAAATTCTAATACTACCTAATTTGATCGCATCGTTTTGGTATTTTGTAATTAATGTTTTTTGTATACCACAATATGTCTGTACCCCACGTTTTGGATACCAGAAATTGTAATGAATTAATTCCCCACTATTGGGCGTCCAAAATTGTAAAGGTTTATTTATTTAAACAAATAAAAGGTTCAATCTCATAACCATTGTTATCTAATCGTTTTAACTTATCAAATAAATTCCATGTCATAATAGGGCCTATCGGTGAATACAAACAAAATTCCTGTCAGTTTTAATCTTAAGAAAATACCATTTAAATGGTAGTTCCAGCTCTACATCACCGCAAATCATGGCCATAGGTCTCATGTAATATGCAGGATGAACGGCAGACACCCAGCTCGGCAAACCTCAAACTGCGATCTCTGGTAAATCTCTGTCTTAGTAATAATCAGAAAATTAATCTATTTTTATGTCGAATTTTATGTTGGCAGGCTGAACTATTTCTCCGCTTTGTCAATACACTCCATCAGCCAGACAGATGCCTCTCTCAGCCGACTGCTCAATTAAATATAATCTCCAGGCTACCTCGGCCAATTTCGCACTTTTACTCAATTGTAATTTATGTGCTTTTGAATCACTACAATATATTTATTTAAAAAGATACAATTCTCCGACACTGACTATAATAGACATTTTACTCCTGCATTTAACGTTTTTAATCAGCAAAGGCAGATAGACTTCCGATGGGGAGAACTCTATTTTAATCAAGAAGCAAAACTGAGGACGAGAGTTTTAGTACGGCCGTTTTGGAGCGAGGTTGCTGTGCACACGACTGCAGTAAAAGTGCTCGTTGAGAGCACGGAAACGTTGCCGTAAAGAAAGCCAAGGTGTTCAGAGTAAACACCGGGACGTTACGGCAGCTTAGATACGTACCTTCCCTTCGGCCAAACTCGCAGGACGCCCTCTTTACAATGGCGTTCCTAGTCATTTGATGGGACTACTTTGGTATTAATCTAATGAAACCTTTATTTATGTTATTTTACATCAGAATTGAAACAAACCGTCCCTGAACGTACGAAATTTAAAGAAAATTAATAAAGAAAATCCGTAATATTATCAAGTGATTAGACAATAATAAATATAAACAATTCTTCTGAGTGTACTTTAAACTAAATATTAAAAAATGTGTCCGTTTTGGAGGTCAATGATCCTACTGCCACATCAGCAGCCTTATTGTGATCGTCCCATCAACCTAAGGTCGAGTCTGTAGACCGACGTTACGGTGAACGTGCACGGACAGTCTCACAGTCATTCAGAGTTCAGTATTAATCAGTTACCATGAGCTTTGTCATATTTATATACACAGCCAGAGGTTAGGTAATTTTTCTTACCTGCGATCAATTATTATTTTAACATTTATGACCCAATTCTGAAAAACACCAATTACCTTGAGATCTTTTCATGAAAATTATAACCAATTTTCCAATTTTAGAAAAAGTTCCAGTTGAAGATAAATGACTAATTTGTGAATGAATAATTTAAAGTTTCTAAATAAAATAATTTCAACTTATTGTTTTATTGTAATGAACTATATCACCCAAATTATTAGTGTAACATTTTACTAGCCATAAAAATTAAAATCGAAAATAAAAACTGATATGAGATGCAGTTATAATGCAATAGTTTTAAAAAAAAATGTTATTGAATTTCAAAATAATAAATTTCAACCTTCAACAACTAGATGTATCATACAAATTATAAAAATTTTGCTAAGCTTAGGATTTTTATTTTAACCTGTAATTATCATAAACCGATGAACTGAAAGTATTTTTAATATCATCGTAATCATTTATAAGGGTAGAAAGATGGTTCAATGGAATTGGAAAAAGTTGAGCTACATATTTGGGATATATTACGTAATTTTAGTAGTTATTTCCTAAATATAGTTCAGTATATCGCATTCTTTTACGTACCAACTTATGCCAAGATCTCTAAAGATCATAAATCACGTTTACGGGCCTTCTGTAGATTTTATCTTTCTTGATTAAGCTCAGAATCATATGGCTGGCGTCTTCGCGATGTATCGTATGAGAAGAGAGCCAGCGGCCTGAAAATTCGAGTTGATCTGGCGGTGTGGAGCAGTTCTTGCAGACTTTGCACGATTTAATTGGAGCCGAAGCGAAACAGTTATCAAGTCGCATTGTTATTGGCAGGATTACTAGTGGTCCCCGCTTGCCGATATCAGCTACATCGAACTGCACACATCTCGCATTGATTTCACATTAGCCGCGGCCCGATACGGCTCAGATACAAGACTGTCCGCTGGCCGGCCTGATGCGAAACTAACCACTCTCCGATATCCTTGGCCTGCCGTTTCATTTATCGTATTATTGCCGATAAACGGGCTTCCTTCCGACAGGCCGGTGGAAACTTGGCCGCTAGCTGCTGCTGAGTCGATAATTGATACCACATTTGCGGACTTGTTAATTATAAACAGACCTCGATGAATTTTACGTTCCATGTTATAATTATTACCAAAACACTACAGTTATAATATCGTTCTATGGCCGTCACAGATTTTTAACAATGCAAAGATGATTAGAATATAATATTAAATTATTTATTTTTTCTACCATATTTAGTCATAATATTACACGTTAACTTCATTATTAGATATCGGTCTTTGGGCTGTTGGGCCACTATGGTTTCGGCGTTTCTGCCAACGTTTCCCTTGTAGTCTCCAAGCATTATTAAGGCTGGGCCACGACTGATTGGTCTTGCTCGCCAGTGCCCTTATACAGCCATCTGGCGTTAAAGGTATCCTTGATTCCCGTCGCTTACATGCCTGGTCCAGCCTTGATAAGGCTTGGAGACTACAAGCGAAACGTTGGCAGAAACGCCGAAACCGTACGTGACACAAGAGCGCAAAGACCGATATTTAATAACGTAGTTACATCGGCCACGAAAACGATCTCTTATTTTATTACACGCTAAATTCGCTTCCCACCCTGAGATCCTAACAGGGATGTAGCTTAGCTCCAGAAATATTCACTTCATTTTATTTCAGCACTAAAGTACTTTTCGGAGAACGTACAAGGTGCTAACTTGACGTTCCCGGAAACACCAATAAAAAAATTGCACATGTGTGGATCATCAGCGTATCGCTCTCAGCGGTTTAACCAATAATTGAAAGCTTCCTGGAAGTTATTTTCCACGAGCAACCAGAGATTTCTCTAGAATGAACTCGTGTGGTTTTGGGTGAACGAGGTGGATAGAAACCACTTTCGTGTTTTGGTAAATCAAACCCTTCGGATTATAAAAGCCGAGAAAGGCAGGTGTGTCGGGAATTCATACTAGACCCTCTCCTCCACATGAATCATGAGGGCTAATGATGATGAATGATGAACATAACAATCGCTCAAGTGCAACTTTTCCACACGTTTTCCTTCAATCAGCCCTTGACATAGCGACAAACCAAGTGGGACAAACTCATGTGGTACTTTCTTGGGTCTAATTTTCTCTTCCAATCAAAGTATTGTTGCTTTTTTTCCAAAACTTGGATTGTTAGTAACAAATATTTTACGATTTATTCCGATTAACAATCATTTGTTTCCCTGTTCCATTTTTAGCGACTACGTCGCCATCTGACGCGTATCGAAAACGTGTCGGACAAAATTTACATTTTAATAAATAAATATATTTTTTTTAATATTTCAAAAAACCTTCTCCAGGGACGGGTGTTGACTTAAATTTGCCACCACTAAAAAGCCCTAAAAACTAATAAGCGAAGGGATGGGTTTTACAATAAATATTTTATTCAGTAATTTAGGCGTTCAGCTGTCAAGAGAAACGGATGTGCTGGTATTTCGCCAAGAAAACAATTGCCGAAAACAATGTTTTCTTTACATCCGGCAGCAGTCTTCCAGAGGAAATTCGTTTAGAACTCTATTGCATGAGTATGTCCTGGATTTCCCCTTAAGCGGCCACTGGCTCATGTGCACTCAAGGCTAGACAGAGGGTACCCTGTGTTTAGTACGTCTCATTTTTTTTAATACGAAGTGACCACGTGGGTGTCTCATCATAACTCTGATCTGAAATAATACCCAATTAGAAAATAAAAAGGGAGAAGAAATCGCGACTACACTGCGCGACTGGAGGGTAATCACTGAATCACGACTACAAAAGCGATATAGATATGACTCAACAAGTAGTATTCGAACCTGAAAAAAAGGATCTTCGAGGATCAAATATTCCTTGCGTCCAGTTAACATGGAATGAGACAGACTGCTGAGATGGACGATCTATATAAACTCAATGATGTCAACATCCGAGTGGAGGAAAAAATAAATGAAGAATCGATCGGTAAATAACGAAAACACGAACTGCCAAAAAACACACAATGAAAACCAAAGAAAATCTGCATAACTCATGGACCCGAACTTTGTCAAACTATGTGAATCCGTAGTTATATATATATATATATATATATATTGTGTTAATCATCAAAAAATTAAGGTTATATAAATAAAAAAGATCAAAAATTAACAAACAAAATAATTTATTTTCCTTTAGTGGCTTTCAAAGAATATAAGACAATTACAAACAAAAGTTGAGATCTGTTCTCTCAGGGCCTTTACTGGGTTTGATGATTTACAATGAAAATTATTGAATGATCTTATTAAAAATACAGTTTAAAAAATTTACTTCAAAATAATATGCTGATAAATGAAAGAAAAACGAACGAAATCTGACTTGACCTTTTAGTTAGCGTTTACAGATGTTATTACCGTTTTGGTTACTTACGCATTGTTCGGCTGGTACCAGCATTCTTTTAGCGCTTCAAAAGTACACTATATTGCAAAATTTTTAACAGATTCTCAATTTTTCTCGCAGATTCTATACTTATGGAATTTCTAGGCTCCCAGGAACTCGGATGATCCTCTCCAAATTGGTCAGCTACCTGATGACTGCTTGCTTACTGGAATCTTACGAGTTGCAGATTTTTTTATAGTCTTTTACCGATTTACTTATCGATTTGGATTGAAACTACAAAGTAGCTCAGTAAAGATTTATTTTTAAATGTCTATCCTTTCGTGACTGATCTTAGACGTCGACTTCTCTATTTCGCTCCTCGCTGCTATGCTTATGCGCACGTAAACGCCATTCCGCACCCTCAATAATAGGAACAGAGCTCGCCACTCATTGTCGCTCTGCTCGCTCTCGCTATAATACAAACTGTTCGCTAACAATTCAAATTATTTAAAAACAATTAATGGCTTAATTAATTGGCATTACAATATACACACACACACACACACACATATATATATATATATATATATTGAAAAGACAATCTCGTTTAATTGTTGTGATATGTGGAGCTGTGGGAATTTAAAAATCCCAAAAAATAACGCTGCACTAAAGAATTATTTACCAGTCAAAGAACTTTCCGTTAAGTGCTCCAATTATGAGCAATAAACGGTGTCTCTGCGCACTTAGGAATGAAATCAAAGCATCAGCTTGAGTGAGGGCGAAATTGACCTGATGCAGATAAAGACATCTTGAAATTAAACTTGGGGGGGGGGAGAAATTATACGCAAAATAATTAAGTTGGCCTTAGTAATAAGGTAGAAATAAAAGTATCATGTGCGTCCAGATCATCACCCCAGTGAAGATTATCGGGAAATTTACCAATGATTGGCGTGGATTTATTTAGAGAGAGTAAAGACACGATAAGAGAAATAGCAATACCTAATCTAAGGGGATTTAGAGATATACAAAGAGATGTATATACGGATATAGAGAAACTTAATGACTCATAATAATTTTTATTTCATTTGGAGGATTTTTGCAAACTTATTCATTCGGAAGTCTTCAACAAACCGCTTTAATTCAGGATTTAAAAGTTAGCCAGTCTCGCACAAACATGAAAATTATAGGTACTGTTTTTAAGGTAGCAGGAAGCTGTGAGTGTGATATTTTCCAGATAATACAATTTGCTGGCTGCGGCGCAGGTGGAGGTAAATGATGCTGAGACGACTTTGGGGCTGAAGGCAGACAATGTCAAAAGAAGGTGATGGCGAAATTCTCATTTAATGTTAAAATACCTTGCTTGCTATAAAATTCGAAATTCAGTGGATATTATAAATAATCTGGAAAATATGAAATATGTATCATTATCTAAGTAATGCACACTACTACTTACCCATTCGTGATTTGTTTGCAATTAAACAAAAAAATATCAGAAAGAGTATTATAACGAATTCTATCCTACAAATAATTTATTCTTAATAGTTCTTCGGTGGTATTTATATAAAACTATCCCTTTAATCACTGTATAGTGTTATAATTCAGTGCAATAAAAAGGCGACACAACATATTCAAAGCCCATCTCGGCCCATTAGGTAGTAATTAACAAAACTATATTACGCGCATTCAAAATCCACATAAAAAGAATGGAGAGCAGAAATGTCCACCATTAACCCAACAAATTACAATTTTTATTGCTCGGCACGAATAAAACGTCAGGTTGAACAGATTAAATGACTAATGAAACCCAGTTATAATTGTTTGAGAGGGCGCCATGTTCATCAGTGGCACGGTCATAAAATAATCATTACCGTACGATGTTAGCTGCCGTTCAGTCCGTACGTCCATTATATCTGAGCTTCCTGCTGGTTTATTAAAGTTTCTGCCACAGAGGTACACGTGTCTTCACCACAGTATACACAACCAATCAATTAATTAGTTCAAGAACAGAGTAGATTCTTATAGTCAATTTCAGCTCTAAAGGCTACGAAAGGAAATCAACAGATTAGATAGAAAAATGACAACACGACCGGGGATCGAATACATTATTAAATTAATTCTCGAAAGAGTGTTTTATTTTAAAAGACAAAATAGTTAAAAATGAAGTTAAGAATATTTTATGTTTTGTAATTCTATGAAACTTTAGTTATATTATCTTGTTACATTTTAATATTTAAATTTTCATTACTGTATTATTATTATTTACTTGTTATCCTAAACATTATTATTGCCAGTTTATCATTGTAATAATTACTGTTATTTGCAATTTCCCATCACACTTTTATCTCAGACTTGGACTATAGTACGTGGCACATTTCTTCGCGCCCCAGTTTAGTGTTCTTCCTCGCAATTGCTATCCCCTCCCCGTGCGCTGTCAATCAGCTTCAGTAAGTGCCCAGAGCTTGACCGTGTTAGATAGTTGTCGTATATGATTTATTCCGCGCTGTCTCCCCTACGCTACTTCAATCGACTCCACCTACTTTCACTGCTGACGCCTGCTACAGGCATAGTTCATCATTGGTTTGATTTTACTTGTGGTGTTTTTTGACTAAATTTAACTTTTATTGGATTTCTTCCTTTTTTCCTTAAAACGTTATAATTAAGATTAATTTCAGTCCACTTCTTTAGCGAAAGCTAATAATTTTATAGACATTTTTAAAAAAATGTTATTTTTTAGTCTTTCCAGACCAATAAATTGATTATTAGTCGTTATACATGAGACGATGAAAACTTCAACGTGTGGATTATACTTTAAATCTGTATTATAAAATAGGTCGATATATTCCATATCGAAACGCTATGCTCGCCGGCGATTTTTCAACGCAATAAATAATTGACAATTTTTTAAGCATAGTTACAATCTACATTTTTGGAGAAATCCTAGTAATTATAAAATATGATCTTTATATATTTCTAATCCTTAAGAATTAATTTGTTTAAGCTGAAGGGGTTTCGTTACTGATTTTTTAAAACAGTGAAAAATTTACGTCTGATTGAAAATTAAAAATAAGAAAGATATCCAAATACAGACAAATGAATTGATAATATAAATACAACACAAACCTTCTCGAAGCAAAATCATTACCAGAACATTACAATGTTAAAATATTTAGTTAAATCAACAATTTAATTACAGAAAAATCCAAATAAGTTTTAATCTACTGGTATCTTCTCAAGGTTCCAAGTGATTCGGAGCATTTTATATTAATAGTAATAATACAAAAAAAGGTTGATAAAATAACAGAATAATAGGCCTGTGTAATATGATGGTATATTTCTGTAGAACTCATGAGTTCGAACCATGAACGTTTAGCTAGATTTTTTTTAAGAATATATTAACTCCCAGAGAACATTAGATATGTATTATAAAACCTGGACCTCCAAGTTCGAATTCAACCCCTTATACTGAGAGAGACAGAACAAAGTAAGCGTTTTCGTAGACGGGATAATTGCATCTGATCTCATTGTTATGCGATGGTCACCCAATTTCAGTAACTAATATGGTTTCGATGAGAGAACATCGATGCATTACCGTACGTGCGGATTGCGAAAGTGACGACAGCCCGATGCAGTTCATAAAGAGAACAAAATTCTCCCAAGGTTTTGATGTGGGGGGGAAGCTTAGAAGAGGTACACATGACCGACGATTGTCCATAAGAACCCAAGAAAATGTGCAGATGATGAGAGCAATAGACGAGGAGTCGTGCTCAGTAAGCTTAAGGATTGTCAAACCGTAGTCTGAGGATTGTTGATTTAGATTTAGATTTCCGTCCACTTATCATGATGCTAACGTACAGTTACCTGCCACAGTTGTTTTTTCAGTATCGAAGAAACACATTTCCATCGCAAAGAACCGCCCTAATAAAGTTGCTGTAAATAGAGCGAATAATATTTTGAATGAAAATGTAATGCCTCACTACAATAATATTTTGAAAAAACGACACAGATAGTTTTTTGTCCGGGAAGAGCTAAAAAAAATCTGCCGAAAAAAAATTAAAACTCTTCATAATTCTGTAATTCATTCTTTATAATTTTACATACGTTAATCCATGTATTCGCCAAAAAACAAAACAAAAGATGTTCCGCGTTTCTGAGGCTATAACAGATTAATTCTCCACTTTCGGTCCATTGTTATGACTTTTTCTTCGTCTCAAATGTTTCATCCATGTGTATGAATCGACGCAAAATCTCAGCTTTAATACCGTGAAAAAACGCCAAATACTTGATTTAAACATAATCACGACGCTGTTTTTGTTTCGTTGTAAACAAACGCGACACCCATCATGCTAACAGCTTTCTCATGTGTCCAATATCCGAAGTACAGCACTTTCTGCTGCCTTCTCTTGCTAGTTCGGGAATTTTCGGTCGACGATCATCCAATAACATTTTTTGGGTTTTCTCGTCATTTCTGGCGTGGTCACTTCATTTGGTCAACCAGTCGATTTTCGTACTGCCTCACTTAAATTCTTCCACCCAATATTTTATTGGTGTAAACGAAGGTGCAGATTCCCCCAGAGTAGAATCTAGCTCGACTTTAATATTGGCTGGACTGAGATCTTTCAAATAAAAGTATTGTATCAGATAACGATGGCCATTCTTTTCCGTGTTTACAAATTCGCTGAGAACGTACACTATTGATGGCTGTCAATCAAATACTAAACAATGTAGCATCTTCAAATTTCAATAAAATTATAAGGTTGGGACTTAAGACCACTTTTGTTTTTCAAACAACAACCCACCATCTATTCGTCAGATCGGGTATTTCTAAAACTACCCTCGTACGACATGAGCCATGGAGCGATTTAAGTTCGTAACGCGATGGTCCAGTGATGTGAATCTAATTATACAATTATTTAAATTACAATTATTGTCAGAACTTTTCATCGACCCCTTGGATCATTTGCTGTTTTTCACTTAGCCATTTGCAGATATTCATAGAAATTAATAGTTTTACAACTGAAATTAAATATTTTCACACCGTGAAGCATTCAGTACCCTATAGCTCATATTTCATGACGTTTAATCTATGGGAATATTATTTGATCGTGAAACGTAAATCGTTATGGGAATCTTATTATAGTTTCATAAATTCCAAACTTCCTGTTCTCTCTTTGGAGCGCAAAGATACTGACAAATAATGCGATCTTGAATTTAAAATGGAGCAAAGATTGTGAATAAATTTAACGGTTGTGAACTTCTTACAAAGAAAGTTGCAGATTTATTACATAACTATTAATGGCAAATGGATACAACACCTTCTCGAAAGAGAGCGGCAGATACGGTAAGAACTATTATGGCATGTCACCAGAAAGAGCAGAATCAAATCTCTTATTTATGTTCTTCGGTAAGTTACTTTCTCCTAATAAATAAAAATTTATACATGTATGTGTGTTAGAGTGTATACATGTTCCGCTTACACAGAAACGCGTGAAGCATTTCAACCAAACTGAGTATACATGTCACGATCTAAGAACAAATATTGTTGGGGTAAAACACCCTTAGTACACATAAAGAAGTGGGGGTTGAATGGTAGTGACACTTTTTCGGAGTAATGCGAAATCCCTAGGGATGGGTGTAACAAAAATACTGTAAAAAATTGGCGTCGAATCCACCTTTTCGGGGTCATTGAGTTGATTGCTGGCATTCACCATATCGGTAAGTTGATGTTCGACACCCTCAACATAGAGGTGGGGGAGGAGGTAAAAGAAAGGGGAAAATTGTCTACAATGGTCCATATTGGAGTCAAAGCCATCGCTTCTGGTGCCTTTGAAATCATGTCGGTTCAAATTCCACCCATTCAACATTAAATGGGTGTAGCAAGGGGTTAATTATAAATTGTTCTAATGGTTCCACATTGTTGTCGAGTTCGGAGTTTTCGGGTCCGCTGAGTTGGTTACTGACATTCACCATACCGATTACATTGAAGTTCAGCTCCAACGCACATGGGCGTGTGGGATGGTAATGGTAAATGGTCCAAATTGGTTCATATTACTGTCGAATTTGAAAATCTGTATTCGACACTAATACGGGACAATTTGGACCATTTACCGATCACACTGCACACCCAAGTGGAAGGGGGTACAAATTCAACGTAACCGGCATGGTGAATGTCACAATTAAACTCAGCGACTCCTATTACCCTGGAATCGACACAAATCTCGGTTGTTTTCGTCAAATTTTCATGTCGCAACGCCACCCCGTCTGTAGGGTTGTACCCCTCCCATGCCGTTAAGAGTAAAAATTAAACATTAACTACATTGAAAATAACACTATTGGTCTCGACCCCGAAAACAATACATTCTGCGTTAATATCGGTCGTTTTAACTTTGTTTTAAAGAGTCACCTCCTTCCATGTCAAATTCTGAGGGGGTTGTTCTCTGATCGTAAGAAACAAAGTTTGGTTGAAGTTTCTACACACATTTAGTTTGTCTGTGGAACTTTGATAAATACACATACCTACATCCCTTTAGAAAATGTAGTTTTTAACTGCAATGTGTGTTAACTATGATATGATTTCTGACAGTCTCATGTCTAGAAGTATACTTGTGTTAAAAGAACATGAAAATGTAACTATTAAAATATTTCAACTGTAGATACAAATATATATATATATAATAGTCATAAAATTACTAAAGTAATTTAAATTAAACAAAGTATGCAATTGTTACTGCATTTATTTTTATCTCAAAAAGAAATTAAACAATTAAATCACCCTACAGCCAAAGATCCCAAATATAATAACTAAACATTTTTATAGGATGCTGAGTACAATTGTTCTAGCATTGATGAAATAGAAAACAAATATTACTGGGACGATGATGAAGATTATGAAGAACCAGAAGATGAAAGTGATTCTGATTTGGACAGCAGTGAAGATGTCAGTGTAAAAGAATTATCATTATTCTATTGCAACTTAAAAAGTATTGGAGAAGCTCTTTTACAGCATTCACAGATAACGGTTTTGAACATTGTTGGGCTACCCCTATCAAGTTTGAATGGAGTTCAATACCTACAACACTTAAAAGAATTGCTGGTAGTTAAATGTAATTTAAAGGTTAAGTATTTTTATTTCAAGTGTTATTTAATTTATAATAAATGTAAATCAATTCAAAGATCTGTCTTCATTAGCCTAATATTTGTATTTTAATAACCATTCATAAGCCCCCTTCCCCAAGTCAAGTCAACTGACTGTTCTGCCTCAAAGATGCAGGATTAGGTTCTTGAAAAGTTGAAATGCTCATTACTATCCAGTGTGGTGACACCTGTTCTCAATTGTCTTTCCTATATACAGGGTGTTTCATATTGAGTGAGATGAAAAGAATGCATACCTGTGAATACTGCCATTACTTTGTTTTGATAAATCGAATTTATAGTGAAACTAGAGATATCTGAGTTTCTACAGATGTTCTGCCTACAGCAACACGGCAAATATCTATGTGGCATTCCAGTTCCTGCCACACTCATGATAGGATATCCATTCTTAATTTTTCAAATACTTCAGTTATCCGCTGCTTCAGTTGCCATAAGTCCTTGGGAAACAGAGGCCTGAACACTTTGACTTTAACAAAACCCCATACGAAAAATTCACAATAAGTTAGATCTGGGTATCTTGGTGGCCAACAAAACAATGGCATATCATTTGTCCCAGCAAAGCCTCTTGCAGTGATTTCATAACCAAAAGATTATTTTTGCTGTTGCCAGATAAACTTGCATAATTGTAGTTTCAGAATTAATTTGTTTCATCTAAAAGATGTGGCATATAATATATAACTTTTCAGAATGTTGGAGCTGTACAACAATGTTTTGGTCTTGAGAAATTGTATTTGTATTCAAATATGCTAACTGTCATTCCTGATTTGAGAAACACCAAAAATCTAGAAGTCCTATGGCTGTCAGACAACTGCATTTCTTCTTTTCAGGTATTTTTCAATATAATAATTATGAAACTAATTTAGGAATGTTATTCTCAATTCTTTAATGTATTTCAGAACTCTGACACAGTAATAAATCTTCGAGAGCTGTATATAGACAAAAACAATATAAAAAATATTAACAATGCATTTGCAGAACATCAAAATTTGGAGACACTAAATATATCAGCCAATCCTATATATTGTCTTTCAGTAAGTATGTGAAAATAAGTATGTATTAGTAATGAATGGGAATATTTCTCATATTAGGATATTGCATTTTATTACTAACAGTTAAAAATCAAAGTTAGTTTATAAATATACTTAGTTTATTGGTATGTACTCTTTCAAATTACTTTTAATGTAATAGTAAGTTACTGTAACTAAGATTCTCTGTTTAATCATTTTCTTATGTGTCTTGCTTGCCAGATTTGTCAGAACTCATGAACTTCAGTTATTAGTTCCACTTCATGTTATGGCATCTTAATAAATGCCATAGTGAGTAGACACTCTTTGCTAATTATTATCTAGAAATTTAAATTAGTTGATGATACAGTCAGAATATTTATTTGGAAACAAAAAAATTATATATTACATTATTTAAAAGATTACATTCATTCCCTTTGAATACGGACCTGTTCAGACAGTATGTAAAACATGGCAAAGTGGAAAATAAATTCAGTATTTATAAAAAAAAACAGACTCAGATACCATTAATTAATGGTATATAATTAACCAAAGGTGAAATACAAGACTATCCAATTAAAATATTTTGACACTAGAAAATTGCCTAGAAAACAAAAGTTGTTGGAAAGAATATTTACAATAATGAAATTTAACATCAGAAAAATCTAAGATTGGGTTTTTAGTCAATGGTAAAAGTTGTTGGAATCATGTCTGATGGCATACACTGCTTTGGGAATCCATATATTATTCAATAGTTATATTTACCTGACATCACTGAATTATAAATGAATAAACCAGCCAAATTTGTCATAAATATATTTTAATAAAATAGAAAATTAGAGCATATTAATATAAATGTTGTTTTGTTACTTTTAGAAACCTCTGAAGGTGCATATTTAAAATTTTTACAAATCAGAATATTATTTATTTATTGAAATATAAATACATAATTAAAATCTTGTGGAGAAAATGTATAAATGTGTGCACTTTATTTTCACATTGCAGCCAAAAATCTATTGTCAGCATTACAATAATAGACAATCCTGCAATGGATTATCTGAGCATGAAACTTGGTATCCATGTTTAGATACTTAATGATAGTCTTGTTCATAAACATCTGTATTTTTCCATTGTGTTGGATTGCAATAACATTGGAGATCATTATTTGAACATTTCCCTGAATCTGCCCTTGCATGTACAACAACTTGTGTGCACATGTAAATGAATATATCTTCACAGTATACAACTTCAGTTTGTCTGTAAATTTTAATTTTAATGTTTAAGCTAAGGATTCTTGTGTCTATATTTCAATTGCATTTTTAGGAAGTAAGAAACTTGGTAAAAACAAAGAGATTAGCAAACCTGTTCTTTGCTGATCCTCTATATTTTTACTGCCCATTGTCAAAGTTAGCCAACTACAGATTGTTTGTAATTTTCCATTTACCTGATCTACTATATCTTGATGGCTATGTCATTGAGGAGGATGAAAGAATTAAAGCGAAGGTATATATAAGATTATTTTTACTCTTTGTAATTATATGAGATAGTCTTTTTTATGGAATAAAAATCAAATTACTTATGACCACTCTATTTTAATTTTCAAGTTGATATGTGAATGTATGAAAATTTCTATATATATATATATATATATATATATATATATATATATATATATATATATATATATATTATTGCATATTATTTCAATTAAAAGAACAATAATTAGAAAAATGTTCAAATAACAATATAAAAACTTTAAAATTCTAGGTAATCAAAGATTAAATGGCAGTTGATATGTAAAAAAAATAACTGGGAAATTATATTCAAAACATTTGATAAAATATCTCCATATTAAAGCAACTTTTATGTTGCATATGATACAACAGTAAAACTCAGTTACTGTCTTTTGTAAATGATTTATTAAAAGTACTTCAGTTGATCTAAAACGAACATAATTATCTTCCACTAATATATATTGAAAACCATTTTTTGAACTACTTCATTGTTCAATTATTTTCAAACCGTCTTTAGGACTAATAGATTAATGTCTATATTAAGTACTGTAAATTACATTTATAAGTAATCAAAGCATATGCAAAATTTCATTTTTTGATTTAACTTCAGCTTCCTTTCAGGGATTTTACAGCAATTTGCTTCATGAGTATAAACTGGCATATTATACTCAGCTTGGGACGTATTATGAAAATATTAAATCAAGCAGAGCAGAAAATAGAAGAGCTTTGCATAATTTTAAAGATTTAATAGCTACTTATGCCATAGAACTAAAGCAGGTAAATCAGACTTTTTAAGAATACACATTTTATTACACATTTGATGAAATAGCCAAATAGAGACAAAATTAAGTGAGAATACAAATAACACACAATGCTATTGGGATCCTTGTGCCTTTCGTTGGGTGATTGGAAATAAAAACACAAGCGCCAGGCGTGACACAACCACACAATTACAGTTAACTAAGTCAAAAGCTGTTATCACTTCTGGTTCTTTTTATTTTCCAATCACCTGAGCTGACCAAGGATCCCAGAAACATTGTGTGGTATTTATATAATCACTTAATTTTGTCTGTATTTGGCTATTTCATCTAATTATTATATTTTATACAGGCATTACATTCTTACATATAATGTAGTTAATTATGAGAGGTAATTATAAAAATCAAGTATTCAGTATGCTCTATTGGAATTGTTGTTTAAATATATATATATATATATATATATATATATATATATATATATATATATATATTACACATTTAGATAGGAAAGAGAGACAGCGATGCCAACTTACCTGAAATCAATAGTTGGCCCAGTCTGGCAGTGTTGAGTGAATACTACAAATTTTTTAGGGCAAATTCATGCCTGGCCAGCGTGACATTTTCTCCAGATGAAGAGGGCTCAGGCTCTTGAAAATTTATAGTATTGACTCACTGTTCTCAGACTGGATCAACTATTGATTTCAGATAAGTTGGCATCTCTTTCCAATACAAATGTGCTATTTAGTTTCAAGACCAAATGAGAAAGTTAGTTGTAACAGTAGCCCTATTTTGGTTTGTAGGACAGCAGTGTAGGAAGTGTCCTGAAAATTTTGGTTTTGTATACTAATTCATCATTAATTTTAAATTTTTACTGTAAGAGTATCATCAAGAAAATTAAGAGACCTATCAGACTCTATCTCAAATTTAAATTTTTAAACTGTAGTTATAATTATTATGTTGACCATATTGTCTTATTAAGTGAATAGTATAATAATAAAGATATCATCCACACAGTGAAAGTAATATAGGGGTTTAAAATTCAGAGAGTTGAGACAAGTATTCTCTAAATCCAGTGGCGCATAACTTTTTGAAGTTGTGCTATATCACCCTAAGGAACCATTTGAACAGGAATAACTATGTAAAATAATACTACATCAGTGATAGTGATACCAATATGCTGACCCAACTTGTAGTATGCTACATTTCTTAATCTGTTTAAATATTTTCCAATAGTGCCTAATTTTTAAAAGAAGATTATTTAGCACCAAATATACACTCATTTCTAACATGACTGATCAGTTTTGTAAGCAGGGTTGTGTGGTAAATTTTTGCACTATGATGGTTCTTAAATGTTGTTTTCTTTAAAGTAACCTTTGATTGTGATTTGTTTTAACTCTTACCCAAAATGTACAAATATTAGTTTTGTTGTGGAAATATAAACTACTTTAAAATAATATTTATAATTACTGAATAGTTCAATTTTATTTTGATTTCCTGATGTGGCCATCTCTATCTTTCATTGCACAGCACGGCTCATCACTTTCAGGTAGGCCACAACCTATTTATTTTTCCTTTCCATCCCAATATTACAATTATATATATATATATATATATATATATATATATATATATATATATATATATATATATATGCTTTTCTATGTGCGTAATTCTTCGCCTGAGCATATAAATTCACATAAAGTGCAATCCTCCTATTTCTCCTATTTATTTCTATCCTTCCTCACTATCCAAGTTTTTTTGCCTGGTCAGGAACTTGACCCGGTGGCCAAGATGGTTAAGGTGTCTGTGTACTGGGTTCAAGTCCCGCCTGGGTCAAATATTTTCAGTCTTTCTTTCTCCTTCCATCCTTCTCTCTGCTTTGAACATATGCTTTTCTATGTGCATAATTCTCCGCCCAAGCATATGAATTCACATAAAGCGTAATCCTCCTATTTTCTCCTATTTATTTCTATCATTCCTCACTATCCAAGTTTGAATGTGATTATATATATATATATATATATATATATATATATATATCTTACCTGGAATCAATAGTTGGTCTAGTCTGGTGGAGGTTCAAATTAAGTTTAATTCTACTCAAAGAAAGTTAGTATAAAGTGCAAGAATTCTATCTCTTCTATGTCAACTGAAAATTCAACAGTAATGCAAGTGGCAGTGGAATTATAATTTCACACATTAGTATTATCGACATTGTTAATTATAATAATTTTCTTATTATTATTGTTATTATTATTATTAAGTGGCAACAAATATTTCCTTCTCACACTTCATTCTAATTATATTTTATAAATCTTTAAAGGTTCATAATTTTGTGAAAGACATTATGAAGCAAAACAGAATGAAGTCGAACCTTCACCTTTTACCAATTCTAGTCAAAAATTGGGAAAATGAAGTTTATGCATGGAATAATGTGGAGTTCTTGATGAGAAAGGTTAGATTAAACTCAAGGAAAGTATTCTCTTTTCCAATTATATTTAATTATTTTATTACTAATATTCAACATTTCAATTTAGTTACAAGTTAATAATGGACTTAGATTTACTTTATTTCATATTTATTTTACTATTTTTCTTTCTTCTACACATATAATTTATATGGACTGGGAAAAGAGAAAGAATGGCTTATCTAAAACTAAATGCTGGAGTCACCAGGAACCATGTGTAAATTTTGAAGACACTACTTTCTTTCATCAGGAGACCTATCTCCTGAGCACCCCCAAAAACCTTAACTGTTTCCTGTATGACATGGCAACACCAGCCCACAATTACAGATCATGTAACACAGTATATATTTCTCATAAAAAGATAGAAATATAGGAGAAAGGGGAATATGTTCTAAGGCATATGCTCAGGCATAGTAATATGCTGAAAGGAAAGCATATGTTCAAGGGTAAAGGAAGAAGAAGGGAAGACTGAAAATATTTGGCAGAGCTGGAAATTGAACCTGGGTACATTTGGTCTGTATCTAAACACCCTACCAACTGAGTTACTATGCTGGTCCACAGCTCTAATCAATATAGCAAGTCTTGTTACAGGTGTAGTGGGTGGAATGGATAGAGTAGAGGGACTGAAAATTTTGGAGCATCCATTAAGGAATAATTACAATGTTAAGGATTTTATTATGAAGTCACATTGGATAATTGGATTTAAGATAACTCTAGAACTTTCGACCAATGATGTACACTGAGCCTCCTTAAAGCTGAACTCCATCTTTGGTAATTCTCATTCCAACACATCCTACAGTCTGGGTAAAGTCCTGGACTCAACTTCCTCTAATATTATTATATTAATTATTATTGTAGTAGTTATAATATACTAATATATTATTATTATTATTGTATAACATACTAATGTAATAAAATAATAATAATTATTATAGAGATTATTATTATAATAAAAATTATCTTCATACAGACAAACTTTAAAAAGAGTAGCAATAAGTAAGAGAATTTAAAGTGACAGACATATCAACAGACACCAATGCACATCGAAATGTCTGGAATTTTTAAATTTTCTTAGTTATTGTAACTCTTTTTAATATTGTTTGTATGATGGTCATATGGTCATATTTAGTAATATTATATCTTGAACAAACATTAATTTCTATGTTATATTTTTATAAAGTTTAATCAACTCCTCAATAGAACTCACTTACTTTTTAACTTCCATTTGCTTAACTTTTTACCTTCCACTTCTAGTCTGTTAGTGTATAATATGTTTGTGTGTTTGAATGTGTGTATTTATTATTCCAATTTTTTTCCATTGCCATGTGAGTGTTGAATGTTGAGTGTGGATTGTTTCTGTCAAATGGCTGGTGCTCCAGGGTTTGACTTCGACAATTTATTATGCCTGTCTGTTTTTCCTTAACTTAAGGAAAATGTCTTATATACATACATTAATTCATTTGGATAGGAAAGTAGGACAGACAGCAGCTGACTTACTTTAAGTCGACAGTTGGCATAGCCAGGTTGGAATAATAACATGTCAAATTTTAAAGGTCTTAAGCCTCCTTGTTCAGCACAGAAGAACTGAGCATCATGCTGTGCAGTAGACTATCAGGATTGCAGTACAAAGTAGTTAAAACAAAGAATGGAGTAGAGTTTTTGTAGTCCACAAAATTGGTGGTGAGGTATGTGCTCTATTATTGTGGTCAATAGCAGATTTGGATAGTTTTACCCTATATTGACCACAGGATCTGTTGTTTTTTTGTCAGAAGTTTTTGCAGTATTTTATTTCTATAAAGGCATTGGAGAATTGTCTTGATTATTCTGCATAGAGCAGATGGAAAAAATGTTGAGACATGTAGAGAAATACTGATAAGGTGTCAATCTAAACCAAATCCAATGGAGAACAAGTTCTGTTCTTCTTCTACTGTATTTATTTATGTAGTAAATAAAGGTAAATAAAACACTATAAAGCTAACTATGAAAAAGAAGGAAAAATTAATAAACTAATACTAATCAAGCACTGTAAAATGTTTCATATTTTTCATTACAATGTTCTAGATTCAGAAGTGCTTATTGGAATATGAGTTACAAAGTGCAGGAAACCTTAATCTTACAAGATACACTGGAGACACTGAAATTGCTGCTATTTGTAACAATTTACTTGAGACATTTCTCTGCAGTCACACACGCAAGTAAACATTCTTTATTAAAATAATAATAGATTCACAATGGTTTATTCATTTTCACCAATTGTTCACAATATCTCCAGCATCTCCCAAACACAAACAGAATACAGTAGGTCACATTTAATACTTAGTATAAGCAAATCATCTTTGCATTTACATATTCCACCAATACATATTTCTCAAAATGTATCTGCTGTATCAAGGAAATGCAAGAAGCAAGTTACATAATTTTTATGTTTATTAAAATGGCATGTGAACAATATTGTTTCTACAATTAAGTTCATTGTTCTTGCTCATATATAACCCTACTTTTAATGTTAAGAAGCAATGTTATTTACCATAAAGCTCATATTAGTAGTTATGAGGCGGGCAAATTATGTAAAATTTTATAACACCAATTATAATTATAATTTTTTATTATTTGTTAATGTACTCCAATTATAATAGGCACTAGTCTGTCAGTAATAAACAATAATGATTATATTAATCTAACTTCTTTTTAAATAAATGTGAAAAACACCACTAATAGTCTGGTGTTAACTATTTAAACATTAATGATTATACAATTAATCTAAATTTTCTTATTTCAACAAAATTATTCTTCAATAGTCTGCTCAATAATTCATATAAATGAAATCACAACGAGTGGAGCAGATTATTCTTACTATATGAGATAATTTTCCTACTTTGTGTATATCAGATCATTTGCCTACTTCATGTTATTTTATTTCTGTTTGTGTGTACAGTTCAGTGTGTAATGATTGTTAAATGAGTTTTTGGGAAGAATTTTTTTCTGCAACTTCTCAATCTATCTCTATTCCCAAACCAATCTGTCTTTATTCCTTGCATGAAACCTCATCTTTTATTATTATTGAATAATTTATTTCAGTATATTGAGTTTTACATGAATGTATAATTAGCAAATTTGTAATTCTTGGAGCTACACTTGGCCATTGAATTTGTTGTCAGTGACTGAAAACTGCAGAAAAGAAATTGTTGAAACCTGAGAACTGTATATTCAACATATTGTATGGGAAAGCCTTCATTCTCATAGTCATAGTAGTAATTAAATGTAAGCTACTATATTTCCTCTTTGTTTAGGAATAAATAGTTAATATAGAATACCCAAGTTAAACATATTCTTGATTTAGTGTAGAACATTTAATTATAATTTATAATATTTTGAAATATAATTTGTAATAATGATTACATGTCTGCAGTGTACCTCAAAATGTTCATGACAAATTTACTTTCATATTTCCATTTGTAGAGAATACAAAATTACAGGAATTAAAGTATTTCGTGTAACACATGTGAAGAACAATAGTTTACGATTATTGTTAACTGACCAAAATTCAAATCATCCATCAAAATATGCTACATGTTTATTGGCTAACCCTTGTCCTGTTAAGTCACTCAGTGACTGGCCATTTGAATTGGTGCAACATGGTTTCATACACTATGAGGTAAGTGAATTTCATAATTGATCAATTTATAGATATATTTATATTATATATTAAAATAATATACAGCTAATTGTAATTGATATGTTGTTGAGACATATTTTAAGCTTCCATTGATTAGACATTTTAAATATTCCTAACTTAAAAGTTATCCAAAACTTTAGAGCACATATTAAAATCATATTTAAATAAGCTTACTTGTTTCTTTTGACTTATTTTTCATTTGTTAAGCTGGCAATAAGATTTAAAATTTCTTTTTTCAAATACTACCACCAACACTGTTTATTTAAAATTCAAATATTATAAATTTCCCATCACATTTTCTGTAAAGGATTATTGGTCGAAAAAAACTAAATCAATTCTTATGTTACTCAAATTTACTGTCAATGAATTTAAGATGTCCACTCATTTGCCTGTACTTTTAAAGTTTATAGTTTATATTTTATTCAAAATGTTTTAATAATCTACCATAATACATTATTATTTGAACTTCCTTATTTTCTTGTAATCATTACATAATAATGTCATAAGTTTTGCTACATATGGGGTTATTACAGAATAATACACCAATTTCAAATACTTATGAAGAATTTTATTGGAAGTATATTTTTTTAAAATATATTAAAAAGTCACAGGGGGTAGGCCATTGTAAGTCTGTCGTACTATGTTGCCGAACTGATCCATCAATGGGCTAAGTTTTTGTTCATATAGTTGTTGCCTGTACAGTGAAATGAGATGATAATTTTATTTAGCTAAAATTAGTTATATAAATGAATCAGCACATTTTCACATTCCTCATATTGTTGGAGTGTTACACCATTCCGTGCACCGGCTGGCTGCAGACTGTGCATGGAATGGTGTAACTACCTTCGGTTCCCTATGGGTACACCGTACTTCACTTTCAGGTAAGCCATAAGCTATCTCTCTTTCCTTTCCATACCAATATCACAATTATTTTTGACAATATCATATGCTTACTAATGGGTCAAATATTTTCAGGCTTTCCTTCATCTTCCATCCTTCTTCCTTGCTTGAACATATGCTTTTCAATGTGCATGATTCTACGCCTGAGCATATGAATTCACATAAAGCGTAATCCTCCTTTCTCCTATTTATTTCTATCCTTCCTCACTATCCAAGTTTGAATATGACTTTGTCACCGAATTAGTTCCAATTCCTTAATGGATTCTCCTAATATTGTGTGTGTGTATATATATAGAGAGAGAGGATATGATCACAGACAATGCTTTACTACTCCTCTGATTCCTTTTCTTTCCAAATTTCTAGTAAAATGTTATGATCAAGTTTGAAACCCTTGAACAAATCTATGAAAATTCATGATGATTGTTCCCTTCTATCCAAAACTTTTTCAATAGTCTCCATATATTCAAAGATTGCTGTTTCAGGTTATCTAGTAACTTTTCAAAGTTTAAATGAATGGTTAAAATACATATGCCAATGGCTCTTTAATATTGTCTCCAGAAGCTTAATTATGATGTCAAGTATATCAACACCACCATACAGTTTACTTTTAAGTGATTTGATTTTAGGGCCTACTTCATCAGAATTGATTTTTCTGTAAATGACGACAGTCACTCCAAAATATTTGCACAACATTAATTTGAAAATTTCATTTTCAGCTTTCCCATTTTTACAGTGTGTAGATGCATCTCTTATGAACTAAATTTCATTTTTCAATATAACCCCGTGTCTCTCAACCATGTTGTTAATTCTCTGCACATTGTCAGAAGTAAGTGCAGTGTGGAGCCTATTGCTACAAGGAGTATCCCAAATATTGGCATGCCCTGTTTCACCATGTCCACTGACTAACTGGACTGCAACCTTTTATGAATGTTTCCCACAATATTGTTCTCTAAGCACAGGGTTACTGTAACAACTCGTTGTGCAGCAGCCATATTAAAGACATGCTATGACAGCGCCATTCACAGGAACAGGTTGAAATAAATTGAACAGAAGCAGGAAGGTTTGTATCTATGAACTCCATAAATTACAAAGATATTGAAAGGAAAATAAATTATTATAAAAATAGTGTGCATTACTTTGTAGTGATGCTCATACATGGAGCAGGCAACTCTATTCTGAATATATTTTAGAGCATTTTTATATTTATTCTTTTCTCTTCCTACAAGATCTTCTACATTAATAAAATACTGATTAAATTCATTTACTATATCAATAGATTTCTAACTTCCATATTTCCTATTTTTAGTTTAATATTTTCATGTATTTTTTTAGTTTCCTCCTTCAATTTTTATCACCTTCCATGCTGCTCTGGTTTTATTTTATTAATGAAATTATTATTACCATTATTTTTTGACAGCTTAATAACTCTGTTGTATATTTTGATTTGACCTTCGGACATAGTTTTGGAATTTTTGGTTTATATTACTTCTTTTGCAGTAAGTGAGTTACATTCTTTTCCTTATATTAGAAACTATTATGCCATTAGTAATCCAAGGTTTGTAATGTTTATCATCCTTAATTTTTCCATTTGATAAAATTCTGCATGAATTTCTTAATTCGTGTCATTATTATTCTAATTTTTACAGTTTTGTTCATATTGGTTAAACATTTTACTAATATACTCAAAATCACTTGTTTAATTTGATATTTATTTTTAATTATATTTTAGGATGTTACCACTTGTGTCACTAAGTGTTTGGAACAAGCAGATAGAGATTGGATTAAAGATTCTAAAACCCGTGAAAAGGAAATAGATAATGAAGTTGACAGAAAATGGCAAGAAATACGTGTTGTTACAGTGGTTCAATATCCAAATGAAAAAGTACTCTTCAAGTTACGGTAAACTGACTGTAATTAAGTACACATGAATATTTCAATAACAATACTGATGAGTTTTCTATCATTCAAATTTACCAAAAACAAATAATTGGTAAACAAACATTGCATTAGGATTTATTGCCACAATGATTCAATGGCTGTCACCACCACATTCTTCATATGAAGAAGATGGCAGTGCTACCCAACAAACATTATTACCCAGTTGGAATCCCTAGAACTCTTTACCCAAACACTGTACTGTAAAAACAGCAACTAAGGCAGGAGGTATTAAAAAGTAAATATATGAAACATGAAAATCTCTAAACATAAATTAATACTTATAATTGACTTTATAACCAAGTGATATTAGAATACTTTTACATTTCACACACTAAGGAATTAAAACTTGACAAATATAAATTCAGGTCTGTCAAACAGGCTTTATTTCCTTAGAAGGCTAAATATCAATATTCCATCATATTGAAAGTAAATGGCAAATGTTCTGAAACCTAGTTTTAACTGCTTGGACTGTGATTTTGTTTTCTTTACAGAAAAATAGATGACTGGATTATCTCTGTAGTGGTAAATAACTTTGAGGCCTCATCAAATTCTCATTCCCCATTTGAAAAAATTAAAACTTACAATTCAGTCTGTCCAATTTAGTTTATAAGTGATATGTATTGATAGATAAAATACTTGTTGGCAATAATAGGTGAGAAGATATTCATATAATAGTCTTATATATAAGGCAAATAAGTAATCTTCTAAAAAGGTTTTATTTCTACTTTCAACTGTCAACATTTAATGGTCAATCAACCCAATGCCAAACACTAATTTTAAATCAAGTACTGTTCTTATATTTATAAAAACTTCTTGTTTAAAATGAAGTTATAATTACTTTTTTACAGTACAATAGAAAACAATTATAAAATCACTAAATATTTAGTTATTGGGAATGAGCTTTTATCTTAATTTAAATTTGTTTCAGAAATTCTGGAGACAGAATTACAAATAAGGATGCTATGGAACAAGAAGGTGAAAATAATGAATCTTGTAATTTATATTCCATTTGTAAATCCCATGATGTGTTCCCCGTCTTCATAATAGAGTATCAATATGTTCACAAGGTAAGGGAAAGAGTTCTCTGGTTGACTTGTAAATATTGGGAACTTTTATCACTTTGATTTTTCAATTTTTGTGTGAAATTAGCTTTAAATGTTATTAATTTGAATATAAATCAACATTTTGATAAAAGAAGATCATCTTATATTTATAATTTTTGATGGGTGTTTAGGATTTTATTTTGTCTTTGAAAAACACAAACAATTGCAAATCAAATTATTAACATTGTTCTAAAATTCAATTATTCTTAAAAAATACAAGTACCAATTTATGGAACTACCAAGAATTTTATGCAATTATGAAAATAATGTATTTCAATTTCTTAGTTATTATTTAATGTATAAAACATATCTTACATACATTTTCAGGAAAATAATTTGAAGTTGACTGATGTTCTTCCAGAACACAGAGACTCAGATTGTTCATCAAAACCTCGAACCACAAAACTTAGCCAACATACTATTCTCAGTTTTCTACCTAATCCAGAAAAATTTGAATTCCTAAGTGATCTAAATCTAACAGCTTGTAACATTACGACATTTGGTTAGTTTTTCTTTTTTAATTTAATAAGTTTATGATTAATATCATTAAATTTGCAAATTCAGAACTTAATAATCTATATTTATCATTTGAATGAAATATATGCTTCAGATTATTTCCAAAATTATACCATTTTTGTATGTGTTGGAGAGCATAATCATGAAACCTGGCTTTTAGCAATAAAAAAAAACAGACAGTTTTGTCAGTCCTAAGATGCTATTAAGATTCAATTGTTAAATTTAATAATACTAGCAAGTTTCATTAATGAATTGTATTTATTATTTATTTATTTAATCCAATAGCCAAAGGCAAGTCCACATATTCTCTCTTAATAATTGTAACAATTGTAATTGAATAATGAAATTTTTCTGCTAAAAGTCTTATGATGGTTATTTCTTCTACCTATTTGCCCTTATCTTCAACAAATTATTTATTGACTGTAGATAAGAGTATCTCAGTGCTGTATTTTTCTTAAATCAGGAAAAATTTATAAGAATTTTCTATTCTGTTAAAGAAAAATTTAGTATTACAATATTTTTAAGTTATTCATACAAAAATCAAAAAATGCTTGAATATTGTAATGTTCTTTTAGTTACAAAGAAGTCATGAAAGGAATATATAAAATTCTATTACCCATTGTATAACATTTATTCAGAAAAACAACTTTAAAAATTGGAAAATTAACTAGTAATAATAATAATAATAGTTCTATATGTATTGATAACAATTTTTACATTTTAATACTACTAATATGAATATAACAAGGTAGATGCCTTAAATAACCCTGCTTCACTTCACTACTCTTTACAATGAATGTATTTTGTTCTGCTTACATTCCCTGTACTGAATTGTATTGCCATCTGTTTCAGGCTAAATGAAACACATGAGCCTTTTTTCAATTTACAGATTACAATTTAACATATTGAATTATTTTTCTTATCCTATTCCTAAATGTTGTCACATTCTTTGGACAGGTTATTAAAATGTACACTTCACAGTACATGAGAATGCTGGCTAAATAATCACAGCAAATGTTACTTAATGATTGCTATTCACTTCACCAGTGTATAAGTTAAACATCATCCATCCATATCAGTCTTGGGAGGTTGATATCACACACCCTTTTAAGTGGAGCAGTGTGGGCAGATCACTGCTGCCCCCATGTAGTTGTAGATACTGCCCATCTAAGAAGACTCCTAATTCTGTTTGTTTAATTGGCAGACAAAGACTCTCTTTCTCGTTGCAGACTCCCATGTTCAGTATTTTGGTCAAAGGCCTCTATTTCGGTCTACTATTCAGGCAGCACCAACATTCATAATTCCAGCACGATGTTAACAACTTTTCATTGCCTCATCAATATACTTGGTTTAGGTTTTGATTGTTATTGTATCAATATATCAAAATTAATTTCTCCATTATGCTTGTATTATAAATGTTTATAATTACACTAAAAAGTCTAATAACTTTAAATTCAAAATAATTGGGTAAATGATTGTAGTCTAATGTTGGTGTAATTTATAACATTTTCTATCTTTCTGTAACTCTTTAGTTTCTATAGTTCTATAAACTTTCTAGTTTATTTATTAATTGTAATGTTTGACAGATTCATCTAAACATTTGATTGGTATAAAATTAGTTTTGTGATAAAATCTATTAAATTTTCTTTAGTTATTACAATTGCTTTAGATAATATAAACTCATAAATATTTCTGCATACATAATCAACACATAAATTATTATCTCTAATTTTGTGGGTACTTAATGTTTATTCTTTATTTATAGGTAATATTGTAGAATATGATACATTAAAAATTATGTTTTTAAAGTGTTGCTAAATACTATATCTCTGATTTTAGATGAGTTTCATGTACTCCCAAATGTTACAACTCTCAATATTTCATGCAACTATTTCAAAGAAATGGGTAACATTAATATGTTGTTTCCAAATGTGAAGAATTTGAACTTGAGCAACAACCAATTACACGAAATTTCAATTGTGGTAATACTTTTTTGATAGTCTTAATTGAATAGTTTATGTTAATAATATAAATTTACTATAATCAGTTTTCCAGTCTGAATAATCTAATTATTAAACAGAATATTATATTTTAATAAGAAAAATTATTTATTCCAAGTTCACATAACTGAACAAGTTTATTCTCCAAAACATAAAAAATTATGTTAAAGCTTAATAATAACCTGATGATTTATATAATTCAAACTCCCCACCTTGTGGCACATTGCTCCTAAAGCAGACAGCTGAGTGTTTTCCCAGCAATAATATAGGATCTGGTGCTTTATTGACACTACACAAACACTGTATACCTTTTCACACACACAAACCCCTCCCCTGCGTCTTCTGTGAAGCTCAACAAACTGTTTGCTTTGTGTGCTGTGAAGTTAACAGCACAAGGAAACAGAGCTCCCTGTGCTGTGACATAGAGACGCCACCACATCAGGTGACATAACCAACTAAATCAAAATAAATTTGAACTATTCACTAATTATAAATCTTATTTTATAATAGTTTATATTTTGAAAACAAAAATAATATTAATACATTTTTGGTCAAATAAAAAAAACATTCTAAGGTTATTATAAAGAAAACAACATTTAAAAGGCATCACAGTGTGTTATATACCACATGAGCCTGCTCAGTGGCATGTTCCAAAAATTAACTTCATTTAAAGTATTTAATGAGGAAAAATACTTTCAGGTTGGGAATGCTAAATTATTTCACGTTTAAAAATTAGACACTATTGGAAATTATGTAAAGAGAATTAGAAATGTAGTGTATTACATGTCAGGTCAGAGTATTGGTAACACTATTACTCATATGGTATTATTTTACATTGTTATCCTCATAGAAATGATTGCATGGGCAATGTAGCACATAACTTTAATAAAAATCATGAGCTACCACAGTCTGTTATTCTCACCAAGACTTTTGTAATGTTAGTCATAAAAATTCAACTTATCACTTTTTCTAAACTCCTAAATTTAAATGGTATTTGTTATCACAAATTAAATTTTACCTCTACAAATTGGAAATAATTTCAGTATGAAAATTTAAGATTGTAAAATTCAATTTGTTATGAAAGGAGATTTACTTGTCTACAGTTGAAGTCACTAGGATGAGAAGTAATTACATGTCTAATTTTAGATTTTTTTAAGCCACCTTCCTTAGGACAGTGGATTGAACAACATGCTGGCTGGCCAAAATCTTACTGAATTATCAATTTTGTTATCAATTAACTTGTTACAGTTGTAAAGGAGATTTTTTACATGATAAACTAAGTGGTTCATTTCATGTTTACTTGATATTCACTATTGAAAGGTTACCTAACAACTGACTATTATTTTCCAGAAATTTGAGAAATTGGAAAGTTTAAACCTATCATGGAATTTGATAGAATATTTTTTACCAATGATGACAGTTTTATCATCTCATACACCTAACATTCAAGCATTAGAAGTTGGACACAATCCTTTTAAAGATGTAATAAATTCAAAACACATGTGCATCATGTCAAAGAAATACATAAAAAACCTTCAAAAATTTAATGATAAATGTATTATATCATTCATGAAAAACCTGAAACCTCTTACTATAACTTGTAATTCTAACAATCAGAGTAAAAAAGAAAATTCTTGCAATGAAAATTTTGTAACTCTTTCTTGGAAAGCAGAGATGTATAAGGCACATGACAAACTGAAAGATGATGATTTTTTAAAGACGAATCATTATGAAGATAATTCATGGATTTGTTTAAATAATATGCAGATACAGTCAGTGACATTTACAACCTTTTGCAGTGAATTAAAGTGGCTTGAACTATCACACAATTACATAAATGATTTAAAATTTTTGAATGGTTGCCTCCAATTGGAAGAATTGTCATTGGAAAACAATGTTCTTCAAAATGTCAACAACTCTATATTTGCATTAAAGTATTTAGTAAAGCTCAATTTGAGTGAAAATTATTTAATATCACTCCCAGCTGTTGAAAATCAATATCTACCATGTCTTAAGGTAAATATTATACATAAAAAATCTTCTTTCATTTATATTATGTCAAACAATATAATTTTGATTGTAGTGATAGAAACTACCAGTTTCTTTTTGCATTTATGTGTGTATATTTAGCATATTTCAGGCATAAATGTTGAAATTAGTCTTTATTTGCTAAATTTAATATAATTTTGTAAAATAACATATATAAAAAGCTGAGTATTAAAAGAAAGAAATTCTGATATAAATAATTTTATACTGTTGCCTTGACTAATGACAGCCTCTGGTAAGGCTGCACATAATTAACAATGAGTTGCTTATAAGGAAAAATATCCTAGTTAAACTAAATATTAAAGTGGAACTTAAGTTAACAATAGTATGTGTTCCCGGATAGTCATAATCAACCTAAATAATTGTTATCCAATGTATGATTAAAAATATTGCATTGCAAATCAAGTAACTTGTTTCAAATCCTCCTCATTACCATAGTTGTTTATTATATGCATACATTTATTTTATGTATACTTCATTTGTTCCATGGCCTCCACACAATTAAGGTGAATGTTTTGAGAACAGTTTATATAGTATTATTTACCAATTTGTGCCTTTCATCTGGTGTTTCTTTGTAAGAGGAAAGACAGTTTCTTCCATGCTACAGTCCACATTTATTTCTACATGCTTTTGGTTAACAACTTTTTATTATGTGAGCCTCTATTCCAACTAAATACAAGCATTTTCTTATTTCACTCAATGAGAAGAAATGATTGCAAATTAATCTTACACATTTTTAATTTTCATGGTTTGTTAAGAAGATTAAATATAATAGTTGTCTGAAAACTGGCAGTACTGCTCATGTCTATTCATTTTTATAGTAGTTTGAATGCCTGTTCCATCACCTTATTGGTGCACTCTTTTCAAAGCTCAATGTTGTACAATGGATACTTCTTCCAAATTAAAATCATTTTTGGTTTTATCTGAAAGATCTTTCATATGTATTCGTGACCTTCAAATTCTTATCTAGCTAACAATCCTTCATGGAGATAGATAATTTCCTTTCTTATATATTCTACTCTTATTTTTCCTCTCTTATCCTGTTCTTTGATATAACCATTCATAGTAGTTAGAAATAATAAATCTTTATTGCCAAAAACAAGTTCATGTTAAGCAAGTTTCAGGTTTTTACAGAGTATGTACAAGGCTATCTTAATTATGATAAACAGTACTTAGTTCCATAATATAATTAAAATCACCAAACATCTTGATTTAATTCAAAGAATTCTTTATCACTATATAGGCCTACTGGTTTATTGTATACGAATTTTTTTTCAATCTTCAGTATTTTACACAGTTAGTAGTTGATAATTATTATACACCTCATAAGCACTTCTGCTTTATGGAAGAAACTGAATTTATTTTATGTTTATTTTTAAAGGTTCTTAATATATCCCAGAATATGATAAAAAGTCTCAGTGGATTAGAATCATTTCCTGCCCTAGAAGAATGTTATTTTTCTAGCAATTTAGTTGATGATGAAGACGGATTGAACCCGATGAGTAACTGCAGAAGTCTCAAGACTATCAACATGGTATCAAATCCAGTGGAATATAGACCTAATATTTTCAGCTTCATTGTATTTAATTTCCCTTATATTGAGGTAAAATTCTATTATTTTATTTACTAAAAGTAATTTTTAATAGCTGTCATAGAAAAGATAAACATATCTAAACATTTCAAATTGTGAATATTCTCCTGCTCAATGCATTGTAGAAATCGTTCTACAATTTCTAACTGGATTGCATAAATTAACCACAGTGTTTGGGAGATATTCTTCTCCATTATCATATTAGAATGGAAATTTCACCAAAATGTCATGTTTAATATTGTGGTGGGAGTGAACAAAAGAAAAGTTTCTACAATAACTAAACATATGTTAGTCAATATTTTGCTTATATTTCCTTTATTATTGGAAACATATCAATTAAATTAATATTATGTTGCTTCACTTTGCAAGGTGAAATATCTAAAAACCTCATTTAAATTCTTGGTAACTTATTCATTCTCTTTATCAACATATCAATGTGATTCTTAAGAAATTACTTCATTCAGGCAGTAACATACCATATGTTACAGAAGTGTTAAATATGAATAGATAGACTTTTTTTGGAAAATTAAAAAAATCTGTTTCTCAACATAAGCTGAATACATTTTGGTCAGTGGTGAAATTTCTATAAGAAAATGTGTTTTGATTTGTACATAATACATGTTAGCAACACAAACAATCTCTTCATTCAATGAAACTTTCTTTCCCAAACCCAATATCTGTTATGATACAGAAAAAAGTCACATTCTGCCAAATGTTGGGGATAGATTGGTTGGTGATCAATGCCATCTGATGAATTCTTACTATCACAGGTGCATAGCCCTGACTTTTTTTTTCAAATTAATATTGGTCACTCCTACTTCAACTTACTTTCCAAACAGTCTTATAATGACAACCAATCAATGTTTTATCATTTCCCATACTAAATAAGAAACCATATTTAATAACAAGAAAGATAGCCAAAAACAGACAAAATATATGATAATATAAATACGTGCAGTTATGTCACTCTAGGCTTTTCTTTGCACCTGAAGACAGGGACAAGAATCCAAGAAACATTGTGTTGTATTTATATTATCACTTATTTTGTCTTTTTGGCTACCTTTCTTGTTATTAATTTTCATTCAGGCATAAATTTTTTCATGATACCATATTTCTTTTTTAAAAGAATTCCCTTGATCACAGTAATTTTGGCGCCTTTACCTTTTCTAATTCATTATTTTGTCCGTCATTTCAATAATTTTTTCAGTCTCTAAACCAGACATTATTTGATTATACTGCACCTTTTCTAAACATATTTTTGAAGTGACTGGAATCTTTTTGTTCTAGAGTTCCCAAATATTGCACCCATCTCACACTCACATTCAGAACTTCATGCAATATATTATCTACCCATTCATACAAGATGCCTATTATCTCAACATATCTCAATGCTTAATGTAACAGTCCTCAAGCACAATATCATGAATTTTACCATAAAAAACTTGATACAATGAACATGAAGTATCAAAGATTGAAGCCTTTCCCGGTGCAGTTGTTCAATATATTGTTCTCGGAGCTCAACCGGATTTTGCATAATTGTAGAACGCAACGTTTCGACGACTAAAAGCTCTGTCGTCATCTTCTAGGCGAAGATGCCTTCTACAATTATGCAAAACCCGGTTGAGCTCCGAGAACAATATATTGAACATGAAGTATATTCATCAATGTTCATGTGGCCAAATTTAAATTCATTTAATTGATAATTGATAAGTATCTACATTAAGTTCAGTTATCAGCTAGGCAGCTGTTAATTTTTTTAAAATAAATCTTTAAGCATAAACTACCTTTCTGTGAAACGTATACCATAAATCACTGCCAACAACTGTTCATTACAATTGCTTGAAAGTTTTAACAAAATCTTGTTTGAATCATACTTACCAACATTCATTCCATTAACAAAATTTCCTGCTATTTCATAAAAAATTGCCAGACAGATCAATGTTTCTTAGCTTCACAACTTCTCAGTATGAAAAAACTATATTTTAAACCTGTGTCATAATATAACTTTTTATAATACTTTTTCTTCACTAAACTTTGCTTTATTCTATGCAATATTCAATGTGGCATAGATTGGGTGTTGGTGGTCTGTCTTTATAATTAATTTTTTAACAAAAGTAGACTAGACATTTAGGGGAAAAAACCAAATTCAAGTAATCTAAAAGTTCCCTGTAATATCAAGAAAATAAAAAGTTGCTGCTTATCAAGGATTTCCAATTTTAAATCAGAGATGTTGTGCAAAATTACCACTTGTAATCTAGTTTATACTCAAATTACTTGTTTCCTCTGTTATGTTTCCATTTCTGGTGAAAAATGTTTTTATTCTACATATATGTCAATATTTTATTCAATATATGTTGCAACCTTTTCATTATACAATACTTCTGCTTACAGTTTTTATGTCTTAATATATACAATTCTAATTTACTAATGTATTATTAGAATTAAAATAATTGGAAAGAATGATGTAACCTTTTTCCCCCAACAGTTTGTAAATGGATATAATATCAGAGAAGCAGACATTGAAGAAGCAAATCTACTGTTCTGTAAAAACTTAAATGAAGAATTTCTTCTAAAACACTTTATTTCAGAAGATTTGAGTAAAATTACTCAGTTGACTCTTAGCAATTGTGGTCTTAGAAAGGTAAGCTATGAATGTTAAACACATAAATCTAAATATTTCATACAGTAAAATTTAAATTACTTAACAAAAATATGCTCTTTACACTCATTCTTAATGGTTAATATTGATATTAAAATTGCTTACTTATGTGTCGTTTATGACCATGGCTATTTACTCATAATGCCAAACTGCACAAATACTTACAGATGACAATGACACTTGTGAATGAATAAAATGTCCTGAAACTCTATTTTTAGAGATTGATATTAACAAATAAATATAAATGTCAGGGTTACCAAAATTCTACTGAGTTGCTGCTGGAGATTGAATAAAATACTGTCACAATTATTTTGTTGTTCTGAAATGTGTGTTTTGTAATTTTCATAAGTTATTTCCTGATATTTAATGGGTACAGATCATTCAATTTATTAACAAAAATCTAATTTATAAAAAATGTAGTACTTCCCTCACCACAAACACAATTCCATTCTACACTTTGTCTATACCAGACTGCAATCCAACCCAGACAATTAAACATCCATCCCACAAGACTTTCTACATACTAAGAGTTGCTTTCAGACTACCTTCAAACTTCATCAACATTTTCACCCACACTTGTAAGCCCATACTCGCTATCCCACACCAAAGCCAGCTTGCCAACTTAGTGGTAGAAACACATGCCATGTTTGTCCTATCCTTCAAACTGCTGCAATCCTCCAGTACTATGAGTAGATAGAGGTGACAGGTAAAATAAATGTGTCTGAAAAGAAGAAGAAAGACAGTTTTACTTTAGTAAAAGTTAGGAGAGTTTCTAAATATGGAGTTTAGACTCGGTCTGTCAGGGAGGTAGGGCACATGAGCTATTGGTAATAGTGTTTTACAAAAATCGTCAGCTGTGGTGACTATCAATTCATTTGGTAAAATCTTTTAGTTTGGCTGATATAAAATGCAGGCAAAATTCAGTAATTAATCTGTTAAACGATGTGGAACAATTAAATATTAAACCAGAAATACTATATTGAACTTAGTTGCAACCACAATACAATTTTTTTTAATAGACAGAATTCCAATTCCTTTACAGGTCCAATTGGATAGGGTATCTCTTCCAGCTTTAGAAAGTATAGATCTTTCCTATAACTATATAACAGCTTTGGTAGGCCTGCATGATCTTCAAGTTCTGAAAACACTGTGTCTAACAGGAAACCAAGTATCTTGTATGGGTATTTTACCTTCAGAAGAAATAGCATATCCAATTTTTTCACAACTCAAGACATTATATCTTGATAATAATGATATTTCTTCACTTGTAGACTTAGAGCTACACCGAATACGTCAATTGCATTATCTCTTTCTACAAGATAATAACTTGAGAAACTTACAAGGTAAATTTATTTTTCATTATTGTTACTTTAGTTACTTATAAGTATTGCTTGCTTGTTTATTTATTATAATTGTTATTATGATTATGAGGAAAAAATGTTCAAAAGATCCTTAAAGTTACAGTACTTGAATATTCTTGTGAAACATAATTAACTGTTTCATTAATTTGTTTAAAATACTTTAAACTTATCTTGTGCTCTTAGGTTTGCAGAGAATGAGAAATTTAAAATGTATCATTTTGGATTCCAACAAAATCTGCACCATATCATTTGAAAATGCATCTGCCCTCTCAAATGTAGAAGAACTTTTCTTGGAAAAGAATAGATTAAGGAGTTTATTATTTCTAAGGGACTTAAGAAGACTACAAAGACTTTTCCTTAGCTTCAATAAAATAAAGGTAATTTTAAACCTGTTACTTTAATATGAAAGCACATAAGCTTTTCCAATAAATCTGCTGTAAAACATTCAAGTTTCCAACCATGTTCCAGCTGTCAATAATTGAAACATCATGGACCTGGTTGGAAACAAAGCAAAGTACTATACTTTTACATTAATATGTTTCTACTTATTCCTTACACATTCAAATTTAATGAAAATTAAATTAGTATATGTATCCAATGAAACCCCATGTATAAATCAATCACACAAGAAAAATTTCATATACTTTTTTAATTATTTATTTAGGTTTTTTTTTCGTTTTTGGTTGTCAAAATTATACATACAAGTCTTAATTAATTTTTTTAAAATATATAAAGTAAATTAGTATAGAAAAATTTACAGAGATGAAGCCATGTTTAGAAAAAGTACACAAAATAAGCAATGATCACATTTTTTTTCTGAAAGAAGCTGACACCATAAAAAGAAATTATTTCACTGCCTTGTGGATTTCCACATTAAGGCTAAGCACACAGAAATGCTAGTGACATGGGCAGGATAGTTGTTTGTGTGTTTACACTTTGTAGAGGAGGATCACAGATTGAGACACAGAGGAGGGCTGGACAGTTCTGTGCTGTTCCTTATGTGTGAATCTGACTCAGAAATATCACTTGGAGGCATGGTTTACTTCAAATTCATTGTTGGAATGTTAGACAGACTTTTCTTTTCAAGTTGTTTTTATTTCCATGCTTAGCTCATCATCAGGCAAGCGATGATTTCTATGTCGCTCTATCATATGTGAAGGGTCATATAAAAGGATATAGTGTGTAATTCTAGTGAATAAGAAAATGTGCCCATAGTTAAAATTTATGAACTATCATTAAACATGAACACTACCCTAAATATTCTCGCTCTTCCTTATCATTCCCATTCACAAGATAAGAATATGTCATTCTCTCTTCTCCTCCCTCTCTTACACACATCAAATATCAGCACCTCATTCCTGAAACCAAATTTATGACATAATTCTGTAAACATAATTCTGTAAACCAATAGTATCCGTGCTATACTACGCTGAGTCCTAAAGATTGAATAATTTTGTTTGCAGTTGAAAATACTAGTTAAAATATTTTTTATCCTAAACCATATCATTTCCTATTATGTTTATATTAAGGAAAATAAGACAAGATCAAATTAAATAACACAATTAGATAGGAAGAAGATACAGTGAAGTCATCTTACCTGAATCAATAGTTAGTCCAATCTGGCATAGGTGGAAGTCAAATTTGTGAGAGTTTGAGCCCCCATCATCAGAAAGGAAGTTGTGTGGTTTCATTTTTACTGTGAGTCAAAGCAAATAGTTTGTATTATTACCCAAAAAACAAAATTACAAGTTATGGACAATGAATAAATGCTTCCATTTGAAATAAATCAAAAGTGATTTGGAAGAAGTTCATGAACAGACTGTCTCAGCATTTAAACCATTTATAATATGTTGAATGAATTTAAATGAAGTCAGATATTCACCAGTAATGAGCATTGCTAGATGACTATATCTCAACTTGTCTAGTAAACCATTTTCCAAACAAACAACCTTGGAACCTTCTGAAAATTACATTTGGACACCTTGAGAAACCCAAAAAAGGCAGACAATGGTCTTCAAGGTGAAAGGAGTAAATTTTCAGAAATAAAAAGGAATCAACCCAAAATAATGTGTTGTCCTATTGTTGTCTTTGTACTTATTGCTCTTCTCTTGTACTTTTGAACAATGGAATATTCATACAACAATATTATTTTTAACTGTGCTCAGTTGTAAATTACAAATGTCATATTTTCCAGGATCTTGATCAGATCAAAATCATAGCTGAAATGAACCATCTTGAAGAATTAACTCTTATTGGTAACCCAATATGTAGAACTCGAGAAGAATACTCAATGGTGTTAGGATATATACCTTGGATGAACATCTATGTTATTCCATCTGATAGTGATGATGAGTTTGAAGATGATGATGGTGAAAAATTTGATTTTACAAGTCCAACAAGAATAATAGAACTGGTTTAAATATTTATATTCTATGCTGTATTCAGTTTTCCATATCTTGTGAAAGGTGTTTGTACTGATTTTAGGTGTCACTGTTTGTTAAACCAATGAAATATATACCATTTCTTTGATAATAGAAGTACAATTTATAAAAAAGTTATGTAAATAATAAATAACTACTGCTTAATTTTCAATAAATTATTTGTATGTAACTCATGTAAATACACTTCACAATTAAAAGTCACCTCTATTTGTTAACCAAGAAAATGTTTTATTTTGCAATGTGATATTTTGACAGCAAAAATTAAACAGTTTTGTTGTAATATCCTCTTTTAATTGTCTAAAAATAGCTCAGAATTGTTTTTATCCTCATATGTATCATTTTAACACGTTCAGTGACCTTGTTGAAAATAACTAGTGTGAACCTTCAACAGTAACTCCTATATTAAATGGATTTTACAATGATCTCCAGACTTGAATATTTGATATTTTGTTTTTCTGTCCTTCCTCACACATCTTTACCTGCACCCAAAAATAAGTGTTTCCACATTAAGCCATTCTGGATAAACAATATCTGCATGAAAAATGTCTAGTGAATGGATTGAGATGGAACAAACACTATTTTACTGAAGAAATGTAGAGATATGTTAGTCAAACCTTTAGTTCACCTTATAACTGATGGATTAAAAGAGGTACGTTATGTATCTATGAATTGATATAGGGAAACCAATATATAAAAGATAAATAACTTTAAGCTATAGTATTAACTTCTAAAGTAGCAAATATTTATAAAAATCAATAAATAAATACCTCATGCTTAACCACTGTTGGTTGAACCAAGTTAAAAATGCATTCAAAATTGGTTTCAATTATTTTTCTCATTTTCAAATTACTTTTCTCGCGGAGAAATGAAACATCTAGATATGATTATTAAAGTCAGTAGTGTATTTATGATTTTATCCAAAGCTTTTCACTGTGCATCATGATATATATAATCTAGAAAAATGTGGAATAAGATGAATGTCCAAATTTCCATTTACAATGTGCCTGAAAATCTTAACACAACACACAGAGGTTATTAATTATTTAAGAGAAAATAAGGTCTGAAAACTGTACTGTTACATATGTGTCGGAGATCTGTGCTTGGTCCACTTTTGAATGTCATCTTCATAAATGAGTCTCAGTATAAAAAAATAAAATTTAATCAATTTTGAATTGGCCTTTCTTAATGTGTTGGGGAAAGACTGCTTTATTACAATAAAGTAATTAGTTACTGTAACAAATATAATTTAAAAACAAGTGAAATTACACTTCAATATATAAAAGAATTTAAATAGTTTGGGTATAAATATTATTTTAGGTTCTATTCAAGAAGTGAACTATTACTTATTTTTAGACCTATTTATTGGGTCATACAATTTATGTATGTATATATACATTGTATTTTGTATAAAAAATCTGTATTCTCAAAATATCTTAACAGTATATTAATTATACAGAAGTGTTTAAGTCATAGTTTTAGTTGGAAAAGAGGGGAAAGTTGAACTGTGTTCTTAAATGAAAAAATATTGATTATAGCTCACAACAAATGAAAATATACTTACCTGCAAAACTAGGACAGAAACTAATTATTTTTAAAACAACTACCAATAAATTTATATTTATGCTAAGACAATATCTATTTTACAAAGAAGATATGTTGTATAATCTTAACTGAATTACAGCTATAATTAATATTAAAAATTGTAAATATTATTAATGTAGAAAGATTAAGTTTATGTAAACTATGACTATTCTAGATATTAGATTCTATATATTAGATCACGAAGTAACCAAATATCAGGAAAAATCTAAGTGATAAAATAAATACAACACAATGTTTCTGCAATTCTTGTTGCTTTCATTAGAAAATTAAAAATTGCAAGGGCCACAAGGACAACAAATCACACTGGCCAGTTGACAAAAAAAACCTCAAAAGCTTTTGTGTGCTATATATGTTATCACTTAATTTAGTCTGTTATTTGGCTACTCCTTTATCTAATTAGTATCCTTTAGCACAGAATTTTATATTTTGTAATTTCAATTATTATAAAAACTTATATGCACAATAATGGCTAATAAAATTATCTTAATATCATTCTTGTGGACATAAAGGGGATTTCAGTGCAGCCTTAATTAACTGATCTGTTTATTTATATCTTTGATGATTATTTATTTACTTAAGTAGTAAGTTATTTTTAAAACCTACAATGTTTTTGTTTATTTATTACACAGAACTTTAATGAGTTTGTGTTGTATTTTTTAATAATGAGTAATATGTTCAAAAACTTCTATTCTTCATATAATTAAAAGTTAGGATTGAAATACCAAAGATGTAATGATGGGAGAAATTTTTTAATGGAGAGAAAAGACATTGCTTGTGCCCATAATATTTTTCTTAAAAATATGATGAGAAAATAAAGCATCAGATATTCTACTTGCACAAAATCTGGGTCAACCAAAATCACTCCTGTCTCAAAATATGAGTAGACAAAAAAAAGTGGATTAAAGGTACCTGTAGGTAAAGGAGGATGATTAATAATTCTTCACATACGGTCAGGTCACATTGGTTGATCATACAGAAATGAATGCAGATCTTTTTAAAGTGTGGTTAAAAGATTTTTTAAGATTGCTCAAAGAAAGCTCAGTTGTGATGATGGACAATGCCAGTTATCACACCACTACAACACAAAAAGTTCTTAATTAAAATTGGAGATACAGAAGTGGCTGAAGAAAAATAATATATCTTTCACTGAAATGGAAACACGGGCTGAACCTCAAAATAAATCCAAAGTGGAAGTCACCCAAAAATATATGAATTTGATGAAATAACACCAGAGATGGGCCATGAAGTTATAAGACTTCCCTTTTACCGTGCTCATTACAATCCTATTAAAATGATTTGGGCTCAAGTTAAGAAAGAGGTTGCTTACAGAAAGAAAACTTTTAAAATAGCTGATGTCGAGCAATTGATGCACAAGGCTATTGCAAGAGTTTGACTTAGTGATTGGTAAGTGTGTGTGCATCATGCTGAAAAATCACAAGAAGTGTGCAAGAGATGCCATGGAGCCAATCATCAGACTTGGCTGAAGGATGTTCAGAAAATACTTATTCACCAGATGAGTTCTCAGGCAATTATGTCCCTTGTATTGCATAAAATTGAGCTCAGTGTGTAACAATAAAAATATTTTTTAATATATGTTTTATAATATTTAATTTCCCTACTCCTATAGTTTTTATCTAATAACACAGAAGAAGAGGTAATCCTATAATAATGTAAATACAATGGATTATAATTATTCTTTCTGTGTTAACCATGCTTTTGCGGGTAAATGGCTGGATAACAGACATTCGAGGTGTTGCCAGGATAGCTCCCTGAATAGTATCTGATGTCGAGCCCAGGTGTAGACGACATGCCGTTTACCTATAAAACTGTTCCCAGCACTTGTAATCCCATGAATGTGGGCAACAGTCTCACTGCTTCTAGTAGTCAGGTGTGGTAGACGTATGGGAGAGCTGCATTGAACTGTTACTAGTCTCAGCTGGGGGATGAGTCCCCCTAACACTAGTACTCTTTGGAGGACTCCCAGATGGTGTAGCATGAAGGGAGGTGTGGGTGAACGGTGGGATAGTTGCTCATAATGTGGGCAACAGTTTCAGTGTTCAGGTTACATGTGTGGTAGGGAGTGTGCAAGCACCCCCAAACAGTAACTATTCTCGGTTGTGGGAACAATAGTACCACAGGGAGGGGAAGCCCCATACTACTGGTGTCCCTTCATTGGTGTTGGCCTCGTGGGGGCAGTGGTGGTAGCAGTCACTGTTAGTAGAAGTTTTCCATTCATGCAGCATTCGGGGACTTCAGGGGGAGAGCTTCTTGCCATCCTCCCCCTGTCACGGGGGCACCACAAGCCATTGTGCTCAACCGTCCCCAAATGGGGTGTGACATCAACACTTATTTGGTGGAAGTCAGAGTCATGGTGATGTGGTCTATGAGGAGGGGAGGGCACCGATGGTCCAGGCTACACACATGCTGTTCTGGAGTTGTAAGGGTGATTTACTATCCCAGTTTGCTTTCTAATCATGATGCAATATGTGTTGGCTCTATGCAAGTGCTGGTTGTCCGGGCTCCAGCTGTAAGGAACTCTTCTCTTTTGGGTAAGCACGGTGACAGTAAATAAGCTGTAGATTAGAAGAAAGGTGAGAAGAATGCTCGTCACACCATAGCTGATAAATCGTTCAATGGTATATTCAAGTTTTTATTTTATTTCTAACCAATTAAAATATGTATAATACATTATTAAATACCATTTGTTTACAAAAATTACCTAATATTTCAATGGATTAACTAGTTAAAAAGATACAGGAATCAGATCGTTTGCGACAGCTATAAGGAAACACTTGCTCAGAACAGTGTTAACACAGTGGGGAAACCCATGACCTTGTTATTATATAAAGAATGTAGTCTTTCTCAGTTTAGAGAATAAATAAAGTCTTCTGGGGATTCTAACCGAGTAAACAATTGTATTTGCGACATTTCGATAACGTTCACTGCCATCCTATACTAGTAATAAAGTCAGTCTGATGAAATTGAATGAATTTAACGTATTTTATCTGGGAAAAATCCCGGAGCCGTTATAGGGCTGCAAGCCTTTTTCGGCAATTGTGTAAAATTAAGTATATACGTCTCGTACCGAGACAGACCGCAACAACCCGACATGAAGCACACTAGATGGGAAGTAGGTTACAGGTTTGGGGACGGTTAAGTTTAGGTGATATAAGTGCCCTGGGAGAAGGGTTCGTCCACCGCACCGGCCCCCCGAGGAACCGCCCTCCACGCGACCACACGTCGAGTAAGCCACCATCATAACTCTAGGGGAGGGAGAGGTGGGAACGCAACTTCGAGTTATTAGGGCTCCTTAGCTGCGATTTTATTGACCTACTTGGCATTTTCCTACGAGGCAGGAAAACTCTAATCCTCTTCGGCAAAATATCTGTATTTATAGAGGAGCGTAGGTTACCACCACCTCCTTGTCGCAGCCCGCCATCACGTGACTTATCCGCGCTAGCGCGTGGCTCATCATGTGATCTCATAACCGTATAAGGCCTGATTCGTGATAGTGGGATTCTAGGCGTTGCTTACCATAAAGCCTGAGTTATGTTATTCTATATTCGTGGCGTCGGGCATATATAAATGCTGGATCTTAATAAGATGCAACTCTAAAAATGCCGTCCCTTAGATGTTCTTTTTTTAAAAAAAATAATTACCTTCGATCGTGATTTTTCTAAAAATTCTATGCAATGTACGAATACCATTTTCTTTTGAAAATATTAACTTTAAAATAAGATTTTTAACTGATGAATACAGTGTCGCCTCTCTACTGCGTCTTAACACGGCACGGTCCTGCTTTGCATAATAAACGTTAAAGATTGAACGCTTCCCTGCTGTATTTTCTCAGGTTTCCGCTCGTGTACAAGAGTAACAAAACCGCGACATTTCATAGACTTTCATCTCGGCGTTTGCGTCAGCCAACTGTTATTGTGCGGTTGTGTCGCTCTTTGTCCAGACTAAGGAACAAGGAAACCAGAAACGTTGTGTGGTTTTTATATTTCGACTGAAAATCGTCTGTTTTTGGCAATTTCATCTACTTATATTATACAGACGCATTTTATTCTTATTTCGACTTTCATCTTTGTCTGGAAAACTTCACGTTTTAATTAATGAAACGCCAGACCATTTTCTGCATGACAAAGTTTATTAATTTCATTAATACGTAACTCCATAAGTCAAATCCATATTAACTGAAGGCGTGTCAGCAACCACAGACCGCAAATGGCTAATCCCAATTATTTTACGGAATAGTTCTTTTTTTTACTGTATTTTCATTTTTTTCATTCGTGCAACAATATCAACATGAATATCTTCGAGCCATATCTTAACATCTTTGCTTTGTTTGGGATATATCACTCGTGTTGTCATACGTATTGAACACGGTGTAACCTATGTATTCAAAAATTGGAATCAATAAATGGAGCAATATAATGACGAAACAGTAACATTGTGAAAGAACAATGGGTTTGTTAACTGACCCAGGTGCCGGGCGCGGGAAATTAACTCAACTTTTAGTCATTTACCATTACAAATTAAGTATTGGCTTTTATGTTGTTGGAATTCTGTGGTTTGCCGTTTTAGCGCATGATAATTTTAATGCAGGTGTGAAAGCTTTATGTTAAAGTTTAAGTTCTTAGTTAAAAACTTTTTCATTGTATGATGTACATATTAATGTTTCTTTCCAGGCACATATTTCTCAGAGAATGCGTTGTTACCTGGTCTCGTCAGAAGCGATTATGAGGAAAAATCCGTTGCAAAAGGATATTTTAAAGAGTTGTTAGATGAAACATCAAGATATCCAGATGATGTTCCATATCCTTGGCTTCTTGCCAAATTTGGTCAACTTAATTTGGAAACATATACACACAACTTTACATTAAATTATCCTTTAGGACTGGGAAATGTAAGTATATAAAATGATGGATTGTGGCTTATAAGAACTATTAATTGTATAGTACACATAACACTACCAAATATCAATTCTTATTTCATGTTAAATAATGAACAATGCCATAAAAGAACAAAGATTATACCCAATTTCAACAAATGTAATATTCCATCATTAAAATGGAATTAAAACCTTTGCTTTGAGACTTCTTCAATGGATATATTGTGCTGTGTCGTATTTACAAATAATCGTAATAATGATATATATATATTCTGACATTAAAAATAAATTATAAATAAAAAGCCTTTTTGAAGTCAGAAAAATATATTTATTAAAAATTACACTATGTTTTGTCACTAATTTTGTCAATTTTTCGTGACAATTTATTTTAATTATTGTATTTGTTTGGCTTTGTAGTGTAAAATGTCATACCTGAATAAGTATTTCTGACTTCAAAAGGATGTTGTTTATTTATAGAATAATATTAAATCCATGTTAACAAATTTCCCCATGTAGCATATTTGTGCAATTTGTGTCACAATGTCTTCCATGTCTGAGGTCTCAGGTGCTCTCTTGGGATCTTGCAGCACCTCTTATATTATTCCTATCAGGTTTCACTGCCCAATTTTCTGGCACTGGCTGGATGGCAGTTTCAGTGAAGTCAACATGCTTTAACATTACTTTATATAAGCATAGAACCCACTTTCTCTACATTGGATGGCAGGTTTATGGTCCTTGTATCTGTAGGCTTGGTGCTACTAGTAGCATTTGTTGGGAACACTGTGCTGGATGCTTTTTAAGCTCTGAATACTGATTAGCTCTTGTATAATGTTTCATTTATGTGGCGATTTTTAATTACACCAATAAACTGCAGGGTTTATTGGAAAGGAAAGAGAGATAGGTTGTGGCTTACCAGAAAGTGAAGTGCGGTGTCACCATAAGGAACTGAAGTTTGTTCTTCAAATTTTCGGAGGCTCTCTTCCTGAAGAAGGAGGCTGAGAGCCTCTGAAAATTTGAAGAACAACCTTCAGTTCCTTATGGCGACACTGCACTTCTCTTTCAGGTAAGCCACAACCTATCTCTCTTTCCTTTCCATACCAATATTGCAATCATATATCTTATCTCAATAGTTGGTCTAGTCTGATGGAGGTTCAAATTTTCGAAGGCCTGAGCTCCCTTCATCAGGAAGGAAAATGTGAACTGCATGCCAGCCAGGCAGACCCTCAAAATATATATATTAAGTCAGTATTTTAGTTTTGTAAGACAGTTGAAAACTTGTTAAATTTAAATGTTCTTTGTTATACAGGTTTATAAAGGGAAAAATGTTTATGCAATCTTGCGTGCACCCAGAAGTGCAAGTACAGAAGCATTAGTTTTAAGTGTACCCTATCGACCTCCTAATAGTGTTTACCCAAGCACTTTTCCATCAATTGCATTGATGTTGTCACTTGCTCAGTTCTTTAGGTGTAAGTATAAGTTCAGTTTGTTAAATGTATTTATAAATTGTTTATGCAGTTTAACATAGGTAAAACTTAAACTTTCAGGGCAGAAATATTGGGCAAAAGACATTATATTCTTGGTTACAGAACATGAACAGTTAGGTGTGCAAGCTTGGTTAGAAGCTTACCATCAAGTGTCATGTGGTAGGCCAGGTATTTTGGACCATGGCGACATGATGGGTAGAGCTGGTGCCATTCAGGTATTGTTTTGAATCTTTAATGTTGGTATCCATTTTTAAATAACATTTTATTAAAGCAACTACTTTCTACTGTTAAATTATATTTTTATAAGATGCATTGATTTTCATATTTAAATTGCCCAGAAGAGCAATTAAAAACTCTGTAATATACTTTAGTAATGGTAAATAAAAATTGAAGTGCATATTTTATCTTAACTACCTTAATAGAAATTATGGAAATTCTTTACAGTTAAAGTTCTTAAATTGCTGGATTTCGTTGTTTTGTTTTATTTATTAGACTTGAAATCAGCGAAAGGCAGAAGTTTGTAAAAGACTTCACATTTAAATCTCTAGAAACATTAATAGACTTTAAAATATTAACAGCAGCAGTATGATGAACCATAGTGCAAGATTTTAAACTCTTTATTTGAGGATTTATCAATTTTATTTTAATACTCTACACCTAAATTTTCTTTTCAATAATTGAAGTTAATTTCTTTCTTTTTTTTCAGGCTGCAGTCAACCTTGAGTTACATGCTGAAAGTATCAGCCATGTTGACATTAAAGTTGAAGGACTGAATGGTCAATTACCCAATCTTGACCTGGTTAATCTTATGCATCGTATGTGCTCTAAGGAAAGTGTGAAACATACATTTAAAAACAGGGTAAATGTTGGCTCCATTATATTAGAATGGCATTGTCTTAATCTTCAGCATGTTGTTTCTATAGCCTGATTAAAATTAGATAACATTTGGCTATTACTTCCCACGAGGGAATCCATCAATCAGAATGCTTAAAATGATGGATGGGGCAAGCAGTGTTCTTGAACAATCGTACTATATTCTATTGCTTTTATTGAGTTCTATATAAAGTCTATTTTGTGCAGTGCCTCCCTCCACATGGAAACCCGAAGTAGTACCATATAATTTTAATCACGCTATAGCTTCATATTAACCCTTCTGTAAAGTCATACACTTGACTATATTTAAAACATTTATTTATGTTTTAAAAAATAATATGATTAAAAATCTATAATTTCAAAAATATATTTTAATACTCACAATATATTTTATTCTAAGGAAAATGCTAACTTCAGAGATGAATTTAGTGAGTGGTCTTACTCATTTACTACTTTAATGGCAATGGTTAGTACCCAAGCAACAGGTATACCAAATGGTAACCATGGACTATTTCATAGGTAATTTTCCAAGTCTACATCAAGTATAATATTTATATTTAATGTTCTTCAAATTGGTAAATTCTAATACTTTGTTCTTCAGATTTGGTATTGAAGCTTTAACTGTGGAAGGTTTTGAGAAGAAAGGAAGGGGGCATACTGTTGATTTTTACCAGTTGGGAAGGTATGTAGAGATATCATTCATTATTATTATTCCTTGGCTCTATGATCCTCCTTAAGTTAATTTTATATTATCAAAAACAAAACTAGTATTTTATAAATTTTAATGATGAGAAAAAGACAAGTTGTGAATTTTTTATGGAATTGGTCGTAAGATATAGCAAGTCATGTCAAGTTAAGATATAAAAATTAACACATGGAAATATATTTACTCAGTTCAGGATATGTTGTACACCAAAAAAAATTGTCCGTAAAAGGCCATCGTGCAGTTCAGACCTAAGATAATGAAGAAGGAATATTTGAATTGCTATTTCTGCCCAGCCTGACTGAACCAACTATTGATTTAAGATAAATCAGTCACCCTGTGTCTCTTTCGTATCCGATGAGTTAATTACTGTTAATAATATATATCATATTTGTTTCAAACAATTTGTATGGAAAGAAAGAAAGGGGGTGGCTTGCCTGAAATTGAATATCAACATTGCCACTCAGGACAGGAGGAAGTTCTTCGAATTATTTCTTCTGGTGAAAACGTCTAACACCATCAAAAGTTTGAAGAACTTTCTCATATCCTGAGTGGCAATGTTGAACTTCAATTTCAAATAAGCCACCACCTCTCTCTCTCTCTTAACCTTTTGATGCAAATTGTTTTGATAATTTCACATTTTATTTTTGTACCTAATAGTAGTTGTGCGGAAAGTCACTTTCACTTACCTTACCTTTACCAATTAAATACTTTTCTGAAAAGAAGATTAAAATGGGTAGTTTGTAAATACATTGAGTTAATTATTACATTTTTTGATTTGTTTAGTTACAGGAACAGGAAAATGTTCCACTAATTTAAGTTAGTGTTAGCAGATTTTTAATCATATAAAAGGATTATCACTTCACTGTATGTATTGTGTTATGGTTGTTTCAGAGTTCTTGAAGGAGTATTCAGAAGCTTAAATAATTTATTAGAGCGTTTTCATCAATCTTATTTCTTTTATTTGCTGCCAGCCACAGATAGATATATATCTATAGGTGAGCCACCCTAATAATTTATTATTTGCATATTTTTAAGCTGACAAAAATGTGAGACTAAATATTAAGCTTTCTTAAGAAGTGTTATATTCCTACAAAGAAAAGAAATACCTGGTCAAAAGAACTTTTAGAAAATATTGCATTCACAAATAATTTATTAGTAACTATTTGAAAGCAAATGGAAGAAAGAAAATCATGTGACACTAGTTCTAATTTTCCAATTTTTTTCTTATAGGTATGTACATGCCCTCTTTGGGGCTTTTATGTGCAGGCATACTTATAAAAGCATTTGCTTTGTGGCTTAAAATCCATGATGATAAAAAAGAATTAGAAAAGAAAGAAGAAACTGAAATGAGCAATTCAATAGCTGATTCAAAGTTGTCGGAAACTGAGTGTATGAAAAGTGAGCTTAATAACGACACAGAAGAGATATTAAATGCAACGAAGTCCAAACTGGATAAATCGCCTGAAGTTGTCATAACTGAGGTATTAAAACATTAAGAATACTTTATCAAAGATCAAAACAACTTGATGGACTGCAAGTCTTATTGGGATCCTGGATTGATTTTTCTGAGTATTATCAATTTGTAGGGTACCATATCAAATAGTATTCTTGATTGTCAAATTTTCTGTGTACGAAAACTCATCATTCAGTGTTAGTACAAATCTTGAAGAAGAAATGGCAATACTAAACAGAAGGAAATTTGTTAATTTACATGGGAAATTATGGTTTATAATTGCTTTTATTGTTGGTGTTTTGTATTTTACATTTATTTTACTCTTTTTGTCAAGTTTTACAAATAAAGCTTCATTTTATTAAAATTAAATTCATATGTACTCCACCATTCCTGATGTAGAAAGTTTTATCTATTCTGATTTGCATATAAGAAACTGTGAAATTGTTAAAATAATTGATATGGATAATTCAAATTGTCAGAGGTGCTAGCCTTCTTCTTCAGGAAGATCCATAGACTTTTTCCATGCTTAGTAATGTGGAGGAAACCGTGAATTTGAAAGTTAATGACAAATATGTTATGTCAAAGCAGTATTTAATAATGTGTTTCAGAGATAGCAAAAGTCAGTAGAGAATTGCACAATTGTGGAGGGGGTAGTGAGAGAATAGTTCATTCCATTATATCTTTTTGTATTTAATTCTCTCTTCTAACACAGGTTATGAAACACCTATTGAATGGCTCTTTTGATGCATTGAAAACTGTTTAATTTAGAAAGTGTAGACTAATCTATGTTTGTTTTGACATAATTGCTAAATTGTAATTTAATATGTAATTAACAGCATTTTATCCATTGTTCTACTTATTTTATAATTTTGCAGGATATTAATCTTGGAGTTGTGTCTGTTGGTATGACTTTTCTCATAACTCACAGCATTGGAATATTTTTGCTGTCTGCTGCTGAAGCATTCAGTTTTTTAAGCAATATATTTCCCAGTTTTTCTACTGGGTATTCAGTATTTTTGGGATACACTATAAGCTCTCTACTACTTCTGTTTACCCCAATGATAATGAGGTAACTGCTATCTAAATTTTAGGCTTTTGTGAAATATATACTTGAAGCATTCAACTTACAATATGAGAATCAATCACAATAATTCATGAATCCTCATAAAAATGCATGATATTTATATATGAATAAAATTTTTGAAGTGTATGCTTTCCTTCCCTACTCGACTTCTCCATCCCTTTCCACACTCTTCCCATAACCCTTGCTCTAATATTTTATATATCCTTTTCCCTTATCTGCTATTCACTTCTCATTATATTTCAATATGTTTATCATTCCATTAACTATTAAACTATAACTTGGCTTATTTATTAGTGTGTGAAACACATTACCATAGATTGATCTAGAAATATTTCAGTTGTAAGAAAAATAAAATTAATTTCACATTTTTGAATTAGTTATCAGTTGAATTGAACGATTTTCATTACACATTACAGTTGTGGTTTTCTGCCAATCAGTTTATTTCTTAGTTCAATTTTTTTTTTCTAAAGTAAATAAATTTTAATGCTACATACAATGATAATTTTTCTTCCACACTACTCGGAGAGATTTTTCTTTTATGTTTGATTTTGAATAAAACTAATATTCTGCAATATTCACTTACAAAATAAATATTATGCTTTTAATTTATGTAGTTTTGTATATTTTTAATTTGAGATCATGTCATTTTTCAGAAATTTCAAGAGAACTCCTGAAAGTTATGTTTTACTACTTATTGTAGCCTTACTAGAGCTGGCTACATTGTTGTTAGCTGTTGCCATGCACAATTTCTCCCTTTCACTATTTACTGCAACACTATATGTCCCTCCTGTTTTGTGGCTGTCACCTACTACCAGAAGGTACATATTATTTAAATTAAGTCGAGAATTAATAGACTCATTATCATTTTGTAAAACTAAATTATTCAGTGGAAATTAGCTTTATAAAAGTTTTTGAATAATAATACTCTGGAAACTGAATTTTATTTTTACTGTACAATGTTTATGTTACAACTTATGCTATATGAAATACAGTTTTTAGCAATTTTTAAAAATAATATGTTGGCATCAGTATCACCATTTTTAAAAAAGAAAAAATATTCTGGATTAGTAAATTACTGATGCTGGATTGTGTGGCTGCATTTGTTTCTTGACTTGTTTACCTACATTTTGCTTATAAGTATCAAACATTATCCCTAATGCTTGCAGCCCAACTCTAATGTTATTTTGAATAACTCTTATAGAATATTGAAACAAAATTTGAAGTGTCACAACCTATACCTTTATTTCTATAATTTAAGTCAAAATTGCCCAGGTGCATATTTATAGTCACATTCTATGAATTGGCAGCGTACAAGAATGAGAATAAAGTCCACAGTAAGCTAGAATTTTATTAGGAAAACCATAAATGAAACTATAGAGATAATATGTCAAAAAATGAATCCCAAAAATATAGTCAGAGCCTAAAGTAAAGTAACAAATCTCTTGACATAACCATCTTCCTACCTATCTGAAGACAGGGATCCAATAAGTCAACCATTCGCAGAATATAAATTTTTCCCAAAAATATTAACCAGTAAAAAGAAAGATCCCAGGAATTCAAGCAAGAAAAGGAAGAAAATATTCCAAATTGGAAGCAGTACAAGTGACCATGCGAGCAGACTCAAAGAAAATCAGTACTAAGTGAAACTCAGATCAAATTTTTTAAAAGCCATTCAGAGATATTCAAGTAAATATACTGATAGTAAATTGCAATGATAGAAGAGAACAATGGAGTCTATATTTACACAAATTCAAAGTTATTAATAATGTATGGGTTTGTTTCAAAACTCGTATGTCTAACATAAGTTTGGTTTGACTGATATAGATGTGCATATTCTTTTATCCTTGTCTGTGCTTGTAAGAGACCATATCCCACCATAATTTCTGGAGAATTTAAAACATAGTGATTTCCATAATATTATAATAAATGCTGGACTTGTGGCTTTCAGTTCCAGTTTTTGTTGCACAGGATGTCACAGTTCAATAAATTGCTAAGTGGTGGGATATTTTAAATGCTTGTTTAGGCTATTTTTGGTTTGCTGCATACAGAATTCACTTCAGTGAATAGACATTTCTGTCTATTTATAACACAAGTGAAAAGTATTTTTATTTGTTGGATGTTCCTAAAGAACACTTGTGGTATTTTTTAAGTAAAACACATGGCATATTGTCATGTTATTGAAAAAACTTTTGAACTATTATAGTGCAACAAGATTTGATGAGAATGTTTTGAAGGTGGTATGTGTAACTAGCATAACATTTTTTTATAAATACATAAGGAATATTTTGTACACTGAGACAATTCTACATTAATCTAGTTGGCTATACATGCATGTCACAATTTAAAAATCATTTTTTGAATTCTTAAGAAAATTATTTTTCTTACTTATTTTGGTAATATAGTTAATTATTTCTTCCTAGGTAATTTTTTCATATTATTTATATTTCAGTTCTGTAAAGCAGAAGACATTAAAAGTTTGGTGGATACTCCTTCATCCACTGACATTACTAATTCTGACAGTGTGCTGTGTAACAGACTACAATTTTCCAGAGTTGTCTGTAATTCCCCTTCTCATCAAAGGCTACCAGTCAAGTCAACGAGCCCTGGTTTATGCTATTGTTGACAGTTATGTTTATGGTAATTGGGTTTTTACCATTGCATCTTCAGTATTGTTACCGAACTGGTTGTTATTCTGGATAATTCTTGGATCAAAACCAGAAAATTCTTTATAAATATACAAAAATAAGACCAAAGATTGTGACCAAAAATTGTGGCCCTAATACTAATGAGAACTCGAACTGAAGTAATGGGTTTATTAGTAATCTATTTGTTACACTATTGAAAAGTTTTATGTGGAGTACTAAACATTTTTATATTTGCAGTGTTATTTGTTAGTATTTATCTTGTATAGGACATACCAAAATATGTTTGTACTTGAACATTTCAGTCTTTATTGACTGTTGAATAAAATATATTGTCATTGGTATCATAAATAATATAAAATTGAGAGTTAAGAAATTTTACCTTGTGTAGTTTCAAAGTTTAAAACAAATGTAATTAAATGGAGAAGCTCTAAAAAATTAGTGACGTTTGAATATGGATAAATAATTGTGTCTAACATTTCCAATAATTTATTTATAAGAAATATAAATTTTGTATGAATCCTATGTGATTATTGATTGATGCAAAAAGCTATTGAAAATTTGATTAGAAGGAAAAAACTGGATTCATAAGCTTGGAAAATAAATGTAAACTCTAGTAAGTATTTATACCTTTGAGAAGTAAACTATATTACCAAGGTGTGCAACCTTTGTTAACCAAAATTTGAATGAGAAGGGGTGTGCACCATAATACATGAATCTTAGTCTGTGGGATCTGAAATGACAGGTTTCCTGTGTATAGTAGGAAAGTGGTTCTTCTGAGAATAAAAACAGACTTTCCCTTTTTTTTGTACTTATGGTGGACTTAATCCTGGTCAGAGGTCATATTGGACGTGTACTCTTGTTGCTTTGTTAGTCTTGGACAATTACTCGTCTCCTTACATCATGAGTAAGCAAAGTGTGTTAATTGAGAAAAACACAATTTATTGAGTAAGCAAAGTGAGAAAATCACAATAGAATATTAATACATAATTAATTTGTAGACATAAATTGAAAAGATTGTGAAACATAACATGTATTCTGGGTTCATTGCCTTCAAATTCAAAGAATTTAAGGTGCCTCAAGATAAATGGAAAATGTAATATTTTAATGCTTGAGGGCTCTCATATAAAATGTGCAGTTTAATATTGTAATGTGTCTTAGGCAGAATGAAGCCTTGAAAAATAAATTGTTGAGTAATAATTCTACATTTTTTATAGTGCCTGAATATCAAAGTGTAATTGAGCTTGTTCCTGTAAAATTGTGTGTATATATTTATCTCTAAAAGTATGCTTTGACTTTTTTTCAGCTATTTAATCTTCAGTGTATCCTTACTAATCCACATGGTGTACAACTTATATTTTATATTATAGTTTGAAGCAAAAACAAAATTTCCAGATCTAACAATCTGTTCAAGCAAATGTAAATTTTGAACTTTTTGTGCATAGTATAACAAATGTTAACCTTTCTAATAACAGTAAATGTTAAGTTCCAAAAAGGTTGAAATTATAATATTGACTATAGATTGCTAAATTTTGAAATGTGCATATTAGCTTTCCAATGCAGTACCGCTGATGGTCCTTAGAAATCTGAAATTTATAGAGCAGAACTGATGAAGGAATGAAAATAGTGAACACCATAAAGAACAAATGTGTGATACATATTGAGACAATGAAGATTCAAGGATAAAAATGACCACATTTATATATGTCATACTTGAAATGTAGAATTGCAATTTAAATCTTTATCTTTTAGCTGTACTGGATGGAGGTGGTTATGTTCATATTCCTATTTGGAAGGAGTGAATCGTTCTTCTGAAGTAATGTGAGAGTTAATGGATTTTCCAAAATTAAACATTTGATGGTTTTTGTTTCCGAGAAGTGTGGAATATTCTGTATGACCATTAGAATTTTCACAATCATGTGTCTAAAATATCAGCAACGCAATAATTAGGAAGAATATGTCGGCGGTAAAAAACTATAAGGCCGGCCGCACACTGCAAGCGACGCGACGAGTCATTTTGTCGGACGACGAATCGAGGAAGAAAATACATGGGCTCCTGTTGAGATAAATAATTATTCCGTCCAAACTGTCCACTGCGAATACAAACTGTATATCTTTGATAGTGTTTGTTTTGTTTCTTGTCTTGTTATTGTCCATGTTAGCGTTGGATGTAATAAAAGTTTCATGTGTGCCAAGAGCATCAGCTGGTGTGTTATACATTGATCCACGATTACCTCTCAAGAGCTCCTTATGGAGGGGCGCACACCACGAGGAACGTGGTGGTGATGATTCGTCACCAGAAAGCTTGGAAGAATTCCGAGGGTTTGCGGAGGACGAAATTCCAAGGATGAAACGCGGGCCGGGAAGACCTAGTACAATCCGCTCCGGGCATGGCAATGGACGAATCTGCTGAATTCGCGAACATGGTGGATATACCCATACATTCCGCTATGTCGAGTCCAGAAGCCGAAGAATGGAAACAAGCCATTGCGGAGGAGCTTACTTCGATAATCAAGAACGACACTTGGGACGTAATAGCACGACCAAAAGATCGAAAAGTCATAGGAAGCAGAATCGTACTTCGAAACAAGCGCGGAGCAGACGGTCAAAACATAAAGAAGAAGGCCAGACTTGTGGCAAAAGGTTTCTCTCAAATACCTGGGACGGATTTCGACCAAACCTTTGCACCAGTAGCAAGGCTGAGTTCAATCCGTCTGGCTACATCGATTGCAACTCAGATGAGGATGGAAATTCATCAATTCGATGTATCTACCGCTTATCTAAATGGTCTTATCAATGAGAAGATTTATATGGAGATTCCAGACTTCAGAGAGACAGCTCTACAACACATTATCAGTACGGGACACGAGCCTTCACACATTGTAAAGAGGGCGAAGAAGATGCTCGAGGAAATAGGTGTTGGAGACAAGATATGTTTGCTAAAGAAAGTGCTTTTTGGACTACGACAAGCTGGACGCTGCTGGTTCCAGCGACTAAGCACCAAGCTGAGAAGATGTGGACTGAAACCATCTCGAGGAGATCTCTGTGTCTACGTAAAGGGGACAGGCGAGGACCTGATTATTGTCACAGTTTATGTTGACGACATAATAATAATGTCCCGCCAAACTGAGAAAATTGAACAAATTCACAATTTTCTTTGCAAATCGTTTGAGATAAGGAGCATGGGCTCCATAAAACATTGCCTCTGCATTGAATTTTCCAAAGATAATACCGGAATCAAGTTGAGCCAGAAGGCTTACATCATGGATCTACTCGACAAATTTGGGATGTCAGATTGTAAAGCAGTACTGACTCCAATCGATCCAGGAGCAAAGTTATCAAAGGACAAGGGCTGGGATCCAAATGATGGTGAGCATCCACCCTACAGGGAACTCGTGGGTGCGTTGATGTATTTAGCTGTGGCAACTCGTCCTGATATTGCTCATGTTGCCAGCATGCTAGGGCAATTTAACAATTGTGCCGGGAAGACACATTGGCTGGCTGCTAAACGTGTGCTTCGATACCTACGTGGAACGCTGGATGTCGGTATCCATTACGAATTTAAGGAAGCAAAGTTGACAGGATATGCTGATGCAGATTGGGCTTCCAGTGTGGATGACTGACGATCATTCACAGGTTTCGTGTTTACATTGAACGGAGGACCTGTATCATGGGAATAAAGGAAGCAACGTACCGTAACTCTATCCTCAACCGAGGCTGAGTAAGATGATTGCCTGTAAAGAGGCAATCCATCTACAAAGGCTGATTGAGGACTTGGGGTCTGGTAGCCAAACTGCCGTCCAGTTGTTTAATGACAGTCTTGGGGCTAAGAAATTAGCGGAAAACCCTGTGTTTCACTCCAGAACAAAGCACATCCATGTTCGTCACCATTTCGTGCGTGAAGTCATCCAGTCTGGCGAAGTTCAACTAGATCATATGTCTACGGAGGAGATGCCAGCTGACGTCTTCACTAAAGGACTAACAAGGCCAAAGCATTGGAAGTGTCTGTCAGCAATTGGATTGTCAGTGCCCATTGGATATAAACATTGACAGATTGACAGTTTTATATATGTGGTCAAGTTTGTAGGGGGTGTGTTGAGATAAATAATTATTCCGTGCATACTGTCCACTGCGGATACAAACTGTATATCTTTGATAGTGTTTATGTTTTGTTTCTTGTATTGTTATTGTCCATGTTAGCGTTGGATGTAATAAAAGTTTCATGTGTACCAAGAGCATCAACTGGTGTGTTATACATTGATCCACGATTACCTCTCAAGAGCTCCTTATGGAGGGGCGCACACCAGGCGAAACTGTCGCGTCCGACACGGCGCGACGGTTTGAGACAGTCCGCGACCGTCGCCTAGTGACAGCCAGACACCTCGAGTCATGCTTTGTCGTGTCGGACGCTGACAGATGGAATTATGACTCGTCGCATTGCCTGGCTAGTCAAACAGCACTGCGCATGCGCCCAGCACATAGCGGGAAACCTAATCTTGTATTTGCCCCCAAATATTCATTTCTGTATTGGTGTTTACTCGACAAAGGAAGGCGAAAATGGATATTGATATATATATATATATATACATATATATGAGAGTGTGTGTATTGAGTTGAATTCATTTGCTGCTATAGATAATATTTTGTAATGAACGAAGCACGCGTCTTGTTGATAAATTAAATTGAGCGAATATGTGAAAGAAAGAGACAGTTTATATTATTATTATTATTATTCTGTACCTACATTACTTATTTAAATAATATTTTGTTGTAATGATCAGTCATTGTTCAACTGTTTTTACAATAAATATAATATTTTTTTCACAAACCTCTAATAGACTAAATGAAACTATGCTGCCATAGTTGGAATTAAAGAAATCCATGTATCTGTTTCGAATACCTCTGAAAACTGTTTGAGAAGGATCAATGTCATCTTTCTCAAGCGGAAACAGTTCTCTCTGAATTTCTGACATGCTTCCCTCTTTTTCTCTAATCATGTTGTGAAGAACGCAACAGGCAAGAATGATTATTTTTGCTTTTTCTGGATTTACCAGCATCGCATTTTCGAGAACCCGGAATTTCTTTGTTAGCATCCCAACACCAAAGTGTCGGCAATATAGTCGAGGAAGAAGACGTGCCTGCAGCTGTAGCTATTAGTAGATAACACACAATCATCAAGTTCTCTTGATTCCAGACCCCCAACTAAGGAAAGAAAAAAACTGCAGCAGAAAATATGATGCATTTTTTTAATGGGCTGCTGCCGGTCATTGAAAAACTCTCAATAAGACGGCAAAGAACTTTTAAAGTAAAATTATTAGAATTAGTTAATAATCTTGCAGACGAGGAAGAGGCAGAACTCGTAGTATTCCCGCAATATAATAAGTTAAAATAACAATGTATGTAATAATATAAGAAAACCGTTTATATTTCTTTTATTATTAATTGGATGTAAATCTCGAGAACTTTTGTCTTCTTCCAACAACATAAAACAATAAATAATAACAGCTATTTCGTCGTCACGCTCCATCTTCACTGATATTAAATGAGCTCGAAACAACCTGAAACCGTCTCGGACAGCTTGAAACATTTTGTCGGCGACGATTTTGCCTCGAGTCATTTTGCTTCCGACGTTTTGACTCGAGTCATTTTGCTTCAGACAGCTTGCGACGTTTTGACTCGAGGCGAAACGTCGCCGACAGTTTCGTCGCTTCCAGTGTGCGGCCTGCCTAAGAGTTCTAAATGACGTGCGCAATTCGAACCTTATAACTGCAGCTCATCGTCGAATTTCTCGTTGTGGACCGATTACGGGAAATCCGAACTGATGTGGATATGGAGCACGATAAAAGCATGGCACGGTGGTAGTCAAGAAATGTTTAGTTTTTCGATAGGTAGACCGCTATATTTAGTACCATGGCGGAGTGGGGCTAAAGTAATCACGACCAAATTATCACAGGTTTTCATCGGCCACGGATATTTTCGAAAATACCTGTGCAGAACAAGAAGCTCATGATGTGCAAAAAAGATGCCAAATTAGATTTATGTAAAAACTACGTTATGAACAATGTAATGGCTTAAATGTGACTCACATAACTTATTATATTCGGTATTTTCAAAGTGAAATGCGAGACATGTAACATTATATATTGGTCTACCAAGTGCCTCGTTATTGTAATATTGCCGAAACAACATAAAAAATTATTCACTGAGAAAACGAGAGTACCATGCAGAATTTCATGAATATTCTCAACACGTGCTGGAATGTCAATGGTGTATATGTGTTCATGTGTTACAGGATATAATTAATTTACATTCTACTGGCCCGGTATGCTGTGGTGCGGTGGACAGCGTCATTGCCCGAGTTCGAATCCCGGTGAGGGCATGAATGATTGTGCTCGTCCTGGTCACGAAAACTACGGGAGAAACCGCGTGTCACTCCTACTTCCAGAATGTGCCAAGTAAGATGATTGTCTGAAAGTCGTCTCGGTATGCCAAGGAGGAAAAAAAACATATTCTACAAGAATATATATAAAATAGTATACAATTCTTCATATTTATTTATCTTTCAAGTGATAATTAATGTAAAGGAATGTGCTGTTAATGTAATTAGATGGAATTGAATAAATAAAATAGCCGAAAAGAATATTATAATTTAATTAATAAAGCTACACGTCTATCACCAGCCTTCTTAAATGAATTATTCCATTAAAATTACATAGATATAAAGAATTAACTTGCTTATGTAATATTAATTAATTTTATACTGAATAAATGGTGGCAGCTGTTAATGTTTCGTTAAATTGAATACGCGTTTTGGTCGCTATGTTGTTATGAGGGAATTTATATGTATGTATCGTGGTAAAATAGATCACGCCATATGCATTAACTGTGCAAATAATGATGAGTTCACTAGAAGTGTACATTTTAAAATCATCACAGGCTAACCATTTTAATTAAACAATGACATCATTCTTAGTCCATTTTTATTATTTGATAATTTACACATTTGTGTCTGCATATTATCTTCTCGAATATTTATTTGTGTTTATAGCTGTACGTCAGAAAAAATATATACAATAAAAATGAATTTAATCAAATACATTTTGTAACTATGTTATCAGATATTCTAATGTCTATAGTACGGCAAATTGTGAAGAAATAATGTATTGAACAAGAGAAACCTTACGGGAAAAAATCGAAGCAGGTGCAGAAAAATTCTACTATAATGTTTATCCCGAGTCAGCAATCAATACAATGTAACTGAAATTCAAAATAAGAATCTAAAATATATATTTTTGCTTGTTACATTCTGATCTTATTCCTGAACGATAATTTGATTAGAAAGCTAATCAGTGTACTATATGTTTAATGTGTCTGTGTTGGTTTTTCCTGCTCTTAACATGTAGGCTTATAGAAAAGTATTATAATATAATTAAAAAATAGCCAAATTACAGGCAAAAATTAAATACTACTGGAAAGTAATATACATATCACATGGTGTATATATATTATATGGTTTTGTCTTTTATCGATATACGACTTAAAAGCATCATATCTTTTTTACTAGTAACTCTTTCTGAATCCGTGGCGCTAGGATCTAGTGTTCTTATTGGTCGAAACATTATTTAAATCTACGTCGATGATTTCATTTTGCATTTGTGTGTAACGATTGATTTAATCTTTTGTATAATGGCACAGCAGATAAATCAGATTGTATCCAATGGTGGACGGTCAGCGAAAGGAAGTGAGGAAACGCAAACCGTATCTAAAGATAATCATGCAGTTAGCAAAAGGTTATTAAATTTTTGTGTTGAAATAATTCGTCAATTTTGTATTGAACTACCATGCATTTTAAATTTCAAAATATATATAGATTATCTTGTTCTTCAATAATAGTATGTTGTAAAATGGCTTCCAATTTAAGCACTTGCTAATAAGCTGTATTTCGTTTTAGGTTACAGAAAGAGCTGATGACTTTGATGGTAAGTAAAACTGCATCTGAAGCTACAATTTGATTGTTACACCACGCATTTTATCCAGCAGATTCACTGTTACTATTGTGCTGTTTTTTGATACTTTGGACCATGATTTTCTGTATGTACAGTATTTTTACAAGTAATTTAATTGTACATTTTTGTGGAATTGTTTTAGACACTTCATGGAATTAGGTTATTGTCTTTGGGTGTTTCAGATTCATAGTATAATTTGTTTTTCGATATATATGTGATATACAAGAGGGGAAGTTTAACCATTTGTAATAAATTGAGAGTTAAACTCAGCTGTGTGATATTCATGCTTCCCATAAATAGATTTTGATGATATAATTTGGAGCATGGTATCAGACTTGCTAGGTCAATTGGTTTTATCTCCAGTATTTTTTTAAAGCACATTCTTTGTTTGTTTGACTTAATAGACAAACCTATTAATCTAATGGAGGTACATTCATTTTATAATTGTAGATTAATATTCACAAGTCAAATTATAGATACTGAACACAGAATTATTGTGTGCAATTAAATGTATTCAAATTTTGTGTTTGAATAAAGTAATTAATCATAGTAGTAGAATGTTAAGTGTGCAACCTTGATGTAAAATTAAACAATAAATGTGTTCTTAATTTTTGGCTCTTTCAAACGTGGAAAATAAAACATGCTAAAGATATTTGGAGGTGGCATTATTGAATTGAAGTTTGATTATTCCTTAAAAGTGTACTTTCAGAATAACTTTTTATGGCTATTTTTTCAATTAAAATCCATATTTTGAAATGAAGACTATCTTATTGATGGAGAGGAAAAATAAAAGTGACATCAATATTTATCACACGTTTAAATATAATTGAATAAATTTATAATTTTTTATCCTACAATGTTTAATCTAATTTTTACATAGATTGCTTAAATTTTTAACAGATGTGTGGAGATCAGACAGTATCTGCATTCCCAGAAGGAGAAAATTTGTTTAAATGGGTGGGAACCATTACTGGACCTGAGGGAACGGTAAATTAATATCATCAATCTAGTCTTACATACCAACTTAATATGTTTATGCTTTTCAGTATGCATTCTACTTCAGCAAATATACTTTGACTAATTTTAATTAAATTTTCTGGATCTTTGTTTTTGGTTAGATTGATAATTATTTTCACAATGTGTAAAATAAATGGTATTGGATATGCCAACATAATATTCCAGTTACTAAGAAATAATACAATTGTTCATAATTTTTCAAATTCAATTGTTTGTATGCCCATTGCTTTCAATATGATAGTATAATCTTCCACGTTTAAATTGACAGGAATAATAAATGTGAAATAGTTTATAAAGGTGAAGGAAATGTAGAAATAATTGTTTGAAATGAAATAGTTGAGTCAATTCAGTTATCTTGAAATTATATTTAACTTCATAGTTTACCTAATTAGTTTTCAAATAGTATATTTATCTTGTAGATTTTATTTGTGAGATTTGTTTAGTCACTTTATTAATTAGAAACTGGTTTAATTGTATTACCATAAACTATTTTTATTTGTTAGACAAATTAAATATATTGGCAAGTATAAAACTGACAGTACTTTGTCTATAATCATAAAAACACATAACTGCTTGTAAAATTCACTTACTGTAGATTATAATCTTCGATGTAATAAATTTAAGATTTTAACTTCGGTACTTGTTTTCAGTGTATATTAGATTAATTTTAGGACTTCCTTTAAATTATCAGAACATTTGGCTACATACATGACTTGGTTTGTTGCTATTGGTGAATTTAATATTTTCATTTTGGTAATTGTAGTTTAAAAGGAAATGTTGCTTATTGTATTTTTTTTTTACACGTCTAATATATTCATCCAGCTTCTCTGTACAAAATGAGCAACCGATTAAATCCATATAAACTTCTCAAAATCTCGTGGACTGCAAAAATTGTCACCCTATTTTTTTTTTTTTTAAAAAAAATAATAATTCCGATTATATTTTGAAATGGCATTTATATTGGCTTCATAATTGTTTAGAGATGTGCTTGTGTTTCATATATACATTTGTAGACAATACATGACATCAGTTACTCTTGTAAGGCTATATTTATTAGTTTTGTTTAATGTTAAATTTTTTTACCTTTAATATGTTCAAAAGTGGAGTGTTTGATTCTTTTTATAGGTTTATGAAGGTCTTGTTTACAAATTAAGCTTAGAATTTCCACATAGTTACCCATATTCTGCGCCAGTTGTAAGGTTTTCTACACCGTGTTACCATCCAAATGTAGACCAGGCTGGAAACATTTGTTTGGATATCTTAAAAGAAAAGTGGTCAGCGCTATATGATGTTAGAACAATCCTACTCTCTATTCAATCTCTGCTTGGTGGTATGTACTTGGTATGAAATTTTAATGAAAATGTTTTCTATTTTTGACAGTATTCTACATTAGTTTTTAAATTTCAGAACCAAATAATGAAAGTCCACTAAATGCACATGCAGCTGCACTTTGGCCAAATAAGACGGAGTACAAACATCAGTTAATTTCTGAATATCAGAAACACCTAAAGAGTCAATGACGGTAAATATCATTCATCACAGTAAAGGTATTGACATTAGTTGAGTTCCACCAATTACTTGATGATAGATCTATGAAGATTAAAAAACTGTTGTAAATGGTAGTATATATATATGTGTGTATATATATATATATATATATATGCTTTGAACATATGCTTTTCTATGTGCGTACTTCTTCACCCGAGCATATGAATTCACATAAAGCGCAATCCTCCTATTTCTCCTATTTATTTCTATCCTTCCTCACTATCCAAGTTTGAATATATATATATATATATTTTGTAATGATTAAAAAGGTGGTCTTAATTAATAGGAATACTTAAAATTATTATGTATTTAAAAATTTATTGTTGATAATTACACATAAGCCCTGCTTTGCACGCCGAATTCCGATAATTTTAACAAACAAATATTTCAATTTTTTTATTTTTATTAATTCTTGGCGTCCTATGAAAATATAGCTTTATAATTTTACAATCAATAACATTGAATTTCTCATTATCTCAGGGTCACCACTTGGTTTGATAGGAAGAACGAATACAATTAACTAAAATATTAACAATCCAAACTCATTGAAGTTAACAGAATACAATATTAAATACAAAAAGTAACAGAAAACTAATGAAAAGAAAAACGTGAATGAAATCTGACTATACCCTTTTAATATAAAATTTACAATGTATTTCACTATCCAAAACTTTATACTCAAATTCTAAAACTTGTAACCTTCTTGACTTGATCTATACGCCTGCCATGCTGTTCTATGTATTCCTTTCAAATTTTTACTTCCACACCGGACCGACTGTTTCAGAAAAAGCCTTCACGGCAAAACAGAGTTTGCTTATAAATTGTTGCCTTCGAAAATTTGTACCGCTAACAATCCGTCATAACTATCCAATTATTAAGGTCTTTAATGGCCTCTAATTAGTATTACAATATTTTATATATATATATGAATTTTAAATTGTTTGAATGTAAATTTCCATCAGCTTCTGAGATTTATCGTATGCACCTCTAAATAGTTAATATAACAGTGAAGTTGTGCATTAAAAAAATATTACTATTGAATTCCTATTTAATTAAGTCAAAGAAAAATGTAATATAAAATATTAATTATTTTAAATGTAAAAATTTATTTGTCTTAAGATCGCTTTTTATCATAATACAGTATTCACCCTTGGCAAGAAATAGACGAAGCATGAAATACTCTACCAATCTTCGGAATATTGAGGAATAGACTTTAAGTAGTTGAAATTACTATATATATATATATATATATATATATATATATATATATTATATTATATTAGTAAGGATGTGACATTGTCAAAAGTAATTGCAATGTTTGTGTGGAGAGGACAGAGAGATGGGTTGGATAGTTTGTGGCTTACCTGAAAGTGAAGGAAGTGAAGTTTGTTCTTCAAATTTTCGGAGGTAACACCACACTTCATTTTAATGTAAGCCACAACATATCTCTTTCCTTTCCATATCAATATTGCAATTATTTTTGACAATGTCATATCCTTACTAATATTCTATATATATATATATATATTACATGAAATGTGACAGCTTTTTAATTTTCATGTCTTTCATCATAATTAATGAAAACTTTTCAAGTGTTTATATTGTATGACCTTTAGTTATATGCTAGACTCTTCATTGTTGTGATATATTCATTTTTCAGAATAGGTACTGCTTATTTTAAAACATTAATTTTTTTTTAAGTGCAGGCAATTTTTACAACTGTTCTGTAACTTGGTTTGCCATGTTCAACATTTTAGGTTGGTTCAGAATTACTGTTAGACTTTTAGGGGATTGCAGAGAGGACTTGGTAAATAAGGTTTAGATAAGAAACCCATGCCCGGAAATGCACCATTAAAGATAGAATTCATTTCAAATTTTCCACTTCAGGGCATACAAACAAAATGGGCTCTGGGAAACTGTTGATATCATCTATCTTGTGTTTACAATCGGTTCTGCTCATAACATTTTTATCTTAATACAACAATGGCTGTGATAAATTGGTACCTTCGATGCTAGGAGGGCTGACTAGTTTATGTACTGCTCAATGACTGAATCACAGCTTATGTGAACACCAACATGGTAGAACTGATTATAAACACAAGACACATGTTATCAGCAGTCACCCTCAGCCCCTTTTATTTGAAAACCATGAATTGGGAGATTTGAAATCAATTATATCTTAACATTTTATTTTACATCCAAATGCTACATTTGTGAACAGATTCCACATTAAAAATTCATGTGTTCAGGCCCCTTTTCAAATCCTAGAAGTCTGTAATAGTAATTCTGAAACACCCAGTATATGCTTAATTGTGTTATTGATTTAAAAAGTTAATCTAGATTGTTTTTATCCTCAATCTGTATTGACAATTGCTCTGATACATGGTGTGACATTTATTTTGAATAACTAGTTTTTTGTTTGCTTTGCGTTAGTTTTTGTATGTTATACTTATGAAATTTAATATTTTTCACATATTTGTTAGCCTTTCTCAGAAACACATTTATTTTTATTAAAAATTAGCTGGGTGCCAGGCATTGCCAGAGATGTCATTTATCCATAACTGCTGATATGACTCCAATTTTGGTTGATTTTGCACTTTTTTTATGAAACGCTCCTCTAACATTATCTCTAAATGTGTTCACATGCCGAAGGGGGTTGAAGTTGTTGACTTTTTTACAGCAGTTTTTACATGTTAGAAGATGACCACCCCTACAAATGTGCGATAATCAAAAAGTATTTATTCCACAAAAAAATCGGCTGATTAAGTTTCTCTGGAAATTTCCCCGACCACCACCTCCCAAACCCGTCACGTTACCCAGGGTGTCATGATTCGACTCGGAGACATTCATAATCTCTAAATTCATTCGAGTCTCGGTGGTTTTAATCACATCATTTTAACGCTTGTCGACCCCCACTCCTAAGGTGAGCTCACTCCCAATCCTGAAAGGGGTTCAAATTAAACACAGAACGTGTAGTGAAATTTTAATAATCTGATTGTTAACGTAATATATTTATTGGGCGAAAAATTCGGAGCTTTACTTATTTTAAAATTTCTACTCCCCACCCACCTCTGCCCACCCTCGAGGGTTGCTTAAATTGTCATAAATAACCTCAGGGACATCCATTACCTTAGATTTGAATTGATTCTTGGTTTTATTAGTGTTATTTTCTGGTATCTCCCCTCCACACCCCTAAGCGTGCTCCCACTCATGACGCTAGGGGTTGAAATTTTACAAACATACAATGAGTGGAAATACTATAAATCTAATTACTCATAATATTAATTCCACACAAATATTGACTGTTTAACATGTTAGAAAATTTCCATGCCTGTTCCACCTGCCATTAGGGGTTAGATGGCCAATTGAACTCTGCTACATTGAGAACCCTGGATTTGACTATAATCTCGGTTTTATTCGCGTTATTTATTTGTAAAGCCTGTCCACCCTCACCCCCTAAGAGTGCTCCTTTCCCATGCTGTAAAGGGTTGAAGCTATACTCAGATAACATCGATTAAAACACTATCTATCTCTTCGACACCTAAAAATATTGGCTGTTTTAGCATGTTTGAATGTTTCCACCTCCTCCCCTGAGTGTGCTTCCCTCTCATTATGAAAGGGGTTAAATTTTACATCAACATCGGTAGATATATTATCAATGTCATTCACCTCGGCAATTAATTATTTAATGCAAATATCAACCGTTTAACATGTTAGAAAATTTCCACACCAACCCTGGGGGTTTAATGACCAATTGAATGTCATAATTGAACACGGCGACATCCATAACCTTTGATTTGACTCCAGTCTCGGTTGTATTGGCGTTAATTTAATGCAGTGCCCCTCCACCTCACTCATAAAGGTGCTCTACTGCTAAGCCTGAAAAGGGTTGAAATTATATTCAGAGAACAATTGGAGAATTCTTGTGAATCTCATAGATCCAGAAAATATTTAGTTGTCACAGATTAACATGTTTGATACTTTCCAACTCAGACAACCCCCGTCCCTGGGAGGTTAATTACTAGTTGAATGTCATAATTAAACTCAGTGTTATCCATAACTTTGGTTTTGACTTTTGTTTCGCTTGTATTCGAATTAATTTCTTGTAATACCCCCCCACCCTCACCCCTACAGTGCTTCTTTCCCATTCTGTAAAAGGTTGAAATTTTACTGACAAACATTGGTACAAACACTATTAATCACTTTTAACCCAAAAATATTTATCAGACTCAAATTTCGGCTGTGTTAGCATGTTTGAAGATTTCCACCCCCGCTTGGGGGACTTAAATGGCAACTTGAATATCATAATTAAACTTACCTACAACCATAACCCTGGATTTGAGCCCAATCTCTATTGTGTTTGTGTTATTTTTATATAAATACACTCCACCCCCACATTAAGGGTTCTCCACTCCAAATCCCGAAAGAGGTTAATATTAAATATTTGGAACATGTAGAGAAATATAATAAATCTCAGTGAACCAGAAAAATATTTATTTGACACAAATATCAACTGCTTAACATATTTGAAAATTTCAACCCCCGTCCACCCCCACTTGGGAAGTTAAACTGTAATTTAAATGTCATAATTAAACATGGTGACAAATATAACCCTGGATTCAACTTCAAACTCAAATGTGTTTGCATAATTTCATGTAATGCCACTTCACCCCCAACCCTTAAGGGTGCTCCACTCCCATGCCTAAAAGAAGTTTAAATTATACACAGCCTGTAGTGAAATTTTATGAATGCTGTTGATACCGAATTATATTGATTTGAAGCAAAAATTGCTGGTTAGCATGTTTGAAAATTTCTCTCCCTGCCCAACCCCTCTCATCACTGCAAATTCCCACCCACCTCCATGCGTTTCTCTGTTTGTTATAAATAGTCTCAGCGACATCTATTTGACTCGAATCTCGGTTGATTTTGTGTTAATTATATGTAACTACCCTCCACCCCACCCCTAAGGGTGCTCTCCTCGTATGCCGAAAGGGTTTGAAATTGTATACAAACAACATCAATAGAAATACAATCAATATAATTAACCCAGAAAAATATTTATTCAACGCAAATATCTGCCGTGTTTACATGTTCCAAAATTTCCACCCCTCTACCCCTGCATCTGGGGGTTAAATGCCGAATTGAATGTCATAACTAAACTCGGTTACATACATAACCTACGAATTGACTCCAACCTCGGTTGTATTCGTGTTATTTTCCTGTAAAGCATCTCCATCCCCAACCTAACGGTGCCCTTTTCCCTGGGTGTAGGGGATGAAAAGTCTATTGAGGTAACATTGGTACAAACACTATGAATATCTTTGACCCCTAAAAAAAAATATTTGTCAGACTCAAATATCGGCTGTTTTAATATGTTTAAATATTTCCACCCCCGCTTCTGGGAGTGGTAGACACGACTCACCCTGATAGTGTTCGTTTCCTGGTCGCAAAGAACACTTATACGAAATTTGCTCCACCGGTGTAGATTTGTATAAGGAACATATAAATATATATATATATACATGCATATATACAAACAAATAAACACTCTGCTTTATTTATTAGATGTTAACATCATGACTAATGTTAGTTTACTGCTTTTATTGTTTTCAGTTAAATCAGACTTACTTTACTTAATCTATATTTGTGCAATGTTACTTCAGTTGTGCTAAATTTGATTAATGATGCAATTAATGTTCAGTTACCACTGTATGTCAACCTTCTGTTGTAAATGTTTGTTACTTGGAACATATATTTGCAAATCACTTACCATAGTAATTCTTCTCTTTATATATGTCTAACCAGGTGAAATAAACATTCAATTTTCATCTGACGCTAAGGAAATGTGAGATAAACTGTCCAACTTTTAACATTTTCTGAATAATTCAGCAGTCATAAAATTTAAGAGAAACATTATCACCATACAAAATTTGGATGTTAGGCTAAGTTAGAAAATTTTTTGGGGGGTATTTTGTTTATTTGATAAATGAAGATTCTTTTTTTTTTACAGGGTTTGGCTGATTGTTTCACCTTAAAATCTGAAAGTGATTGTGTACAAAGACTTGTGTAAATGAAATGACTGATTTTTTTATTTACTTGTGAGGTGATCTATATATTTTGTAACTGTTTTACAGACCCATGCATTTAAAGTAATTTATTTACAATTTGTAAGTTTACTATTAATAATTAAATAATTTAATTCTTTAAATACTGTCATAATTTAATTTACACACAAGATTATATTTAAGTGCAACTGTTCAGTGAATGAACTAATTTTCTTGGGTTCAAATTTCTCAATGTTTGGTTTGTCCATTTTGATTAAAATTTTGTTGTAATAGTGCTTTATAAATAAACTATTGATCCAAATACTAACTGATACCCTTAATTTTGTGGTTCAAGAACCTTAATTTTAATTGATAAATTAATTGGTCAAAGATCCATGAAGCCTTAATATTCTGATCAAATTGTATGATGTAACTGTTATACTGTGGCATATGGAGGTTGAGTATTGTGGGAAATGCATTTAATGGGTGGGATATCCAGTGGGGAAGGTTGGAGATACAATACAAAATTGGTTAGAATTTAAAAGTGCTGATAATTCGGTTGTGTGATAAATTATTAAAGCTACCATGCTGAATGGAAGTTATTCAAATTTTTGGAGTAGTTCATTTTGTCACCCAGGACGCCAGCTAGAACAAGACTTGTAATAATAATGTATCTTGATAAAGTGCTGTGTAATGAAGAAGGGGTTGCTAGTCTTAGTGGCCTTAAACTTGAATACCTATGTGATAACACTGAAAAAGATACAACACACTGAATATAGAAGACTCCTCAGCTGTGGTTGAATGTTTAAGAAATTGTTTGAATTGGCAGAAATTAACTAATGAAGACAGAATTGGGAGAACTCTCAGAAATGTTCAGTATGTGGTACTTTTGACAATGGTGTAGAACTTATGGTTATTGTATTGTGACCCTAACTGTAATTTTAAGTTCTGCCAAGAGGAAAGTTTTTCCATTGGAAATCTGTGTGCAAATACTTAAAATCGAAATTGTTGTTTTGCATGGTTTCATAACATAGGAGAAATTCTCGAACGTAATCGATTGTTAATTGTTACTTTTCAGAAACTTTAATTAAACGAGCAAAGAAACAAATTATCTGCAAGGTGTGGTTTATGTAGCCTACATCAGTTTTGTTACACCATGCTCTGTGGTCTCCTTATGCTCGTACAGCAATGACAAGTTTTCTGAGAACCAGAGTGCCACTACCCTATCTTCTACTGAGGCTTAATACATTATGCCCATCTCCACAGACTGCAAGTCATCAATTACTAGTTTCCTCATAATTTGCCAAAATTTCAAAAGTGTGACTTGACTTGCAATCTGTCACACACCAGATTGTCATATAAACACTAGTATATTTGTATGGAAAGGAGAGAAGCTACCATTGCTACTCAGGACAGGAGGAAGTTCTTCAAATTTTCAGACAGACCACACACACACATTAATCCACATACATGCCTACTAATATACATGTACTCGTCCAGTATGGAAGGCACTACTTGGATTCTAAGTAGTGCCTTTTAGAGGTAGAGTCCAGAGCCCCCTGGTTCTCCAGAGGATAACTTCTAGTATGTCTTACAGTTCAAGCAAAGGTAGTTGGCTCTTGACATTTTCAAATTAATTTCTATTTTGGATAGGAAAGAAGGATAGCGTGTGACTGACTTACCTTATACAGTTGGCATAATCAGGATGGGAAGTAATACCATGTCCAGTTTTCAAGGGCCTAAGCCGCCTTTAACTGAATAATGTGCTGGCTGGCTGCACATTTAAATTATTCCAAATAAACTTGTCCAATATCAATTTTTTGATTTTAAGAATGATGGTTTATATCCAATATATTTTTAAGCACACCAATAACTAATAATGATTAATTTATATGCAATGTGTATATTATTTAATAAGAAATTAACAAAAAATTAAATCTTTTATTCAATACAGCATTTCAGTACCTTTTTGTAATTTGCTCAGGTTGTTTGTTTCTACAGTAACAGAAATTTTTCATAAATGATCTAAAGAACATTTCAAATCACATATTTATATTCATAGTTTTCTTCTAATCTATGTAAAGTGAAAACAATATGATTTAAAGTTTTGTGATTGTTTTTGGGTTCTTTTAATCTAGTTTTGGGAGCAAGTTGGCAGTAGAATCAATCTTACATATTTTGATTAAATTCATTCCTTAAAGCTCTCCAATATAATCAAAATTAACACAGGTTTGACATTAAAAATAATGCTATAGCATTAAATTGCACAACTATAACTGAGCACAGCTTGCTTTGCAGAATGTGCAGAAAATCTTAAGAAAATATATCGTGGGAATGTAAACTTTTATTAAATTGGATAGCAAATTATTTTAAATTAATGTATGGTCGATTCTAGTACGTTACTGGTGAATGTAAAGTGAAATTAACTGTAAAACAGTACACTCCTCATAAAAAATAAACAAATAAAACATCTTTGAGAAAAATTATACCAATTAGATAAATAGCCACTAGCTGACAAAAATAAATACCAAACAACATTTCTGCAAACCTTGTTGCTTTCAACAGGCGATTAAAAAACTCAAGAGCTGTAAGAACTACAAAACGCATAAACCCAGTGCAAACTCTTAAGCAAAGCTAAAAACAGTCTTATTTGGCTATTTATTTAATTAGCATTTTTCATAAATATGTATGATTATATTAACTTCTTCCTTTGATTAAAAATAACAGGCACAATTATTATTACTAATTACTTGTGCAACATGTTATTTCAGTGATAAATGTGTAAATCAATCACAATTTGCCAACAATTACTTAAATAAAAATTATTTACCATTTAAGACCTTAACACTCGTGATGTTTTAACGTGAGAGTAAACTTCATATTCCTTTTAAAGACCCTGATAATGTGAACGAATTATCACTAAAGGTATGAAAAATTTGGCAAAAATACTGCCATTATTACAACATTCCTATGTGGCAATCATCCTGTATCTGATGTACATGGTGATGTATCATTGTTACTGTTACCATTGGCACTATCTGTAGAAGAGCTGTTACCTCTTCTGAGCCTGGGTCGTATATCATCATCACCATCTGAAATTTACAAAAGAAATGGATATATATATATAATTGACAAAGTCACATTTGATCTTGGATAGTAAGGAAGGATAGAAATAAATACGAGAAATAGAATTTGAATTTATTCCTTAATGGATGCTCCTAATATTGAGTATGTGTGTGTGTATATATATATATATATATATATATATATATATATATATATACACACACACACACACACACACACATATATTAGGAGCATTCTTACTATTACAATAAATATATATATCCAAACTTGGATAGTGAGGTAGGATAGAACTAAATAGGAGGATTACACTTTATGTGAATTCATATGGTCAGGCGAAGAATTACGCACATAGAAAAGCATATGTTCAAAGCAGAGAGGAGGATGGAAGACTGAAAATATTTGACCCAGGCGGGACTTGAATGCCGTATTCTGCTCAGTACACAGACGCCTTAACCATCTTGGCCACATGGTCAAGTTTCTGACCAGGCAAATAAATATAGTCTTATTGTGGACAATTAATAGTTTTTTAGTGGAGGAATGGATAGAGTAGAGGGAATGAAGTATTAGGAGCTTCCATTAAGGAATAAATTCCTTCTTCTTCCATCCTTCTCTCTTCTTTGAACATATGTTTTTCTATGTGCGTAATTCTTCGCCTGACCATATGAATTCACATAAAGCGTAATCCTATTTATTTCTATCCTTCCTAACTATCCAAGTTTGAATGTGACTTTGTCACCAAATTAGTTCCAATTCCTTAATGGATTCTCCTAAGATTGTGTATATATATATGATGGAAACAAGTTTGATTGATAGTCGAGATTAGTCTTGCAAAGTTGAGCATATTTAGTAGGCTTTGAAGAAATATTTCTACGACTAGTAACAGATGGAATCAAAAAGAAATTTAAATAACCACCCCCATTGCATAAAGGTTGATTTTGTAATTCTTGTATTTTTTTAAAAAAAAATACTGAAAGTAATAGGCATAGTCAGTAAAATTCAGAGTGAGCTAGGATAACAAAGAGCTATTGAATAAATTACAAATTTTGGTAAAACATTACTTCCTACCACTGGTTTTCAATTTTTTCACCATAAATATGGTAAATGTCAGTATCAACTGGAAACTAGATTATGTGTAAAATGTTAATGTGAGAAATTTAGATATCTGACATTACAGAACTCCACTGTATTTTTATAACTTTTAAATAATGTAAATACTGTTTTACCTATAGGTTTACAAGTTTAAGTTTACATATAATCTAACAGAAAAGTACAGGCAACTAATCCAAATGTACATCATGACAATATTTAACCAATACTGCACATAGTGTATACATTGTACTTTCAGCTGAAAAATAGGCACTTTGTAAGTCTTTCCAGTCCAACATAGAGCTCCAATTGCCACCAAATTTAGGAAAAATAATTTAGACCATTAAGGTTTTAAAAAGGTCTGAGAAGTTATATGTATTTAAATATGACAAGTTAATGGCTAAAATAATTGTTATATTAAATATATTTAATTGAACAATTTACCATTAATGAAACTATCATCCAAATCTACAGGTGTGTCATGTGGTTGTTCCAGAATGCTGGATGAATCCAACTTGACTTCTTGTGCTTTATTTTCTTCTTCCGATTCTTGTAATGGTTGATTCAAGGCAGCTGAAATTGAATAATTACTTTTAAATTAGATCATAATATGCTGGTTATAGAGAAATGATAGAATATTTTAAAACTTTTTTCCTGAGAATATTGGAAATAACATGACAAATGCTATATATACTTAACAATTAAAATATGCTGTTAATAATTAACTACCTTCCACAGTAGCAAAAATATTCAGTAGTACATTGAAAACTTTGCAAATAAATCACGAATTAAACATTTGGTTGAAAAAAAAATTGGAACAAACTAATATAGTAAGGAATTTGTTACCTTCAAATGCTTGAGGATACTGTAAACTTAGTTTTGTTTTCAATACTCTTATTCGTTTGAATATATTATCTAAATCTTTCTTCATGTCTAACAATAATTGGGTGTGTTTCTTAAATTCAGATCCTGCAGATTTCAAGCGGTTGACAGATAAAGCATTGCAGTTTGTTAACATTTCATTGGTTTTTTCAAATCTCTGCAACCTAAATACAAGGTTAGCCATGAGAAACATAATCTCTGATTGATATAAAAATATTGAACAAAAATTGGAAAAATTCTGAGAAAGGGTGTAAGTAAATGATGATTCTGAATACTTATATAAATTCAATTAAATAAAGATGAATGAATAACCAAAAATAAAATTAAACATTTGAGATAAATCAACTAATGGCGATATAAAAGTTTTATATTTTTGAAAATTTGAGTCGTGAGTAATCAACTAATTTTAGAATTCAGTGAGAGAGGACATGCACAAAATGGGCAATTGAATCACAGTGGCTTTCTGGTTCTTCTTGGGAATCAATTTCAATTTATTGGAAATCTATTACAAAACTTTTACATGTTTAATGTTTTAAAACAGTAACATCTTGATAATTTAAGCATAATATTTTTATTAAAGTTAATTAAATAAAATCAACCTGTTGTTCATTTGATTATATCTTTAATAATTAATAACAAATCTGTAGACTTGCCTACGTACATTTGTTTCTGAGCTCTGATCATAGCTTCGACATCCTGTTGGTCAACTATACCCGCCAAACCTTGGATGAATACTTCTGGAGCTGTATAATTTTGGAAACACTCAATGCTACCCAAGTCACTTTCAGGAGTATTCTCTGCCATATTTATTATCTTGCTGATTATATTACAATCCTTACAAATTAAACGTAGAAGTGATACTCATATGTTATCACCAGTTTCAAGTTCTCATATTAATTTTGAATGACATTATTTTAAATGATGGGTCAGTAGCGAACAGCTGATCGCCAGAATCAAAGCTACTAATACAGATAACAGTGATACTTGCCGTTTTATATACTTTGTGCCTAATCAATAAATTAAATGAAAAAAATATATTCGTAAGTTACCTTAAATCTTACTTAAAAACTGTTGCTTGACGCAATTAACCGCGCATTTCCTTGAGAAACGACTTTTGAGTTACCAACAGGGAACTACCAAATAATTTTTGTGTATAATAGCGTAAAGATAATTCATAATTTATGCACAATATTGTTTTATGAAATAAATTACGTAATCGTTTTATTCAATCAATATTGCTTTATAAATAAATTGACGGCATCATTTTCTTCAATAAGCACAATAACATTTGTTTAAATACTTCAACAGACTTGATGTTTCTCAGTAACACTAATACATATACTGCGTATACAAATAATCCAAATACACACTTTTTTAACACTAATATAAAGTTACTTGTTACACAAGGAAAATATTAACTTTTGTTCAGTATATTGTAGTGAGAGGTCATATTCTTTATTGAATATTACAAAATAGGAAAGAATGTCTTAATTCATAAATTCAAACAACGGAATGTATATAAATAAATTATACTGATACATATTAATATTATCATAATAGTAATGAAAAGTATAGTAGCCATACATCTTGGTTTAGACGCGTTTACAGAACGCTTATCCCATTATGCCTGGCATATTTCTCGGGACAGTCAAATGTCCCGGTTTTTAATTTGCAACTGTGTGAAATTTCTATTTTACTGATATGGTTTTTATAAATTTGTCAACTTAACCAAAATACAGCATTTATTCGAGGTCATTAGTAACAATTATCCAATCAGCTTATTATTATTATTTCAGTCGTCTATATAACGCGACATTTTAGCGCTATTTAAACATTATTATGAAGATATATCAATACTTTAAAATCTACACAGTAAGAGTGGAACAAAGGAACAGTTCTGTGTTTTTGTTTAGACAGAATACCATCAACTTTTGGGATATAGCAAAACCAGATGGCTTGCACCTAATGCCAGCAGTAGAAAGACTGCTAAAAAATTTGCAGCACTGAAATCGTACTGCCAATATTGATAAAAAGCCTTTTTTTGAAAATCTTTGTGCTAAACTGTGGCTATATTTAATTCATAGTCAAGCATCTTTAATCCATTCGACAGTAACAAGAATTGAGGATCAGTCTGTAACATACGTAGAAGTTGCACGACTCCTGGAAGACCTTCAATCTAAGTGTCTAGAAAGAGTAAACCAGAAGTTTATACCACTCTGTATACGAACTTGTCTTATACAATTGGTTGCGGAAGAAATGTAGAGAAACATATATTAGCATTCTATGAGATCAGCCAGAAGTACTTAGCTGGGGTAAACATTTTAAAACTCTAAATGTTCAAATGGGTTGTCTTAAATTCCCAGTCAGTGTGGTTAGATGTTCAAGAAGTCATCATCTCTGTTAATAAGATTTCTAAAACAAAGAAAGTTAATGATAATTAATTGTTTGATGAAATAACTAACCTCAGAATGTTTGATACTCCAGAAATGAAAGAAAAATGGGATCAAGAGAAGCCAAGTGTGTGTGAAAAATGGATGCAAGTTGTTGACAACTTTTACGTGAAACATGAACCATGTGACAACTTGAACCTAACAGTTCACTTTGCCTTGTGCCTTCCTGGGACCAAATACTGCAACTAAGAGAGTGTTTTCATTGGTTAATGACTTGTGGAGAAAAAAAAAAATTCTCAGCTAAAAGACGAAAATATTTGTTGGTAGTCAAATCCAACTTGGCCATGTAAAAATTTTTATGACATGATTCTCCAGAGACCTGATTTCGTAAGAGCAATTCACTCATAAAAAAATACAAATGGATTAAAGTTTTATGTTGAACTCTTCTCCACAGAATTAAAAGCAAAAATAAGTATTGGAATAAAATAAAAACAATTTTTTAAAATAACAAATGAATAAATATGTCACTAATGTTGCTAATGAGCTAGTCTGTACTACTGTTTCTATACTAACACTGAAACGGAAGAATACAAAGGTGAGAAAAACTGGTTTCAGAAGTTGTGTCATTTTTATAATTTCTAGTTAATCGTAAACGAAAACACAACAAAGTGAATGTTTAAAAGTCTATTTAAATCGCCTTACCATTTAAATGACCATTTTAACGGGCAGCATTTAAAATTTAAATACCCTACCCCAAACGTTTCCCGTGCGTCTGCTTACGCTTGTGCCCCCGCATTCTTTCTTTCAAGATATGGTCACTTTAATGAAAAGTACACAGATTTCAGCATATGGTTCCATTTGAAAATAAAAATAATGTATCTGAAGAAAGGTACAAGGCTTCCAGAAACGTCGTGTGGAATTTATATTATCACCTCATTTGTCTGAATTTGGCTATCTTATTATTAATTTTCAATCAGACGTAATTTTTTTCATATATAAATAATCCAATTATCTACGTTTTTAAACTAATTTGATGAGTGATTATTCTGCTATTAAGGTTAATAATTCTTTAAAATGAGAAAATAATACGTCTGTATAAAATAAATATCGACATGTACACATTGTATAACATATGTTCATATTTTTTGTTATTATACCATCACTTAATTTTGTCTGTATTTGGCTATTTCATCTAATTAATACTTCATTAAATTTATCTTTCGCGCTCTGCAAGGTAAATAAATGCAGATGTGAAAATATTTCAAGAAGGCTGTGTTTGTAATACGTGCGTTCGAATAGTTAAAAATATTTACAAATCTTTTGTATAAATCAAGTTAGTTTGGAAAAGAACTTTATGTTGTAATATCTATTCCATCCTCGTTATTTCGGTAAATTATGAAACGTTAACCAAACATTTGAAAACGTCTTCTGCATTGAAATTCTCGTCCACAGGTAGGTTTCGCTAATTAGAAATAAATAATTTAGAGAGAATATTTTATAGTATGGGTTTGCTTTTTTAAAAATAACAAATATTTTTCCTTAATAAGTACTTGAAAAATAGATTCAAATTATGAGGTGATAAAAATTGAAGAGTATTAAGCAAACACAATACACATGTCATTATATATATATATATATATATATATATATATATATAATACATACACATGTTCCCAGTTTGTCTACGGAATATATAATTCAGAATATTAATGAGTTTATCACTATAAATGTGTACATGCCAATTAAAGAACAATGTTTTCACTACTTAGAGTAAGTAATATCAGATTATCAACTTGTTCAATGCAAAAGATTTACATGTATGTTATTTTTATAAAATGATTTCACTTTATTGTTTTGCTAATCAATTCAATTATGCTATTTACATTTGTTTATTATAAAGCGATATGTTCATAGTAAATTTAACCTTTTATCACATACTAATATCAGCCCTTGCATTACTTGAAGCCAGGTTTTTCAAATAGCTGTGGGGAAATATGGAGAATCTGTTGACATGCAGATCACTAATATTTATAATGAAATTACTATATAAGTTTTATGAAAGTCCCAAGTCCACGTATTTTCCACAGATGTGTGTATATCTTCAACATAAGGCGAAACCAGGCTATGAAGAAGTTATGACAAATTTTTGAGGGTCTGAGCCCTCTTCTTCGGGACAATAGGTCTAAAGAAGGAGGCTCAGTCTCTCGAAAAATTGTCACCTTATTTCTTCACAGCCTAGCTACACCAACTGTCGATTTAAGATAATACCGCTGTACCTCTTTTCTATCCAAATGAGTTAATTCATGTTTTTATCTGTGATTATTGTGTTATATGTGTATACATACACACACACACAGAGACAGATATATATATATATAACATGATTAGATAGGAAACGAAGACAGCGATGTCGACTTACCTGAACTCAACAGTTGGTGCAGTCGAGCAGAGGTGACAGAATAATACAAAGGCCTGAGCCAACTTCATGATGAAGCTGCCACCTCTGCTTGACTGGACCAACTGTTGATTTCAGGAAAGTTGACTTCGCTGTCTCTCTTTCCTGTCTAATTGTGTTATTTAATTGGACTTTTTCACATCACAGTGTAATGTATGTATGTGTGTGTGTGTATACACACACTTAAAGAACATATGACGAAGTGAGTGACAGTGATGTCAACTTACCTGAAATCAGTAGTTGGTCCAGGCTGGCATAGGTGGAACTTCAAATTTTTGAGAGGCTGAGCCCCTTTGTTCAGAAAGGAAGATCTGAACTTGAAAATTTGAAGTTCTACCTATGCCAGACCGGACCAACTACTGATTTCAGGTAATTCAGCATCGCTGTCTCCAATTTTCTATCCTAATGTGTTATATATATATATATATATATATATATATATATATATATAAATAAATAAAATCTTAACTATCAATCAAGACTAGTACATTTTTTGTTTAACACAATTCAATGGTTATACAAAAAGTATATGTAAATTCGCTGGAGTATTTTTAAAAAATATATCTGTTGTACATGGTAATGCTTTTTGTCAACATGTTTACTAGTCCTTATGCCCATAAATACCAACAATAGTTAGCCTTTGTGATTGTAAACATTAGAAATTTTCATATTTGGTATTATCATTGTGACTTTAAATTGCTATAGTATTTAGACTTCCAACGTCAAATTAACTAACTTTTTTACATTTGTGTACAGTGACAAATATGGCCCCACAGTGTGATAAAACATTAAATTTCATGGAGAAAATTGGCCGAAGGCGCAGTAGGTGGGACCTTACTCCTGAAGACATGAAGAAAATTCGACAGAATGAAAGAGAGGAATCAGAGAAGATAAAGGTATTTTATTTAAAAGTAATATAGCAACTGAGTCTCTAGTATTACAGATAAATAGAGTATTTACTGTCTAATTTTAAGTTATAAATTTAGATTTCTTGAAAACTATTATATTTTTAATACACATTAAAGGGACTAACCATTATTATTTGCATATTTTATTGTATGTATTTATACTGTCTCCGCAGTTTGGTCTAGATACTGCTGACTTCATGCAGTTATGACTGCTTGTGATCTGATGGATGAAAAAAAAGTTAAGTTTGTTCCTCAGCCATGTGCTCTTCTCAAAATGTGGGCTGTCTTATTGCATTTTAGGCCTTGCTTATACTATGCACTATGTTCTAATCAAAGATTGAAGCCTTTCCCGGTGCAGTTGTTCAATATATTGTTCTCGGAGTTCAACCGGGTTTGGCATAATAGTAGAACGCAATGTTTCGATGACTAAAAGCTCTGTCGTCATCTTATAGGCGAAGTGTCGGAACCATTCCATTGAATATTATATATATCCTCCACTGAATCATCACGCTGTGAGACCAATCAGTGCTCAGTCAACAGTCCGCCTCCGCCATGTCAGCATCAGTCAAAAGGCCGGCCACTCGCCGAGGTACATTACCCTCAGCAACTCCAGCCACAATAGAGCTCCGGACTCCTTGTCTTAACAATGTTATAGGTGGGTCCCAAGTCTTGCTCAATTGAAACCCGGTGTCCTGGTTTAGCAGGTTGTCTTGTGTCCTAATATGTATGGCCTCTTTGATTATGCTGCTCTAGAAACCATTGACACGATCCAAGATTTTGGTTTCATTGAACTTTATGTCATGACCGGATTCTATGGCATGTTCTGCAACCGCTGACTTATTTGGCTGTTTTAGTTTCAGATGTCTTTGATGTTCTGTGCATCTGTCCATTACCGTGCGAATAGTTTGGGCGATGTACTTCTTGCCACATTCGCACGGTATGCTGTAGACCCCAGGTGTACGAAGTCCTATACTGTCTTTAACCGAGCCAAGCATTTCTTTAATTTTCTTTTGTGGATAGAAGACCGTCTCAATGTTATGCTTGGCCAGTAGCTGTCCTATGTTCTAGTTCTCCAAAAGTTATTAATTTGTGGGTGTTTTGTTTTATTGTTCCATAGTTAGCACGGTCTGCATTTTTAAATTTCTATATTATCCTATTTACTCAACATTGATAAAACTATTCCCCTCTACTGATGTTTCTATTTCTTCTATGTATCTATTGATTATAGCATTTATTTCCTTCAAGTTAATCTTTATCCTTGCAATCTTACTTTTTGGTGACTGGTTCCTATAATTCTTTTTCTAGGTCCTTTATACTTTCATAAAAGAGAGCAATGTAATTGGCTAATATTATCAATAAGGACTCTCCATTAATTTGTAGATCATGTCTATACTACCCAATTTTGTTTCAGAAAAAAGTCCTTAAAGTGTTCCTTGATGCATTGAGCCATTAAGTCTGCATGCAGGAACCATGACGGGTCTTGAAATTCTGTGTCTATTTCTAGTCGTTGTACTGCTTTTGAACAAATTACTTTAGATTCAGACTTACTGATGTTGGATTACTATCAAAAACTTTCTCAAGTTCCAAGAATTCTGTTATGAAAAGCAAACAAATCACTTTGGCCTTACATGTTATTTATTGAAATACATGTTAGTTTACACTATATCCACTTCTTAATCCTTCTTGTTCTTTCTGATGACTTAATTTCAGGGATATCTCTATTCTATTTCTTCATTTTAACTGTACATTGTATTGAAATTGATTGTCTTCATTACTCCCATCTAAAACCATGTGCTTCGTCATTACTCTTGGGAATTTATTGGCCATCAGTCATTGTGTGTATATTTTTTCTACATTTTCTTTTGTTAGTTTCACAATGTTACTTTATTGTTTCCAAGAGATTTCCACATTTATATTTTATGTAAACATATTTAATCTGGTCTATTAACTATGATATTTCAATTGAAAGTTTATTTCCTTTATAAGTTCAATTACTTGTTTGCTGTCTTCAGCTATCTAGAGCCAGGACTTCTGGTAACTTCCCTAATTCCCCATTATAATATTTCTTTGTTTATACTTTCTTCTTTATAACTCAAAATTAATTTATTCATATTTTCCATAATTCACATTATCTCCCACTCTTTTCTTTGTTATTATCTTATCCATTAGTTTTCTGGTTGGGATGTTTTTGAATAAGCTCTTTCTTCCATCCACTTCTACTGCTTCCTATTTTAGTAGTTCCTTTTGGTCTGTCTTTGGATCATTCATATTGTTTACTACAAGATCACTCTTTGGTTGTAGCCTGTGAAAAATATATTTATAATATAAAGATATTTCATAAAATGTATTCTATTGGTCAGGATGTAGTAAATCTAGTTTTTAATGCATGCACCTGAGGATCATATTTGTGTGTGTATATGAAATGTGTATGTGCGCCTTCATTCTTCCAAGGTAAGGAATATGTCATTAGTGTGTGAGTAAATAAGTAAACTTTGTTGTTCAACCAATAATTGTAAATTCATAATTTGTTGTATTTTACTGATGTGTACATAAAACAATTTTTTAAAATATTAATATACTTTTTATCATTATTCATACTTAATTTTACAGAATTAATTACTCCAGGTTTTTTATTATTATTAGAAGCTTATTGGTAACTCAAAAGTAATTAATTATTTCAGAAGTACATTTAATAGCTAGGCTATATATTATTTAGCATCATTCCCTTAAGGGTTGTTTGGCTCTCAATGAAATAACTATATTGACAATTATATTTCATGTCTACAGAGTTGTCACTGTAAAGTGTAGTCAAAGAAATTATGACGTAGTAACCTGCCCATCAAACAAATGACTTTCCTCAAAGTCAACTCTAAGTACTTACTGTTTCCCACTTGCAACTAACTGATATAGTTTTCATATTGCTGATGGATTGCCTTCTTTTCTTCTATGAACTTTGATTCATTTCATAGTGACATTGTCAAACTGTATTATTCAGATATTGTGAAGGGAAATGAAAGACTCTGACAGTAATAATCTAGATATTTAATTTGAAGTCTGAACTCTGTTTCCTCTAAGTGACTTAATATTTCCTGATCAATTTTTCCATCAGTCAATGCAGACCTTGTGGAATACATTGGTTTAACAATTAAACATTCAATCTGCACATGTTAGAACTTGTAGTCATTAATATTTGTCTTGGAACATTAGACCATTGGTTACTGAGAAATTTTTATTTGTCAATGGAATATTTTTTTTTTGCTGAGTGAGTGCTGATATCTGAAATGTAGTTAGTCGTAAGTTTATCTCCACTATGAGTAATAACACATTCTGCAAATAAAGTTCAAAGGTTTTATTACTTATTTAAACACTGTGAACACTGTGGTTTCCCTGTTCTTTCATTTAGTTGTTATTTTAAGCTTGAACCTTTTAATATCTTTTGTTAACTTCCTAATAGTTCTCTCAACAAGTATTTGTGCTTTCCCACATTTTTCTATCAGAAGCAAGATTATTTACAACTAGTCTTTGGTAAGGCAAGGGTCCCTTGATTACTTTATTTGCCTTGAAGGTTAAGCATTAATTTTGGGTAAATTCAGGATGTAAACTACCAAATGGCTTTAAGTGTCTGTTTCTTTCTTTCCTCCCATCGTCAGTTGAGGGTATATTCGATGATACATTTGTGCTCCCGCAGACACACGTGCCAAATTAAAGGATTTTATAATTTGCTAGAAAATAATTAAAACTCAACATCGGGTAGTACTCAGAGATTGGTGGAAGTCAACGATTTACGCAATAAATTGTACGGCTCTGCGTATTTGCTCCGATTGCTTAATTTGCTGCTTATTCTGAAAGCAGGCGAGATTCGAACCCTGAGGTGTGTTCGTGCCTTCCCTCTTGCCGTTGCCTGGCAACCGTCACAAAGTGTGGGCGTGGCGGTAGATAACCAATAGCATTTAGTTTCCCAAACACCCTGGAAGTTGTATTGTTTTCTATAATCGCTTGGCTTTTTAAAGAATGTGTCACATTTGTGTATATTCTTTCCTTGTTTCCAAATGACAATAAAACGAACCTTCAGGATTTATGCTCACATATATATATAGGTTAAAATCTCAATGTAAGCTCATGATACCCCCGAAACTTCACAATTTTTAAATTTGGAATTGCATCTTGTAGTCTGACCCCTGAACAGCGACTAGGACGCAGTAGTTTTTATATTCCCTTCGGGGTGCTTGCTTTACGTGAGCAGCTTCACCTCTCACCATTCAATTAGATTAATTGTTCAAAATGATGACTAACTTCATTGAAGTTGTTGGTTTTTGCTTCAGATGCCTATTTGATAACCGCGATTGTTTTAATTTAGGCGCAGGCATTCCTGATTAGTTGTATTACGTTTTCGCGAGTTGTGTTTCGTGATAAAAAGCATGATAAATATGGCGATCTGGGTGGTTAGTTTACCGTACCGTCTCTTCAGATCCAGCGTTTCATTTAATACCTTGCATACTACTGCTGAGTAATGCAAAACCATTGCGTTGAAAGCACGTGTCGTGCCCCACTTCTAATCGTACCGCAAGCGGTGGACCAATTTTAACACAGGTAGATACACTTTTCTTTAGAAAATATCAACTTTTTATCTGGGACGATTGTTTCGTACTGTGCGTATTTTTCGATTTATTTTGCAGTAAACTGCATTGATAAAACGATTTGAGACAAAGCTATCTTGATGGATCGTTGGTCTTTATCATGCGGCCATATAAAATATCTAGTTCTATATTGTATTGATGTTGAATTCTGCCGGCATAATAACTGAAGAGCTTATTCTTCCTGCCTCTGATAATGGACACTTCTTAAACTTATCTCATAACGCCTCTATTCATACCTGTGTCGCTCTTGCCGATCCATGAATTATCTCCATCTCCCACCTCAGAATTATTTCATGCTTTCTTATTGGATATTTCACCCCGTCTTCCCCTCATATCACCTATCTACTTCTAACTCTAAAAAATTTCATTCCGTCGTTACCCTTTGTGTCTTAGTACGTCTGACTTAAACAGCGTTTATATTTTGTCTTTTTCACAAATTGCATTAGCTTTCTCAAATGTCCTTAAGTGAACTCCCTAATCCGTTCTATCTGCCAACTCATTGTCCCAAAATCACAAAGAATTCAATTGCAAATAAATTTTTTAACTTTGAATAAATTATGCCTACTGTAAAATTTCTAATGATCCCATGTCAGCTCTTACAGTTTTTTTTCCCTTTTTTTATGAAAATAAACTTTTATAGTCCGGAGACATTACAGTTATAATAATTTAAACGTGATCATAGTATTTAAAATATCCATTACAGTGAACTTCCCTTTTCATCTTCCAACTTAATTTAATAATTCTGTTTATATATATGCTGCATGTAGTGTCAAATATTGCCGTATATTTTGTATACGGTTCGTTTCTTAATTAAATTTTATACTTAATGTAAAGTAGAAATTTAGTTATGAGAGAAGAAGTGATGATATAAATACCACACAACGTTTCTGGAGCCCTTGTTCCTATCTTCAGGTGCTAAGAAAACTAAAAAAACACAAAAGCCTTGTGCAGTTGTGTCGCTCTTGTGTATATTGACATCATCACTTCTTTTGTCTGTTTTTGTATATTTTTCTTATTATTAATTTTTCAAAACAGAAGTAAATTTTTATTTTGTTTTCACTTTGGATTTTAGGCAATTATATTTTTTTAAATTTATGTTTGTGTCACCTGGAAAGTTGCTCATTTGTAGATATAATAAACGCACACATGCAGTTATTTCTGTTCGTTTATTGAGGGTACGGTGTCTTTTGCTTTTGGTGGGAATGGAACAATTTATTAGATGTAAAATACATTTCAACGCCCTTGTTCGTGCTACTTATGCCTTCTGTTCATTTTTACTTTCCAGTCTGTTAAAACTGGAACCATAAATCAGTTCTTGTATATTTGAATACATTCGAACACATTCAACCTTATTTCGCCTGTTGACAACCATTGTGAAATACTCGCCGGCTATAAATTGTCCTAGCTTTTCACATCTGCCTGATTAATTGTATTATACTTGTCATTGAACAATATTTTTTCTGAAAGTTAATTGATAAACAACAGCCAATTTGAGGTAAAAAATATATAGTTATTTATGGAAAATTAAACTACGTTTCGTCGCTAACTTAGCGACCTCTTAAGGGTAAAGTTTTAACACTACAAAATCAAACAAAACAATTACAATGATTAAATTAAAATTTTTAAGAAAAATTTGGCAGAAAACAAACAATATAAATTTATTAAAATGAAAAAAAATTACGTCTGATTGAAAATAATGAATAAGAAAGATAGCCAATATAGACAAAAAAGGTAATATAAATACCACACAACGTTTCTGGGATCCTTGTCCCTTTCGTAAGGTGGTGAGAAGAGCCTAGAGAAACACAACTGCACAGGTCAGTTGACAATACTCGAAAGCCACTCATAAATTTATTAAAATGAGTAAACACTAAGTTTTTTCTGACTTCAAATTAGCTGTTTAGCTGTTGATTATTGATAAGTTGTCTCAATAGTCGGAATATATATATATATATATATATATATATATATATATATATATATATATATAAAATTATTAATTGGGAATTCTTTTGCATTTCGTAATCTTCTTTAATAAAACATAGTTTTTGCCTTGTTTCTGCGTATGCAATTGTAGTATTTGTATGATTCTATTTTATGTTTTTGGGTTTTCCTCCTATTTAAATGTTCTGAAAACGTTGGGGTTTTCTGTGAATAGTGCTACAGAATTCCATCAGAATTTAACAAACTACATAACTAGGGAGCGAAGATTTGGGTTATTAATTCAATGATATGAGAAAGGCGTGGAAAATGTTATATCAGGAATTAAATGACAAGACCCTATAAAATTGACTGTACCGCAGAGTAGCTGTAAATCCTTCCCTTACGCTGATGATGTTCAGAGTTTTGTACTTTTGGAAACGTGGAATTATTTCTTCGTCATTTCCCTCTTCCTAGAGTGGTGGAGAATTTAAGTAGGCAGTACACGTAGTAGCAATTGCCCTTGGGAGTGTTATGTTTGGATTAGTGTACCAGCCGTGTGTTTGGGGAGTAGTTGCACTGCGGACTTGTGATGCTCCGTGTGGCCGGGTGTCGGGTGTCGCCGCGCGTTACCTCGGCACCCGTTGCTAGGATACGGCGCCCCTTATTGTTACCATTGTTGACGCATGTATTGCCTGCCGACTGTCACGAGACGCGTTCGTCGCAATTTTGCGCTCTGTATATACCTTCGGGTCGGTTTAATTGGTTTCGTGGCATCGGAATGGGATCTTAGGAAACGAACTATTTAACAGTTCTAGGTATCAAGTTGTATTACTATGAGATTACTTTAGATTAGAAATAAGATAGTCCTATAAGTGTACTCAAAGTTATAATTTATACTATCAGTAATTAATTGAAGTAGCAATTACTGCGCTCCAGAATTAAACAACTTTAGGAGAAAAATAATTATGAATTAAAGATCACGTCACATCACGTATCCTATATAAAATATATAGTAACGAGACTACGTAAACAAATCACAAACATTGCTATAAAATGCGTTCGTCTTTATCTACTTTGGGCGGTGCTAGATATAATCCTTCATTAGAATCACTACGCGGTTTGATTTTTTTTATTCCATTAGTCCTCGTATCAGGAAATAGAACACGTCAATACATAAAAATTATAATATAAGAATTGAATGCTACAATTATAAATAATTAGAAGTTTACATATAAATACGAAAATTCGGGAACACAAATTTCCCTGTCCAACATAAGTAAAATAATATGAATAATAACAAAAATATTTCTTTAACTATACTAAGGGTATAATATAATATTTACAGTTCTAATAAAAATATTCAATATGTACTACTAAATAATTAATTATTCGAGAAATTCATAAAATATAAAATTTAAACACCACACAAAAATAAACACACTAGGAGGAAAAACAAACGACGGAAAAGTCACTTCACGAAACAGAGCGACGAGGAATCTGCAAACTCCGGGCCGTACATGAAACAAACAAACAAAAGAGCAGAAAAGATCAAAAAGAGACTAAGCAAGTTAGACTAAGTAGTTATTATTAGGAACACATTGAACACTTTTGCAGTTTTTTAAGAAAAATTAATTATTAGGGGAACGATCAAGGAATTCCTGTACTGAGTAAAACGCGCCTTTCAGTAGAATATTTTTATATTGAATCCAGAAACTCTTATAGTTACTATTGGAGGAAGACTATTGTATAAAAGTATCCCTGAATGGCGAATACTTCTCTGGTAGATAGCAAGGCGATGATGAGCGATTTCTAGTCTCTCAATCGTGAGACTCGCCATTCCTTTGAAAAAGATTCATGTTCCCCATAACAAACTTTAAAATTTCGCGAATAAACACGCTGGTAAGAGTTAATATTCGCAGACTTTTGAAAAACGGTTTACAACTGGATTTATTATTCATATTTGAAAGTATCCTGATGGCACGCTTTTGCAACTTGCATGTTTGAAAGCTCCTGGAGCAATTGCCCCAATTTGCACATAAAGAGAATGCAGAAAAAAAACCGGACGGAATAGGAACCGTTTTGAAATAAGGAACTATACATACAGAATACCATATATGTAGTTAAGTATTTTAGACACTCAATATTCTTAATTGACATCCAAGCTTGATTATAAACAATATTCTTAGGCGTAAAATATTCCAAGAGCAAACGAAATATTCTAGGGCGAACCCACCCTTCGAGAAACAATATAAAATTGCACATGGGATGAAACATGGACTATCTCAGATCCCATCCGCGGTACTTAAAAAGACTGGCATTGACCTGATTGTGATCGATAATGTCTCACGGAAAATTGCCAACTACTTAAGTTAAAAAGGATAAATATTATTTCACCGTATCCCTTTTCTGTTCATACAGTCGCTTCAATTACATAATCCTGCATTTCATTTACTAACAGCCTGAGGGTTCAACAAAGTATTATATATATATATATATATATATATATATATATATATTAGGGTAACAGGCTACATGAGGGATGAGGGTAATCCACATGGTGGCAACTCCCCTTTAATAGCATAGGAAGGGATCTGAAAGGGGGGATGCGGAAGGGTAGAGGAAGGTAGCCAAGGGTTAACTAGGGCCCCCGGGCTATGGTGTAAGGATCCTATCCGGCAATTCGCCTAAAAGTGATGCAGGGAAAACCCTAGAAAAACCTGCATCAGGTAGGTCGGGCATTTGGTACTTGTCCCACGCCCTTCCGATGGCGGGAGAGGGGTTAGCTGTGGAGTCGCAGCTTTCCCCTCTCCGTGCCTTGACCAGTTTAGGAGGCAGCTGGACGACTATTCCAATAGGAATAGCGGACAACTCTTATCGTATGCCCAAGGTCTGCGACCCCGGAACATACACCTCTCAAATCAGGCCAAAGTGCCTCGGCATGTGGGAACCTTAGTTAAAAAAACCAGAGAGATGTGAAGGCATCCCCAAAGGTAGCCTCCGCCAGAGCTCTCTCGTGCACAAGTGTTATATTTAACTAAACTTGGGCTTATACTCGTGATCTTTATAAATCAGACTGGAACTTAAATATGTATTTTATCACTAAATTTTGTCTGTTAATTAGATACTTATTAATTAGTCTTCAACTCATACAGACGTTTTTAAATGTTCAATCTAGGTAATTTTTTGTTATTATTCGCTTGAACCCCTTCTCATTGAACTTCTGAAACCTGTTGAGCACCTATGTGTAGAGTTTCACGGTAATCGGTTTGTTTTCAACAGACTGTGTATTTGTTTACCAATGGATTTTGACTGGGAGGAATATCAAGCCGAATAAGAGAAGCTAGAATATATTGTGGTAATTGCCATCATCGAACAAACGAATACTGGTTACAGTTGTAGGTAAAATCTTGGCGGAAGTCGGTTCCTATCTTTATAATACAAGATAATGAAGATTATAGCTGTTTCAAGTACTTGTAACTGTTTAAGACAAGATATTATTCCAATGTTTTGTTTAATTTACCACAGTTCCGTAGTAAAAACAATGGACTTATTTTGTTTTAAAATATCAATATAGGATATTGAAAGTGTCATGTTTCAGGGTGACCGTGTTTAGTGTCTTCCTTCGCAGGTGCTACGCCCTCCCCATGCGCAGCCAATAATCATCAGTGAGCGCCTAGACCTTGACCACGTTAGATCGTTGCCGTGTGTATGTATTCTTCGCGTATCCTGTAAACGCCGGAAAGAGAGGACCCCCCCCCCCTTAATCAGCGTCACCCTCCGTTCTTGCTGACGATTGCTATAGTACTTTGTGACCACATATTTATGAGTTATTTATTTGCAATTTTTCATGCGATCGACGTGAATAAAAATTTACATTAAAAATTCTAGTAATTAGTTTAACATTGTTATAAAAATGTTTGATTTGATATTTCGAAGCGATATAATAATTTCAGTGTCGCGTTTGCTGAATGTTGGCGTTCTTTTGAGGCTTTTTCACCGCAATCGTGACTAGTTTCTGCGTTTATACATATCTGTTGATGAAATATGATTACCCCACTATAATCCAAATACAGCAGTCGAATCTGTACGTTTCGGTAGTAAACTGAACTTGATCAAGGCGACGACTTTGAAATCGGTGACGACAAGGATTTATTTTGGGGATGCTCAGAGAAATAGTCCAATGATAAATGGATATTATTAAATGACCAATAAAAGAGCGATATTCTACCTTTCTTCTCTTATTTGCTTCGTCCATCATTTGTAATCCAGCTACTGAAATAGTGTTACTTATTCGCTTATTCTACAATATTGGAATCTGTTTACTGTATTGCGTTAGTATTTTTCTATTAGGTACAAATAATTTTTTTATCGGAACTTTACCCGAATAATTTTTCTGTGGCTTTTAACAAATTTTCCTTTTCTGACAACAGATCAAGATAATCAGTTTTGGTATTCGTTAATTTAATTCCGGTTACTTCGTTTTTTTTTTAAAAAAATTACTATCATTCTTGAATATGCACGTTAAATGAAGAGTCGATATGCTGAAACATTGCCGGGCACCCTCTATAATGAAATCTTATTGTCGTCGTTTACTAAAACTACTTGGTGTTGATTTATACTCCAGATATCTGAGTTTTAATAGTATGTGTATTTTTTGTTATTGATCTAGTTTCACGAACATCTTACAACATCACTTTTAGGCGAATTGCCGGATAGGATCCTTACACCATAGCCCGGGGGCCCTAGTTATACTTATTCAACGTAATAACCTTTTTTGATTACAAAATAGTGCAATTATATTAAACTACATTCCAAGATTAAATTAGCCGAATAAAATAACTGAAAAATTGAATTCTGTTGACCAAAATTTAGTGATGGTTTTATAAATGAGAAGAATTGTGACTTAAAATTTGAGAAATATTTACAATACTTTAATTTATGATTCCCAACTTTTCCAATTTATAAATCCATCTCTAAAATTTGGTCTGCATAATTATTCTTTTAGTTCGTTAATTTAATATTGTTTTTCCCAAGCCTGTTGAGGGTCAACATTAGGACTGAAATATGTAGCTTGATTCATTAAATTTCCGCGATTTTATTTATTAATGTTTATCTATACATTATACATTATATTCCGTTTATCATTTTCGTAGGTTTTCTGCATATCAACAAGTGCCTTTAAAGTATCCGCGGCTTTGTTAATTCCTCCTTCTATAATTATCTTTAACCACGGAGAAAACACACATTTTTTATCACCTAATTTTGTCTGTTTGCCGGATACTACATTATAAATATGGTATTTTTATATTTAGTTGGTTCGTATTCTAGTTCTTGTTACTGATTATTACTTTAGGTTTCAGCTAATATATTTTTAGATCCAACTGTTCTCAATGCTATAAAGGATTGTTCAGAAATAACTAGTCAGTTTGTTCGCTCAATTTTAATTACGTGTTAGTTGTGATCATATTTAATGATAGTAGGTTTTTTAAGCGTGTTTTAATATTGTTTTCCTCAAGCGTGTTGAGGGTCAACATTAGGACTGAAATAAGTAGCTTGATTAATTAAATATCCGCTATTTTATTAGTGAATTTTTAACTATACAGACAAAGAAATAACTTACAAAACATTCTATTCCGTTTATCATTTTCGTAGGCTTTCTGCATATCCACAAGTACCTTTAAAGTAGCTGCGGCTTTGTTAATTCCTCCTTCTATAATTATCTTTAACCACGGAGAAAACAAACGTATTTTATCACCTAATTTTGTCTGTTTGTTGGGTTCTACATTATAAATATGGTATTTTTCTATTTAGTCATTTCGTATTCTAGTTCTTGTTACGGATTATATCTTTAGGTTTCTGCTAATCTATTTTTAGATTCAACTATCCTTAATGCTATAAAGGATTGTTCCGAAACTACTAGTCGCTGAATTTTTAATTACGTATTAGTAGTGATCATATTTAATAATAGTAGCTTTTTTAAGCGTGTTGGAAAACTTCGCGTCTGAAAAGCTACTTTAATATCGCCGAGAGCGACATTGTAAGTGATTGTTCCATTGATCTTTTTGATAGTTTCATGGCAGATTGCGTAACCGTCCTTGCTATTATTGATCCTGACACGGGCCGTCGCGACTAATAGTGGGACCCATTAATGTGACAGAAAGGCAATGTACTTGGATAAGGGTCCTGATTTCGTTTCCGTTGTCATTGCCGACACACCAGGACGCAGAGTAATTTCTTAGAATTCGCAAACCATTTCAACGGAAAGAGGCGGAGATGATCTCATTTTTTGTAACTTTATATTGACACACCCTCCTTCATCAAACCCCCTCACATTTTCCGCGCACCGTGCAATTCGAAAGTAGTGGAGTGTGTGTGTTGTCGGTGGAGCTGTGTTTGAACACGTGCGGGAGGATCCACCCCCTCGCGCCTGTTGATAAAAGTCCACAGGCTGTCTCGCCAGTATTTGCACCGCATCTGTCCTAACTGCCGGAGTAACTCCTTTGTTCCCAGCTCCACTGGCAAACAGTAACTTGTTGACGTCACAAGGATGGCGTATCATTCACTCGAACAGCTTGTTGAAACCATATGGATCACCTCCGATGGTCCATTTACGTAATGCGCAATACTATATATTCCACACATCCAGGAAGCTTCTCAGAGAATATATTATTTTTAATACTATACTAGACAACTCATCATCTGAAAATGAAGTTTACGGAGGTTAAAATACCAATTCAGAAATTATAAACAATAAATACAAGGGTAGTTCCAAATATAAAGAAAACATAAAAAATAGGGGAATTTTAATTTCCGAAAAAAAAAAATTCTTTAAGTAGTCTAACTTGAAACACTTTCCCCAGCGATGTTTAAAAGCTTCGATGAAAACCATCGAGCTCCTCAAATTATCCATTCATCTGCAGACTTCTTCATTGTTGGCAAATCATTTGCAACCGAGCCAAGTTTGGAAAGACAAAATAATCCGAGGTACCAAGTCTGGCGAATAAGGTGCGTGGGGAATCAATTCGAACTTTAACTTATTGATTTTGGCTGTCTAGGTAATGGATGTCTGAACTGGTGCATTGTCGTATGAAGGAACAACTTCTTTTTCGCCAAATGCAGCCGTTTTTTTCTTTTTGATTTCATCATTCGAACGTTGCAATAAGTTCGCCTAATTTCCAATTTTCCAATAAGATCAACCGAGTCCAACTGGCCATAAATATCCTATGATGGAGCTGGTAAAATATAGAACGTTTCTCAATCTCAATGAAATACGATGAAAATTCTGTCATTTAATGAAACGGGGATTACGGGTTTCATACTTTTATATTTTTACGTTTCAATTGTCATTATCATTCCCCTTACCAGACTCTAAATATTAAGCAGCAGCACATTTAGTGTGTCTTCTTCACCTTGGGTTCGTTTGTCTGATGTCACATACAATCGTCCTACACGTAGGACCATCAACAGTATTTTTTTTTGAGAGTGCCAGACTACATGAAGAGGGTAATCCACGTTGGGGTAACTCACCTTTATTAAAATGGGAAGGGGATTGAAAGTGGGGATGCGGAAATTAGCCAAGGGTAAACTAGTCCCCCCCCCCTTTCCCCCGTGACTATAGTTTTAAGGATCGTACCTGACATTCGCCTAAAAGTAATGCAGGACAAACCCTAGAAAACCTGCATCAGGTAAATAGGGCACTAGGTACTTGTCCCACGCCCTCTCCGATGGCCGGAGAAAATTACCGCTTAGTTTATTTTGACTGAACGTTGACAATGTGGCAAAAAAGTTGGATTTCTGGTAGTTCACCGACACTATACAGTCGAATCTGAAAGTCACAAGCCTTACTAATATCGTGGTTTCCCATTAATAACAATTCGCACTGCTTGCAACCCCTGTCACGACAAATAATCTATGCAGTTCTTTAAAATTGACCTATATCTCTACGACTATTCTTGAAGTATTACTAGTCAACTATCCTATGTTATGAATATTATTTATAGCTGTATGGATGATAGTTTTTTCTGTGATGTAATTGCTTCTTACAGATAACGCAATTCTAATTGTTATTTTTTTCCATGTGGCACGGCAGGCGTAGGTCGCCAGGTCACCTTGCTCCATGTGCCAGATTTTCTCATCCACTCAGAGTGGCGAGGGACTCACCAGTGTCTTCTGCGCCGGCAGTACGAAGACTGGGGACGAAGAACCATTAAAGAATACCCTTTGAAGCAGCAGTCAGTGCCCAGTGTAGATTCAGTCATGGAGTTCCTGAAGTAGACGAAAAAGTTCACCTCACTGTGCTACACATTGTAGCCGAAACTAGGCTGCCAGTTCCCTAAACCATCGAGGTCGACTTTACTCAATATGAATTATCAATTAAAAATATTGGAGGGATCTGTTCCTGCAGTGTCCTATGAAATAAAATTTTCCTAACGATTAATTATCCTTTTGACACTAAAAAGGAGTTCATTCAAATAGCCCGTGGGAAATAGAGATGGTTGTAATATAACAAAATATTCCCTTAAGAAAAATGAAGTTAATTTTGTCTAATTGGTTCCATTACCACTCAATTTTATATCAGTTTTTGTCTCAACCGCACTACTTTATGAGACATCGCCTTGAACGTTTTTATGCAATCTTCTTATTAAGTGGAACATAATTCAATATATGCTTGTCATGTTTGAGCGCTCTCTTCTTGTTCTCCTCTTTCTATCACAATGTTTGCTATACTACGGAACAAAGGAACTCGCTTTGAGATAATTGGTGAATAGGGTACCAACCACTACCCTTTCAAAGCACCCTATTTGCCCCCACACTTCACTGTCTCTTGTGTTTTGTTCGTGAATGTAACACAATTGTTCATATTCATTGTTAAACATCTCATTAATATGGTTTCTTCTTCAGGCCTTGAAATACAGTATTAAATATCGACTATAACTTCGCTTCGTAAAACGGCCTTGAATTTATCAGACTTAAGTACGTTTAATTACATTAAAATATAATTGATTGTTGTTTATGTTTGTATATTAACTTGTAATTGATTCTTCAGGCTTGCGTCCAATATAAATAATGAAAATATTTTTTTTTGTGCAAGGAAAAACAAAGGACTGGTGGTGTGGTAGGTTGACCATAGTATAGTTCCTTCTAACGTACTTCTTGTTCTTTAAGATCCAATGCGTCACCTTTCATTTCTTAAAATTGCTTTGAATTCTTTTAATTTTAGTCTTTTAATCTTCAAAATTTATTCTGTGCCAAAACATTTAGCAAAGTTCTAATATTCTCGTAGTTAGCTTAAAATAGTCAACCTTTTATTCCATATAATCTCGTTGTTCAGTTTTGAAACCTCATCCATGGTCTAAATTCAGTTGCGGTGACTATAAAGTTTTTTCTTTGAGTAGAATGTTCTCTTATAAGTTAAAACGATGGCAGAATACAGACAATTTAGAAAAAATACTCTGGATTAATACTTCACTACGCGAATCGCGTATCGTGGACCTCTTCAAGTGATCCTTTACCTGAATTAGGATAAGGTTCACCTAAATTCAGCCATCTTTTGAACTTATAACTTTTAACAGACACATTAGAGTTATTTACGTTTGGCTATCCCAGGTTTAATGTATTCTTTAGTATACAATTTCTAAGATATCGTGTTGCCTACAAATTGCGTGCCTCCTCCATCTTTACCAAACTAACGTGCCGACGCTCTGAACCGATCCTCTTCACTCCCTGAAGACATACATATTTGTTCGAAACCTGATGCAGGTTTTCTAGGGTTTTCCCTGCGTAATTTTTAGGCGAATTTTCGGGCAGGATCCTTAAAAATACAGCCCTGGGGCCCTATTTAACCCTTGGCTACCGTTGCCTATCTTTCCGTATCCCCCCTTTCAGTCCCTTTACTATAGTATGAAAGGGGAGTCGCTACTACGTGGATTACACACACACACATATATTAATTGCATTAATTCTACACATTCACATGCACAATAATTACATACAAAAGTTTATTTGGAATAGTGATAAAACTTGTTATATAAATTATAGTAGTTTACCTGATAAATTTTAGTTTTTAAATTAACTGATATTAATATAAAACTATCTTACACTACTGATGGAATCGTTAACTATAATCAAAATTTAATGAACATGGTCTACTAAAACCACCGTCGAATAATAACGAAGCCTTTCGGTATGTCATACCTCGAAACGCAGTGATAACATTACCATTTCCAACTGCAAAATTCTTCTTGATCAAATTCTCCTTTTTTTGTGTCATACTTATCGAAAAAAATTGTCGCGTCTTCTCTTTCCTCCATTTTTTTTCGAGGTTCACCCATTTGTTTGATAAACGACGTCGTCTTCACATTTATTGGTGTCTAATCCATTAAGAAAGGTTGCTTTTTTAAAATTTCTGTCTACTAATCTGTGATTTCTGAGATATATATTGATTAGGTACCGAAATGCTTCTAAAGTAGGTCAAGTTTTTGCGGCCAACTTAATTTTTGTATGTTCAACTTCAGTGACTAAATTGGCAGTATTGATATTGTTGAGGAAGGTTTAAGTGAAAATAGAAATTTCGGAAAAGTGAATTTAAACCAATGAAGTCAACTAGTTGATTTAAGCACATACTGTTTATTTGCCATCATCATGAAATGTCTTGCATAGTAAGTGTTTAACACTCCTGTATTAGAATAAAATATGATTCTTTTTTCGGGTTGTATACGTGCCAAGAAAGCAAAAGAAGAATATGTGATAACAAGTGACCTGTTATTCAGTGTAGTAGCATAACTCATAACTTGTTATTTTTCTAGTGACGAACTTGTTTTTTTTAATATTCAGCAAAATTTTTAATTCGAAGATTTTACAATTGTGATACATTGACGTTAACATTTTAAAATTAACTTGAATAAATGTAGTTGATTCTTGAGTGAGTAGTTGAAGAGGAAGTTATGAATTATATATATATAAATTTACGGTGGTTGCCAGGTTAATTTGTAGTTTTCTTTTTAGCCTTCTGAGGGGTTTAGGTGGAGGAAGGTGGGATTCTGTATTAGAGATAATGGGATTGAAGTGGTGGTGATTTCTATTACATTGGATTAGGGGCGGTTTGAATTATGTTTTTTTTGGGTTGAGGGAATATTTAGGTCATTGTGGATTCTAGAGTTAGTAACGTACCAAGGACAGTTATAAAGCGGAGTATTTCATTTAGGGATATTTGAATTTTATTTATGTAGGTGGTAGTGGCCGAACCCCAGATATAACTGGCATAAAACCAGAGGGGAAATATGAGGTTCAGTAGTAGTTTTAATTTTTGGAATCTGTGGAGTATTATTTTTTTAAGGTGGGAAGTATGAAGGGACCATGTTAGTTTGAAGTCGAGGGTTAAGCCGAGGTATTTATGGGAAGATTTAGTAGGGATAGTGGTGTTGTTGATATTGACTGATAGGTCGTAACCTTTTCTTTTTAGGGACAAGGGAACGGTTACGGATTTGGATGGATTGATGACTATGCGCCAGTCGTTGGCCCAGATTGAAATGAGGTTTAAGGATGTTTGAAAGTGGTTTGTTGCGGTTTGGTAGTCGTGTGCGTGAGAAGTGATAGTGATATCGTCTGCGAATATTGATGTGGTGGTAGGGGGGGATAATAGGAATATCGTGGGTGTTAATGAAGTAGAGGAACGGCCCAATTACACTTTCTTGTGGGACGCCTAAGAGAATAGGATGTAGTGGAGAGAAGTGATTGTCTGTTTGAACTCTGTAGGATCGATTCGTGACGTAATTGGAGAGAAGGTTTAAGTAGTGGTGTGAGAGGTAGGGTTTGATTTTGTCGCAGTAGTCGCGAACGACTGACTGACTGAAACTGATTCGCTACGCACCGGGAGGTGCAGGACATTAAACTGAGTCGCCATCATATTTATGGTACACTGTTGTTGGCAATTATTCTAACACATGCTTACTACGAGTTTGCTTTAATACTTTCATTAAAGGTATATTTTCTCTAGCTTTTACTTATTTGGTTCTATTGCTGTTAATTCTTTATCACTGTTGTAGCCGTGAAGATGAGATAACCTCCAGGTACTACTTGTAACTATATCTATATCTCTTTAAGCATGCAGCCCTCTCCGTTAATTTATGATAGCCTGCGAGAGAATTCTCTCGCAGGTAACCTGCGAGGGATGTTCTCTCGCAGGCAGAACCTTCTAGGAGAGATACGAAGGGGCTACCTTTTGGGATGCCTTTTCCTCTCCGTTTTTGAACTAAGGTTCCCACAAGCCGAGGCACCTCGGCCTGTTCTGAGAGGTGTATGTTCCGGGGTCACAGACCTTGGGCATGCGGTAAGAGTTGTCCGCTATTCACATTGGAATATCGGCCAGCTGCCTCCTAAACTGGTCGAGGCACGGAGAATGGAATGCTGCGTCCCCACAGCAAACTCCTCTCCCGCTATCGGAATGGTGTGGGACAAGTACCCAATGCCCGACCTACCTGATGCAGCTTTTTCTAGGGTTTTCCCTGCATTTCTTTAGGCGAATTGCCGGGTAGGATCCTTAAACCATAGCCCGGTGACCCTAGTTAACCCTTGGCTACCTTCTTCTACCCTTTCGCGTCCCCCCTTTCAAATCCCTTCCTATGCTATTAAAGGGGAGTTGCCATCATGTTTATTACCCTCATGTTACCCTAAAAAAATCTGGGTAAATATTTTGCTTTTAATTTATTACATTTGTTTAATTTTCCCCAATAGATTGAAATGCATATTCTCAGTTTTGAATTATGTAGATTTTGCGTGTTTAATGTTTCACAGTATTATATCAAATATATAGACATGCTTTAAAAAAGTAGTATACTCAGTTTTGCTGAGTAAAATAAATACAAAAATAATGTTTGGAATAAGTTATACAGCCTGAAGAATATTCGTGTCGCATTATGACACTAAATGGAGCTATGCTCTATCTGAAAAATGGAAGCGTATTAGTACTTTGTTGTAAATTTCTCCACTTGTTTCTGTCTTGATTTCTGAGTTAGTTTTGAATATGGAGTCTCCCTTCAAGCTCTTTAGTCACTCTTCTAGGACCTATACCTTTATCTTTCGATTTTTATGTTTCACTAAAAGGACGCCGACTAACTCTGTCCAATTTACTTTTATACCTCATTCCTTATTTTGTCTGCCCAATGAATTTCCAACATTATTCGACTGCATTTCAAGACTTTCATGCTGTTTGTTTCTGAATATTTCTGTTGACAGTTTTCGTCTGTTGTCCAAACTCCCAATTTTAGAAAATTCTTTCACAATCACGAATCTTCTTTGAAATATTTCTCATATCTTGAAAAATAGTTCCGTTCTTTGTGTCGTCTATTTTCTATTTTCTGTCTCCCTAAATAACAAAACGTTGACGCGTATTCTTCCGCATCAGAACTAATTTTAAATTGAGCAGGTTTTTTTCAGTACTCTGCTTTAATCAAAATTTCTGGGGAATATGATCGTTATTCTGTTGAATGCAAATGTTAGCTCTCGTTTCATTTATATTCGTGGAAAAAAATACTTATTATTTTTATTAGCAGGTAAAAAGTGAATAACTACATTCTTCTAAACAGCTGTATGTGTACAAAAATATGAAAAATAAGTATGAAGCATATACAGTAAAAATAAAATAATTTTTACCAGATAAAATTTTATTTCTATCCCCAATAATTCCTTATCCATTTTGCCATATTTTTTATCTGAATTGAAAATGTGTTACCACGACTTAGAAAATTTTTCACAACGTGCTAAGTAATTTTTGAGGGTTATTAATTCTTTGAACGAATTGAATTGAGATAATATAATTCGGTTCTGTTAAGATAAGTTGGTATGTTAATCAGAAAGCGTCAACGTAAAATATGGGTTTAAGCTTGTCTTTTGTAATCACAAAATATACCCAAACAGGTTGATAAAATATGAATGCCGCGTATTGCATAATTGTTCGATATATAATTATTTTATTGCTGGGAACCCATGATTTGACTAGTATATGGCTGCAATTATTTTAAAGAAATAGGAATTTACTTATATTCAGGGAATACTTCCGAGAGCTGATTTGAACCTACATGCATTGTATATCTGCTAATAGTTGTAAATCTTTATGAACGTAAATTCCGCACTTACGAGTGTTACAGACTCTGGATGATTATTTCAATTTACTGGCTCAATATAATGCGTCCGATAATTTGAAACAATCTTAACAATGAACAGAAGAATAAATTATTAATATAAAAATTGGCTGATCATCTCGCATCTGGCTACTGTTTTGTCAGTAATACGGACGTAATTGCTCAAGTTACAGTAAAAGTTAAATACAAATCTGAATCTCACTTACAACAAATCGCCTTTTGTTGATTTAAACAGACATTTGATTTACGTTATGAGGGGGGATTATGATTAAAATAAAATCGACTGAGCAAGTGACTTAAAGTTGCTTAATTTTCTTAATGCTCATTAGTCTTAGAAATTAATAAAATTTTCTTCCACATTATTATACTTTTCCTTATAACTATTTATTTATAAAATAATTACTGAGAGAAAACTTTTAGAATCCTACCAAATGCTAAACGTACCTCGTTCAACGAGTAATTAGTTATCTGAATAAAATAATGTCATCGTGAAGGCGCCACTTCAACATGGGAGAATCGTATGAAATGAACAATTTGGTCAAATGACACAATTTTAAAAAATAAATAATTAATAGAAAACTCGGGAAAATTTATTTTCAGGGAAAATTAAATTATTTTATCGTATAATCGTTTTTAACAAGTGGTAATGGATTCTCTTCAGTTTTATTTAGTTACGAAACTGTATACCATTGTAAGATGTGGTTACTTTCCGAGTTCAAATCAAGAATGGAAAGTATAACATCAATTGACAGATCCTTTATTATTTAAAAAATATTAGAAATAAAAAAATTAGTTTTGTTAGTTATTTGTATCCTCTTCAGTCTGAGATCCGAGTGGAAGGTTTTTCTTTAAGCTATAAACGTTTTCTCAGTCTGACTAAGAATATTACTATAATTATCATTTATAACATTTATCAGCTTTACTTAGTTCAAAAATTATCAAAAAATCCATACTTACAATTTTATAATATTTGAGTTTGATAATGCGTTACCGAACGTAAAAATGCAATATAAAATTTTCGTTTAAGGAAATTTTTATATATTTTTAAGACGTAACTTCACTCCCTAAATAAGTTTAAGGCCCATAGAGGTAACTGAATTAAACGTAATGAGTTTGAGAAGCAGTGATTTTAAAGCGGAAGATCTCTTTCAGCGCAGAATAGTCGTGAATATCGACTCGCCCCGTAGCCGTGTGTATTCAATCCCAGATGGAATGAAACACGAGCCTCGTTTCAATTATCTGGCCTTAATGTGATTTCTGCCGGAGCACAGTATGTTTGTGCGGGCGAATGTGTGTTTTGTTGCCGAAGGAAGGAGACCATCAACGCGTGCAGAGTTTCAATGTACACCTTCAGGCTTCTTTACGAGACAATACGTTCGTTTCGTTGGCAATGAGTAAGATGGCGAATAACGAGATTCGCAATTGAGATTAAGGTAAATGTAAACAATTCGTTGCTGAAGCTGTTATTGAAAGTGTAAAAAATATTTTGAAAACATTGAAGCCGTTCAGGATAAGTTTTATGTTAAAAAAAACCATTATTAATAAAATTTTCGCAGTAGAGCACGAGATTCATATTTCTCGATGTTGACGTTTCTGCGACCATTCTCTACCGCTGTCTTCAGACTATATCGTTGCGTGACGCGTGCGTCGTATTTATAGGGTCGGACTCCAAGACTCCCTGCTGCGATATGATTCGTCGTTGAGGATTGCCTTGACGACAGTGTCAAGGACACTCGTTTTTTCCATGTCGCGTAATATTTTAATAATTGGATTCTACACGTAACTAATCAGTTCGCAGCCGGTAGTCTTTGAGTCCGACCCTATAAATACGGCGCGTACGTCACGCAGCGACATAGTCTGAAGACAGCGGTAGAGAATGACTGCAGAAACGTCAACATCGAGAAATCTGAACCTGGTCCTCAACCGCGAAAAAATTATTAATAATTTACGTCGGGAAAGCTTATATTAATTAATTTAAAAACTAATTAGTAAACGGCAAAAGATGATAAGAACAGGGTGTTACTGTATATATCCCTTTCGTAAGAATGTAATTACATTTTTAAGGAAGATAGTAGCGTTATTCTAGCTTCTCTGCAAGCGACGGTTCCCACCTGACGACAAGCTCCCCACTTGCTATTTCTCACAGTTTTCTTGAAATGGCCGAGATTATGCCTCTACAGCTATGTTAATTAGCATGACAGGTAGAGAGGGCATTACTATTTTATTACAGATTTCGTGAATTCTACTCAATTAACGTACCTTTTTTAAGCTGGTACATATTTATCAGGTTCCTCCAAGTATAGCCACAGAATAATTGATATATTTGTAAGGTATGCTAGGTAAAATGATACCCAAATATCTATTCTGGCCTTCTGTAAGTACTTATTAATTAACGTTAAATAATTTTAACAGCGGTTTTACGCGTATTTTTCATTTCGTTGACTGGATTTTAAACTGATAGTAATTTATGAAGTTTTTATCTTGAAGTTGTAAATATTTAATCGTTATGATTATATCTCAGCGTTGGACATTTCCCAAGTTCCCGCGTAATCTGTTTTGAAATAGAATATCGCGAGGCAAGCACAGATTTCGGCTGTCGCAAGTGGTGAAATGTGCAGCAGACACGGTCTGAGACGCAGGGTCGCCGAGATGCCCAACCACCCACGACCGTGACGTACTTAGAACAGAAATGGAACAATGGCCCCACAATACGGGAACGACGCACAAAGAGGCCTATCGCTAATGGCCATCACGGCCATCCGTATGCGGGCGTGCGTTCACGTGTGGTCCACACGGATCTCTGAAGCAGCCAGACAAAGCCAACAGCTTCGCGAAAACGAAGCCAAGCTCATGAGGACGAATTGATATTTGGTGCCAGTATCGAACTAGGATCAGTGGTAGCTGCAAATCTTGAAATTACACTTCATTATGAAAACTGGAATTGTAAATTAAATGAAGTGGCACACTTAATTCTGATAAGGTCAGTTTTGGAATACAGGAAGACCAGCTGGGATCCTTATCGTAAAATAAAAAAGATTCGTTCTAAAAATACTGTAAAAGGGAGCTACATTTGTAGGAGTTGGTCCTGGTCATGACAAAAAAATGGAAAAATGGTTATCACAGAGGATTATAAGTTCCAATAAAGTGTAAGAGCTTAATACAGATGTAATTTCATTCCTGAAGAAGACGATAGCCAACTTGAATAATTTAGCTTCAGGAGAGTTTGGGAAAGGTCGTCTTCAAGACAGCAAACAATGGTTACATTCAAGCAAAAACTGGACGTGAAGTTGTTTGAAAACCTTTAATTTTTTATCGTTTATAAATTTTTATATTTGTTTATAGACTTACGTAATGATCATTACAATAAATCTATTTGGTTGAATATTTATTGTGGTCTTTACAATGTTATTTTTACGATGAAAATTACGATGGTGGATTTTTATATACGGAATTTTCAAATTCGTATAATTACACTTTGCCGGCCTGCTGTGGTGTAGTGGCCAGCATCATTGCCTCGTATCACAGAGGTCCCGGGTTCGAATCCCGGCAAGTGCATGGATGTTTGTGTTCGACCTGGTCAAGAAAACTGGGGTTAAGGCTGTGGGAGAATCCACACTGACCAGGTGTCACTCCTAAAAAGTCATGTAAGATGACAGTCTGGCAACTGTCTCGGTAGGCCAAAACCCTTCACGGGCTGTCGAGCCAAGGAATTAGTTATAATTACACTTTACTGAAAAATCTCAAATGTGTTTGTAGATTCGTCCAAGTCCAGGGCTAATCTTGTTAAAAAATAATATTTACTCATATCCATTGTGCCACTGTTTCATCGTCACTTCGTTGTTTCGAATTTTCTTCCTCCCTTACTTCCACTCTGTCCCATAATTTTTCGTTTTATCTCTAATAGGCTGCAATAGAAGGCACGTATATTCCAATCGTGACCTCATCATTGCCAACTGGAGTTATAGAAATTCACAATTATTTTAAAAATAATGTTAAATGAAAGGCAAAGATTAATAATGCATAGAATATTTAAGACCTGTCACTTAAATAACCAATTTCTGGCCACTTTAACGTCTATGCATGTTGCCCATCGTTGGGTATTCTATCCGTAAATTTGTATTTTGGCAACTCAGCCCAGTTACTTTTCAAAGTTGACGGGATGGAAAGAAAAATAAGGAAACTGGAAGGTGAGAGAGGTGAATTAACCATCATGTTTTGTTTTATTGAAAACAGGCGAGTGAAGTGCGTGTTGATGGACACGGCGTTGGAACGCGAGATTGGCGCCTTGGCGTGGCGTGTGCGGGAAGACGACTCTGAGACTTTGAGACTTCGCCGCGTGATGACGGACAAGCCGGGTTTTTCGTCGCCACCGGCTTCTTAAAGGGACACACGGGGATAACAAGATGCAGCAGGCAGGTGGCGCGCATCTTCGTTTGAACAGTGATCTCATAAAGTGGCGTAACATGAACGACAAAAATGAATGGGCACCTGCGAGTTGCTTATTCTATTACCCACGAACCAGGTTTCAGCTGTTCTTAGTTGACGGTTAATGGCTACTTTCGTGATCACTTCCACAGTAGTATCCGCGAAGAGAACACTGTCTTAACGCCTGACTGATCCAACGGGATTGATGACAAATATGTTTGAGATGTCTCAGTTGCATTATCGCTCACTCTCTATTAATATGTTTATATCCCTCCCTTTCCTTGACCAATAGAAGCCAGATGCTAGAAAGGGATTCTTGCTAACCTCACCTTGCATAGGAAAGCCAGAAGGGAGAAAATGTTTCTTAAACTCTCCTCATTATGGAATAATTAAGTCATTGACCATCTATTCGTCTTGTGACGTAAAACTGATCCCAGGAGAAAATTCGGAAATATTGGTGTTTTATGACGGTTGCCGGAAAGTACAGGAATGGATTACATATTTATCTGATCAATGATTAATCGCGCCATGTACCACTGTGAACAAAAAGTAAGGTGAATTTATTAATAAAATATAAATTCTTTATTTATTCTTCCAATTCAATTTCATCCCCTTCAAAGTAATCCCAGTCCGATAAAACGCACTTTTTCCAACGCTTTTTCCAGTCCTCGAAACAGTCGGAATAGTCTTTTTCCGGTATAGCCTTCAAGACCTTCTTCGATTCGGTTTTTATCTCCTCAATCGTGTCAAAACGGCGTCCCCGCAATGGCCTTTTGAGTTTGCTGAAGAGCCAGAAGTCGCATGGAGCCAAATCAGGCGAATAAGGTGGTTGCGGAACGATATGAGTCAATTTTTTGGCAAAAAAGTCGTGAAGAACCAATGCAGTATGACATGGTGCATTATCGTGATGAAGGAACCAAGAGTTGTTCGCCCATAATTCCGGCCGTTTCAGACGAATAGCTTCACGCAAACGTCGCATAACGCTCAAATAATATTCTTTGATGACAGTTTGGCCCGTCGGAAGGAATTCATAGTGCACCACACCACGATAATCAAAGAAAACTGTCAACATGACCTTGATTTTCGATCGACTTTGCCGTGGTCTTTTCGGTCTTGCTTCACCTTTTGCACGATATTCGCTGGATTGGTCGGTGGTTTCAGGGTCGTATGCGTAAATCCAATTCTCGTCTCCAGTAATGATGCATTTCAAGTGGTCCTGATAGTCAGACAGCAAAGTTTCACACACATCAACGCGACGCTTTTTTTTCCCCAAAAAATTGAGCGATTTTGGCACCAATCGAGGCTTGACGCGTTTGAGACACAAAACATTCTTCAAAATGGTTTGGGCTGAGCCAAACGATATTACAACACTATCAGCGAGATCTCTAATTGTCCATAGACGATTTTCAAGCACCAAATCTTTGATATTTTGGACGTGGCCCTTGTCGGTAGACGTTGATGGTCGTCCAGAGCGCGGTTCGTCTTCAACGCGTTCTCGGCCCTCTTTGAACTCGTTGTACCACTTGTGCCATAGTTTGATCGCCAAAGGCCTTCCGCAACCTTTTCAAGGTATCCGCACAAAAATATTCTTTCCGCAAACAAAATTCGATGTAATTTCTTTGCTCAATAAAATCACCCATTGCAAAAATCGAATAATTCACTTTTGGTTGTTTACAAAAACACGTGTAACTCGGAAATAATTAAACCTTTTAACAAACAGACGCTTGGCAAATATTATACAGTCCTACGAACCTAGGAAAAAAAATTTACCTGCCTTCCAAATACCCGGGAGTTTGAAATGACAATTTCACCTTACTTTTTGATCACAGCGGTATGCCGCCTATTGGTGAATTAAGACATCCGTTTTATGTATCAAGAGTGAATGACTGAATGTAGTCCAGAGGTTTGATCTAGGTAACTGAGGAGTATGAACGTTGCCCTATCCGGGCCGAGATGATCTGGTTTTGGATTTCTGGTCCCATATTGTGGTAACGCGCTATATTTTCTCATTTTATGCTTTCATGGCCGAAAGCCACTTCGAAGAGAGCATATAATGGGCAGTTTTCCGGAGTAAGACAAGAGTACATGTGATAAATGGTGAATATTTAATAAACGGATTGCAATGGGATCATAGTGAACTAAAATAATTGCATTGTGAAATGTTTCCAAAGACGCAGGCTTGGTCTTAATTTATTAATTAATTTTCAATCGGCAGATGTCCAAAATGTATGGAAAATTGCGGAGGATTTTACTAGTATTTTCCCGTCATTACACAATACACTGTACGTGAAAAATGTCTCTTAAAAGTCCAAAGCGAATAAGTTTCTTCGCTCAGACCAAACACCGATGTTTAAGGGGATGTCCTTTTTGGGAAAAATTGCCGTAAATCTATTCGATGCTAATTCCTATTCGTCGTACCTACTGTATTTGGTGACAACAAACTCTTCCCTTATTTATGGGCTTTAGTGGTCGAGACAATGAATAAGGCGAGATATTAATCATATGATTCAACGAACCCTGGTTCGTTTATTCCATAGATAGTGCAAGTGTATTCTCAAATTAGAAGAAATCAAGTTAATTTTAATAAAAACTGTCGAAAAAGTTTTTCTAAACTGATGCGCCGTATAAAAAATAATACAATTTATTCTGAAGCTATGGTGGTGGTTATGAAGGTTGATGCATTACCGCTCTAACTACCTCGCAAATTCCGGAGAAATGGGGGAAACGACATTAGCTGGCGGCAGTCACGTTCTAACGAAGCGGTCGCTGTAAATTAAAAGAGTTGCCTCATAAATTACGCGTGGTGCAGTCTTTCGGGATCTATGGGTGACTGCAAGAGTTCGCCACGCGACATTCCTCCCGCGACATCGGGGAAAAAAACCACCACAGACAAGGCAGACGCTTCTCCCTAAGCCCAGATTCATAGATTTGGAGCAGACGATGTAACACGGTAAAATACCTGAATGTAGTATCTCTAGTTTTGAAGTTTGCTGACACTGGTGGTAGTGACTTAATAGCAATTATTAATCAGGATTCTGTTCACTGAGTAAGGAAATAAAAAATCAAACAAGACAGTTGTGGAAACAGCACAGTTAAAAGTCACTTACAAGATGGTTAAACCAAATACTCTGTTCATAGCTCCTATAAAAAATAAAGTACAATTTGGTATCATTTTAAATATCTTGGAATAGGCTTTTATGTAATGTCATGTAGCACGGTTTTACGACATTCATAGATAAAAGTCTCGAAAAAATTATTTTACCTTGAATATATCGCTACCCTGTTTTGGAGCATATTCGTTATGTTCCTATAAGTAATTTTATTTCAAAAAATGAAATAACAACCTCAATGTAAATGTTAAAATACTTGCAGCTATAATCAGTCTTTAAAAGACCTATGAAGACCAGATCATGAATCAGCTTCAGCAGATCACGACTCCATGTCCAAAGTATAACTGAGTGAATGGACATATTGAGTCAATAAATTTCCATTGCAATTTAACTGCAGAGAGAGCTCTGGAGGAGACTTCCTTTGGGGATGCCTTCTCCTCTCTCTGGTTTTTGAACCAAGGTTTCCACAAGCCGAGGCACCTTGGTCAGTTTTGAAAGGTGTATGTTCTGGGATCGCAGACCTTGGGCATACGGTAAGAGTTGTCCGCCATTGCTGTTGCAATAGTCGGCCAGCTTCCTCCTAAACTGGTCGAGGCACGGGGAAGGGAAGGCTGCTTCCCAACAGCAAACCCCTCTTTCGCCATCGGAATGGCAAGTACCGACCAACCTGATGCAGGTTTTCTAGGGTTTGTCCTGCATCATTTGTAGGCGAATGCCGGGTAGGATCCTTAAAATATAGCTCGGGGCCCTAGTTAACCCTTGACTACTTTCCTCTACCCTTCCGGATCTTCCCCTTTCAAATCCCTTCGTATGCTATTAAAGGGGATTTTCCACCATGTGGATAACCCTCAAGTAGCCTGTTATTCTAAAAATAAAACAAGAAAAGCCAAAGAGAGAACATGAGTCTGATAAACTCCGAACAATAACTTGTTTGACTCAACGAGAATCTGGTGTGAATGTAGTCGTTCTCAGTATCTAACAATTCATGAGTGGAAGAAGCTTAAACTTCTTTAGGGTAATCATGAATTCACATGAATGGCTGGACTGTTGATCTTGATATATGATGGTAGCGTGTGTTTTAGAATGGGTGAGGACCATAAACCGGTGAATATGACGTCCTTATGAACTTATTTCCCTTACCCTGACTTTGAGTGTTAGTGTTTATGTTTCTTTAAGTGATGTTATTTGCAACACAAACCCCAGGGATATAATCCAACAGTAAGCGAATATAACATCTCAAAGTGGACAATGTTAACCAGAAGATTAAGGATAAGTGTACCCCGTCTTTGGAAGCAATTCTCAATGCAATTATTTTAGTTCACTATGATCCCATTGCAATCCGTTTATAAAATTTTCACCAGATCAGGTTTTTGAGAAATTATATGACGACCTTGAGGTTCTTCGTCAACGAATTAGATTTTTACATTTGTCTAATTTAATGATCGCGGCTATAGCTTACCATTAAAAGAATTATTGTGCTGACATGAATACGTATTTATTCTGGTGACGAAATCGCCTTATTATTCATAGCCCTGAGAACGCCAGTTTCACCGCTGATGTAGCGAACGTACAAGAAGGAAATTATCACAGATCATAGGGAATCAGCGAGCATTCCTGACACAGAAAATGTCACTTGTAGATTGACGCCGATGATCGAGAATTGTGAGGCGGGATGATTGTATTTTTAGACTTGGAAATAATCATGCGATGTAAGAGAATGTTTTAGAACAGTTCGTTCGTTGTTGCTAGTCCCTTTTGTATTGAAAATATATATAAAAGAAAATAATTATAAAACGAAAAAAGACTTTTCACTGCATTAAAATATTGATAATTTACTGAAGCATGAACTCATGTGACTTATCAAGGTTAGTTCCAAGTAGTAAGTTTTAAATGCTCATGACGGTTTCGGAGCCGACACAGTCTTGGATCGATGCAGCGCAATGAGGGGAAACACGATGTCAAAAAATCGAAGCGATGTATTTACAATTTGTTTAAAATGATTGTTCAGTTGTGACACATACCTACATGAACACCCAAACGTACTAAACAATATAATTCATACTAAAATAATCAATGTATCAATTTGACGTTTGTTAATAATTTTAGTTTTTCTCATGATTTATGGGGCCTTTAAGATAGCCGGGAATTCTAGACGTGAACCCTTTATTTTAGAGAAACAAATTTTCGGGGACGAATAATGCAAAATATGTAAACTAGCTTGGAACATACTTAATTATGTCTATATTTTTTTTTTCACAATTACAATTGTTGTGTCAAACTGCCTTCGTCTGCGGTACTCTTCAAAATAATATAGTCAATTTCTTGTTTGCTCGTTGACTACATTATGTGATATACGGAATCTATTGAACTGTATGGATGAATACTGTATATCACTGAAATAATTCCATTTTCGCTTTTTTTTTGATTTTATTATTCTCCGTGCTGTATAGGATATAACGAGTATCTGTCAATGCTTTGTTAAAAAATACTGGAATTAAATGTTCTAAAATTTACTCGACATAACTGGAGTACAAATTAGTAATAATTCCTTATTTTCGTTTGGGTTAATTCACGTGTTCGCGATCTAAACGCTCGGAACAAGTGGAACGCGGACAAGCATAACAAACTTCATTGAATGAATAAATCGTCAATTATAATTTTTAATGAAATCACATTGCTAACACGTTATGTGGTGTAGAAGAATTTATAGGTTTGGAAAATCAATAGTATAGTTATACATTTGCTGTGCCAAGAATTTTTCAACACTGTTGTCAGGAAAGTCCAATAATTTAGTTACTTAGCAAGAAGACTGAACGGTTCGTTAATGAACGTTTTAGTTAATTATGCAAACCCTATGTAGAATCTGGATAGTGATTACTTGAATTACAATACAGTCGGAATTACAGTCCTCTTTCACTCGTAGTGTACTCGACGTCTGAAGCTTTTATTTGAAGAACTTGTTAATTAGAGTGAAAATTTACATTCTATAAGGTTAAGAAGTAAATGCGATTATTGTAAAGCAATGCATTAGGAATTCTGAATTACTACTGTGGGATTAGGCTATGATTGAAATTACGTAAATAAATTTGTTCGGAAACTTTTCTAACAGATTATCTGAAGTTAGCTTCTTGATGTCCGCTGCTATGAAACAAACTTTGCTAATGGCCAATATCAGTCGGTCTCCATTCCGAAGTCCGCAAACACGATGAGCGAGCGAGGCAGCGCATCTGTTCCAGCGGCTGGGAAGCTGGGACGTGGGCCCATTAGCGGCGCATGATGGATAGAGCTGCGTGGGCGGAGGCCCATGTGTCTGCCCTGCCAGGTGATGGTGTAATTAATGTCCCTGCTAGACGCGCCGGCGCTCGTGACAAAATGTTCATTGTTCACACACTACTCTACGTTAAGAATAAATTACGCCTTTCGCGAAAAAAAGACGCAATTGCTCAAGGCACTGTTGTTTTAGGTCACGGAAAGGTATTTTGAGCGGGAAATATCCAGCGTCATTAAATTATGAAAGATGTGCTTACGTATTGGCTATTGGCGTGTATGTGAATAAATTTTCCATATCTCCTGGAGAAGAACAGATTCAGGCATGTTTGACATTTCATAAAAGCTTACCGTATAGGCGTTGGAATTATTATTAATACACACTCATGGACTACACGGTGTCTTTTGAAGATTCCCACCTACCCTCATAATATATGTATATGTAAATAAATTATAAAATTCATATGTACAGAAAATAACAGAATTATTGGCTTACTTGAAATCGAGGGCCGGTGTCGTCATACCGGAAAGGTTTAAACATTCTGCCACCATTAAAGCTTAGGTTCTCATGACGATCTATGGAAAATGAATCTATTCTAATCTCTTTTCTGTCCATATAAATTATTTTGACAATGTAGCTTCCTTATATATATATATATATATATATATATATATATATATATATATATAGCGTAAGCGTTTTTTAATAAGCCGAGAGAAATAATTAATATTTTAGCTGAATATTTACACTTTTATATTAAGATAATAAGCGTTAAGATTAATAAATTAATTTACGAATAATAATTATCCATTGAGCTCTATTGGACTGACTGTGTATAGTTACTAGGAATAAAACCTTTAGTGCATTCTCCATAAAAACTATTAGTGTTTAAATTTGTACTTGACAAGTTATTAATTAATATTTTTAAAGTTCGGACTATTAAAGAATCTCAGAAAGAATATGTCACAATTTTGAGAACTATATGACTGATTAAATAAATACTACTGGATACTGTGTTTTGTACGAATAATAATTATTATTAATATACTATGACTGATATTTTTGTTTTTCACATTGTTGAATTCTATAAACAGATTTACACAGAAATGGCTTAGTAGAAATTAGTCAAGGTCTCTTTTCAGTTATCTTGATTCTTTAACCCTTTATGGCATATATGGAACATAACTTTTAGTATCACCCCAGAGCCGTCTGAGAGAGCTAATTTGTGATGCAGATATAAAACAACATGCACTGTGAAATGTGAAATTTTTGGAATCCGTAGACAGGTTAAATCATGCCTGCTCTAGCTTTCTGTGAGTCATCCCCTTAAGTTCAGATTTTTCTACCCGCCGGTCAACTTCAGAATAATTATTTTCTGCGATATTTTCATGTTCTTTTTTTCAAGAAAGATAATTTATGCGTCAGTCTCAGGGTATTCTAATTTCACTAAAATAATAATTTTCCAATTAATCATGAATTATATGTATGTTGAATATATGCAACATCATGAAACAAATTTACTTTGGCCAGGTTTGATATTTTTTTGGTCATTTTTTCCGTATTGTATTCACAAAAAAACCTCTTAAAAAATTTATTTTAAAAAAATACAAAAATCACTAAAGGGAGGAAAGTTGTCAGAATATCTGAATTTCGTATACTAAACTTTTTTTTGGGAGTCTGTTAGTGACACAAAATTGTTACGATAATTTCTTTAATTTGTTTCTTTTTTGCTAAATGAATGTTGTGTCAGAATAATTACAATTTTTTTATTACAAATGGCTATCAATGAGTATGTAAATTGGATTTATATACCAATGAGGAATGTTTGAAGATGAAATACAGAAGTAAATTGAATATGGTGACAACTCACGGAGAACAGATATTATCGAATATATATATATCTACAATAATTTCATACATGATCCAAGGTGGTACAAAGTAATTTAAATCAAACCGTCTTGTCCATTGTTCAAATAGGTTTGGAAATACGCGGTTACAATTAAGTTATCAATAAACATGGTACAAAATATCTGAGAAATGGGAATTACATTACTTCCTTCTCGCTGAATAGATGAAAAATTAAGAATAAATACATCAGTTTCAAATATGAAAACCCGTACTGATAATCTAGGCACTCTATATTTACCGTATTCATCGATCTACATTTTTATTCATTTTGTCAATATTGTTCCGTCACCTTATTTTTAAAACAATAATTCATTCTTTACCTCTCGTAAGTCGTCAGTATAAATATAAAAACATTGAATTACTCGTAATAAGAATGTGTTGTTTCATTTGGGAAACTACAATTTATGTAATTTTTTAAATTTGTTATGACGTTATGCAATTTTAATTTTTTTAGGGATATTTTGGGGAGATAATAAATTGTGGCATTGTTAAAATAATTTACAAATTTTTATACTTGCTGTACTTAAGTTATTATCTATATACTTTTCATAAATCTCGTCTGCATTCTCCGGCTGTAAAAGTTACGAATCTAGACTTACCAAACTGGATTTCTATCAGGTGAAGAAATGAAACCTTTAGACATGAACTATTTGTTCCAGACTCAAATTTGTCTGACATATTTATTAAATTTTCACTGCCCATTGTCGGCCATGTGTTACCATACTTAGTGAGTATCTGTAATGTCCAAAATAATATCGAAATTGCTTCTTTACTAATACGTTCTTTTCCAGGTGTACAGAGTCAACTTAAGCTGAAATGAATTTCGATAGTAAAAATCTACAAAATGTGCAAGTTAAGCTATATATGTCTTTGTATGAAAGGGAAATAATCTTCATTTGCCTTGTAACAATAATATATCTGTCAAACAGAAAATTGTAAACAAATTTCCTCGGGGATCATCATGGATTAATTTTTTCTCGTGTAGTTGATTAGCGAAAAGCTTTCTGCAGATTTAAGTGCACCGTAAATCTTCAAGTTTCCAATACGCTTGTCGAAATAGCAGGGCATCTGGAAGCTGAAAACGGGACTACGTCGAGACTATTCTATCCGATTTATACGTTCCTTTTTTACGCTTTTTCTTGGGGAGTGGTTAAAAATGTTGTCTGGCACGACATGTTGTGGCTGCGATGTCGGTTGATGACCTGCTGAGTAACAGCTGCTGCATCGAGCAGTGCGCATTATAAATACTCCTCCAGGAAGTGTCAGTCCAGCCCCGTGACTGACACAAATCAGCGAGGACTCAGCGTTTTTGTGGCTAAAACAAACGTCTTTAGGGACCAATGCAGAAAGCTGCGCCACTAAATCAAATGTTTTGCTTCCTGCTTCCTGGCGATCAGTTAACCGCTGCTGACACTATATGCTGTGAGAATCGCGTAGTAATCGTCAGCTTCCGGAACATCCCTTCTCTCTAACTGTATATAAAAAAATCAGGACAATTTTCGCGATGACTGTATCTATTTCAATATTCAACCTTAACTCAAAATAATAAAACTTACATGAAATATATTAACAAGGTAGAATTAATGGCTTTGCTGGATGAGATCAAGATTTGGGATAATAAAGAATGTAGTCATTCTCGGTGTAGAGAATAAATAACTTCTTCTCGGGCTTCTAACTGAGTAAACAGTCATATTCGCGACGTTTATATGACGTTCACTGCCATCGTCTGCCATAGTGTTAGTCCGGTGTTATCTGGCCTGAATTTATGTAGGAGCGTATGCTATAGCCAACTTCTTGTCATAGCCCGCCATCAGGTGACTTTTAGTTACTCAGCGCCAGCGCGTGCCTCATCACGTGACCTGGCCCCCCCTTGGTTATTACCTTATAAGGCTTCTAGAAGCAATTTAAGTAAAAACAATTTACTCAACAATGACTCAGGCATATGGTAAGTAACGCCTGTAATTTCGTCTTATCACGAATCAGGCATTATTGCTAGAAGACAATGGCTGTAAATTCTTCGAAACGTCGCGAATACAATTATTTACTCGGTTAGAAGCCCGAGAAGTCTTAATTCAATCGCCATTATATTTTTAAAATTATTTTATTTATTGTCACATCAACTGCTGAGTTCATTAGCGACTTTGTACTATGTTGACTTTCTTTGTTGTGGAACTAACGAGTAGGGTTTTTGGTATTTGAACCCGGGACCTCTGTGATACGAGGCAGTCACGCTGACCCCTACTCCACAGGAGGATAATATTATTACTATGCAACAAGTGTAGATTTGGCGGCGTATTAGTGTTAGTACACTTAGTCACATCCCATAGACCCTTTCGAGAAGACTGGAGAATTATTAATGAATTTTTTAATTGTACTCGCTGACACCCGCAACTCTCACGTACAGGTCAAGTTTTCCGGCTGACTCTTCAATTTTTAACACTTAAACAACAGCTTTTCCCCTTAAACTAGCCCCACGTCTACGGGGCAACAATCAACCGACGGTTCAAAGACTGTAAATAATAATTTCAATTATCGCACTAAACAACACACTTCTCCATTTATATTGGTCTTTCCCTTGAGTGACTTCAGCGTGATATCATAGCTAATGTGCACATAAACGTCATGCATGTCAGTATATATGTGTATAGTTCCGAATTTTGCTAAATAAAATGTTTAGTCTAACATGTAATAAATTACATTTTCAAAATAACTTCGACGACAGCACGTCTCGATATAGAACAGACTAATGCCATGAGGTAAACGAATGATTGAGACTACAATGGCTGAAAATAATATGTTAGTGATTCTTTATATTTGAAACGCTTCTTTTTCTCTAGACCGTCCATTCATAGTGGTATGATAAAACATTCATGGAGTATCCTACGCAGCTCGTGTCCCCCAGAATTTATACTTGGAGATTGAGTTATGCACGTTGCTTTGCTTATTATTCAAAACTGTTGACGTGTTGCAAGCTTAGTTTGTACGCCTGGCTAAGGTTCGTTACAAAAGGAGAATGTGTCGGTCCCAGGTGCAGAGCGGATGGGAAGCTTGTCGCATGCCACTGAAGCAAGCCACTCACAGGATAAGCTTCCTCCTCACGGATTCGGCTTACAACACTCATTTCCCCACTAGTTTCTTATAGGGTCAGCAGGTAGGTAGACTGTTTAATGAAAAGCTTCCGTATCGATCGAATCGTAGAATGAAAGTTTGACTTTATGTTGGGGGGTACAATGACTGATCAGAATTTTGATACTATTAGTTTTTAAACTTAAACGCGAATATGGTAAATATTACAATATAGAATTAATCTCTAGAAAACTTTACGTATGTTCTAATAAAATATATAACAATGCGAAAAAAAAGCACATTTACACTTCAACATATGTTCAAATTAATCTGGCTATATTATGAATGAATTGTTAGACACTTTTACATCCAGATTTTTCAGTTGAAATTGGTCTACAATAAATCCATATGAATGAATGGCAAAATAACTCTCAACAATGAACACTAGTTGCTCTTGGGTAACCAACATGTTTACGAAGCTGTGAACTCCGCAATGTTGCAGACGTCATGTGACCAGTACACATATCAATGGTCCACTACATTGTTGTCGGTAATACCAGGGTTGCTATATAGTGGTAGTCGATAGAAATGATTGAAAAAAAAGCTATTTACAGACACATTTATGTGCAGGACTTTTCGATCTCTCTGTAACTGGGAACGGATAGGTTAAACAATTGTGCTGAGACATTTTTCTTAACCTCATTAAAATTGGCTCAATTATAAAACAGTACTTTTGGTCAGGTCTGATCGACATTTTCCCATCCTTCAACTTAACCGTGTCCTTAACTGCCCATTTCTTGAGATAGCTACTCTGTATTCCTGAATTTAAAAAATTCATAAAACCTTTAATTAATTTATATAAATTCCGACCTTCATTCAGGTCCTATAATTAGGCTGTGGAAGAAACTGTGATTCGCAAATTATAGGTGAGGTGCTTTAGGTTTAATTGCACCGGATCTAGAGTCGACAGGGCTAGCTCAGTGTCTTCCCGGTAAGCGGGAGGTCCTGTGGACAGTTTTACATCCTTGTATTTTATTATATAATAAGTTAGATATTTTTTCCTCACTTTCATTCTGAAAAATAATAGTCAACTGACTATGTGTTACTTTTTTTGATATTATAAAATATAAAACGTATGAGTTAAAAGTATACGAATTAGATAAATAAATAGCCGATTAACGGACAAAAATAAAGGATAAATAAATGCACTTTCCAGGTGTATTTGAAGATCACAGTAATGCATCTGGTCGTCGAAACGTCGCGTAATAATCGCTATGTTACCTGGGTGGAAACCCGAGAACTTTTTTTTTTCAAATACCACAGTTATTGTGGTATTTATTTAGCACTTATTTATGTCTGTTATTTGGCTATTTATTTATCAAAAATTACAAATTTTCCTCTTTAATGGAAATATTTGCGAGAACCTGTTGTTTTGTAGCACAAACTTCTATAAATATATTCACTTTCCCACTCCATTCTCTACCAACTAACCTACTTACGCTGCGAAACGCCTCGATATTATTACAATTTCAAATCCAGTTCAATGACTGAGAACTTTCTACAAACATCTGTATGAATTAAGTTTCCAGCTAAGGGTTTTTTCTGATATTCGCTCATATCCTCCACCTCAATTTTTATTTTTTACTATCTCTTGCCAGCATAATTATTATTTAAGGATTTATTCTTTTCGGAATCAGAACAGATTAATTTAATCCGCAATTAAAAATTAATAATTAAAAGAACTGTTATCGTACTTGGTAAAATTTACTATTTTGTAGATATAAACGATTTTGTATAGCACTGTGCCGCCCACTTACACTTGTTTGCACCTGGCCTTATCTCTGGGTGATTACCCCTGATTTATCAGGGCACCACGGCCCGTGGTGTCACTTCGTCTTTTTTGTGCTGTCGAGTCGTTCGGTGAGCAGCGACAATTCGAGTGGAAGTGGGCCGCCTTTACCTGCACCTATCAAACTTCAAAATCCGAACGCGTCTCTTTGGCCATATGGCGTCTGCTTCGTACACACGAGACTTTTATTAATAGTTATGCAATCACCCCAAAAATTAGAATTTCTGCGGAAGATCGTGATACTATAAGGCATTACTAATACATTTATGACACAGAACCTTTTCTCAATAACTGAAGCAGCACACTACAGTTCCTCTTTATGCTAATACTGATTTCTTTACACTATACTATATCTACAGTTCTCAAATATTTGTCAACTTTTAGTTCTCTATTTATTTCCACTCACACCACTGGACGCACAATTTATGCGTTTATTATTTAATTTCACTCAAAGTATTTACGTCGACACGACCAGACGGTAAATGGGTCTCTTAATTAGTTGACACGATCCTTGAATGCGAATCTTACACAGGCTACTTTGAGATGGTCACCGCTGAAGCGCGTTGCCGAACGTTTTCGTCTCTCCGATTGACGATTTCAGTGTTTGTGACTCGTCAAAACTGGGACGACAGAGCGACTATCTCGCTCCCTACACGCATACATCATTCGTTTAATTATCACGATGTATGTAAGTTAAGTGTGGGGCAGTTTACTTCAAAATTTCTGTCCAGGCTGATAAGATACAATTTTTTTTAATCATATCATATCATATCATATCATTTAAGAGAGACTGTAGGCTATTCTTACACAATTTTCTATTAAAGCTATCCACAAAATAAAATCAAGTGAAACGTATGGGATTCAGATTCATACCGATCTAACAAAGAACGACCTACTGAATGAAATCAGACGATTTTACAAAGAGCAAATATAGCTTGAATATTAATTAACGTGTCACTTGAATGTAAGCAGTGTTTGATTAATATTAGTTTCCACTGAAATGACTTATGATAGGGAATCATTGCAAAAATTATAAATGTATTAAATGAGTGGTGTAAGATAAAATTATATTTTTTATATGTTTATGGGATTTGAAAATTGTTTAAATTTATTAATGCATTGCAGGGAGTGAAATGCAGAGAAATGTTCGTAGGACGTAACATATCGTTTTAGTGGTTATAAATAACAAGTTTTTTATTTTGTTTATGTATTGTATATACTGAATAAGAACGATAGCCAATTCAGACAAAAAAAATATAATATGAATAACACACAATGTTTCTGGGATCCTTATCCCTATCGTCAAGTGCGAAGAAGAGCCTAGAGCGACACAACTGCATTTGTCTGTTGTGTCGCTCTAGGCTCTTCTTCGCACCTGACGAAAGGAACAATGATCCCAGAAACGTTGTGTGGTATTTATATTATCCCTTTTTTGTCTGAATTGGCTATCTTTCTTATTCATTATTTTCAATCAGACGTAAATTTTTCATTTTTTTTATATATTGTTGCCGGGCTTTGCCTTAAATCCACTTACATAGAGATTCGGAAAATTAAATTGAAGATAATACATTAAATAAAATTGACACAACGAAAGACTGAAAGAAATAAGTTATCATTGCTCACGCATATTGTAAAATGAAGGTGACATTTAGTAACAGGACCGTGTTAACGTGCTAAATGAAATGGGGTAGACAAGGAGAACGAAGATTGTTTGGCAAATCGATTAAAATAATAAAATGAGAGACAGATATCGAAGGTGTTTTTTCGTTGTGTATTATAATAATCTAGAAACCTTGATGATACAAATGGAATGATGATGTAAATTGGCGACAATTACATAATATTGAAGCAGAAAGGTACGCATATAAAAGTGTAAGGAATTCTACTCCTTGTGAAAGGGAAAATACATATGCATATAAACTTTAATTTTAAATTTTGATGAATATTTTATGTTAGTTTGTCAATTATTGGACTCATGGATAATTCGCCCTTGACACTGAAAGAACTTCAAGAAGGAAAGGTTATTGCTATTGAAGGAGATATCAAGATGGCTCTTAGCAAGTGTGAAAAGTATTAGTGATGCGTTTTACTTGAATAAAAGTAAGTATGTTGGTTAATTTACGCTAATGAAATGAAAAAAAAAAGAATTAGTAAATAGGTCCGTAATGAAGGAAACGGAAAATTTTCGATGTGAAATATCAATTATTAACAGTTCTATCAAAATATTGCGCTTATTTAGATACTCCAAAAATATACAGTGTTAAAAATGCAATACAATGAATTCAAAAAATGATTTACTACTGATAAGAATTAAAATGGTTACTAATTGCGTTCAAAAACCGAAATTTTGTCATTATATTATGTTGTAGAATAATAATTTCTATGGACTGAAAACTATTTTTCAGATTTCCATGTACAAACTTCCTCAATTTTTCAGAATTCGTCAGACAATTTTGTGTGTTGACACCAAATGCTATATTTAAGTTTTGTTTTGTTTTGGAATTATGATCTTATTGGTGTGTTCTTGAATGGCTAGTTGGGAGTACTTCTTCACTTGAAATAGCGAAATTCTTTATGTGAAATGTATTCGTTGCTTTTTTCGTTTTACTCCTTGTAATTAAGTCGTCGGATAACCTCCAATTTCAGCGAAATAATTTTTCCCTACAATATTAGAGTATTTTGGGTCGAGCGTTCCATTGAAATATTTTCCCCTGTCAGTTCTGTGCTTCGCGGGAGTTGCGTCGTCGGTGACTCATTTTTTACCTGCTGAACGAATCCCCGTCGAAGCGTTTTAATCACATTGTAAACCCGGGTTTTAGAACAAAAGGGCTAAAATATCGGAGAGCCTTTCCACCTGAGCGGCGTGTCGTGTCCGATCGATGGGCAGCCACCACAAAGACCTTCTGGCCAATGGTTGCGGCCTTGTGCCCGCTCTTTTTTCTCTCTCTTGGTAGGTATTCGGGCCCCGAAAACCGGTACCCATTCTGGCTACAGGGCGGTATCTCGTCTTGTATTTTGCACTTTGGTTTTCAAACAAACTCAGGCGACAGTTCACTGAGCTGTCAGATATGTGCTCGCATTTATGATGAGAGAGATGGCGTTATCAAACGCTCGGGAATTGGGGAATCGACAGCTCTAAAAGTGCTAGCTGCTACAGTCGTTAGAATGTACGGCTCCTTATTAAATAATTTTATTGCTTTATTTTGCGAGATCCCTAAAAATCCGTCAAGAGAAAACTAACCTTTTATCTTGTTACTTCATTTTTTTTAAAAAAATTCAAAACCCCACATTGATGTGACAAAGTTTAATAGTAATCTTACAATTCATGATGTGGAAAGACATTGGACTCATTATTTATAGTTTAAACATTTATTACAAGACAGAACAATAAGCAATGACAAATTTTAATACAATTCTACGTTTATTTTTTTAAATTTATTTTATCAAGATAATTATTAGAATTCTCAGTTTTCATGTCTAGCTCAGAGCAATCATACTATAAATCTAAGGGACGTATTTCTTTGGCCATACAATAAGAGAAAATTAACAGAACTACTGGCTACACGTATGTAAATGAAACTCAATGTCTATTACATTTACAACTAAAATGATGTTTCGCGACAAAATTAAAATGATTAAGCGTGTCTTAAATGGACGCATCTGATTTTGGTTTTATCTGTTTCCCGAAGGTAGCAAGAATGTATAGTTGCAAAGGACTAAAAACAACAGAAGCCCTCGCTGATTATTGTAATGAATCTGTTAGTTTGAATGAAATGAGCATAGTTGTTTGGAGACGACAGATTGTTTATCAGTATGGACATCTAATATTTGATTTGGATTTTTAAAGACCTTTTAGTTTGCCCAATGTATCAGGAATTACGATCATGGCAAGAGGTTTTGTAAACCACGCAAATTTTTCTGTTGGTACCAAGTGGGTCCTTCTAGTTTTTGATCAACAAGTTGAGTAGATTTGTAAATGATAAATACTTATAAAAATATGGACGAAATTGTGATATAAAAATATTCGTAATAAATGGCGGCAAGAAAAATTTTGTGTTGTGGAGTTTGGGGGCGAGTAGCAGAAGGGTATTGAATTATATTCAATCTATTATTTTTGTGTTGATTAATAAATTTTAAAGAGTACTCATTAGAAACTAAAATTTTACGGCCAATATTTATGTTGTCTGTATGGAACTTGGAATTAGAAAGTAATATAGACGACCTACCTGTCACCTGGTTTGTGTGGCGTGTCGTTCTTATTGCTCTTACGAGCTTGAATTGCCTGACGAAAGAAACAAGGATTTGTAATTACATTGAGTAATATTTAATTTTATGTGTTTATTGGCTACTTATCTATTTGTTTGTTTTCATCTAATACAGAGTTTGTTTCTATTTAAAACGTTTCTTTATCATTCTTCCTATAACATAGCTTCACCTAAACTTTCCTTCTCTCTCTGCCCCCTTTAGTTTCCCAATAACTTTCTTTTCTTTCTCCTTGGCTATACTGCCCATTGACGGCTCTACCGGGACAACTGTCAGACTGTCATATTTCATCACGCAATCCGGATTTTCTTTGGAGCGGCTTGTGCTCAGAGTAGTCATTCTCCTTCAGCCACTTTTGATGACCACGACGAGCACAAACATCCTAGTTCATGCCGTGATTCTAACCCTGGACCTGTCCGATGGGAGTCGGTGATGCTGAACGTCACACCACAGCAGGCCTGCTTTCACAATAACACTCGAAAAATATTATTTGTACCTTAAACCCAATATTTTTAGTTAAAAATCCAAATTAATCCCAGAATTCACCATTTTCTGATACAACTTCTGAGAAAACTGTCTTCATCGTCTTATAATCATATATATGCACCCTCGGAATCAGCGTTTATTTTCTTTTGGTTCTCAAAACATGATACCTCGTTTTGTTCTCAGAATTCTCATAGTGTTACAATTAATTTCAAAAGAATGCCGTACTTTTTTTTTCCAGTCAATTTTTCAATACTATTTTATGTAGAAAATTTATTTTCGCTCTGTTTGGGCTTTCCAATTCTTCATGTTGAACTTTGGACTCTAACCCCTCCAAAGCGGCATCAATTTCCTGGACGTATGGTCTAAAAAATGGAGAGTCAACATTGACCCCTCCAAATCCTACCCTTCACCCTAAAATGACACCCACTCAAATCCCTCTCACCCTCAATGGAACCCTTATTCCCACAAAAAGAAAAGTAAGATACCTAGGACTCTCCCGAGACCCGAAACTATCCCGGCAAGCTCATATTAATAACCTCATCACCAATATTAACAATAAATTCAAAACCCTCTTCTAAACAAAAACTCCCTAGTCTCAATCAGTACTAAACGACTAATCTATCTCTCCCTCATCCAAACCATATGGTCCTACGCCTCTGCCCTATGTGGGACTCCACCGCCAAAACCCATACCCAAAAGCTCCAAATTACCCAAAACCAAACCCTTTGCTCCATTAGTAATGCTCCATGGTTCCTAAGAAACTCGACAATCTACAAATACATCCAAATCCCTACCATCAACACAATAATCAGAAAATCCATATCCTCCCTAATCAAAAGTACCATAAATCACCCAAATCCGACCAAAGAATACATTCATAACCATCGCCCCCGCCGCTCGTCTGAAACGCAACCACCCAATAGACCTCATACTTCCCCGTCAACACTCTGGCACATCCTGACAAATCCTCTTCCCATCAACCCGAATACAACCTCCCTGACCGATAACCCACCTATTCCACTATCTACTCATCACTCCAAACTTCCGCAGTAATATCAAAACTCCCATCTCATCCTCTACCTCAAACCCCTCAGAACAACAAACGATGATGAACTCAAGGACTGGAAAGTCGCTGGACTCTCCGCCTACACAAGGTAACATGTACATTATTTACAATTATTTTTGTAAAAATTGTAAATATATTAATTTAACTGTATAATTGAAAGATAAAAGTTTTTAAGAATAATAAAAAAAAGTTTCACTTTCAAATAATACTCACCATACAGAAAAAAAAATCCGCGGTCCTTATTGATTGTTGTATACTAATTTGAAGAATGCCCTAACATTTGTGCTGTTATTTTTTTTCTCCTGCGCCTACAATTTGTTTGTTTTTTTCCCTGGCTGCCAAAACTATTCAGCTCCTAACCGCACCGGAACGAATTTTCGTATTGAACCCGAACGTTTGTGGTAGGATATTGTTGTTTGAGGACGGAGGCTGAGAAGGCGACTGTACCGGTGTGACCGTCAGGGCGGATATAACGCGAGTTATGTGCGGGGCCGTGGACAAGGTGCAGAGTTATCTCCTGGCCGCACGATGCTATCTCCTGTCATCGCCGTGCCGTACCAGCCTCGTTACCTCAGGCTCACAAGGACGCCGATACCGAAGAGACTCGTAGCCCTTGCCTTTTTCTTAACTCCTAACTGCTCAATAAAAGACAACCAAAATTTTTATTTGAAAAACTCAGGTTAAGAATAATTTTCATGTGACTTTTCTAGCTCAAAACGCGGCACAAGGTTCAATGTTTAGATTTCTATATTGAGCTAGTGTTCTACAGAAAATGATCAATTAATTAATAATGACATACAGCCAAAAACAGTCAGAATAAATTAATTCTCGTAATTAATTAAAAGTTAAATTACACACTTAATAAATTGCTGATTACAATAAAATTAAAGAAAACACACCTAAATTTACCTACATTTAGATAACTTCAGGTGTTAAAAACTGTAAAAAAACACGCTGAAATTGAATCAGAGTACATACCAAAAGATTGACGAATTTATGTATAATGTTTAATTTATTATATTTTATTAACAACAAACTTTTACTATGGAATCGAATATATAAAATTAATTAAACAGTCAATTGCAGATACAATAACATTATCTCTTAATCCCAGGATTTCCATTCGGAACACTTAATTAAAAACAAAATAGACCATTACGACAAGCGTCGACTTGGAATATACGAGATAATTATTTTGTAACTTACGGACAACATGAAACAGATCAAAGATAGAAGAATTTCTCGGTGTAATTGTTGGATAAAAAGTTCTCGGTTTTCACACGGATTTAATAGATTTCGAGGACTAAAATCTCTGTCGTCATCTTCTAGGCGAAGTGCCGGGACCATGAATAAGAAGAAGGTGTAGACCGGCTATGTATAGGGTAATCCACATAGTGGCAACTCTCCTCTTATAGCATAGGAAAAGGAGTGAAATGTGGAATGCGGAAAGGTAGAGCAAGGTAGCCAAGGGTTAACTAGGGCCCCCGGGCTATGGATTAAGGATCCTACCCGGCAATTCTCCCGCCTCAGCCATGACGTCGAAACGTCGCGTTTTAATCTATTAAACCCGTGTGAAAACCGAGAACTTTTTATCAAACATGAAACTGATTTAGAACCCGACCACGACCGAAATTCTTGGGGTAGGCGGACAAGTGGACTCCTTCATCGACGCCGAATTTCTCGCACAGAATGAAGAGTAATATAAAATCTAAATTTTTTCACAATTATTCAAATTTTGGGTTGATTCTCCGAAATCCTCGGGTAGATGGTCTCAGTGCCTTTTGCACTCTATTACAGCAGGTCTCTTGTCTACGGATTTGGGTGTAATAAATAAAACGAGTTTTCAAATACTATATTAAATTTAATTTTACGTTGCACGTGCAGCTATTTCCATTTACTAATATTTGGAATGGATTTTAATTAAATTTTTTTCTCTAGGTTGATTGATACTGAATTGTATCCGTGGTATTGAAAAATGCCATATATTCATAATGATATTAATTGCTAATATCTATAAAATGGCAGAATAGTATTAGGCTATGCAAAATAAGAATTTGTTCACTCACGTAGCCTCCAATTTGTTGATGTCATCGGATTGTTAACACCTATGCATGGCAAAATGAGTCAGTAGTATGCTTTCTTCTGTGGTTTGCTGACTTCCCGTGGTAATGCCAAGAAGTGTCGGCGTATGCGATAGGTCAACTCAGGCCCACTTCTGCAATTACTCTGCTCCTCCAGTTTGGCTGCCGTTCATCACAGGTTTCATCAAGATAAAACATTTTCCAGCTTCCCCAAAGTAGAAACAGCTCTGTCTACATAAATTAACCTTACGCCCGGAGACACACTTAACCATACTTTATTCGCGACGCCCTGCGCGTTCACGTTAAAAATACGATCCTCATGGGCACTTGTGTCAATAATTGTCAGCAGGCTTTCAAGGGAATCGCCCAGCACAAACTCCATCGAAACATTATATCTCCGTTTGTTTCCAAAATCTTTTCGGTACGAAGAGAGAGAACATGTTATGACTCAATTAACTCTGAAACTTCCTAGCAATCGAAATCATTCAGTAGAGTGAATGATCTTCCTTACTTGTTTTAATGAACAGTTACAATTTAATTTGATAAATCACGTTATGAAAGTTAATTTAACAGTTTATTTCAGATATTGGAATAATATATTTGTTTGGTAACGTTAGACAAAACTACGTTCAAGTTATTCAGCTACAGAAGCACAACCATATTTGATATACATTGCTATTGCGATACAATGACGAAAATATGTTAGATGAATTGAAAAATAATGAAAAATTATAGAATGTTCCTGAAGTTCGTTTGTTTAACTTTTTTAATCCCATTATTTGTTCGCCAAGCAAGTAAATTCTACGAGTGCGGCTTAATTCAAAATTTAATAAGAATTTCCGAGAAAATATTGTTAAACCAAATTCAGAAAAGAGTTATTGGGGAAAAAAAATATATAATACGGTCCTGCACAGAGTTTTCTCTAAAACTATGCGAGTACAGTACTTTGTTCTTGAATTTGAAACATATTATCTAAGCGCATATAAAAGACGAAGGTAAATAAGACTTTATAAATCATTGAACTTTCTCTTCTTACTTACTAATTTTTGCAAAACGTAGGTTATAATTATGACAGTCGAAAATAGTGTTTTGTTTGAGTTTTAAATAACGTAAAGTCCAAATGGAAATTTAAAAAAATATTAAAAAGAAATATAAATTAACCCTCCTAGAAATGTAATAAGTATGTACCATATATCAATAGTATTAAAATAATTATCGAGGCAAATTACGCGATTATAGTAAATTTGTTGTTTCTTGAATCCAATTATTTATAATCGCTTATTGCCATATTTATATATTTTTGTGTCTGGTCCTCAGGATCTCTCAACATAAATGTGCTAATTTCGTATTTGGAACGTTAATGACGTAAACCGCGATACGGAAAATGCGTCTCTCTTACAACCAGCCTCTGGAAACCTGGTGTCGAGTTACCGATCTCTTCCCATGCAGTCGTCTTGCTTTTTATGAGAAATCCCCACGCAGAATGGTCTTCATATATATGTTTGTGTTAAGACTGAACTTCAATTGATCAGAAGCTCACGAAATCTTAAATTACAACAAATCTCAGGTCTTACACAATTTGTATATCAAATCAGATACAATATTTGGAGAGAAATTGCTATATAATATATATTAAACATAGTGGTGAATATCATTAAACTTATATAACTTTCCAGCATATATATATATATATATATATATATATATATATATGTAATAATATAACATGCTATCAATAATACCTATGGGATTAAAATTTTTAAAATTTGTTTATCTTCTATTTTTTTTACATAATTGAACTCGTATTAGAAAATACGTTTTTGTATATAGATTCAGAAACTTACAAAAACATTTTTTTAGTAGCAAACTTAAGTGACTATGTTGGTTGAATATTATTTCAGTTTGATTTCAGATTAGTATAGAAATCGTTTAACAGAAACATATTTCAAATAATTATGGAGACGCAAAAAAATTGGTAAAATATGAGGAATCGAATATTTTCTGTGCGATTTATGACAAAAACGAGATGCTGATCGAAACGATAAAACTGTAGCGTAAAAACAGAGTGTACTGGATGCACACAATGATTTGAAAACCTTTAGTCTTGAGCACTTGAAGACGATAGACGCCTACAAAAATGTTTATATACTAACTATACACTTTAATAAACGTGCTAGTATGAATGAAATATTGTAGAGTCGATGGGTTTAAATAAACTTAATTTAAATTCTCACAGAACTATGCTTAAAAAGTAATACCGCAACACATATTTAGTCTAAAAAGATTTTCCTTTGCTGAAATTATACTTGACTTTGATTTTGTTGTTTAGTATACGAATCGTTCGTTTCATATGTCTCATTATCCTGTCTCATCATCTTGATTTACTTTATTTTACAGATCACATTTCTTTGTACTACTCCGGCGCACGTATTATTTTGCTTTACTTTGAATGAATGAATTTATTGCACTAAGACGGGACGTGGGCCATATGGCAGTTCAGATGAAAAATAAACAGTATATACAATAAACTATATATAGTGACTGTTTAATATTCTTTCTTAATTTTATCACTACAATGTCCAAGAACCTAAAATTGAAGACTGTCAAAATTAATTTTTGTTTTCATACCCCGCTTTAGTAAAATAATTAAAGCGTCAAAATACTTTCTTTGGAGTTTAAACTGAATTTAATGTTCGTTTTTTGGCAGCCTTAACACTCATAACAAATAAAAATTTTAAGATAAGCTAAGGTTATGGGTGATAAAACAAATATGAGACCAATAACTTTCATGAGCTTTAAAATCAAATACTTCTTATCGGAACACTTTTTAAAAATAAATAGTTTAACTAGTAAAAAACATTATTTCCGTGGTTAGCTGCCTTAACGGTCTGATAAAAAGTTTAATTGTCATTAAGTTCTCTCTTTCTACTTGGTTCTGCTACACAATTAGTCATTGACCTACCAGGTCGACTGCCAAGTTTTCTTTTTCCATTACACATTCTAGATCTTTTGGACTAGCACGTGTTCTCATTTATACTTAACCCCAGTTTTCATAACCATAACGAAAACAAACATCTATGCCCACGTCGGGATTGGAAAACGAGACGGTGACGCTGATCACTACACCACAGCAGGTTGGTAAAATTGACCACTTGGAGAATCCAAAATAAATGTTATTGGCTACATAATTTAAAAAAATTAAATTAATCAATTTCAACGATTTATAATGCGTATATTTAAAATAATATTTTTTAGAAAGTGTACGAAAAATTAATTACTCGTTAGCTATTTTATAACGGTAGGAACTATTTTATTTCATAGCAAACATAGTCGAATGAATACATTGAATCAATGGTGTATTGCATGTTGCATTCAGGAAGGGGCGACCAATTTTTCTGACGAGAACTGTGCATTTTCTCTTAATTTTAGTTCGGTGTTTCTAAAACTGATGTATGTCAATTATTCCAATTAGATGGTGTTTTATGGGACAGATTTCGGTGTTTTGGATTTATATTGAATCCGCGATCTTCTGTACCGTATTCCTGCAGGATTAAGATCATAGTCTTATTAAAAAAGGTCTTATGGTCTGAAAACTCTCTTTACCAGTTGGTTATTGAGTAGGATGACTGAGACAGTCCTGGCCAAAGCATGAGGGTTCCTCGGGAAACATACCCAACCTTGCTCTTCCGTATGATTTAGGACCGAGTATTCGGATTTCATCGTCACCCACAGAAACTCATTTTCGGGTCTGGACCGATTAGTGCAGCACCTAACAAAATATTTGAGGAATACGGTAAACGAAAACTGGTGGTCCCCGATTTAATGGGTTTAATTTGTTTTCCAAATTTACTTCGTAAACATTAGTCTCCTACAACATGGAATCAACGATGCAGGAGTTGTTACAGTGTGTTTCTGGCTGGCTACGATGGCCTGTAGGAGTGCTAGGAATGTGTCGTGCAGCCTCCATAAGTCAGGGCCCTAGCGATGGGCTGGGAGATACGGCGCCTTCTAGAGCCTGCTAATACTACCTAAACATAGCTCATTCACTTTCCAAGTGTAATGACGAAACCTGTCATTATTTAAAGCGATTTTCGAAAGAGTAAAACTGGAAATGGTCACATTTTATAATAATTTTTCATTTCAAAGTAAGCATATTTAATGAGGACTAATCAAATTGGAAGTGACTTGCTCACTCACACTCTCTCTTTCACACACACAGAGTAAGAGGGATCCAACTATTATTACTGTCAGAGTCTAGATCTGGTAGACTGTAAAAAAATTAATGTTTATAAATGGTGATAACTGATGTTTGTATAATAATTTAAATATATTCATTTAAAAAATTTTACTGGTAAAACTGAGGCATGATGGATGAAAAATCCACTAAGAAGTCGGTCATTTAAAGCGATTTTTCCAGGGATATTATCCAAAACAGAATTGTTTCTGTTTCTTTTTCAGTGAGAAGTTGGGTTGACTCTTGCATGCGAAAATGCTGAACACTATTCCGCTTAACAGAACTAGAAATATTCAAACAGTTATTCATAATATGAGGGTCCATTAATCAGGCTAATTCCTTGACTAGGATTCATAGATTCCTGTACAAACATTTTTTTTCAGCTGACGATTCTCGAAAATAAATTAATACTGCCATCTTGAATCCTAATTTGCAACTCATCTCCTCAAAGCCTTCGTAACTTTGAAATCTCTCTTTAGCGGTTCGTATCTTTTGAAATGTTTCTTTAGACCGTTTACTCTTGCATGTGACAAATTCCCAACTTATTATATACAAGTAAATTCATAAAATTTTACTTAAATTGCAAAAGTACTTTTAATTATAACCATGATATGGTAATATGACAGAGTTAAATGAAAACGTTTTGAGGATTAATAAAGAATGCTGTCTTTCTCGCTGTAAGGAACGAATAAAATCTTCTCGGGTTTCTAACCGAGTGAAAAATTGTATGCGGGACGTTTCGATGATGTTCACTGTCATCGTCTTCTAGAAAAGTCACTCAATTAGAAGCCCGCGAAAATTTTATTCACGTTTTGAGAGTTATTTTTGGAAGTAAGAAAAATTATCAAAATATATGCGAAAAACACCAACTTATTATCAGAAAATTTATTATCAAATTTAAAACATTATAATTTAAGAAACACCATGTTTAATCCATAATTAGGACATCTTCAATTAAATTAGTTATAATTTATAAACGTGAATGACTATCATGTAGCCTGCAACTAAATAATCTGAAAACAATGGGAGCTGGTCTCTCAGAGACTGACTCTCGTAGGAGGAGCCTACTTACGTAGATGCCTGCTTCTCTCTCTGCTTTTGAATCAAGGTTCTCGCATGTCGAGACACTAAAGGCTCCGGGTTGGCACGCGTTGGGAATACGCCTAGATTTGTTCAACTGTTCCCATTGGAGAAGTCGGCCAGCTGCCCTATATTCTGTCCGAAGCATGGAATCGGGATTTTTGCATCCCCACAGTAAGTCCCACTTCCAGTCACCGGAATGGCTCCTGCAACGCATGAAGAAAACCGTGTAAATTGTTCTCCTGTAACAGAAAAGTTATTTTCTCTGTTTTTACTGTTAGAAGCTTTAAAATTAATGGCTAGTCGTCATGTTCCACGAGTGTGAAGTAACATTATTTGTCCTTCTTTCCGCGTTCTTATGTTCCTTCAGAGTTAAAATGACATAAAAATATTTAACAGTCGAAATATCATCCAACCTTTCAGTGGATTCTAATAGCCGATACAGGTTTTAAAAATGCAATATACAGCGTCTTGATTTAGTTACAATTAAATTATGTCGAGGCTAATTGCAAGAGCCGCATCGCTAACTGTGATTAACTGGTCCAAAATGTAATGCGGCAATATGGTTGACCTGTCCGCATCAAGTTGCTAATTGTGAAATACTGCCTGCTAAGCCAAATTGTTGTTAAGTTCAAGCCGTCCTTATTTCAGGCTGCTTCAATTCCACGACAAACTTCTGTAAGGCGGATCAACTTCGATGTAATAGTCGTTTAGCTTCTTGACACTGAAATTTCATACGGTGATCTGCATTAGGTTTTTAATCCAATACCCGATATCTGCGATATGCTATATTAGTTGGAACGCTTGTATTAATGAACAGAACAGAAGAGTATTTAAAACTTACATTTTTATCACGATCTTATAATTTCTACGTATGCTGTTTCACGTAAAAATCTGTTTTTCCTAAAAGATGTTGGCGCCTGGTCTTCTGCAGCTTAGAATTTGTACATCACTATGTTAGTTACAGAACTAACTATTGATAAAACTATTTTCTTAGTAATCTTTCAAAGACTTATTGAATGCTGTTAACTGTCTGAGAAAATTCTGAAATAAGTCTGGCAATTTCATTGATTCAATATAATTAATTCTGTTTGCACCTTGATGCAAGTTTTACTTAGTATATTTCAGGTTGTAATAATTACAATAAAATATAGTGTTATAAATTTACTTTGTGAGTGCAATATTGAAGGGGAAAATTCAATGTTAAAGTTCAGAGTTCGCCGTCAGCTGTTTCACCTCTGACGTCACGCCACTCACATTCCTGCGTCGAACAGAATCATCTGACGTTACGAGAATAAGCGAGATCGCAAGTATCAAGCTATTCAATACGCACATACAAACTTTACTATATTTAACAACACTCAATTCATTAAGAAAAAATTAAACAACATTAACTACATTACCACCACAAGTTTATAAATTTTCCTGCTTGAAACTTATTACGTTTATGAGTCTTTTTCACAAAGCGTTTTGTGGGTTCGAGATTTTCTGACTTCAAATATCAGAGCTTTCGACGTAAACGGAGATTTTTGAATGTACTTTACAAAGAAGAAATGATTATGAGATTTTATTGCTTACAGTTTTGTCGGATTGTCCTAGAAAGTATATGTTAGTGATCACCTTTAATTGACGTACACTATGTTCGGGGATGGCTTGTCTCTGGATCCAGTGTAGATTTTTCTGGATGCTCTCTGCTCTCATATTCAGTGAAGTTGAACAGGTTTCACGGCAGCCAACGGGATTGAATGATTCGCCCAGCGTGATTCATGGCCAAGACAGCTCCTAGCCGTCTGTCTAGCGTAGCCGTAAATATTTCCAAACTTACGACTTCGACAATGACTTAAAATTCTTATTTTCACCAAAAATCTGTTTTATTAAAATGTTTTTAATAGATTTCCTTGATACGCCCAAAACGTGACTTAACTGTTCGTAGTCCATCGCAGAAGTCAGGTCTCCTAAAATTTCCATGAGTTTCTTCACAATTAGCGAATAATATAATTTCTTACATTTCGCAGCTTCGAAATATTGCCCAATAAAATTGTCTGTTTCATACTTTTAAGGTTTCCAAGTCAACAGTTCTATGCTGACAACTGTTAATCGCTGAACTTAACTGTCGCAACCAAGGTCAACTGAATCATGTCCAGAAAGTTAATAAATGTTTACAATAATTTCAATTTAAAATGCCAATTAATAAAATTTAAATAGGTGATTATCCAAATTATTTGTATCGGCGATACCTGTTCTTTACAAGGTAAATGATGTCACCAGGACGCACGGTCCTCGATTCTATCCCTTTCTCTCCACGAGTTGAATGAGAGGTGTGACACTTATATTAAGGTTCTATAACATGTATGCTGTTTCAGTGATGGTAATTCCTACCGATAAAGGATTTAGGGTCCTTATTTTCTTTAGAAACCGAGCAATAATAAGTCTCAAGAGACGACGTTTCCGCTAGAGGATTTACGTGTACTAATGACAACAATCGTATAAATAACTGACTGATTGTCAATAATTTGATTTAATTTCTCATCTGGCATTCTTAGGCCACTGTCGTTGATCAATAAGGCAGGGGATTAGAGGCAATTGAATTATTGCGGGGGCGTGTGACGCGGGACCACACGGACGGAGCCCCTATCGCGACGACCACATCGCCTCTACAAATTGCCGTGTCCCTCCCGGTAGGTAGGAAGACAGACCCATTAAGATTACGTCCTCCAACTCACAAATTATTTTTTCACGAAATCTTGACAAAAATATTTCATTCAGTGATTTACAAGCCTTCGCAGAAGCAGGGCTGCCCGATTTTTTGTCATTATTTATGAGCCTTGTACTGAATTCACTGCTGAAGACGTTGCAGACGTAGACAGTAGCAAAGCGGGGACTGCCTAGTTAATGGAACACAGAAACGAAAGTTATTTAAAAATAAAGTGTGCACCTGGTGGACCTGAATTGAAACTCAATTATGATTAGCTCATAAAAAATAAAATACAATTTAATAAAAAGACAATTTTTTTACTAGTACTGTTATAAATTTGCATATATTTGGAAAAAAAACTCAAGTTTATATAAAAATTCATGGATATTTCGGCACAACAACCATCAACAGCAAAAAATGAAAAAATAATTTTTACAGGTCATACTTTTTATTTGAACAGACTTTCATCATTCCTCACATTATGCTTTGAGGGACCATGTGCTTGCTATAATTTTTAATTAGTTGTTTAAAGTCTGGTGTTATTGGCACATGTGTGTTAAGTTATATGAAGGCTATTAAAAATTGTCTAAATTGTTTTTATAAAATAGTAAAATAAAGTCCTTCAAGTACATTATATATAATTGATTTTTACGTACCACTAATTCGTTTCGATTTCTTTATCTTTATTTGGCAAATATTTTCTATATCTGCGCATCGTTATACTTCTGTATCATAACGTGTAATGCAATAACGATGGGAAATTAATACAAAATAAAACAATCATTTTATTATATAAAATTCTTAAATTGGCATAATTATGAGTTTTATTTTGAATAATATAACGATGCGAATACCACAGTCGAATGTATCAATACTTCATAATTATGTCCAGTTATACGTCGGAAATAAATTTATTAATCGAAACGTTACAAACTAAATATTTCTCAGTGTCGACTATTTCGTTTCTTTGGAAAGAATTCATTTTTCAACTGAAATTCAAGATCGTAATGAGAAAACAGGCACATATTGTTTATAGTTTACTTTAGAATGTAGCTAATTGTAGAGATACGATGTAGAAATAAATTTACAGATTAAAAATGTTTGCACTGGCTTATAATATTTTACAATATGATTCTTCTTTTCAGGTAGGCCTATGTCGAAATTATATTCATTTCTACCACTTATCCGCAGATGATGAATAGTTTGTAAAAAAATAAAATATGAAATTCACACAGTAAAAGGTAAGAATTGGATGGGTTAAATTATGCTTATTTTCAATTACTCGTCAATAATAAGTTTATAACTGAAATATAAAATATATAAAATAATTTCATATAAAAATAAAGTGAAATATTTTATAATAATTATTATTGATTCAATACAATTAGTTTAATTTACAGAAGCTATCGACTATCTTTGCCATAATCATACTGAACAAGAATAATTAAAAATCAATCAATTTATGCTCGACGGAAAAATGTGTTGACTCAATAAGGTTTTTATTGTGTAGTATTCGACTTCGTTAAAATATTTTATGATCCAGCAAAAGTTATGAAAGGCATGGTAAAGTAGTATTGTCTTGGATGAAATTCTCTGACAAGACTACCGCCGCCGTTGCTGCCGCAAGGCCATATAAAAAGGCGGTACTACCCCCAACTCGGCACTTCGCTAGAAGATGATAACGATGAATGTTATCGAAACGTCGCGAGCATTCGACAATCTTACCCGGCTGGAACCCCGAGAGAATTTCATCCAACATTTACACCGGGAAAACCTACGTTTAACTATTAGCATTGTCTTATATGAACTTTTTTTTCTCATAGCAATAATCAGTTCTTAGATAAACTTTATATCTTTGGCTATTATTATTTTTATTAAAATGCCAAATTGTCGTCCCATTTGGAACGAAAAGGCAATAATATGGAAAGGTAAATACAAATAATAGAATTATTTAACACAATGAAAGGGTCGTTCCGTAAGCGTTTCTGTGTGACAAAGTGTATTAAGTTTTTAAATTTTTTCTATCAATTTGTACTCTATTCGATACGGTAACTCATTCCACCGTAATAGTCAATGCGAGTGTGATAAGAGACCTCGATAACAAAACGTCAAAACGACAAAGAAAGCAGATTATTTCAAATGACGCGACGGATTTTTCCTATTCACCTCGAGTCTACAAATATATTAAAGTTAAAATAAAACATGAAGAGGTAAATTCATACAAGTTCTCATTAAAGAGGGTACTGTAAACTGCCTATCAGAATATAGATTTTGTGCTTTACAATTCTATTTCGGTTGATTTGTTTGAAACCGTTGTTGAACGGACTTAATACGTGATGTGCAACCACATTTTGTTGCGTAACATGTTTGATTTTGTATGGGATCCTTAATAAGTTTAACTTACTTGAATACTCATAATTGATTTTACTGGTGTTTTTACTACATTTGAATGCTATATGAAATAAATAAAAAGTATACTACGTAAATATTTTTATAGAATAAAAAGTAGTTTGTAGTTTGAAACACAAAGTTTATCCAAATATTTAAATTCAAAATAATGTTTCGTTACCATCTTCAGTTTGTGACTTGAATTGATAGATATGTAGATAGATTTATTCTCCATTAGCCCTCTTATGAGGAATAAGGAATCGTCACAAATGTTACATAAGTACATAGATAACAAATAAGTTTCTAAACACACTAAACAAATTACATGTCAAATGAATGCATATTAATAGTAATAATTAATAAAGTTTCACAAAAGAAAGTTCAAATCACTAAGCCACTTTAATTGATATTAAAAACGCTCATTGAATAAATTTAAGTTTGATGTTCTGTAACCGTGAAAGCAAACAAGTTTGATTTATAGCAAATTAAGTGAACATTTATAATATCAAGTTTCACCAATTTTGCTCCATAACTCTTCATTCACGTTTTATGCAATTTGACACACAAAATGTGTCTCTGAATTCCGTAGCATATCGATAAAAAATATATATAAGATTTGTGAAGTTGAAAATTCTTGTTATTTAGTATGGATAATTTTTATATAAGTAACATTATCAAATTCATTAGGGAACGTAGGTTTTCCCGGTGTAACTTTTGGATAAAGTTTTCTCGAAACGTTGTGGCAAACAAACGTCGTTACCCGTTTGGAATCCCGAGAAAACTTTATCCGTTATAAAATTGGTTTACTTTGCATATTTTCACTTTCCATATTTTGCTTTGCGTATTTTCATATTATACGTATGATATAATTTTTGGTATTTCTTCAGGGGTATTCTTTGCATGTCAAGTTATCTATTAGCGAATTTAAAACAGATAACAAAAATAACTTTTAAAAATAAGTCAAAAGACTACATAGAGTTAATTATAATTCAATTACTATATTTAATACATTCCCAGAAACACTATATAGCTATAAGATAAAATCAAATCCAAGAAAATAGGTAACCATCCAAATTTTTTCTTAGCCACTCCTGTCATTAGATTAATGAATCGGCAGGTTTAGATAAATATTTAAATAATCCTACTGTAAATAATATGAGGGCGTGGGTAACGATACGGTGTTTTTATAATTTCTGAGTAATTAATGACTCATTCAACACGTTCGCAACTCAGCTTCTCGATGGGGTCTATGGAATATAATATAATATAATTTTAAGTTGTTATAACCTGAAATATACAAGTATGTACCGAAATTTTATTTTAAACTGAGTGTTTTGATTAAACTATGTTATTGATAATAAAATACGTTTTTATTTTTAATTAAAAACAGACTCGAAATAAAATTATTAATATATAATTTCGTCTCAATTATAATTGAATAATCATAAATCGTAAATAAATAAAATAATGAAAATGCACAAAATGCAGTACTCCATCGATATCGCAAAAATTGGTAGCCAGGGATCACTCGATAACATTTTGAAATAAGGTAATTAATTATATTTTGGTATATAAAATGTCTCTAATCAAATTTCGCGTAAGACATAAGTGACGGACAACTTTTTTTGCTTTTTGTTTTGCTGAGTGCCTATCACCAAGGGGCGGGAAGTCGCATTATAAAAATATACGTACTCAGTGTTTTATCATGAAATTGGATTATATTCTTCGAGATATAGTAACATCACATGGAACTTTCGGTCCTGCGTGTAACGAGGTACAAATAGGTCGAATCATCTTACACGATCAGGTATGGAACGTCGATTGTGCGCAGGCGCGGTATTTACGAGATCTGTTTGAGACCGAAGTAAAACAATATTATTTAATAATACATGTTTCTCTCCTCGTTTTCCTGTTTTCTGCAAACCGTTGTCGAATATAATCTATTGAAATACCTTATGGAAACATTGAGTGACCCGTTCCAGGTGCATCATTGGCGATACATTTTGTATCGTATATCGTAACTGATCGATTGTAACAGGTGCATTAGCTGGGCGGCATTTGTTGGGGCTTGGTCGGGATCCAAAGTGACACCTCGTCCTTACCTGGGTCCTGGGTCTCCTGTTGCTCGCCGCGGGACTCGGCAATAAAACAACACCCACAGCACCCCTGCCATCCTTACAGTCGCCTTATTGTTTTTTCACCTCTCCTCCGGCTGTTATATATGAGCGAAACCGTGGTCGGTCGCCAAATGCTATAAAACCTGTCTGATAAGAATCGACGGCCGAGGGGCAGGCGAGGAAAAAATATATGTTTTGCGAGGCTACATCTTCATTAGTATTCAGAAACCTGAAGACTTACCATTGAATTAGTGTTCCATTAAAGTATCAAAATAAAAAATCGGAAGTGGACACTGTGTACGAGCTTGTTTCCGTGTCGGAGAAGTCAGTCCTTTAAAATACTCTCTAGGTCTAAACACGAGGCCCTGCGAACACGAATTAAGACTATAATGGAACAAGCAGTAAATACGTAAAGAATTCCAAACACGGAAAGTAAAGTTATTGACACAAGCAAGTTTGTTTTTACTTCGTTCATTTTGTAAAACTTATTTTTTTTTAAAATAAATTTAATATAATTTGATAATCAATTAAACAAATTTTACGATACTTCATTGTTATAAAGGATTCAATTTATATGTATCATTTGATTGTTTATTTTTATTTCAATTAGACCCTCAATTGTACATTGATCAATTTAACGATCTGTATAATAAATGTCACACAGCTTTACGTTCTTCCTTACTTAAAAACACATTTCTGCTTCAACTGACACACGACGCAGTATCTAAATTTAAAACTATATAATATATATTTTAATGGAATTTAATTCAAATCTGTAAATTAGTAATACTTATTTAACTATGTTTTGGTCAATTTATAATATAAATTTTACTATTTTGATGTTTTACCTAATTACCTGAAGAAGTCCCAAAATTGTGGACGAAACGTTATATTCAAACGAATTTTAATAATATTAAATTTATGTATTGCTTATATATATATATATATATTTATCGAACACCATCATTGGGTCGACAAATTATATCATATTTCGTAGGTGTTGTTTACTAGTCGACGTATTGACAATACGAGACTAATTTTATATTATAACGAAATACGTAGTACGGAATGCCACAGATTTTAGAGTATTTTTAATATTCCTATAATTTAATATACATTTAATAGAGATGAATATGGCCAATTGAAGGCCGAAACTTACCATACAAAATAAAAAATTTGATATACCAGTGACCGTCATAAGATTATTTCACTTCAAGATCCGTCAACAAACGATCGTATTAACATAATGCAAAATATTTTACAATGTTTTATTGCAATAAAATAAACTGTTGGAAGCCATATATTATATTTCAATGATAATCCGCAGTGTACATCCATTGTTGAAATTTTTGACATTAGAGCAATAAGATCGCAATCCGAAGTTATCGTGGGTTGGGTCTCTACTAATGATAGTAGAATTTTACATCATTCTCGAAGCCATGTCCAATTATTCGCAACTAGAGCAGTACTTTAAGGAAATACCTGTTATGTGGTGCATTTAGACGTCTTGGAGGTTCCTACGGTGGAGTACGTGATGGATCCTATTCGACGATTTCGGAGAACCTATGGTGGCGTGTTACTTCACGTCAATCGTCTTCTATTGCCTCCAGACTGTTAATAAAACTCTCATTCAACAACTTATATGACTCGGATAAGAATCAACTTTAACTGACTCCATCACTTTTCTCTGCATCAACTTAAGTTTTTAACTGCCTCTCCCACTTTGCACTTCGCCTTCCACATTCTCTAAAATTTTAACGATATATTTCAGTTTTTGTACGACTACATTAGTGTGTTAAGAAGTGCCTCGGAAGAACTTACCAAATTTAGTGAAATTTTTAAATATATTCATAACATTTAGTGATAATTGGGAAAGTGATTTTGAGTCGCATAATGTTAGTTGTATTGCATAATACGTTTTAACTACAAGCTGGGAAATATGACCTTTATGAAAATAACAAATTTGTATATTGTATTTTCTCCGCAGAAAAGACCTGAAGAAGGTACAAACACGTACCGAATTTTTTTTAATTTAATACATAAATTGACTGAATATTTTTCATCGAACACCGCATAAGCTGTATTATATATTTCACAGATTATGTTCAACTCTCCGAAATACACGTCACCATCAAATCTGTTATCTGTTATTAATTGTCTGAATTCGTTCTCTGCATTTTTGAAAATTTTTAGAAGCAAAAGCCACGCCTCTCTTTGCATTTCTGTCCAATCTGAATTTCACATTTCGCTCTCCAAATTCTCCTTTCTTTACGATGGGACTCAGTTGGAATAAATTCACTCCCTTGCCGTCTCACGAACTATTTTCTTCACACTGTCCTTGAAGATTGTAAATCCAGTTATATCAGTTCGGCAATAACAAATCAATAAAAGTTTTCCACAGGTTAGCTGTGAATAATTTGAACTCTGAATAAATAAATGTATAACGCTCCTTTTCAAATTTTGTCTTCAACATAGTACAATTACGCGTAAAAAAAGTTTTTGAATTAATGTTAAGAAATTAAAATAAAATTTAAATGTTTGGTTATACAAATTATTTAGGGAACGTTCTCGGTTGCGCTACCTCGTAGAACGCTCGACGTTATTCCTGTTGGCCGCGCAGTTCTAGTGGTCTTGAAACATAACACGCGACGCTTATGCGATTATTGTTATCGTTGTGTAAAACTTTGTAATATTTGTAAGTTTTGCGAGAGCAGTGGCGCCAGAGCGTACCGTGGCGTAGAGGTAACCAGACGCCCGTGGGACGGCGCGTAATTCTAGCTGGCAGCAGCGCTCCGCTGCAGTTTGCGGTTTGCACCATGCTCGTGGGAACAACCTGGTTCTGAACCGTGGATATCCAGACAGGCTGCGTTATTGACATAGTTTTCGGACCAAAAAAAAAGCCCTACTTTCGAATATTATTCATTTTATGTTGCCTATCCCCGGCCTCTGATGATGTCGTTGGGCTCAAGTCGTTTACGCTTCAGCTTCTTCACTAACTTCATATATGGGAAGAAAATACCAACCCAAAATGTACATATTTAAGAAACATAGATATATTTTTTACCTTCGAGACAGAGATTTGTATTCTTTTAATTTTAAATTAATAAATTATACGTTCTATGCGTGAGTTGCTGTTGGGGTTCCAACCGGGTGAGATGGCGGTCACTGTCATCGTTATCAAGATATGCACCCGAACTTTGTCTTGATGTAAGAGCGCTTTCTCCTTCATCAAATGTGTGATAATGACGTACAATGATCCCCACTTATCGTTTGTCCTTTTTACGAATAGTCTATGCGAATATTTTCCCGTGCAACCCAAAATTGGTGGCTAATTTACGAGCTTGTAACAAAGAAGCCATCGGAAGAAAAACGGAATTCGTATTTTTTAGAGTTACTCTCTTTGAAAATTTTTATATATATATATATATATATATATATATATATATATATCTGAAAAGGTACACATTGCTGAATTAATTTTTGTTGTAGTACCGCACTTCACAAATGAATTTTTAAAATCGTTTGTCCGCTATTAATAATAATTTCATTTTTTGAGGGTAACAATTTAACGGAAATTAATTTTCTTAATGGTCATTTTCTCCAAACACCATTACAGGTTAAATATTCCAACTTTCTAGTCATATTTAGGAACAAAAAATTAGTCATTGTTCCCGTATCAAGTTTTTTTATTTTAATATTTTTTTACTTCTTAGTTATATTTATAAAAAAAATTTTCACCTTCCAACAATATGCCCATAAAAAATAAAAATTAATTGGACAGGATATATTTCAAGTTTCCACGTTTCCAAATGATGAATCAGCTTTTAAGATATTTAAATTTATTTAACTCTTGAGACAAAAATTGTTCGTTTTCCTGTAAAGCAAACAATACCTGCCTGTGCAGTTAATATCAGGTTTGGAAAAGTCCTTCATTGCGTCTTACACTAGTTATTTTACTCCTCTATATTATTATTATTATGTTCTCCCTATTGTCAGGTCCTTGTAAATTTCCTTCTGCCTTGCTCTGCCATGAGATTCTCGTTTTTCACCTAATATCTTCTTCTTTCTCCTTTCAAGTCTACTAGCAGTTGCACTTCTTCCTCAGTAATGTGCAGTAAATATTTTCTTCTGATACTTTCTTTCTTCTGATTGTGTCAGATCCAGTTTCCCTTTCTCTTGAAAACCTATAGTCAAGATGGATCTCATATTTACTCTTCTTAGATGCATACATTTGTTTTTGAATTTATGATTTCATCTTAGAATATATCCTGCCATTGGATAAGTCCATTCCATTGCCTTTGCTCTGTATAAGCTTAGAATACCATGTTGATTTTTCTCTCTCCCTCTCGCCTTTACGTTAATAATTCGCACCCTACTTGTGTCACTATTCCGTATCCACGACTAGGATTTTAGCTCCCTTTTTCAATCCTATATCCCAAGTTTCTATTTAAATTTTCCGATGGGAATCCAAGTTTGACATCACTAAATTTAAGATTGCCACCTCCTGTAATTTAGAACTACATTTTTAAAATTCCTCAGTTTTAGTTCCATGTTTTTATCGCTGTGAAACTCGCCTCCTTCCACGCAATATAATTACTATTATTGAAAAAAATTCATAAATATTCCAATTATATCCCCATTCAGTTTGCCTGTTAATTGGCGATTTCTTTATCTAATTCTGTTTCCACTCAGTTATAAAAATCTGATTCGTAAACAAGATTAAATTTATTTAGGTGTAATTCTTTACAATTTTGTTTTTTTTGTCCCCAAACATCTTGTAAATACAAATGTAAATCTAAGAACGTAGATTTTCTCGCCGAATCTTCTGTATAATATACTTTCCGGTTTTTATATTTCTGTCAACATTTTTGATTGTGCGACGTATCGTTTATAAATATTTGAAAAATTAGTGAGCCTTGATGAACTCCAGTCGTTACAATACCTTGACGTCAAATTTTCTTCCCATGTTTCACTGTTTCAGGTAGCCTATGCCGTTTATCACTTTTCTACCCGGATTTTCTATAGGCCAACTTGTTTTATTTCATTTATTCACTGAGATATCGTGAGAAACTTCGTTAAATACGTCAGATATAAAACAATTAATTCTACCTTCATCAGCCAACTCTCGAAATAAATTTATTATGTGACTTCCACACCAGAATCCTTCTTGAAAAACGTATTAACTATTAAAAATTCACTCTTATATTTTCTAGTTAAGTATTCCTCAACCACTAATGCTACATAATTCAGAAGTTTAACTTCGAAAATCTTAAATTAATTATGGTCAAGATAAAATAATGTATTAAGTTCAACGTATAGAGATCAATTAAAAAATTTAACAGTAATTAATTAGTCTATTCTAAGAGGATATGTGTACCAATACTTTTAACGTGTCTGGAAAGTATCACGTTCAATGATTATATTTTAAATTGTTTTTTTTTGCCTTACACTAAGAACATGTTTAAATGAAATATATTTATAAAAAATATATTCATTTGATATTCGGAAAGTTACGAAAGTCATGTATATAAGACGCAGTATTGATTTTACGTAACTAAATGAAAAGCAAAAAGCTGAAACGTGAAGGTCAGCCGTCGATGTTACAACGGCGAGGACTAAGAGAAGTGCCACCTCGCGCTGATCCCCATAAAATTTTAATTAAAAGAGGAGCAACTGCTGAAGAAGCCCTCTGTGCGATACATGAGATGCAAAGCGCACTCAACTTCACTTCCTGCTTTGCTGCTGAGGCTTCCTTCCGCTGTACATGTCCTGCTTAACACGTATTCTTATGCACTTTTCCTATCATGACAGCACATTCCTTTTTTCGTAGTTCTTAAAAATTCCATTGTAGTGTATATTAATCAATTGATAATTTTTCTGGTAAATTGCTTAGAATCGGGAGATTATACTTTATCTTTATTCATTTAGTAGGTCCGAAACCGATTGCAATCTTATTCATTTCTGTTGTCAATGAGTTTGTTCGTCTTTCAGTAGAAAGGTCGATTTAGATGTAACTGTTATCGTTGTTAGAAAGAATCGTGAGATGGTTTATATATAAAACTGGAACCCGCCATCTTGAGACTAAATTGCGAAGGTCCAATACCTGATTTTAACTGCTTGGATTTTGTGCGATTTACAGATAATCGGCTGAATAGTTTTTCACTAAAGGCAAATGATTTTGAGGCCATCTTAAATTGTCATCTACCATTTGAGAAAGTTAAAACTTAAAGAACAGTGTGCTCAATTTATTTTAATTATAATAGACATGTGGGAAATATATATATATACATATATATATATATATATATATATATATATATATATATATATTGCACATATTACAAATATGTAATGAAATATTAATAAACTGTTTCTTTAATTATTGGCGGCGTAACTTTGAGGCCAGAGCATTGTAAATAACAGCATTGTTTGGCGCGAGAATGCAGACGATAATGGTTGCAAAGGTGCATTGTCGAAAAGGTATATAAGACGCTCGGAACTTTAGCCCAGGGGCCCTAGTTAACCCTTGGCTACCTTCCTCTTCCCTCCCGCATCCCCCTTTCAAATCCCTTCCTATGATATTGAAGGAGAGTTGTCACCATGTGGATTACCCTCATGTAGCCTGTTACACTAAAATAAAATAATAATAATAATAAATTAGCATCGGACAGTAAACACTTAGTCAGTAAGCAGTATGTAGACAGAAAAGTCACGCAGATATAGTCACTCAAATAGTCAGGAGTGTGAGAGTGTTTTGGAGGGCCAAAATATCGTAGTCCGAGCTAAAGTCTGTGATGGTCGAATTCAGCAAAGTATGGGTTGAATATATTCAGTTTTTCTATTAAAGAGCAGCTCTAAATAAATGGTATGTAAGGAAACAAACTTTCTTCTGTAAACCTTTACGTGAATATCGTTTACCGCCAGATTTCTAAAAATTTTAAGATTTTTAATAGTTATTGTTATTGGTATAAAATTTTGTTATTGTAAAATTAAATTAATTTTTTACTGTCTTTATTAGAGGACCTATAAATAGCTTTGAAATTTGGTCATAAAAGCTGAGTCATTATCTTAAAAGTATTAAAATTTTAATTCAACAAAAATCAAATTTTGTCAAATAAATAATTTTTGTTCTCTTTTAAATATTGTAGTTTAATTTGACTTCCTTCCTTTGTTTATTTAATAAATGTTTACCGCATTATTTGGCTCTCCAACCTACCCGATGCAGGTTTTTCTAGTGTTTTCCCTGGAGCACTTTTAGGCGAATTGCCGGGTAGGATCCTTAAACCATAGCCCGGGGGCTCTAGTTAACCCTTGGCTACCTTCCTCTACCCTTCCGCACCCCCCCTATAAATCCCTTCCTATGCTATTAAAGGGGAGTTGCCACCATGTGGATTACCCTCATGTAGCCTGTTACCCTAAAAACCCCCACAAAATATAAACAAAAATTTTATCTTTGAATAATCTATATATATAACTTAAAATGTGGTTTAAAACACTGAGGGGGGGGGGGGAGTAAGACATTTAAAAGTAATACGAAAACATCCTAAATTAATGTTTTCTGCATCACTGAGGTTAATGGAGTCACTCTCAAAGTTTGTCTATTTTCAACAGTTAAGGCGTGGTGCATCCCTAGGGGTGAGGGTGGAACTAGTGACATAAATAATACTAAAACGACCACGATTGATATCCTATCCTACTGACATTAACCATGTCGGTTAAGTTGAAGTTCAGCCCTCATGGGAATAGTGGGAGCGGGGGGAATTAAAAGTGGAAAAATGTTATGACCAACTGTTTAGTGTCGAACTAATTCATGTTTCGCTCTTATATAACATTGAGATTGACAAATCAACTTGTGATTTTCAAATTACGCGTTAAAGAATCAAATAGTCCCAAGTCATATCCTAATAACATTATATATCGTAGACAATAAAAATACCTAACCATTAATGTTAAGAACCATGCACAATTTTTCCATCCCCGAAAGAACCTTCATTGTAGTGTATGGCCAAGTTTGACAATATTTATTTAATAATTTTCATAAATCGTACAATAAATTTATACAAAATTTACAACTGATATTTTCTTACCATAATTATTTTCTGTATAAACACTAAAGTTTGTTTCGTGCGCATTGTAAGCAATTAATTGATTTTTACAAACTACTAAAAAGTAATGTATTGAAAATAATTTAATTTCTGTTTGCACGTTTAAGTGTATTGTTTACTAAAATTATGTTAATATAAATACGATTTACACCTTCCATAACTAAATACTTCAGTAAATGTTTTTAAACTACATATAATTGTAGGTGTATCCTGAAAGTACCATAAACCTGATGTACTTGCTTTATGAGGTCCACAGCAACAACAAAAATTCGATTCCTGTCTTGATATAAAATAGAAATCCTCCGTCTCCATCGATTCTCCAAACTTAGAAGTTTCCTGTCTTAATTTAGTTATCAGTTTGGACGATGTTTTCATATGACGGATATAAATGAGACGGCTAATTCCAGAGTGGACTATCCTACATTTTTGGCACAAACTATTTAACTCGGGGTTAGGAAAGTCTGTGTTCATCTTCTCAATGGTCTGAGTGGAGTTTTTTCAAGGCTCAAGAAATGGCAGCGGAAAGAATTCTGGGTTAGACGTTGACATAAATGTGAAGCAAAAACTAACAACCCCTTTATCTCAAATATGTTCAGAAAGTGGATAGCCCACTTTGGCATTTACCGCTTCAAATAAAACTTTATTCTAAAAATTGCTTGGATTAGAGTGATTTTAGTTTATCTTTACGTAACATGCGTCAGGGTATCCGAAACCGATGACATAGAAATTACTGATTCTTTTGACAAGAAAACGGTAATACCAATTTCTATCCTTGTTAAAAAGAACGTTTTTAGTAATATAGAACTGTCATCCAACCTCTGAAGGTAATATTTGGAGAATTTTTTCAAAGTTGAATTTTTTTCCGTTTTTTACAATAAAATGGTTGTGCCGATTTCGGTGAAACTTTATTAAAATAAAACTTCCATTCACCATCTCGACACTAAGTTGCGAACTATTCGCCACCTGATTTTTAACAGTTTGCATGGTACAAGGCTTTTGTTCGCTTTACCGAGAAACTGTAACCGTTCTTTTTTGAAGCGACAAATAGCATTGAGACTATTATATGTTGGTATACACAATTTAACGTGAGAAATTAATAGGAGACAAAATAAATCTTTGTAAGAAGATAGCCGTATAATAATCTCGTAGATAAGGTTAAGAATTAACCAAAATTATTTAAATATCAATAGTAGAGACTGTAGTTAAATCTTTGAGCAAAAATCTAACCATAACCGTGGAAATGTTTTAATCTCCGTATTATAGTTTTAATGTAATTGGAGTAAAGTTGTGTAACAGTGAATCTGATTTTAAAAAAAGTATTTCGAAAGAGCGTCTACTGCGTTTACTAATCGATTATTGCGTTGTAAGCTGATGTTCATATGAACCGTGTTCGTGTTGTTGTCCCTACGTGCCTTATCCCTTTAACTCTATAATACCATACGAGTGTTGTGCTAGATAGCGTCGTGTAATACGAGCTAACACGGAGGCAGATTGTTGGGAATTCACTGGTCAACGGGAGCGAAGATTACCTCGTCCTTCGCGTCGAATCTTCAGTTACTTGATCGATAATGTTTTGCAATCGTAGACGTTTTTGTAGAACTCTGAAAGAATATACTTTTCAGCTGTCTACGTTGTATTTTTAGTGTATTTTCTTACCGTTTATTGACAAATATACTACTCTATTGTATGTATTTATTTTTTTAATCAATAAATAATTACAATAAGTAAATATAATTATTTTAAATTTATAAACTGGACGTAAGGACAGTATTTCAATTATAAATATATATAGGCTATATCTATATATATAGAATGATATTAATTGAAGATAAATTTTTAAATGGACAATATATATATATATACACACACACACACACACACACATATATATATATATATATATTGTAATAAACAACAGGTTGTTCGTTAAATTTAGTTTTAATTTATTGAATTTGCCTCACGTTGAAGCGCCATTTATGTAATAACCAAATGGAAGGCTTTTATTAAATGAAATAGTAATCAAAAATTAACAAACAATATTTATTTTGTGGCAATAAAGATAATTACAACAAAATTTGAGATATTTCTCTCAGGGCCTTGACTAGGTTTGATAATGCACACAACAAATTGATTTTAAAATCTTATTAACAAACAGTTCACATTTACCTAAACAATATGTCGATGGAAAAAGTTAAAAAGAAAAGAAATTAACTTTGATTGACAATTAAAAGAGAACGAAATCTGACCTTATCCTCTAATTAACGTTTTCAATTAATCATTAGTTTTGGTTTTGTTACTTACATCTGTCCAGCTGGTACCAGCATTCTTTTTGGTTTCGGAAGTACACTATTGCAAAATTATACACTGATTCTAAAAGTCGACTCACAGATTTTACACTATTGAAGTCAAAATTGATAGGCTCACAGGAACTCGGATGATCCTCCTGAATGTCAGCTATCTAATGTCTGCTTGCCTTATACGAATCCTATGATTCGTAGATTTGTTAGTATTTTACCGCTTTGGACTTAAACTGCAACTTTACTATTCCGGCTGGCTATAGACGTAAACTGCTGACTTCCTTTCCTGGCTGGCTAGAGACGTAAACTCTCTTACTTAGCGATATTTACAAGGTAATACTTCCGTGAATGTTTTTACTTTGTTTAATAATACATTAAGGACGGCTAGTCTCTGCTCTAGTATTATTTGTTCCGCCCTTTGAAATGTCCCGCCACCAACGATGTTTTTCCGCGAACTCTACTCCTAATTCTCTCTCGAGTTTGAGCGCGCATACGCCATTTTTGACTTTTCGACAAAGCAAGTAGGCTCGCTTTTCCATTGTCGCTTTGTTCGATCAGACCACTATAATGGTGTGTGTGTGTCTGTATGTGTGTAGACTATATTCAAAATAACCCAATTTGCATAAAGGTCCAATTAAAATTTATGTTTTCCGTAGCTTTTTTGTTTTGATATCATTATAAAAATCTGTATATTGTTTGCTGTCGCAAGTAATATACTGGAAACGTGTGGACTCTAAATCAATTATTTCAAGTGTGATTGCAATAGTGAACCTGTTTTCACGTAAAACTAATCAGTCATGGAGATAGGGCTGAATCCTAATGTATTATGTGATTTCGAGAACAGGAATTGTGCCTCATTTATTCGCAATTGTCTCGAGTTTGCTGATCTTGAAGGAAAAATCATTTCAGATTAATTCATCGTTTTAGATCTAATTTTCATGTCTTCGAAATATTTCAGGAGAATTTGTAATGAAGTGTTTATCTGAAGGTCCACGTTAAAGTCAAAATGAATAATATTTTTATTGAAGTATCGCGGGTACTCAGCAAATAAATAAGAAACCAAAATCAATATAATAAGTAGATAAAGAAATATTCATTTAACGGACAAAATTAAGTAATAAAATAAATTTACATATTTCAACACTTCAAAATCAATGTTGCTTCGAAATGTGCTGGATTTCTCTGACATATATCGTACGCAGGATTTTCTAAAAATAAAAATACCTAATACCAGAGTTTCATTATTTATGATGATTTAAAATGAAAAGGTCCTGTGATATTAAACATTTTGAATACTTTAATAAAGTGATGAACGTTGCAAGAGGTAAAAAATGAACTGGTTGAGAAAAGTTTGAAGCCTCATAAAACAAAAACTGGAACACAAAATAATCTCTCTCAATTTTGTGTATCTTCAAAATATCTTAATTTTATAAAAATATTTTGTGTAAAAATATATAAGAAACTGAGAGTAAAATATTAACAGACTAATTGTAGAACTATGGAAAATATACTATAATGAGAACATAATGAAAAGAATTATGTAAAGTTGAAACAAGAACATGCCTTTACTTATTTCATTGCAACATTTTAACTCGAACTTTTGTTATAAACACCCTTTACGCTACGATTATTCTTTACTAGGTTCAGAGAAATAATGAAAGGGGAGAAATACCCTCTAAATTAAGTTTTCAGCTTTCGTCCTCCATTATTTCAATTTCCGTTGTTTTCTTCCAATGTCAATGGAATAATATGATCGGTTTTAGTAAGAGAGATTATATTCTAATTTTTCGGGAGCTTTTCCCCATTTCAATATTTGCAGACCGAAACAATTTTTCAATATAGGCCTAGTACCGTCATCCAGTACTCATTTTTCCTATTACTCTTTTGCTACAATTTTAAAATAGTTGTATGTAAACAGTCTTTTTTCAGATCAATAAATATTAAAATATTTACAGTCCAGAAGTTAACCCACCATTAAGTTAATCCGCCATTAAGAGGATAGTTATTCCACTGATGCATTATTTTTATTATTATTACTATATAGTACTTTTAGTTAGTTTGGACAGTGAAATTTGTGTTCCCGATTTTTGTTGATATTTATTTTTACTTCTAACTGTTATTAATTGTAGCATCCAATAATTATATAGTAATTTTATGTAATGACGTTTCCTATTTCCTCATACGAGCACTAATGGAACAAATTACTCAAATTAATTGAAATTACTGTTGAAGATACAATGACAAAACATAGTGTATCAGGTTCACTAAGCAATCGTATAGGTTCTCTTTCTTTTGCACGAACAAACCAAGCAAAAGTAAATTTTTACCCCTCTCAGGGAATGAATAAAAAATTGAAAAAAAATTGTGATGTTTCATCTCATGTCGTCAAATACCGTAAAATGTTGACCAGCCATTTCCGGGAAATGCTCCGTTTCTCTGTAACACGTGTCTAATTACTAACAGGGGTTTCATGTCTTTTTTGATCTTGATCCTCGCACCATCTCTTCTGCGAAATGACCCGGAGAGGCTCTTCCCTGTTTGCCTACCTTCACGTTCAGTTGGAATAACGAATGAGTGCCGGCTGCCTTGAATATATTATCCCTCCATTATACATTCCATTATCTTAACTTAAATTTATGTTGCGCGTAGACTCATGATGGGTGGCATTTTTCTTCACACGTAGTGAATGGTCTTACGCCAACTCTCTAGCGTGTATACCGACTCCCTATCAGCGTTTAGTTTCGCCATTTCTCGTACAGATAGGCACAAACACTCACATTTTAGAAACAAAATAACTGTTTGTAATATGTCTTTTTAAGTATATCACTGGAACCAATTCAGTAAATCTCAAACAATTTATTTTATACATCTCATTATTTGAGTCACTGAATTCATTTGTACATTATTTAATTAAATTTTCTGTAGGAGACATAACGTGCCCTTATGAGCACGCAGATACATATTGAGGTCATAAAAGTCATGATGAATTCTGAAAATAACTTTTACATATTCGACCTGACGTATAGATAACGATATGTTTGAGAAAAAAATGTGGTCCAAAGTACCAACCTTATAAATCTGTAGTTTGAAGACGCTAAATTCTCTGTATTTGCTTGACAGCCATCAATATTAAACGCTCCCAGTGAATTTGTAAACATGGAAAAAAAATTGTCATCGTTATATGATGCAGTACTTTCATTAGATATCCGATATTAAAGTCGATTCTACTTTAGGGGAATCTGATCCTTCGTTTACAACAACAACAAAAAATGTGTGACTGAGCTTAAACGAGGCCAGATGAGCTTCCAAGACGAACATCCCAGTGGTCGACCAAATGAAGTGACCTACACCAGACACTGTGACGAAATGCACAAAATGGTATAAACTGAAAGTGTGTCAGCTAACAGACAAGATAGGATTTTCAACAAATACTGTACATCGCATATAGACTGAAAATTTGGACATGAGAAAGCTATCCTCCAAGATGGGTGCCGCGTTTGCTGTCAATGGAAAAAAATCAGCGTCGTGAGGATGTTTCAATAGAGTGGTTGGCGATGCTTGACAACAATGAAGCCGAGTTTTTGCGTCGATTCATAACCATGGATCCATCACTTCCACACCTGAGACGAAGGAGCAGTCAAAGCAATGGAAAGAGGGAGAATTGCTCCAAAGTTGGTGAAGACATTTCCATTTTCTGGTAAGGTCGTGGCAGGAGAACCTTTCCCGAAAACCACGTTGACCCTTAAAAAAAACTACAGTATTGAAGAGAGAATGGCGAGGCCTATAGTTCCAATTTGTAAATTGGCACTACAATTCTAGTTTTGAAATCAGCCGGTAGCGTCGAATTATTTATTGATACATTTATTCTTACCAAATATGAAATAATTGGCTTCCCTCCAAGTTTCAAAATTTCTGTGGAAATATCATCTGGACGTGGCGGATTAATTTACGACTGATTAATTTGGCCTTCATTTTAAAAAAATTCACAAATTTCCGAACCTTTATCATTGTCCGTTGCCCGAAAATGCTTACTATTTTTGTTGAATACTGAAATGTAGTATGAATTCAGTAGATCTGCTTTATTCTTTTTTTTAGGGTAACAGCCTACATGAGGGTAATCCACATGGTGTCAACTCCCCTTTAATAGCATAGGAAAGGTTTTGAAAGGGGGGATGCGGAAGGGTAGAGGAAGGTAGCCAAGGGTTAACTAGGGCCCCCGGGCTATATTTTAAGGATCGTATCCTCATCCGGTGTTATTTTATAGTCATTATATTCCCAAACCGGCAATGAGTCATTATTTTGTTTTTGTTTCCGAACGAAATTGTAAAGTTTTCTCTGTTCTTTTTTGTTACTCCAAATTAGTATATTGCATAATAATTTCTCCTGTGCCCTCTTATTTTCAATTTATAATAATTTTAATAAATGTCGTAAGTTTTGGAAATTCCCAATTTATTTCTTAGTGTATACGTTCGCCTAAAGCGCTTCTTTGACTGTGTGATATGTCTTGTGTAATACTCTGGATCGTTACTTGTGTTAGTTCTAACTTCCTTTATCATGTATTTGAAATTTTCCCAAATTTCTTAAATTTCAGTGTAAACAATTCTCAATCGTCAGTCATCGTAAATAACATTAATCTAATCTAGACGAAGGGATCCACTGATATTTAAAATTTAAGAACAGTCATTGATTTATTTTCGCATAATAACTTGTAGCTGTTACACTTTTTAACTCAGAAGTGATAAATTTTTGAGAGTTTATATCAAGCGGTATTTACGTTTAAAATACCAAAGAAAATATACGACAAAAAACATTGCAGAGGGGAATTTATGGCAGACAATGGGTCGTACAGTGAATGGTTAAAACCGTATATAAGAGACGCAGCACGTGTTATTGTGAGTTAATTCGTAGGGTAGGCCTAGTAGTAGTTTAGTCCTGAGACTAAAGAAAGTGTATTAGTAATAGTTCAAATAAGAGAACGTTGAATACCGCAGAACGCACATGAAATATATAGGATCATTTAAGAAATCACAATTGTAACGTTGAGTATTCTGGTAGTGTTGAGGTGGACAACTGTGTGGGAAACAGGAGAAGATAAGCCTAAACATCATATGTGGCAGATAAGGAGGTCAGTACAAAATTTGTAGCTGAACTTTCGTAAATAGTTTGGCCTTGCCGCAGCCAATTAAATTTTACTCTGACAAACAGATTTCAGCTCTAAAATAAAAAGTAAATTGTATAATCTCGTGATTATATTGTGATGAATTTATTTTGTAAATACCATCGATAATAAATATTTAGAAAATATAATCATTAAAAAACCTCCAGAGTTCACTATACTTAGCTGCATGGATCAGTCAATCTCCCAAAGAGAATCTAAATTAATTTTACTTTTTTCTGTCTCAGTTGTTAATATTTTTTTTACAATGGTGAGGTAAAATTATTATAAGTATGGATAGGGAAATTATATTGTTTGAGCAAAAAAGGAAGAAGAACCAAACAAAATGAGGGAAAATGAAGGATCCATTTGGATGCTGACGGTCGAGATAGTTGTCTTTTTAAGGCTAGGCTGAATAAATAGTGAGTTATTCCTTCAGGAGTGTCCAGACACACTTGTTGTAGCTGTGAACGTTATTCTTTTCCTGATGACGAATATATTTTCTTTGCTCTTCGTAAAGACGAAGTAATCTCTGTTTTCTCCATCTTCCGGACGATTTATTACTACGATGCCACCCTCATTGAACCTGTAATCTGTCCAGTTTATCTATCATCCTGCTTTTTTAATTGCTGATTTTCTCTTTGACGTATGTGTATCGTTTTTCCCTCTTGTTTCTTCATCCTTTTTTACTCACAAAATGAAAAGCACGATAAATGCTTATAATAATTGTTTAAATTAAGAGAAGGTAAACGATAAAAAAAACCTCTTGCAAAGAATAATATTTCGTTGATCGAAGACTTTCCCGGTGTAATTCTTCGCATAGAAGATGACGACAGAGCTTTCAGTCGTCGAAACGTCGCGTTTTAATCGCTGTTGGCACCCGTGAGAAAACCGAGAACTTTTTATCTAATGATATTTCGAATTGAAGACGGTTATCTGCGTCTGATTACTGACAGGATGAACACAAAATTCAGCTACTTCTCCAAATCGGGCAATGCAAACTTTTAATCTTTGATTTGGCTACTGATATCCTTCGAAAATCTGTTTGATAATTGACGATGGAAACTTCTCGGAGGAGTCTCCTTGCGCCGAAATAAGATTCACGCATGCTGGCGGGACACCTGCGCCACCCCCTTACCGGATGTGGGAAAACCATCCATGTGCATTGTGCCTTCGGGGACAGTGGCGCCACTCGAAAATTGTTTCCTTCCCCGTGCTGTCTCCCCCTGGGCCTCCCTTCCACCGCACCATTGTACTATTTGTTGACGTGGAGAGCTCGTGACGTCAGACCGCCCTGCGGATCGTGATTGGTTAACCATTAGCCGAGGGGGTTTGGCTATTCGACAGCCCCCTCCCTGCCCCCCCCCCTCCATGGCGATGGCCGTCAGTTGCGCCGCACGCCGCCAGAGGCTGAGCTGAGCTGCTGCAGTGTCGCCAAGATAACCGGACGAACGTGCGTGGAGCGTGTGTGTTGCTGTGGTGACATGTGCGTCGGGATGTGGCTGTGTTTTGATAATTGTTAGTGAAAATAATTGGACCTGGCAGGGAGCGGGGCCATGCTGTACAACGTACCCTGTTACCATAGCTACTCTCCGCTGCCTTGTTACCAGGTAACGTGTAGTGTACTAACTCCACAAGTGCAATCTACCCTTTCCTGCCACTAATCTAGTCAGATATTGAGATGTAGTATTGTACTAGACTGCATTTTAGAGGTGGTTATAATTACAATAAAATTCTATACACTCCCACACGTTTCATTACGTGAAGCAGAAGTTCATATTTAAATTATATTCATAACATAAACATTCTACACATATGTTAATTGTGTACATACAGTCATGGATATTTGGTCTGTAATTTCAAACCTGTGATTAATATCTCAAGCGATGTAATATTTATTATTTCACTAATTCGACTAGGACATAGTAGGCCTATTCATGGCAATCATTTTCTATTATGTATATAGTTACAATTAAAAGCTGTTTGAAATATCCTTTAATGCATTATTAAATCTTAAAACTATATTCCTTAGTTTTGAGCCACTACAATCTAATTATTTCAAGTGTAAATTGAAGTATCATAGATGGCAATTACACGTTTAGTTGGTAAACGCAAACTGATTTACTTATAGAACACCCTTCCGCTTTTTTCTCCTTCAGTATCGTTTGGATTGATTGTGTATTGCAGAACAAAGGCTTTTGTAGTTTTACTAATGTTACTGATGTTGTATGTAAAATGCATATATTAATAACTACAAATCAATGATAAATTCTTCCATGGCGGTACAAAAAATAAAAATGATTTAACATTCCATCTTGATAAATATATATATACATATAGGTCTATTATTTCACCCGCACACCATATATTTATATTGTCATTACGTAACTATAATAATTGTAGACAATTTTTTGTAGACTCACGTTAACATATATCAATGAATATATAGTTTAATTAATTTTAGATTCCTTTGTCAGTCTGGTCGTTCAAACTCCTTTATTTCGCGAACGTAACGACGATGGCGTTAAAATTTGTGTAAAAGGTTTGCCGACTTTACTTGTATTTGACGGCATTGTTTTGTACGATTCGTAATCGCATGCCGGCAGTTCAGATCCAGGATGCGCAACTCGGATCCTCGGCGCACAACATGGCCGATGTGGGTCTTCACCACGCGCCGAAGCCCGCGGGATTCTTGTCAACTCATTTATGTCATAGATATTAGTTTTTGAAAGAAAATCTGTGGCAAGTGGAACCGCTCTTATTGCTACATTAGTTATATTTTTTCTGTCGTATCTGGTATATTCTATGTGGCGAAACGGGGCTTCAGGAAGAATTTGTTCTCAAGAATGCCAATAAAATCTACTGCTGAAAGAGTATCACAAGTAATTTTAAATACAAGTTAGATATGAATTATATCAGCTAAAAGGTAATTTATTTCCAGATAGAATAATATGAGTTGACCTTAAAGCGACGTTAAAATATTCTTCCGATACAATTGTTTGGTTGTCTTGATATAAATCAGGAATAAATAAACCGTACTAAACGCAAATACCTCAAATAATTAAATACGTAAATGTAAGTCAATTGAAGAATAAAAGATGAACTTTATACCGAAATTATTCTATACCACTAGGTTATTTTCCTTTACGGTAAATTAAAATTATCTGACGTTTTAAATAAAATCGGAAAACACAGATTGTTGCGTTCCTGTTCGCAAAATAAGTTATATGATTTTTTTCAGATTAGTGCCATGCCTTCATGTGTTAAATTAGAAGTGAATTATCATTTCTCTGTTTTTATTTTGTAGGAAATAGGTTGTAATGATAACCATTATGTTTTCAATTTTTTACGAAACATAACACATCTGTGATCATTCATGATTTAATTTATATTAACTTGTTCTTTATTTATTTGGTTGAATCTTGTCTTTACGTTTCATTCCTTTCCTTTCCTTAGTTATTGCAAACATTTGATTTTTATAAATAAACGCTTCATTTTTCACCATAAACATAATACATGAAGATTTTATATACCTTACATAAATATATATACGCTAATTTATATAATATTTATGAAGAAGATAAAATTATACTACACAATTGTTTGATAATTTCAATTATACGAAATAAGTCTTCATAATGATTGATTCTTAAAGAGGAAATCTCATTACTCAATGGAGAAGGGAATTCCCCGATAACTGCAATATTACAGTTCCATACGTTTTATGAAATTGACAGACATGCACTTTTGTTATTAATTATATTGTTATGATTCTAAATTTGAGTGATTTTTTCCTTTTCTATTCATAATTGGTTAATTTTATAATGTTATTTGCATTTAGATAGACAATGTTTTGCATCTTTAATATATGTTCTAGATTGACGCTTAGGTTTAACGAAACCGCTTCTCGGAAACGAACCAAAAACGGAAACTTATCTCTAAAGTTTTATTTAAAATTTTGGTTTCTGTAAATTATTTTTTTGTGCGATAGATACACAATTATTTTTAAGAACTGACGTTTATAATGTTTTGTAATTACCTTTTTATTATATTCCTGTCAGAAACGTAGAAAAATTGTAAATTCTTCAGCGTGTGTTGAAAATTTTTGTTCAAAATATGTAGTTTATTCGATGTTACAGCTGATTTTGATTTGGCAGTTCATTTCCTACAGTTATAAACTTCTTGTCAGGACACAAAGGAGATTTTTTATTCAGTGTTTAAAGATCATCATGACGGTTGTATTAAATTTAATATTGATGAAATTGAATTACTTTGTTTGAGTTAATACAACTAGTATTGTGGGATCGTTTGTGATGCTTTCGAGGTCCATCGGATGAAAGATAAGAGAGGCTTTTCATGTTGAAACATTATTCAATATTTTGCAAGTTGTAATAACATATTCTGTTCGTTTCCTTGGAAGACCAAACTTGTACTACTCGGGTTGTAAACGGATTTTATAGCCAGTTGTAGGTTAATTGAAATCGGCAATTATTTTTGTAGCAAATGTTACTAATTGAGTGTCTGGGTTTATAATCAACGGCCTAACTAAGATGAGTGAGCAGCCGTGAGCCCAATTTTCGTGTGCGTGTACATCGGCCGTAGTTTAATAGCAATTAGAAGGGATTTATGCGCCGCCGCTATCGGTTTTGATATAGGTGGACGTTTAGTACGGCCGTGTAAACAGAGCGAGGGCAATCTTGAACATCACGACAACTTAACGTATGGCGCACGCGCTATCTGGACAAGCTGTAATTGGCCAGCGGCACCTTGGCAGGTATACGGCTACTTGATAGGCATCTCCGCCCCCGCACGGCCCGCAGCCACCCACCATCTCCCGGATAGGACTCAATCGAAATCTACTCACATTCACTTCATTCGATCACTCTACGCTCGGACTAAATTCTCATGTTCCGTAGACGTGTAACTGCCTCCCAGGTCATGCGGCAAGCCGCTTTACACGATTGGATTCATGATTCAGGGATAATATTTGTGGGGTATCCGGGTAAAGACTATGTAGATGGTGGTAGAGAAAGTGATTATTTGGGCGAAGTGATTTAAATAAAAGTCATGGAGCGCATCAGTTTAGAACAAGTGAGTTTCTCACAGGCATGGACTTACTTGATTCAGTCTAATCCAGAAGACGCGTGCAAATGTCGGAGTTCATATATGTTGATCAAGTCATTGAGACTTTGATGTAGGACGTACTATAAAATACAGATGTTAGAATATGATAGAAAAGCAAGACGTGACTGTGGCTAAATGGAAGAAACTACGATCTAATTTTGTTTGTAATTAAGGTCACATTTCTTGCCATAAGCATTTGAGTGCGATCGATTAATATTTTTTCTCTCATTTATGCTTCAAGTAATTTTTTCAACTATCAAAAATTCTCAATTTACCTAGTTAGTTTACCTTTCATAATTCTAATTGAATAAATATTCAAAATTAGAACGGACTCTTTATGACATTATGTTCATGATTAAATAAATTAATATTAACATTCTCACGTATAACTCTTAAGGTCTCTATGGTGAAATCAAACTTAGTTAACTAACAAAAGAAAAATATAATTTGCCATAATTGTTAAAAATGTCAAGAGTGAAGAAAAGCTATTATTGTTAGAAATTGGGACATGAAAATAATTTGTGGGTTCAGTTAATTAACCTCATGTAGAAACGTATCCAAACTGATTCTATCAAGTCTGAATGTACTTTCATTGATGACATGATCCAATAAAAAAATTGATGAGAGAAGAAAATTATATGTTGTTATTATATTCTATTAGAAGTCCGTTGATTTGTTCAAAAAAATATTTTCGTTAATATACAGATGTACTTAAACCACAACTTAAAAATATTCTATTTAATTTTTATTTTATACTACAAATATATTCATTCGTGACGTTTGAACTCCTCCGCATGTCTGCCACCAGATAGAACTCAAATAAAAATGTTCTAGCAAATATTAAACGTCTGCTTATATATATTCTGGCAAAAATATTTTTCAGGATTTTTATTCTTTAATATGTAAAATTGCAAGATATGTAGATTTTTAGGAAAGAAATATTGAGGTTGTAAATATGTGACCAAATTATTAAAGTTATGAACAAAAATCGTATAAGGGAATACAAAAAAAAACATTTTAAGGTCAGATAATATTGAGGATTAGCTTTTGTAACCTATACAATCACACTCGTACGTTGTAAACGTAATTGGCGCAGCTCCGACTCAGTGAAACAGTTATCTCATTGAATGAAACAATATTCTTGCTAAATCTACAACACTATTGTCTTTAAAACGCATATCTTGGCGTATGCCATTCATGATGTCTGCGTCTGACCTCAATCACCATTTTATTGCGTGTCAAAGAAGCCGTGGAGAGGAGAAATAAAATAGCTTAATTTAAATTTCAATATACACCACAAGAATACTCACATGAAATGAAAATTATAGAAAGTAAAGAAACGGGACAAGAAAACATGAATTCCGGGGCAGGCTACTGTCACCAGTACGATATTAAATATTGATAATAATGTGTATAACATTTAATGCAGGTCAAATGACATGACCTAGTCCTTGAGTTTGTTGTTTAAAACTGAGTACTAATTTATAGTAATTTCCAAACTTTTTCTTTAATACTATGTTAAATTATGAGCGTATGATATACTTTCTAAATGGAAACTATTGCTGTTTTCTTAGTCTTAGTTTTCATAAGTAAGCGTTTGAATAAATTCCAAGGACGACTTATTTTATTACACTGGGTTGCTAACCCTGTAAAACACGTTTCCACGTCAATGTTTATTTTCTCCCTCCACGTGTGAATGGAAAATACGCTATTGATTTAACCTTAAAATGATGTGACTTTATTGTAAAGTACAAAACATAAAAGTAAATGTTAAAATTCCCATTACCAACACCTGCGAAGTCGTGTATTCGGGACTGGAACATTCATAATCAAGAGCCTCCCCACTATTCCTCAGCACGTGCACTTTACCACTGGCTAGAATTTGTGTGAGCTCACAAAAAAAAAAAAGTTTCATAAATTTCCTGGCTTTACTTGTTAAGAAATAGCAACACTGTGTGCATTTTATTAGGTCATATCACAATTGTGTCAAAGTTCTTCATTTTCCATTACTCAGTTTCGGTCAACATATTTGCGTGGAGCTTAAAATTTATTTTTCCCGTAGTATAATCAGTTTCTTAAATAAATAACCCCTTTTCCTTACTATTACCAAATATAATATCCTCGAGTATTCTATGAAAAAATTACTATATAAAACAATGTGATTTTAAATTCACAACATGATACCGAAACATCAGACATGATTAAATATATTTACAAAATATTAGTGATATATAGTTAGAATAGTAAAGTATCTGAACACTGTTGGAAAATACTTCTCTTTACATTTCTTTAGAACTTACGTATTCGGATGCTTAGGTAGGCCTGTTACCGTTTCTTCACGATATTTTAAATTTATTTGGTCTAATTTTGGTTTTATTGTGTTTCGGCCTATATTTTATCCTAAATGATTTTAATCAGTCACCAATTTATAAAAAATAAAACTGTTTTACATTTTTAAAAATATTTAATTGTGAATTTGTTCTGGAGCTTTCGGCAAAATTGCCATAGTTATTTTCAATTTTTTCCAAATAATATTTGTTTCTTCGCAATATCATTAAAATTTTAGTTCTCCAGTTTCGAGTAGGATATGTCTGTCCTACGGCATTCCAGTAGGACAATATAGCTACACTCTTGCGGTCCAAGTGTAACACAAAATATCCACGCAATTCACTTAATTAATTTTTATGGTAAAACTTACAACTCCATTGTCTTTATTGACACGTCTAATTACCATTTTAAATATATCGGATAATTCTAATATTATTTTACATTCATATTCACATTATATTTCTTCTATTACATTTTCAGATGATAGAAAATTTCCCGTTCTTATTTTTCTCACCATTATAATTTTCTTTATTTAAATTATAACTGTACTCTAACATTTCATTTCTCATAAATTATCATAATGAAATTTTAAAACTGTCCCAGTTTGTTTTATTTCTCTATTTTTCCATAGACTTTCAAGATTATTGTCATTACGATGCATTCTACATTTATATTTGTTCAGGAACGAAAAAACCGAGATTCCTGAAACGTCAATCGTAATTTTCAATAATCGTTTGTCTGTACTTTCTAATTACATTCAAAATGATTAATTTTTTAAAATACTGGAAAATTATGTGGTATGATTTGATGTAAGAATAGATTTTTAAATACCCTGCATTTAATTAATGTTACTATTATTGGTGTTCAATTTCATTACCCCCATTTTCTTTATTCTGAAATGAACACTTGTTTATGAATCGTCATATGCTTATTCACTAAAAAATTACAAATTGTAACTAAACCGACCTATATCTAAAGTTTATTGTCAATAGTAAATAAAAACTTGTATTCTTTAACAATTAGGCTAGATTTCAATATATTGCCTTAGGAAATTTGCTGCAAATATAAAAACGTTTGTATTACAAATTCGGCGGTCTGCGGAAAATAATTCACTTGTTTATTTTTGTAGATTTTTTTATTTTTACAGGAATGACAGTCCCGATTAATTGATTTTTGTCTTCATATGGTATTTTTAAATTAGATGACCGAAGCAGCAGCAGCACTGGATTGCGTGACCCGTTCATGATTTTTAATTTGGATTTAGATTTATTGCTTTTCTTAGTCTATTACTGAGGAATTGGGACAATTCAAAGAAAATAAATAAATTATTCTTTAAAAAGAAAATTAATGAGGAAAAAAGAAAAAAATGCAAAAGATACACAAATACAATAAAATACGGAAATAATATATTTATATTTACAAATGACAAAATATATATTATAGAAAAAGTGTACCAGAAAATAATTGAAACTAAGGATATACGTAAGTGAATAGGACTGATGTATAAATTAGAAGAAGTAAATCGTTAAAAACATTTATAAAAATAGTCACGTAGATATCATAAAAAATTATAATTTATGTGTAATTTAAAGTATATCATTATTATAAATAGAGTAACTTTAGTCGGTCAGGTTAATGCACGTTATAGTTATTATATCGAACTAATACAATACTACAAATTCACTGTTTTTACTCATTTCTCGTCTTTTGCAAACTGATTACGATCGTCCAAAATTTCTGAATATTGCCAAGTAAATATTTTCTGGTGTCTTAATGACAAGGACGATTCCATCTAATCAGCTTAAGAAATTCCAGCTGCTCACACAAGCGGAAGACTCACAAACGTGCAACGGTTTGATGTTTAGTCTTTATGTGCAACTTTTTTATTTTGTACTTTATTTGTTTAATTTTGTTTTTGTTAGTGGTGATAGTAGAGCGAATGCTTTGGCGTGTGATCCCTGTCAACGCTTCGCCGTAAATTCGGTGGTTTTTGTCGCCACAGTCCCATCTGGCCGGCCAGTAAATCAAACGCCCGTTCCAACCATTAACACTATCAGGTTACTCGCGCGTCGCTTTCGGCGCTTCACTTCATCCACAAAATCTGCCCCGCATTTGTGTAATTGACTGCTCTTGTCACTTAAATTCATAATCTGCGGAAGCAGCCCGCAGTTTACTACAGTGTTAATAAACGCGCGAAATCCGCAGACAGAAGTCCGCATGGAAGTTAATTATTTTCTTCCTTCAAGCGATTTTTCACGTTGCGAAATCGATCGACACGGAAATTTCAAAAGAGTGTCTTGATGACACGCTGAATACCCTTTCACAACCGGTACATTAACATATTGCTTCGTTATCTGAAAATTGTATTAAAATAAAAGAAGCCGTGTTTTGGAGACTAAACTAAATATATACGAATAATAAAAGCGTATTAATAAATTTCTAACGATAAAGGAAGCGTCACTACAATCAAGCGTCATTTGCGTCACATTCATATTTACGTAAACTGAAATCAATATGAAACGCTTGCAATTATTTCACGATAATTTCGTGCAGCAATAATTACCCTTCGGCTTAATTTAGATTGTGGAATAGTCTACGCAACGTGAGTACTGCATTTAAATTAGTATGCCCAATTACTTATTTTCGTTAAGTTATTAGGATGTTTTTTTTGTTTACTTTATATATATATATATATATATATATATATATATATATAGTAATTATATTTTAGTCAATTTTTTATGCTTTATGCTGAGTTTATTCTCGGAGTAAATTATTAGAGTTTCCCCATTCGACTTCTGATTATTTAAAGGTGAATGCCAATAAACGTTTGTTAATAATTTCAAATTTAGCTTTCACTATGAAATATTCTATAAAATATTCAGTTAATTTTGAGGGTCATTTCAGAACCAACGACGATATAATGGTTGCATTAAAAACCAAATTTTAAAGTTTTTTTTCTAAATAAGGAATTGTTTATAATACAATGTTTCAATAAATCAATTTTTGTTTCGATACATGTTCGATCTTCTTCAGTTTTTCTTCTAAATTATTATAATAAATTAGCACCAATTATAAATTATTATTATCCTTAATTTAGAAAATTCATTTAAACACCAACGTGGTCGTAGCAAGACAATGTTTCGTAAAGCTCATCATTTTACATACGCACGTTCGTATTGCCACCCCTTAATATAAAAAAATTCCTCTGTTCTAAATATGACTAAGATATAGAATTTATTTCGTAAACAATTTATGGGGACAAATTAATATACAGTAATTATTTCCCCCTCATTTATTGCATTTTTACTTTTAAATTACAAATTTATACTTGGAAACACGTTTACATACTAGAGAAGTATATTTTTATAGGTTTTATTAATCTGCATTTGAATGTAACTAGAATCAAATTTTTGTTATAGATAATTTCAAAAATTATATCAGAGTCCAAAATGTCATTTAATTTATTTTCCGATGTATTTAAGAACTATCCAGTTTATCCGATTAAAGTCCTCATATTTCATTAATAAGTTGAAGGGCAAATAAGAGTTATGTAGGTTTATTTCAGAACCAGGGACTTAATTTCAGATGGAAGATATTCGCAACTAAATCTAAGAGTTTTTGTGAATTTTGACACTTTACGTATTTGAAATAAAGGGTAGTGCACGTATGTTATTATTACATTAATGTTGTGATTATTAACATTCAACGGATACCTTAATGAAGTTTTGTAATCGCGTGTTTTTTAAACGGGCTAACCATTTTCGGTCGACCCCAAGTTTTAATATCGAAATTGGCAGGCTGATTCATTGTCTGCAGAATGTTGTTTGCTCGACGCAACTAATTATCTGAGACGTTATTCTTTCCTGACAAGTGGGAACTAATTACGCGGACAGGTGAGTGATATTGGACAAACATCCGTGAGGTATGAAAGCCGACACTGACTGCCGCTAATGTCGGCTAAATTCCTCTCTATCTGATCCCGCGGTTGCACTTAATTAATAGCGTTGCAATCTGCGTACTGGCGATATGCAAAGTGAACATGTGTTCTCGTTACGCCTGCCCATATCGGCTCTTCCATCCAGACAGCTACTAATGCTTGTTTTTATCTCTATCTAAGCAGGCGCTCGTTTATCGTTTTAAACCTTTCCGGGTACTAGTTGTAGTGCCGCTGATCGTGAATTATTTCCAGTTTGCTATGGTTGGTCAAAGGACGCCAAAAAAAAAAGTAACAAAGGTCATGAGTAGCTAGGGACTGAAACCATTCACGACGTCTTCCACGAATTGAAAAAACAATTGGAGTCCCATTTTTTAATTTTTAACAGCTTATGTTGAGGATTATGACCGCGGCCGAACATCAACGTTTACACCTGGTTGGAATCTAGAGAAATATGCCATCTTGTGATAATAAAATAATACTAACACTTTTATACGTTTTATGCAAATTTTAAACTTATAAACTTATTTAAAATTACAACAATTTGAATTAGCCAACAGGAAAATTGGTATGACCCTTGTTTTTAAAACTGTGATCGACTAACTTCATATCCGAATTAGTTTATCATGACTCTGGTTTAATATATATTTATTTTACTGGCAAGTAACTACTTTTTCAGTCGCAATTATTTATGTTATATATATAAATTTATTTTTTAACTAATTTAATTTAGTTATTAACCTTATTTTTTTAATTTTTGTAGAGATACTAAAAAGTAAGCAAGACGTGTGGTGAGATTTTACCACATTATAAGAATTTTTTATAGGCATACATAAAAATTATATTTTCAGTTTCCACTAACGTTTCATCTCGAATGCTTAAAGATCGGGCTTTTTAGTCTAGAGGACATTAAATTGTATTTGTAGTGTTTAGAATTATAAAAATTGGAGTTAAATTACTGAGGCAAATATAACCTTTGACGATATAGTAACTAATGTGGATAAAGTAAAGGATTAGTTTCCAATGAAAGGTACATTAATTTAGCGGAACGATCAGGATGAAGGATTTACTAACACCTTTCCGATTTTCTTCACTTGTACGGAACTGGTAATTTGAAAGAAAACGATGAAATCGTAGTTATGATATCATGCTAACAATTAATTTGTCTCAATTGTTCGGTGAAGATGTTTCCTTACTATCATCGCAAATTATATAAATGTGCCTAATAAATGCCTATAGTTTTTGTAATTACAGCCTATGTATGAATTAGAATCTTGTATTAAGTAGCTCGTACTATGCGTTCACAATAACAATTGGTTCTCAAAATGATATATTATTTCTATCGAACTGTAATTAATACTCGTGTATATATATATTAATTTCCGTTTAATAGCTGACAATATTACGCGTGTTCCCGACGTATATAAAAATCCACTTTTCTTACACTTTTAATTTTTTATATATTCTGCCCGTCTGTGAAGAAATAAAAATGAATTTTTCCCCGGGTCATGCTGGCTTCTAAGCTGTAACGGTTGTGGTTGTGTGCTGTCAGGACAGCTGCCACATTTCCGCCCATCCTCCAGAGACCGCAGATTGCTTAATGCGTATTTTATCGCTTAATCACTTCACGAACGCCTCCCTGCTTCCTCCGTTTTGTTACGATTTTCAGGACAACTTAACTTTGACATGTCGTACCTCGCACGCGACAACCATCTTCAAAAGCTATATTAAACATTAATCTTTAATCTTACCATAAAATTTAAATACTAAATTACATTATTTCTTCTTAAACATAATTACTTAATATTGGTGAAAGAATAAACCGAATTCTTGCAAGTGAAGTCAGTATTACAAATAAAGTAATTTTTTAAATCAATATTTAAAAATGTGTATGGGAATATTACTGTTATTATAAATACCCTTTTTACTGTCGCAGTTCTTATTATATTTCAGAGTATCTAAATGGATCATTTCATATGGTTTAGGCTATAAAATAAAAAATATGGATAGCGTTCCAGTCAACCTTTTAATATGAACGTTATACATTTTCTAACTTATTTAGTAATATTCTACATTTCTAAATTCCACATCGCCGTAGTCTATTCTAAAGTTTATATAACTTGCGTTCTTGCACTTTCGTTTATTAAATACTCTTTTCTCCATCCCTCTCGCTTAATCTATTTATTATGTATAAATCTTCAAATTCCTCTTATCATTTATTTGGCATACGGAAAAACGTAGCATTTGGCAATACGTCCCATATATTCTTTTATTTCTGGTTGAGTAATACTAAATTAATTTTTAGTATTTATAGCTCTGCTTATTTAACTACATTCTCCAGAGAAGGTTCACAATTTATTCAGATGGTTCTTTTTTTTGCGTATGACTCAATCAACTGAACTAATTTTCCACAGCGTCATTTCATAACACGATTTTCGTAGTGTCTTAGATTGTCCAAGAATTTTTTTTTACGATTAATTTATGTACACACACAGCGTGTCGTCATCTTGTTTTGAAGTAGAGAGCAAAGAGCCTTCCTCGGCTGCCTTTGATTACAATGCGTGTGTTTGTTTTTTACTGGTGACATAACGAGGCACCACGCTGACCCTTAGCACTGCCTTCGCCCTGTAAAACTGTCACCGCGATAATTACTACCATGACACCCACAGAAACTCAAATCTGGGCGCCAAAATTATGCGTGTTTAACTCTGGAGTAGAGTTACATTGTTCTTACAGCCGCTAGCTAATTGTGTGCGGCTTCAAGCTTGCTGTTAAACCGATTGAATCTAAATTTGTATTGAGAATTTAATAGATCAATAAATGTGGAATTTTCCATTTGTTCAACAGTTATCGTGCATATAATCAGTGGCCTAATATTAAATCACCCAATAAGGAACATAAGGGTTCGTTCGAATTTAGTTAAATACTCCGCGTGGCTAACATGTTTCAGAATTGTGATCACGGATTATATATTCGGCTCAGTCTTTGTCGTATCCGTATAGTTGTTATGCTAACTTGGTATATATACCTGTCCAAAATTTTAAATTATCTTTTGTATCCTCCCCTCCCCATTCAGACATCAGACGAGTATATTATATAAAGAATTTCAATTCAAAAATAAATTTTTATTAGCCTATTTTAACAGCTATAATCTAAATCACATTTCTATTTCACTCAACATGTTAGGATTTTATTGAAGTAAATACATCGCAAATATATTTAACTTGATTTCGTGATTTCTGTAGAAAAAAATAAGTCTTTGTTAGATAATAATAATAAAAATTTTCTGCGTATTCCATTGCTCATCAATTGTCTATGATTCCAAAAAAATGTCTTAATTCTCGATATTTTTCGATTTTATATATTACATAAAAATTTTCAAAGTGAGCAAATTCGCCTTCATTTAAACATTTCGTGTGCAGATAAAGAGCCTAGTCGACCTCGCAGCTTTCTTGTCGGTATTAGTTCACGCCCCACTTTTACTTCGACAGGTCTTCAAGGTGTCGAAACAAGGGTAGCCTTATTTCCTTGGACCGGCGATACCAACACCTGCATTTGTTATGCTAATAAGGCGACTTTTTCAAGACGGCTTTCTCTGGTCCTTGTGACACCATTTGTGAGACTCCGCAGTCTGTCGAGATGAATGTGTGCGAAAGTAATTGTCGAGATGCCTTAGTCAAAATTAATCTTTCCCTGTCTTGATAAACTATCATTATAATATCCTCAAACTACTGGAACTTGACTTATACTACCGCCAAATTGTTCTTCCGCGAGAAAATGAATACTAATACACAAGGATTTAATGCATTTTTGTACTTTTGTATTGTTCGTAAATCTTCTGTGTCGCTTAGCTCATAATAATCCTTATCCTTCTATATAGTTGAGAATAAAGCTTGTTATGTCAAATCGCACGCATTTATTAATTTTTATTTCAACGGCGAATGAACTGAAGGTAAAACTCATATCATAAAAGAGAGATCGTAAATTTGAACTGAAGGCCATAACCATTTTAACGTTTGTTACCAAATATATAAATTACAAGCTTGAAAATTTTCGAAGGTACATAATAAAAGAGGTTTCAGTAAATAAAGTCGAAACTTTTCTTCACGACATTGATATCGCCATTCCTCAACCGCTACTTCATTTTTCTGGTTTCTTTCTCATGATTTGACTTTTATTTTCGATTAAGTTTCCCCCTAAGACATTTACACAGAATTTATCCTCTCCCACCCTGTCTACCGGCTTTCAGATTTGTGATCCCGAATCCAAGTAGCAACGTTGGTCTTTAGAGATGCTTCAATGCTTTAAAATTATGGGAATTATTTCCTGTTTTTAAAACGAAAGTATTTTGAAAATTTTCAGTTCTGTACGTTTCATTAAAGAAACAAAACAATTCATATTAGTTAACAATAAATATTTAATACATAATATTATACGTATTTATATACATATTTTACAAATATTTACTACATGATATGAAATTACGTACTTAATCTACGTAGTTGTATTACGATGAGGTGCCAAATTTCAATTTTATCAAGACAAATAATTAATTACAGGTTTTGCATTGATTTTTAAATCAATTTGACTTGGAATTTAACCTAAGTAGTCATAAAATATAACAGTGCAATGCTTTTAATATATTATCCAAAAGAAACTCTCAGTTATCTGTCAGCCGGTTTCTGTCATTTTTGCATTCTCTTTTACGATTTCGCGCCAATTAAACTTAATATATTTTCACCACAGGTCTAATATGTAATATTTGAAACACTGATATAGTAACAGATGCGTTATATGACAGCTATAAACAATTGTTATAAAAGATTTCTTAATGTCAGCGGTTGCCATGCCAGAATTTTCACATGACATTGCATATAAGAGATATGTGTTCTCCTAATGCACAGTAGCTAACAAAATTAAAGTTGTAAATAAATAAACATCAGCCAATTTTAAGTCAGAAAAAATAATTTAATAAATTAACAACGTTTCATCGTTCAATTTGCGGCCTCATCGGTTAAAGTTTAAAAAAAATTTTGATGGACAGGTAATTCCATGCTGACTTTCGGGGCCGAAATATCTTATTATCGAATTATCTTATTATCCATCAAACTTTTTTAAAATTTGAACCTGATGAGGTCGCAAATGTAGTGATGAAACGTTGTTAATTTGATAAATTATTTTTCTGACTTAAAATTGACTTATGTTTATTTATTTGTTTTCTCAATAGTCAGAATATATATATATATATATATATATATAAATTAATGTTGATTGTAGAATTATGGAACGAAGCTAGGAGGGACCATGACAAATAATAAATAATATAAACCATGAGGGTTACACACACTATCAAAAGCGATGAAGACGCTGCTAATTGGATAGTGCATTAAGAAGACTGTACAGTCAAAGGGGGAAGAAGAGTTTTAGAGATTAATGTATATAAATAAAGAAAAATACTAAAAAAGATTTGATTTAACTGAGAATTTTGATATCAGTCAAAATATATAACAAGCCATATATATATTTTAAAATATGAGTAGGTTTCGGCAATTGTAATTTTCAATTTATGCAGCCATTTAATTTTTTTCTAAAATCACAAATGACCAGTAAATAAATCGCTTAACACTTTCTAATAGTCAAAATATGTCTTCTTTAATATTTTAATTTATACTAAAATAAATATCAGTTATGCTAATTTTAAAAATTTTCTCAGAAAAGAAATGTTACTGTATCTCTCTTGTTGGCTTGCGACTGGAGTGTCAAGTTAAATTACTATCTCCTTCTCTATTTCTTAGCGCTTAGATGCTAAATTTGTAATGTTCATTTGATGAGTTAAGTGCTCTTTCTAACCGTTGGTATAGGGCGCTTTTGTTTGTGTTGCCGTGTTTTTGCATTGTTTCTGAGTGGCTGCGTAGAGCTCCTTAAAGGGTGTCTTGGAGCGAGTGGCCTTGTTGTTCGCATGGGAGAGCAGAGGCACCTTTTATGTAGAGTCCCGCACAGGCTGTTCTTGTCGCTAGCATGAACACGGCAACCTGAGAACACCGAGCGCTCCTACTTCCATCTACCTGAACCTACAAACTTTCGCTGTAGATGCATTCAGGTAAACCTATTACGCAATTGCTTTACTGTTTCTATTTTCTGTCGGAATGAAAATTTAATCTAATTTCCGTGAAGAGGTGAGACATTACTGTCGTGGTTTCGTCGTCTGCACTAAATTGAAATTTATTGTACTCGTAACAAAAATTTACCTTTGGATTTTTACTTTCTTTCTGACAAATCTATGTAATTCTGCTTAATGTGCTGTACTCTAAATCATCGTTTAATTACACAGCTTTTGCCTTTTGCCATCTTACTCATATCTTGTTCACCGACGTATTTTTGAATAGCAAGAAACTTCCCGCCATTAAATCAGAACTTATTGAAGGGATCTTGTTACTGTGTCTATGTTATTCAGGGTAGTGAAGTGTCCGAATATGGAAGTTTGGAAAACCTTAAATGGAACTACTGGATGTGATAAAAAATGGCGAAGATTAAATGGACAGCCCAAGAAAATATAATGGCATTATATTAGACTGTTATTTTTTTTATATTGGCATTTATTTATTTGAGGAAATTTCTCCCTCTACTAACAACTTTAACCTGTAGTGAAAAGGAATGTTATGCAAATAAAAATTAATAAGTCGAGAAACATTAAAGAAAATCACTAGGTCTCTTTTCCCTTTATTTTGTTTCACTGAGATTGTGATCTCCTTTATATGTTAAAAACCAGTTGTGTCGGCCAGGCTTTGAAAAAGTAATAAGTTTCATCTTAGACAATCATTATTGGAGCTGTTGTTAGATCCTGAATTATTTTTCACTCAGCTTTCTATAGCCCAGCCATCCCCTCAAAACTTGGTTTTGCATGCGACGGAGTTGGGTCTGTGCGGGGGCGGCCGGTTAATTGCCATCAAGTAGGGCTCGTTTATCGTATTAGCTCCTCATGCTGGAATGACAGTAATATCCGTGTTCCGGGCCCCCACCGCTAATTTCAGTCCCCCTTGCGATTATCATCAATTTTGTTCATCAATTTGATCCATTGTTTGCCAAGCTTTGCGTTAAATATCTCCCTACGAAACCAGTATCGTCCTATCGTAACTTTACTAAAATTCTATGTCAGACACTTTTACTTATAATGCCTAAAATTTGGAAAATAATACATAATATTCTGAAAAAATTATGTATATATAATATTATATGATCATGTTAAATTGTGAATGATGAAATACGTTCTCTTTATATCTTAGAAAGTTAATTTTTATACATATGAAATTTAAAATCATTTTTTACCAAGAAAGGTTACTTTAAGCATTGAAATATAAATAGTAATAACATTTCCAGGAGAAAGGTACGACGAATTTTAAAAATTTCATCACGGTAAACAACGATTACTTTGCCTCACCAATGGGTTATAAGATCTTGAGAGAGGTTCTGTTCACAATTGGCGTAGTAAGTTGGTTTTGTATGTCATTTTACAGGTCTTTATGATAAAATAGATTTTAATTCACATAGTCCGCAAATTCATTTCTTTCTTTCAGACGAAAGAAACTTATACGGTCAAAGAAAACTGATTCTATTAATACAATTAAATTTATACGACTTTGTTCATGGCTATCTGTAACTTAATAAAATATTTTGTTTAGTTCTAAATAGTCATTTATTATCATATTCTTATGGGAAACGTGCAGTGATTACAATCTTTAAAGTATATTTGTTAGGTACTTCAGTTAAATTATTTTTTTAAAAAAACTATATATTTGTAGCTTTTGTTTATTTGAATCGCAATACATTTTAAACGTATCTCAGTTAGAATTCACAAATACTTAATTAATTAATATTTGAAGAATACGTGTGTATATTTTCGACATGCACTTCACAAGTTGAGTTATCCAGCCGGAGTTCATGTGCTGCTTCAAATTCATTATAAATGCTGGTGATCGTAATGATCGCGCCTTAAGTGAGATAAGTGAATTTTCACTGAATCCTTTGGGAGGGGAGAGAGAGAGATCACTTTACTGCTGCGCCACTAAGCGAAGTTGCATGTGATGCTGAAGTCTAGAATCCGCTCGAAGAACTTATCTATACGAAAGTGATCTACGTATAATATTTTATTTCCTGAGAAATAAGTTAATCTTATCGAATAACAATTTATTCAGTTGTCTGTACTGAAGTTTTCGCTTTACACCAATAATGAAAGTTTATAATTCAAGCCAATTACAAGGCTGCAATGCTGAACGTGTTCGATAAATGTTAACATCTTTTGCATCGCATTTCGTTTACAACTGATTAGGGAACTGAGCAATGTTGAATTCGGCAATGTTAAATTCGGAGTAAAGCAAGGAGATCCTCATTGTTTAGTGTAGTTAGATATACTATTATGAGAAAGCTGGAGATAATAACTCCAGACGTGATAAACAATGCGTAGCTTACGCAGATAATATTTTATTAACAGCTAGAAATAAATAAACATTATTCTAAATATTACAAAATCTTAAATATTGAATGATATAAGCAGCCAAAAAACTAAGTAAAAGATGTAATAGGCGTTTTGTCTTATAAATACCTGGGATCCATAGTGACTGGAAATAAGGTGATTGATGAAGAGATTAAAAGCAGAATCATAGCTGGTAACAAAGCCTATCACGCTAACATGAATATTATCTGAAACAAACTACTTTCTGTGTCGACAAAACTTCAGATGTATCGAACCTTAATAAGACCTATCACGACGTAAAAACGGAAATTGTTAAGATTCCATCTTAACATATTTATTATTTTTCGTTTATTCATGTATATGTATGTTTCATTAATTAAAATATTTCTTTTCTAGTTAATAAGTTATTTTGCAAGGAAAACATATACAGAACAGTAGTGGGCGGTTGCTGCGGCAACGGTTGTTATGTACAAAATTTCTTGTCTCAATCAGGAGCATCGATGACAAGCAAATTTATCGGTTATATCAATCCATAACCGGCAATTAATTAATGTTAATCAGTACACAGTAAACTATAAATAATACAATAAAAATAATTTAATAAATCGACAAATTTATTTCAGGAATTCATCCAAAAATATTGATCAAAATTGTTGGATCCCCAAAAAAATTTTATTGTACTTGTTCGATAAGAGATAAAAATAATATACATGAACTTATAAAGATTAAAAACATAGTCAACCGTTTACGTTTAAATTGGTATGGACGTGTGTGCCGAAAAAATTTGAAAGTGTAGTAAAGAAAAAATAATGTTGGAGCTCAATAACGACCAGGTGCTAAGGTAGACCTGAGACCAGATGGAAAGATGATGTCCAAAAAGATGTAAAAGGCATGAAGATAAAAAACTGAACTCAAAATGAACAAGAGGAAAGAATGGGAGGATGGTGTTCAGCAGGCCAAGACAATTAAGCAATGAAAAAATTTCAACTGATTATAAATTAGTAAATAATAAGAAACATATCCAAATACAGTCAAAAGAAGTGCTAATATAAATACCACACAACGTTTCTGGAAGCTTTGTTCCTTTCTTCAAGTGCAGAAAAAACGTATGATCCTAGAGACACAACTGCACGGGTCAGTTGACAAAACTCAAAAACCTTTTGAGTTTTGTCAGCATCACAGAGGACCCGGGATCGAATCCCGGGGAGAACATGGATGTTTGTTTGCGTGGGAGAAACTCGCCAATTAGTTCCCCGACAAGGCAAAAATGAGAACCCATAATGAGGGGCTAATGACCCTAGACGTTGATGCGACTGTAAATCAATCAATATAAGAAATATTCCCTATACTATGCTCGGAACTGTTAATATTTTTGACGTTTGCTATTTTTAATTTTTGCGAATGTATTTCAACAGTAAATCAAAACAATTGATGACTTTATACAGACACTTTTTTTATATTATGACGACGTTTCGATACCTTTTTGTATCCTCTTGAGGTATTTATCTACAGAGGAGGAATTTACAATTGATTAGATTTATAATATAACTGTACAAAGTAAACAAAGGCAAATTAAAGTAGTTGTTCTAGTTTATTGTGTTAATCTGGTAAGTTTTTTTTTGTGTGTACTTTAGTTTGCCTTTGTTTACTTTGTACTGTTATATATATATATATAATATTATATAAATGTAATTAATTGTAAATATCTCCTCTGTAGATAAATACCTGAAGAAGATAGAAAAGGGTATCGAAACGTCGTCATAATATAAAATATAAAAAGTGTCTGTATCAGGTCATCAATTGTTTTAATTCAAAACAGACGTTAAATTTAAACTTTTTTCATATTGTAATAGTTTTAAAAATACATACCGTGTTTATTGCTGCAATTTAGATAATAATCCTTATAGTTTCACTTGTTTGAGATAGTTTATTGCCAATCGCAGGCTGTGTCAACGGCGTGGTCAGATGCTTGTCTGTGTACACTATCGGAGATTGCTATTTATGCATGGAATTTTATTGGCCGTAAGCAACTTCCTCCCAGTGATCAGCAATGCATCATCAGCGATTTGTCAGCGACGTAACTCAATACACACTCTATCGTATGACTGACAGCTACGAAAACCGCTGCGAGGCTGTTTATTGCTGTGACCTTTCCTGTTACTAATTTCGAATACCGCGACTTCTTAAAAAATGTTTCCAAATTTTTCCTACCATATTTATTCTGAGAGATCTCGGTGATTGGTATTCAGAGTCCTCATTATCTCTAAAAATGTTAACATGCTTTCCTGTTAAGCTATATTATTTATGCTTTTAAATTAGTCACATTTTCTTCTACTTTATTCGTATTTATCTTGAAAATATTTACCGAAAAAAATGTAATTTTTTATTATTGGCTACATAAGAGAAACTAACGTATTTACAGAATGTATTGTACCTATCGGTAATCAGTTTTGCTAATATTTTATTAAGATTCTTTTTTAAAATTTAGAAAATCAGTTAGGAGAAAATATTTTTCAGCCTATTATATTTATAGAATGTGACTTTTTTCCGATTATTAAAACCACTGTGCCAAAAACTATCTTCTAGGAATTGATCTTTCCAAGCCACTATTCCTTTCTGTATTTTATGGCAAAAATTAGCTTAGTACGGAGTTGCTGAAAAGAAACCAAATCATGGATACACGAGACAATCAGATACTTAATATAACAAAACGCTACATCCAAATTGGTGACGAAGGAGTTGTTACTCTTTTCAAATATATATATATATATATATATATATTAAAATAAACAAATGCCATCACGTTGTAGCCAAATTATGTAATATAAAAAGAATCAAAGGTAGGACTTAACGTTGAAATTAAACCAAAATTTTTATAGAGACGACAAAGATTATTTAATGGGAAATTTTGATTTACGTTGATTTTACATTTTATGATTTTAAGTAAAATGCCTCAGCTTTTATGAGAATCTAAATTTCAGGGACGCTAATAGAGCCTCTAATAAATATAGTGATTTTTAAATTGCAGCAAAATTACAAAAGGAAAAAAAGAATTTAATTTACAATAACAAAATTTCATACAAAGACTCGTAACAACAATAAAAAGTATGGAAATATGATGGTAAATTTATATTTGTATAAAGGTTTTTTAAAAAAAATTTTTATATATCATCGTGTTTGGTAAATAAAATACGAATATATATATATATATATATATATATTTATATATATATATATTTATATTAAAAAACATGATCATTCTATTTTCTTACTGTTTGCAAAAGAGTAATAAATTACGAGGCATTACAAGAAGTACTTTATATTAGATTTTAAAAAAGTTTCCCATTCATTTTACGTTTATTATTGACAACACTTATTTAACGCAATTTCAAACCAATAATGTGACAGTGACTCCTGTACTGTTATAGGAAAACATACATAATTTGTGAAGTTCAACAATTAAAATTCTATGTTAGAATAACGCAGTTAGAATATAATCAATTATTAATATTTATCTTGAAAATATTTACTGAAAAAAATTGTAATTTTTTACTATTGGCTGCATAAGAGTAACTAGCGTATTTATAGAATGTATTGTACCTATGGGTAATCAGTTTTGCGAATATTTTATTTGGATCCATTTTTTTAAATTTAGAAAATCGTTTAGGAGAAAATATTTTTCTGTTTATTAGCGGATCTGGAGTATTGATCTGAATATTTGAAAAATTGTTTACTTTGGAAGCTTTTATTAATTATTGATGTATCGTATCGTATTCTGAGGTAATTATTCAAACTAATAAAATTTTTATTCTTCTCTGTGAGTGTCAAGTTTCTCTTACATGTCAGTAAATCATTAATGCTACCTGATATAAAGAATTGACATCTGTACACAACAAATTGAGTGTATACGTAATAAATAAATAATATTTTGAAACAAGGTGAAGCATAAGCGATTACGCATAAAAGTTGCTATTAGTATATTTATTAAACTACAAGACAACATTAAACGGTTTAACGATAGTGAAAATAATAAAAACTAAGTTGCTCCTATTTTATTAATGAAATGACAGAATTAGATATATATTTAAATTACCCTTTTGTCAATAATATTGTAGCACAGAGGCCTACCATCAATTGTAACCAAATATATAGGATAATAAATAATTAAAGGGTTTTATTGCAGTTAAACGTAACACAAAACTTACTTAATGGTTATTAGATCTTAATACATTAGTTATTAGAGAACAATAATGGGAATTTCAATTATAAGACGAAGCTGGAAATATGGAAATAGTAGTAATCAGTTTTGCAAAAATTTTAGTTAGGTCCTGTTTTAAAATTACGAAAATCAGTTAAGAGTAAATATTCTTCTGTTAATTAGGAGATCTGAAATATTGTCGTGGAACATGTTACAGTTGATGTGAGACCTAGAATAATATCTATATATAATAAATCAGTGCTTAGTGGATCTTTCCTGTAAGATAAAATTTAATTAATCGAATGTCGGTCTTAATACATAAAGGATTTCAGAACAATAATGGGTATTTCAATTTTTTTTGGTTAACGGGCTACATGTGGGTAATCCACGTGGTGGCAAGTTCCCTTTAATAGCATAGGAAGGTATTTCAAATAGCGGATACGGAATGGTAGAGGAAGGTAGCCAAGTGTTAAACTAGGAACCCCGGGCTATAGTTTAAGGATCCTACCCTGCAATCGCCCTAAAAGTGACGCTGGTAAAACCCTAGAGAATTTATTTAGTAGGTCGGGCAGTAAGTACTTGTCCCACGACCTTCCGATGGCGGGAGAGGGGTTTGCTGTGGGGATGCAGCATTACATTCTACATGCCTCGACCAGAGTAGGAGGCAGCTAGCCGACTGTTCCAATGGAAATAGAGGGACAACTCTTACCGTATGCCCAAGGTGTCGACCCCGAAACATACACCTCTCGAAAGGGGCTCGGCTTGTGGGAACCTCAGTTCAAAAGCGGAAAGAGAAGATGAAGAGATCCTCATTTTTTTAGGGTAACAGGCTACATGAGGGTAATCCACATGGTGGCAACTCCCCTTTAATAGCATAGGAAGGGATTTGGAACGTGGGATGCAGAAGGGTAGAGGAAGGTAGCCAACGGTTAACTAGGGCGTCCGAGCTGTAGATTAAGGATCCTATCTGGCATTCGCCTTAAAGTAATGCAGGACAAACCCTAGAAAACCTGCATCAGTTTTTTTTTATTTTTTTATTTTTTTTAGGGCAACAGGCTACATGAGGGTAATCCACTATGGGCAACTCCCCTTTAATAGCATAGGAAGGGATTTGAAAGGGGGGATGCGGAAGGGTAGTGGAAGGTAGCCAAGGGTTAACTAGGGCCCCCGGGCTATGGTTTAAGGATCCTACCCGGCATTCGCCTAAAGGAATGCAGGGAAAACCTTAGAAAAACCTGCATCGGGTAGGTCGGGCATTGGGTACTTGTCCCACGCCCTTCCGATAGCGGGAGAGGAGTTTGCTGTGGGGACGCAGCTTACCCCTCGCCATGCCTTGGCCTGTTTTAGGAGGCAGCTGGCCGACTATTCCAATAGGAATAGCGGACAACTCTTGCCGTATGCCCAAGGTCTGCGACCCCGGAACATACACCTCTCAAAAAAGACCGAGGTGCCTCGGCATGTGGGAACCTTAGTTCAAAAAACCAGAGAGATGTGAGAGCATCCCCAAAGGTAGCCCCCGCCAGAGCTCTCTGGGAAGGTTCACCTGCGAGAAATACTCTCGCAGGCTTCCTTCCATATCAAGAAAACCTGCATCAGAGACAAAGTTGTAATAAAAGTAAGGCATTCTTAGAATCGCCTGAAACTTACTACACGATTCGAAAATATTTCTATTTTCTTCTTGTATGGTACGTTTACGGCAAGTAGGCCTAATTAATTTGAAAACATTTCTGTAAGCATAAAGTGAAATTTGTTGTGGAAAACTAATTTGCCTCAAAGGATAAGTTATGATAAAAAAGTATATAGTATACTATATATATATACAGAGCAATGTGTAGAAATTTCAATTCACGACTCTCATACTTCCAGAGTTATATATGGCTTTCTTTTATTTTGTAAAGTAGCGAACGTTATCTGTTGAAACAAGTAGAAAGTTTTTTCCTCAGGAAAGTTGCGTTTTTTTTACATAATAACTGTGATAATAGAAATCTTCATTCGCTGTTGAGTGTATAGATGCTAATATCATCACTTCGAGTATTGCTGTTTTACATGTAGTGTCCGAAAATTTGACACGAGTGTAGCACACTACAAACGGATGCTTTGAGTGATTTTTCACATTGTATTATGAGTAAACAATTACATTGTGACGTTTCGTATTGACTGCGTGTAAAAGAGGAATGTGTCCCTCCCGCTAAATCGTTTGTAGATATTACATGTCCCATAACAATGTTTCCTTTTCCCGGTATTTCAGCTCTAACGAGGAAAGGCGGAGCTCTGTTTATTACTAAGATATATTACTGGTGTCGGCTACCGGAAAGTCTTGGGAAATTACCTGCCAAATTTTATCATTATGTCCTGGGTTCAACAAACTTTTCCCCTTTTATCCCATAATTGGAAGCTACATTATATATTATCTCTACAAACACAAACTATTGTTAGTTGAATACAGCGGCTGCAACTGACGGTTTTGTCTACGTGTTAAACGATGTGTGTGTTTGTCTCAGCAAGGGGATTCTTTGAACGATTTTCCGTAGTAGCATAATAAGCGAGGAGCGGATTTCGACCTCCGTATTCACTACATGTTTAGAGAATTCCCGTCAGGTACGACGTCTGTAGGTAGGTATTACCTTGTCATAACAAAGTTGCTTTTACCTTGGTCCTCAGTTGGAGTGGCTGCTGAAAGACGAGGGAAGCGTCGTTATTAGATTTTGCGAGAGACGCCGACTTTGGCCAAGTTTTGGCATTAAGACTAAGGGCGCTTGTGTGCCTAGGGCGGGGCGGCGGTGTCGCGTTTCACCCCATCCCTGTGCCAACTTGAATCATCGCCACTTTTTAACTCTCTTTGTTCGCCGCTGCAGCAGCTGATTAATTCGATTTTCACATTCGCCACCCCTCGCCTCGAACATCGCTTATTGGCCTGATTTATGCGTGGGGCAGACTGTTGCAGCGACGTTCATCTTTATTTTCCCATAGGCTATTTTATTCATTACCATCGATGTGATTTCGTCGTAATTAGTTTTATGTCATGAATCATATAAATGAAAAATCGTTTCGATCCCTAAACACCTAAAGTAAATATATATCAGTTTAATATAAAAAAAACGTTCCTTAAAAATAGCTAAATTTTAAACCACAGTTTAATAATATTTATTCTTTGTTCGTAAAATTCATATTTGCATTGAAAAGTATTTCTGGGAAACGAAGCTTACAAATTGATATCGACACTTATTATTTTGATTTATTTATTTAATTTATTAGTCCTCTGCTAATGAAATCAGACAAGTAAAATACCAACATAAAAAATATATTAATGACAATAGAAAAAAATATATAAATGAGAAATGATACTATTTATAAACGTTCAGATAAAATGTTTGTAAAATCAACGATATTTCACATTTAATACAAAACTTCCGTAATAAGAATTCAATATTATGAAACAAGATAGCAACGGAAAAAATCTAACATATACAATTCTGATTAAGCATTGATATTGCACGAAAATTGCCTTCAATTGATAATAGGTCGATTGATATATTCAGGATCAAGGTGGTTTGTAGATAGTTTCCATTTTCACGCCTTTATTATTATCCTGGAATTTAATTTGTATAGTGGATACGTTTTAGAATAAAGAAATACGAATAGTAAAGTAAAGAATATGAATATTTTTTAAAAAATTATTGTTAGAGATAACGTAGGTAAATAGTTGTATTGAAACATATGTAATTAGTTATAAGCCAAATTGTCCAAATAAATACGTAAAAAAATAATAATAGATCGTCTATGCTTAGACCCATGAAATGTAGAATAAAATTGCAATTTAATCACGAGAAAACTAATTGTATTTTTGTAGAAAAAACAAAGTCATTAATTTTACTTATGAGTGAGCTATTCTAAATTATATTTCTAGTAACTTAAAAAATATGACTTTAAAATATCTTTACGGCCAGTTACTTAATAAAATTATTACAATTATGTTTTTCCCTATTGTATTTTTTATGCCTTTAACAACTACAACGTGTAATTCAAAAATTCGGTCTTTCATTCTGCTAACCATATTTCCCTAAACTGGAAAATATAGTTTTATTTCTTTTTCAGGTACTGTTATCCAAGCGAATTTCCTCTGTTTTTGGCTGCCATAGGTCAGTGATTTTTTTACAATTAGTTGGAATTTGTTAAAAGAAAAATGTTGCATAAGATTTATGAAATAACGTTTAGCACTAATTTAGTACGCAGAGGTTCCATAAAACATTGTATATATCATTTTATATTATTATATATTAAATTTTATATTTAAATGATGTTTCATGTATTACCAAAATAATGTGCTATGTTGTGATATTGTAACGAGTCTCGTCTGGCATTCAGTGTATTTGTACGAGAAACTATCATACAATTCGCTTTCATTTCGACAGTAAAATACATTGGTCAAATAAAGAAATTGAAATAATTCTTGATAACTTCCGCTTTTGTTCTTGCTCAAACTGTCTTAAAATTGAAAAACGTTGTTACAACAATTTGGCTATTTAAAGTGACCCACGAGAGGTTGGCAAATAACAAGTTAAAAAACTACATCATTGCAGTTACTCAGCTGAAACTTGCGCATCTTGAACTAATTTTTTTTGTAAATTTCTTAAGGTTTTAAATTTAATTGTGTGCGTTTGTAAATACAAATATCCCAAATAAGCTTCAAAAGTTTGATGTAAATATTCAAAAATATTGGTTAGGCTGTTTTCATACTACGGCACGTAAATGACGTAACCACATATACAAGCTACATCTATTCACTGATTACAAAGATTACTTGTTTAACTTATGTCAAAGCTCGTGTGCGTACTTCTGATGTGCTTGATTAATTGTACTCCTACCTTGACAGAATTCGGTTTCTCAAATGCGACCACTCTCGCAAGGATCGACAAACGTACAATCCACCTACGCCTTTATAAACGCCGCGTAAGAGTCTCAATTCGGCTTGGATTGCGTCGTGTGTGATCCGAGAGGACACCAAATGGGTACAAAACTTTTGATCAATAAATGGCTTCTTTCTCGTATTGAACGCGACCAAATTAAGGCGTGCTGGTAGTGGGATATTAACTTCGGTTTCAGACAGCGACCCGATCCATTGCTGTCCGATTTTAAAGACGTCAATATTCTCAAATTACTCCGCTTGTATCCGCATGTTTATGAAATGTATTAATTATTTCTAAGTATGACTTCCCCTACAAGTGAATATGTGGTAGATAATGCATCGGTTAGGTTTTATCGAATATTCTTTGTAATTTGACTCACCTGAAGCTTTGTGTACCGAAGCTATTGATACGGGCAAATTAAATGGAGTAAAGCATTTGGCTCGTAACCGACAGGGTCGATTTTCACACCTGTTATTTTGATTGTTTTCCACAGACCCTCATTTAGTTTCCACATATTTGTAAGCAGTGATCAGTGCATTGTTGTTCAACAGTGATTAAGTTCGTTTGGTAGTGGAAGAGGCTTTTAACTCGTCGGCTGGAGTTATTCATACCATTGTTTTCTTACATACAGTAAAATGTCTGGAAATGAATTCATAACGGGATCTTAGACTGTGTACAAAGTGTCTGTCGGGAAATATACAGTCATAGACAGCGGACCATATTTTTCAAAGAATCACGGATTTACCACGGAGGGATTTATATTAATTAATAATTTCGGTTATTTTAAGGTTTTTCATATACGGTAATTTTCTGTCAATTAACCTGTTTTGACAGTCCGGATTCCAGATATAGTGTCTATTTTTAATACCTACAGTAAAAGGATTGAATGTAGTTAAGGAGCGGTTGTGAATATTACATAGAAAACCAGGATATATTAATATAATTTATGAATAAGAAAGATAGCCAATACAGACAAAAAAGGTAATGTAAATATCACGCAACGTTTCTGGGATCAATGTTCCTTTCGTCAGGTGCTAAGAAGAGCCTAGAGAAACACAACTGCACTGGTCAGTTGACAACACTCAAAAGCGACGAAAACGCAACGACTATGGGAGAGCCGAAGGGCTACAACAATAAGGGAGCAACGACAATGGGAAAACAGAAGGTTTACCGTAATAATAAGGAATCATAGCAATTATTGAGTTTAATAGTGTCTGTTTGTACATTAATAGTTGTGATGTTTGATTTAATGTGAAGCATCTCTGAAATGAGTCTGGATTGTACCTGGTGTCAGTGTCTAAAATCTTAGTATTTTGCCAATAAATGTATGTTTAGAATTGATATGTTTGGATACTACAGATTGTTTATCAATAGGAAGTTTGATATTAGATGTACGTTCTTTGATACGAGTATTAAGGGAACGTTTTGTTTGCCCTATGTAGCAGGAATTACAATTAGAGCAAGAGATTTTGTGAACAATACAATGTTTGCTGTTGTGTCAAGAGGGTCCTTGTCATTTTTAATCAAGTATGAAAGTGTATTAGTGGATCTGTAAATTATGGATATTTGATATTCTTTGAATATTTGGACAAATTTGTGATGTAGAAATTTGTAATAAGGTAGTACGAGAAAAAATTTGGCTTGAGGTGTTTGGGGACGATTTACAGTATGCATTTAGAATTTTGTTCAGTCTGCTGTTTATGTTTTTATTAATAAAATTTAAAGTGTACTTATTGGAGATAAAATGTTTCGAAAAATATTTAAGTTGTGTTGATGGAACTTGGAGTTATAAAGTAATATAGCTCTGTGTTCAAGATTGTATACCATAGCTCTCTTTTGGTTTGGAGGATGATGAGAAAGATATTTGAGAACACGTCCAGATTATGTAGGTTTTATGAACCAATTGGTGAAAATGGAGGTATTGTGTGAATGGATACGGTGACATCAAGGAAATTAAGAGAATTATTAGATTCAAGTTCATGGGTGAATTGTAAGTTGGGATGATAATTATTGAAAGTATTGATTATAAGGTTGATTTGAGAGGTATTAACAATACAAAAAATGTCATCTGCATATCTGATGTAGCAAAGAGGTTGGATAGGAAGTTGAGAAAGACAAGAATTTTCTAAGTCTCTCGTGACTATCTCAGAAAAAAAAAGAGGGCTCAGGGGGCTACCTATGGGAGAACCTTTGATTTGATTATAGTGAACCTGATTAAACTTGAAATAAGTGGAGTCGAGGATTAGATTTGTAATGCATAAAATTTCATGAAGTAGAATTGTAATTTACTCAAAATAAATTGTAGAGTTTGGTAGCTAGGTCCCGTTAGTGTTAAACCCCTGCGACCTGCTATATTTCGAAGCAGGTGAAGTTATGAATTAAAATTTTGCGCTCGTTAAGGCGACCCTTGAAAAGCACCCAGGTGACAGTCTTGACAGCACTGCTTGGTGTTGAGTTCGTGAAATCTATTAGCACTGTGTAAGGAGGCCTGTAAAAGCGCAGCATTGTGATGTTGAGGCTAAGCCGCCTGGCCACAAAGACCGGCTCCCATTCAGCTCTTCCTCAAACGTGAAAAATATGGACCAGCCTGCCACTGTATTACAACAAGCAGCGGGAGACCCTTCCAGACCCGTGAAGGAACCCACGGGCCCCGCTGCTCGATCGAGGGATAAGATATCTCAATCTTGGGAAGAGCGTTCCGTTTTCAGCTGTATTGGCAATGAACAAGGCTTGTGATGTGTCTAACAACTTGGTTCGCATATTGTCTTAAATCAAGTTAACTAGAGATCCGCGTTAACGAGGAGATCCTATCAGAACCCTGGCCTTATCAGCGTGACTATGCTGATTGAGGAGGCGCGTTGTAATTTGTTTGATGGCGAAGTGTCTGTTCCTCGTTACTAGATAACGAACATTTTTATAGTTGTCATTCTTTTGAGTTTCTTAAGCTGATTATCCATTTAGTTTTATTCAAATTATGATAAAAAATTATCTTACGTAATATTCTGTCGTTCACTCTCAATTAAGCCGCATAGTGCTATATTTATTATAATAGAAATGTAATGCGTCTATGATAAAAGTAAACGAATTATATAAAAATAAACAAATAACAGACAAATGAAATGATAATATAACACACAACGTTTCAGCAATACTTGTTGCTTTCGTCAGGTGATTAACAAACATAAGAGCCGTTAGAACGCGACAAACCAGGTGACGAACTCAAAAGCCATCTGAAAGTCTAGGAAGAAAGAAGAATGCTTTTCGAAAATTTGTAGCTAATAATTAAAATAAAATCTAGTCGAAAAATGGATTATAAACATTTTTCTCGCCTCTGAACCACCTCAAACGGATTTGTTTTCGAATGTTTTTGTATTAAATTTTTCTCCCTCTGAGTCGGGACGTATAATTTAAATCTTGTAATGCATCATGTTTAATTTATTTACTTTATCATAGAGGAGTTCCAAAATTTCGCATAGCTTAGCAGATTAATTAAAACTATTTGTGCAACTTCATATGTCAGATGCGTCGAGATTTGTTTGTGTTGAATAATTTCTCGTATTAATTTTTGTTCTCAAATTTAGTGATAATAGTATTTATATTTATGAATATTCAGAAACAGAAGCCCAAACAAATTCTAAGCTTAGTTATCATAACGGTGATTTTGCTTTCACTTCATAGTACAGGATTATGCTGTATATGAGACTCCAGTTACCTCATTACTCGACTACCCATTTCGGATGCAAGCGTGCGCGGAATGCCTGGCTTCTTTGTAACTGTTCGCCAATCACTCCTTCGACGGCATCTAGCATGTATTAGTCATCACAATTATCAGCATTTATTGTAATCATTGCTGTAAGATGCGATGATGTTGTAAATAATCAATGTTTTTCTTATCATTTTTCATTTTTTGTGTTCGTGCCCCAGTGCGTCACTTCCGACCATATATTGCTATACAAAAAATATGCACGTTTTAGTAAGTTGTAACACCCTCAAAGTTTGTCCCATGACAGTAGAATCGACCTGTATATGTGTTTTTCTTTCGTTACAACAATAGACATTCGAGGTAAATCATGTTTGGAAACTTAGTGAACCGGTTTTGTGGACGCATTTGCGTACTCCCTTCAGAATGAACCTATCTTGTTACGAGATTTTCCTATTTAGACGCACTTCAATGAAGCACCCTACCTTTTGCAAAGGTTGAATGCCACTTGCTTTGTCAGCAGCGATTCCACGTTAGTTTTCTTATGCTAGATCTTTTTAAATGAATCCATCAGACACAAAAAGCTTATATGAAGGAAATGATTTGTTCCTAGAAATTATCACGGAGATTTAGAAATGTAAATTTTTCCGTCCTACACTTGAATAACAATATTTTTAATAGAATGTTATTAAATCATTAATTAAAGAAGATTAATATAAATAATTAAGTGTTGTTATTCAACGTTACTGTTTCGTATGGAATTCGACTCTTCAAGTCAGAAATTGGAGTGGAACGAGTAGACACTTCTCTCGCACGAAGAAAATTAAATTTAGATTAATATTTCTTACATCATTTTAACAGAAAAAAAATAATTTCGTAAGGCCAATAATTAGTAGGTACCCAGGAATAGCGAACAAATAAATTATTATTTGATGAGAAACCATCTAAAAGGGACAAAAATTAAATTAAAAATGTATTTTATAATGTTTGATATGCACATATAAATGGTTTTCCGGTAGTCAAGTAAATAAAATTAGAATGGAATGCAATATAAATTCATACGAATTTCGAGTAATTTATTTATATAAATATAGAATTACAAAATAAAACGTATGTATATAAGTATACGAATTACATAAATAAATAGCCAAATAACAGACAAAAGTAAGTGTAAGTAATTCAAAAGAACTTTGAGTTCTTCACCTGGTTTGTGCGTTGTGTCGTTCTACGGTTCTTGCGTTTTTTGAATCACCTGACGAAAGCAACGTGGTTTCCATAAACGCTCTTATTTTTATCTGTTATTTGGCGATGTATTTATCTAATTATATGTATAGTAAAATATATATGATTCACCAACTGGGTAAATTGACGATATGTATTTGAGTGAATATAAGTACAAAAATAGATTGACGTTTTTTCTAAGTTTTATAAGGTAAAACACGTCGGACGACGAAATACAGTTTTTAAGCAAGGGCTTCGCTTCAGACTAATTTTTATGACGGTATACTATTACTGAAATTATTGCACCTGTTTTTTGTATTGTTTACCTGTGTCACAATGATATTAAAATTTTTTGAAAGAGGTTCTTAGATTATGCAGCACTTATTTGTCCCAATGAGAAAATTGGAGTAGTTGTTTTTTCGTCTAAGAACCAAATTATAATAAATAATAGTTTTCATAGAAGTTACGTGGTGAAAGAGGCAAGGGTACTTGACTGGAAACAGGTGAGCTGGCAGCCATCATCTTGATAAGCAGGCCCAAGCCGATTACCTCGCTATTAGGGGACGCACAATGACCAGATCTCAATCGCGCCAGTCTCGCGCCGTTTAGCACCTTGCTATTTATGCCCCTACGACATTCTTCTGGGTCTTTCGATAGAAAAGGTGTTACTCTTCCCACGGAATGATCGTCCTATTCGGGAGAAATATTTTCACCGCGTGGTGTGACAAGCAGTTTTAGTACATTCTCTCTCTTTTTGGTTATATTATAAAGATAAGTCCAAGAACGCCTATTCAGAAACCTTTTCAAGTCCAGAGGGAGAAATAGTCACAGGTTATATTAAAGTCTCATTACTAATTTGTATATGAATGTTATAGATTGACAATCAGCGTTCACACCCGACTGACTTCCCGAAAGCCAATTCTCAAATTTTACAAAGCTGACGAACTACTGTTTATAAACCACTATAAAATATTTGTCTCAAGAGAATAGTAACACTGAGAAATGTATTGTCTAATGATTTCGAAATTGGAAATGTTTCCATATTTTTACTGAGGGTTTTATCATGCTGGCTTGTTATGATCGAATTTTAATCATCGTTGGGACGTTCATGTTAGTAGTTTACGCGAAATGTTGAGGCTAATGAACAGATAGGGCCCACTAAAAGACCATCGATGATTGCGTTACAATCGCTAAAATAAAACGCACGAAGTTATAATTTCTAATCGACTGAAGTATACTTCCTTGTGATTAATCAAGTTGTTTTTCCAATTCAGTTATTTAAAATATATTTATATTTATTATTTAAACTTGACATAAAAATATTCGATGCTATTGCTCATTGCTAATGAAATATGAATGTGTAAAGTTGTTTCGCCTGGTTTCACATTTTGTGGGTATCACGGCACATTATTAGAATAAAAAAAAAACCTTTCACTTTCACCAGAGACCACTGATATTTCGAACTCCTTTTTTTTTGTTTGCAAGTGAAAATCACACCGACAACGTGAAATTAGGACACGTCTATACGGAAAAGTGAAGTAAGAACTAAACACCCATTCGAAGATACTTTTTATTTTATTGCTTAATTAAAAGATACTTTCTCCGTTCAATGCGAGCGTTAAATGAAAAAATTCCGCCATAGTCAGAATCGAAAGACAGTTTAAAATTTAATTAAATCTCCCAAATAATTTTAATTCTTTTAAATTCGTCGTCGATCATTCTTAGATAATAAAATATAAAACGATAACATAATTTAATGCCTATCATAAGTGCATATTTCATACGATAGCCATGGTGATCAAATATCATATACTGATAGTTAACCTAGTCACTCGTTTTATTTAAAAAAACTACCTGATTTACCAAGTCGTTCGCAGACAAAGTATAAAATAAATTAGTTGTAAGAGGAGCAAAAAACATTGAAGAACGTATATATTTTATTGGGTTTTTATTCAGTATGGGCAGTTAACAGTTCGACAGTTGCGGCAGCGAGTCTATATATAAGTTAAGTACGATGGTCTGTGAAAATGTGCGGTAAATAATGTAAATGTACTATCGTGAGACATCGCCGCTAAGGTGAAAGTTACGATTTTTTAACTTCATTTTCCAATAAAACAATTTCAGGTACAAATGTATTAACAGTATAAAATATAAATGTTTAACGTTACTACTTCAGCATAGCGCCAGAAATTAAGAAACGTTACTAAATAGCGACATCGATAAATATTAATACAATATTGTAGCCTTTTTTTGGAAGAATCTATTTTTTTAAGTTTATTTTGAGTTAAAGTATATTGGGTTGTGTTCAGAGCATGTAGATCAGCAAATCAACACAAAGGTTCACAATTAAAGCATGTCATTGAAAACCATAAGAAAATTAATATTTCAGATTATTTTCTGAATTTCTTACAAAAACGAATCAAATACCAAGAAAATATGCCAGCGTGTTTTAAGTTTGGTGCATAATACGACTTTTTTTATTATATTCGTAGTTAGGCTGATTTAAATTATGAATATCAAAGGAGGAGGACAAAAATTATTTTTACTAACAAAGTTAAGTATAAAGCAACTTTGCTAGAAGACGATGACAGTGAACGTCATCGAAACGTCGCGCATACATCTTTTCACTCAGTTAGAAGCCCGAGAATATTTTATTAATTATTTACACGGGGAACGAAGTCAAATAGTTTCAGGAAAAATTTGGAAGGGACGAAGACAGTTCTCAAGTGTGATTTTGTACTCCGTGATCAATTAATGTTTCATTTGAGCTATTCATTTTCATATTGGGGTTCAATATTAATTTAAATTATGTATAAAAAATTACATTATAAAAATTTCTAATTATTTTTCCCATAGAAAAATGAGATATAATATTAAGTTAATCTGACAATTACAATTTTTTTGGTTACATCCGTCCAAGGACGTCCATGAGACTAAATTTATATTTGGACATCTAATTTTAACAGTCCTATACAAATATAAAAATTCAAAACTGTCTATTACCTGTTTAAGTCCCAAACTTTTGGAAGAAACGTCGTAATATTACTATTTTTTTTTGTTTCAGTCGAGTCATACAATTTTTTGTTCTGACGAATTGTCCGTTTTTCTGTTTATTTATTAAAATAGATATTACTGCAAAATCTGGAAAGCCGTACTCCCTCGCAACTAGAGAGTGGATGAGCTTTTTTGTTCATCCGTTAATGTAATTTGTCTGTGCTTTGACAAGACGCCGTATTGATTGTGAATCCCATCTGTGCAGGTAGGTGACCCCGGATATTTGTCCCACGAGCCACCCTCACGTTCACAAAGCGTCTCCTCCCCGCTAGTGATGTGTATTCAGACTTAGTCCGCCTGGTTTATGTAGTGTTTTATATAGAGCGGAGGTTGTTCTTTTTTCCCCCGCTGTGCTATGCCATTGTGGAAGCGGAAACGGGCCGACCTGTCAGTCCGCACTGACAGTTGACAGCGGCGCTGGTCCATCTCAATGAGCTCCCTGATTTACTACCTGCAGACAGACCATCGCCCCCGTGTTCACTACTCATATAAAAACAATAAATTATACGCGAAAAACATTCATATTTCGCGAAACACTTGTTATTGGAGAGCCAGAAAATTATATCAGAAAATGAAATTGTTGGATGAATTCATTCCCCCGTAATTCCCGAACAGGTGATGACGAAATACTGCGTCGGAGTGACACCGCGATATTGAGTGACGGATGAGTTACATACACAGATTGGACGGCCCAACTTCTGACATAATTACTAACTCGATACGCCATGTCGGATATAAATTCAAAATCATTCAAAAATATTATAAATAATTAAATGGCATTTAGTCAGGAAAAAACATAAAGTTTATTACAAAATATATATATTAAATAAACTTTAGAGGCAAGGTTCTTCTGCCGTGTCTTTTGAAACCGAAAAAAAAATTACTCTTGGATTATATTCAAAATTATAAATATTGTCATACCCTTGTGAGGCACTAAAAAAGGACGAAAGGTCGTAAATTTATCAAATATTTTTGCAATAAAGTTTATATTTTCTGTCTGACTAAAAGCCATTTATTTATTTATGATTTAATAATGTCAGATATTTTTCATTTATAAAATAAATAAATAGGCAATTAAAGTTCGACAAAATGGCTGCTATATAAATAAATTCAAGAATTTAACAACATTAAATTATAGAAAATGAAATACACTTTGGAAATTCTTAAGGTAATATATTAATTAGAAAGTAAACCTCAAATAATAAAGAAAAAAAACTCTTCATGAAGTCCTTGAAGTTAACTATAAATATCATTAATTCAATTTATATAATATCTTGAAAGTATCTGTATTAAAATCAATTTTATTTTATTATAAGGAATTTATTGTAACATATTTGATTATAGAAATTATTTTCATTATATAATTTATTAAATTGAATTAATTATATTTATAGTTAACTTCAACATCATCATGAAGAATATTTTGTATGTTAATTAGGTATTTTTTCAAATGAACATATTGCCTGATGACTTCCAAAAGTTAGGATAAATGTTATGTTTTTCGTAATATGAATTCTCTGATTAAATTGTATCATAAGTATCCCATTTTTCTGACTTTATTGGATAAATTTATTTATTTTATTTATACTTAATGTCAGATAAATATAAATTCTAAATCATTCAAGTTGCGTGTTTTATAATTTTAGTTGAATAATTAACTCGGTAAGTTAAGAAAATTGTCGCTTTATACTGAACAACGTTTGTTTTGGAATGCTTTTATTACGAAATTCCAAATACACGGTAATCACAGGCCAACTTCCTCGTGTAAAGTTCAGGATAATTTTAGAATACACAAAATAATAATGTCTTCATAAATTGGTCTTTAGTTTTATAGTGGTTAAGTTTTGTCGCTGATACCACGAAATGTCCCATCTCTCAGGTTGGTGTATTACAGGAAATTAAATTAATTGCATAACGCTATCGGTGTCATGATCAAGATGGAACATAATCTGGTCGCCAGAAGCTGTCGTGAAGAGGAATTTAGAAACAGATCATAATTTGATTACTAAATTAAAATAACTTCATTTACTTCTAATTTGAAATCAAATATGTGAATATATTTTCCAATCTGAATCTGAGGTCAGAGAATAAGTTTTTAAGACGAAAAGTATCCAATCATAGTGAGGGGAATGTGATCACTTCCCGAGACTTCTGCGTGGTGTTAAGAAGTTTGAATTTTAATACTTTCTCAGTAATAGATGTCACCTCGGCTAAATGAAGTAAAAGTATGCTGCCCTAAAAGTTGACAACTTATTCCCCTCTTTAATTGTCCACTTCAACAATGATTTTCTTGTATAAGTAGAAGAGTTGCACTGCTTCAAAAAATAATTAATTTTGATATTTCATCTATCTGGCTTATTATTTTAAGCTGAACGCTGTATAATGATTAAATCTATAATTACAGATTTTATTCAATGATGTTCCCTTAATTTTACATTTATTGTAGAGTATATTTTGCTCTGACGTTGACATGGAAATTCACTCAATTGGAAATACGAGACAGCTTCATGAAATAATTTGATGGGAAAAATATTCGTTCATTATTAACACTTTTTGTTTCTGAAAATAGAACAAACTATGATTGATGGCTGTCAATATGAAACAAAATTGAAAATTTTATCAGAACGGTCTCAATAGTAGCTTTCGATCACTTCAAATAATTCGTCAGTTTTAGAACATTAAAAATCTATTAAATTATAATGATTAACAAATATTAGGTATTGATTTTACCATTATTCTATAATATATTATATATATGTCTCCTCGAGAACATGCAAAATTGGGCAAAATCATAGTACGTGCCATATTTACGTGATGTCTGTCATTTATCAGTCAAGTTATTTTAAAGAACATTAGTTCCACGGAACGTATAATCTTTCGTATTGTTTTTTATCATCATTCGATGGAGTATTGCTGGATAAAATTATAATTTTTATTCAATCGAAGTATTTTTGATTTATTTCATTATACAAAAGGAACTATTTACTTTGTTGTGCAGTATCGTCGCGTATTAACGTCTCCCTCTCGCGTGTACTCTGACGTCATTATTTCTTGATGCACAGTAATTTAACACAAAATGATCACAGTTTTTAATTATAATTCTTTCCACCGTTATGCTACAGGTTTCTCACACCCACAGCACCGTTTCTCGTCGTTTGAAGAATATGTTAGTTGCAATCTACGCATTTAAATATGTATTGAGATTGACGTAAATACATACATACAAATATACATCCTTCTTTATTATATAGATACGTCAAATAGTGATGTTTGCGGTTTTTGTATATAAATACTTGAAACAGTTTACTGTTCTTTTGATGTATATATTTCGTTAATTTTATGTACAATTTTATAAGGTTGTAATTTCATGTTCGGTTGAATACTGACTCATGCGTGATTCACATAGAGATACATTTAAACACTTATTCATTTTTTCCGAAAAAAAAGTTCCTATAATTTAGGTGGTTCAATGCGTAGAATAGTATTTTCTCGTTGAAATAGGAGTTTTAAAATAAAAATTAAGAATCTGCCGTGTATCGCCCTGCTTTGACGTAGCAGAATGTACAGTTACTACGTCTTCACATTTTTTGGCAACACATGGCGTGGAAGGAATGTGTTTAAAACAGCTCGCCAGTCGTCGAGTTGTAGGCTCTAATCTCTGTCACTGACAGGACCTCTTTTTCCCCTCTGTCGTCCCGGGACGGATTAGGTCCATATCTTGATTCTGTGATCCCACGTAAATAAACATTGTATCGTCGTGAAATGGCCGTATCAAGCGAGGTGGTCAAGAGCATGTGGGAACAACGAGCCGGCTGTCTGTCACCGCGTGCGCTGATATTATCGTTATTGACGTCTAAAAATACGAATAGTTTATTATTTGAGGGTGGGTCGCTGTAAAAAGAGCAATTGAATGGCGAACTGTCTATTGTGAGAGGGGCGCGCCGCGGGGGACCGATGGTCTTTTCAGCAGCCACTGCAGGGACCACGCCAATGAAGCCCAAGCCCTCCCCGTGATAAATCAGCCCAGCTGCGCCTTCTTCCCATTATGCTCCTTACCAGATATCGCAGACATGCATTTATTTGATTTTATTACTCCGTTGGACATAAACATACGTGCAGGAAACGTACAATCGGAAACCAGTTCCTGCAAAAACCATTACGGTTTTGAGACCACGACCATCATCCGTGGACTACCCTAGTCAATTAATTAAATAGGTCACTTCAGAAGCCTGTTCTGCCACATGGTGAGCCCAGCCTCAATCTGGATTGTTTATGATATTATTGTCAATCAGTGATGAGTCGTCCATTCCCTTTATTGCTTTCTATTAGAAGCAGATGGTGGGGTTGCAAGTGATTTTGGCGCTTTTGCAATTTCAAGAGATTTAAAAATTGAAAGAATGAAAGTGATGCCAAAATTTTGAATACGTGTGAGAATTTCTTGTAGAAATACGTCCTTTCTTCTTCGAAGCTTTAAAAATGATTCTTTATTCTTTTATGTTCGTTTAAGTTGATTCACATACTTATGAAATATTAACTTAATTTAATCTGATCTATTTAAGTTATATCGAAGATAAAGTATTTTTATATCGCTTAACTGTATTTGGATTCATTAATTTCATTAATTTAAATTATAATCTGTACCATTTCAGTTTCTACGTACAAGAACAACACTAAAGGACTTATGGTCCCATGGAAACAATATATGATTCTATACTGTTCTTTCAAACCGGTATTATTTATCCTTGTTTCTACAAACAATATAAATCGTTTTAACGAAATATTGTCTTTGCTAATTTATTTTGTACTACACATAATACGCACAGGATCGTTTGTGAATATGACATTAAGCGTGATATCGAATGGTTTGAATCGAGTTTTTTAAACAGGTGCCAAACCTAGCGCTCGCTAGTTTTCACATACTTTAGACTGTGGGACTAACGTGTTTCTATCCTTTCGATTTACATTTGTAGTTTAATGATAATTATATATACTGGGTTTACAATGTATGAAAGAGATACAGGCAATCGGGACAGGAAGGTGAGGGGGGGGGGTAATAACAATGGCGAAATTTATTAGTCGGAAAAGGATGAGGGAAAGGTAGTCAAAGATTATTCTGGAGAAATGTATAACAAACATCCAAAAATAAAAATGTAATAGGCCAGCTTTGTTACGCGTAATATAATTGGCAAGAAGGCTCGTTCACTAAGCCCCCCTCCCCCTCCCTTGTGTGTTTCATTCTCTTGTTTGTATTATTTTTCTTTGATGCGTTTGTCTATTAGCGTTTTCTTATTTTAATACTTTGTCGAATTAAAGTTAAATATATTGTGAAAATTACCAATGTATAATGTACATTTTATTTAAATTGTTTCTTTAATTATTGGCGGCGTAGCTTTGAGGCCGAGCATTGAAAAGAACAGCATTGTTTGGCGCAAGAAAGCAGAGACTATAATGGTTGCTACGGATTATTGTCGAAAAGCGTACGCACAGAGAACTTTGTGCGGAAAACATTGAGTGTGTGTATAGAGGCTCTGACGAGAGGAGTCAGAGAGACAGACAGTCAGTCGGTCAGTCAGTCATGTGTGTTCTGGGAGCTGGAGCAGTGTGTTGTGGCAAACCGGTCAGTGGTGGCCGAATTCAGCAAAATTTAAGCTTAATATATCAGCTTATGTATTAAACGGATTTTACACAGCAAAACCGAGTGTGATGATACGTACGACAGTAAAGTAGAAAGTGTTGTAAAGTGTTGCGACGAAGTGTGAAAAGTATAAAATCATGACCTGTCAATAAAATTATTGTTCTATAAATATTGAAATAATCACGAGTGCACAAACAGGTTCCAGATAGCTCTAAATAAAAGGGTACGTAAAAATAAACTTTCTTTTGTAAACCTTTATACAAGTATAAATTTACCGTCAGATTTTATAGTTTTTATTGTTGTATGAAATTTGTTATTATAAATTAAATTCATTTTTTGTTTTTGTAACTTCGTGAAAATTGCAAATCACTGTATTTATTAGATACCCTGAAATTTAGATTCTCGTGAAAGTTGAGGCATTTATTTAAAAACATCCAATGTAAATAATACAACGTAAATCAAAATTGTAAATTATATAATTTTTTTGTTAAATTTAGTTTAATTTCAACATAAAATCCTGTACACTTTCTTCCATTGTTTCATTTTATATCATTATAATCTTTTGAATACTACATAATTTGGCGCCACAGCGTGCTGGCATTTTCCTTTTATATTTTTTTTATTACATAATTTGTCTCCAACGTGTGGGCCATTTTGAATATATTGAATAGTACATAATTTGGCGCTTCAAACGTGTTGGCATATTTTCTTTATAATATTGAATACTACAACAATACATATATCCTCACAATACCTATGTGTATAGCACGTCGTGTACCCAGGGTTAAGTCGCCTCGGCACGAGTGTATAAATATTAGAGGACGATGATAGCCGCGGTGGCTGGAGACAATTTCGAGGGTTGTTCTTAACTCCCTTGTATTGTTTGCAGCTCGACGCGGCGAGTTGTGTATGACAATCGCTAATGACTGTGCGAACCCAACACTGGTTCGGGCTTCATTACGGCGCTCCTGCGACGCCCGAGCTGATTACACCGTCGGCGCGTGGCGCTAATGGGGGCGCCCTCTTTGTCTGCCTGCTGAACGCTATTATTATCATAATCAATGCCCACTGCCTGCTGAACGCTGCACCTTTGCCGCTACCTGCAGCGCTGCCTTGCGCTCGCAAATTTGCCAAACGCACAGCAGGGGTGGACACACCCCCGGCTAATCAGCGCAGCTGGACGCTCGTCGGAAAGAGGCACTGGTAATTGGACTGCTGCAGTACTTGCGAATGTGGGAAAAGGGGGCAAGCGCGATTGATGTCTAACACTACCACACACACTGGAAAGGCGGAGACGTGAACTGATATCTTTACCTGACCAAAGGTGCACTGCACTTCTCATCACCGAAAAGAAGCGTAAGGTCAATTGACATGTAAAATTTAAATTGTAGCGCAATAGTTGAATAGTTCTTTAAGATTAGGATAATGTAATAAATGTTATTTTGTTTTATTACGAGTATTAGCAAGGGTTGAGAACTTCACCAATTTTTGCGCGCGTCTTTGATGCCGCCACTCTCTGACGTAGTTACTTTGAAGAAAGTGCTTGAGGGCAATACCGGGCAGGAAAAATAGGATTATATACATTCCATGAAGACCGACCAAGTGTGTCGATGAAATAAAGGACTTCTTGCAGAGCTTTTGAGAAGGGCAGACTTGATGTCTTCATTAGTCGTCGTAGAGAGAGGAATTTTGAAGTATCGATGGCTGAGTAATAGGTCAACGAGACTGATCCAGGGACAACAGCCAATACAAGCTGACGGCGGACGAGATGGGAAACTGTAACTGCCAAGTTTCTCATACCTTGACTCTCCTGGGGGATATCTATGTCCACGGCTACACCCGAGAGCAGCAAGACTCGTTAGTTTCTCTGTGCTAGTTAAAAAGTTGTGAATCAATAGTTAAAATTGTTTTCAGTTTTTAAATATTCGACTCTTAGTAGGGAATTTCTTAGCTTTATTTAAAACAGTTATATAAATGGCGTTTAACTGAATCACGAAAATGTTTCAGTTTTGGCGCCCAACGTGGAGAGAAAGTTCATAGGAAATTTATACGAGCAGCAAACTACGAAATGATTTATTCTTTTTCAATTGTGTCGTAATAAATATTTTTGATAATTCCAGATTTTTTGGATGTATTTTTCGTGTCACATTATAGATATTTGAATGCTTAAATATAAGTGAGAATAGTTTATAAAATATTGTTGGAAGGGTAGGTACATGGACTATTTCAGACTCTTACCGGAGAATTTTAACGTTAGTACAATTGGCGAAACTAATAAGCCAAAACTATTGCAAAAATATGAATTAAATTGTTTATAAGCAGCGGAAAAGAAATAGAATAATAAACTTGAGAAAAGGAAGAGAATAATTTTTCTGGGTAGAACCTACTGAATTGCTAATTCTGGTACCAAGCTATCAGATTTTAGGTGTATTCACATTTTATCGCTATTTAAAATGACTTTTGTTCTTTGCCGACCATATTATGACAGTATTCGTTTCTTTATTTTAATTTCAGGTAAAGTACAATTTCAACTTCTATTGAAAGTCTTAAGTGATCAAGGTTTTATTAAAATCACTGAGTGACTGATTTGGAAGTTATGTAATCTTTATTTGAATATATTTTCTGGTAGTAAGCACCTCTATATATGTTCCTACTGTAGAAGAATATATCTTCCTTTTATAAATAAAATTGTGAGTATTTACCTTACTTTGCTCCACTCTTCGGAGTTTTGTTATTCAAGGAACTGTGAAAATCATTTGAGCTTGTGTTGGTCGGAAAGCTTCTTGATCTCTCGACGGAGTAAATTTAGAAGTCGGCAATTCCTGAGGCTTGATGCTCCATTTACCGGCTTGTTTGTTCATCCCTGGGGTATTTTCCGGACGAATAAACGCCGGACATAGAATGGAGTTGCCACGTATTGTCTGTGGAGACGAGGGTGATGTAGCCGGGAGCCGTTCGCAATTCGGTCCCGGTAGCAAACTCGTTCACGTGTCACGAAAGGGGACGCGAATTTACTCTCCCAAGGCTTCGTACCTCACCGTCGCCAAAGGGTTGGCTCTCACGTCCTCCAGAGTCGTTACCCTCAGTTCGATCGCAATAGTCTTCCGGTTCATTGCTCTATCCGACGGGAAGTTCATCGTTAGAAAATAGAAGAAAAATGGATATTTCACAATGTTATAGATTGATAACGAGGACTCGCTTATACACATAGTTTCATATTTATGGCATCGACATCGGCACCAATCTCAAACATGTTCAAGGCACATTTAGAAGCTATTTTCACCTGGTAATTTCAATGTATCTAAATATTTTTGCGTATCTATATAAATCCCCAAGTATAGAGTCGACACGCAAAAATTTATAAAGTTGAAAATATCTAAAATATATTACTGAAAATTATAATAATGCCAAATTATCTGTTATAAATAAATGGTATTTAGGGATAAAATTTTTCATAAACATATATTAATAATCCAAAAATTTCGGATTGCAAGGCAGAAAACCCTTGCCTCAACATTTGTCTATGAAATTACTAAATCTGAAGAGACCCTAAATCAAAGACGAAACGTTGGTACATTTATTTTTTTGTTAATAAACAAATTTTTGATTAAAGACCGTGTATTTGTTTATCACTGAAAATTATATTATATATAAAGCTGTAAATAAAGATGTGCACAAAAAATCATTCCACAATTGTCATAGTTCGAATTATTTTCGAAGAAACCTTTTAATTTTTTTCTTAAATATTAGTAAAAAAAAATAGTAGGATTGTAGTAAACGCTGAGACTTATTTGAATTTTTTGAATAAAGTTTTATGATTGTTTCTAGACAACATTTTTTTGCAGCATAAACATTACTGAGTTACGAAAGCGATTTATATTGTAAATCGCCATACACTTATACTTCATCGTTGCGTACCATTTAACAAAATCAGGATATTGGAAACTATTTTTCAGTACAGTCCAACTTGTACAGATGGACTTCGGGAGAAGGATATGTCGATGTGTACGCATTGTTGGTTGTTGTTCTTCGGCAGAGTCTACCTGGCCCGTCTGTTATTGTAGAGCCGCTATCGTGGCGCACATCTCCGGCGGGGCAATTCGCCGCTGTCCCCAGAAGTGCTCGTCCTGCAACCATCCACCCGACCAAAGCCAAGAGGCTCCCTTCTTTGTGCCGCTGAGAAAACACGCTTTGTGCCTGGCTAATCACCTGCGTCGTCTTTTGTGCCCATGTGTTTATGCGCTGCTTGAGAAGGCTTGACATGTGGCATTAATGGGGCTCCGTCCCCGTGTTCGCCATTCTCCGCCTTTACAGGATTACGGCCGACAAGTGCGTGTAACACCTACAGATCCATGCGCGTTGCGATTTAATCTCCGGCCCCCTCAACCGGGCATAATCAAATCATAAAAAATTCCATCAACTCCCCCCCCCCCCCCCCAGTCACTTACAGAGCAACTTGTGTGGGGATACTGCCCCCTTCGTCCAAATGAAATCATCTGAAATGGTTGGCATTAAACCTCCAAATTTTTTCGTTTCTTAATGACAAAATCAATATTTTTTCGTTTATAAAGCCCTTCTAAAATTCTCTTTTTTAGTACATTCGTTTCTTTATGAACACCTTTCAGCGTAACCCAATTAACTATGACAATTATCTATTAATTTTCGCATGTTTCAAGCTACAACTATGCTGGTAAACCCGATTCTTCCATTTAAAATTTGCCAAGTAATACTTTATGCGACCTCCTGTGGTGTACTTACAGCGTGACTGTCTCACATCACAGAGGTCCCGGATGGGCAAAGATGTCCGTGAGAGAAACTCTCGGCAAATCAGTCCCCCGACTAGAAAAAAATTGTTTCCTATACTGAGTCGCTAATAACCAGTGTTGTTGATACGACTGTAAATGAATAAAATATATAAAAAAAAAAGCTTTATGAAATCAAAACGTTCAACTATGTACACGACTTTTCTTGCTATCCATTAATCCAATCTTATCTTTCATACTGCCGACATAATTATTAATTTTTTTTCATCTGTTTATTAGAAATGTAAACTACTTGTAAACCATGGTCTTTAAAACTTCTATTTAATACATCGTAAATTCCCTTAATGTACGTTAAACTAATGTACCTAATCACTTCACTACTCCCTGCACGTTTTGCAAGACAACTTTCACATGAGTCATATTTTCAATGGAAGATTTAAAATATTTAACCATAACGTAGCCCTAGTTTACTATGAATTTTGTACAATATTTTGAATATTATATTTAGTCGACCCAATGTGCTCCTTAATTGACTGTACCCTGAATATTGGTTTAAATTTACAGATTAATATGACAAAACACGAAATATTCTGTTTTTGATGTTTTAAGCTTTGAAGATTAAATAAAGGTGTTAATTTATTGGCAGTGGTGATTATCTTAATTATGACAGTTTAATAAACAGACTTATTCACACATTTAATACCATCCCGGAGGGTTTTCTCTACTTGATTTGTTGACAAACGCAATCATCTCATGCAGGTTATAGACCTTGAACCTCCTCAATGTAACAATGTGACGTAGGCCACTTCACAACGGGAACTGCTGATTTCGACATGACAAGGCAATATATTCGTCCTTTCACACATATGGTAGACCTTACTTATCAAACCGCAAATGATTCTGTACTGACATTTTTAACGTAAGAGAATTTATAATTGCAAGTTACAGTAATTTGACTTTTCCGAGGTCTCCAAAAGTTTAGGAACTTTAAACTATTGTGAAATTTGAGATACGTAATTGTCTGCTTCGATCTTTAGAAACAAAAAGTACTGGATGAACTCGGTAAATACTATTACTACTTCATTCTAATGTTGTCAGATCACTGTCTGTGCTTAATTTTTTTTCTCTGTCACTGTAACTATTTTATATTAGTAAATAATGTTCTAATGATCATCTTGTTTCTTGGTGTCATCTGACGTTCTCCTCGGACCAGTTAGTTGAGTACCCCGTAACTTATGCTACTGAATACATTTGTTGGACATATCGGTCTGATATGCCGTCAAACCGATCTTCTCGTCGAATTTCTCATAGAATTTTACGAATCCGTTAATTCACTTTTAACATACTCCCGTGTTGTTGCAGCGAGAATTTGAGCGTGGTAGAATTCTTTATGCTCATTTCGCTGTTGTCAGGTAGCGCGACCGCAAACACTCAACATTGTTGACTCCAGCAACGAAAATAACCGACGTGACCTCACGCACTCTGTGCTGTAGCAACCCACGGCTAAACCACAGTGTATTTACCATTATAAATATTCGAAACTGTTCATTTTCGTCGGTTTATAGCTATGACTCAATTTTAACATGGTATATTGCATTATACAGCCGTTAGAATATAATATTCTTTATGATCTTGAATTATCATATAGATCCATATATTTGATTGAAAAATGATGTGTTTAGGAGGTGTGGTTTTAAATTTCAGGATTAATTATAGAATATTTGCGACTTTTTTATATCATAATTTTTTTATTTGTATTAAATGTTAATTTCTGATAAATATTCCACTAGGTTCAATCCCATTGTACAGTATATTATATGCTTTAATACACATCAGACGAGACCCTAGCAAGAAAATTAATAATGATAAAAAATATAGGACTATTTATAAAAATATAGATAAATAATTAGACGGTCTTGATCCTGAAAATTATAATGTTTATTAACAAAAAATAATTTTATGACTTTTCGTCCTCTTTTGGGACCTCTTCAGATTATACAGGTTTTTTCATAGACTTTTATTCCATACAAGCCACTTGAAATTATGAAGTAGACATCCTTTATTTTAATGAATGTACATTATTAATAAATTTTTCACAGTTAAGCACCAGGTTCAGATTTTCCGATGTTGACGTTTGTACGGTCATTCTCTTCCGCTGTCTTCAGACTATGTCGCTGCGTTCGTTGCAATGTATTTAATCGGAGTGGAATACTTGAAGCCGTTATAGGACTGAGAGACTTGTTTTTTCGGACACTATCAAATTAAAACACGCTGAAAAATGGCACGACAGTGTGATTTTGGAAGCCATAGGAATTAAAATCTCTAACAATCTTTTAAACAAAGACTCTGGCCTCCAAATCAGTAACGCGTGGAATCCAATTATTAGAATTAATAACATATTACGCGACATGGAAACGCATGTGTCCTTGACACTGTCGTCAGGCGATCCTCAACGGCCATTCAGATCGCAGCATGGGTCCCTATAAATACGACGCACACGTCGCGCAGAGACATAGTCTGAAGACAGCGGTAGAGAATGACCGCAGGAACGTCAACGTCGAGAAATCTGAACACGGTGTTTAACCGTGAATAATTTGTTAATTCTTTATTTTATTTTCTAGCAGTAAAGTCATTCGTTTGTTGTGTTAAAAAGGGTAAGTCGACATAGTGAGAGTGAATGTCTGCGAGGGCTATTCTCTCGCAGGCAGTACCTGCGAGGGATGTTCTCTCTCAGGCAGAACCTTGTAGGAGAGACAGGAAGGGACTACCTTTAGGGATGCCTTTTCCTCTCTCCGTTTTTGAACTAAGGTTCCCACAAGCCGAAGCATCTCGGCCTGTTTTGAGAGGTGAATGTTCTGGGGTCGCACACCTTAGGCATACGATAAGAGTTGTTCGCTGTTCCCATTGGAACAGTCGGCCTGCTGCCTCCTAAACTGGTCGAGGTATGGAGAAGGGAATTCTGCGACCCCACAGCAAACTCTTCTCCCGCTATCGGAAGAGCGTGGGACAAGAACCCAATGCCCAACCTAACTGATGCAGGTTCTTATAGGGTTTTACCTGCATTACTTTTAGGCGAATTCCGGGTAGGATCCTTAAACTATAGCCCGGGACCCTAGTTAACCCTTGGCTACCTTCCTCTACCCTTCCGCATCCCCCCTTTCAAATCCCTTCCCATGCTATTAAAGGGGAGTTGCCACCATGTGGATTCCCCTCATGTAGCCTGTTACCCTAAAAAAAATAGTGAGAGTGACAAAGTTGAATTATTGCGACGGGGTACAGAAGTTTGAGAGTTGACTACGAGAATACTACGGTAATACAGAATTGGGACCGTACATGGAAATAAGGAACCCACAGACAGCAGACAGAGAGTATCGACAATCACGAAAACAGATAAGAACTTCCTACGTAAAATGGACCGAAATTTGTAAATATATGCCACTTCACTTTCTCCTCGAAAAACTCATTGAGAAATTTTATTTGAAATTATTTTGAATACTTAAAATTGAAAATTAATCCTCTCCACACTTTAAGATTTTTAATTTACAGGGTTCGATTATATTTGCACTGGTCCTGAAAAAACACCTCTTCCTCTATAACAAACACACACTGCACACAAATAATTTTGGCTAGGTCGACCATAATTCACATTTATTTCATCAGATACCTTTTCTGCAGAAAACATTAAAAATAATTATTAATGTTATATATTTTAACGTTCATCTAACTCGAAAATTAGATTAATTTCAATCCTGTTGTCTCAGAATGTCTCTCGGTTCAGCATCGTAGTACGAAGCAGGAAGTCACAGTTCTGTCCTATAAGGGAAGGAAGTTACATAACCAGAATATACGTTGCGATTATGTGATGTGCACTGGATATTTCGAATAACTTGATGTCACCATAAGAACTGTAGCTATTGTAGTCTGATTCTAACAAGTCTCTTAATCCAAAGTGTCAAGATCTGGTGGCCTGGTTGTCCCCGTCATACGAATCTGAAGGGTTCCCACTGTAAAGTGTTACAATATTTCCAAATCTTAATGGGAGTGAACTGAAAATACTAGTCAGGAAAATTAGAAGAAAACGTATTGTGCGCGAGTACAGAAACGTTTTACTGAAAAGAGAACGGATGATCTTCTTGTGTAGTGCCTTGCCATGCCCACCTTGAATGGGAGGACGACTGTGGTGCAAATTTGGCCGATTTAAAGTGGTTCACCAGCGCTCAAAGAGTGCTGTAATACTGCAATCTTTCCATTGAAATGCGAACAGAAGGCGACCACGGAGGTAATGAAGGCGGTCGCAAATCGTGAGGTCCTTGCCTTCTTCCGAAAGCGGACACCGCCGCAACAGCTGCCGTGTTATTAGGGCGCGCGGTCTGTTTGATGTGCGAAATAAAACAATACCAGGGAAACTCTAGCTGCTAAGTGTCTGGCCTTAAACCGCCCGCTTATTAACGCCGTACAAATTGCAACGAGCAGCGCACTTTTCCCGCGACCAGGAACACGGTTTCCATCTTTATTGGCTACTTCTTAAATGCAATGTACTCGAAAATATAGCTATTCATCGCTCCTATGGAAATTGTCTTAATCTAATTTAGAATTTTCGATCGTGTTTCAGATTATTTCTACTACTTCTATACAGTTATATTTAAATTACCGTTTTAATTAGCTTCTTCCCTTCTTAATAGGAATATTAAATGTTCAAATTTGATATTTACAATTAATTTTCATCTCTATAGTGTTTAGTCTTTAAGGTACTGCAGCAAATTACCTGTAATGCCAACTATTTACTTCGTTGAACGCAACCCTTTCCATTTGCACAATATTTTCAGTCACACAACAGGATAAGTCATGAAGGAAATCGAATACACCGTTGGTAACCCAAACTTCTCGTAGCATTTATTAGTAACAATTTAAACCTTTATTGGTGCAAACATAAATTTGGCGCATTTAATTACTTCAGTTTCTTATTTTCTATCGTATTACTTTTATATATCCCGTTCGCAGTAAATCCTGTCGAAAATTTTAAACATTCTTTAAACAAAGTATTGGTCACGTTCCTGTTATTTGATTTAGACATATAAAATGTTAGAACATTGATGACACATACGAGCGATAATTATCTGAAAGTAATTAACAGCAATGTATATGGCCTGGCGTCAGTCGTAAAAAATAATTACGTCATTCTAATGCGGCGCCAGTTACTTGTATTTCTTCGTACAAGTTTCGTACGCTTCCACAGAGGGAACGGGAAGTAAGGTTAAAAACATATCCCTGATTTGAACTGAATTGACAAAATCGATGAACTTTCTTTAATTTTGCAACCTAAATTTATGAAGCTTCTAATCGTGATTTTTTTTAAAAGAGAAATTGTATGCTAGTCTATAGAGTAATATTTGAATGGTATTATTCGATTATAATTTCTTGCTATTCTATTTTTTTATTGCGGTTCTGTGACTCATGTTAAGTACCCCTATTCATTCTCGAATTTTTTTTTCTTTTTATGGCTTGCGCAATACAGTGTAATCGACTTATGCCCATATTACATTTAAGTTTTACTTCATCTTAACAGCTCAATAAAATATTACAATATGAAGTTCAATGAGGTCGGAAAACTTTTACATTGATATACTAACAATAAACTAAACTCATAATAATAAAAAATCGCTAGAACTATACTTATTTGTCACACTTTGAACGATGGTCCGATATGGGATATGCCAGCCACGAAAACCACTTCTGACATATTCGTTAAAGAATAACAGTTTGCTATTTTATTTCTGATCATTTGGCTCGTTTAAAACAAGATTCGTCATCTCCACACTACGTGTACTGAATGTATTATCAAACCTCGTAATAGTTAAGGGAACCGAAACAGATGTTGTTTAAACTGTGATGAATATATTCTGACAATTTCGGGACCGAGTGTGGAGAGTGCTTATTGAAATGCAAAGTTGCAGTGGCGTCGGTGGCGGCGCGGCGTTTACGACGGGTTCCCCCGAGACAATGAGCGCCCCAGCGCGATACTCCCCTTCATTCAATTACGCACCAAATAATAAGATGAGATTTGTAATGCTTTATCAAACTTGCACTGGAGAGGGCTCTCTTGAGGTTTATTAACTGCGATAACAAGGCGGCTGGTGGGGGGCGGGGGCCGGGGGCCGGAGGTTTGCTGGGGCGGACAGTAATTGGGGGCGACACTGATTGGCGAGGATCGCGTTGCAACTCCCCCACGGGCCCTGGCCGCACTGCATTACCATTAGGAATTCGCTCCAATTACCCGTACGCCTCAGCATGCACTCCGCACGGCAAATTTCGTTAACCGCTTCCTTCCCGTGCTTTCCCTCTGCGTAAAAGCTCATTAACGAGAAAATAATTGCTGTTCGCGCACGCCGTTGTACTACCCTACGTTTCTTGCGTGTCTCAACAATCTTAAAAAAGGTTTTCACTTTCCACTGATGTGAACACCTGCGCGGAAAGGATCTTCGACGTCCACTTTGCACAGTAATGACTTCTGCGGCAATGAGATTTTAAATTCTTGAAGAATTTTTACAATAATCATTCGTCATCGGATTTATGTGATCGCTCTCTTACACGCGCTTAGCATTCACCTCTCTTTGGGCAGAACGTCGTAATCTGATTATCCTGATCCTCGAAGCTTTGGCTCCAGATCTTGCGACAAGACTTGTTGGTTCTGAATCGTACACTCGCCAGTTGTGTATTTCCCCATAGACAAACACCTGTGTTTATTTTACAGTTTCCGTAAAATATAGATAAGTGAATGTAACATATTTTTTAAAAATTAAAGTTTTCCTTTACCCGGTAATTTTTAGCCGCTGTCTTCTCTTACTGTTTATACCTACCTATGTATATTTTTACTCTTTCTGAAATCAGTGATCAGCGAAGATGTTCCCCGGTACGTGCAGTATTGTAGTATTTGGACATTTTCATATATGATTTGAATCACTTAAATCAGAGTGGCATATTCAATTGAGTCTAGTATTCGTCGACATGACGGGTAATGCTTAATAATTATTTCCTAAAAGTAGGCATTTTTAGTTACGTAATCCGATCTATAATTATATAAGATTACTCGTTTGATCCCCGTGAGACGAGAAACTCTTGTCCTGTTGCTTTCTGGCAATTCTGCTCCTACACGGATTTCGTAATTAATTTTGGAGACTCCAATCGATTGGTTTTTAAATTTATTATTGGTCTCGTAGAAAGGGACACATATCTTTGGAATTAAAGTCTCACTAATATGTTAGGTTAAAGTACTTGTTTATAAAATCAATGCCGGTAATCATCAGTCTTGAAATTGTAACGGAAGGTTTGTTAGTTATTACTAATTAGCTGGGTGCCCGGCGTTGCCGTGTACTTATTTATATAAACCCGAAAAAGTATTTAATTCTATATTAATCTTTAGTGAAGAATTGATTTAGCCTAAATCTAACTGTTCCTAGTTCCGTACATACTTTCGACCAATAGTGCATTAATTGAACAGCTATAAAATACATTGAATTTTATTGCATCAATGCCAACATACATACCTCCGAATTTCTTCTTAAATATACTTCTTGAGTATTGCAGGATATAGTTGTCCCTCAGTCTACAGACGTAAGGAAAAAGTAATTGATGGAATTGTTAGCTAGATTCACAATGTAAACAAATAGTCGCCATAATGAAGTCACTAATATGCCACGAAAATTAACTTACGTTTTCTGCAAGAATCGTAAAGTATTGTCTTTTATTATCATTCGATGGAGTAATTCTGCATAAAATTATACTTTGTATTCAATGCTTTATTTCATTACGGAAAAAGGAACTATTTCCTTTGTTCGTTGCGCAGTAACGTCTTTCCCTCTCGTGACGTCACGGTATCTTTGCGCGCAGTAATTCAACACAAAATTTTCTCATTTTTCAATTATAACTCTTTACACCTATGTGCTAAGTGTTTTTGCCCCCCCCTCCCCCCCCTCCCCCCCCTCCCCCCTCCCCCCCCACAGTACCGTTTTTCGTGTTTTGCAGAATATGTGTACCAATTTTTGTGCAATCTGTCCACGCGTTTAAATGTTACAGAAATTAACGTAAATACATCCATACAAAGATACATCCTTTTTTTATTACATAGAAGATCGAAAACTGCTAAGCAGATGTTCATTGTTCCAGTTACAGATTTAGTGTTAATATTAACCGGATAAGATTTGTAACTTTACTAAATTCCTGTTGTTTTATTTCTATTTCTGTTAAAACTGAAATAATACCATTAACGATATTAAAAACAATTATGAATTATTATTTTACGTGTGCAGTGTATTTGAAGAAGAGTAATAATTAATTGAGAAGAAGGTATTTAAGTTAATTTTTTTTAATAGTTTACATAAAAATTGATAATTGATTTATCATTTTCGATTACCTTTACAAAATTGATTAATAGCACACGTCTGTTTGATTCTTATTTCAGGATAGTCCAACAGGTATTTAAGCAAAAGATTTTTTTAAAAAAAATACCAAAGCGCTGCCTTGTGATCCTGTAAAATATCATCAGGCGTACCTCATCTTTAGAAACTCCTAACGTATACTGAATAGAAATAACTCAGAGTTAAGTATCGGGGCCAACACTTTGATATTAAATTAACGTGGGCATGACATATACGTAAACTGGCGACGAGAACAAGGAATTACTCTTATAAATTGCTAATTCTCATATCAAGTCACTCTAAGTGAAGCACTAAGATTGATTACAGATGCACCCTGGTATGTATGCAACTCAGCGAGACGTTCCGACCTTTGTACAAGACTTCTATTATCCTAATTAACGAATACAGAAACCCGGCTAGAAACCCTCCGGTATCACGCCTCTACGTCGGTTAAGAATAAAACGTCCGCGGGGTGAACTACCCTAATGTTTCAATTTTAGAGACATAACTGTATCATTTTGAAAATGAAAGTGCTTCAAACACAGGATAAATTATTGATTTTAAAAACTAACTAAAATCTACAGTTATAAATTAAATATTTGACAGTTCCTTAAATGCTAATAGGATACGTCAAAATTTTTCGTAAAATTACGCTATATCTCTTTCTCGAAGCGTCGTGGCGGTCTTTTGTGTCCATAATGCCAACGATCAATTCGTCTCTTGTCTTTACTTTTACTCTGCTGCCTTCGCTTTACCATCAAGAAAAAACCTAGGTAGTAAATTAACGTGTCCTCTTTTCTCTCTTTCGGGAATTATGATGTCACAAATCAAGTGTAAAAATGAGTCCGTTGCGATGGGGAATCGATTGAGGTTGTTGTTTCACATAACTGTTGCTTTGCTATCGATTTTAAGCTCTTTTTTTTTACTGAAAGAACGGTCACAAGTTTTAACGTGACGGTGACCACAAACTCGTTTTACGTGAACATTTCATTCGAATATATACAGTAGATTTTTCCTTATCAGTGAACAAGTGAAAGTGTGTAATTTCCATTGTGAACATTCGAGGTCATTGAGTTTGCTGCTCGATACGTCTGTTTCGTTTACAAAAATAGCTGAATACGCGCATCGAATTACGCCCATAGGCAACTTTCTGTGGTTTCGGTCGACCTTGGTGGGGTCTTACCTGGTCTGGGTTTTCTGATTGATGCGAAACCCGAGCCAGGTTCCCATGCTGCGATGGTCAGCGAGCAGCAGTTTTTTTTCTGCCGACGCGAGCCTAGTTCCCACACTGGCCATTTGATGCCGCCATTGCATAGGCGAAAAGGGACTCGCCCAGACAGCTGCTTTCCGCAAAAGTCCTGCGCAAACGCGATTCTGCGCTAACCTTGCCTTTCCCACACCGTGCGCAACGCGGCTCTACGGCCATTTAAACCTCTGCCTCGTAGTGCCTTCATTCTCAACCCTCTTCACTGCAGCTCCAAGAAATGAGCAGAAACGGTTATAGTCTATAAGAGTTGAAGAGTTTTCTAATTATTGCCTTACTTAGTTTATTATATATCAAACACGAGAAAACGTTTCATCAGTGACGTAGGAATGAAAACCTATACCTCATATTTTTAGTCCATCATTGAACTAGTATAATAAAATTTAGAACTCACACTGAAAGTTTTGTGGAAAACATTTTATATTTCCACTGTAGTGTCGAGAATGTGCAATTATATATTCAAAATTATTATGAACATATCATCAAATCCTTTACCTTTACATTGGAGTTTGTTCAAATATTTAATTCCTGAGCAATAAATTTAGGACTCATGCTGACAAAGGATCTGTACGATTTGTAGTATCGTATTTCATCCACGAATTATATTCCAGGGCACAAGTATTCCTAAAATTTATAGTAATTAAACTATAGTGAGTGTGACCTTTTTTAAGAGTTCCAAAAACTTCGTACATGTTTTACAATATTTTAACATAAACATGTTTTATTGATGGGTAAAGTCGTACAAATCGTAACGGTGACTGGCGATGCGTCAGGACAGTGTATTTACGTGAATTTCTGTTGTTACAGACCATCCTACTGATACTTGATGTTTCTATATAGACTCTATGCCAGAACAGTCAAACGACTAATTGTCCCCACAGAAATAAAATATATTAAAATATTATAGGCTTCGCTTAAAAATTCTTTTTATATTTTTTTTTCGTATTCATAATCATTTTTGTGCTGGAATAATTCCGCACCGTGAATGCAGTTTCCATAATTTGCGATCTAGACATTGTGTTGTAGACATCTTGTGGGGCATCAACCTTTTGCCAAATCATACAGATTTCAGATACGAACGATTATAGTTGATACGTAATTTCAAGGACAATATATGATATTGAAGTAAAAGAAGCCATTCAACCGATGATTTTGTCTAGTGTCAATCATTTTATTCTCAGCTACACATTGTTCGACTTATTAAAGCCTACGGGAAGCCGCTAAGACAATGTAAACGAAATGGTTCTATCAACAATTAGCGTAAGCCTATATTATTTAAGAAAGGTTTACGAAAGAATAATTAATCGACAGTTAAAATCAGAATAGATCGATCGAGTAAATAATAGGGTGGTAATAACTGAGATCGGTTAGGTTTGTATATAAGGAGATGAGGATAGGAAGGATAGAAGAGAATATGACTCTACAAGGATGCAGGTTTCGGAAAACCCCCAACCCCTGGAAATGTAATTAATCGTATCGTTAAAAGAAGCTACTTTTCATCATATATACCATAAATAAATTATTAATAACAGAAACAGCTTATTGAAATTATCTGGTTCCGGAAATAAATTTTCATCTCTTAAGAAACACTTCAAAACAATAAGCTGTTAACGAGATAAAATACACTACCTTAAATTGTATTATGAATGCAGGTTTTCTAGGGTTTCTCCTGCATTACTTTTAGGCGAATGCCGGGTAGTATCCTTGAATTGTAGCCTGGGGGCCCTAGTTAACCCTTGGCTACCTTCCTCTACCCTTCCGCACCCCTTGTTTCAAATCCCTTCCAATGCTATTAAAGAGGAGTTGTCACCACGTGGATTACCCCCATGTATCCTGAAACTCTAAAAAAAAGTATAATGTCTGATAATTTTTATGAGCATCAGAGATCAGAAGTAGGAGAGGGAGAAATACGTGCGTCCGATATGTCGTTTTATTACTTTTTTGTCTCAATGCAAGTGCAACTACCTGAGAGAAACATATGTAGCTACGACTGAGTATTGCTAGATGAATAGTCAGTATCTTTCACTGTATTAATACTGAATTAAACCGTTAGTGCTGAGCTTCGATTGAAAGATTTATTCTATTCATGAATAATAATATTTTAAATGAGATATTTATCATTATAGAAGCGCTCGCACGATTCAACTTTCGATAGCTTCCATGTCAGTCGCTAAATGATAAAGTGTAATGCACTTAATCTATAATCTGTTCCCCAGAGTGTATATATTTGTGTATGTGTGTGTGCATGAAACTGCACCTCAAAAAATGTGTTAATATTACATTTAAATGACATAGTATGTGCATGAAATAAAATTAAATCAATCACAGAAAACGTGATACAGGCTGTATCAGAATTTTTAATTGGAATGTGTAATGGATTAAGGAAATTTTAACGTGAACCATAAGAATTGCTCTTTTACATCGCTGAAAACCGTTAAGAATTAATTTTTAGAAAAATGGATGCTTTACGTTATTCTTATACTCGGCGGAAGTTTATTACTCCCTCTGCCGACAAAGAACTCTACATTTCTTCTTTCCGACATGAAATCATTGGAATCTTTACGGCTCACTATACAAAATTACTTTTTCTCACACTATATCAGAATAAAAATACATTAATTCCACGTTTTGTAAAGGCGAACGGTTGCTCTTTGATACTTGTAGGGAACGGGTTATATGATTTAAAATTTTCTCATGAAATTGCCCTAGTTGCCATTATGTTTGTAATAAGGAGTTAAGGAAGAAAAGGTCAAAAAATGGCAGTTCTAGTGAAAAATGCAGTGGTTAAATAATCGCCCCTACGTCTGTAGAAAATAGATGCTGGGGAACGGGTTTACCTGTATACTTGTATAAAAAGAAAACGTTTGGCCGACTAATCTCCTTTATACATGTGGACGGAGAATGGGGTAACAAAAGAAAATTTTCTTATGAGAAACTCTTTATTTAAGTAAAATCTTTTATGTTTTCTGGAAAAGGGTAAAGCAGGAACGGGTTACAACAGGTGTCATTTCGTATGAAAAATGCACTAGTTTCATAATAGCTTTTATATTTATCGGAAAGGGTGAAGGGTGAACGGGTTACGAAAAGAGACATTTCTTACGAAAAATGCTCCAATTGAAAATTGCCTTTGTATTTGCTGCAAAGGGTTGAAGAAAGGGTTTATGAGAAGGAATATAAATTTTTGCGCAATGAATGGAATGGCTGGAATTTTTTAACCCTTCTCCTGTTAAGCCCCTTTGTGCCCCGTGAGGGTCCCGGACCGGGGCTGGTTTTCCAGTTTCCTGGAGACCCAGGTGTTTAATCCCCCACCCCTCTCCCGGCCAACACCCTAGCAGCCTTCATCTTCTAATGCAAACTCGACAGCGCAAATTACACAATGAACGCATCATTGTAGTGCGGTCTGCTGATTTCGAAACTGGACGGTTTCGCCGTTGTAACTCAAGACAGACAGGCCATTGTGTGTGTTTGCACACAGTAGCCTTGCGGCTTTGCAGAATTATCTGCACGTCTGGACCCCTCAGATAGGGTGTTTGCATACTGGGTTCATTACTCCCGACGAGTTGTAAACATTGTCGTGGAATCGCACCCGGGACCACCAAACAATAGCATGCTGTGTCGTTCAGAAATGAAACATAATGCGCATCTGATGACTTCAAACAAACCTCGTTTATATGGATTTGTGAACCGTTTGGGTTACTTATACTCAATTTTCAGAAATTTTTAGAGTATGCATTACAATCTATTATTTAAAATTAAAGGGTCTCAAATCTATCTGGGAAACGTTTAATGAATTACGAGTCTGAGAGACCAAGCTCTAATATTTTCTTAATGTATAAAACGTCTGTAATGAAGTATTCTAATTAAGTAAATAAACAGCCAAAAAGAGAAAAAATTAAGTCATCAAATAATTAACACACAAAGTTTCTTGCTTTCTCTTATACTTTGGACGTTCAACCTTTTCGAGCTGTACTCTAATTATCATAAACACCGATTATTACTTAAATAAGGCACTTTCACAATTAAGGGCGAACTGAAACCAAAATTATTATTTAGATTATTCGGGTATTCATTCCATTGTCTGGAACTACATAAGTGAGAAAGAAAAAGTAAAAATGAAAGCAAAGAAATAAGAAAATCATAGAGAATTAATCATCTAAATAATAATAATGTTACCTCACCATTGTCAAGAAATTTCAAATCCAGATGAAACCAAAATGGTACGAGTCAAATACGGAGCATTGTGCTATTTCTTCACGTGGTTGGCAAACAGTCTGGCCCGTGTTCAAATATAAAATAGTAATGTTTGCACGGATATCATTACGTCAATTGTATAGAAACTGGCGAGTATCGGTCCAAAACTCAAAGCATAAAATAATAACAATAATAAGAATCAGATATTGCTACTTAAATATATAAATAATAATGTGTTCAGTACGACTACTGCACAAATTTCCTTCTATTCACGAAATATTGATATTTGGGAAAATATTGACTCTGATTATAATTTCTAAATTTTATTACACTACGATATTTATTACACTCTTCCGGCGTATAAAAATATATAACTGAGGTCAGTTGTATAAACCCGGGTCTATCGCGTAAACAATATTTAGCGCCTCTGGATGTTATTTTGGACCCTCCGTTATCTACGTGACACATTTGGTCTTTATAGTAGCTTATAGATGAGAAAACATAGGTTTCTTTTTTCAATTTGAGTGAGAATAAATTATTTTTCGCATTCGTGCAACTTAATCCTGTGATTCTCATTGTCATGAAGCAAGAAGAATCCAGGTTTGAGTTGTTATAAATTGGAAATTATTGGCATTATACTATATAAATTTTGTCTATCTATTTTAAAGCAGGTCTTTAATGTTCCTTTGCGTTACTAAAAGTATAATAGTAAATAAATTTAGATATTATGCAACAAATTTTATTATTTTTAAATTGTTTTGTGCGTAATACTCTCATTATAAATCAACCACGTTTTATGACTACCCGAACCTATTAAATGTGTACGATATGAATATAAATGATGAATTACGTTGCCTTTTATTTATACAACACGTGTTTCTCGATAAATATTGGCTACAGATTCATAAAATGATGAACATTATTAACTTCTGCGACTGCAAAACTACTAATAAATTTTAGTTTTTATTTGCGGAAGAAGTGATGTTTTTTATTCAAATGGTTCAGGCCACGGCTTACTATCGAGGCACAAGGATGTGGTTGGCTGGAAATGCAGCTAACGTTCGTGTAAATTGATATTGACAGAGGGAGACATATGGGTTTACTGACTCGGTGCATCGAGTCGCCGCCTCCGGAGAAGAATAGGCGCAATTGGGGATAAGAAACACCGTGTGCATTGTCCGGACTGCAGTTGCACCCGAGTGCAACCAGTTCTGCAACGCACACTATGTGCAAATTAACCGCGAGTGCAACAACAATATTGAACTGTGCTTAACTAAGCACTATCGTGTTGCCTCGAGTCGCATTGTGGCGGCCACGTGCACTTTTCCGAACACATGTCTCAATTTAGTGATATTGTTAAATGAAAGACATCGGAGTTGTGATATGTGCAGTGAATAATCTCAGAAGCTAAAACTTTACCCGTTTGCAAATTTCAATATACGTCGGTATTTAAGCGGTTCGAATCTTTATTTTTTACTTAGTCAATGAAAAAATTATATGGTAATAATTGTAGTTCGACGTTGTTCTGAATCATTTATATATCGTTTAACACGAATGTTACATTAGAGGGTAAAGTCGTACAAATCGCGATCGCGTCAGGCGATGCGTCACGATAGTACATTTACGTACTTATACGTGGTGACAAATATTCTAATGATAGAATGCTATATAATGTTTATTTATTTCCGAAGCCCAATAAATATATTCATGCCCTCCTTTTTTAGGCTCTGCATAAAACGAATTTCTTTTTAGAAAAATCTTGGCAGGCCTAGGTTTTTTTTTGTACATATAGAAATTTATAAAAGATAAGTTCCGAATCCATGACACAGAAATGAAAAGTGTAATCATGTAAGTGTGTTTTCTCAGAGTATATTTATTGTGTTCAATGTATTTTTAAAAAAGCAGGGAAAATATTTCAATCGTCAACTTATTTAGTAACAATATTACGAATTCCTATGGATTACTTGAAATAACTAAAGAGTTAAACAAGAATACGCTTTGCGTCAATTTTTTTGTATTTATTTGTATGCATATATTTACAAGTACACCTTTGGTTGCTTCATTAAAAATAATCGATTTAAATTTCGTTTGATATACGGTTCATCGGAGAATTAGTGATTTTGTTTATGACTAAATATCATGGTTTTCTTATTGAAAGGTTTGCATTAATTTGCATTAGTTGTTGCTTACTACTTCTTATTAGTACGTGTGAAGTTAGGAAAATATTTATTATTTATTATGTAGTCATTTCAGCGTATTAAAATTTTCTTAAATAATTTTTATGTAAAATGAAATCTATAAGGTAAAAGACGATCCACATGTACGCAAAATTCTTTGTTTTTTCTTGTATCGCTCCGGTTGTCACATGTTATATTACTTCTTTGCTTAAAGAATAATTGTTCGTGTACATTTTAAATAATTACTAATATTATCTGATTTACTTCTATTATTTCCGGAAATTCTGATTTTTCACTAAGTAAATCCTTAATACAAGTTTTAGGAATGTTTCTTTTGTAAGATGTTCCTTGCTGAAAATCGATTTTGTCTTAATATTATAATAGAAAAAAATATATTATAATAAAAAGAAACCTTTTTTTAATACAGTCACATCTAAATTTTTTATTTAAATAGAAATTACATTAAAATGTCAATATTTTGAAATTGTCCGTCAGGAGCTTTCAGTTACTCTAACCATATTCATCTGATAATTTAATTAAAACATTTTCTTAGGCCAACTTTTTCTGCCTATGACATCCTATTGTTTACAATAGGGTTACATGTTTAGTGTTTAATGGCCAAGCTATTGTAAACAATAGGATGTCCTATATAAACATGCAAGAAAAAGTTCGCCTATGGAAATATTTTAATTAAATTATCAGATGAATATGGTTAGAATAACCGAAAGCTCCTGACGGACTTTTAAACTATTAATATTTTAATGTATTTACATAGAAATAATTTTATTATATGTGACTGTATTAAAAATGGTTTAATCAAATATAATATTAGTAATATAATACATACAGTCCTTATCGTTTTTATTAAAGAAGCATCGATTATTTGAAGTGATCGTGTTCTGTAATTATCTTGTACTACAAGTAGTATGTCTGACTCTCGACGATTTACTTGCTGATCCTACAGTTCCTGTTTCTGTGAATTGTGTTTAAGGACTATGTTTGAATCATGCTCTTCTACATTATCGTACAGGAAAAAGAGTTACGCGTGTGAAGAATGTCAATAAACAAGACAAGGTGTATGTCTGTCTTGGTTTACATTAAGACCCACTCTAGCTGTCAGTGACGTGTTGACGAGAACAGGGTGCCTGGGGTAAATCAAAATATACCATCGGTAAAGAGGGTCGCATTAGGTTACAGTCGCTTTTAAGAGAATTACTACTCGGCTCTGACAGGGCTGTTTCTGTCAACAAATCGGTGACGGAGTTGCTCAATGTTAGACGCATTCTAGCAGTCAGGTATATGCCGAAAATTACGGTGTCGATAAAACATTCTTAATGTTTTGAAAATTAATTCTACGAACACGCTATATATAATTAACGAAATGGAATTTGTAGATAATTTTAGTCTTGAAACCTTTGTACTGTAAATATTAAAAACTCGATCAAATGTTCAGTACTTAATTACTGAAGCACAATTAACACAGTTTTAGCAGGATTAAAATCTTTGAATAGTTCATTAAATTATATTGCTATTAACTTAGAATTACATTATAAATTACATTTTTTACTGAAACTTTTGGTTTTTTTCGCATTAATTTTGTATAACCGAGCAAGAAAACCTTATGGGACTGGCAAATCGAGCCAATGGCATCGTGACACGTAAATGGCAACGTTTGTAGCCCTGTTTTGTCTGAATAGAGTGTTAACTTAAGTTACTATCAATCGCGTGTATTCCTTTATTCACCTGGCAGGTCAGTAAATGACATCACCGTAATCCCTTTCATCTACCTAATTTCCTGAACATCCCATAATGTAATATGCGTGATAAATGAGAATCCAATTTCAGTCATACTATTACGGTCAACGATACCTACTGAATTAATAGTTGTATGAAATTATTCACGTAACTTTTAAAGTAATAAACAGTTGTATACTAATATAAATAAGTCTAATAGATACACATTTCAATTTCTGTTAATAAAAAGAAATGAATATTGTAAAAAATAAAACGCCCGAGTCAAAAGTATGCTAATAATAAGATAAAATAGCCATTTTAAAATTATGCTAATGAGATAAATAAATGACCAAGTAACAGACAAAAATAAATGATACGATAAATACCTCACAACGTTTCAACAATAGTTTTTGCTTTCGTCGAGTGATTCAAAAACGCAAGAACGACATACCGCACCGAAGTTTAGTAGTTCTTCGGCCAAAATCTGATTAATAGAGAGAATTAACGAAATAGAAATTTATTAAAACTATTGTTATGCTTCATTCTATTCATGGAATCCAAAATCTCTAATTAATGGATATATGTATAAATGAATGTCACTAATTTATAAATTTAAAGTACGTAACTGTAAAGATTAATTTTGTTATTGTATTTGGACGAAAGTTTCGTTTTAATAAATAATAGAGAGTTCGTACTAGCTATATTAATTTTACTACAAACAGTGAGTCAAAATATTTACTTAATTCACTTAAATATTTGTAAAAAAGGGCTCACATACCGACGAAAGGTACTTGAGTAAATTGGATACATATAATAACGTCCCTCAAAGTATATTTTGTTTAAAAATATTTAAATAAAGCCGATGTACGGAGCCATTTATAACTTTGTAATTTTGTAGACGACGTTTCGTCCTCTATCTAGAACTTATCTAGTGTATTTACTTACTTGGAAATTTTTCACAAAATTTATTTATATTTTTATATTTGGCTGTTATTAATAAAAGAGTTTGGGAATATATGAAAATTATTTATAATACTTCAAAATCATTGTACACTTGATGAAGTCGTATATTGAGGACGAAACTACGTTTTAATTTTTAATTGATTTATTAATTTGGCTTTTTTATTACTTTCCATTTTATCTTTCTAAAGACATTAATTATAACATTCTGAATTTAGATTGAGGTGTTTTTGTTGTACGGTTTGAAGAAGTTCAAACCATTTAGACTTCGCTTCTTCCAAGCAGTTGCGGAGTTCTTTTTTATGAATAAATCTGGCGTTATGTACCTTCTCATTAATATTCAATATATCTTGTTCAGAGAGCTTGCGAAATATAGGAAGTATTTATGCGTTGCGCCTGGTGTAACCCGATCCGAGGCCCGCACTACTCACTAGCAGGCCGTGTCACGCAACTGCAGGGGTGTTAATATTTGTCCGGGAATGTAATATGCCTACGACCCTAACTCTTTACACCAATCGAGAAATGATCTTCGTTTTAATGTATTACTTATGTTGAAGGATATGCTCAGTATTGGAAAAGAAACTTTTCCCATAGTCAATTTGTTTTAGTATATCACCCTTTTTCAACCAGCACAATAAATTCTCATTTATATTTGTAAAATTAATACATTAGCCAAGTTATTTTTTGGGAGCAGCAACGTCTAAAAAAACCGGTTAAACCGAGACAAATTATCTTAATAACATCACAGTGGTCCTCTTAATCATTATTATTTCTCCTGAGTTTCAATCAAATATCAAAAATAAAATTATCACCTTCCCGCATACACGTACCTGTGATGCAGCTTAACTGTCCATGCATTTCTTCTCTTACGAAAAAAAATCCTGTTTTTCGGATTTTTTTATTGGGCTACTAATTTAGAATCCGCAACAGTTACATCACAATAAGTATTTGCGTAAGCAGAGTAATCGTTCATTGACCATTCCCTAGTAAACTATTGGCAGGTTTGGTTTATTTACTTCGAGTTGTGTTTCTATTTCTTTTGAAACGTCTTTTGTTATGAACCCGCACACTTCATATACACATTTAACAGAAATCAATGCCGAGCAGATTCTAGAATATTTGTATAGTGAGTGCGTGAGAGGTATTTAGCTTTTATTTTCTACTAAAACATAAAATTTCATTAGAAAAAATACAATACGATTTATTTAGGCATTTACCGCATCCACTTATTGATCATAATTATGAAATTATATCCACTGTGTTAAATATTCTCTCTTTGAAAAGTTATAATAAAATTTTATAAAAAACTCAATGGGATTATTGATATAACTTCTTTATTGAGTAAATTGAGATTCACTTTTCCTTATAGATCAACCTGAATATAAAAACGCCATACATTTATAACTCCATCTATACGGAAAATATCACCTTACTAGAATGTGCTTATGAATAAATGTAAATAATTTAGAAATGAATGTAACTGTTAAGTGTGTGATTCAGGTATATGAACAGTTTTACTTTGTTGTCGTTTCATTCCTTAATATTTAATACTTCGTAAATAAAAATCACATGGATTTGTGTAGCGTAATTTTTTTTACTGTCCATTTTCTATTTTGAAAATCTTTTCCATATATAAAAGAAATAAATCAGATTTACACTGTATTATACCTACAGGTACTGACATATGACGAATAAACTATATTGGAAATAAATACTCAGAGTAATTTAAATATTTGTTGAACCACGTTAATACGATTTTCAATAATGGATAAGAAAAATGTGGCACTGTATCGTTCCACAGAGTTAATACACAAATATAATAGATTAATCGATAAATCTGTGAGTTATTCATAGCCGATTTGAAATAATAAACCTGCGTATATAAAAAGCATTTCAGTACAATTAAGTTATTTAAAACATTTTTGTTTTTTCAGGAAAAATACTTCCGTGTGGAATTTTTGTCTGTTACATTACTAAATTATATAATATTGAGAACCGATACGCTAGGCATCAGCAGAAATATTGGCAGACTATGCGATCAATAAAGGAGGAGGCTCGCTTTATTCATACTATTTACAATATTATATATATATATTTTATTTACAGTTTTGATTTCGTTATTACCATATTCGATATCTGCTTTGAAATTAACTTTACGATTTTGTATTTGATCAAGATTGTGTTTGTAATGAATAGTTTTTATGTATCCTACTGAAAGTCTATATTTTGAAACTGTTTGCACAGTCTTCCTCGATGCGGAGGAACAGTGCGACATTGAAGGCTATTGAATGCCTAAGATAGTCCGTGTATGCTCGCCGCTTTGAGGGCCGCCATGTTGGACGCACTCCCCACTAGCCGCTGTCAACGCTAACAGCTTCCAGCTGCTTCTCTGGAACAACGCGCCGATTCACTGCTTTCAGACCAATCCAGAGCTTCCTCCTTCAAAATATTATCCATTTCTACTTCACTCCGCAATACGTTACAATGAGAAAGCTATACGAATGGAAAAGATTATTGAAATCTAGTCTTATGTGTCCACAAATTTGATAAGTGCTCTTTTCGAAAAATCCCACGTGGTGAGATGGAGACACCGTGTTTCATTGCCGACGACATTTTTACCCCCGTAGTTCTGTTCCTGGCGTGTAGGTAAAAGCCTTCAATAATTCAGTGGTCGATCTGAGCAGGTATTACCAAACAATAGTTCATGAATTTGGGTCAAAATAAGTGTTGGCGATTATAGATCTATCGGTATGAAGACGAATCACCTCCATTTAAAAATCATATATAGGAAATGACTGAAAGTACGTTTTTCAATAGTGCTATGGAGCAACGGTGTTAGAGGTCCTTTTAAAGAATAATTGACAATAGAATTGTGTAGTATATATGTTGGCTGAAGCGGACTGCGGGGGGGCGAGGGAGAGGAATGCGTCGCAGTGCTTGCCCTAGGCAGAAAGAGTGCGCTTGTGTTTGTTTAGTGCGGTCTGTTTGCTCCTGCGGCTGCCAAATGGCTCCCGGCTCGGCCTCGTCTCCCTAGGTACATACCAATAATATAAAATGTCCCGGCAGCCACTTCAAATCAACGACAAAGCCGTTCCTGCTTTAGCAGATCGTACCGCTATTAAGCTAGTTCCCTTATTCCACTAGATTCGACTGACAGAACAACTGATTAGACCCGCTTAATTATTGAGCAAGCAAGTAAAAATGAGGATCGCAGAGAAAAAGTGGAAACTATCCCAATTGCAAGTAGTATGATGGCCACTTTCTGTATAATCTACCTCAGGACAATTTAAGAAATAAAAATTAATTTGGTGTTGTCAAAAAACAGTTTGAACCCGAACAGCCGTTTGAGAAATACACGTTTCGACTGCTAGCTCCGACATCTTCACTGGTCTGTCAAAACGTACGTTTTTCCAACGGAAACTTTATTCGATATTTTACAGGGAAATATTATACTATAGAGAAATAATCCAAAGTGAGTTTCTCGATAGAGACGTTCATGCATTCGAATTCGCAACTAGCCAGAAGGTTTCGTTTTCGTGCAAGATCTATGGATTCCTCTAATAGGAATAATAAGATGCCGATTTTAAGATGGTCTAGTAACGTTGTTTTTAACTATTCTTGAATATAAGTTCTGCATTAGAAATTAAAAAATTCACCTCACTGATTCAATTTCCTGTAAATTTATACTTTCAATTGAGGGATTACTGAGTTACAAATTTAAAACTGAAAAATATTTCCCTGTCGAAATATAAATAATTAAGGATTCTTCCACATTTAAATGATATCTTTATCTGAGGTTAATTATAATTAAATACATAAATAGCCAATATGTCGGAAAAATTAAGTATAATCTGCATTACAACCACAACGTTTCAAACAGTCTTTGGGTGATAAATTAATAAAAATCTTCTATCCAAATCTGGATTGCTTATTTTCCAGTACGAACAATATTCCTCTTATCAACATATAAATAATCCAAATTTGAGACAAAGAAGGATTTTACATAATTTTTAAAATTATATTATCACCTGATGAAGTCCGAAAGCGGGATGAAAATTTGTGTTTGTCATGTAGATTATAATTATTCTGACTCATTGGTCATTTTATTCATCTAATTATTCCTCATTTAAGTTATTCGAAACTGTCTCTACACATTCTTACGCAGAACCTACGTGATGAACACCTTCATTGCAACCGTGAAAAGGTTTATCGAATTTACTGACTATAAAACTTATTCCAATAAGCTCTTTTTAAAAAATAAATTAGGTAAGAGAACACTCGACAGTTTTTATTGCATTCCGCTGTATGACAAATGTAGTAGTGGAACAGTATCGACCAATCTCTTAACGTTATATAGTTGGATTCATTTTGGGGAATAAGTTACGGTATTAATATTTCAAAAGTTGTTTGTAGTTGTGTCACAAACTCAGATACTTGACGGTCGTTGGCCACTTTATACGTTGATTTATATATAGACGCGAAGTACGGGATATTTCAGTTCTCTCTTTCCATAAATTAAAGAATGTATTTTAAAGTCAACAATAGTTTTCTACCACGACTGAGAAATTTACGGTTTTGAAATATGAAATTATAGTTGACAACAGAAAACGTTACAAACACATCGTCTCGGATGAGTTATATGTTCTTACGAGAATATTTCCACTGGGGACGAATTGTTCAAAGCGTTCATTTTTACTTGCTCACAATTCATTGTAAAATATATATATAATGACGGTTACAGATCGGTTTCAACGAAGTTGAAGTGGCGACGGCAGTATATGGACATATGAATGTGGAAAGGATGTGTTAAATAGCTTTTAACATTGAATAGTCAATGTAGTTTGTGAGTCCTGTTGTGATATGTGCATCCGACTGCACTAGACAGTGCTTGCGGTGCGAAACCCTAAACCGTACGTCTATACAGGCCTTCGGGTCGTCCACTCCGGACGCTTTGATTACGCGCGATTTCGATAGAACGTGTAATAATTTTTTCAGCTAAATATGTAGCAATAATGATTACTGACTTTATTTTTTAATGATATTTCTGACGAATATTCGCAAAGAACCGTGTTATGAAAGTTCCGTTTTGGATAACTATAAGTTACCATTCATCTAATTGATCACGTTGATTGCTATCTTCGCGAATGATGTAATATATTTTGGACTGTTGGCTGACAGTTTGACTGTGTAAACGGTATGTATGCAAAAATAATTTTAAATATATCAAGTTAAAGTCTGTGTAAATTAATTTGCCGATAAAACAATCTAGAACAGTCATTTAAAAAATATTTTACTTTATTAATGAATTAAATTACGACATGAAAAAATTAACTTAATAAGAAAGGTATCCAATTCAGACAAAAAAGTGATAATATAAATACCACACAGCGTTTCTGGGACCCTTGTTCCTTTCCTCAGGTGCGAAAAAGAGCCTAGAGCGACACTATTGCACTCGTCAGTTGACAAAACTCAACTGACGAGTGCACCTGTGTTGCTCCAGGTTCTTATTCGCACCTGAGGAAATCGTCAAGGATCCCAAAAACGTTGTGTGGTATTTATATTATTATTGTCTGAATTGGCTATCTTTCTAATTTCATTATTAAATTACGACATGTGTCGGTACTGATAATATACATATCTCTGTATTTACTGTTACTCTGTTATATTTGCCTGAAGAGGGACCGCATCGGGACCGAAACGTGTCGTAATTTAATGAATTAATAATTTAAAATATTTTTATAAGTCTGTTTTACCTTCAAAAATAATTTTCTAGAGCAGGTAAAAACGAGACCCAACGATAATGCAACAGATGAATTCTTACACGTCATTTCTTTCAAACACAGCAGCTGCAGATAAAAGGCCTCACGGTTGTGCTAATTAAATCAAAAATAGATTAACATTAAATCAATCAAAACCAAAGACTGAATCAGTCAAAAATTTAACATATTTAATTTCTTCATATATTTCTTCAAATATAGTACTCGAATGGGCTTTCGGCTATTCACAATAATCATATTCAATTGTCCTAATATAAAATTTATTGCTTGAAACCTTTTTGTAATATTTTTTGATCCTTACTAACGTACACCTGATCAATCAGTTAATCCATCGGAATTACAAATAGATCATTCAACTCAGCTCGTATGAGAAAATAGGTTTATATCATTCAGGAACATCGCCCAGTTTTTTTAAAAAAATAAACTGGTATCCAATTTTAGTCATATCAAAATTTTAAATATTTATAATATTTAATATAATCTGAGAATTATCATTTGATAAAAAAGCAATGCAGCCAATGTCAGAAAAATTTATTTATTAATTTATTAAACCAAAAAGTGGTTTCAATACAACTTTCACTAACAATTTTGGGGCTTAATCAGGTTTTTAATGTATGCATATACATGTGCTAAATTATATGAAATATGAATCTTGAGTTATGACGGTATATTAACCTGATTAACGTGAGGAAGTTCCAAAATTGTGGACGAAACGTAATGAAACGAATTTTTGTTTAATTACTAAATATTTTTTTAAAATATTGACTATTCGGCTTATTTATTTATTTAAATTACCCAAGCTTTTTCGACAGCTAAATTGAATAAACGCTTGACGATATTAAAAATGTTTAATTTCAGACCGATTTAAAACTGGGATTATGATTGAACTATTGAAATTGCATATCAATTTTAATTAAAATTAAATTTTAAATATGTTAACAGTAACTTACCTATTAGGTGACAGACTTCATTTTTGGTGCTTTCCGACAATTTTTCACGCGTTATTGGTTCATTAGATTCGTATGGATCAATGTTATGTGTAACATTATTACCTTATAGAGACTTTCATGAACCACAACTTGCTTTGGCCTGATATTCTTGGGTCTTAATTGAACATTGCTTCAAGGTTTCGATGTTCTTAATCAGGACGTGTACTATACGGATTTCATTGTCTTGAATCAGATATTTCGATCAGTATTATATCTCTGACAAGAGATCAACATACTGAAACGTGGAGTTTACAAATCTTTTCGTTGGAGAGAAAAAAATAAAGAGAAGATATAGGCAGTTACGAGTCACACTACATGGTGAATATTCACTTTCGTTGGGTCCAATAAATGTTCCACCTCTTTAGAAGGCTTTTGAAATGATTCTTGAAATTATTAGAACAGAAGATCTTGGAAATACAGGATCAATAAAGTCAGGGATTAGTTGTCGGTTCTTCGTACCTCTTCAACTATTAAGGCCTCTGAAGCCTTAAATAAAGATATTAGAACACAGAGCAATGTCTTCGACGTTGTAGTTTATACATGTTGAGAAAAGGCTTAGGAGTCTGAGTTGCGAAAATCACTGACACTAAAGTAATTGGGATCAACCAGGACATGACGTTATCACTATTTTACTTGAAGTTTTTAAAGTAAAATGTTATAATTCCCTCGTACTTAATCTCCCGCTACACCCACGCCAAACTAATTGGCGGGATGAGAGAGAAGGTTACTTTGGTGCCCAAGTCACGAGCCTGTTCCCGCACTAATGCAGTTCTTTTCGCTTTGGTGTTTTTGCCTGCTCCTCTTCTAGACACAAGGCGCCTTTCCGGTTCAGAAATAGCTGCCCCTAGTCGCTGTTTGCGTCCAGCATTCTTCGTGGCCACACAGGAAGCAGGACTCTTGAGATGGACCGCCATGTGCATTGGACTAAAGATAAACAACGCCGAGAAGTCAAGGGGGTAAGAAGAAAAACAGTGCGGGGAGTTGGACTCGCGGCAAAACAAGCACGTTCCATATTTCCGCTACCTGCTCCCAGTGTTTTTCTACATCACTACTGTCCCTATACCCGATATTTTATACTTTCACGCAACAGCAAAGTTCGCTATGAAAAACCATGTTTATTAACATTTTAAATACGTACATTTTTTTTCATTTCAATGAAGGCACTGACCTATATCTGCACTACTATATACGTATATGACCTTGTTTTATATAAAAAATTTTCAAGTGTTATATTGTAACTAAATATGTTTTAACATTATTCAAATAACTCTGTTAATAAAGAATGGTTATGACATAATGTCTAAAGCTTTCTGAAGTTTTTAAAATAAATACTGTACTAAATGTTTATTTTTATTATTATCAATATATTAAAAAATAATCCAATATTAACGGATTTGTTATATCTCTTTCTGGTCTCTCCATAAAGAAGGTGTATGTACTTTTCTTTTGGATTCTTTACACTTATAGGATATTTGCTTCCAATGTTCCTTGTGGAATATCCTGTTTTACCACCATTTGGACGAAAGAGGTTAAGCTCTTACTGATTTGTGAAGAGTAAATTAAAGTTTCTGAACCTTAAGACAATAATCGTTTTTTTTTAGTGACTGGGTATATGAGGGCAACTCCCCTTTAATAGTATAGGAAGGGATATTTGATGTAGAAATTAGGCAGTGAATTATTATATAACAAAATTTCGAATGATTATCAAATAAATAGGAGATTGTGTAACGAGTTAATATTATATGTAATAATAATCATCTACTTACCTAAATATGATGCAAATGCCTAAATGTGAAATCCCAAAAACCAAAGAAGATACACGAGTTTTTAAATTGACCGCTAGTGACTGTTTTAGTCAGCTTGTTCTAATTCAACATTGTTATTAGGTATAATCTATATGATTTTATTGTCATACGTGAAGAAATTAGAAAATCATGAAGTGTAAGAGGATTGACTGTTTCCTGAAGTCGTTATTGTGAGTACGATTATGATCCTGTGAATAATAAAACTTCTTTCGCGATTGTTGGAGCAAAATAACCTAATGGATTTAACAATTCATCATTATTTATTAGCTAATCATTTAATAAGAGAATAGTATATTAAATGTAAGGATTTTGGGTAGAGTAGTTTCTTAATACTTGAATTAGTATAATTATAATAATAATTATTATTATTATTAATTAGTAAATAACAAGTATTAGTGATTAAACATCATTGTACTGACACTTCTGGAATTTAAGGATTTTCGTCCATAGTTTTTTTTATTTATATTTTAGTGATGTACCCGTGGAGTTACACCAGTTTAAAATATTTGTTATACACGCGGTCTTGTCTTCGGAAGCAAGTTTTATGGTAAATTATCAGTGGCCTATTTTTAAATTAAACGGAAACAAACGATGCACTGTCCCAATCAGATCTATAAATTCCACAGCCAAATCGTACGATTCCAAACGCAGTTTCGAAAGCTAATATATTAGTGTCTTTTGGGATTAATTACGCATATAGGGAAACAATGTAAAAGCCTATTTAAAACTACTGATTACATGCTTTATCCCTGAAGATAGTTGTTTTTACGGTTCGAATAGATGATTGTGACCTTTTTTTTGTCTCTTAGAGACAAACTCTTCTAGTATGCAGCTCCTCGGCAAGTGCTTTACGTCCTAGACATTGGAAAACCTGACAATCCTACCTCATTACATTTATATCCAATGAATCAATCCTATCGCTGAATTGAGCGACAAGCCCGTCAATTCCCAATATCCTTGATTTGAATTTTTCCTGTTTGTAGAGTAAGGATTTGTGAAGTGTGTGAGCTTGTTTACCGTCGAACCAACTCCAGGTCTGCAGATTTCACAGGATCCAGCACGTTCGTAATTCACGTTCTCAGCCTAGATGGCCTGAGCTCGGCGCCACCGTCGGTGGGCCTCCCTTCCCCTCCGCCGCCGCCCACCCCCGCTTCTGTTACTCGATCCGCGTCTCGAATAGCATTGGTCGGACTTGGCCCCGCCCCCCATCCGTCTCCCTATTGGCTGTCAACACTCGCCCCCACCTCGTGCTCAGACCCGTGTGAATCATCTTCAAGTAGAGCTTTTCATTAATGGACGAGTGTAATTACTGCAGAAGTGGCTGCCGAATTGCACTTTTAGAGCTCGAGATTTACGGCGATTGAGTGCACGTTTTTGTGAAGATCCTTCATTTAGAAGCGTCGCCTTGCTTGCAAAATAAGAGAGCCAGTTGTGTAACATTAAGTTATCTTGCGGCGAAAAGCGTTTTCTCTTTTTCTCTTGAAACTTGTACAATAAAGAGACATCTCTTTTACATTTATGCATGTGGTATCTTTGTAGACATACAGTTATATTTCTTTACGTTACGTCGTGCGACATGTGGGCCTACGTAACTTTTTAAAGTTTTGCACGTATAGAATTCAAATTTTATTTGAACGTTAGTATCAACGTAAGGGCACTTTGTAATTACTAAATTTTAAACGTCCTTATACGAGGATTCTTGTATCTCGTTTATACTGTTACGTGTCAGTGGAACATATGGAAATTGAGACGTTGCTTGATACAGACCTCGTATTTAAAGACGAACTAGAAGCAATTAAAACTTTTACGACCAGCAGGTAATCGTTTATCAATATCATCAAAATTGTATCTTTTTATAAGGACTTTCAGATTGCTTTTGTTTCAGGTTACGGCAATCTTTATACATCTAAAATCTTAAAGTAACATCAGCAATTTCTGTTTGGTATATTTGACATTAACGAATTCACCAACACAAGCTCCTGACATTATTGTTACAGAATTTACGAAGGCACAAAATGTTATTTTTTGTTAAAAAGTGGATTATTTTTAATTCCTTCACGTGTTATTTAGCCACCAAACATTTTTTGCTTTCAATTCTTCTCCTGTCTCATTTTTTTGAGTCTATCCACGAATATTTCTTCTCCTTTTATTACATCAATTTTTAGTAGTATATTTTGTATAACATTGATGGGATAAATTAAGATTTCTAAGTCCTGAAAATAGAATCGTAGCATAACTTTAAATGTACGATAGAAAGGCTATTCGACCGCTATATATTTGTACTTAAGAAATTTATGGACAAACTGATTTTTTGGACCCTATAAGACCTGAGAATGGCAACGAGAGTTTATTTTCTCAATATTACAAATTCAGAGTGATGATGAGCTCTATTCTTGACCAACTATTGCAGACTGTTCCTGATATTCACCTGATCGATTCCGCGCTAATAGATAACTGACGATAACTTCATAAGCAATGAATGGTTATATTTCTGTTCCCTCGAGAAGTTACACAACATCTAGACAAAGTATCCTCTGGTGTCAACAAATGAATTGGACATTCCTCGCGTTCAAATGTGAGACTACTGTTATTCCCAACGGTATTTCTCTAATTAATGGTTCTTCCCGTCAGGTGTCTATGCATTTGTGTCGCTCTAGGCTCTTCTTCGCACCTGAAGATAGGGACAAGGATCTCAGAAACGTAGTGTGTTATTTATATTGTCACTTCTTTTATCTGTATTTGGCTATTTTTCTTATTATTATTATATTAATTCATATGCCCGTTTTCGGCTTAATTAAAAATAGTATTTCACTAACAACTGTTCGCTTTGTGGTCATTCCATGGTTCGATTTATACAACTTGACTTCACGGAAGGGAAAAGCCAGAGAGATCCATCTAAACGTCGTGCTTGTTAGCCGCTCTCTCGTTTGGAAACTCAAAGACTTGTTTATTTGGGAAATAAAACAAGATAGGTCTGGAATACGACGAAGCCTCATCTGTTTAGTCGAGGTCCAACATTTTGTCGATCGCAGCGTTACAGAGAAAACAAGGACATGAGTATTTTTACGGATGTCTTTAGTGAAACCATGTTGATCATTGCATCATTCCGTTAAAAGAATTCTCATAGTGAGTATTTGAAATTACGTTTTCAAGTGTGGCGTTGACGAAGTTTTAGTAGGGTCCAGGTGTAGCTTATTAAGGTTGTGAAGCGGCATGCGTAATTGGTGGGCCCTGTGGTGCTCTTTAATGTTGTGACGGAGGCCGTGAGTCACTGTTACCTGACACGGGTCTTGGTCCAATCGATAGCGGCGCGGCGCAGGCCCAGCCAGGCCGTCTTAGGCTCCCGGGCAAGCTTCTCCTCACAGGACTACGAGTACGTCTCCACTTCGTAATCCTAGAACACAGTACAATATCCACTACATTTAGGAGTTACATTCCAGATTTACGAGTACTAAGGAACTCTGATGAAGGTACCAATCAAATTCCTTAGGGCACGTGGAAAATTCAGTCCATCCAAGGCCTGGCTCAGATTTCGCAAAACCCAGGATCGTTGCATTCTTTCAATATGGGCTTAACATCACGGTAAGTATCTCCCGGATGTAAGACCAATAACGTACGTTGAATCCTATGTATTGAATGCCTGGGTTTCTCAATTCTCATTGGTGGAACTTTTGTCTTTTTAAAATTCGAAACGCTGATTTCCTAATTCTTTCTGCTATATTTTTAACTTTGACCTATTTTTTTTGTCATATTTTCCGTTTCTCTACCTGACTCAATATGCTCTCTTTCAAAGAATTCCTTTTCAGCTGTACGTACTTAAACTTCCTCATATTAAACTCGTCCAGGCCATCGAAAGCCATACCGTAATTTCCATTAATAATTCCACGCCGTTGCCACAAACTTTACGTTCCAAACTGAATCCTGTTGCACCAGATACAGAAAGTTGACGTCCTATGTTAAAAATTCCAAGGACTGTTCACAGTAGTATCACTTTCATGCTCTTGAAATCACTTAAGCTTAGCCAATCAGCGTGACATATTAAATTGATTTGAAAATATGATATTTTATAACGAAATAAATAACTACAACGGGTAATAAGTCAATATCCATTACCACCTAACATAAAATTTTCTATCCTGTTAATAAATTTTTGAAATACTTATTACTGATCTTTGAAATTTATACAGTCAAATTAACACTAAAATTCAACATTAATGAAGAAAGTATTAAGGTATCATCTTTTTCAACTGACAAGTGCTCTTCTTTGCACCTGAGGAAAGGGACTAGGATCCTAGAAACGTTGTGTGGTATTTATATTATATTTTTTTTGTCTGAATTGTCTATCTTTATTATTCATTATTTATTATTGTTTTCCTGATGAAACCCGAAATTAGGGAAAAAACAGTGTTTTTCTCTTGTTATTTAGCTCAATATCTCTGCAGCCAATGAAGTATTAGGTCTTAAACGTGTTCTGACTTATTGAACATTATATTTATCTATTTTAGATCATTTTTCTGTATATTGAGATGTGTAAAAGAAAAGGACAGACACGTTCTGCCAAAATTAATACAGTTAAAGGGAAAAGTTATTTGCATTGTCAATTGCGTTCGAATCTCGATTATATTTTCTGCCTTTCACGTCACGTCCAACGCGATATCTGTGGAAGTATAAGAGTACCTTTACAAAGAAGTACCTGTACTCATAGATGGATGTCCCGTTGTGACCTTAACGATTTTATGTACAGTGGCGGTTTGTTTCCGAATCATGCCAGGTCAAAACATGTTCATTTTGACAAGTGAATTATTACGAGTCAGTATGGCGATGATAAATAGTTAATACACATATCGACACAATACCTGAAGGAAAAAAAATCGTACGAGTTCAATCACGGTAAATCATCGCCGATTACCCAGAAACAGTAATGTGATAGAGTGCTGTTAACATATTTTATATAGCTTATTCCTAGATTAGATCAATCAATTAAATTCCAATAAATTCAAATTTTCTTCGATCAAATTTAATTATTCTAAGAACATAAAACGATTGTAGAATTATTTTTATTTACTACTTATACACTAGATACACTGTAACTTTATAACTGGAAGTAGGTCCTATTTAGTATGACAGTAATCATATTACAGTGTTGAAGTTGGCTATGGGATTAAAATACCCCTAGATACTAGCTCACTAGTTAGACAGACAAATTTCAAATTTAAGGAAGGTCTTTAATATATGTATGTATTTGCGAAGAATCCGTCAAGATGTAAAATATGTATCATTTGGCATGATATCTAAAATTATTTCACAGAAAATAATCGCGGATTTGGCCTTGAGCATATTATTGTTTTAAGCAAATCTTTAATTTTCTAAAGAATTACGTAACCCTTTTTGGAAAATTCAGACATTTTTCCACTTCAAAGTCAGTAAAAAGTTTCTAAAGCTTAGAATATTTCTGGGCGGAGAAACAAAATTGTTCAACTTTGTAATTTAGAACTTAGAGCTTCCCGTTTTTCTAAAGTTATGTTATTATCTTAGGTCCTTAAACTTTAAGAGGCTAAGTGAGCAGTGTTAATATACGACAAAATCGGCTAACTAGTTCGTCTTCGGACTTAGTCTCCTCTACGACGATCTAGATTTTTAATCAATTCTAGTTCTTTTCCGTCAAGCATTTGAGTAATTGCAAATTTGAAGTAATTAATACCTCGTATTTAAATACATCCCATTAAAAATCAGTCTGACATATTTTTGGAAAATTAATGAAGATGTACCTTTTTATTTGTAGCTATGCTGAATCCGGACTAATAAACATGTTATAAATGTTGCGCTACAAAGAAAACGTTCGTTAAGTAACACACACACTGTCATGTTCTATTCTTGTGCTCGCTGTGTTTCACGCTAATTTTGATTATCGGCAAATAAAATGGTTTATTTCACCAATAGATAAAGAAGGTGCTATTAAGTATTTTCAAAGACGTTCCGCAAGGCAATCAACATGTTCCGAGAACGTTTTTCTCAGATGAACATTTTTTCTGCAGATAATTAATTCCATGTTCCGTAATATTGTGTTTAATTTTTTATCTATATTATTGTCAACTTAACATAATTTTCTACAGTTCTGAGATTTAATAATCCAGCTTTGATGCGGCTATAAAACAGCTATTGACAGCTCGAAGCTTAACGTACTGAGATAATTTAATGCAATGAAATTTTAAATTAATTCGTACTCTGAGCATTAATCGAATACCTAAGGAAGAATTGAGAGACAAGATTAGCAAAAACACTCATCATTGGCGTTGCTGTTCATTGGTTTATAATGAGAATTTGGATTTGCTTCATTTGCGTAAAATTTCATTTGAAGTGACCTCAGCCATCCCATTGAAATTCGATAGAATTAGAATTTCTGCAGCCTGCTCAAAATTTTCGGATCGCACGAGTATTTTACGAATGTCTTTCTAATTTAGAATAATGTTGAATTTAATTTATGTGGATAGAGTTTGCGGCGGCTCCAACGCTGCGTACATTGTTTTGGTCCGTTCGACATGAGGCGTGTTGCTATGGCAACGCGTGGTTCGGTGAACCTGCCCCTTTTATTAGATTCTCCCAGTGTGGGTTTGGAGTGGGAAACGAAAAACCGAGAACAACCGCATACATCGTTAATACGGACCACGCTTCAGAAGCGGCCCCATGATCTCCAACGCTGTTCTCGTCTCATTAACGTCGACAAGCATTGTTATGATTATATTAGACAATTGCCCTTGGAAATAAAATTCTCTCATGCAGAATCGAACAGTAAAATATTGAAAATCTATTATATGAATCATAAACTCACACAATGAACAGCAAATTATTTTTTCTTACAATAATAATTTAAATCTACCACGTTTTTGTTACAATTAAATGCAATAAAAGTTTTTACACTCACTAAGGTCAATACATTTTTACAATGTCAAGAGGATTTCTTTGTCATATATCTGCTTATGAATAACTATGATGTAGCCATATTGTGTAACATTATTTTTATTAATCACTAGCTGGGTGTCCGGCGTTGCCCGTGTACTTATTTATATAAACTCAAAAAAGTATTGAATTCTACATTAATCTTTGGTCAAGAAAGGGTTTAATCTAAATCTAGCTGTTCCTAGTACCGCACATAGTTTTGACCGATAGTGCATTAATTTAACAGCTATAAAATACATTCAATTTTATTGCATCAGTCCCAACAAACATACCTCAGAATTTCTTTACGAATAGAATACTTAATTATACTCCTTTAGTATTGCGGGTTATAATTGTCCCTGAGTCTTCAGACATTACGAAAGATTAAATTACGAAATGATGAAATTCTTACCTATATTCACAATGTAAACAAATAATCGCCATATTGGAGTCACTAATATTTCACGAAAATTACGCTACATTTTCCGAAAGCATCGTAAAGTTTTTCGTATTGGTTTTTTATTATCATTAGATGGCGTACTGCTGCTAAAAATTATTCTTTTTATTCCATGAAAATATTTCTTCTTCATTACAGAAAAAGGAACTATTTCCTTTGTTCGTCGCGTTGTAACGCCTCTCTCGCGTTACGTTATGGTGTATTGGACCGCAGTAATTTGACACAAAATTACCACGTTTTTCAATTATAATTCTTTCCACAATTATGCTAGGGGTTTCTCCCCCCCCCCCACACACACAGAACCGTTTCTTGTGTTTTTAAAAAATGTGTACTAATTTTTGTTCCATTCTGTACACGCGCTTAAATCTGTTTAGAGATAAACGTAAATACATACTTACATAAAAATATACATCCTTTTTTATTATATAGATAGATTAGCTCGGCCACAGATTATTTTTGATAAATAGTCTGACGTTGCTATGGTAACTGTGCAGAGGTTTCCCAGTCGCCCGTAGTATCTTCGACAAATTAAATTTTCGTAATTATACATAGAGACATCTATCGCTAAATACATCTTTCCTATTGTATCATATTTCACTTCTAATTATTAATTATAATATAGACTATAGAATGTAAAGTTGTTTTGTAGCGAATTTTGTATACATTGACTATTAAACGTTTATCAGTTTATTACACGTAACGGTCTATTAACTAACGAAACAAAAAATTATTATTTACAGGTGATGGATTATGTTTTATAAACGATAAGAAAATTGGCACCAGCTCTCTCAGTTCTTTAAAGCTTTACCCTGATCGAGATTACCGATGTATTTCTAATTTACTTAATAATTAGCGTGTGAGTAAAACATTACGCGTGACAAAAGTTTAAACTTAATGTAGTCGTTGAAAATAAATTTCTGAGTATTCATAAACAAGTATTTTTGTGCAGACAGATAATGTGTATTTAATAATATTACATTTTCGTTCAAAATGCAGAAATAGTGTAAAAATATCAAGGTGAAAAGTGTCAGATTTGTTCGTTTATTCTTCTTTATAAATGGTTTACTCTGCACATGGGTGTTTCTAGATTTACGCTGCTTGAGGGTCATCCACACGGTTAACTCTCCTCTTTAATAACATAAGGTGGGTTGCGGAAGGGAGAGCAAAGTAGCCAGAGGGTTATTATTTAAGGATCCTACCCGGCAGCTCGCCTAAAAGTGACGCAGGGAAAGACTTAGAGAAACCTTCATCATGCAGGTGTGGATGATCATTGAGGTATTTAATCGTAGGCTTCATAAATTAGACTGTAAAACTACAAAATAAATGCCAAAATCTGCTTCTTTTATTATGGTGAGAACAATTAAAGCAAAATGTTAGAAATCGGCTGATTGAAAACAACGGATTCATCCAACGTTGAAATGGTCGATTACAGTTATCAGTGTAAAAAGCGGGAATGTTAGGGTACGACCGTAAGTATCATGAAATACAGTTCAATAAAGTATATAAAAAAAGTTGTATATGTGACAGTTTATCTGGAAGAGTATTTAGTGATTCCTGACATTTGCACAATTTCTATAGAATAATGTAATAGTAATCTACGTGCTATAATTCTACTAACTCGATTTCTATTTAAATAGGCTCCCCTATCTTCTTTTACTCAAATCGACTCAAATGGTGGGTCGTTCGTTATCATCGAACTACAATCGGTAATTTTTATTCCTATGTTATTTTCTTAACAATTTATTGTCGACTTGTACCGAATCCTGATAAACCGATAGAGCAGTTCCTACTTGGGCCTCGATATTGATAAATAATATCACTAGAACAATGATTCTTTCCAGTTTCATTTCAGCCACATTGCTAGAGTGGTCTAATTTTTTTGATCATGCGAGCAGAAAGTAGAGGTAACCCCGCATAGATGTCGCTGATGGTGAAATGCGTGGGTGGCTCTGCTTTCATGTCCCGTCGCCAGAGGGTGTTAAAGTCAATCCACGCTCTGTAAGGGCGTCATAACGACGTTATCACACATTTATTTCAAGTTTTAACTGGAGCTTTCCAAGTTAATAAATTACGAGTAGCATATCAGTGACCATTTTTACGATGAAATGAATGTAATTCTGAAAAAACAAATGTTTTTCCTTTCTTTTATAGAGTGGCGGAAAGCCATTACACACAACTCTTATTATCGCGTATTTATAATTCAATGTATGCAAATTAAGCCGATCACTTTCACGTGATTAATCGGAAGGGCTGCAATAAAGTCCGCAGAATCACCTGAACCGGTCTAAATAAACATTCGACATTTCATTGTTTGTTATAAAAATATACAAGAAAAAATTAATTCTTTTAGATACATAGCAGATATTACTATTGTATAAAAAATATCTATTTATATAACTTCCAATCGCGTGAAGAGTCAAATTGACTAAACGTTTCAATGGCATCATCGCTTAATCTATAGGAAGTATTTAATAAGGGAAGTTTGGCGTTGATGTGATAAGCAGTAGATGTGTGCGAACGTTTGTGACTTTTCAATGACAATGAAATTGCAACCGTTTTGAGACTGCAGAACATCTCGAAACGTGTGGAATCTTATGAGCTCTTGTTATACGAATGCATTTTTTTTTGTCAACCAGTATTTCTGTTTTTCAATTACCCAATACCACTAACGACCTTCAATGACGTATCTAGAGATGGATATTATTTTAATGTTCGGTATTCTTCGACGAACATCAGCCAACTTCGACAAACACCTCTGAGGGTATGCTCGAAATTATTTGGTGTTCTTAGTTGTACTTTATTATTTGTAGGGAATATAACAATTGTCAACACGACCAACACCAACCGTGACTGCAGAAATTAGCCATGCATTTACAGTAATTTATCTGATAAGTATACCTAATTTTTTTTTGGATATAAACTGGGCAAGTGTACGAAAAATAATAATACTCTATTTACCTACCATCGCGTTACTGTAGTACATTTTATTTCAGTGCAGCCGTTGTAGTAATTCCTACTTTTGGCAAAATAGTACAATCCCTTTTAATGGGTTCGAATTCAAAATTCGTTTAGAGCCCCATGTTTACTCTACTACCAAATATATGTGCATCGTATGAACTCCGGCGATACGCTCGGACGATGCTAGCGCCTATAGCGGCACTTTTGCTCACATCGTTACTTAGACTACACGTTTGGCCTTTATAGGATAGAAGGTCCCTGTTAGGTAGGGGGGTTTGACAAATACTTGAAACGTCAAAGATCTTACTGACTCGGCATTAGATTATTATCTTTTATACTTATCCTATCCTGAAACGCATTCCATGGCTTTAATCAGCTTAATATTTTTTGTAGAAAAAAATTAAATACTTGGGTAAATCTAACAAATTACAGAGAAATATCCGACAACAAACTAAAGTAGGCCTATAGTTTTACGAACATTAACATAAATTATCGTAAAATATAAAACAGCTGAATTAAAGTATACTTATTATATAAATAATATTCCAAACAACAGAGAGGAATTCTTGTTGCTTTCGTCAGGTTATTCAAGAAACTCGTGGGTCAGGTGACGAACTCAAAAGCTCTTTTTCCGTAATCAGTTTATCAGATTCCCAATCGTTTCAAAATATTCTTCTTTACTTAACTACTTTCCATATCAAGCTCCTCTTTAAGAAATGAGCGCAATTGTACGAGTCAATCATTTTTCATGTTTATTTCCAACGTCAAATTTCAGCTATCCGTCTTTCAACTTTCTCCGATACGGGTCAGTGCTCAACCGTCAAGTCATAAAAATATCATTTCTCGGAAGGAAGTACATCGCGAGTAGTGCAACCGGACTTAAATCTAGTTATTACATAACTGGTTCGGTGAACTGAAGGGAAATACCATGACCATTCTCAATGTCGTGCGTGTCAAGGTCGACTTCGATGGCTTCGGATGCACGGAAGGATACTCGAAAACTGAACTCTACACCGCTCCCCCATAACTGCATTCACAAGGATAAAGCGCTCAAGTACCTGTAGGCTTTGTCGTGCTGTAACACTACACCAAGGGTGCGAGGCCCCCGTATTTCATTAACTAACGAGAGACGCGCCATTTCGCGGGAATTCATATTAAAGTGGGCCTTCGGAAACAAAAGGGGAGGAAATATTTCATCGAACCATTCTTTCTGTCTCCCTAGCTTCGAAACCACTGGCTTTCAAAAAACCCAAGTCTAAATAAAACCTAGAAGGCTGTAACGACGAAAAAACCATTATCATTCCGAAATAATAAACACACATGCATTTGTTTGATCCTCCACGTTCATCACATCATAGACATTCATTTATTATCGTATTCTGAAATCGATGAGAAAATTAATAATGATGCCCCGTTGAGGAGTTTTATTTTTAACATGTGCCTGATTCTGTTACGAGGGCCAGCCGACCTGTAACACTTTCTTTCGTATGTTAAAATTTTCGAACTTATGTTAGAGCTTTCTCGTAACTAACACCAAATATTTAAAACATCACATTTTCTTACACTCGTCGGAAATTTATGGTTTTAAATACAGCTACACAGGATAATGTAAATAAAATTCGTGTTTTAATTATAAACACAATTGATTTTGGATTGTTTTTTTTTTGTTTCAGGTAAGGACAAAACGACACGTTACGTCAGCTTGTAAGTATTTATGTACCTGTTACTATAAAGGTGGAGATAATGATTACTACCTCTTGTCTGCGGCTTCGCTTGGTTTGTTACAGTCAACATAAAGTAAAGAAACAGCCAAAAAAATTCTTATTCCGTTAAAACAAAATTAATGACACACCTGACCCAACATCAGTTGTTAAACTTATAATTTGTTGTAGAAAACAATAGAATTAACCACAAAGTGACTGGTACCAAAACAACTCACGATCGTCTAAGTCATCGAATTAAATTGCCGAGGTTTCTCGTTTTGCGCTTCGTTGATGCTGGAGCATCTGCGGAAAGGCTACACAGCTCTCGATACCTCGATTAATTTATTCTTTTAGGTGTTTCATTGTCTATTTTTAAGATAAAATTTGTATATAGGAGGAAAATTAGAGTAACGGATTAAAGAGTAATCAAAGAGGAAGGAGTGAAACAAACCGACATTTAGAACAGAAAATATATCTGTGAAGACGAACACAGATACATCTTCCTCTTTGTTTCTACTTCCTTGTGCAGGTAATTTTCTACCTATGTATAAATTATATCTGAAAACCATACAGTGGAACACCAGACAAATATTAAATCCATCGCTGTCATACAATTCCTAACCCTAATTAATACTAGAGATAAACTACAAAATTGTATAGTAATTATTTGACTAAACTATTTTAAAGACAAATAAATAAATAAATAAATGTATCGCCTTGAGCCAGAAAATTTGTTGTTATAAAAAATTAATCATATGACGTTTCGTCGTTTTTTTAAGGACGTCTTCAGGTTGGACAGTTTTAATAATTTTGTATGTAAATAATGCATAAAATTTAGAGGTCCAACATGCAGATGTCTATAAAAAGGACGAAGCGCTATATAATTAAAAAACATAATTTACTGACACCAGGCGTTATATATGTTTATTTATATTATTATAAATGCCAGATTTTTTTAATCATTATTATAACTGGAAAGACAGACTGGCTTTTTACGATTCCAGGGATGAATGTAAAAATATTAACTCTGGCACCTACGTTACGAAATGCAGTGAGTGACAACAGCATTTAACTTTCTCCTCCTTTTTTTCTCTCTCTCTCTGAGATCCTTGGTACGCATTTCATAAAGCCACGTGCTTTTGAAGCGCCTGGCGCCTTCTTTGTGGGGTGGGCGTCTGTTTTCATCTCAAGTTACTACGCCTTCCCATTAGCACAGCTTCCGTGAAGATTGCGAATCGATGAGGCAGTGCACAAATACCGGCACAGCAATATAACGGGCCGTCGTAGGTGAAGAACAAATTACAGCCTGACAAAATGCTGAAGGTATCTGCTGCCTCGACACAGGGACTAGCACTTGCTTTTCATTAGATAAACACCCATGAAATGACGAGGTTAATAAAATATCTATAACATTACCAAGAATTTTTTTAAATTTCTATCAAATATATGGACGTAATCATTAATTAAATTGACATATTTTCACTACGGATATTATACGATTTTATGGCATAGAGTCGATTTCCCCATTTTCTATTTCATATTTACGGGAAATAGGTTGACGCAATATTAAAATATTACTCATTGTGGGCCTAATTTAATGTGTAAAATTTGGAGACTTAATAATATGTACAAAAATTGGTTAAATTTGTACCAACCAATCCTAAATTAGGTGATTACCAAATTTTTCATTTTTCACGATTTTTCCTTCTTCTCCTCTTCTCTGAAGCACGTGAGACATGGTGTGGATGGACTCCTATACGTTACTTGCTTCCCACAATAGTGTGACTATTGACGTTTTCCTGTTATAGGCACTGTCATCAATGATTTGGATGTCCACTATCAATAAAATAAATAATTCAGTCAATAAAGATAAAATAATTAGAATTTAATACAATTAAATTGAGATAATTAGGTTAGAAAACAGAAAAAGGAGTACAACGTTTCGACCCAACTTTTTGGACCTCATCAGGTACTATAATACAGTATCTAACTCTCTTAAACTTTTTCCAAATATAATAGGTTTTTTTTAAGTTGTGTTCGAACTTTTTTGTATTATGACTTAATTCAAGAACAGTAAAAATTCTTTCAATCGAAGCTCAGCAAAAAATGGCAATGAAACTGAATTAAAGGATCAGGATGGAAATATATCTACCAGAGCGGGCATCGAACCCAGGACTTCCGCTCAAGCTGTAAGAGTACCGCGAAACAATTTCCGATCCGTTCGAATTTTTTTTCATCCTGATTATTTAATTATTCTGTCCTTTTCTGGATAATTATTTTAATTTACTTATTCTTAACGTCAGATTAATGTCTATTATCGCCAAAAACTGAAGTAAATAGTTGACACTTCATTTAATTACAAAAAAATAACTTTATAAATGTTCAGAGTCAACAACTAAGGAACGTAAAATGAAGGAAACTTTTTGAAAATTCCCCAAGAAAAAATATTTGGCCTAATACATGATTTAGGTAGTAAAAATTTATATTTAATTTTAACATTCAAGAAGAGTGATTATTTCACAAGAGAAGAAACACTTGCCCCCATGTAATTTCTAGAATCGCCCACCAGTGGTACACACTACTCTCTAAAAACTTTCTAAGGAGACCGAATCAACATGTTTTAGTATTATTGCTTCGTAGAACCATATATTACTAATTTATTTCTATACCTGATTAATTCCTGCTTCTCTTATTGCATTATAGCTTACTTTACATCGTGTCGGTTGTTATTTAATATTTTCTTGTGTTTCATACCGTATGCTCAATCTAACGACCTTTAAAATGTTTGAACCAGTCTTCTCTCATGGTGGGACTATCAACAATTGGCATAATATGTCATATAAACAACTTTTTCAGCAGTGCAGACGACGTCGTTGTTTCTTGTACGCGGTCTGTCTGTTAGAGCCATCACCAAACAGTGGATTTCTATGTATAAACAGTTCTCGGGCTTCTAACCGAGTAGAATTAACGTAGGGCGTTTGGATGGCTTTCCCTATCATCCTCTTCTGGCGAAGACTTCACCAAAATATGACAGAGCAAGTCATCGAAACGTCGCTCTACATTGAATTTTAGAAGCTCCAGAACTGTTTATACGAAGAATTCACCGAGAAAAACTTCAATCTTTAGCGGATGTATAGGTTGGAGGATCGAGGTTTTCGTTCTAGAAATAAAACCTTTTTCTTTTTCGAAATATCACCGCACCTGGATGGTAAGAATTACTGTATAGCTGTTAATCCAGCGTCCTGTTTATAAAATTCATTTAAATGTTATTTATTTTCACTGCAATTATTACTGCCACTTGTCCCAGGCCTGATGTGTTGATTGTTGGATTCGATTAAAATCTGACGAACTGTCATATGTCGTTTGAAAAAGTACCGCTTTTAAAATTATGAATTTATAAAATTCCATGAGGTGTGGTGGTTCAAATCATCAAGAACAACATCTAATAATAACGAATAGAATATCATGATTTTTAGCCACTTAAATCGGAAAAAACAACTATGAAATGAGTTAATTTATACAAAGTACTTTTAATATTTAATATTTGAAAAAATTACATTTCCTCTGAAAAATTTAAGTGAAGATAAACCTCACACTGTTTCATCGCGACATTTGGGAACTCCTCAGGCGTGACTTTATTGTAATAAACAAATAGAAGGTCGATTAATTTGCCCCACGTTGAAGGCGTCATTTATGTAATGATCATTAAGTTAAGGTTAATTAAAAGTATTAATAAATTTTCAAACAAAAAGGTTAATTAAAAGAAAAGATTATCAAAAATTAACAAATAAAATAATTTGTTATTTTATTCACTTAAGGCTTCCAAAATTAAAACAAATACAATCAAATTAAGATCTCTTCTCTCAGGGTCACAACTGAGTTTGATAATTAACAGAAAAGTGATTTATAAACTGATTAACAATTCAAACATAAATATTCACCTAAAATAATATGACGATAAATGAAGTGAAAGAAAGCTAAATGTAAAGAAACTGAATGAAATCTTTCTAATTATCGTTCACAAATTTATATAGGTTTTGTTACTCACGTATTGTCCGTCTGGTACCAGCTATTTCTTTTGTAGCTTAAACACTACACTAAAAATGCAAATTTTTACTCTGATTCTAACTTCCTTGCAGATTTTACACACACACGGTCGAAGTGCACGTACTCAGCTATCAGGAACCTCGGTTGTTGTCTCCCCTTTCTGGTTAGCTAGCCTTTGCCGGATCCCTCAATGCGTAGATTGTTCAATTTTTGAAGCAAACTCCTGCTTCCATGTAGGAACTCATGATTTGTAGTTTATGTTTGCAGACTTTACTTAACATATGCAGAGTCCAGACTTTAACTACTTTCTTCTCGTCGCAGATTTTAGGCTTTTTGTCTCTCCTTGCTCGACCCAGGCTCAGTGCAGAACCTTACTGTTTTTATTTCTCTTTGTGGACCGAACTGCCACGTATCTCGGCGAAGACTTTTTACTGTTTCATCCTCTCTCGACCCAGGCTCCGTACTGACTGAATTTTCCCCGCGCGCGCATTCTCCATTTCGGCTTTCAACAAAGGAAAAGAACTGACCGCCATTGTTGTCTTTGATAGCTCATACCGCTACAATTCAATTTATTCGCTACTATTCAAATTATACCTGATCAATTTAATGGCCTAATTAATTATTGCTACAATATATGAAATTCACACAACGTTTCTGGGATCCTTGTTCCTTCCGTCAGGTGCTAAGCAGAGCCCAGAGCGTCACAACTGCATTTGTCAGTTGACAAAACTCAAAAGCGACGAAAACGCAACGACAATGGAAGAGCCCGAAGGGTTAGCGTAACAATAAGCGAACAACGCAATGGAAAAAAATAAGGTTCAGCGTAATAATAAGGAATCACAGCTATTAATGTACAAACAGACACAATGAAACTCAATATAATATATAATATAATAAGGGATCACAACTATTTAATGTACAAACAGACACAATGAAACTCAATAATTGCTATGATCCCTTATTATTACGCTGAACCATCTGTTTTCCCATTGTCGTTGCTTCCGTATTGTTACGCTAATTCAGCTCTTCCATTGTCGTTGCGTTTTCGTCGCTTATGAGTTTTGTCAATTGACGAGTGCAGTTTTGTCGCTCTAGGCTCTTTTTAGCACCTGGCGAAAGCCACAAGGATCCCAGAAACGTTGTGTGGTATTTATATTATCACTTATTTGTCTGAATTGGCTATCTTTCTTATTCATTATTTTCAATCAGACGTAAATTTTTCATATATGAAATTCGTTGAAACACCCCAGATTTCATTATTATATTTATTATACTTTAATTCATTGCTAATCGTTTTGACGAATAACACGCAACATTAAAAGTTCAAATACTAATATTAAGTTCAAAGTGAGTAATAAATAAACATATTTCTGTTAAATCTGCAGTTCAAATGTTTGAGCTTATTAGTTAATGACGAAACTCTTAGCACGGCAGTTAAAAATTTATTTCAAATTATTATAAAAACATATGATGATTTTTAAATTGAAATTTAATTCTACAAAATCAATTATTTACAGCATTTATAGGTTGCTTTTTTTTCTCCACCAGAATTAAATTTTAAATCATATATTAAAAATTTATGAAACTAGTTAAATAATAAAATTACATTTAATATTTAATAAGTTAAATTTACAGAGAAAATTTTAAGTAATGATAAACAACGTTGTCGGCCATGGGCGTTGTGTAAGAAGGTCAAAATTATCTTCAATATACTTAAATTCAACGTGCAGTTGTTTATTGGGAAATTTGGGAGGATTTGTAAATGAGTTTCATTTTAATACATACCGTATCTGGAAGTTACAAAGCTTTTACCCTAACTTCTCCTTTTTGCTTATGAAGATGTTCCAAATGTCGGGATTAAACATTGTGTTTTCTAACACACATAATTATATAAATAAATAGCCACTAAACAGACAAAAGTGCTAAATTAAATACCACACAACGTTTCTGAAATCCTTCTTGCTTTCGTCAGGTGATTCGAGAAATTCATGAGCCGTAGAACGACACACCGCCCAAATCGGGTGAAGAACTCAAAAGTCAAGCTAGTGTATTATCGTTGAACAATTTTGTAAATTTAAGTTTTGTTAAAATGAAAATATTTACGTCTGATTGAAAATAATGAATAAAAAAAGTAGCCAAGTCAGACAAAAAGGTAATATAAATACCACACAACGTTTCGTCAGGACGAAAGCGACAAGGATCCCTGAAACGTTGGGTGGTATTTATATTACCTTTTTGTCTGAATTGGCTATCTTTCTTATTCGTAATTTTTATTAATCAATTCATTTAATAATTTTTCTGACTTAATTGTCCGTAAATATTAATTTTTAAAATGTCAGACAATGTTTAATTATAACTAACAGAATACTTTTTCTTAAATCAACCCTTTATATCTGTAGAGAACAAAGGAGGTTTAAATCTACGTTTTTAGCACACGTTTTTGCTGCCTGTGCTCTTGATGGAAGCTGTGGAAAATCTGTTCTCTCGAGTTTTAAAATGTTTGGATGCGGCGAAGATCGTGTGTAATGTACGGCATAATGAGGTATTTGGCCGACAATCTCGCGTTAACAATTCTTGGCGTTGTGTTTGGCAGGCCTTGATGGGGCAGGCAATTAGAGTCGGTGATGAGTTCTGTCAATCAGGGAGCCGGCTAATCAATGGCCGGTCACGCCTAGGCCGACCTCTGGCCCAGGCCATTACGGCCGTTACAGAGCGTGTGCTCGGCCCGTAATCTACCGTGTCATCAGAAACCGATACTTTCCACGTCTTACTCCTCGGAATTTATCTTACAACTGGCAATTGTAATCCTAACCTCGGGGATAAATTTTTGGTAGTATTGGAAATAATTTTGATTATATTTGTGATGGTACAAGCTACGTCAGCGTCCTTCAAGAAGTACCAAATTGTTTCCAAAGTACGATTTTGACTTTGGAACGTTATTATGAGAACGTACGTATGGCGTACTGATGTAAAGACCAAATGGAAGACACTGAAAACTGTTGAAATACAAAATTAATTATCAGGAGATTAAAAAATTTCCTCCGACGACTGCAGTCTTTGGAGCATGTTGAAAATAAGCTCATAATTTTAAGGATCACTGGAAAAGTTGCTATATTTTAGGATTAGAAAAAAGGGTAAGGCAACAGAATACATAAATACGACAATGCCAGAAGTGGAATGTAGCAAGTACTATAACCTGTAGTAGTTGGAAAAACCACGTCAAATAACTCTGTTGCTTGAAAAAGAATTTATTTCGGAAAAATTTAATCAGTGCATTTCTTGGAGTTGATTTTACCAAGGTTTATTCTTTTACAACCAATTCTGAAAATCACGGTTGAATTTCAACTCTACTTTTATATATATATATATATATATATATATATATATATATATATATATATAGTAGTAAACAAAAATATTTAATTAAATTAGCCCCACGTTTAGGAAGCCATAAATGTAATAAACAAACAAAATCTTTAATTATAAGAAATTAATAAACAAAAAAATTAATTAAAATTTGAATGATAGTGAGCCACACGTCGAAGACGTCAAATATATAATGATTAAAAAGGTGGTCTTAAATAATTGAAATAATTAACAAAATTAATTTAAGATTTAAATTTTAAAAAAATTATTATTGCTGATAAATTTACATTGTATAAGATCTATCTTGCACGTCGAATTTCAAATACTTTAATTTTTCATTTATTAATTCGTGGCATTTTATGAAAATACAGTTCTCATATTATTACAATCAAATACGTTGAATCTCTATATCTCAGGGTCATAACTGGGTTTGATAATAGGAACACTCCGATTAAAACATTAACAATAAAATTCATTGAAGTTAAAGGAATACAAAATTAAAATACTAGAAACAAAAGAAAACGAATGAAAAGAAAACGCGAACGTAATCTGACTATACCGTTTAATTATCGTTTACAATTTATTAATAATTGTCTTGTACTCACGACAGTACTTCTGGTACCAGTTTGGATTCTTCTTGCTTGAATTTAACACTCACTAAAACAGGCCATTCATTACTCACTGATTCTACACTTTAGAATTTGAATACCCGTGATCGATGCCCTCTCGTGTCTCTGCTATCCGGGAATCTGGATTAGTCCACCCTCAGCCGGTTGCAGATTTCCTCAAAGTCTCTCATTGCGACAGCAATTTGGGCAGCAAAAACTACTGCTTCCAAATTGTGATTTTGTGTGTCTCTCCGCCAAACTGCTTATTCGCGTTTTATATAAACTATCATATCTCGCCGTTGGACCTCCTGGATAACACTATTCATGCTTTTAGGTTAGCAAATTTTTACTCTGTTATTACTTTTTGTGAACCGTTCTGTCTCGTATCTCCGTGCAGACTGACTGTTCTCCAAGCGATCTGTTTTTCAGTTTCCACTGTTAAACAAAGGAAAAAACCCGCCTTGATTATCACCTTTACGCATTCGTACCGTTAACAATTTAATTATTAAAACAATTAATAGCCTGTTTAATTGGTATTACAATATATATATATATATATATATATATATATATATATATATATGAAATGACAGAGAGACCACTATTCCACTGGTTTGTCTGAAGTATTAAGAAAACTTAATTGAGAATTACTTTATGTATTGAAATCAATATCTGACATTTTCCTCCATATGCTATTAGTCGTAATTGTCCTCAAATCATCTGCTAGCAGAGGTTTGCAAACTAACCTTGCAAGGTTCTTAAATTAAATAGATTGATTGTTTACCACAGGTTAAAATTGACAATATCCTCCTACGATTAGAGATGGAGATGTACACGGAACTGCGTAGTACAACTGTAGTGTTGAAATATTACAGTAGATGATAAAAAAAATACCAGAAGGTTATCCATAAATTTGATTTACTTAATATAATAAAATTATAAGATAAATTAAAGAATAACATTAAAATAATATTCATTAACAGGCGCTGGGGAATCGGTTATTTGCCCGACCAACGTTTTCCCGACGATTGACGATCAATATTCTGATGAGTCGTTTTCCCGAAATACGATTTCCAGAATGCCGTTTTTTCGAAAGGGAAGTTTTCTCGAACCTCGTTTGTCGGTCTCTTTTTTTTTACGAAAAAGGTCGTAATTTTAATCAAATGAATAATGTGCTTGTTATCGGGATTTTGACCTAGACACTGATGTATAATAGATACTGTTTGGCCATAATGGAAAGTCCCTTGCTTAACCGTGATCCATTTCTTTGTGATGTTGAGATCTTTGTATGTATTTTATATTAACATGGGTCCTGATCACCGCAAATCAGCAAAAATTTCCGTGGGAAAAAAAAATTATGGAAGGAGTGTAAGAGAACCATTTATAATCTCCTTATACAACGAAGCTTGTGTAATATTACAAGTAATTTTGCGCTTAGGCGCAATTATACTTGTTCGGTTAATGAAATGAATAATTATGTTGCGTGTTGTGTAGAGTGTAAACAGGATGATTTTTTTACACGAAATGTAGTTTTACCTGATATAATTTGCTATCTGATCGGCCCTAAATAAATCTTCGGATTAAAAAATTATTCCTCCTTAGTCTGTTTACTTATAATTTCACATCTAGTATTGGTCTATTCTTTGATTACTATGCGAGAATCTTACATGATTGTGAATTTTTTTTCTGTGAATGTCTTTTTAATATCTGTGCTTGAAAAAATTGTCAAAGTCCAGGTTTTGACAGTCGTAGATTGTGTGTTTGCATGTGAGTGCGAAATCAGTTCAATGATAGACGATACGTCCGTACGTTTTAGAGCTCAGTTCTGCTTACGAGTCTCCAAGCGATAACAGAAAAAAAACTTCGCCGTATAAGAGCGTCAGTTGCCTAATTCTTTTTTTCGTAGCTCGCTACCTATTTTCCACGGCTCATATGCGCGCGCGAGGCGCTGAGATCAGCGAGTCTGCTGCAGATAGCAGCGTCCACGTTGGCGAGATAACACGACAACTGCTCTGCATTTCTTCCATAGCAACAGGCGCTCTGACACACGTGTAATACGCCTGTGAAGCGCAGCTCTACGACGGTCTTTTTTCCGGGCTCTATGCGTGAAAGAAGTACTATCCAGTTTCATGCCGCGTAAAACCAGTTTTTCAACCCTGAAGCACTCTAATCGACGCGGTCTTATGAGAGACTGCATTTGTTTGTGAAACAGGTTGATAAGATTCTCGTCTACATCGACACATGTTTATAGAATACCTGGATACAAATTAATATTTCCCTGACGCTCGCAAAGGTTTACTGAGGACTGTTAGCTACCGAATTCGTAATGGAATAGATGAGTTTTCCTAGACGATTGGAATTCAGGTGACACCACTAACATCTTCGTAGGCCTTCAGGTCCAGTAAACCGACGGTAGATTCAAGTCTCTTACTCTCTAGATATCCCCGTTGACTCACGAGTTCACGAATTAAATCTTGCTGTGAGATCCATTTTTCCAAACATGCCCAGCATTGAGTGCACATTTATATACCACTGTGATCAAAAAGTAAGGTGAAATTGTCATTTAAAACTCCCGGGTATTAGGAAGGTAGGTAAATTTTTTTCCTAGGTTGGTAGGACTATCTATAATATTTACCAAGCGTCTGTTTGTTAAAAGGTTCAATTATCTCAGAGTTACACGTGTTTTTGTAAACAACCAAAAGTGAATTTTTTGATTTTTGCAATGGGTGATTTTGTTGAGCAAAGAACTTGCATCAAATTTTGTTTGCGGAACGAATATTCTTGTGCGGACACGTTGAAAATGTTGCGGAAGGCCTTTGGTGATCATACTATGGTACAAAAAAACGTTTATAAGTGTTACAACGAGTTCAAAGAGGGCCGAGAACGCGTTGAAGACGCTCTGGACGACCATCAACGTCTACCGACGAGGGCCACGTCTAAATAATCAAAGATTTGGTGCTTGAAAATCGTCGAAAGACAATTAGGGATCTCGCTGATAATTTTGGAATATCATTTGGCTCAGCCCAAACCATTTTGAAGAATGTTTTGTGTCTCAAACGCGTCAAGTCTTGATTAGTGCCAAAATCGCTCAATTTTTTGTAAAAAAAAGCGTCGCGTTGACGTGTGCTGTCTGACTATCAGGACCACTTGAAATACATCATCACTGGAGACGAGACTTGGATTTACGCATACGACCCTGCAACCACCGACCAATACAGCGAATATCGTGCAAAAGGTGAAGCAAGACCGAAAAGACCACGGCAATCGATCGAAAATCAAGGTCATGTTGACAGTTTTCTTTGATTATCGTGGTGTGGTGCACTGTGAATTCCTTCCGCCGGGCCAAACTGTCATCAAAGAATATTATTTGAGCGTTATGCGTCGTTTGCGTGAAGCTATTCGTCTGAAACGACCGGAATTATGGGCGAACAACACTTGGTTCCTTCACCACGATAATGCACCATGTCATACTGCATTGGTTCTTCGGGCTTTTTTAGCCTAAAACTCGACTCATATCGTTCCGCAACCACCTTATTCGTCTTATTTGGCTCCATGCGACTTCTGTCTATTCAGCAAACTCAAAAGGCCAATGCGGGGACGCCGTTTTGACACGATTGAGGAGATAAAAACCGAATCGAAGTAGGTATTGAAGGCTATACCAGAAAAAGATTATTCCGACTGTTTCGAGGACTGGAAAAAGCGTTTGAAAAAGTGCGTTTTATCGGAAGGGGATTACTTTGAAGGGGATGAAATTGATTTGGAAGAATAAATAAAGAATTTATATTTTATAAATAAATTCACCTTACTTTTTGTTCACAGTGTTATATAAAATTTTCTGGGAGTGGGATGGATCCCGGTTACAATTTGAGAACAAATATTTAAACAATTCTATAAACAAATAAATCATAAGATATTAAAATAAAATAAAAAGGATTGGAATTTTGACCTGAAAAATTGTCTACACTTCACTAAAAGGAAACTATAAAAAAAAAAAATCCAACCTATCCACTTGACTTCATAAATCAATTTAGATCATTTTTAAACCTTGTAGGTGGAACGATCTCTTCAAACAGCGCTGCAGGTAAATTGTTCCTATCATTTATTGATCTGTTTAAGAATGATAATTGCTGTTGTACCACAGTTTTTTGTGGTATCGTTTTGATTTTAAATTTCTGATCACATCTCCAAATATAATTTGTTGTTTCAAGCTATCTCGTATGTTAATAAATTTTTCACGTTCAGATTTCTCGATGTTGACGTTTCTGCGGTCGTTCTCTTATTAATAATTTACACCGGGATAGCTTACATTCATTATTTCGTATGTCTTTTCAAAGTTATGTTTCCCGTTGTGTGATATAAATAGAGCTGTAAGGATCCCAATAGCATGCACCACACTCGAGTATGGACCGAACCAGAGATTTATAAGCAAATTATTTTGATTTGCCGCTCCCCTTTTTTAAATTCTCACTACAATATCAAGGAATCCGTAGTAAAAATGAAGCACTAGCCCAACCAAAGTGATCTTTGGCGTTAGTGGCACTCATGTATGCTAACGTTTAGCACGAAACAATGGACCTAAAAATTGCTTTTGATGTGATTTATCCAGTAGAATAGTACGGTTACCGAATGAAGTGTAGTTCCAGGTCTGGTCCGACTCTATTCGAATCTCTCGTCTACACTATTCGTTTGAAGCAATCAGTGCTGCGAGTCCGTTCCACCGCAGAGTGGCGAGCGTCGTAAACAGGAACTGCTTCACTTTGATCTGTGCGCAGAAACAAACACCTAGAGGAACAATATTGTTATTATAGCGAAGTTGTTAATTACCCGGAGGCTGCTGGTAGCTCCAGAGCAGCAGGGAGAGAGAGAACTCCGCTGTCGTCACACGCGGTCCATATGCCCAAAGAGGCCAGGGGAGGGGAAGGAAAGCCGAAATAAAAGAAACCACTCACACTCGGAGGTTCACAAAAAACGAGCAAACAAGTGACAGGCGTAATGCGCATTCCTGCGTTGCCGAGTAGCGTGGCTGTGCCGTGGAGATGGGTTCATTGTTATGAATCGGTAGGGTCGCTACGCTTTCTGTTTTAGTAAAAAAAAAAATTGCAGTCATTATTATTATATCTGTATTTCCGATTGGCGGTATTCTTTTGCATAACCCGTTCGTACTTTCTCAAATTATTCCTTTGATGTGTTTTCTCGAGATGCGAATATAATTCGCGGGAGTGATATCCAAGGATCGCGATTTTGCAGGTATGAGGAAATCCCGATATGACGATACAACTTATATAACATAAATTAATTACCTCGAAGACTGCGAACAACTGAATCTTAATATTAAAAATTAATAAATAAATTAGCCAATACGTCAGAAACAATATAAAATAATTCACAAATTAATTAATCATAAATTACAATATTTAGTTCCTTTGGGACAACATCATTTCGTATTGAATATAATTTTTACGCGCTTAATTTAACTGAAAAACGAATGCTAAAAAATCAGTTCGAAAGCATGGAGTTCCATACTAATGTCTAAACGATCTTACAGGTTATATATAATTGCAATCTCTACTTATGTATAGTATACGTAATGCGAGGGTGTATATATTGAAATATTCAAAATAATTATAGGGGGAAAAAACCAACACGTTGTGGTGCCAAATTATGTTATATACTATAATGCCAATTAGTTAGGCCATTAATTGGTTTTTATAAAATTTAATTGTAGCGGCAGGAGTTTCCAAAGCGACAATGGAGTCCGGCTCTGTTACTTTGTCGGAAAGTCAAAAATGGCGTATGCGCGCTAAAAATTGGGGCTACGATAGTTCCCTTAGTGACGGGACATTTCGGAGGACGGAACAAATGATTCTAGAGCAGAGACTAGCCGTTGTTTAATGTACTATTAAAGTTGTGAGTTTAAGACAAAGTAAAAACATTCACGGAAGCATTTAAATCGTAAATATTGCTAAGTAAAAGCAGTGTACGTCTGTAGCCAGCCAGGAATAGTAAAGTTGCAGTTTAAGTCCCAAGCGGTAAAAAGACTAGCAAATCTATGAATCACAGGATTCATATAAGGCAAGGAGTCACCAGATAGCTGAAAAAAGGAGGATCATCCGAGTTCCTGGTTGACTTCAAGAGTGTAAAATCTGTGAGCCGATAATAGAATCAGTGTAAAAATTTTGCAATTGTGTACTCCCAAAAACAAAAAGAATGCTGAAACCAGCTGGACAGATGTAAGTAACAAAATACAAAAATAATGATTTATGTAAACGTAATTAAAGGATAGAAGTCAGATTTCGTTCTATTTTAATTGTCAAGTTAATTTCTTTTCTTTTTAGTTTATTTCTATCGACGTATTGTTTAGGTAAATGTGATTTGTTTGTTAATAAGATTTTTAAATCAAATTGTTGTGTCCATTATCAAACCCAGTGAATATTTTAAATTGTAATTGTTTTTGAGTTAAATTTACAAAGTGGAAATAAATAATTATATGTTTTAAATTATTGTTGATTATTTCATTTAAATTAAACGAGCTACCTATTTGATTATTACATTTTGTCTACCACAACGTGGGGCAAATTTCATTTAATTAACGCCTCATTGTTAACTATTACTATACAAGAAATTATATAAAATATGTCAGCACGTTGTAGCCAAATTATGAGGTATTCACTAAAGAAACAAAGGAAGGAAGTTGAAATTAAACAAAAATTTTCGAAGTATAACAAATATTATTTATTTGACAAATTTGATTTTCGTTGAATTTACATTTTATATTTTTAAGTAAATCAGCTTTCATGAGAATCTAAATTTCAGGGTCGATTAAAGGGCATCTGATAAAGACAGTGATTTGCAATCACACCATCAATAGTTTTGTATATAGATTTGTATATAATTTACAGATAATTCAAAGTTATTCTTATTTTTAAATAGAAACGAAAATTTTTCAAATAATAAAATAAAGAGTAAATTTTGACAGTGGGAGAGAAATTGTAAAGGAAGACTTGTATTTTCGCCACCTATGAGAAACAGTCCAATATTTATAGTACAATTACTTCTCGGCTCCCTTTCTGCGAAGCACACTTCCAGTGAACTGAATGACGCGTCGGCATCCAACTTATCGTTTAAACGTTTCTGTGAAGTGTCTCAGAATTACAAATTAAGGTTGCCAGTATGAATATGGTTACACTTCCTCAAATTAATGATTTACTTGCTGCTTAGTGATTTTTCCATTTAACTGCCTGAATTATAAACTCGTTTACTAAATATCTTTAAACAATTTATTGGAATTCTTTTTTCATGAGACGATTTATTAAGTATAGATCAAATTTTTTTCTAGCGGATTGTTAATTACATTTCCGATTATAAAAGTTTCTATTAAATATATCATCAAATTAATTAAGATTATATTGACCATTTGAATGTTGATAATATAGATTTTTATATCAAATGTTTTACATTTTACAGTTTTGAATATATTTAGAGACTTGTAGCACTGTATTTCACACACGTCTCTTAAATGATCATAGATGTAAGACAGAAGAAATCCATTTCTGAATCAATGATTGTGTCATTGGAGCAGATCAATCGTCTAAATGTTGTGTACTAAAATGTTCTGGGATGGATCACTTTATTATTATTATTATCACAGTGTTTCTTTTAATGGCTGATGGTAATGGTATCTCGCATCCGGAACTTCGTACTTGACCTGGAAATTTATGAATCAGCAGTGTAAATTTGGCGAACTATGTCTGAGATTCCCTAATTCCAGAAACTAGAGGGTTTTTATTCAATAATTGAGAAATATGGTCAAAAGATCACTATCGCTAAAATTACAGATAGCTGTGGCGAGTTTCAAGGTATTTCGTGAACCTTTAAATAAAACACGTTTAATATGGAACGATGTCGTGGGGAAAAATAAATTAATACATAAATAATAATAATTAGAAACCACGAAGGTTTATCACGTAAACGACACTAATAAGACACATGGTTAAATCAGTGCTGCGGTGTATAATTAACCAATCCCACTTATAAAAATGTAAGAGATATGAAATGTTGATTCAATAATGGAAAATAACAATACGGGTATGTCATTTAAGTTCTGATATTGAAAATATCGCTTTTAAATATATATATATATTTCGTTCTTTTTTGCTACCAACGTCAGATAGTAAAATCCATCAAGGAGTATTTTGAGTCCTTTATGTTATGTGGAGTAAATATGGTTATATTCATAAAGATTATGGTTATATACGATAAAGTTACCGGGGTATTATTATGGAGACTTGGTGACTGTTTCATTGCGATTGCCGTCATTATTCAATTAATTATGGAAACAAAGTTCAATGCAGTTGCAGTTATCACTGTTTTTTATGTTAGTTTGAGATTTTTTCCAATTCAGTAACGGTCACCAGTATTGGCATTTAGCAACTAGACATTATTAGGAACACATTCAAACGTGAATGACGAACTTACGTAGGTGGGATATGCCTGGATAAATGCCCATAAATGGGTATGCAATAGATCAAGGCTTAGCGGTAGTTACAATTTTTAAGCAGACAAAAATTAATTTATTAATATCGATGAGCTTCCTTCTAATGAGAAGGCAGTAAGAATGGACTCAAATAAATAATGCGGAAAAAATAAACGTAAGATCTAACTACTCTTCTCTGGTGTACACTCTCCCAAAATGGACACTTGGAACCAGTGGCCTGCTGTCGCATAAGTTCCTAATTCCTGTTTTCCCGTGTTGCTGAATTAACGCGACAAGTGCCGTGGGACGCGCCTCCTTGACGTCACCCCGTACAATTGTCGCGACGCCAGAACACACGTCGTCGTCTCCGCTCAGGCTCCGGCGCTGGACGCTGCAGGTAAGAACTTCTATCCACTGCGACAACGAGACCGATAACGATTCTCGTGAAACGTGGAACACGATGCTCTTCGTTCTCAAATCTGTTGCTGCGATTACCTTAATAGTTTTTGGTTGCTTGAGAGGTTTGATCAAGTCTGTGCATCTGTGGGACAAACATTTTCATTTTCTTAAGCTTTTAACTCGGCTCCAGTTTGTCGGCCCATTTCAAATAAGTTAACTCTGCAAAATTAAATCTTACAATCTAACGACCAAGTGAAACAATATCTTTAAATGTCCATCTAATTTCTCTTATGTCACCTGGGGCTGCTGTAAATCAGCGTATGATCAACGCGTAATTTTTTTTACATCCAGACTCAAGTATTTCATTAATTCAGTAAAACTCCAACAATTTAGTAATCTTACTTCATAGTATTATTGACTGTATTATTAATGATTAAAAATAACCTCTCGCAGACTTAAAAGTTTTTATTGTCAAAACTAAAGTTTTCGCCCTCCCTGGGCCATATTCATCAGTATATGTAAGTAATTTTTTTTTGGTGTTGCTTATAGCTTTTCAATATAGGTACATGTGGGGACTGTGTGAGGTTATTTTTTATAATTAGTAATATATCTTCGTTTTTAGAAGAGATGCTAATTACTGAAAGTAATATCAGACTTAAACTTCATTTTAACACAAAAAAATCCTCATACGTTTCTTGTATAGGGAAGACTAACTTGTTGACGATACAATGAAAAGGAATCCGATATATAATTTATATAAACTCTGCTTTTTTATCAAAAATAGGTCAAGTTCATCGCTCAGTAAATCGAATAGTTTTTTTAATGGAAAGGTAACTACCTTAATTTTTTTTAAAAAATATGAATCACATTTAGCCCTTGATCTTCGTAAGTCTTCTTATTCTTGTATTTAAATATCTCGAGAAGAATATGAATATTGCTGATTACCAGGACAGGAAAACAGTGGAATTTAAATTGACTTATGTTCTTTATCCATGATGATAAAAGGCAATTTTGTTTCGCAGATATATACATAGAGCACAATTTTTACAATTAAAAAATCATTATTATCAAATATATGAAGTAAATATTTGTTATCTATGAAATTTTTGTTGTTGAACAGTTAACATTTTTACCAAATATATGATGAAGTCTTATGTTAATAAATTTATTTATTAAATCATAAGGACAAAAGTGAGTATAAGGATATAATTTAGATTGCTATAATAAGTTCTGCTAGCTAATAATATAGCTTTGTCTACTCAATCATATATCGTTACTTTTTAAAAATATTAATGAGATGTTGACATAGAAGGGTAAGAACTCGTCCAGAATTAATAGACCAATGATACGAATTTTTATGGCGGTAGTAACCTCTACGAAATTAATACAATTATTTTGTTCCATTTTATATGGAAAATTGATGTGAGAGTTGTAAATACTAAATACAGAAATTGATCCATCAGTCCTCCTACAAGGAATGATACAAAATATATTATCAATAATAAGCAATCTTATGTCCCTTTAAATAAACCGTGAGTAGTACGTGGTGCGTATAGGTTCTAAAACATGATTAGTCGCTTATTAATACATGCGCACGTTTTCCAAGGTTGAGAACATCCGCTGAAGAGAACAGATGCATGGCCGTAGTAATTGACTCATTGTGCAGTGACAATTAGCATATAGCTGCAGTCCAATTGGCGAGGTCGTCAAGGGCGTGAGAGGAGGGCCTCGAGTCTTACGGAATTCATTCCTGATCTTCAGCACTTTACACACTTTGTGCTACGTCATCGCGGAACCCTGAGTTAGTGGCAAAAGTTCAGTTATGTGCCTTCGAAACGTCAGAACATGTACACATTCGATCAGATTAAGAATATCCATGTTGTATCGTGCAGCAGTCGGAGATAATTTTTATTTAGTTGTTCCGTGCCGGCTACCTGCTCAAAATTTTACATCCGTGTGTATGTTCGAACGGCTGTACTTACTTGTAATAAATAATTAAGTAACCGAACTGGATTCTGGTGCAACTTCTTTTGGAATAAGCACCATGGTTGTCTATAATTTTCGCTAACTGTTATGCTCCGTTCTACGAATTTATGGTGTTAAATTTTTACAACTTATTCGGGTATCTCTTCAGAAGCATCAGATACTCAACTATATTCAAGCTCTGAATCATAAAATATAACAAGTTTCCCAACTTTCGCATATTTCTTCAGGATTATTCATCAAATAGATTTATTCCACTTAAATTCCCCCATAAACGATTCGTTATTCATTCAAGAAGAACTATTTATGAAATTTATATACCTAAATAAAATAAAGTTCTATTATATAAAAAAAAGTAATCTGACAAAAATTGGATTAATTGTATATATTATATTGTGTTAACATAGTATGTAACAATAGCTCATTTTATCTGTATAATAAAAAAGGATGTATATTTGTATGTATGTATTTACGTTAATTTCTACACAAATTTATACGCGTTGACTGACTTCAACAAAAACTGGTACATATAATATTCAAAACTCGAGAAACGGTACTGGGGGGGGGGTGGGGTGAGAAACCCCTAGCATAAATGTAAAAGAAATATAATTAAAATACGTGATAATTTTGTGTTAAATTACAGCGCCCCAAGACACCGTGACGTCAGGCGACAGAGGGAGACGTTACTACGTGACGAACAAAGGAAATAGTTCCTTTTTTCCGTAATGAAATAAAACAGAAATATATTCATTGAATTAAAAGTATAACTTCATCCGACAATACTCCTAGAATGACAATAGAAAACAATACGAAATACTTTACGATCCTTGCAGAAAATGTGAGTTAATTTTCCTGCCATATTAGTGACTCCAGTATGGCGACTATTTGTTTACATTGTGAATCTAGCTAAGAATTTCATCAAATGTCTGAAGACTGAGGGACAATTATATCCTGCGACACTCAAGGAGTATATTTAAGAAGAAATTCGGAGGGATGTTTGTTGGGACTGATGCAATAAAATTCAATGTATTTTATAGCTGCTAAATTAATACACTATCGGTCGATAGTATGTACGGAACTAGGAACAGTTAGATTTAGGTTTTCACTTCTTGACTAAAGATTAATGTAGAATTTAATAATTTTTCTGGTATATATAAATAAGTACACGGCCAACTAATGAATATGTAAAAAATGCATGGTAACTACGTATTTTCAAATAAATAAATATAATAAATCTGAAAAGATAGTGTTCTTCTTGTACTTGAAGTGTAAATACTGTCTTAAACTATCTGATTAAGCTTTGTGTTGACAACATTTCCTGTATTAAAATAAACTGGTGCGTATAAACGTAATTGTGCAGGTGTAATTTTAAGAATAAATTTATTTTAATGTTTAAAATGTGCCATGAAATTGAAGCAATGTAACACCTTTGTGGTCAGGTCGTGCTTAGCGTTGCCACTTTGTTAAGGAAACCGACTGACAGTGACCAGACTGTGAGACAATTGCTGGTTGGACCACCTCACAGGTGACCGCTGGTCGACTTCAACAAAGAATGCGCGTTTCAGGTGCGCCGCAGCTACGGATCGATCTTGTAATTACAGGGCCTTCAAAACCAAAGGGCGACGATCGTGGTATCACAGTCCAACTAAGATCCTTCATTCTATATTACTCGTCGAATCTTTCTAACCAATCCTAGTGTGCGATTTGAGTCTATACACGTGCTCCTCTGATTATGATTCTCAGGTGCATTAATTATTCTCATAACTCCCAATGCGGGAAGTTATTTTTCTAACATCACTATGGATTTGTATAAGTATTTTCGAAAATAAGAGGACTGTTGAATTCGTATATAACTAGTGAAGATTTACTGATCTTAATAGTTTTATTTCGCCATGTCAATACTTTTAATATCGACTCGAAATCGTGGCAACAAGTATATTGGAGCCTATTCTATTTATTATCGTTTACTGTTATGCATAATATTTTTTTCTTATCAATACTAAACTTCTCTATATATCCCAGTAAACTCTTGCAGCAGTTTGTGATAATTTTAAAACTAATGTACTCAACGATATTGCAATGCTCAAAATAAATAACTCTCCAATGAAATTAATAATACAAAAAGAAATTGAACGTTTCTTCTCATCTGGTGGACCGCATTGGGTAATACATGAATGAGAAGGGAGTCCTATATGTATAAATCAATGGAATAAAAATATTCTTAATTAGATAAAGAAATAGCCCAAAAGCAAACAAAATTAAGTGGCAAAATAAATCATTTATTTTATCACTTAATTTTGTCTGTCGATGGGCTACTTGTAACACAGACGTTTCATATATTATAATTTTAAGAAAAGATTCATTATTTTTTTGAGTTAAATTTGGATTAAAAATAATGTCAAATAATTCAGTTCTCAGACTCCAAAACAAACGTATTTAACATAAATAACGAAATTTTAAATTATGATCGCCATAAACTAATAACCAGATTACTTTAATGTTTCGTTGTAAAATATATTTAATGCGAGCACGTTATCACCATTGTTGTGAAATAGATAGTTAAATCCGAAAACTGATGAGGCTAGAAAGTTGGGACGAAACCTTGTATTTCTGTTTGTATTCTTAATTTCATTGGTGACGTATTTCCCTAATTCAGTAGTATAGTAGCTATCAAATTTTTCTGATTTAATTAGCTATTTTATTTATTTTGATTATACTTATAACCAGATAAATATTAATTTTAGGTATGTATTTTTTATATCGGTGTTAAGATCATGGTTGGGAGAATTTTGTACAATGTTTTAGTGTAAACGGTCCACCCTAAAATTGCTTGAGTAAGGATTGCAACCCGGGTTCCTGGCTTCAGCTGCTTGGGACTGTACCTTTAAGCAACAGGTGCTCGCCATAAACTCATAACCAGATTACATTAATGCTTCGTTGTAAAATCTATTTAATGCAAGCACGTTATCACCATTGTTGTGAAAGCGCAATTTTCAACTTCATACACCTCGTTTACCTGGTCTTCAGAATATATCTTCAACCCGTTGTCCTATATGATGACCGGGGTTTTGGTATTATTTACTAATATCTCATCAATTTAAATATAAAAACGTTAGCCTGCGTCCAGTTCATACTTGCTTGGAAACATAAGAAATGTGAAAGTTATAAATAAAATAAATTATTTGCGAATTAACCATTGAATGTAGTTTTGAACGATAACTTACCATGTAAATAAGGCTGATCAATATATTGCAATATAAGTATTGTAATACGCTTCTCAAGCAAATTCATGTAATTAATTAACCCTCCACTATTTCGTGTATAGCCTGGGGTCTACAGTTTTAAATATTTTGTAATGAGTAGTCTATATGGGACTAAGAAATGGTCCACTCTGCCATTTAATTTGGTCATTTATGAAGTTGGGGTACTTTTTTTCCGTGGTAACAAGCAGTAGGGCATGTACTTGAACGAAGAATATGCAAATCTACTGCTACTACGGTTTGACGATTTTAAAAACTTCATTCTAAACTCGCAGATCTTTACGGCGACAGGTTTCCTTCGTTTTAAAAGTTCAGTATATGAGCAGCATGACTTTAGAAGATGATGCATGTGACGACGTCAAAAAGCCAGTAAAGAAGTACGATAAATAAAATTGAATGGAAAATGGTCTAAATTTCCTGAATTGCGGAGACTATATGATTTACATGGAAAAGTGTTATATTTTAATCGAGGAATTGATGATGAAAAAACTTTTGTGACAGGATGATTCCACGGTTCTTATGGTTCAGAATAATAAGAATATTTTTTTGCGTTCATTTGTCATTTTATTCTCATTGAATCACATCAGCAAAAATACATCAGCCAAATAAGGATACAGCCCGAAGGATCATAGCGTTGATAGTTTAATATTCGAAAGACAGTCTCCTTACTGAATCACGTGATGGAGAAATCATTCTAAATTTTCAAATGGCCTCGCTCGGTAATACCAAACACTAGTATTTAAATATCTACCTTATTCTTCAGAACTGTCCCAAATTATTTCATTATTTTTTTAAAAAATGTTATTGTCGGTGCACTACAATTTTATTGTAATTGTAGCTTCAGGAGGATATTTTGTATTTTTTTTTGTTAATTATTGCGGAGCAGGGATTTTGACGTTATAACATAAAATAGAGAAATTTTTATTTATAAAATAAAAAACATTTCGTATTTTCCTATTTTCGGAACTGTGTCTGCCTGCATTAATACGAACGTGAAATTCAATTTAAATTCAAAATGCTATTAAATTAGACTTAATGTTATAGTATTTAGTTGCACCATAAAACATTAAAAAAAATTCCGAACGTCTGTAGCAATCATTAACTGTGGGTAATCAGTTTAAAAGAACACTAAATAATGTGAGTTTTCTCATTTACCATTTTTACCTGGTGTCTAGGGAAACTGGTAAGGATTAAAATTAGTAGGCCTGCTATTTAACTGTGGTTGTAAAAAACTATTTTCTGACAATTAATTTGGAAGACTGTCTATACATTTATTTATCTAACAGATATTTATATATATAAGTATTGCGTGTTTAAGTCAGAAAAAGACGCCAATCCGCGTCGAAACGTCCGCCAAATTAAAATTTTCTTAGTTATTGTTTCCCTATTTAAAGTTGTCAGTTTGAAGGTCGTATTTATTAATTTTTTTAAAAAAATATTATTTCTATGTTATATGTTAGACAAACCTTCCAAATGATAAATTTCTGTACTAATAAAGCTAGACATTAAATTTGCACACCACTTTTTTTTGTATTACTTCGATTTAATTACGATTATAAAACACGCTCATACGCAATTATCAGTTATCACTTATCTTAGTTTAGAGTAGGTCACGCTTATTATACATTTTTCCCTTCTTTATCTACCGTCTATCAGAAAGTCAAAACTTTCATCCAGTGCGTTCGTACTTTATGATTCTGCACAAACGTCTTAAGCGGCCGTCCTCATGGTTAACGTATATAGAAAGTTAAGTTCCGCTGTAGACTTTTGAGAAGCCTGGTCCGCGTGGAGTCGCCCTTGACTTTTTGCGGTAATGGGAGCGTGTTGACCTACTCGCGTTGTCTTGGACTGTGTGATGTATGCGACATCCACCCTGTTGTGACCCGTTTCCGGTGCCCAGCTCCCAGGGGGGTTCCGAGGGGAACCATTTCTCCCCTTCAGTCTGAGGCTAATGCTAAGCTGTTTACAGACACTTCCCCGACCACTTCACACCGAATTTGATTTCAAACACTTGCAACTCACGTCTACGTCATCTACATATAATATTTTTGTCTTTTGAGTACGTTTTATCCAAACAGGAAACAACACTACGGAAGTGTACGTCAAGACAAATTTTACTCCACGGTTATCTGCGAAAAGTTGGATATTATAAACAGTATAATTTCGGCGAGACCGCGATGTCGACGAGACTATTACAAACCCCAATAAATAATAATAATAATAATTTCGGCGACTCGGTTTTGGTATATTTTCCTATATTTTCTTATGTAATTTTTTTTCTGTGGGACTAAGACATAGTTCACTGTAACTACAACATCTTCACCTTATAAGTTATATAACAGATACTCGTAACTGTAAAAATATTGTTAGCAATCTGGAATTTTGTAATTTTCAATCGAGTCGATCGCATTATTCGTTGCTTATAGGATGCCAGTTTTTGTGAGAGATATATTCGTACTGTTGTTTAGACCGTATTAAGATAGTCTAATTATAAATATTCGTATGGGAGAACCTATCTGTTGTGTGCAATGAAATGGCAACGGTGTGTAATAGAAATACAAGGAATAATACTAACACTATAGGATTTAAAAATGATTGGCCACATGTTGTCTATACATTGACTCTTAATCTTAATTCCGGGACAATTATTTTTTTTGTGACATGATGGGTTTATAACATTAGACATATTTCTTGTCTCAGTCAAGAGAACAACCACTCATATGTTTTACACAGTAGCTTCATTTATTAATCCGTACTCAAGCAGTCGAGACCGAAATGCAGGATTTAGAGCAGTGGCTCTGTATAATATACGGTTGCGTACTCGTGAGTTCTAACAATAGAATTACAAACTTGTCTTTGTGAAACATACTTCCACACACACACACACACACACAAAAAGTGACTATAAGATTAAACGATTGTTTGGAGAGAGACATTTGCATTTCTGCACGTGTGACAATGACATAAGCTCTTCACAGAATGTTCGTTGCAGCTCTTTGCGTCCAAGTGCAGCAAAAAATCGTTTCGTCGAGCGACAACGGAAAACAAATGTTACGTCTTAAATTCTGACTTAAAAGTATTCATGGTAGTTTACTATATCCGGTCAAATAATTTATTAGTCGATCAGAGAATTACATTAATCCAGATCCCTGTATTACTTATGCTTTAAACGAATAGTTTATTTAAATATTAGAAGTTGCCTCATTTTATTTGCATTTATTCAGCTGATTATAAAAATAGCATTTTTTTAATCCTAAGATTTTACAATTGTGGTACATTGACGATGTTAACATGTTAAAATTTTACTTGAAGAAATGTAGTTGCTTCTTGAGTGAGTATCTGAAGAGGAAATTATGAATTATTTATATATACATACATACACATATACATTAAAAGTAACATCGATCATTAATATATTGCTCCTAGGAACCAATAGGTTAACGGAGATATTTCCTGTAAGTCGACCGAATTGGAATATAGATGTGATGTTTATCTACAACGGGAAGAAATTCATTGATTTTCTGGCCTTCAATATTGTTCGCGGTTCAAAATAAATTAAAGGGATGATTTGGGAGAGGACGAAAGATGGAAACCAACATTTTGGACAGTAGCAACTCTGTTTTTCATGATACTGAGGAAAGAATCAGTCTTTTGACTCGGCAGTAAAAATTCTACAATGACATTTGAAGATTTATAAAAGATTACTTTACAGTTAGAAGTCTAATTTTTCTCAGTAGGTCTGTGACACTTAATTTAATGTTTCTGTTCATGCTGTACCTTAATACAAATTATTATTCTACCTTTAATAAAGATATTGTTTTAAAATTGAGGTCACTTGTTGTAGATATTAAAATATAAGACGTCTGTGTTAAAAATATACTAGTTAGATAAAATAACCAAATAACAGATAAAATGATAATATAAATACCACTCAATTTATCTGGAATCGTTCATTTCGTCAGGTGATTCAAAACGCAAGAGCTGTGAGTACGACGCTACCACACAATCAAGCCTATTGAGATCATTTGCTGCAGACTAACTCAATGGGTCCCATAGGAATTAGTCTTCTCCGTAAAATTTGCGATATTTCTTTCACGGTATGGTCAATTTTCAAGGCCGAGGCTGTGAACGAACAAAAATTCTGTTACTGAAAAGATAATAAATGCATATCGATTTTAAGTGCAACAAATGATCTGAAGCGTTCTTACTTCGCTAAAATGAAATATTACGAATATCATTTACCTTGTAGCCCATGAAAAGCACAAAAAGTATTGTGGTTAATATTATTGTATAACGGCGTCAGACGATCTACAATCGCAAATCACCACATCTCAGACCTCAGTACTTCAACGAGTACTGCCTTGGACGTCATCAAATTTATCGAGGAAGCAAACATAAGTGAACAAATATAGAAACCCAATTGCTAATAATGTTATGAATGTATGTAAATAATAACGCTAACTAAACTAGGGTAAATAACATAAGGGTCGCCCATGACCACGATGCCGACGCGACCGTTATAAACTTCAATAAAAAAATATATATATTAATCGGGCTGTTCGGACTGGAACAATTATAAGTTTCTTAACATATGTGATACAAATTGTGTCGTTGAGTTGTTAGGTTTTATTACGAATAATTAATAATATTACGGATAGTATGGAGTAATATTTTGTAGCAAATGGCACGCCGCTAACGCCGGCTGAAAGTAAAGAATCGTTCCAGGGCGGTATTTGTAGTGATTGCTCACTAAAGAAAAATCGCAGCCATGCATCACTTGTCAAACTAGCTGGCGGCAAAAGTCAGAACCCGTTGCAAGCCGTGAAACAATATTTCTCCCCTCCTCCCGCGAAGCCACCCTTAAATTTACAGCCCCGCCGGAAGAAGCGGCCACAAAAACGTCAGTCTAAACACGCATATAATTACGAGTTAACACTATTTATTTTTACCTGTGAGGGCAGATCGCAAGCTGGTGTCTGTCGCGTCCTGGTTTCGCGCACATCCATTGGCCAGGGCCGGAGTTCCCGCGTCCTGATTGGCTGCGCGCGTCTTTTTTGTTTGTCTCCCCGCGCCGCCTGTGGCTAAACCTCGACTACTTTTCGGTGAGATGCGAGTGCAAGAAGACGCTGCAGTGTGTGGTGGATCGGTGCGATGGCGCGTTTGTTGGTTTAGCGTCGCTGTTTACGTCCGTCGCTCGTCGCCCAGCGCTCCTTAACACGATGCAGCACGCGACTGCCTGACACCTGCACCATGGTCACCCTAATCCCGCGCTGGCTCACCGTGGACCTGCGCTGCAAGAGCATCGTCCACGGGCCGCAGGTACACGTGACGACCACCTGCGCACAGTAAATATTACTCAACACGTAAAATCGGTGCAAGGTTTCAGTTTCTTGAATATTAAGCTGACAACTAACTTTTCATAAATGTTTGTTGACATTGGTGACATTTTTATGATTGGAAGAATATATTACCGTTAGACTTAATGCTCGGCAGTCGACTATTACAAATACACATACTTATCAACTGTTATTTATCAAGAGTGTCGGTAATGTCTTTATTCTGAATTAATATTTTCGATTTCAGCTAATGGCAGAACCAAGTCATTATTTAATATTGATAAATTGGATAAGTATTGTACACGCTGAACCAAAAAAAACTTTACAGACTTACAGAATTTTTTGGGGGGTTGACGAGAAGTCACGTTGACCCACAACCACTAATGTGTTTTGATTTAAAATGAAACCATTTTTATAATTTTCTATAAGCTTGTAAAGTCATTTTTGATGCACTGTATATTAAATTTTGTGGATATGAGTTATTTGAGACTGATATGAGTTGAACAAGAAATTCGGCATTTAAATTTGTTATCAAAATATCACGCTTCCTTTTTCATATACTTTTTTACGTACACTTGTCAGAGTTTTCTGACTTACATGCCAAATATCTGGTTCCTTCCTCTGTCAGAATAAGCAAATTTTTTTGTTATTCTAAGCGTGATATCTAGTTGTATTTTTGCTGAAACTTTCGTCGATACGAAATAACCAAGACACTTAAATCTACTCCGTCTTGCTTAATTTTAATCGTAATTATTAAAAACATTTATGAATATCGCTAAATAGTTCCAATGGCTAATCGTGTTATTGTGATACGTTCCGACAGCTGACTCTGACGTCCTTCAGGTGATAGCTTTGAAAAAACTGTTCTATTCAAGATATATATATATATATATATATATATATATATATATATATATATCTTGCCGTTCATATTTAACATTAAAGCATTTCACTATCGCGTACAACCACTTTAAAAAAATCATATAGTCCAGTTGTGAAAGTGAAGCCATTATTTTGTTCGTAATGATATCAGTAAATTAATTTTTTACGATTACTTCTTTCATGTTGTCATAAACCTAGACATCAAAAATATTAATGGAAGATCTCGTGAAGGAGATCAGTGAACCTGTGCGCTGTGTCAGATGAATTTATTAATTGTTGTCAATAATAAAAATAGGTCGATAAGTACGTTGTATCATCTTAAATTTTTTTATGAATATTTCTTGATTACGGGCTCTTGATAATATTTTAATGCGTTTTACACAAATATTGAAAAATTTACAATCTTATTATCAATAACGTCTACTTAATTATTTGTTTTACCATCTGAAACTTTATACGCGTAAAAACTGTGAAAAATCTATATTTTTAGCCTGCAAACTGTAAATTTGTACCTCGTAAAGATTACATTACGTCAGGTCTGGATATATAGTAAATAATATTTACTCTTGTGTGTTTGAGTTACGGAACAAAAGGGGGAATACGCGACTGTTGAAAAAATACTGTAGTTAAATTTCAACAGATTACTCAGAATATCGTAAGTTTAATTCATTTTATCGTAATTCTTGTTGGGATGTTAAATACGAAGGTTGAAATTATATTTGGAAAATTTATAAGGAAATAAAACATAAATAATGTAAACTTTCTCAGTGAAGATGTTGTAGAAATAGTTCTCAATTCATTCGTAGATAAGTCTGCTGTTTTTAAAATCGATAGTTAAGTTATAACTGATAATGTTAAGATGTCATTACCGCGTCATTTACATTGTTTCAGTGTGACGTATGATATTACAGTCGACTTTAAACTAGATCTGTTTGATAGTAGACTAAGTGATAGATACCTATGTATTTGATAAACAGCGCTTTAAATTAAAAAAAACATTAATAATCTGCCTCGCGTTTACGTCGTGGTTTGCACCAATCCCCCCTTTATGGCATTTTTTAAAAATAGACCGGAGAAAAATATATCATTACGCAGCAAAGTAAGAAAAAGATCTTATTTATGAAGTACATGAGAAAATGCGGACAAAGCGAAGGATTATACTACGAAGGTATAGGATCGAGGAGAAATTGAGGCCTTACTGATATTCGCCACGTATAAGATTTAAAGAATTACGATTTGGTTAAGTTGTGATAAACTTTGTGTTTCTAATAATTTTCTTAGTGAAAAGCGTGTATTGATGTCATCAAAGAAAATATGTTAATTAATTTGTAGAGAATTACAGATTAGGGAGAGACATGCTGAGAAAGTGGTAGAAAAAGGCTGCAGAATGAAGTACGATTAAAAGAGAAAATTACTGAACTAAATTATTTGGAGGAGAAATTAACAAAACATATAACATTTCATCTTGTTTATAAATAAATTGAAAACATCATAGTAATTATTTTTCATTTAAACGCATTATTTTCTTATGATATTTGGAAATTTATTACGTTTCCTATCAGTTGCTTGGAACAAAAAGCATCATTTGTCAACCTAAACTTACCCAAAGGGTTGACTGCATTTGATAATTGAACTTAAAAATAGTGGATTTCTTTGAAGTGAAAATATAAGTTATCAAACTTATTTTATTGGTGTGTGTTTCCTTATTTTATTTTATGCATAAAAATCTTATTTATTGCTTATAAATGTTTAATGTATTGATTTCTAAATATTTTTATCTTATTCATCAAGATTAAATATTTTTCAAGATCAATAAAATAAATACAGATCGCTTTCTCTTAGCAAGAGTGCAGGTAGTTGAATATTTAATATATATCTTATTGTTAAATCTATATTATTCAGTAATAGAAATTTAGCAAACGTTACCCCACCATTTTATTAAAATTTTCGAATGTTTCTCGTATGCAATGTGTAAAAGGTTTTGCTACTCGTGTGCATAGTTCATTGAATTATTGGAGAGCTTTATAATTCTAACCGTCAAATTTCAGTAACAGTAAATTTTAATTCAATTATAAGTATGTAACGAAATTAATATAATAGTTTTGCACGTGATGGACGGACAAAGGCAGAGTGAGAGAGAGGAGAGTGGGGGAGACAGGAAAGTATCGCTCAAGATTAATTAATGCTAAGCAGGTGCGTTTATTACCACTTGGAAACTATTTCAACGGCCATAAAAAAATCAATCGCCCCATTTCATGACGCCTTCAATCTGCCTTATTGTGCTAATGGGAACTGATTTTATTACATCTTTAAATGGAACTATGTTCTCAACCAGAATATTTGTTTCACTTTAAAGTCCTTTCATTTTCTCCCATATTTTGCACTCTCGTGAATTCCTGTAATTAACATTAAAATAATTTACGGGACTTGTAATTTACACACTTTGGAGAATTGAAAGCTGAAAGTAACTGCTGCTCTAATTTTCATTTGAAAAATACACCTGGGTTTACAGCATATATGGCGATAAATCATAACTCGAAATTAATCAAATACTCGTAGCAATACTAGCAATGATGGGAAATCGTTTAATTGTATGTATTAGCATTTTAAAGTTGTTAGGAGTGATATACTTGATACTTTAATTTATTCTTCCTTTTACCTTTTTCAGTCAGTACTTATCTCTATTCCTTCGTTTTCATTCTGTCTCCCATTTATTCTAGCTCAGTTTTGTGGCTCAAAATATTACTGAATCAAACAGTTTCTAACAATAATCGAACCTTTCTTCCTGTTAATGGGTATTAAATTAGACTTGTAACTAGTAATGATGTGATCCTTCCTGCAGTTCATAGATATGAGCTTACTATCTCACTTCGAGATTAAATCGTTAACAAAACAGGTGTCAACCCTCTAGGTTTTACGCCAAATCTACTTACTCAATCATTGTTGTTTGTCGTTGACGGAAATCCGTTAATACACGAAAACTAATTATATTGTGTCTGTGTTAGGTGTCACGCGTACTGTAACCTTCAAAGAACGAAGTCGATCAACCTGTATTTTAACATCATTTTCAAGGACCTTCTTTCAGGAATAGCAATCGTGTTTCGGCTGATGAATTTCTCAGTTCGCACTCAGACGTGAGGATGTATGCTCCTCTGTCGGCGCCCTTTCTTACGGCGCCTCGACATGTTTATTTTGAGTAACAGTGAATTTGTACACGCCAGTTCACGTTCCTTAAATGAGACCATGACAGAGGCTGGGGGATCACGACCGAGAAATTTACCGTCTCCTGGTTTTTAGCGCTCTGATAATCGAGCATACACCAACAGTATTCCAAATCATATCCAAGCACGACAGAGAATTATTTAAACCATTAGTGAAATTATTATTTAGATTGCTCCTTTCTGTATTTAAATATAAAAACCCAATTAAACAACTCAGTCATTTATGGCCAATATTTTATCCATCAGAATAATTATTTAAACTAACCTGCTGATAACAAGGAGTTCTAGTAGCAAGAGACATGCTCAGGGAAATATACAATGATGTTGCACGTAGAAATTAAATTAGTTCAATATGCCCCACCTTATTGAGTCTTTTTGTGATCACTGGTTCCAAACGTTGGTCTGGATTATGATAATTATCTAGAACTGCGTGATGATTTATGTTTTTTTAATAAGCGTGTGTGGTTATATACCAACGAGCGTTCGCAATTTAATGGAGAATTTTGGATTGGCTTCTTGGAATGATTGCTATATTTTATTTGGATGTACATCCCCATGGCTCAAATCCTTAGGCTCATATTGGTTAAACGACTGCTTTGTATATCAGAATTTTATTTTCCATATATATCAGTGATTTTCTTCATGTCAGCCACTGTAGTTCTCTTTTCTTGACCCCCTTTTTTTGGTACTTGGTAGTTCCTAGTCAGTTTTATATCAAAATGTAGTCCTAAATATCTTACCGTTTGTTTTTGCAAAGTGTAGACTATTGTGAAATATTATTTATATTAAATGAAAAAATATTATTTACATTAAATTAAAGTCGACAAATTGACCGGCAAGGCACCAAGAACCTCCAACGATTTTTGGTTTTTTAAATATTAGAAAAATGTGAAAATAAATTATATTTAAGAGTATATAATTTATTAAACATTGAGAAGCAACGTATTATTCCAGGCCATGTAGTTAATTTAACTGGAGTATTGGAAATACGTAATTAATTCTATTGATTAACGACGAGAGAAGTCATATTATGTTACAGAAGTCTTATGACATTATTTACAGAAAACATTAAAGAATTTTATTCTATTCGCATGGCGCATTTTTACGATCTTAAAATTCGAATATATTCTGGAATTAACAATCTAAAAATTAAATATGTAACGTTTTCCCGGTTATTATATAATTAATGGAGGATTCTTGGGTTTCCACCCGGGTCGTCTTCATAAACAGAGACGCTTCGGCGTCTAGCCCTGCCATCTTCATTTATGCTGATATGAAATGTCTTTATTCATGTAAAAATTAATATTTTTATGCTTGTTTTGGTAGAGTTAGAGTATGTAGAACATGTAATTTGTTCCTGGTGTAACGATTGTTGAAAAAATCTCATTCCTCCTATATTATTTTTAAATTTTGTCTTCAAGAAATTTTTTTAAGGCTCATTTCACTTTTGTTCCAGCGTTGCTTGTCACCAGGAAACAGAATTAGACTGTGTTTTTGTTATAGAGATACAGAAAATAAATCAGGTTGTTGCGCCAAAGTCTTACCATTCTTGTTTCCTGGACCGTAGCAATGTCAGTCGTATTACAAACTTGTATTTGTACGGGAAAAGTTTAGGTAATTAAGTTTTTTTTGGGCTACGTCACTATTACACGAAAAAATTCGCCCGATGTGTTGGTTTAAGGTAGGCGGACATATTCCATTCCGAAATCAAAAAGTAGGTGCAATTTTGATTTTTCTAGTATGATTGAGTGGGGGATGTTCCAGACTGCAACATGAAATTTTAAAAATTTTATTTTATTGTGTGAATATATTGTGTTATAATTTTAGTTTGCTTTTATTTTGCTGTAATCTCACTGACATGGTTTTAGCTCTGATCCTCCCCCTGTGTCTTGAAATTCTGTGTTGCTTGACCCTTCAATTGACCGCGAAGCAGTTCCCACGCCCCAAGAAGCAACATACTCACTAAGTACAGAGGATTATGGATTATGTGTCGCGTTGATTTGTGATCCTGTCCTCACCGGGCTTCGTTATGTAATGCACCAGGTGTTGCCTGTGCTAAGAAGATTAAGAACACTGCGGCGTTCGCTAATCACACTGTTCTAAGAGGATTCCAGAGACTTAATATTTTTACGTGAAATTTCTTCAAAATAAAAATGAACTCTAGGTTATTCGGCTTTTAAGCTTCCATCATTTATCGTTCATGGTCTTCGACAAGTGAATGTTTCTCAAGAGAAGAAGCGTTAAACCCCCTGACGTGTCAATGTGAGTAATCATATAAAAGTATAGGACACTAAAACTTGTCTCAGCTTCGTTCAGTCGATCGTCTCATATCTTACCTACTCATTACTTCTCATACGGTATATTCTAAAGGTATTTATGTGGGATACTTTTACATAATCTCTCACAGATTTCACTACAAATATTTTAATCAAATTATTAATACCAGTTTGTTTTGGCGTGGGAAGATCGGCTACTAAAACTCATGCGGTCAAGTTCCAACTGGTTGGGTGATAATATTTACCAGGGTTTAAGGGTTAAGACGTTCCGTCCAGAGCTCCGTGTGATGTCGCAGAATGTAAAGAGTCCTCTATCTCAATTGAGAAATAAATCTGATTCGTAAAAGTCTCAGGTATTGGTTCCCGTCCATGTGCGACAGTTCCAGACACGTATATGACTAACTTTTCATTTTATAAGTAATTAAGTATATAGTTTCAAACTTAGATTAGAATCAGTAGATTAAGATTCATTTTTTTATTGCCTTAATCCTCTATTTGAGGAACCAGGACAGCTTAAAGAGTTATTACATACATAGATAACAATCTCAAATACTCAAATGAGGAACAAAGACATCACTCAAAAGTAAAAAGAAAACATATAACAAACACATGTAAAACAAAATAATAATAAATACATGCATTTGAAAATGTGAAAACAATTTAAAATAGATTAATACATAAGTCTAGCAGGACTTAGGTATAAAAGTATCCACATTGATGCTCATTTCTATTATGATGTATTTAATGTCACGTCTCTTTATCCATTAAGCAAATAATATGTTTCAATATATTTTTAGATATATAGTATTATCATTAATAATAAAGATAGCCAATACAGACAAAAAAGGTAATATAATTACCACAGAACGTTTCTGGGATCCTTATCCCTTTCGTCAGGTGCTAAGAAGAGCCTAGAAAAACACAACTGCACTGGTCAGAAAGTTAACGTTGTGTGGTAATTATATTACCTTTCTTGTCTGTATCGGCTATCTTTATTATTAATTATTTTCAATTAGAAGTAAATTTTATATAGTATTATCGTTAAAACTGTCAGCAATTCAAATAAATATGCTATCGTCACACATCCCCGCCTACGGGTTCGATTTGTACGACGCTATTTCCCAATAGAAAACGTTCATGCGAATAACAAATGAAGTTAAAAGAAACGTACGAGCTCTTGACGTCAACTGCTTAGATGCTGGTACAAAAAGAATCCCATGTAGCTGATCGGTATGCTCCACAAAAAAATGACGACAAACATACCAGGGCGATGCAATTAAATGCAGGAAAAGTATCAACACAATATAAAGATATAAGATAAAGAATTACACAAACTTCTTGAAACGTCCACGACAATTTTTGGATTTGATTGGCCGGTGTGCAGATTCTTCTCAGTTTTAATCTTTTTCTCTTAGACAGGGGTTACATATTTATGCTTTTGTCTACAATAGTGAAATTTTTATTTAATACGTAATTGATATTAAAAATGTTTGAATAATATTCACCAATTTAAAGAAAATTGTTATTTCTTAATTTAAGCACTGAAGGCTACAAATTATTAACAATTTCATTTGGTCCCAAACTATTCTTATCATCATGAATTGTTTTAATATTATCAGTTGCGGCTTCACTAAGAAAATGTCATTTGATAGATGTCAGTTGCGATAGTAAATTTTTCTCCGATCATTATTTAAACTTTGCTAAAAATTTATCTTTACTACACTGTTTTTAATTTTCATATCTAACAGTTCAATTTTTTTTGTTTGATGTTTGTCATGAGAATAATATTCAACATTATAAAACAGTATCCGTGAATTGTTTATTCGCCGAATTAGAGATATTACTGACAAAATAACATATTTATTGACGTAAAAAGTGTACAGCTCTGTTTTTTTCTCTCTCTAAAAACCGATGGAAACGTATGAATTTAATTACGATCAGCGGCGTGTTTTCTATAACGCTGATAATAAAATATATATTCAGAATATAGTAAAAATGCTGTGTCCATTTTTTATATACTGACTGGTGTGTGTTGATACTTTTCCTGCATTTAATTGCAATGCCCTGGTATGTTTGTCGTCATTTTTTTGTGGAGCATACCGATCCGCTACATGGGATTCTTTTTGTACCAGCATCTAAGCAGTTGACGTCAAGAGCTCGTACGTTTCTTTTTAACTTCCTGAAACGTATGTGAAAGGGGTGATAGTGAGAAGAAACGCGAACCTCTGCTATTGTTATGATTGTATCAAGTGGTGTGACGTTACTTTATTGCGGACGCCGACCGCGCCGTGACGGAAGAAGTGAGTTTTTTTCTGAGAAAAAGCGCGGGATGTGCCACGGACTGCCTGCAATACATATAACACGGTTGTCTAAATCACTGGTACAAAAACAGACTAGGTTACTATTGCTTAATGAATTCTATATATTTTTAACTATGTCAGAAATCGAATGATTAACTCTTTGATCTACAGAATATAAAAGCACGAGAAAAATCACATATTTAGTTATCTCTTGTGCAATCAATTGTTGACTGCTCCGATTTTGTTTTTCCCTGCCATTATTTTCTTCACACAATCAAATTCTTATTACTAGACATGGCTGCAATTTTTTAACTTTCTTCCCTACAATTCTGTGATTAATTCCAGAACATTCACCCTAGTTGGTGTTACACTTTCGTAAAATCATTAAAAATATTGGAAGGATAATTTGAAGCGAATCTTTAATACGATATAAGTATTTCATCATCGATCGTGTTTCAATGAACATAACAGACGAAGAACGTCTACTCATTTTTATTCAGATGTTCTTAATGTCACTTCTGTTTATCCATTAAGCAAATCATATGTTTTAATATATTTTTAGATATCGTTAAAATATATATACTGTCAGAAATTCAAATAAATATGCTATCGTCACACATCGCCGGCAACGGGTTCGATTTATGCGATGCTATTTTCCAATAAAAAAATATTCATGCTAATAACAACTGAGTGATGTACAAACGATACAACATGTTCAAATGCTGTTTGGAAAGTAGGAAAATTTTACAAAATGGTCCGTGTGGCTATTTCGTATTTACCTCTTACGATATAGTGCAAAAAGTCTTGTGATAGCAAATCCAGTGAAGCACAACAGCCGCAATAGTGCTTTCTAGCAGAAGTGGAGGTGTTAATTAAATTAAATTAAATTAAATGCTCGTCACTTGCAAGTAAGTCAGAGAATGTATCAATATAGTGGTACGAAAAATAAATAGCAAGAAAATAGTCTTATACTCATATACGAAATGTAGAGGTTCAGAATTAAACTTATTAAATAAGACTATATAAATTGGCATGTGATTGAACTAAAGAAAGAGAATATAGTAAAAAAAAATTTTTTTAAATAAACACAACGATTCCTATGAAATTGCAGAACTCGTCAGGTGTGCTAAAAAGCGTATTAACCAACAGTATTCAATCTAATTGAAAAAAATCATTTTAACTAAAGAATAATCAGTATTTAGAGTGAGCAGTATCTATAATACTAGTATATCTTCTAGACCTCTTTGACAAGAGAAAATGTGTTTTTAAATTTATAGCTTTGATTTACCAAATTCATTTATCAATCGAACAGACATTAAAATATACATTAGAAGAAGGTAAACGCCAAATTTTGTAAATGAAAAAAAATTCACGGTCGGTTTGTCAGATCTGCAACCACTCCAAAAATAAATCAGAATTTTAGACATAAATTTCCAAACACCTGTAAAAAACGAACTGTACACAAACTCATATATAGTTCCACAATGTAGGAAAACACCGTTGGTTATTTGCAATAAGAGAAACGCGGACTATACATATTTTTTAATTAGCTCTTGAGGAATTAAATACCTGAACTATGTACAATAATATTCATTACCACAACAAAGAACTTTCTCGCAGCTTAATCCAAGTAAATGACACAACACTTTAGTGACATTTTATTAAGTGCCAAAAGAAGTCATGGCAATAATAACTGAGTCATAAACACAGTTTATATCCAAACTAATTAAAAATCAGTAACATCTTTCAATAGATCATAAAAACGTTTTGATGTGAAACGACAGAGTTTCACTTTTCTATATGAACTGGTGAACGATGCGTGCGAAATCCAACAATCTTATATAAAGGCGGTGTTTAAACGGGAAAATCTATAAAAAAAATGGCCGAACATATTTCATAGAATTTTCGTATTTTTACTTTCTGAATTGACAACATTTTCAAATGTGGGCTCAGAAGAAAGTCAAAACACTTTACAAATTTTTCGCTGCGGTGCATTGTCTTTGGATTAATATCACGTTAAAACGGATATTGTGCGGTATGACACGCAAGAATATAAGAAGAAGGATCTCGATAAAACAGTATTCACTGCAGTGAGTTTCGCAAGAAATACGCATGGCGGAATAACAGTTTCCTTTTTCAGCATTTTTGCTCTATCATAGTAATATTTTTACGTTACTTTCCTTTCTTATAATTTCCGCTAGAGTATTTATGGATTTTAAACGAAACGTTATCTTTTAATACTATGCTAATAATGTTGTTATACGATCATATTAATCGAGAATCAAGTCGATATTCAGTTTCTTTTTTTTTGTATTTTGTAGGAATAACAAAATTCAGGTTTCTCTTTTTTGAATATAGCAATAATTGCATACTTAACGGAGATAGTACGATTTTCCTGGTTGTGGTGTTCCTGGGAAGAAACGTTACTAATGGAACCAAATTCAGATGCTCCGCATGTAACCGTGAAACGAATTTCTTCGCCCAAAATAACGGTTCTTTTTCTAATTGCAGTGTTTTCTAAATTATATAGGCATACTCAGTTATTTTAAAAAGACGACTCTATTTTTTTTTTTGGTAAAGTGAGCTTGGTGAGGTGTTAGACAAGTTGTTGTTATTATGGTCCCTAGTAAATTTGAACCATTTTTCGAGTATTTGCATTTTACGGAAGAATCCCAAGTGTTTACTTTGATAGTGCGAAGAGCAATGTCCTGCCGTTCATCCTTACTTGTCTTAGAGAACTGTCCTGAAAAGAAAACATTCTTTTTCTTCTGGAGGAAAGAGAAAATTGTATGTAGAGAAGGAACGGAACGCTATTAGTCGATGTGTTGACTTTTCACTCGAAAACTTGTCGAGCGTGGTGCAGGCAAACACGGGTCTCCGCTCTCGTCTCGCGCGTACGTCGGATCTCTCGTAATTGGCATTTCCGTTTTCCGAGCGCGTACTATCCGGACTTACATTTACTCGACTAAATTGACAAATTGTCCAATTTAGGCCACGAATAACTGAGGACTAGCCTCGAAGTTGACAGCGTTTGCAATTTTTTCGTCCCGAGGTCTTGAGCGGGTCGCCGCTAATGAGAGTCTGGCTGTGGTAATGGGCTCCAGCACAAGGCGCCTCTGTCCGCGACAAGACGGATGGCGCCCGAAGAGGCGTCGATAATTACCGATAAAACCACACCGAGTGCTCTACTTATGTGACAGTTATTTCAATTGTCCGCTCTCCTATTCAGAGACGACCGACGCAACTGACCGAATTCACGCAGTTGCAAAGGAAACGAAAAATTTTTCTAATACGGACTTATATTTTGTTCACTGAAAATAATTTTTCCCCAATTAATACCACCCTCCGTTAATTACAAAATTCAGTTATTTTTCTCATTTACAGTCGCATCAACAGCTATGTCATTAGCGACTTTGTTCTTTGATGCATTCCACAGTCGTGGAACTTATTTTGTGGGAGTTTCTCGGTATGGAAACACACACATGCAACATGCATGCTCTAAATGGGATTCGAATCCAGGACCACTGAAACCAAAATTCAAATCGCCCTAATCCTACGTCATAGAAATATCCACCTGTTCAATCCCATTATCTCAAATACAGAATCCCATCCTCCTCCACCTAAACCCCTCAGAAGGTTAAAAATAAAACGACAAATTCACCTGGAAACCACCGTAAATTAACATATGTGTAAGTATATATAAATAAATAATTCATAATTTCCTCTTCAACTACTCACTCGAGAAGCAACTACATTTCTTCAAGTTAATTTTAACATGTTAACGTCATCAATGTATCACAATTGTAAAATTTTCGGATTAAAAAATTTTTTGTAAAAAGTTAATAAAAAAAAGGATCTTGTGATGCGAGGCAGAGACACTGACCACTACACCAGAGGAGGTCGGCAGTTGTTTTCTTTGATAGGATAATTCATTATGGAATTCGAATCTCATTTCGGCCACCCTTGATTTTCCTTATTCTTATATAATTCTAACATTATTCGAGACTCCTTATTCCATACAATGTTATAAATGAAAAATGTGACGAAGTAGTAATAGTCCTTCATTCGTTTCAGCCCGCACGGTCCTATACAGAAAATGTGATTTAGCCAGCTGCCTCCTAAACCGGTCAAGGCACGGCGAGGGGAAAGCTGCGACCCCACAGCTAACACCTCTCCCGCCATCGGAAGGGCGTGGGACAAGTACCAAATACCCGACCTACCTGATGTAGGTTTTCCTAGGGTTTTCCCTGCATCACTTTAAGGCGAATTGCCGGGTAGGATCATTAAACCACAGCCTGGGGGCCCTAGTTAACCCTTGGCTACCTTCCTCTACCCTTCCGCATCCCCACTTTCAAATCTCTTTCCTATGCTATAAGAGGGGAGTTGCCACTATGTGGATTACCCTGTACATAGCCTGTGTACACCTAAAAAAAATCAGATTTTAGATACTTTCATATCTGCAGGATGATTCTGAATGATGATAATGATGAAAAAAAATATTTCACATTTATAATAATATTAACAAATAAATATACGGCCTTGAGTCAGAAAATTATGTTTATTAAAAAAAAATTAGAAGACATTTAGACCTTTTTTACGGACCTCTTCAGGTTGGACAGTTTTGTATATAATATAAATCATGCATAAAATTTAGAGGCAAGGTTCTGCTGATGATTTTCGGTTACAACAGGCAAGGCAGCAATGCCTCTAAATTTTATATATACAAAATTATTAAAAACTGTCCAACCTGAAGATGTCCTTAAACAAGGACGAAACGTCGTATAATTAATTTTGGTTAATAAACATAATTTTTCGATTCAAGGTAGTATATGATTATGGATTACTTCAAATCTTAAAGAAAATAAACACTACATTAAGCGTAAATTATTATTATTTAGTCGTGTGTCTCCGACACGTAAATATAATCAATGAAATTAAAGCGACATACTTGAACACACTAACTTTGTAGTGAGCATTAAATCGTAGCCTGTTAATGACTTTTCAAAGTTTATGAAAGTTACAGCTGTGTTGTGAAACTTTATAGTTATTACTTTGTAGAAATGCGGTCAGATTACAAAAACGTTTGAGAAAACTACTTCGGAAACTATCATGTAACTATTAACATTTTGTGTTAACCTTATTTCCAATGTTGTTTACGGCAAATAGATTAAATATAATTTGAATGTTTACCACATAGAGCGGAGCTCTTAAATGGCTTTCTGAACACTAACGTGCTCTATAATTGATTGTGGGACACGTTACTACAATCCGTGTTGAAAAAAAGTTGAGTCTCTAGAATTCGTGCAGCGGAATTATGATCCAACAACGCACAACTTCGTAGCTTTTCCTGGAATTGTATATCTTATAATTGATACTAAATTAAGCGCCTAAGAGAAGGTATATTATATAATGTATATAAATACGTATATCGCCAACGGAATTCGTATGGTCATTTGGGTCAGAAAATAAATTATTAGAAACTTCACCAGAATACTTCAATGAGGAAATGTGATTGTAAAATCTATTTTTAAGACTTAAAATAATAAAAATATCGCAAAACTATTGGTTGATATATAAAAGCGCCAACACGTCAGTAAGTATTTATTAAAAAATAACACAACGTTTCGTTCCTGTTTTTTTATCTTCGTCATGTTTTCAAGCAAAAAATAACAAATTCTGTATTCAAAACCAAAAAATAGAGTCATTTTAATTATCTTGTTTCTGACATGTTGACTTTTATTTATTAATTGATTGAATTAATTTCAGATAAATAAAACTATTAATATTTTTATTATCCTTGTCGGCGTTAATAATTATCACTTTTCGCGTTGAAGTACCAGAAATTTCAGTACCTAAAAGACCGACGCTGCCTCTCAAAGTTTTTACCGTGAAAGAAGTGGCTGGGTTCTTTACTGCGGCGTGTAATACTCTTTTACGCACAAGGGCTTAGTAAATCGCCACCACATTAACGTCCTTCACAAGGCAACCACGTTTCCTTTCTCGGGGGAAAAAAAATTGACTGAAATTCGAACTGCAAACTTCGGGTTCAGACGTTCGCAAGAGATAAAACTTAATCTTAAGCGGTGCAGTAAGTTTTTTTTAAAATTATTTATGACCTGCTTTTTTATATTAATTGTGCTTGGAAAGATTATTGTGTTATTGTGTTTATTCAGCTACGATTTGGCTTATATCGGTATTTTACAATATACGTATAAAAATCAAGCTTATAAGTACAATATATATATATATATATATATATATATATATATATATATAAGTAATACTAACACTTTAAGACAACGTTATTTGAAAGTTTATGAACCTGAAAATAAAATAATAATTTTTTTCGTCTTTTTATTAATATTATAAATGTTGATTAAAGAAATCAAGGACCTTTTCAGTTACTTAACACTTTAACGACGTTTCCGTACTTTTTTCTAAATGTTAACATTTAATATTAAACTGCACGAATGTTGACAATCCCTGATTTGAATTTAAATATTATATTAGAAGGATAAGAAGAAATATATACTGTAAATTTGTGATATGAAATTAAATAATGTATGACACAAATTTGTTACCGTAGTAACATAAACGTATTGAAAACTGATAACAGTACAAAAACGTACTGAAACGTCATTCAAGTATTAAATAAGATATTTTAAAATGTCTGAAATGTCGTGTGTTATTTTTACTCTATATAACGTTTAAGAAAGATATTTTAAAATATTTTATTTAACACTTTTACGACGTTTCAGTGTTTTTTTGTGCTTTCATCGGGTTCATATTTACTTTCTAATTTGTAACATTTATTACTAAACTTCAAGAATGTTGAAAATTTCTGATTTTAATTCAAATGTTATATTAGAAGGATAAGAAGAAATATATACTATAAATTTGTGATTTGAAATGAAATAGTGTATGACACAAATTTGTTACAGTAGTAACAAACTTATTGAAAACTGATATGTTTTAAATAAGATATTTTAATTGTCGAGTGTTATTTTTACTCTACATAACGTTTAAGAGAGATTTCTTTGGAGTTTAACAAAATATGGTGTTTCATATAATGAATTAATATCGCACTGCTATCCTAAGACTATTAGAAATTTAAATTCTGCGCAATCATATAAGAAAAAGGCTGGTCGGATATATTTTAACACTTTGTGATTATTATTACAAATATTTTTATTGTACATATTTCAAAATTTTAATTGATTTTTGTTTGGCTGAAACAAAACGACGATGTTAAGTATTACGTAAGGTACAACGGAATTATTAAATAAGGTGCTCTTATAACGAAAACATGGAGGGAAGCAGAGAGATGAATCGGAAGTGGGAAAGACTTACTTTTCAGTATGAAGTTGAACGGTCGAATTTGCATCTGACAATCCTCGGTCTTATTCCACTTACGTTGAGGCGAAATGTTTATATTCCTCTCAGTTAGAAGAGGTCTCATGGAAATTTTCGTGAATATTAGGATGCACTCAGAGCCATCTCTTCTCGCAAGAACGCGTACAGAATAGTAATGGATGTTTGTCACGGAGCGAGCACTATAAATTACGAAGCTGACAGCTGCCAGCGTACATGTTTTGCTGCAGTTAATTAAAATAGCCGTAACGGAGTTCCTTTCAGAACAATGTCGATTCTGAACGCATTGTGACTCTGCTCGACCTCGCATGGGACTTGTTCAATGACTTGTAATGCTTATCACGCAAAAAATGTTGATTTCAACCATTTTCTCTGCGTATATAAATTTATAATGTAAACTTCCCCGATTTTTTACTCTTCGTAAACGTTTTTATTCGAGGAAAGTCGTTTCCTATTTAATTTGCTACAAGTATTCTAGCGATCTGTCCTTCGTAAATACATCTGGTTGACATCCTCGTAGCTATAAACAGACGCACAAACAAATATACACCTGTCGCTTTTCTCTCTATCCTATTCATTATCCTTGACAGTCAATTTTTCATATATATATTTTTTGCGGGAGGGACGAAGTGCATAAACTAATCGAAATATTTCCCGTGATTCCCTCTTTCATACTTCAACGAACTAATATTACGCATTTGCTTTTTTTAATTGCCCTAGTCTTCTCGTTTTCAAATAAGATTATCAACATTCATAAAATTTCAATTGAGTCCGTTTAAAGTAGAGGTTATAGTGTGTACATGTGTATTTTTGTAACAGTCGATAATGTGACGCGTCGTGCGTGTAGTGTTAAGTTATATTAACGAGGTTAGGTCTATAAGCGCCTGTGGTGAATTCAGGTTTTTAATTTACTTTCTCTGTGAGATAAATAGGTGTCCCTAATTAAATTGTGGTATTTATTACTCTGTAGTTCGATGTTGAATTAATGCTTCTGATACAAAATAATTTTAAGTTTACGAAAATGGGACCTGTTGAAGATGCTTCCCTTGTAAGAACGGACGCAGTTTTATAAAAAGATAAATAATTATAGTCGTTCTTTGGCTTTTGTTCGGAATTAATTAGATTAGTACCTGCACCTAAAAATTCCAGACAGAAGTTCTTACACAACGTTTAAAACATCTGCCGTTTGGATCGACTTCATACAGATTCTCATCTACACATTTTTCGTAATAATTTTAAGTTTACGAAAATGGGAGCTGTTGAAGATGCTTCCCTTGTAAGAACGGACGCAGAAAGCTTTCATTTTCATAAATATATTATTCTGAATAAGAAAGATAGCCAATTCAGAAAAAAAAAAGTGATAAAATAAATACCACCCAACGTTTATGGGATCCTTGTCCCTTTCGTCATAACGAAACGTTGTGTGGTATTTATATTACCTTTTTGTCTGAATTGGCTAACTTTCTTATTCATTATTTTCAATCGGACGTAAATATTTTCATTTTAATAAAAATTACATTTACAAAACTCTTCAAAGATAATACACTAGCGTGACTTTTAGGTTCAACACCCGATTTGTGCGGTGTGTCGTTCTACGAATCACCTGACGAAAGCAACAAGGATTTCAGAAACGTCGTGTGGTATTTAATTTAGCACTTTTGTCTGTTTTGTGACTATTTATTTATCTAATTATACGTGTAAAAACACACCTCGTTTAAACACGACATTTGGGACCTCTTCATAAGTAAAAAGGAGAAGTAAAGGTAAAAGCTTTGTATCTTCCAGATACGGTATATATTAAAATGAAACACATTTACAACTCCTCCCAAATTTCACAATGAACAACAGAATGTTACTTAAAATTCTCACTGTAAATGTAACTTATCAAATATTAAATATAATTTTATTATTTAACTGGTTAAATAAATTTTTAATGAAATGAATTAAATCATTACATTAGGTCATTTAAAGATTAATTCTCGTGGGGAAAAAAAACCTTTAAATTCTGTAAATAGTTGATTACGGGTAAAATAAATATTTTGTAGAATTAAATTTCAATTTACAAATCATTATATGTTGTTATGATATTTGAAATAAATTTTTAACTGCCGTGCAAAGAGTTTCGTCATTAACTACTAATCTCTAACATTTTAACTGCAGATTTAACAGAAATATGTTTATTTATTACTCACTTTGAACTTAATATTAATATTGACCTTTTAGTGTTGCATGTTATTCGTCAAAACGATTTACAAAGAATCTAAGTAATAAACATTATAATTAAATCTGGGGAGTTTTGAACGAATTTTAATATTAAAAATTTACGTCTGATTGAAAATAATAAGAAAGATAGCCAATTCAGACAAAATAAGTGATAATCTAAATACCACACAACGTTTTTGGGATCCTTGTGCCTTTCGTAAGATGCGAAGCAGAGCCTAGAGTGACACAACTGCACTTGTCAGTTGACAAAACTCAAAAGCGACGAAAACGCAACGACAATAGAAGTACCGAAGGGTTAGCGTAACAATTAAGGGAGTAACTGCAAAGGTAAAACAGATGGTTCAGCGTAATAATAAGGGATCACAGCTATTATTGAGAGTCATAATAGCTGTGATTCCTTATTATATTGAGTTTCATTGTGTCTGTTTGTACATTAATAGCTGTGATCCCTTATTATATTATATATTAAATTGAGTTTCATTGTGTGTTTGTACGTTAGTAGCTGTGATCCCTTATTATTACGCTGAACCTTCTGTATTCCTATTGCTGTTGTTCCCTTTTTGTTACGCTAACCCTTCGGCTCTTCCATTGTCGTTGTCAGGTGCGAAGAAGAGCCTAGAGCGACACAACTGCAGTTGTCAGTTGACAAATGTCAAAAGCTTTTGAGTATTTATATTATCACTTTTTTTTCTGAATTCGCTATCTTTATTATTCATTATTTTCAACGAGACGTAAAATTTTCATATAAATATACTATTGTGTTTGGATCTTTTAATAAGTTGAAAAAAAGGGGGGAAAACCCCATACACAGTTCTCAGGATAATTATAAAAATTTGTTTTCACTCTTCTTATATCAATAAGAAGAAAACATGTATACGACCAGCAGATTTCTGCCTCAAATTCGATATCTATGTGAAGAAATATAAACCATTTCACTGCAACATAATAATAACACAATAACATTTGAAATTGCGATAGTGTGGGTGTTCTACAGGCGTAACTCACATTTAAGTTAAATAATAAAAATAGCAACCTATTCTTATATTTGTTATTGTTATTTTTATTTTTAATTATTCAATTTGAAACAATCCATATAAAACACGACGTTTTAGTCATAATAAATTATAATTGAATTTAACATCTATACACCTGAAGAGGTCACAATCAGCGACGAAACGTCGTGTTTTATATGTATTATATTTCATATTGAATAATTAATTTTTTATGACTTATTGTCTGCTATTTTTAATATTTTATTCCTTAATTGAAATATAAAGTCAGATTGTATGGCCATTTAAGACCGAAGCGTTGTAATTCGTGTTTTTAGTTTTTGACATAACAAGAGTGAAAAATATTTTTCTATAAAAACCTGAGAATTGCATATGGTTTGTCTTTCATTGTAACTTATTTTTCGCAGTTGACAATGCGGAATTAGGTGAACACCATTTTCGAATTCCTGATGAGGGGGAACATTCGTATTGAAATACGGGTACTATAATGATTCTGAGGAAAAAAGTAATTGAGTTAATTATTTTTTAAATTTTCTAAGAACTTTCTCGTAATGAGAATAAGTAATCAATTAATGGTGACGAACCAATTTTTTTCATAACGGAATTTGTAGTTTATGGTAAAATAATATAAATAGTATAAATAATTGTAGTAATTTTAGATAAAGCGTTTAGGAATGCACTTAAATTTTCACTTTTGTCGGAAATGTATTATTATTACGTGCGACGCAGAGTTGTACAATGTGAGGACTGTCTAGTGGTTAGCCTTCAGGCGGCAATTTAAGACCAGTCGCGAAATGACCCAGCTTAAGATATTGTTTGGCGATGTCCTCAACTTGAATATAATAAAATCAAGCTCTATAAAGAGAAGCATTTCAAGGTTGGGTTATAGCTCCGGTTCAGATAGACGTGTCCTGAACCAAGTAGCAACAGCTTACGAAAAACGGAAATTCCAGTCCAACGAAATGGTTTCATACTCGTGTTTTCCGAAATCGCAAAACAAGTCCCAGTTGTATGTCTACTAAGTTATTTAGTCACAAGGAGAGATCGCCGTGAGCCGTTTATCACTGCAGCCTCCCACGATTAATCAGATGCTACAGCAGCACTTCAAGATCAGATTATTATTTATTGTCTTTAAACGGCACAGACTTGCGCAGCGCAGAACAAGAACAATAATGTCACGCATCTGATGGAAACTCCAGGCTTACGCCGATGGAAGCGGACAACTGTGCACACGTTTTCTACGTTCAGAAAAAGCCACCTTGTTCGCTCCGAGAATTAACAGACGGTCATGAGTTAGGAGAACAGACAGATCAGCCAACTTTATTTCTTTAACGCGTTTCTTGGGTGGGCAGAGGCTGGAATATGCGCGTAGCCAACACGGTGATGCTTATTGCGTTTCTTATGAGGAGTCTTCGTCGTGGCCCATTTATCGCCGCGACCTCCCAGGATGAATCAAACCATAGAACGACATTATCTTAAGATACCATACCTCCAAACATCGCTAATAAACGTCACAAACGTCAGCTTCAGGACGTGAAGAAGGTCGTATCTTGTTGCAGGAAAGTTAGTAATATTCAGCCGATTTACCAAAGCTATGTTTCCACTTGTAACGTGGTTGTTGATCTGAGGAACATCCATCGTGGTTTCCCAGGAGATTCGCCTCCGGGACAGAAGCCGCAACCAGACATGAACAGCTGCTCTGGTACTTTCTTATCATCTCTCGGGAGATGTTTCTCCTCGTCAGTGTGAATGTTGTTCTTCACTTAACGTCCGCGGTCTCCAGGCCCAAACCCTGCAATTAGACCTATCAAAAGTTTGACTCTAGAAAGAAACCCTACGGTGACATGGAGTCACCTCGGTGACTCGGTCTTTCGAAGAATATTAAAGCCAATAATTGACCATAATTGCATACCGTCATTATGTTTTTTCTTCCAATTACAATTTCGTTCCAGTTGTACTTCGAAAACATTCAAGTCTCATAAAATGCGGGTCTGCCAGTCATACAGTTTTAAACTCCAATGTTTATTTTTTGTCCTTACGCAACTGTAGAGCAATTCTTAAGAATTTCCATATATTCGAGTTGTACATTTCAACCGCGACTCCTACTGCTTCACAGAAACTATCATTGATGAGTCACTTTTCCACTGAACAATAATCAGGAACTACATATAGTTTGTCAATATTGTCAATCGTCCCCAAACACCTCAAGCCAAATTTTTTCTCGTACTCCCATATTGCAAAGTTCTACATCACAAATTTGTCCAAATATTCAAAGATTATCAAATATCCATCGTTTACAGATCCACAAATAATGATCAAAAACCTCAAGGACCCACGTGACATCTACAGCAAACATTGTGTTGTTTACAAATTTAATTGAAATTCCTGCTACATAGGGCAAACAAAACGTTCCCTTAATACACATAATCAGAAACGTTTATAGTATTTTTTATATTGATTTATTTACAGTCTCAACAACAGCTCAGGTTACTAGAACTCATTTTGCCTTTTCGGGGACCTGATTTGACGAGACTTTCTCTCACATCCATGCCCTCGCCGGGATTCGACCCCGGGACCTCTGTGGTGCGCGACTGTCACGCTGACCACTACACCACATGTAGAAATGTATTTGCTTCTCTCATCTAAGGAAAGAACTCCCTCAATTTTATCAATCGATCGTCACTCTCAGGACGCAATCAGGATTGAACACACTATCATAAATTACGCTTCGCCGGAAACCATGTTTTACCTAATTATACAAAAGAAATCACTACGCTTAATTTCGCTTGATAATTAATCAGCATAAAGTCTGTTCTCACCCGGTTAGAAGCCCAAGAGTTAACACTCGCAGGAAATACACCCCAAAAGCCTTCGCTCACAATTATGTTTTCAATTTTCGGGGCTAGGATTTTTTTAAAAAATCGCTGAAAAAGGCTTCGAGAACGTCCTGTAACTATTGTATCATATCCACATAGGAATAATAATAAAATTCTTAATAAAAATCGGGCAATTCTATAGCGCCTTTACCTGTAACTATTGTATCATATCCAAATAGGAATAATAATAAAATTGGACAATTCTATAGCGCCTCCGCAACAGTAAAATAAGTTCAATTATCGGCGGTTACTTAGCCATTGATACAGAGAAACACAAAACTTTACTAAGCAGCTTGTACCATATATGAAGAATAAATTAAAGATTAAGATCCATTGTACTGTTAAAATTGTGCATTGAGAGGTTCGTATACTGATAAAAATTTAAACGTGAAATATTCGTTTATCAGGTAAAGAATTAAGACCAGTCATTGCCTATGGAATATTCTTCTCCTGAAAAAAATGTTCCTGTAGTATAAAATTAATCTCACATGCAGGGAGATAAGGACCTCAAAACAATACCAGTACCAGTAATGTATGTAAAATTTTAATAAACTGTAGTTGTTCGATGTCGCCGAAATTTCTAATAATGTTCCTGTAGAATTATATTTTACAATGTCCATTAATTCGCGAATAAATTCTGTTTCAGGTGAAAAGGCCCCGGACGGACCCCGACAGTGACACGCCAGAGAGAAGCAGGTGAGTTCAATAGGAAATTACACTATTTAAATTATTATTATTGAGCCATCTCGTCATGCCTTCTGAAATCTAGTTTTACAAAAATTGTACTTGTGTTATTGTGATCAATTTGTATTTACTGGAGAATTAGGGTTCGTTGACGGTTCTACAGCTGTATTGTACAAACATAAAGTTGGTAAACATTAAAGCCTTTCACGAGGGTAATACATAAATGAACCAAGTAGTACGGATATTTCAACTAAATTCATAGTAATCCATATTTGTAGACATAAAAAGTAATTTTTCTCTGAAGCAGCAGTAAAAGTTTGAATTTCAAATTTGTTGGCAATGGTGGATTTAATATTTTCGAAGTGGTGGTTGGGTGTTCCGTTGTCTGGATTAAAGAGAGGAATAAAAACCTAAATAGAAAGAAAATAAAATTGAGTGAAGGAGAGAAGTGATATCAATGAGTTTTGACCAATAAAATTATCTGTTCGTCTCCAGAAAATAAATAGGATCTATTCAGAGCAGAGGCATTTGTGTCCCCCCCCCCCGTCCCTTTTTTTCTAAAAAAACCCTACTCGATTCAGCCCTGTCCAGGAAGACTGCTGTCGACTGCTTTCTACACCTGATTGAGCTGTTGCTCCTTATTCCCTGGAGACCAACAGAGATTTTGATCATATAATAAAAATATAAGTACTTAATTCTGTAAAGTGTTCGTTGGCAGGCAGCCCAAATTTGTCTGTTAATATCTTAAGAAGTCTTAATATAAGGATGAAACGTTGCGTTTGTCCATGAACAATTTGTAATTTATTTATTAAATATTTTATTCCGAAATATTTGGCCATTAATATTTATATGATATCTTTGAAAAATTCAGAGATTTTTAGTTCCAAAAATTGTAATTGTATTCATAACTAAACTTGGAATCTTAATACTATGACGTAAATAGATAGCATTATTAGTAGTCTTTAATTATTGAAATATTTAAATGAGAAATTATAATTATTACATTGATGTTGTTCTGCAACAAATTATTTTTAAGATTTTGATACAGATAAAGCACTTAATATTATAAGTTATCTTATTATACATTATTTATATGTAAATTAAGTGATAATAAGAGGCAAGAAACAATGTAAAATTTATTACTCTCGCACATCCTTAAAGCTTTGTTTCTCATGAGGATGGATGGAACATCAGTTTATTCTATTGATTTTCCCCTTATTTAATTATATCTTCCATACAATGGAACATCCGACAAAAACATTAAAGAAAACCTATTGCGTGGTTTCGAAAATGTGCCATGGGACCGTACGAAGAAATTATTAATTTATTATTTCTTCGATATAACACGAATGTTACCCTAGTTTTAATGTCACTGTAAATTCTTGGGGTTTCCGAAAATACAAATTTAAGGATCAGTCGAACGATCCGAACTATTTTGTGACTTAGCAGCTGTGTACTTTGTTTTGCTTGTCGGCTTTTGAACCACGTCAGTGGAAAAGTATTGTAGATGTGTGTAAGACATAAATTGAAGAATTTTTTTGTCGCTCCGGTCCCGTTGTTTACTATGACAAGTCCCGTATCACATAGCCTAGGTCTCGAGTCGAGAAAAAACTGGTCTAAAATATTCTGTATTTACGTTCAACAGCCCAATGTTTTGGTTAATGTATCCAAATTAGTTCCCGGTGTGCGATTCTTGATCTTGGATAATAAGTGGGAAAGCGTTCAGTTGCCTCATTACTGCTTTTTAAAGTAGTAGTTAATAGTTTATGATCTGTTTACTTTTATATTTCTTACGTTCGAACTATATTCTAGGACTCCAGCAGACGGTATTTCCCTTCCTTCAGTTTACAATATCACTGCAATCACCACTTGAATTATTTTTTTTCATTTCACTTCAAATACCCACATTTCTTCATCCCCTTTAAACCAATAATCTCTCGAGTTTCCTCTAATTTCTCTCATTGAGAACTCGATGAAGTTGTTATATTGGCGCCAAGAATCATTAAAGATCAGTTACGAAGACCTCGATAAGTGTCTCTGGAATCGCCTTAATTCAGTAGATTTATTTCTGTAAGGAATGCTCAGACTCGTGTGCCCAAGTCTGATGCATAACCTTTTCAACCCCGAATTTTACTGTTTGAAATTCCTAGACAGTATAATCCTTGATTATCAACCTCCAATTATATTATGATCAAGTAGTGTTTGCGACTAGAATATGCATGAATCAAGTACCCGCCTTGTCCAAAATTACGTATTTACGCCTCATTACTTACCTGGTGGGCTTCTACCAATAAAATAAATTTCTTGTATTTTACATTTTATTTTCAAATCTTTCACACTATACGGAAAAGATACCAAATAATCTATAATTTAATTAAATACCCAATTTTGGGTTGGAAAATAATCAAAATTCACGTGCTATATTCGTAATATACGTAACTTCAATCTATCAATATTTTGTATTAAATTTTGGGTTTTTTGGCCGCTTTTTGTTCTGGCGTTCTTGCTTTGTTACAAAATACTGACATCAACACGGCCTCGAAAACAATCAGTACCTGTTCATCAATGTATAAAGTTTAACAATATCTGACTTAATAAATAATAAAATAATTAAACATGGCCAAATGTATTACTTTAATTTTTCTTACACACTGAAAATTTTTAATTACTTTTTTAATTAATTCAGGGAATATTTTTTACCTGTTTTTGGCCATATTTAAGTAAGTAAGTCAACCTATTATTTACTTTTCATCAAGAATTTTAAGTTTAATGAGAGTGATATATATGATTTATTGATTTTATTCTATCTTCAATGTTTTTGTCATTCACCATTAAAATTAGAAAACTAATTAATAATTTTCTAAAATATATTTTTTAAGTCTGAGCTTTTGGCTCCACGTGTTTAAGAAGCGAAAATTTGTTCTACCTCCCATTCACCCCCACTCATAGGAGCTGAAGTACAACTTAACCGGTCTGTTAAATGTCAGAATGAAGCTCAGCGACTTCCACAACTCCGGAATCATAGTTATTTTCGGGTTATTTTCCAAAAACGCCCCTCCACCCTCACTCCTAAGGTTGCTCAACTGTCCTGCCAGAAGGGGTTGAAATCAGCAACATTGGAAGAAACACTATCAGCCTCGTTGACCAGGAAAAGTATTTATTCCACCCAAATATCGACACGTTTGGCATGTTTTGAAAATTCCAACCCCGTTCTCCCCCGGGAAGTTGCCTAACGCTTCGAGAGGCCGACAGAGGCCTTTCGGGGACGTGCGCACAACTCACCAAATTTTTATCGCAATGGTATAGGAATCCTTACGGAACAAAGGAACATTAAATTTAGTAAATATAGATGAAAATTTGGTTTCTCGTGTTACATGTACGCTATCAACACGATGGTTAATTACCCATTATATATCAAGGAAAGAGGAAAAAAATGGTTATCATTATGTTATACTTTTACAGCACTAATTAATTAATTACTGTTAAGGTAATCTTTCGAACAAGGCATTGTGAGTAATACTGCTTCGATTCCTCGTCACTCGTGTCGGTCCACGTTTGCTACATCGCAGTGTTTCATGATGCATTTGCTTTTGGAACGGCATGTACTCGTCCCTGGAAGCCGCTGCCAATTGTCTACGCAGAGGAAATGTCTCGGGGGCCAGACGTCGCGGTTTAACTGCCCAGCTTTTACGACCCCATTGTGGACACAAGCCCCACTTAGGTATAGTCCGGACAAATCTATTTCCAAATTGTCGAATCTTCTTTGGCTGGCCTTTGTTTGAACGCGCGAATACGACGACACACTGATTCGTTCTGGACGTAAAATGCCTGAGCCATCGAGTTTAACTGCGGGAACGTCAGGATTGTTGTCTGAACTAATGACACAACTGTGAGCAAGCGATGGAATGAGTTAGTGGTCTTCTTATTATAGTTTCAACTCTCCGCAGCGAATTTTGCTTAAGACCGTAACTACCTGGAAGATGTAGGCACCTTGCAGAATCCTCATTTCATCTACAGGGTCAAATGAATGGTTGCGAGTAAACCTAATAAATGCGGTTTCTTTAGATCGTGTTACATTTTAGTGACCTCCGCCTTGAAAAATAAGATCCAAGTATTGACATATTTTTATTACAAAAAGTGTAGACTTGTACAGAACCGTGCGAGTTTGAGTTCACAACCTATATATATATTGTGTAAAAAATAATATTGTGTTTACCTACCGATGAGTTCCAAGAATATAATTCAATTAAGCCCAGCTACTACATGAGTGCCCCAGAGTTCTCAGAATATTAGAATTGGTATTTGTGGTTAGAAAATTGTCTGGCTTTTTGTGTTTTACATTAAGAACATATTACGGTCAATACTTTCTATGAAGATTACTACATTCCATTATTAATTAATGGATTATAATTCCGAGCGTGGCTTAAAGCACTGTATTATTACACTTACACCCAATTAATTATTCCGTAGACGAAGATTGCGCATCTGGAGGAATTTTTGGATTCCGTTACTTGGCACGTTTGGCCTTTATACTGTGCGTAGAAGATAGTTAGCTATCACGTGTTTGATCAGAAAACATAAAAAAAGCGAAATACTGGGTTCCAAAATTATCAATAGCAAAATGATTGATATCACTCCGCTATCAGTAAAAAATTTTATTCAAACTTGGAAGATGGAACTCGGAAATCCAAGTTATTAGGAGTCCACCCCGAAACGGACATGGTCTTATTGGATAAAATTAAAATTTTTGACGCGTATTCCAAAATTCGTGCTGACTTGCAGGATGTGGACCGTCGAGCAGCTGCGGCCTGTGGGCGTAGAGGGTAATTAAACAAATTCGGCCGCTTGACGAGGCGACGATAAATAACCCATTCAGCGACACGCGCCAAGTGGTGTAATGAATGGGCGGGATTCTTGCTCAACCTCCGTGAAACAGCTGGGCGGCCACAGTAATCCATATTGCTTCCCTCAACTGATTTCTGCGCGCTGTAAGTCGACAATGAAAGATCTGAGTAGGTCCGACAGAACGTGTTGGACGTAGGAAATATGGGGGTAGGCAAGGTGAGGTCGTGGCCTATCAGTTGAGTGATACATCCAGGAACCAACCTGGAGTTTATTAAATAATGATCTGCAAGCATAACAACTTCTTTCTTATAGGATCAGGATGGAAAAATCTCGACCCGACCAGAAATCGATACTTCTTCGTACGTAGTATTTACAATCTGAGCTATCAGAGTCAACTCCCCGTCAGGTTTCGTCTACATTCATCGTATGAACCTGTATTCAGGCTCACCAACGAGTTTACTGAGTCACACATTCTTCACGGCCTAATCCTGATCCTTTAATTCATAACCTCTTTGGCTGAGCGTCTGTTCTTGAATTAAAATCGTTACACCTATGATCAATTTACACGGAATATCCATTCTTCTTTCAAGTCCTACATCTAGGCCTTGAAGAATGTCACTTGGTGAAATCTAGAGGAACCTGTGTTCAGGTCTATACATTAGATGGAGAAGTTCGTGGCGGGGACTCGACTCGGACAGCTGAGATTGTAAAATAGAGCACCCACGAACCAAGTGGAGGCCCCAGGTTCGATCCCCGGTCCGGTCGTGATGCTTTAATTCAATTTAATAGTCTCTTTTGCCGAGCCCTCTTTGAATACATTTTCAATTACTAGTACAGCATTTCTATAAGTCATTCGGTGCTCATATAAAGATGATACTTGGCCGTGGTGGCGTAGTCGTCGAAGAAAACTCCTTCGAAATGCTTGGTAGCAAATATCTGACGCTATCAGAAACTGTGGGTGAATGAATCGGTGAGCGTCTTGTGCATGGGAATGTTCGGGTAAGTTGAAAACACAATTTAATGAAGATCAACCCTTCGACTAGAAATAGGATCATCTGTTTGGCAGTACCAACCTGAAAGCAGAAATCGGTAAAAACATGAAAAGTGATGTGTTTGAACAGGGTGGAGACATAACAACAATGCGTCCACTCAAGATACGTTTTCCATTCTGTTGAAAAACAATTCTACAACCTTTCTGTGTAGAATAAAGGTAGAATGTTACAATTAATTAAAACGTTCTTGGAACTATATATCTAATAATTATAATTAGGACACAGTAGTACTTTTTTTTATTGATTCAGTGGTCCATAATTCGTTAAATTTCTAAATGCGAGAATCTTTCACATTCAAAAGCACTGTTGAGAGTCAGTCACAATCTGCATTCCTGTGTCTTGTGTTTCTAAGAAATTTCGAAAACAGGCGTCTAACTCCTTTGCTGCGTTCTTGGAATTACATTGCAGGATTCAAGTTGTGTATGTATTATTATTATTTTGATTTTTATTTCTTTATAATAATAAAATTTACGAAACTGAAATTTGAAATAATTAGATAGATTTATTTTATTTACAACTCCTTTGGGCAAACTGGGGGACGGGGGTGAGGCAGTGTCTGACAAATACGTCGGCAATTCATAAAAGTAATTAAGGAATCCATTTGTTTAATTCCTGGAAATTACTTTATTTTAATTCGTGTGCAATAAATTGTCTTGCAGACTCATTCGTGTTGCAAGTTTGAACGTTTACGATATCCGTTTCTTCACAGATTGTTTGCTTATCACGACGACGACTACTGCAACACTTTTTAAATTTTTAAATTCAGGCATCAGGAGTGTTTCAAAGTGTAAAGAATCAAACAAAGACGATAATTTTGACAATTGCATCTAACTACTAACTTTATACTTAGCCTATTGACCCTGACAGTTTCGTTAACCCATCTATCTATATAATTAAAAAGGATGTATATTTGTATGTATGTATGTATTTACGTTAATATCTATACAGATTTAAACGCGTGGACAGATTGCAACAAAAATTGGTACACATATTCTTCAAAACACGAGAAACAGTACTGGGGAGGTGAGAAGCCCCTAGCATAAAGGTGGAAAGAATTATAATAAAAAATGTGATCATTTTGTGTTAAATTACTGCGCGTCAAGGAATCATGACGTTACAGCAAACGCGATAGAGGCGTTACTACGCGACGATACTGCACAACAAAGTAAATTGTTCCGTTTTTCGTAATTAAATAGAGCAGAAATATTTTGATTGCATAAAAAGTATAATTTCATCCAGCAATACTCCATTCAGCAAAAATCAATACGAAAGATTATACGATATGTGGAACTAATTTTCTTTTAAATAACTTGAGTTTTAAGTGATTGGCATGGCAGAAATATGGCACGTACCATGATAGTGCCCAATTTTGTGTGTACTGGAGGAGACATAGAATGATGGTAAAATAATTTAATATATTTTTACTGTGCTAAAACTGACAAATTACTTCGAGTGAGATTCTAGAAAAATTTTAGTTATATGTGTATATCATTATAATTTCACATATTTGATTGTATAAGAATGAGTACCCGTGCTAGTTATATTTAGTTTGGGAAGATCAAGACATGAAATTTAGTTGCAATGGTAAGGGTTCACGGGGTTTCCAGTGAAAAGATGCTGTTCGTTGAGAAATTCAACGGAAAGCAGGATGGCACCAGGGATATAATTTCAACGTCCAATAATAAAAATCACATTCATCGTTATTTTTACGGTTCTGTTTCTAATATTCAGATTCTCAACAGATTTTAATTTCAGCGCCCGATTTTCGACTTAAGACTATCGAACTGTTTTCCAATCCACAATTAATGTAAAGAGGGTAACGTAGGGCGCGTAATGTCGTACCGAAATGTTTATGGAACATGTGGTTTAAGGAACTGAAGACAAATAATTTTTTAAATTATTTTATAGCAATCAGATTCACATTTTATGGGCTATTTTTGTTGGCTTAGAATTCATTTTCATAATTTAACTCATTACTGTCGTGATGGGGTCCTCTTCAAGGATTGGGCCTCAGTTACCTTTTTTTAGATCAATTGCCCAGCATTTCTTCAGCCTTCTTTTGATTCTGTGTTCCAGCAATGGGTGTATAAGTGGGTTCGTATGTGTTTCTAGTCTTTCATGGTGTTCCATTGCTCTCTCTGGAATTATATCTTTGATGTATGTTATTCGTAGATCGTGATGTAGAGTTAGGTTACTCACATACCAAGGACCATGAGGATTCTCGACTGTGATTTTTGTATCTTGACCGTATTGCACAACCCCATAATTCAATGCCGAAGGTCAAAATCTGTTTGATGATGGCCTTATATAAAATTATTTTATTTTCCAGAGATAGATTTGACCTTCTACCAATCAGCCAGTGTAGCTCACTAAAGCGTATGCCCATTTGTTTCTTTTTATTTTATATATGTACCTTACAATTTAGTTTCGAGTCGAGATGCATTCCAAGATATTTCACATGGCAGTTGTTGGTTGTTCATGGTTGGAAGCCTATTTTGTATCAAGCCAAGATAACACTCGGATTCTTTAAAAACTGACGTTGAATATTTCTGTACGCACTTAACAAAGTATTCTCACTGTCGGTAAATATTAAAGAATTCATTAAGTACAGCAAAAATAATTGCCCAATATGGATCACCCTCATGTAGCCTGTTGCCCTAAAAAAATATATATATTAGGACGAAATAACTCGCTTTTGTAAACTGCTTTATAGGATATAAAAATAATTAAAATAATTTTGAATATTTAAATCGATTTAAATAGCTTTTGAGTTCGTCGCCTGTGTGTAGTTCTTGTGGCTCTAGCGATTTGTAACCACCCGACGACAGCAACAATCATTGCAGAACCGTTCTGTGATCTTTATTTTATCACTTAATTTTTGTCTGTTAATTGGATACTTCTTTATCTGTTTGTAATTAATTTAAATAACGTTCACCACTGACAGAAATTTCCGGTCAGCTGTAAATTTCTCTGTTGGAGCGTCCGCTGGAACACGTTTAAGTGTATGTTGTTTTAAATAGTAATCGTTCGCACGCCGAGGGCGTCCGGTCTGCAGCACCTGCAAATCGCCGGGTTTATCTACGAGCACGCAGCGGCACACACATGCGTAGCCACATTCCAGGACGTGCCCTATCCGCAGGTCTGCCTGCTCAGACCACGTCCTAGGTGGTCTTCCCAATAGTCTCTGCCCCAACTTCAGGAGCAGAGAAAACCACACTCAAATATAACTTTCATCAGAACGTATTGTCTGTCCTTTTACCGCCGCTATAAACTGCCGACTTAATTTTCTGTATTCTACTTTACATTGCGTTGCTTCATCTTGTTAGTCAATACGGTCTCCCGTTCCCCACCATCACTTGGCAGTCCTTTATCGCATATAATTCAATATTTTCCATCACCCATCTTCAGGAAGTAATTGTAGTTCAGTGCAAATTTCTCCAGACTAATCAGTTCGACAACTACAGAAAAAAAAAGCCTGAAATAAATTACAGATGCAAACTGTTCTGTGTAATGTAAGTAAAATTAATTTTACATTGACTTCTCCCGTTTTAATGAGTAAATACTGGTTATGATGGGATCTCAAGTAATATCTTGAAATGTATTTCAATCTTGTATTTATTTTTAATACAGTTACTTAGTTGAATCTTCCAATGCATCAGTGATGATGATGATGTTTAACTCTTGCGATTATTCTCAAAAATCATCGAGAAAGTTATTTAAAACAAGGTTATCATGCTCTCAATATGGTTTCAGGACCGATATTTTAATTTTAAATGCTCATGGCGTATCAGAATTACCAATAAAAAAAGAGTATCTATTGGGTATTTTCTGTGACCTGTCCAAAACATTTGAGTGTGTTTTCATTGTATTCTGTTAACAATAAATGAAATAGTGTGGAGTTTCCGAGTTACTGTAACCTCTACTTTTGTGTTCTGTCCCTAATTAAGTGAGTAATATTGAACGATTGAAATTCTTGTAAACCTTTCTATTATGATAATGAGAAAGATTAGCTGTATACAGACATAAGACGTTTCTGGAAGCCTTGGATCTTTCTTAAGGAGCAGGAAAAATAAGCAAGAGCCTAGAGACACACAATTGAACAAGCATTTCTTTTTAATAACAGACTTGTACAGTTGTGTCTCTCTAGGCTGTTGATTTTTTTCTGCACGTGAAGAAAGGAACAAGACTTCCAGAAACATTGTGTGGCATTTATATTAACACTTCTTTTGTCTGTATTTCCGTACCTTCCTTATTATTAACTTTCAATCAGACGTAAATTGTTCACTTTCTATTATGCTTGGAGACAAATAAAGATCTGGGTTCCACGTGGTTCTATTACGGTCCCCATTGCACTTTTTTAACATATAGCTTATTAAAAAGTCACAAACACTGTGTTATGAGGTTTGAAACAGACATAACATTTTAATGAAAATAAAGTCGAGCCCTAGTTCAGTGTTTATTGGTTTTCAGCTAATTGCTAATGAATGAAATGAAAAAAATTACGTCTGAATAAAAATTAATAATAAGAAAGATACACAAATACAGACAAAATAAGTGATGATATAAATACCACACAACGTTTCTGAGATCCTTGTCCCATTCTTCAGGTGCTAAGAAGAGCCTAGAGTGACAGAACTGCACTCGTCAGTTGACAAAATTAAAAAAAAGTATTTATATTGTCTGTATTTGGTTATATTTCTTATTATTTCTAATAAATTATTTCAAAAACACCCTTTTTTTTCAATTTCAACCAAAAATACGACACTGCATTCTGTAGTATCAGTGTCAAAAAATTATTACATTTTTTTAAGCTCACATTTCTAGTATTTAAGTGTTCATAATCAATTAAATTCAATCAAACAGATTCCGATCGGGTGCATACGCCGTTAGAATAATGTCAAAAGTTCAGCGATCTAAACTTTATAAAATAATTTTGCTTAACATACTTTCATTACTTGTTGACAAAATCATTCATTTACACTCCAACTCATGACAGAATTATTTTCCAAACAAACTTCATTTAGTGTCTTACCGTTGGCTTCATTATACTACCATCTGACCCTTTAATATCGTGTTAATAATCCCCTCTCCAGTCTATGGTTATTATATTTTATTAATATCAATGTTTAAATTAAGACATTTACGTCTGATTGAAAATAATGAATAAGAAAGATAGACAAAGCAGTAATATAAATACCACACAACGTTTCTGGGATCCTTGTTTCGTTTCATCAGGTGCTACGAAGAGTCTAGAGCGACACATCTGCACTTGTCAGTTGACAAAACTCAAAAGCTTTTGAGTTGTGTCGTTCTAGGCTCTTCGTAGCACCTGACGAAAGGCAACAAGGATCCCAGAAACGTTGTATGGTATTTATATTACCGTTTTGTTTGAATTGGCTATCTTTCTTATACATTATTCAATATCAATATTTGTATATCCCATTGCGCCTGTTGTACCGCGACACGCTGAAAGTTTTGTGAGTTGGTGTGACAATTTTTCCAAGCTGCCTTATTTCTAATAATCGTGATTCTCGAGACGTTTTTGTTCCAACTTTCAGTTGGCTGTAAGTGTTTCCTAGCATAAATCGTAAGATATTGTTGCTAGAAATGTACTGAGTCAGGTAGCCGGGTAATATCAGACAGTTTCAATTAATAGAGTGAGTAGAAGGAAGACCACGGAGAATCTGCAACAACTCTCATTGTCATTTATCACCATATGAACGCTGAAACCGATGTTGCTCGTTCAGATCGACCGATTAAGTTCTAGTTCGAAGAAATAACGGATAAAATCCACGGCATCTTGAAAGGTGGCCGTCAGATTAAGCTTTCTGTGAAACTACGAATTGAATATGAGCGTGTTGATGAAACACTGCGCGACGTTCTGCATCTGAAAAGCTGACTTCGCAATGTATGTCGCGTTTGTTGACTCCAGGACGGAGCGCATGATTACATATCAGCCGTCGTGATGACTTCAAAATTATTCTCCACCAGCGTTATTACTCGACGTGTCATCTTTCTGTTTTCTAACCTCAAAAATTGGATTGGAGGAAGAAATATAGCCGAATGATACGGTTATCTCTCTTGAATAAATTTCAATAAGTGTAAATTAGATGGAAGAAATTTTTTGAAGTCAGTGATGATTTTGTTGCGAAATGTTTATCTGTCACTTTTTATCTGGTTCGTCTGTGTTCCGTTGTCTCTGGATGGCTTTTCCGGGCTGCTCCTACGGCAAAATGTTCTCCTTGCTTTTACTGGATACCTTGAATTGTGGACAACTATAATCTTGCGATAACTAGTTCTCTATTCTCAAAATAAATTTTATCCTCGCCGGTTCCTCCTCTCTGCCGTAACGTAAAAAACTCAGTGGCTCTTGTTGCCCCGATATTATCTTAACTTATACCTGTGAATTATCAAAAGTGGTACTTAACCATTGAAACGAACTATCTAATTTAATGAAAGAATAATAATAAATTATTATTTTCCGCCGTGGGTTCAGTATAGGTCCCCTCATTCCGTCTCCAACAAAGATAACCCTATAATAACTTCAGTTTGGTCGTCCGCTTAATCCAGCACGCAGTTGACAGTCAACACATCGCATCGCAGACCCCAACATTGCTCTACTTCCCTGAACTTTCAAAAGCAATAAATATCTGCAATGGACGGGGAAGATACTGTTATTAATTGCATCTTGACTTTCGTTACGTTTTTTCTGCGCAATTTTCAAACAAACTTGGAATTTAAAATTGAAACATTTTTTCTAAATTAGACTACTTTCCGTAGTACGCAGTGTTTTAGGTTTTGGTTCAAAATATCATGCATGACAGAAATATACTTTATTGGATTGTTTTTCTATTCACAAAATATTTAATTAGCATCTTTTACAACTGATACTTCAGGGTTTAGACTAAATAATAGTTTTACTCTACTCATATCTCTCCACTTTCATCAAAATCAGATTATGTCACCAAAAAAATTTAAACCGATATCAGCTAAAACTTTAAGTATATTTTGCGGACCCTTCTTCTTCTATATATCTTCTATATTCTTCTATGTATCCCTAAAATATTTCTATTCGAGCATCCGCCTTTTATCTAACCTAATTCCTTATCCCCTCCACCGTGCTCATTAGCTTATTCTCTTTTCGTATTTGTTTTCCATAAATACTTTTTCTTCGCTCTTCTAACGAAAAAATTCACTATTATTCGGAAACAAATAATTACATCCTTGTTTACGTAGCAAAACTAGTTACGGCCGCGTATCATGTAAAGGATTCCATGGCCATATTTGAAAATAAAATAACAATAGCAGTGGTTGTTTTTAGAGAATTTGACGCCTGGGTTCTCTGATAAAAATAATCATGAGTTTTGTAGCCACGGGTTGAAGCAGTCACTAAATATTGTGAATAATAAAGTAAGTCTTGTTTGCTAAGTGAAAGGTATTTCCATACAACCGCAACAGCTTGAAAGTGAGTCATCGATACAAAATTCACGAAACACGATAATCTAATTCAAGGCAAGTGTTTGTTATGCGTTCTCACGAGTGTTAGTTGATGAACTCGTAAATTCAAATAATGCGCTTTCTTTTAATTTAATCGAAACCCCAGGTTCAAATCAGTCATAAATTAAACAGTTTTTATTTTATTCAAACGTTTATTTAATTTGACTGCCGATCATCTGCAATTGTCCCAAAATTTGAATATACAATGCATATATTTACAATCTTCAACCTGAAGTACAAAAATTAATTGTACTAATTTAATTACTAACTTTACAATATTAAAAACAGAAATCAAAGTTCAGGATTATTAAAATAATAATTAATTGTTATTATAATAATTTATTATTATTATTAAAATAATAATTTATTATTATTAAAATAATAATTTATTATTATTATTAAAATAATAATTTATTATTATTATTAAAATAATAATTAATTGTACTAATTTAATTACTAACTTTACAATATTAAAAAAAGAAATCAAAGTTCAGGATTATTAAAATAATTTATTATTATTATTAAAATATTAATTATTATTATTAAAATATTAATTAATAAATAAATATTAAAATAATAATTAATTATACTAATTTAATTACTAACTTTACAATATTAAAAACAGAAATAAAATTTTCAGGATTTAAAATAATGTAAGCAAAATGTATAATTAAAAATATACACACACCAACTAACATATACTTGATCAATCATTTAATCCATAGACATTTCTGACTGAAGATTCAAGTTTGAAATTTCCAGATTCAGTTGTTAACAGGTCAATATCATTCGGGAAAGTCGGGCAAATTTTTAAAAACATTATATGTTAATTAATACATATCAGTCTTAATTACAATTAAATTTTAAATATTTAAAGAATATTCTTGTAAGATGCTGATGTTTCACTGACTTTAGTTTAGGAAAATAAATGGACTTGAGAGTACTGTGATGATTTACCGTAGGAATTTTGATCGTGGCCAGGACTCAACCAATTAACTATCCTGACCTTTGATTGGTTGACTAAGCGATAAGCCGAACTTACGAATTATAAATAACCATTCCTATCGAAGGTGTCTCATCACGTATTGCGAACAGAACGAGGAAAATGTTCACCTGGCTCTGATTGGCTGAATGTGAATCCTCGCGATGTATTTCTCGCCTTATCTGCTTCTTTCAGTTCAGTTCGATTCTGAAACCTCGGTTTAGTGGGTTGTTCAATGTGTGCTAGTTAACATTCGGGGAGCGAAGCAACTGGTGCGGTACTTCTTCGGGAAGGTCAGCGAATTAAGACCAAAGATTTGGAGAGAATTACCGTCATGTCTTCAGTAAGAATGTTGCAGTATGATAAGAGACAGGAGCCCGTGTCGCTAGGATTCGGGAATCAACAAATCGAACAGGAGTTTCCATTTATTTTTCGTGTCAAAGAAGAATTGAATTCCGATAATTCAGAGGAATCTCTGATGAGCGACAATGTTGTGCTTGATGAATATTTTCAATGTTTGATGAAGGATCCGGACATTTTCAAGTTAGAAGACGTTTTTGATGAGCCAATTTATACTCCGGAATCATTTGTCACTGACCAGGATTTCTGTAACTCCAGGTAAGAAAAAACTGGGTTTAACCAAGTTTCAGTGATAATAGAAATTAGATTATTACGACACGACAGATGTATGGACAAAATTAATGAGCGTATGCTTTGTCGGTGTATGGATTTAATTGATGGTTACCAGTCAATGTTTTTTCGAAACGCAACGTTTCGTCGACTATCATTGCGATCAGTCTATACAATGAAGGCGACGGTGATCATCGACGAAACGGGTTTTGATAAAAATTGGACCTGGTTGATGAATCGAGACAGAATTCACTACATTTTGTACTTTGAACCTTTCTTTTCCAATTTTTTTGCTGGGTATATTTCATAATTTATGTACCCGTATAAAGGATTAATTTATTTGAAAGTATTATTTTATTTTGAATGGATAATTTTTTTACCTGTCACTTTATTTTATTTTTAGAAATATACTTATTGCATTTTTTTTCTATTCACAAAATATTTAATTATCAGCTATTACAACTGATATTTCAGGGTTAAGCCTGTTTTACTCTACTCATATCTCTCCAATCAAAACCAGATTATATCACCCAAAAAACTTAATCGGATATCAGCTAAAACTTTAAGTATATTTTGCGGACCCTTCTTCTGCTTCTATATATCTTCTATATTCTTCTACATATCCATCAAATATTTCGATTCGAGTATCCGCCTTTTATCTAACCTGATTCCTTATTCCTCCACCGTGGTAATGCGCCACTGCTCATTAGCTTAGTCTTCTTTCGTATTTGTTTTCCAAAAATAAATAATATACGTATAAAGTAAATAGATTTATATATATATTTATTTATTTATATATATATATATATATAGTCACTAATGTTGTAACGTAGGAACTATTTCCCGTGTTGTTGTGTCGCACGGTTTCTGTGTTCGACCTTGAACTGTTCGCGTTGACAAGCTGCTACTAGATTGATAGACTCAGTCGCAGGAGGTATACGTTGCAACTTAATTGCTAATGATTTAAAATTCAACTGCGTCTTATTTTCCTTCGTGTGATTAGAATACCACAAACGAAAATAATTCTGGATATTTGTTTCACAAGAACTTCTTTCAGTTTGAGTACTCCGATACTTTCGCATGCTAACTCAATAGATTCCTCGGTTTGAACTGAAACATCGGGCCAGGTAGTTTCTAAATATTTTCAAAATTCTGGAAATGATGCTTTCTGCCTGATAGCAAGACAACGGTTGTCTAGTGTTAATATCATTTACATATTATGTTGTTGCATTCTTTCTTTAACTGAAACTAATTGCGGAGATTATTATGTAAGTTAATAATAATTTCTTCAATCTTTATAAAAACGCCAAATAAATTATTTATATTTATTGGATTGAAAATATATATATATATATATATATATATATATATACTGTAATAATCAAAAGAAAGCCTTTAATTTGCCCCACGTTGTGGAAGCCAAATGTAATAAACAATTTAGCCGTTTAATTAAATATGATTTTTGAATAATTCGAGCCCCACGTTGTGGTAGCCAAAAATGCAATAAATAACAATTGAACTTTAATTAATTAAATGAATTTACCTCACTGAAGCGCCATTTAGGTAATAAATAAATGGCAGGCTTTTTTTAAATTTTAAGAACCAAAATAACAAACAAAAGATTTATTTATTTTGTGGCAACAAAATATGATAAACAAACGCAAAATTTGAGATCTCATTCTCTCAGGGCCTTGACTGGGTTTAATAATGGACACAACAAATTGATTTAAAAAATCTCATTAACCAACAGTTTACAATTAACCTAAACAATATGTCGCTAGAATGAAAGAAATTAACTTTGATTGTCAATTAAAAGAGAACGAAATCTGACTCTATCCTTTAATTACGTTTACAATTAATCATTCGTTTGGTTTTGTTACTTACATCTGTCCAGCTGGTACCAGCATTCCTTTTGGTTTCGGAAGTACACTATTGCAAAATTATACACTGATTCTAGAAGTCAACTCACAGATTTTACACTATTGAAGTCAAAATTGATATGCTCACAGGAACTCGGATGATCCTCCTAAATGTCAGCTATCTGATATCTGCTTGCCTTCCTTGGCTGGTTATAGACATAAACTCTCTTAGACTTTCCTACCTGGCCTGATACGTAAAAACTGCTCGCTTCCTTCCCTGGCTGGCTATAGACGTAAACTGCTTTTACTTAGCGATACTTTGTCTTAAATTCACAACTTTGTTTAATAATGCATTAACGACGGCTAGTCTCTCTCTCTCGCTTTTCATTGTCGCTTTGTTCGATCAGACCGCTGGATTTCTTAAACAATTCAAATTTTATGTCCAAACAATTACTGGCCTAATTAATTGGCATTACAATATATATATATATATATATATATATATATATATATATAAATTCGAAATGCAAGAATATTTTAACATTATTTAGAGGCTTAACACAGCAAAATCTAAACATATTGCTTTGACGCTTTGCGTATAATCCATTTAGTACCGTATTTTTGTCCTTGTTTCGTTTATATAACAGCCGTTAGTCTTTATGATCTGGTGAAACTACGATGTAACGTTTCAATGATTTATTGTGTAGAATTTAATTTACTAATATTTCAGTTCTGTTTCTAAAGTTCTTTTCTCGGAAACGATTCGTACTGCAGTTATTGAACTAAATTATAATTTAGGCTCTACAGGTAAATACTAATCAGCTTGTTAAATGTAACAAGGTGCGTATTAGTTACAGAGGAACATGCAAGAAAATACAGAAAAATTGATGAATGGAATTCATAAAATGAAAAAGTCATTTTCTGGTTTATTTGCACTACTTTACGTTTTGTATTAAATCCTTACAGATGACAGATAACTTAGGTTGGGGATTTCAAGGCTTCACAACCAAACCCACCCTCTTAATCAACGTTTTATGCTTCAATTGCACCGCGAACTTAATTTTCAATCATTCTAAGGTACCACCGCATAAACTATCAATTCTTTGCATTTCGCTAATATTCTCACATTCCCAATATTTTTAATCGCCCCAATCCATTCTCGTTCCTATTTAGATCTTACACGCGTCTTCTCTGCGTTACGTAATTTTTATTCGAGCTCATCTGTATTATACTCGTTCACATTTTCAAGTTTAAGCGTATTGTATCATATGGGTCATGTGTGTTGTATATTAAGTTAAAATAATTCTTCTATATTTTCTACACCTATTATGTTTAAGCGTGTACGTTTCAGCCTGTGATGTCAACTGCACACGGCCCATCATTTTTTCTGTTTTGTTGGGATTTTTCTTCGTCCTCGTAGTTAAAAACATTATTTAGTATTATCGTCTTTCCGCGTTGTTCACGTTCATTAATGCACATAGAGCAAAGAGAACACACCAGTGTAAGGCTATAAATAGCGTGTTGCAGTGTTTGGAGATGAGCTTGAACGCTGCTGGGCGGAAGTGGGTCCAAGGCAGGGCAGGGCAGGGCAGATGGGCCTCAGTCCGGGCGGGGGTACATTTGGTGCATTTGGGACCCACATGTGCAGCTGCGGCTCACTGGGCGCATTCTTCAGCAACTGGACACAATCACGGCGCTTCTCTGCAACCTACACGTAGACTAAGCATTTATGCACTTGAAGTAGACGGCACGGATTGTGGTTCAAATGGTCATCATATTCGGCTATTTTTTTTTAATATAACCAAATATCAATATAAAATTCGTTCTAGAACTTTCTGTACCAAATTCATCATCCTGCAATGATGCACGTTTTCAATGCAACTATTTATACCCTTTAATCTCACCTTATTTTATAGATAGCTAAGCAATATAAAATTTTTTGAAGGAAGTGAATTACTTTTCTCAAGTTGATTTCGAGCTCGTTACACCTTATTATTCCAGAGAAACAATGTTATTATAGGAGTTGGAAAAAATTCTGAATAAATTACTTTGTTCTAACTAACATTGAAAATTAATCATAGATAATGGACCAAGAATTCAGTTAAGAATTAATTATAAACAAGAGTGGCACGCACAAGTTTCTGATACACATCACGTGTGAACTACAAATAAACTTAAACAACGATATACACAAGAGCACACAAAAAATATTATTTAAAGACAGAGAGCCTTAAATGTTGCTGAGATTATTTTTTATCGGTTTTAAGATTAATTGATGAACGATTGGATTTAATCTGTAACACTTCAGACAATTTTTAATTTCAATTAATTCTTGACTGACTTCTTAAGCCATTACATTAATTTAGAATAAATTTAAGAATTATTCTACTCCGAATCGATCCATGGAAATAACTATTTAAATGAAATTATCACATATCAGAAAAAGACCTCGATTATCTGTTCTGTTTTAGTCCGACGTGAATATTCTACAGTGAAGTTAATAACCATTTAATGTTATCTAATTACACATATGTTCATATATACGAATATATATCTTGAAACGACCACCCACATACATTTAAAGAAAGACAGCGAAAAAATGCAGTCAATTTTTCGTTCATAAATAGAACAATTCAGAAATTCCAGTATTTTAGGACACTCAAATAGTTGAACTACAATTATTGGAATTAAAAATTATATTCTTCTTGCTAATCGCCGATTCACATGAGTAATTGGTATACAATCGATGTGTCATGACAGATTTTCTTATATATATGTATATATACAATGTCAAGCATTGTCGTAAAAGACTTAACTATTAATACTATATAATAATATTATTATTTCTTCCTCCTTAAATTTTTAGATAATAAGGTGATAAATTAAGAGTGTTGATTGATCAGTATTTCATCCTATTCCCTCTTTATGGATATAAATTATATTTAATATTAAATTTACTTATTATTACCATAACCGACATATTCGTTAAATTTATTGGTCGTTTTCTCCTGTTCTACATCCTTTTCGTTTTGTCATTTTCAATCGTGCCGTGCGTTACACTTCCCTTGCTTTGGAAGTTTTTTCCAGAGACTTCTTCCGAAATTTCAGTCTGTACTTAATATTCAACCTTAGTCTTTAACAAGAAATTAAAAAATACAGGTATTATTACTTATTCGAAATAAAGAACCCTTCATGGTTCTCTTGTACACAAATTACTGGTGTTTTTTTTAAAAAAAATATTTATTCAAATTAATTTTTGTTGAGCGACATAAGACAAAGGGCATTATTTAATAAAAGTGATCTCATCGTTCCATTAAGTCGAAATGAATTCGTACGAAAGCACACCCTTTAAAGGATACACATCCTGAGTTTATATTAAAACATACATATGATATTTGATCCATTGAGGTTTTAAGTCTGTAAAAATATTATTTTTTTACAATTACACGAGACTTTATTAATTTTATTTTAATATGTTTCTAGCGAAATAGAATTTCCTGATATCTAGTCTGCACTGTGATTAAAGTTGCCTACAGGATGTTTTATAAATAAAACTGCGTATTATTATATAATTACCACTGTATACATTAAATAATTAAATTATTATAAAATTAACCTCCATATAGAATTTAAATTTATCCTGTCTGATATTTTCACAAATAGAAGTTGCTAATATTGGAAAATGAAAAGTTTGTGACTTTTAAAAACAATGCCTTACCTCATGTGTAATAATATAAAAAAAAACTAATTTTATTCATTAGTTAATGATTGATTTTACTTTCAAGATGTGGTGATAGTTAAGTACAAATTATTAAGCAGAAAATTGGACTTTGCATGTGCAATTAATAAAATATTAAGTATTTGCTCAACGTAAACTATTAGTTTATTGGAATTTATATACAGCCTGCACATGAGCACAGCGCTAATAATTTTGGCACGCGTTGAGCTTTTGATTAGTACTACAAGAGGACGTGTTTACAAGCTTTTTGTGGCCGCTGGCTCCACAACTCTTCCAGCGCGTCCATCCTATTTTCTACTCAATGACTTTGAGCCCGCACCGCTACCGAATAATAAAGAGCTTGTTCTCTTTGGGAGCCACCTCCAGCTCGCGATCTTTGCAGCCCACAAAAGTTAGGGAAAACAAACAGGCACGTACTTTGATGTGCCTTGTGTATATACGTACACAAGGAAGCCAGCGGCAGTGCTGCGCTCTTGACGGCCTATTCTGTAAACACGGACGCCCATTGTCGCATTGTTGCCAAGTTACAACAGTACCCTTCCCTAAATTTCGACTTTAAATAACTGAAGAATGAATGGACGGCTTATGTTCAATTGATTACCCAGCAACAACGTAGTTTGGTTTCTTTTAACTTCGATATTAAGTCGGATCTCAAACGTTCAAAGCAAAAACTGAAATAGAAAATATACTAATTAGATAAATAAATACCCAAATAACAGGGGAAAAAAATTAAATTCCACACGACGTTTATGCAATCCTTGTTGCATTCGTCAGGAGCCGTCAGAATCTTTGTTTGTAGCATCTGTTATTATGTTGATCAATGAGATTATGTGCGGTCAATCAAGTCAGAAACAATTTTATTACATGGAAGGATTGAATAATACATTTAATAATGTAAAGTTATGAACATTTTAGTAAATAATAAATTACACAACGTTTCTACTTAATTTTAGGACCACTTCAGGCGTTGTAAAAAAATCAATAATGTTTAAATATGATAATTTCAATATTCCTTCCAATTTTCATTATTAGTTGTTGAATTTAAGTATACTGAGATAAATTTAGTCCATCTACGTCACTTAAAATACCGAAAAAATCTATCTTAATTATTTTATAATTTAACGATCTTCATTCTCAAAAATAAGCTTAGTATATGACGTAATACTCGTTTTTTAAGTTAGTTATAGTAGTAGTCCAAAATATTTGGGTCAGTAATACCATGTAATTCACCCTTGACTCCTCGAGTTGTCTCGTAGCAGTAGTCCTTGTCATCTTGGCGGAATCTCGCGGGTTGCATAGGTGCCAGGTGATATTCTGAGGAAAATTCAGAAAAAGAAAAACCACTTACCTTCCATCGGGTTATTGACGACCAGTGTCTCAGACTGCTGATAGAGGACAAGTCACCTTCGAAAGATAAAAATGCGCTGTGGACCGAAGGGGAGAGAAAATCTCGGTAGTCCACGTGCAGTTTACGCCACCAACGACTCGAACCAACTTTTTACAATTTTCTATCCGAAACAATATTAATTTTTTTTAAAAAAATATTAATTGAAAATTATAAATTGGTATTATATGGACCAATATACCGACGTAAGAACTTTTTTTTTTAGGGCAACAGGCTACATGAGGGTAATCCACGTTGGGAAACTCCCCTTTAATAGGATAGCAGAGGAAGGGATTTGAAAGGGGGGATGCGGAAGGGTAGAGGAAGGTAGCCAAGGGTTACTAGGGCACCCGGGCTATATTTTAAGGATCCTACCCGGAATTCGCCTAAAGAAATGCAGGGAAAACCCTAGAAAAACCTGCATCGGGTAGGTCGGGCATTGGGTACTTGTCCCACGCCCTTCCGATAGCGGGAGAGGAGTTTGCTGTGGGGACGCAGGTCTGCGACCCCGGAACATACTCTTCTCAAAACAGGCCGAGGTGCCTCGGCTTGTGGGAACCTTAGTTCAAAAACGGAGAGGAACAATACTGCTCTTTTATTATTGGCTTTTGTAGGAAACTCTCCAGCGAGAGGTTCTCTGATGATTATAAAGGAAACATACACACACACAACTTCCGTACCATTGCCAGGAATCAAATCCGGGCCATCTGTTATGCAAGGATGTGATGCTGGCAAATACACCACAAAAGGCTGGCAATCTTTTCTTGAAAATACATTTATGGCCGCATCAGACATGAAACGTTAAAAAATATATCTAAAATTGGTCATTGGCAGAAAATAGTGGAATTATGATGAGAATTATTGTGGAAAAGACGGAGTGAGCTTGGCTGCATATGTTATTCAGAGGTTTTAGAGGGCAGAAGCTATATAATGGAATTAGGTTATATAACACAAAAGCTTTGTTATATCTACAGATGGGATCATAAGTTTTAAATTAAATGTTGGGAACAAACAATTCAAAACTATGGCGATAAGCAACTGAAATAGTTTACATGTTGGAGTAATTGGGGGTAAGTCTACTTCAATAAAATTAATTTCGATTAAAAGAAGCAACTGAATAGGATTTCATCCAAAAATGAAATTATTAGTAAGAAATCTGTTGTGTAGTAATTATTTTGAAGTATGTCACGCAATGTGTTTCTTTTCAGGCGTATATATACATATTTATATTGTTGAGCTGACATTGAAAATGGCCAAAACTTCTAAAACAATAATCCGTGGACCTCATCAGGTGAGCATTACAAATAAATGTAATCAGACCTGATTGTGGAAGAAACGTATTTTTTTTAGAATTTTTTGTTAATATACCGATGTGCAAGTAATTTTTGTTTATAATTAATTCTTAACTGACTCCTTGGTCATTATATATTGTATATTATTATTGAAATTTGATTATTATATATTCTAAATTTAAAAATAAATTCACCTAGGTTTATTTTGTGTGTTCGTGCATTCAAATAACCCTCGCGGCATTCCTGGGATCCTTTGAGCTTCTTACTCAGATTTGAAATCAATTTCGGGCGTGATTTTGTAAAGTATTTTGTAGGCATTGTCGCGTGAACGGCTTCACCACTAAACATTAGCCACCGCACAAGCCGGCTACTTGGGCGCGCATGAGGGACGCTGATGGTAAACCCGGCTGTTGGTTACGGACGCGTCGAGATCTCAGTAGCGGGAGGTTCGCCCATCAAATTTTAAGAGCGGCCGATTAACGGCTGCACTGTTAGTGGAAACATCTCCAGCACAAATAAAGTGAGCCCCCGGCGCCTTTGGTATCGCACAGCCCTGTAAACAAACTGTTTCCATATCGTGAGTGTTTGTTTGAAGCGCGAACCCGCTGCGAACACTCGGTGTAAGCCACTACCGCAAAGTGCGAACGCAAAGCGTCTTCTTCTGCCTGCAAAGTCACTTCCTAAGTACGCATAACATCTCGCTATTTTCATCTCTCTTAAATTTTGCGTAGTTTGATGCCAGAAACGTTTTTGATTCACTTGTTTCGACAGAATCGACCCCTTTACCACGTGAATGCGACGCCGGCATCCAATGACATATAATAACTGCACGATTTTTCTCAATCTCCACTTATATAACCTTCATACAGGCAGTCAAACGTTGACAAAACAATTTTTCAATCAAAAAATATATCATTGATCTCTATAAAAAAAACTGACTCCCTGAACATTCAAATTCGAATTTCCTAATTGCTTCACATTGCCTTGGTATTCGTTTTCGTTAAGGTGTGAAATTCATCATGTTGATGCTTTGATGTAGAATCCTTGCGCTGACCAGTTTGAGTCTCGAACCAAACTTATTTTTGGCAACGTTAAAATGATTATAAAATTACCGTTTTATGAACTTTGATTTGAGGATTTTGGCATAACTGTATCATATTTATAACAAAATATATCTATTTTGAGGCATTGTCGCGTGAATGGCTTCATCACTAAACATTAGCCAACGCACAAGCCGGCTAGTTGAACGCTGATGGTAAACCCGGCTGTTGGTTACGGACACATTAGTGAGCCTCCATTGAATTTATTTACCGAGCTTCTCCTTCAATATCCCACTTGAATCGCAGGAAATGTTCTCGTGAGTGCTGGGAGCGTATATAAACCCAGAATCCTGAGTGAAGCGGAAGATGGTGGGTGGCAAAGATGTTAGTCGCCGAAAATTCCTGTTCTGTAAATGCACTCATTCGGTTAGTATTCGGAGAATATTTCCTGCAATGTCAACGCCGACAAAGTCTTCGTCCAGCCTGAATATTTTGTTAATCATGAGAATTCTGACTTAGTCCTTATTTCCCCAGATAGAGTTTGAGGCTTTTAATCCAGTGACATTGCGTTAGTGCGTATGAAAATACCTTATTATAGTGAAATTGACATTTTGATGCATCTTTCATCCAGTCATCCTCTTGTTTTGCCCTATAAATTTTAAGTGAGCATAACTCGCCTAAGACTCACACATATATCCTGCTTCTTGTGCTTACTAACAGATCCGGCTGAGCCAGGCCCATGAACTCGGTAAGTGCAAAGCAAAAACTGTATGACGTTTGGGTTAATTATTAGCTTATTGAAGGTTTTAATTCAACACAGTCGAGGTCAATCAACAAATTTGGTTATCAACGGCGAAATACGTCAGAATAAAAAGTTTAATAAATAAATTAAAATTTTCTTCAAAGACATTTCAGGACCTCTCCAGGTATTAATATACCTTTAAAATATAAAACGTATATTTTTTATTCGTAATAAAAATTTTAATGAACAAATTACAAATTTTTCATACAGATTTGTGAGACATACACGACGATTCGCCGTTTCATTACCTCTTCAGTTATTAATTATTCGGGAGACCTGTAAAATATAAAATTTACATTTCAGTTAGAATAAAAGTTTCAAGAAACGATTTACAAATGCTTCATGTCAATTTGTTAGACATACACGACGATTCGCATTTACATTAGGACCTCTTCGGATATTAATTAATTAGGCTACTTATAAAATCTAAAACTATCATATCTTTCAGGAATGTGAGTTAATTTTCAATTTAAATTTGGTGTCAACTCCCCTCTTATAGCATAGGAAAGGGATGTGAAAGGGGGGGGGGTGCGGAAGGGTAGAGGAAGGTAGCCAAGGGTTAACTACGGCCCCCGGACTATGGTTTTAAGGATCCTACCCGGCAATTCGCCTAGAAGTGATGCAGGGAAAACCCTAGAAAAACCTGCATCAGGTAGGTCGGGCATTTGGTACTTGTCCCACGCCCTTCCGATGGCGGGAGAGGAGTTTGCTGAGGGGACGCAGCTTTCCCCTTGCGGTGCCTTGACCGGTTTAGGCGGCAGCTGGCCGACCATTCCAATAGGAATATTTTTGTCAACCTTATATAGAAATATAATACGCCTGCGTTAAAAGTATGCTAATTAGAAAATAAATAGCCAAATAACGGGGAAAATGAAGTGATAATAAATAATATGAATACCGTTATCACGTAATTTTGCCTGTTATTTGTCTATAGGATGATTAACTCCAGGTACTTAAAATAATAGTCGCAATTTATAGTTTTCATCAGCACGATTTATGTTATACTTTCAGAAGCGAGTTTATTCAAAAGTTCCATTTTCACCCATTTCAGCATTATTTTATAGCACTTCATACTACCAAGACGAACATAATTTTGTGGAAAGTTAGAGACAAAGTTTGCATCCGTTCGTAATAATGAAACCAGGAGAAGCCAAATTTTTAATTATATACGTAGACAGTAAAACATGCAAATCATTAATGTAACAAAATTACATATAATATTATCAGTCTGTAGCCCAATGAGCTGCTACAAATATATGAAGAACTGATTTTTACGCACGCACACAAATTCAAATTTGGGGAACTGCTGCTCATAAATACATGAATATATTGCTTTGTACAGATTAAAGTGTTGAGATACATTGTAGATATAAAGCAAACAGAGCCCCGTAGAAATTCATTTATAGAAAATAAAAAATACTATCTGCATATTCTCTGTATGTAATTAAAACAGTCATATATATATATATATATATGAAAAGCAACAAAGTAAATTTTTATTAAAAACGAAAATATTGCGAACACAAGAGATTATAATTTATATAGGGTAAAAACAGACATAAGAGCATAATGCAGAGCATTCTATGTTATGGAAGTGAAGCTTGGCCCCTGGCAGAATTACGAAAGAACAAAATTAGATCAGTAGAATTCGATTATCTGAGGAGAAGTCTTCAAAAAACAAGACAGGATAAAATTATAAATGAGCTCCTTTGGAAAGAAATGAACGTAACACCCTCTGTCGTTAAAAGGATTGAAAATAAAACCCTTAAATGGTATGGTCACGTACAAAGAATGGAAGATGGTAGCAAGAAATATACCAATGGCCACCTCCTGGAAAAAATACCCAGATTAAAGTGGAAAAAACCATGTGAAAAACATAATTACTCTAAAATTATTTTTTCTCCAAAAGTGTTGAATATATTGCTTTGATTATTCTGCTCTTTTCTTTGCTTGTTTTCATATACGAGTTGGACCTACCATTGGTGAAGTTCAGATTTCTCATCGTTCATCTCCGAGTAGTGATTTGTCCGTCATTTGTGTATGTGTGTGTATTTGTTTTCTTCAGTGATTGTTTTGTCTTTAAATAATTATTTATTAATATGGAGTTAAATCATACTCTAAATATTGAAGCAATACTCTTCTTAATAATATTAGGTTCGTTTTCTCTGTTTCATTATTATTTCATTGTATTTTTTTAAGCTATTAATTAATTTGTATTTTTTCTTTATTCTTAGTTTTATTATAATGAAAAAAGTTTGAGGTTTAGGTTAACATACATTAGGTTCCTAGTAACCAGTGACGGCTGGTGAATATGTGGTACAGCACATAAATTAATGCGACACACTCCCTCCCACTAATACAGCCAGCTGGTCATGTCTGTGTTACTCGCGGCTGTAGTACACGATTTCAGACTGGAATGAGAAATGCACGTCCGTAGTACTCCGTTTCACTCTCCCTCTTTTTTTCATCACCCGTAAAACTCAACAAATTGCCTCTTTTCTGTGCTGCAGACCGTACAGCTTACAAACAGAGCTGCGGCCGCATCAGGCGGCATAATGAAAGATAAAAAATATTTTAATCATGCAGTAATTAAAAATATTATTTTCAATTAGTGTATATTTTCAAAACAAAGTAGATTTAGGGTATTTAAAAAAATCACAATCAAAGGCTACTTTAATGTGGGGGAAAATAAGGAACTTGCATCAAACTGTGAAAATCTACTGTACAGTCATTCATACAATACTGTCACCACACGAAGGAAAATATTTTATTGTTATAAATAGAATTTGGAAGAGGGAGATTGGAACGAAAGAAAGAACTGGAAATTGAAGACGGCAAACCTATAAAAGGGGGAAGAGTGGAAAAAGAAGAAAAACAGACAAAAATCTAAGACACTGATACAAACATTATTCTGTTTAACAAAATGCAATTACACATAAAAAATAAGAGGACAAATGTTTTGAGAAAGAATTAAAATCATGCTCTATAATGCTAACTTATAGTTCTATGTATTTTTATATATAAAGCAACTAGTATTTTATATATATCTGAAAATGTTGTCTTTTTCGCTGTAGAGAATGAATAAAGTCTTCTCGGGCTTCTAACCGAGTATACAATTGTATTTTTGACGTTTCGATGACGTTCACTGTCATCGTCTTCTATTAATGCTAGGAGAAGACTTTATTCAAAACAATTCATGGAAATATTTATTTCGGGTCTTCCATGAAGCCGTGTTACACACACAAAAAAAAATTTCCATCAGTCAGTAGATATCAACGTTAAATTTTTTTATTATTGTAATAGTATGAATTATGTTTTGTGTTCTATTTTTAATCCGTTTATTGTCTTGATCCCTCTTTAAATATTATTTCTTTGATAGTCTAACCTTTCACTTCTTGGAATGAATCAGGAATCATTTAGATTTTCGGAATTGTCACATACTAACCGCAACGACATTTTTATCAATTAAATTAATCGTATGGCTGATTCTGGGGATGTGACGCAGTCGCACCCGCACCCACGCGCACCTATGCATCTGGGCCGGGCCCCCGTGGCCTTGCGCTGTGCTGTCACTCGCGTCTCACAAAAACAGCCGGGCGCCATCTCGGTGACAGCTGCGAGGTCAGGGAACCCGGGGTTCCCATGCTCCCGCCACCTGCTAGCCAGCCACCATGTCAAATCTCACCTAGCGCATACAAATACAACTATCCTACCTTCAAGCTAGGTGCCCACACAAAGAACGCACCACTATAGACGGATGGTATATTATTTTTGGACTAGTACGTCAACTGTTATATTCCTTCAAGGTGGTCGACAGAAGAGAATTCCTATGCACACCCCCCCAAAAATGATTGATTGTTTGATTTTATGAAGTCCATTACTCCTCGGTTGAGGAAACAGGATACGTCATAAATGAAATTAAAAATAGTTACTAGCAGAGGTGGCTCGGAGTTTTTTAAGTTATGCGCTACATCACTTCGAGCAACCTTTTTACGAGGTTAACTATGTAAAATTATAATACTACACCAGCGATAATGTTACCAATCCTCTGACCCGACCAGTAATATGCTATGTTTCTAATTCCATTTACACAGTGCCATTTACAATAGTGCCTAATTTTTAAAAGCGGTATAATTGACACGAATTTATAACACGAAAATATTTTCCTTATCACACAAAAATAAAGTTAATTTTTGGAACAAGCCACGTATTATACGTACAGTAGAATTTCGCAGTTTTATGCAAGCCCCTTATTTTTTTTTCAATTAAAATAGCCTTTGAGATTTTTTTTAAATACCCAAAATGCACGAATACTATTTTGTTTTGAAAATATACGCTAATTGAAAATAATATTTTTAATTCCTGCATGATTAAAATATTTTTTATTGTTTGATTATGCCGTCTGATGCGGCCGCAGCTCTGTTTGTAAGCTATTTTCTGTACGGTCTGTAGCACAGAAAAGAGGCAATTTGTTGAGTTTTACGGGTGATGAAAAAAGGGGGGAGAGTGAAACGGAGTAATACGGACGCGCATTTCTCATTCCAGTCTGAAATCGTGTACTACAGCCGCGAGTAACACTGACATGACCAGCTGGCTGCTTTAGTGGGAGCGAGTGTGTCGCATTAATTTATGTGCTGTAGCACATATTCACCAGCCGTCACTGGTTACTAGGAACCTAATGTAGGTTAACGTAAACCTCAAACTTTTTTCATTATAATAAAACTAAGTATAAAGAAAAATTACAAATTAATTAATAACCTAAAAAAATACAATGAAATAATAATGAAACAGAGATAACGGACTCAGTATTAGTAAGAAGAGTATTGTTTTAATATTTACAGAGTATGATTTAACTTCATATTAATAATATATGCATAATAATTATTTAAAGATACAACAATCACTGAAGAAAACAAATACACACATACACAAATGACGGACAAATCACTCCTCGGAGATGAACGATGAGAAATCTGAACTTCACCGATGGTAAGTCCAATTCGTATATGAAAACAATCAAAGAAAAGAGCAGAATAATCAAAGCAATATATTCAACACTTTTGCAGAAAAAATAATTTCAAAGTAATTATTCGGAAACTATTCCAACACTGTCAATATTAAACTTAACACCGAAAATCTCTACAAGTTGTATGATCTCTTATTGTAAGAACTTTGGTACATCTGTATTTAATCTTGGTTTATATATCTTTGCTTATTTTGTTATCCTGGAGTTACATTATGTTAGAGAAAGACAAAACGCTGAGTTATAAGTAAAAAAAATTAAAATCCTTATTTCTTCTTTTCTCAAATTAAATTTGGTCTGAAAATTAAGGTCTAGTAATTAGTTATTAAATCTACATGTTTTATTAGTGGAACGATCAAGAAACTCTTGAAGTATTTGTGTAAAATGCGTCTTTCAATATAATATTCTTACTCTTCTAGTTATTATTGTTCCTTAACTTTGGAGGAAGACTATGTTATAAAATTATTCCTGTATGGTGAATATATCTCTGTATGGAGATCAAAGCAATGCTTGTCAGATTAGAGAAACAGCACTTATACGAGAGCCGCCTTTTAAATTATCCCAAAAACAATTAAAGGAAGACATTTTTGTGGAGCACATCGTTGTATTTTATCTCAATATATTCATTCAACTTTAAGATTTTTCACTCTTTTGTATTCGTTCCAGCCAGTTCTCGATACATCTACTCTGGTGCTGGGATACCCAAAACATGGTTTTGGAATCAACAGCATCTTTGAGTGATAAAAATCCATGCGTTTTTTGTTTGATATTCCGGAACAAAAGAAGTCATTACGCGATAAATCAAGTGAATATGGGTAATGAAACATTAATTCGATTTTTCAAATAATCAGTTGATGACAACATGTGGGACATCTGGCGTTGTCATGATGAAGAATGATGCGACGTTTCGCTTTCCCCCTGATGTCATCAATGACTTCTGGTTAACAAAATGCTGTATACCATTCAGCAAACTGTTCTTCAATCCTCCAAGTCAGGGGATTCCCAACTGGGAATGGTACGAAAACGATTAGGATCTATAACCAGGAAATAATTAACCCTTAAAGTCATGTTGATATTGTTTTTGCCTCGCGGTTACTAATTCAGAGCCTGGCTCAGCCGGATCTCCTACTAAGCATAAGAAGCAGGACATGTGTGAGAGACCTTGAGCTCACTTAAAATGTACGGGATGCAGTTCACAAAAATTAGGACTAAAACAAAAATATCTTGGAGACTTCCTGAGATTTTTAGCTCCTTTCGAATCAAATAACATAACAATATTCTGTCATAAATAATGTCAAACATCTATTTTCATGTTTCTGTCGTCCATTTCACTTTGGTAATATAAAAAAAGTTGTGAATGAATTTCGTTTGAATCTACATTTTTGGGTTCTTCGGTTGGCGTCAACGATTACCAAAAAAAGACCTCTTCCAATGTGGTCCAGGGAAGCTGAAAGGTTGGACACCCATGTATTATACGGTGCGAAGAACAAAGGAACATTTTAGGACTCGTAGTTACAGTAAATCAAAGTTTCAAGAAATGTGATGATCGCGTTGAAACGCTTATGATCATCGGTAAGATTCGTCGTAAATTGGGTGATAGATGTTCGAGAAAATTGTGCCATCGTACCCAGATAGCTCGTGAATCCAATATGACTGCTGGGAAAGACAGGGAGACACTAGGATCTGAATGATTCAAATCCAGTATGAATGAAGGGTACGCAAATGGGTGAATGTACGGCCTCAAAAATTGTTTCATATAGGCTTAATTGAAGCTGATGATAAATCCTAAATATACCATTTCTTCATGGCAGCTCTTTAGACGATCATTATACTATTTTTTTCTGTGCATATAATCTCTATCATCTCTCGATTGGCTTGCGAAATTACAAAATATTTATATATAATTATGCTATTGTACATAAAACTTTCAGTATTTTGTGTTGACTAATATGTTCAGGGATATATTCTCAGTTTTCCATGAACATATTTTGTAAACAAGTACAAATCATAACTTGAATTATTGGTTATCAGCGTATACGTTTTCATTGGGACTTTAGTCACACTGTGATACTTAAACATAGAAATAACTCCTGACATAATAAATGAAAAGTCGTTATTGTCTACAAAACAAAAAATTAGAGGCAAGCTCAGGCTTGCGCCTCCTTATTTCTGTTGGTACTGTTAACGATCAGTGAAATTTCAATGTCATTTGTATAATGCAGATATTTTTATACTCTGCCTGAACTAAACCACAGTTAATACTACACTTAAAAATTATGATAAACTTCCTACATTTTGGAATTGTTTGATGGAGATTTAATCTCAAGCAGCACCCAATTCACGAATGTGTGGCCTGGTATTTAAACTGCTGTGGTCATACTTCTGAACTTGTAGAATGTTCTGCTCGATCCGTTTTTTGTGTGTCACGTAAGACAAAGCAAATTTAACACAGAATGATGATTTATTTATTTTGCAGGTCGCAAGAAGCTGGCGTGTCCAGCCCAGGCAGCGGTCAATCAGAATCTTCGTGCGACACCACGGCCGCCGCTAGCACAGGTAAAGACCACTTCTTTTTTTTTAGAGTAACAGGCTACATGAGGGTAATCCACGTAGTGGTAATTCCCCTTTAATAGCATGGGAAGGAATTTGAAAGGGGAATGCGGAAGGGTAGAGAAAGGTAGCCCTGGGTTGAAGGATCCTACCCTGAATACACCTTAAAGTGATGCAGGGCAAACCCTAGAAAACCTACATCAGGTAGGTCTGACATTTGGAACTTGTCCCACGCCCTTCCGATGGAGGCAGCTGTCCGACTATTCCAATAGGAATAGCAGACAGCTCTTACCGTATGCTCAAGGTCTGCGACCCTGGAACATACACCTCTCAAAAGAGGCCGAGGTGCCTCGGCCTGTGGGAATCTTGGTTCAAAACAGCCGAGAGAAGGCTTCCCCAAAGGTAGCCTCCACCAGAGCTCTCTGGGAATCTGAGAGAATGCTCTCACAGGCTTACTTGACAATGACTACTGTATACTGTATTGACAAAGTTAAACACATACAATTTTGAATAGAATTCAAAATTGTGCATAATCAGAAAATGAGTTGGAGATGAAATTTGATTGAGACACAAAATTCATATTTATTTGTTTCCAGTTCTTTTTATATGGGATATATTATATAGTTTTACCTCATATTTCTGTAAAACTGAGTTGTAACAGACTCAATTGGAGCATTAAATGTTGTCATTCATTAATCATTGTTATTGTATTCCCACACTACCCACATTAATGTTCCTATTACAACTGGATTTAGTCTTTATAATTATCAACATTGCCATTGTCACTTTTATTATTTGCATATTAATAATATTATAAATAACAATCAGCAGTACTTTCTAAATATTTCCTTTTAATCAGTTTTTGTTATTTGCCCAATTTATTTTTTATGAAAGGACATTGTTCCTGGAAAAGGTTTAGCTTGTAACATACATCCAACCGCTGGCACCATGTAACATACTTCCAACCGCTGCCGCGATGTAATATACATCCAACCGCTGCCGCGATGTAACATCCCGCTTGCCATCATGTAACACTCCACCACTGTGAACATGTCACATTCCAGCAGTTGGAAATGGGAAGTCCAGATAGATCGTTCACCAACCGAGCTATACCTCCGTTAGCTCACCTGGCTACCGATCTAGAGGATAAAGGAAGAATTGAGAACAGGAAATAGGAAAGTCGGTAACGTGAGGGTTCGGGTTCAACTAATTGAACCTAGGCGTAGTGGTTGGTGTTTCGCTGCACTTCAGTCAAATAAGAGCTGATGAAGAATAAAGAGATTTAATAGTTAGAAATAAAATAAAGGAAGACAAACTGGCGGATAGCACCAGGAGCCACCGACCCGTCTGGCGGTTGGATCACGACTGACTTTTCCCAAGAGCTCTGAACAATTCGAAGACTCCTTTCCCCCTCCCTGATGATTCTAAGTCTCCAATGAGAAATACTCTTACAGGGTGGAGATTTCTGCTGACGTGTACATGTCTGCATAAAGTACTTAAAATGCTGACGACCGTCTAGACGCAGCGTCATCACAGCTGCCTAGGTGCAGGGGTGAAGACTTATGTGTTGCTGTGTTTAGTCACTTTAACTGCATCAGCGTTCTGCGCCCTCTTAGGTCCGCTATGCTGAAGAGACGTTATGATAAGAGGGCACGTGTAGACTATTTATTATATTACACGCCCTCCCTTAAACAGGATTGGAATCGGCCGGTGTCGATTCAAATCCCTATTTAAGTTTCTATTACCTATTTAGGTATTAGTGCTTTGATTAATATTTATATTTACATCTTCCGGGGGTGACTCCTTTACAATAGCTTCTATGTATTTCATTGGTAGGATACATTTATAGAAGTGTGCTATCTTTTGCCGTAAGGAGGGAAAGGTTACATATAAGCAATTACAAATAAAATAACAAATGATTGCCACACACATAATTCCAAATACAATTACTACACTAAACAAAAGTATTGGCTCAGTTACATCAGTTGTTGCAGTAGTATCTAAAAGTTTTGACAATTTCTCTATTTCTACCAGTTGTTCAGTATTATTTATTATCATCTTTAATGTCCACTTAGCTGATGGTTCTTGCGACACAACATCAGAGTAATGATTAACATTCTTTGAGTATAACGTTTGTAAATTAGGTGTAAAGTCTAGGTTTTCTTCAATAACAGTTTCTGCTAAAGAGTACAATATCATCTTTCTCGTGTATGCCTTGCACCTAGGTGGTAACGATAATTTACCGGCTCCCGATTCAAAATTGTATTGCTGTTATTACAATTAACCATAAGTTTTTCCATTACTGGAGTCACATATAGAAATTCATTAGTATTAAGAGGTAAAACTAACAATTCTGCCAAAGTGATAAAATGAATGTTACAATTTTCTGGTAATGAAACCGTGGAAGGGTGAATTAGTGACGCAACACAATCCGTTGATTCACTGGTGAATGTGTAAATTATTACATTTTTATCACAGTAATAAACATTGTTTCTAGAAGTGTAACATTTTAGTAAATCATTTGAAGTTAATTTTACATATTTTAATCGAGTCACATCAGTCCCTATGTATTCGTCTTTCAAGGAAATATCCACACACGCATAATGAGTTGCGTTATACTGAAATGGAAATTTTACAAGTCTATACAACTGATATACGGTTTCTCCATGAAGCGGTACTTTAATCCTATACACTAATTGTCTGTTAAACATATATACAGTAGGAGGTATGATAGTTAATAGTTCAAAGGAAAGGTTAGTGAATGAGTCTGTTCCTATTACACCATTGATGAGTTCTTGTCTCATGCGTCTTATATTAGAAAGGTTTAAACTTATTAAAACAAATAAATTCAAAAAATTTAATAACTTTGCGCCTCAACGAAATTATCTTTAGCTCGACCTTACATGATACTTAACTCACTTGCTCTAGATTTTGTCCTTGAAACACTTGAACGGTCAGTAAGTCATGCCTTATCTCGTGAATAGAATTTATTACACGTATTACAACATAAATACAAAATTATTACTTCAAATTCCTTATGATAATTGTTAACGACCCCCAACGTTTAGATCTATCTATTTCTCTTTCTGTCTTATCGTCGTTTTATTAGGATCTAATCTTTCCTGATAATGTTTTAAGTGATCTTTCCTGATAATGTCTTAAGTGATCTTTCCTGATAATGTTTTAAGTGATCTTTCCTGATAATGTTTTAAGTGATCTTTCCTGATAATGTTTTAAGTGATCTTTCCTGATAATGTTTTAAGTGATCTTTCCTGATAATGTTTTAAGTGATCTTTTCTGATAATGTTTTAAGTGATCTTTCCTGATAATGTTTTAAGTGATCTTTCCTGATAATGTTTTAAGTGATCTTTCCTGATAATGTTTTAAGTGATCTTTCCTGATAATGTTTTAAGTGATCGGAGTGTACCCAGATTTTCGTCTTTCCACTTTCAGGTCTAATTCTCATGTTAGGGAAGCTTGATTCTTCGATAATATATGGTCCAGTGTACCTAGCATCCATTTTTCTGCGGTTCTCTTTCTTTAGCAACACTTTATCACCGGGTTTGAATTCGACAGAATGGAATGAAACCGCATCTCTCTGTTTTTCTTTAGTGGCAATCAAATTCTGTCTAGCTATTTGGTGACTAGTTTGTAATCTGTACTTCAGCTGCAATATTAGGTCATCATAATTACATAGGGGTTGGGGTGATTTTTGAAAAATTCCCGGAATGTTGCACACCCTTCCAAACATCAATTCGTATGGGGTGTGCTTAGTTGTAGAATGGGGTGTCGTATTGTAGACAAAAACCGCAAATGGTAACCACTGATCCCAGTCATGTTTCAATGGGTCCGCGTAGATTCTTAAGTAATTTGCTAAACTGGAATGACTCCGTTCGAGCGAACCGATTGTTTGCGGATGATATGCAGTGCTATTCAATTTCTGTATCCTAAGCAGTTTACATAATCGTTTAAAAACTTCGCTCATAAAATTAGTACCTTGATCTGTCAAAACTATCGAAGGAATGCCATACACTAAAATAACTCTGTTTAAAAATGCTTCTGCGACCGACTCCGCGGTTTGGTTAATAAGAGGTATTGCGATTAAATATTTTGAGAGAACGTCTTGCAATGTCAGTACATATTTGTAACCGGATTCAGTAGTATTCAAGGGACCAAATATGTCGAGTTCGACTTTGTCCCAAAGATGATCTGGCGTATCAGTAACCTGAAGTTGTTGCTTAGTTTGTTGATTGGAGCTTTTAAAGAGCTGACATTCTCTACAACTTGAAATGTAACAACATTTGGAGTGGGAATATGATGTACGGCTGCGGTTGTAGTACTCAAATTGTCCCCAGGGAGGTGGAAAATGTCCATAAATTCCAAACATAATTTCACTATTTCCTCCGAGGCCTTTCCTTCGCCGTTAACACGCAATTTAGACAATAATAAATTCCGCCTTTTCTCCGTAAACAACTTGGAATTTTCAATTGGAAGTTGCTTCAAATTAGTGGGAGGTTTTACTAAATCTGGGTTAGTATTGACTAGTATGGGGTAAGGTGTTGTGTTTACCACTAGACATTTAAAAACCTTATCTCGACACTCCACCAAACAACAAGCACACCGGAGTCCTGGCTGTAACAACTGATTTTCGATTAATCTCACCCCTCTTTCCTTCGTTTTCCGTTCAATAATCGTCTCGCTATACGGTGGCGCTACATTGTCACAGGTTAACACAAAATTACATGCTGTCAAAAATTCCTGACCTAAGATTAAATTCAATTTTCCTGGTAACTCCTGCACTACATAAAACACGTGATCTATATTTGTATTCCCATTATCTATTTTCATCTTAATGGAGCCATAAACTACCAGACTGCTTCCTGTTATACCTTCAATTTCCACCTTACTTTCCTGAAATCCCTCTAGACCTGAAAGGGAATTAATACTCACTAGGTTGGGAATGAACCCTGTGTCCACTAATGCCAACCCTTACCCATTTTTTAAGTGTCTTGAGCTCACTACTACGCAATATCGCCCCCAAGAACACTCCCCGTTTTCTTTCAATAATATAGCGATCCGTGCTTCGTCCTCTCTGTGGGAATCGTGCACCTCCGGAAATGCCATTTCGCCCCTAAGATCACTCCCCTTATTACATGAACTCCTGCCATGGAATGTAGCGTCCCTTGCCTCGTCCTCTCTATGGGAATCGAGCACCTCTGGAAACGCCCTCTCGCCCCTAAGATCACTCCCTTTATTACATGAACTCCTGCCATGGAATGTAGCGTTCCTTGCCTCGTCCTGTCTATGGGAATCGAGCACCTCTGGAAACGCCCTCTCGCCCCCAAGATCACTCCCCTTATTACATGAACTCCTGCCATGTAATGCAGCGTCCCGTGCCTCGTCCTCTCTATGGGAATCGAGCACCTCTGGAAACGCCCGCTGCCGCGTCACGTCAAAACCGCATACATCCCCTATCATTTTGGCGCCAAGACGTTTTTGCCCATCTGATTCGCTAGAAGCCGCGACATCAGTTGACATATACGATTCAAGACCCATTCTCTGAATCCTCGGGATCTGATCAGCTACGTTCCTAGCGGACTTTTTAAATTTATGCTTCACATGAACTCCTGCCATGTCCGTCGCAAAGGCGTGCGTCACCTTACGTTGTCGCTTTACCGCACCAATTTGTGCGCACTGTACGGAAAGTCGATCTTCCGTAGGACACACCCTAACACACCGCGGATTTTTCTCATTTTGGGAGTTGGGGCACGAGCTTAATAACTTATCGCTTACACGACTCTGAACACTTAATTCGTCGGTATTCGCGATTCTGCCAACGCTGAAGGCACCTGAACCCTCAGCGTCTAATTCAACTTTTTTTTGCAACTCCACATGTATTAGCCAGATGGCCATATCTATTACACTTGGTACATCTGATCACTGCTCTACAATTTATAACAATATGTCCTATAGGTTGCCTTTCCAATTACTTTTAATTCAACAAATTTAAAATTAACCCCTGTTTTGCCGGCTTGACTGCACCCAGAGCAAGTTCTACGCATTCTATAAAATTTTGCAATAAGCTAGGTGTCCCGTCGAAGGTTACCGTAATTAACTTAGCAACTGACAAATATAGGTTATCAAGTACGTCAGGTTGGGAATCGTCTGAATACCCTGTTCAATTTTGCCCTTCGAAACTTTTACTTGGCCTCTAGTGCCTTTCGACATATGAGACAAAACCCCACTCAATAAGGAACTGACTCACCGTTTGAAGATTGAAGATGTAGGGTACGCCAGGGAAGAATCGCCGTTGTCTGCTTTCGGAAGTGGATTCGCGTGTCCGCGTTGAGGCCTCGCTCGTCGCTGTGTAGTACTAGAAGAATTCGCTGAGTCTCGTAGCTCTGGAATCTGCTGACCGGTGGTGTCGTCTGTACGTCTCTGCGATGAGATGTAACCTCGCCCGCCGATGTGAAGTACTAGAAGAATTCGCTGAGTCTCGTAGCTCTGGAATCTGCTGACCGGTGGTGTCGTCTGTACGTCTCTGCGATGAGGTGCCCAGCTGTTTAAGGCTCCGCGTTAAAACTTCTTTGACCTAAAACAGCAATCCCGACTGCATTTCTTGCTCCAACTCAATAGCTACCAGGTCTAGCTAATCGTCGTAGTCTGAATGCCCCTGTGCGTCGCTCAACTCCACGCGCAGTCGAACGTCCGTCACAACTGTGAATTGGCCATTCTCACAGTGTTAAAGACAATTCACTCGCTTCGACTGACCAATGTTGCGTAACACCCACTAGCCTAATATCTCAACGTGCTGCCACCATGTAACATTCATCCAACCGCTGGCACCATGTAACATACTTCCAACCGCTGCCGCGATGTAATATACATCCAACCGCTGCCGCGATGTAACATCCCGCTTGCCATCATGTAACACTCCACCACTGTGAACATGTCACATTCCAGCAGTTGGAAATGGGAAGTCCAGATAGATCGTTCACCAACCGAGCTATACCTCCGTTAGCTCACCTGGCTACCGATCTAGAGGATAAAGGAAGAATTGAGAACAGGAAATAGGAAAGTCGGTAACGTGAGGGTTCGGGTTCAACTAATTGAACCTAGGCGTAGTGGTTGGTGTTTCGCTGCACTTCAGTCAAATAAGAGCTGATGAAGAATAAAGAGATTTAATAGTTAGAAATAAAATAAAGGAAGACAAACTGGCGGATAGCACCAGGAGCCACCGACCCGTCTGGCGGTTGGATCACGACTGACTTTTCCCAAGAGCTCTGAACAATTCGAAGACTCCTTTCCCCCTCCCTGATGATTCTAAGTCTCCAATGAGAAATACTCTTACAGGGTGGAGATTTCTGCTGACGTGTACATGTCTGCATAAAGTACTTAAAATGCTGACGACCGTCTAGACGCAGCGTCATCACAGCTGCCTAGGTGCAGGGGTGAAGACTTATGTGTTGCTGTGTTTAGTCACTTTAACTGCATCAGCGTTCTGCGCCCTCTTAGGTCCGCTATGCTGAAGAGACGTTATGATAAGAGGGCACGTGTAGACTATTTATTATATTACAAGCTGGTGAACAGCAAAATGTAAATAATTATTGTTAAATTTGTTAAGAGAATTTGATGAAAAATTCCATAACGAGGGGTTTCGATGTTAAGATTCTATTTAGAATGGGAAAGTTCTTAATTGAAAAATATTAAGAAAACCATAATGGAAAAGAACAAACTATATATTAAATTTTCATTAATTTTGTGTTTCAACAATAAAACTTTTATAACGTCAAGTCTAAAAGCTTTTATATTTTTAGATTTGACAAATATTGTTTTATATATACTATTGATAATAACATAATAACCAATAGGACTACAGTAAATTTATGTTTGATGAGAAGCCTTGTTCTTATGAGCATATAAGTCCTGTTAATATTTCTGAAAACTATACTTTTTTACTTCTGCAGCATCTGACTGATACATGTCTTTAGAAAATATTTATTCACTATTTGAAAGGATTCAATTTTGAAGTCAAGAATTTTTTTATCAATTATAAGATGGATAATAATTCATAACAGAAATAACACTGTAGACTTATCACGATTGTCATAATTGAAGCCACATATAAAAATTTAGATTCTGTAATTTCTGTAGGTTTGTCGGCAGCAGGCGCCACGGCGCAGCTGCACGACACTGGAGCAGGAAGCTCATCTCCTGTGAGTGCAGTGTTCTCATCTACATGGCCATCACTCACAGATTCCACAAGTGGTATGTATTTCACTAAACATGTTGTCAACTGTTTAATTATTACTTCTGGTTTCTGAAATTGATTTTTTTTTTTGCAGTGGTAAAAAGTGAAGGACGTAGCCCTGGACTTTGTGATGGGTCTATGGGACAAGACAGTCTGTATACTGAATCCCTGTCTGCTTATGCCAGCGACTCTCAACATGCATACTCATCACCGGCACAACAATATTACAGGTAACTTTTAACAATTTTTCCAAACTGCTCATCATTGCCAACTTCACCCATCTGCAATTTTTTTTTGGTGTTGCAGTATGCAGCAAGCATACAGTGGGCAGTCTTCAGCAGCATATATGCAGGGTTCCAGTTTCTACAATTCTTCTGCTTACAACATGCTTCAGCAAGGATATGCTGCTACTAGTAAGGACTTTACTTTCATTATATTTATAACTTTTTTCCATTTATAGGGCTGTTCAATAAATTGTTCTATGTACATTTATTAATATTCTAAAGTGTTGATATAAATACATTAAAGAACATTAATAGATAATTGATTCAAATATTTGGAGATCATTATTCTGTTTCAAATATATGGTTAACAATATTTTAATGGTTCACACATTATTAGCAATTTAATTGTATTTGAGGTTATAACAGAACTAAATGTAGTCATTTTCACAACCAGTTTGAGAGTTAATTTTGAATGAGTGTAATTATCATTACAAATTTTTAGGCAGTTCAAGAGGACTCACTGGAGGAAAAGTAAGCTCTGGTCCATCTTCAGGAAGCTATATAGGCTCGTATGCCACCTCCAGTACAGCAACAAGCTCATTTGGAACATCATCAGCCACTGCAGGCTCGCACCATGGTCAATCAACCAGCAGTAACAGTACAACAGTTCCAAGTGCAGCATACTCTGCATACAACACTGGTTCTGCATACAATTGTACTGCTGCAACTGGGTTTCCAGCCTCAGCACAGGGGTTCACTTCTGCACAACAGGTATGCCTTTGATTTCAATTTTTACACATTATTATCCACTACTGATGACTTGCTGTCCAAAGATTTTGTTTTTCAGAAGGGATGCCCGAGGGCACGAAAGGCATACAATAATATTTTAATCAATAAAATTTCATAATTCATTTATGCAATTTTAGACAATTCTACACACAAGTTTTATTGCACCATTTCTTTTATTTAATTGAATAATTCAAACCATATCCAATGAATATAATATTATTTTTAATTTGGAAGAAAAATATATTAAACAAAACATTATCAAGAATTTTGAGAAATTTTTGCTTCCAAACTATTTTGAGTCTGAATACTGCAATAAATTCAGAGATAGATCTAAAATGAGTTTTTCTCATTTAACAGAGCTTGGACTACACTGGCTATGGTAACTCATACACAGGCCACCAAGCAGCAGCACAGTACCCAGCAAGTTACTTCTCACCAAGTTATTCTTCATACATGTCCGGCACAAGTTCCAGCAGCAGCGCTGGCAGCATGGGTGTTAGCACTGCTGCATCTACTTATCAGTTAGCTACAATGGCAGCACACACCCCAGCACTTGCAGGTAAAGTATTATTAGTGAAATGTTTTTCTTTCTTTCTTTAAAACAGTCATGCAATATATAAAATCATTAGTCCAACACTACCAGAACCATCAAAATCCATAATATTATGTGAATACATGGTGAATACCAAAAACTTTCCTGCCTTCCAATAAATTCCTCATCCAAAACCTAAGAACCCTGCTTTCTGTTTGTAACCTAAACTCCATAAGCCTTATCTAGGATATACCACATCTAGTGTCTTAAACTTTCCACTTTTCCACTGATCTCATCAACTCTATACACTTGTTATCTAGAAATAACAAAATCATTCCAACTGGCTCACAACCGGTTACAACAATTTTTCCAAGAGAACAAAGATGCACCAATATGCAGGGCTACCTGGCAGCCAAAAAATGTCTGCTCTCTGATAAGCATTGACCAGAGAAAGGAAACTCATATTTTCCTGTCTATTAAAATCAGTGAACAGGTTCAGGTGCTGTGGGTAAATTGACAAGAATTCCTCAATGGCTTTAATTTCAATTGCTTGGTAATTTTCACTTTTCTTGTTATGGATTTTGCTTTAACTGTCTACTATAAATCTTAACTATATAATAATATTAGTTTTGAAAATTCAGTTCGAAATTTTGATTTTATAGTTTTAAGATAATTTTTAATGTGAACATATTGAAGCACATGTTTTCTTTTGTTCAGAGAGTCCTGGAAGTTTTCATCTAGTGGAAAATGGGCCAGCATCACCATTGAAATCAGATGCAAGTGGACCACGGAGAACAAGAGAAGGTAGCAGTGGAGAGAGTTCTTCTAGGTCCAGTAGAGGTCGAGGGAGGAGACAGAACAATCCCTCCCCATCTAATCCAGAAAGTAGTCTTGAACGAGTATTTATTTGGGATCTTGATGAGACTATTATAATATTCCATTCACTTTTAACTGGCACCTATGCTTCACGATATGGAAAGGTCAGCATAAACCAATTATTAACTTTTATTTATCATATTTTGGATCCTTTTGTATTTGTATAACAACATGCTATTCACTATATAATTGGAATTTTCTTTTATAAAATTGAAAGCTTAAATATTATTTTCCATGTTAATGATAATGTTGTTTATAAGTATCAGCACTGAATACTGCCATAAAATCAGAAAATTATTTTCCCTCTTTATCATTTACAAATAATTATCATAAAATGTTTAACTATAATAGAAAATATTTTATTCTTAAAGTATTACACTATATTATTTAGTTTAATAAAAGAGGAATAAAAGCTAATTTTATTAACAGGATACACAAAGTGTTGCCCAATTGGGATTCCGTATGGAAGAATTAGTCTTCAATCTAGCTGACACACATTTCTTTTTCAATGATGTTGAGGTAAGTTATAAAATTAGTAGTTAAATGTTTAAATCTATAATGTTTCAGTTGAATGCACTTGTAAATTTAGTGTCTCATGTTTTCTAAGCTATTGATCTATTATTTACTGTGTAATACATTCATTATTCTTCACTGACTAATTTCTATTAAACATAACATTAGTTTTCAAACTTTAGAAAATAAATAGCTTATTATAAAAATAATGGTCGGTTCATTTACTGCCCTTTTCTCCTTATGCTAATCATAAGAGTGCTAACATTACATCTTAAATAAAAATTAAAATTTGTATGTATAAAAATATTATTTTAATTTTTTTGTATCAAATTTTCTTTCATTCTAAGTATTAAAAATTACTTCAAATTCTGGCTAAGTGCATATATATTTTTGAGATGAGTGTCTTATTATTTTCTCTGGAATTTATATTAATTTAGGAAATATTTATTATTTCATTTTTAATTTTTTACCAATGTATTGTGCTGTTCATCTTCAAGCTTAGTCTAGTTTCTACTTTATTAAGCTTAAATTATCTGCTTTCTTTTTACTTTTATTAAAAACTACAGTAAATTGTTGTTAATTTCATCTCTTCATACTTCATATTCTTTTAGGATACTTTAAATTGAGAGTAGAGATGTGTTTCCATAATTTTTTAATTAGTTTATTTTTACCATATTGTTATATATAAATCAATGTTTATAAAATAATTTGATAAATTAATCATGATTAAGTATTGTGTGTTTTAATTAATGTTTTACATACTTTTTCTTTTAATAGGACTGCGATCAAGTTCATATTGATGATGTATCATCAGATGATAATGGCCAAGACCTTAGCACATATAACTTTGGAACTGATGGGTTCCATGCTGCTGCTACTAATGGTAATCTTTGTTTAGCAACTGGTGTTAGAGGAGGTGTTGACTGGATGCGAAAACTTGCTTTCCGATATCGCAAAATAAAGGATATGTACAACAATTATCGAAATAGTGTTGGAGGTACTGAAAATATATTTCCACAGCAATTTTTATAGTTGACAATACTGTAGAGATATAAAATTAAAATATAATTCTGGATTCAGTTTGAAAATTTCCTGAGTTTGTAGATTTATGTAATTATTATACTTTTAACAGAGATGTTTTATGTTTTAATTTTATTATCTAACATATGTATAAAAAAAATCTCATCTTATTTGCTGTGTAATTGGTGAATACTAAAAATGGATTAATCATTCTTAACAGGTCTTTTAGGTCCAGCTAAACGTGATCAGTGGCTGCAACTTAGATCGGAAATAGAAACTATCACCGACAATTGGCTAACCCTTTCAAATAAATGCCTCAGTTTAATTAATTCCAGGTATTTGAAATATTCTTATCAAGAATAATGAGTATAACAATGTATAAAAATAATTCTGATATTATCTAATTAAATTATTATTCCAGGCCCAATTGTGTAAACGTTCTGGTTACAACCACTCAATTGGTACCAGCTCTTGCCAAAGTTTTACTATTTGGATTAGGAGGAATTTTTCCAATAGAAAACATCTATTCTGCCACTAAAATTGGTTAGTAAATACATTAATTAACAATATTACTATATTTGTATAAAATTTTAAAATTTGATTGTGGTTTTAATGAAACATAAATTCGTAAATTTTGTATATATCATATAATAAATAAGTAAAAAATATACAGTTTTGATATCTGTGACAGTCATATTTAATTTTTTTTTACCCTGAGAGCCAATTTGGACAGTAGCAATATTATCTTTTTAAAAATATGCTGCTTGTGTAACAATTAATATTATTTTTTTTATCTAGGCAAAGAAAGCTGTTTTGAAAGAATTGTTTCACGTTATGGCCGTAAGTGTACATATGTTGTAGTTGGTGATGGCACTGATGAAGAAGCAGCAGCCAAGCAGGTATTTTATAAGTTCTTTAAAAATGTAATTGTTAATTTACAGTACTAATTACTAACTATAAAAGAAATATTATAGTTGTGAAAATTGGACATACTAATAATATAGAAAAAATACCTGTTAAATTTATGCTTCTGCTTTGAAGTGTATTTCATTTTATCAATGAGTGAATAAAAACTGAATGAAATGCAACTAAATGTATAATTAATTTTCTGCAGCTATTTTTCTCTATTTGTTCCTACTGTTTAAATATTCAATATGGGGGACTATTTTTGGGACATACACACTTAATATAAATAACAATATTATGTAATGAATTGTTTTCAACAAGAATTTTTTTTTTAAAAAAAAAGGCATAAATATAGCCTACATAGGCTTACATACATGTAGCTACTAACATCATTCTTCATCATAAATAGAGATCAAATTATTGGATTAGAAAGAATTCAAATTCTTTATTTTTCTGAACATAAAAGGAAGTATATATTGCAGGGAAACAATCTTGTTACTTTATTTTCACCTTCCTCATGGTTGTTATTTTGAGTTGACTTTCATTAAAAGGTACATGGCAAAAGTTTGTTCTTAGATATTATTTCTTCCAATAATGCTTAGGCATGAAGTGCTTATGATAGTATTTATTTGGTTCATTTTACTTTCACGTATTAAAAAAAATACAATTTGACATTCATTTCTGCTGAATAATATGCATCATATTTAAAACATCCTAGACAAATTATTCACTTTTTCTGTCATCATAATAATGTTTCATTTATTTTTTTGCAGTTAAACTTTCCATTTTGGCGTATCACAAGTCATAGTGACACTGCAGCTTTATACAATGCTCTGGACATGGGTTTCTTATGATGTGTGCCACAAAAATCAGTGACATAATGCATTTCTGTGATGCCTACAGTAAAGCAAAACTTGAATTTGTTTCAAATTATTTCATTTGAAATATTATAAAGCTCTTATTTTAAATATTAATATAATGGTGCAAGATACAAAATGGCACTGATTTATTTTGTTTTTGGGTTGCAGCACTATAATCTGAAAATATTTATATTTATTTAAAGTATTCTTTTATCTTTTACATTATTACTGAAATTATTTAATTTGAGTTTCAAATATAAGTTTCCAGATCTCAAATTAATTGGAAACTATTTTCAAGTAATTGAATGCAATCAATTTCTTTTTTACATCTTTTTATTTATGAGTTGATAATTGTTATTATAGTTGAACAATCTATACCTTTACTAATTTGTAAAAAAGATTTTCATATAGTCATTTCATATTTGTTGAATGACACTGTTGAAATGTTTTATGAAATGATTATAGTGCTGTAATATCTTCTAGGTCTTTCTTTCAATATATTTATATTATTGCAATATTATAACATTTAAATATCTAATTAAATTTTTAACAGTTTTAATGCATAATTATTTCTAACTTCCCTAGGTTTTACATAACCTAAAAAGAAGTCCTTTACTATCTAAACTATTATTCTCTTTATAAATATAAATTAAGTTGTTTGTTTCAAGATGAACAAGCAAATGATAATACTTTGAAACAAATTCAGCCAATATGAGTAAGATATAATAAGCAATGTTGTTTTCCAAGTTTAATTGTAACTCCCATATTATATGTTTGCGTAAAAAAATTGAACTTAATTAGAGTTAAATAAATACACAAAGTAAACCTACATTATAGCATCGATAATCAGAAATATATAAAGAAAGTAATTGATAAAATTACATGAAATTCATTCTTTATTATTATTAATATTAAATATGAATTTGAATATAAAACAATTGTGCTCCATTGTCGTACAGTGCAAAGAACATTTGAAATAATTTTAAAAGATACATATTTCAAGCATAAGCCAATATTTTAAATAAATTTCTTAAATTCTTAAAGGGAAATAATTTTTTTTGCATTGCTCATATCTGCAATTAATTAAATATGACTTGCTAATAAATCAGTATATAAAAATCCCATCAGAAAAAATAGACACTTAAATTTTATATATATTTACACACTAAATAAATCAAGAACTAGGATGTATTGAAGTACTATAAGAAAATACCAAAAATTATTGATGTTCTGTTTCTATTCTATGAAGTTAGGTTTTCTTTGTGTATGTGTTTATTGCAGCATTTTAAATACAATTAATTTAGTATCAGTTTCAGTTCAAACAATTGAACAATTTTTGAAGCGGATTCTTATTTTTATGGCATTAATAATTTATTTGACACTGACATGTATGTAGGAAAATGGGAGTACATAAAATATATTTCCTACTATAATGAAATTATATATTTAAAGTTGTTATATTGTTTCAATTCACAAAGCTCAATGCTATCTAAAGTACTATATTTTTATATTTTATTTATATTGTGTTAGAGTGAAATCCCAGTGTTATACATACAAACTCTGTGAATATCAATGGCAGTGACAAAAGTTCTAATAAATGATACAAGACATTCTGATATCAGGATTGCCAGCAGTGAAATATTTAATGGGAGAAATAATTAAAACACGATCAAAGAGATTATAGTGATGTTGATTTAGAGACATTTATATAAATAATTACCAATATTGAAAAATATAAGAAGCTTACATAATTACTGAAAATTATATAAAGTTATGTACATTTATTTTCTATATTTATATGCCTGTCCCAAAAAAATGCATTTAATGCTGCCAGAAGCATAAGAAATATTTGGAAACATAACATTGGTACTGATTTTTTAAGTAATGATTATGTAAGCTTTGAATCGTGTTGAATTTCATTTTGAATATGTGGTTTTAATAATATATACAATAATATAAATTAAATAATTACATGTTTACTCATTTTATCTTAATTAATTCCATACATTCCAATATTTATTTAAAGTTGCTATATTGAATTTTTAACTGTTTAAATTATATCAAATTACAATAAGAATAAAGTTTATAAATATTTAAGGCATATGTATTATTTTGCCACATAATCAAAAGTTATTCTAACAATTTATTGTACAGAGAATCTGATATACAGTGAAGATTATCATGTGAATAATTTTGTTTTAAAAAGACTTTGGTTGAAGCAAAAAGAATAATGCCTGCAATATACCATTCTGAGCACAGATTACAAAGAGATATACTATGCTGTGTAAATTGTAACTTAATGTTATGTTCCTTTTGGTAAGAGGGAGAATTGTAGATTATACAAATTATGTACATTAGACAAAAAATAAGTTTGAAAATATAAACATCTTACTTTATGTGTTTCTTTATTTAAAAACTGCCAAAACTACTTCAAGCCAGATATGTATAAATTTACTTTGCTTTCATGACTGTATTAAACATTAATAATTCATCAATGATAATATAATACTTGTGTGTTATATTTGATAGAGAATTAGCCAATAAACATTACATTATAATTCTCAAACCATTTCAAATCATAAAATCACATTTGTCAAACATGTCTACAGGACTGATGAGGTTAATATAAAAAGCATACATATCTGATTTGGTAATGAAGTTTTTGTACCTTTGTCAAGACTTTATTGTGGATATAATAAGTGATCCGTTTATATCTACATCATCTGAAATGAAATTTGTAAAATCAATTAATTGGATAATGAATTCTCAATACCAAAAAAGAAAAGAACTACTTCTAGTAATTATATCTATTTTGATAAGTAATAATGTGTCACTAGATTTCAAAAAGTTTTTATAAATTAACCCATTCTGTTATATAATTTTAAAAGTAAAGAAATTTGTATTACAAAATCATGTTTTTTTATGGGATACAAGATTTATTAAAAGTCCAATATAAATTTGATCACAGCACCTATTACAAATATGTAATGCACTAAATTAAATAATATGCAAACAAGTATAAATTTATACAAGTGGAATAAATCATATTATCTAATGTATGTTGAAATGAATATTATAAAAGAAATCATGATTGAAATATCTAACCAAATAGCAATATTTAACTTGCCAAACAAATAATTATTCATATTTAGCTATTATTTTCCACTTTTTAAAATTTCTGGTGATTCCAGTTGTAGCCTATAACATTCTGTGTCTCACCTATGGAATGGATATCCTCTTGGTCATATGTTACTTTGGTGGTCCATCTACCTTATTGTGATGTGTCCTGACCTTTTAAATTACTACATCCATTACTTTCACCCTACTTTGTATATCTAGTTTTTCATTCAATCCCTTAGTGTGATTACTAGCATTGACCTTTCCATACTTATTTCTGGTACTTGAATTTTTAAGCACTATTATTTAATTTAATGTACATGTTGCTCTGCCATGTGTCAGTCCAGAAATCAGAAATGGATTGAATATATTTTGCTTCAATTCAAATGACAGATTTTATTTGAACACCCTTGAATTAGAACTGAATGAATTCTATATGAGTTTTATCTTTTTATTTAATTCTGGAAGGAGTAATACACTTGTATTAAGTATACCAGTTCATATAGACTACCCTGTTACACAGTGATATGTTTTCATAAATATGCCAATATGTCAGAAAATGTTGTCATATTATATTAAATATTAGATATCTTTTCATGTTATGCCTGTACTGAATTCATTGTATGTAACCTTAGTTTTCTGTAATTTCATTTTCAATTTGACTGATTTCTGAAGACATCATCTATTTTCACAGTGATATAGTATCATCTTGCCTTACACCTCTGCAGATTCTGATCTCCTTTAATTCTTCATGCATTTTAGATTAGCCATTACTTTACTATATATATTTATAAGTAATTCCAAGCATTTCCATTCCACATGTTGAAAAATAGAGCCCGTATTAATTCAGATACCTTAAAGCTGTTGAATATTTTCTTATTATGCTACCTATGAAATGAGCATTTGATATTCCTTAGTTCTACCCATTACCTGTATGTGTTCATTTGTTCTGTATCCACTTTGGAATCCTGCCTGTTCTGTAGAATGTTGTGGGTATAGTGTCATTTGAATCTGATTTGTTGCTTTCTTGGGAAATATCTTGTACACAACTGGTAACAATTTCTCAGATTGTCCTTAGTAACTTTCTTGTGTAAATGTATTATGATTTATACTGCTATAAGTATTTTTTGGTTCTGAGTAAAGAGGAACAAGGGTCCTGAAAATAGAGGAAAAACAAAGGATAATTGTAGAAATACAGCAGACCAAAAATCAACAACATAAAAGAAGCTAAAAAGTAGAGAGTTGCAAAAAAGGTAAACAAGACAGATATATCATCTGATTTAAAATTAAAACTTATCATATTATTTCTTAATATAGTATTTTATCCTTTTCATTATCATTTTGCATAGCACTAAATATTCTGCTTTGTTGTTATTTCTTTGTTCTATGTGCTTTTTCAAAATAGCCTTTTTCTCTTCTGTTTCTTGATATGAATAAATAAATAACCTTGAGTCAGAAAAGTAATTACAAAGTTAATTGAAAAAACAAGTATTAAATTCACAATGTTTTGTCATCTTCAGATATGACAATTTGCCTCTAAATTTTATACTTGAATTATTATGTTAAAAATTGTCATCCCCTTGAGTGCACAACAGATTTATTTCCAGCCCAGTTTATTGTATTTCTGTGCATGTGCTACACACTCTCCACATAACATAATTGTGGTGTATGTGTTCATTCTGCGCTGCCTCCCCTGCCTCAATCTACTCCACACGCCACAGATGTGGACTCGTAATATAGAAGAGGAGAAAATGTCATGAATTTATTTTTTCTATAAACTTTATAATTACTTTTCTGACTGAAGACTGTAATATTATAATACAGTCAAATATGTTTATTGTTAGTATTCCATCAACTTCAATTGATGTTTCTAGACATAAGTTTTCTTTCAGTGTCACTAAACATTGACGCATTTATGATTATTTTCTCTGATTGATGTCTGTATTTAACCACTCTACATCAATTACAGTATGCTTCCTGTTACTTAGTTTATAATCTATTTTATTTTTTCTCCTTGCAGGTTTCTTTCTGAAGAATGTATTTATTATATAGAAAGGTCTGCATTCTACAAACTGGACCACCCATTCTCCTCTCGCCACAAAAAAAATAGTCCATCTATGCTATTGCCTTCCACTTTCAATCCAACTTTTTCATTTAATTATCCTATTACTTGTGAAGTAGCATATATCTTTTTTTAACACTTCATTAACTTCTTCAAAGAAGTGTTTCACCACTTCAACGCTGTAGCATATGTTCAAAATTGTAACACTAATCAAATCCAATAATGCAGACTTGCACGGACTTATTGTTGATGAATCCAACTCTCACTGTCCCTCCTTCAAGGGTTCCTTGTGATATAGTTCAAGCCATGATTTTGATACCATTTCTGTTTAATTCTGTTGTCCTTATGGTTCTTTAAATGGGCTTCATCGTTTAGATGTGCCTTATGTCTGCACTGTGCAGTCTGCAAGCATGAGGTGCATGACGTTTCCTGATGAATAATGGCTCTTTCAAAACTTTGAAAACTGTGTTTTGTGTTGACCATGTGTTCAACAAGGTGAATTCAATTTCAAGTAAGCCTTACCTCACTATCTCTCTTTCCCATAAATATAAATTATTTTGACCATGTAACATTATCCTTACTGTTTTTACACATGCACACAAACATACACACATACAGATAATTATATATTTATGAAATAAAAACACAGTAAAATATTCTATTAAATTTCTTAAATTGTAATTGACAGTTTCCAGGTTTCAAATATATGGAATTTGCCAGAAATTGTAGATCAATTATAATATAGTTTGAAGAATTCCACCTAGTAATGCTTTAATAATACATATCTTGGACTAATTAATTATTATTTTTTAGTGTTTTCGTATTATAGTGAGAGAATTGAGAAGTAATATAATGGATTCGAGAAGGAGGAAAAGTGGATATTATTGAGTCTAGGTACTGTCAGTTCACATTATGCATGAGCAAGTCAAAGTTTAAGATTAAGGGAAGAAAGAGTAAATGGTTGCAACAAAGGGATGTAATTGAGACTTATACTGACTGGAGATCTGGGCTTAAAATCAGACCAGCAGTTAAAGAACTTTACAGACACATACAACAGGATTGACCACTGTGTAACACCTAAGATTTTTTGTAATATAATTAAGAGCCCTGGAAATTTGTAAATACATGTGATTTATGCCAAATATCTACCCATTAAACAACTTAGAGAGAAAATGTAATTGTGCTACAAATGTTAAATTTGGAATTGAAATTTTGTGGCAACAGTGTGAAGTCATTAGTAGATGTTAACAGATTTTGCCTAGATGATTTTTTTTTGTGAAGTGAAAGCTGAGAAAAGAGGAACAGATGACATGGATGTGGACAGGTCAAGGATGAAGATATAGCAAGATGAGTTGCAAAACAAGAGAAATATGAGGAATATGTGTCTAAGTATTTTAGTCTGTATAGGAAATGGAAGAAGCTTTTAGTTTGCCAGCTGAAAGAATATTGGTTTTAATTTAACGTATGTTTTTGAATTAATAAAACAATTTATGACCTTATACAGACACTTTTTATTCTTTACTTGTAACAACATTTCGATACCTATTTATATCTTCTTCATGTATTTTCCAAATTTATATAATAAATGAGCACAACAAAACTATTAAAAAGTTATTAAATTCACACAGTTTTGAAAGAGGGTCTAAGGCACACAATTCACTTAACACTAACAAGATTGTATCAGACTAGTTTATTATATTAATTTGTAAAATACCTGAAGAAGATACAAATAGATATTTAAACGTGATTAAAATATAAATAAAAAGTGTCTGTATAAGGTCATCAATTGTTTTCTTAAAGATTAATGAGAAATGAATATGAGAAATTAACCCTTTTACACAAAAAACTAATAATGCATAATAAATTGTTACAGAGTCCAGTGATAAGTATATAAGAAGCAAAATATTCAAAGTGATACAAATAATTTTTTATTTAGATTTTTAGTCACTTTTTGTGTGTAGGACACTATAAAAACCTTGAAAACGTCAACACTTGTTTGTATGTCACTTGGATTGAGCTGCATGAATTTCAATAAGCTCAAACTTATCTCAATTTTACATCTGAAGAAAGATGGACTGCAATCCAACCCTGAATTGAAAACCATCCTCCCCACTATACTCCCCACCTGGCCAAGGGTTGCCTTCAGACGCCCACCCAACCTCCGAAATTTACTTGTACACCTGTGCAAAACCCACACCCACACACGCCCATCCCTGCCGGGTTGCAAACCTTGTGATGACTCTGCCCTGCCTTCTATATAGGCCAAACCAAAAGACGCCTCCCTGAACGTATAGCCAACCACCGCAGCACTGTCAAATTATCTAAAATCCAATTCCCAGTAGCTGCTCACGCCCAAAACCACAACATAAACAATTTCGACCAATGCTTCACACTCACCATCCTTAAAGCTCTGATTCATCAGAAGCAGAACTCCATCTATGGGAACTATCTTTCCAACATGTCTTGCAGTCCAGGCAAAGCCCTGGACTCAACATCCTGCAATTAGTGCCCTTCCTACGTACCATCCCCACTTTCTCGAGACCATGTGAGTATGAATGAGCATGCTCATGTATGAATAAGTATGCATACATGTGTGTGTGTGTCTGTGCATGTTCATGTGTATTTGTATGTTCAAGCATACATGTATACATGGGATGCTTTGTATGAATGATCTGTATGCTAACCTTTCCTATGCCACAACCTTCCCTTGAGAGAGAAAGTTATTGGCTTGGTGGGGTTGTTGATTGATTATGGGCTACTGGCCATGTGGCGGTCAAAACTTCGCAGTCCGCAGCCAGCCGGTGCATGGAAAGGTGTAACACTCCTTCCTGAAGAAGGAGGCTGAGAGCCTCCGAAAATTTGAAGAACAACCTTCAGTTCCTCTTGGCGACACCGCACTTCACTTTCAGGTAAGCCACAACCTATCTCTCTATCCTTTCCATACCAATATTGCATATATATATATATATATATATATATATATATATATATATATATATATTATACAAAATTATGAGAATATAGTTGGAATCCCTATAATGAAAGTTACTCTCATTAGGCAGTTTTCATTGTTTACTAATGCTAATATTATACTTTTTCAAACTAGATGCATATGTATATCAACTATGATGGATTTGAATATTATTTTCTGGGTACACATTCTTTTAACAATATGCTCTTAAGGATGAAAAGTTTTCATTTTGTTCAACAAGTAATGCTCTGAGTCAGTTGATTATATTTCAACAAATACTTGCAAACCATAACCAGCACAATACTCACACTATTTATGTGCAAATTCTTTTTGTGTGGATAGTATGTATAAATTGTTCTCAGTTCTCCAACTGGATTGTAACATTTTTGATGAATGGCATGGTCATCTTCAGACTGATGCCAAATAACAATTTATAAACCAAAATACTATTATTTTCTATTAACTTAATTCCACCAAAGTTCGAAGGCTTTCCTGGTGAATTGCATTACAAAAGGTCTCAGATTTCTGCCCGGGTGATGTTGTTAAAAAGTGACATTTCAAGGGCTATCTCTGCCACCAGCTTCTAGGCTAGAAATCATCTGGGTGGAAACCCAAGAAGCTTTTGTTAATTCCACCCTGATTGTGTATTCTACACTCATTTTTTACTCATTTTACTTATTTTAATATTTTTTACTTATTTCAAAATAAATTAATACATATCAACTAATGAAAACTAGTCTCAAGTAAAACACATAATTCCTCTTTTATTTTCAGTTGTGCATAGCATGCTTTAATTGGCAGTTATAATCTTTTAACCTGTCTTCCACAAGTATTTGAGAAGAAGATTTGCTTTAAAAGCTTTTTTAAGTTATTAAATAAAAAAACTAAGTTATTTTCACCCTTTATTTTGAAATCAGGCAAGGTATAGTTATTATATTTATTATACTAAAAATATTAACCTTTTCTGGGCATCCAAGGAGGAGCATATATCTCTCACAAATAATAGTTTGAAACTCAAACTTTTCTAAAAATGTATTAATAACCTCCTGTGGTGAATGAGTCAGCGTAACTGACTCACATCACAGAGGTCCTGGGTTCGAATCCCGGTGAGGGCATAGATGTTTGTGTGCATGAGAGAAACTGGAGGCAAGTAGAATTGCATTTTACAATCGACATCATATGTCTTCATAATAATTATACTAATGATGTACAAATAATATATATGGGATTGTAGCTACTCAAATTTTGGTTGAAATATTATGGAACAGGTTTTGCTATATAGAAAAAAGAAGGATTCAGCAAAAGAGTCTGTATAGTAATTCTATTCAGCCGAGGCAGAAGAAAACTACTAGTAGCAAACATCTTAAACTAGGTTTGAGACACATGAATATGAAGATTGTTAGACATGTCATTCTTACATTAGAAGGTACTGTTGACACTGAACCAGACAACAAATTAATATTATTGTTGGCTTTTGTCACATCTGTTTTATTCAGAGACTTACTAATTAAGTGTAAGGTGCTGCCCTCTTGCATTACTAAATAAAACTGATGGAATAACAATATCTTCAGTTTGTTGAGCATTTTTATCTCAATATAGTATCTCTATTGAGTTAGTATTTTATCAATTTCCATTCTCCTGTAAATATTTAATAGCTCAATTTGTTAAGGGTTTGCAATTATATGACACAAATACTTGGGGTTACCAGACAAATTGAAGAATTTGATGAGAATATTAATCTCTGTGAAAAGTTTCAAAATAAATATCACACAACATTTCTGGAAACTTTCTTCGGGTGCTAAAAACTCACAAAAGAGCCAAAAGTGACACAACAACACAATACAGCTCACAAACTGAAAAACCTATTATCACACAGACAATTTTTATCTTTAGGAAGTGATTTAATTAGTTTAAATCATTAGTAAACCTTTAATCCTGTCAATATATAACATTTCATAGATACACTATATCCATTCCTTATAATTAGTTAACAGAGCTTTCATTATTTTCTTTGACATACTCATCTGCTTTGAGGCTGAAAGCCATCTTAATATTTATATGATTTTTCACCTGTTTTATATGATATAAATTTAAATCATTAGGTTCAAGTCTATTAGAATCAGAAAAGTTTCTGCCAATATATGTAAATTTTTTAAGCTTCTGCTGCACTGCTTAGCCTTTTACAAAATCCATACTTTTGCTTTTTTTTGAATGGTTTCCAAATATCAGAATGCAGCAAGAATATGTATGATGAAATTCATGATAAATAGAATCAACAAGAGAGTTTTTTCTACATGCTAAATGCCATATTAAGTTCAGACTAAGTGTATGTCGATACAACAAGATATTCAAAGCATTATATTGGTCAATAACAGAGACAACTGAAAGTGATGCCTGCAGTGGAAAATTGGATAAAGGAACAACTTCTTGAGGATTGTAATGGGAACGATGGATGTAGTGAAAATATAAGAAATAGATCTTGCTACTCAGAAGGAATGAGGTCGATGAATTAAGAGATTCTGAACTAAACCCATGAGATCAAGAAGGTAGTCATTTGATAATGGGACAGGGAAATTGAGAAGTTCCTAAGGTTTGCCGAGCTGAAAGCAGGCTAGTAGAGAGAAGAATGGTTAAAAATAAGCCTGTTGCATGAATACAAAACTGTTTAAACTGTAAGGACGGCTAAATTGTGACAAAGTGGTTGAAATTACTGCTGCTAATAAATGCCAGATCATTTCATGTTCAAATAGGCATTTCAGTAAGATCCAAAAATGCTAATTACAGAAGAGAGAAACAGTTCATATATATTCCTGTGGATTGAAACTGCCAATACTGAAAGACATAGTGAGGTTTAAGTACATTAAAATACAGTCAATGATTATGTGAGATCAAATGATTTTATGAAACCATCTATTATAAAAGTGTACAGACTTATTTACCAGAAATATCCTTATTAAAGTGAAAAATCTATAGCTAGGGTTTGTCGCAGTCCCTGACTACTAACTTGTGATGTCAATGAGAACATCACATATTTTAACAACAATGCATTAAATTTACCTTCATGTACATAATGCTCAGTTAAAGTCAAATACATAAATAGTTATGTTAGCAGATTTTATTCAAGTCAAAATATGAATAATTTATTTTTTATTTTCAAAATAAAATTGAGACAAACAATATAAAATCCTTTTTCAAATATATAGTCTCGTTTCATAGTTTAGTCCAAAATGGAGGGAAGCCTTATATAATATAATCACTTTTTGTGTTTTTAGTTAATATAGCTTCCGTTATGTTGTTTGGTAAGTTCATGGAATTGCGGTAGTAGAGTGATAGTTATTATGCCTGAAAGGGAATCTTCAAAGCAGGCTCGATGACCAGTGAATTTTGGTGTCATGTAATATGCTATAACGACCGACGGATCGGCAGCTAGAAATATTGGAATTTGTACTTTGGTAATCAGAACCACAAGAATAAATATCAAACGTCTCCTGATCTGCGTACTCCCGTCATGAATATAGAACCCAGAGTGCCATGTTACCAGTCGTTTATGACTAAAGGTTTATGGTATAGAACAGCACCATTAGCCTCGTTGTTACGTGCGAAAGAGGATTGTCGAGTCAAATCAATTAGCTTCGCCCGGAGGATTATCAATTAGAGGCTCGACTAATTGGCAAGGACTGTTTGATGCCGTCAAAGGATTAACAACTTCAATGCGATTATATTTTCCTGCCCGGGGGCTGAGTTGCGTTTCGTGACGTGGTGAAAACCAACACCGGATTCCTGAACAGGTGTGTGTCACTATGATCAAAATGTCACGTGGTAAGTCTCCTGACGTCTGTGATTTCCAGGAACATTAGTGTTGATGTAAATGGGGATCATTTTACAATTTCTAGATCCTTGATCCATTTAAATACTCCAAAATATTAACAATGAAAATGTTATGTTGTCCGAAATGTTTCCAATGTTGCTCCTTTACAATCCTGAGGCAATGATGAATTCAATTCAAAGATTCGTAGCAGACCCCGCCAGCAACTTTCAGAAAGTCCTCCGATTTTCATAAATAAAGACTACTGATAGCTCATGCAGATAGTATGAAGATTCCAAGTTTAGAGTAGGAAGTACCACGAAAAGTCTACAGTTCATGGTTCTTTTTTATCATTTTATACTTGCGGAACAACTGGTTTGTCGTCGGTAATAGATATAATTTGTCGCCATAGCCGCAAAGCCCATGTGATTTAGAACTCATATCTCAATGCATTTTTTATGTGTTTACTAAATCTGTAAAACATCTCAATTGGTGCCCAACAATATTTCTTCTCTTTTAATAACTTCAAAATTAAATATTTAAAATCTGTTCTTATTATCGAATAACTAGAGTTATTTTTGCTTCTCAACCAAAAAACTAAAGAACAGTACGAAATTTGAGTACAACTGTGAGATTTCTTGTTAAGCAACAAAGGTAAACGTTACATTAAATGTGATTCATAACCACAAAGGTTATCACTTCACCTGACGTTTCGCGGGCATCCTTATCTCTGCAATCTCGGTTTTCCCCAGCCCAGTAATAAATAATTTCTGCTCGTCTGTTCATCGCATATTTGCATTCAGATGCTGGTTTCTCACATATACTATTCGACCGTTCATACAGACCCTATGAATTTCGAATGTTAGGGATATCTGGGGACCGTTATGAATAATAAGGAGTAATGTTAAGTGGGATATGAAACACTCCAAGTACGTGCTTAAAGCAAAAAGGGTTGATTGTGTATGTATTAGATTACTTAAATAAGGGAAGTATCGACAAGAAATTTACAGTTAATGTGGTTAATTAGTACCGCATATTAAAAACATAAAAAATGTTAACTGCATACACGAAAGTAAATGCAATGTTGGCAAAAAACAACTTGGTTCCTCGCACAGGTAATGAATTCAAGCATTCTATAGTGCTTATTACACAGCACTCCATACATACAAAATCTTCATCTACCTTGTAATAGACTACAGCCACATTGTTTCTGCTCTATTCCCACCACATCATCTTCATCGAACGGTCATGGAAAGAAGAATCTTTCGCTTCTTTCCTTCGCTTCATTTCCTATACTCATCTATCAACCTATTCCAACACCACCAACTTCTAAATTTCCACCCTATCCACCAACGTTTTGCCCATCTCCGTGCATCCTACAGGCACAGATTCATAAAAAATAACATACTGAAAGTCCTATCCACCTTCTGTCTTCCAATAAAATTCGTCCGGAAACCTAAATTCAAATATACTTATCCCCCAGAAGTCACTCTCCATAACAAAACAAAAGTACCCAGTATTAAAACTCTCCAAATTTCCAATGTATTATAATCGTCCCATCCCAGACTTGTTAAAAATCAAAGCATAATTTGAAATATATCTTTTGGATTTCTTCCCCCACCCTTATCCGCCCCCATATCCGCCCCCCCCTCAAAAAAACTATACAAAATTCTATGCTGAAGAGTGCCTCTGGTCCTAATAACAATAATAATACACAGAACAATTGAGTCTATAGCGTACATAAGTTAAGTGACATTTTGTTATTTCGCAGAATTGATATAATTACTTTTAACCAAACCATTTCTTCTAATAAACTGGAGGTTTAAAAATAAAAAGTATATTTAAAAAACATAAGATGAATACAGTGTAATATATTGATACCTCGAATCTTTAGTTTGTTATATTAAAAAAATGAGCTTTCGGAATTATTATTCCATTATCACTGCTGGACAAAAATTATTAGAAACGTATCTAAAAGATACTCGTTAGTATGGTTAAAAGTCGTGATGCACCATAAAAGCTAATGCACTCATTAATAAAATAATTTCATTTATGTGCCACATGTTCGTCGTACATGCTGTCTATTTGGCAATTACTTTGGAGGATATTTATATTGATAATAACAGAGATGACACGTTAAACGACCGTGGTATAGAAATTTTGCCCCTGAATTATTTTAACCAAGTCGTTTAACATATCGATAGCATTGTATGTGTATTCGACTCTTAGGCCCCTTTTACACTGCGATTCCGTGTCTGCGAGCCACGTCTCAAGCAGTCAAACCGGCACACGTCGAGTCACGTCGTCGACACGTCTGTTATTCACGAAATGAGTCGCTCGGGACTTACGACCTACTCCAGTCTTTAAAAGACTGGAGGCGGCTGACGGACCGTTGGAGGCAATGGGCACGTTCACACGGTTAGTCTGTGTATCAGAGTCTCTCTCCCGTTCCACGATATCATTACGTATTCTCCTGCTTGTTGTTAATTCTTTTTCTATTGTTTTTTTTTTATTTTATTTATAAAAATATATATTTCCACGATATATTAAAAAACCTTTAGTAGCCGTCAAAGAAAATAATATCAAACAGAAGCTTTCGGCTTCTTCTTAAGCCATATTCATCTGTTATTAATACTGAAAATTACTAATCATTTCAAACATACATGCCACACTGTTTCTTGTATGGCATTCGTCTCACGTATAATTATTTATATAAGCAACAGGTGATGTGGCTTATGAAAAAGTCGAAAGTTCCTGTGACATTAATATATTTGAGGACTAATAAAGGTTTTTAATTTATTTTATCAAAAGTCTTTATCCTGAATTTCTATAAAAATTTCCGATAATGTTGTCTATGGTTAAAATAATTAAAAATTATTTGGATATTCGTCCTTGGAACACGATGATGCTAGGATCTATAATTAAATACCTTATATAAGCAACTCATTGAAATGAAAATATAATACGCCTGTTTTAAAATATAATAAGTAGATAAAGAAACTACGGATATAATATCCCATTATGACAAAAATTTAAGTTAAAAAGATAATACTTGATACTAAAACTGAATAATCTTCATTGGTTTTCACGAAAATAAAGTATATTACCACTCTGTACTACTGCGTTTATTCAGACGTCATTTTCCGCGAAAATACAATTTCTTTTCGGCAGATTATTTTAAACACATTCCTTTGAGATGTAATAAGTTCATCCCTGCATCTGACCTGGCTCGGGAGATAATAAAGGAACTATATAGCGTCGACCACCTGGACCTAGCGGAACTAACGGAGGGTTAAATATTTATACCATATTAATTAACAAAATTAATTAGATTTAAATATTAGCAGTATATTAAATATTTATGTTATACTGAATTATCTGTTAATATTTCTATTGTTTTGTATTCCTTTATTCGCGGATATATCAAAACTTATATAATGAAGTAAAAATTAATGCATAGACGATTGCGCGTGAGATTTTGGCGGGGTAAGGAACGCGTGTCAACGAACACGCACAATTAATATTATATTATTACGTTTCCCAGCCATAGATAGTTATCGTAGTCTGCTGTTAATTGGCAGCTGCGGTGATAAACATAAAAGACTTTTATCTTTTTAAACGAAAAAGAGGATTGTTAAGCGGGGAATTCGTGGATGATCACTGGATGGAATGAAAAATATTTAATGGCGTTGATTGTAAAACGATAAGTGAGCTGTGTTTTTTTTTTTGGCTCAATCTGAAACTACGAAACGGTAGTACACGAGGGACTTAATTTTTTCGTTTGTATTTCCGTATACATTGTTTATCTTCAATATGATTTTATGCCTGCCAATCTAATACATCGTAGTTAGGCCCATTATCCCCTGGCAGAGCTTCCATGCGACTGAGATAAACATAATAATTAATATAAAGTATTAAAGGCGGGACCACACTAAATAATTTAATTTGTATTTGTTTATTTATTTAATTACATTCTTGAGTTTTTTTATTATTTTGAAACACCTAATAAATGTTAAAGTTTTAATTTGTTTGACATAGTAAATTCTGTAGTCTCACTCCTAAATAAGAAAATTTTTACATAACCACACTCGTATTCACATTAGTTCGTCACATCACCACAGCAACTCTTAATTTTCCGTCCTTCACTAAATCGTGTGGTCAGCAACACAAATTAAAAGTTAAAATAACTGCTCAGATATTAAAATTAAGTTAAAAGTCTGTAACAAATAAACACAGTGTACTATAAAAATAACTTTTTTCTTTCCCTTATGGCAGACGTTGTCTCGTCCAAAACCCCCCGGGCTGTGAACACGACACAGCCAATTATGTAATTCAGTTCGTTTGCTGCTAGCTCAAATTAGCGCGGGCTCCATAATGTCAGCTTCCATTCTCGGAATGTTGCCGTTCAACTCTTGGCACAGCGGTTAAAAAATTAATTTAAATTACTTAACTGCAGTGAATGCCTTATAAATTTGAATTTAATCCTATAAAATATTTTTTTAACTTTTAAGAACAATTAAATATTTACAGCATTTAATCTTACAGTTTAGCTTCAAAATGATAAATTTTTAAGTGAACTAATATTGCTAATTAAATAAGAAAAAATTATTGAATCATCTGATTAATAAAGTTACATTTAATATTAATAAATAACATTTACAATGTTCTTACATAACGTCCTTGAATGGAATTTACCGAATTTTTACGACATAGAACTGCTTTCTGCTTATGAAGACTATTGTAGCACCTGAAGAGATCCCAAATGTCGGGATAAAACGTTGTGTGGTTTATCTTAACATAAATTTTTTATTGTAAATGTAATTTATTAAAACTGTGTGACCGGCGTTTCCCGGATTGTCATATTTCAATAACCCCCGATTTGACTCTGATCTCGGTTGCTTTTACGTTATTTTTATGTAACACCCCTCCGCCCCACCCCTAAGCTTCCTCCCCTACCATGCTGAAAGGGGTTGACATAATCTAATAAACATATTACATTTACAATGGGATAATAATAATAAGGGGGACATATATTTGGGTTTATTTTGTTTGTATGTTTGTTTTTTATGGCTAGAGTTGTTACATAATAAAATTGCTGTATATAGATAAAATTGAAATATTTATTAAATAACATAACTTACCCGCATTGATTGAACTGACAACTAAAAGTGTTTATTATAATACAAATACTGTTTTATTTATTAGAAGATTAAATGTAATTTTTAATATTAAACTCATTCTGCATTAATTGGCCGAAATAATTTTAGTTTATAAATTGGCAGACAATATTTAATTTTAATTTGAAATCAACGATTGAAATTTGTGCATTGTCTGTTATCTCATTAGTCTATTTTTCCCTATTAACCGGTCAATTCAACACCTAACTAATCCATTCATAATTACATCAATATCGAAAAATTTGTGGAAAACCTACATTAAATAGCATTTTATATTATTATAATGTCTGAAAGTGTATACCCTATACACTTTTTAATTATGGCAGTAAACGGGAAAAATAATGGCAGTAATTAGTTAAACAACATATTGATATTAATAAAGCCTCTATTGTAGCGCTTAAAAGTTCCAAAACGCTTATTTGACTTTATTTTACAATTCATATACCTATTTGAATAAATATTAAGGAATTTATGAAACAGTTTTTCTACTGAATTTGGGCTTATAGCTCCATAAGAATTAATAGATGTGAATGCTATAATAGCGATACGGCAAAGAAGCCTCTACTTCATTTTTATAATTCAGAAGCACAGGCGTATGATATATATATATATATATATATATATATATATATATCGTAATATGAATTAAAATTTATTATAATATAAATAATTTATTATAGACGGAAAAGCGTAGGTAATACGTACAGAACTTTGGCGGAAACAGACAGTGTGTACTTGGGAGTCTGACCGGAGTGGTCACGGAAGTGTGTTTTGGGAGCCTGCCAAGTGTGGTCATGTCGAGGCAGAGTGTTTTGGGAGCTTGACCAGAGAAGTCTTGGAGCGCAAATGATAAAGTTAATGAACGAGTCTGCTTTCAGAGGCTTACCAGTGTTGTAGTGACGAAAGAGGGTGTGGATAGTGGAGTACGAGTCTGGTTTGGGGGGGGGGGGGACGATAATGTTTTGAGGAGCTTGTCTTGGAACTTTAACGAATCTAAAAAGAAGTAGGACGACGTTAAATATGTGACGATATAGTAATTAGTGTCATGGCCTGTTAATTAAATATTTTATTTAAAATAAAATAATTGTGCAGTGCACAATACGGTACCAGAGCAGTACTAAATAAAATGGTATGCAGAAAATGATATGTTTTGTAAACTTTTATGTAAATATAATTTACCGTCTGATTTCTCTAGTTATTTGTTAGATTATTTTATACAATTCTGTATTTATAAATTTAATTTGTATTTCTTATGTAACTCCTTTGGTGCTAATAGCAAATCACTATAATTTATTAGAGGCCCAGTAATCGGCTCAGAGGTTATGAGTATCATTAAAAGCTGTGGCAATTTTTATAAAAAATATTGTAATAAATTATATTTTTAAAAATTTGTTTAATGCAGGGATAAATCCTATAAATTATCTTTTCCTTTTAAACTTAGATTTTTTTTACTTAATTTGACACTCCAACGTGTTGGAAGTAACTTTTCATTAATTAATTTACCACATAATTTGTCTGCAACGTGGTGGCAGTTTTGTTATTACTTTAATTAGAATACTACAATATATATATATATATATATATATATATATATATATATTACTGTATGACTTATTGATTTATCTGTCGGTATTGAAAGCTACGCAATAGGACTTTAATTGTATTTTAGATTCGTTGTGAGAGATATGGCAACAGCGACGAGCCTCTGCCAATATCTGCGAAGAACTTTGCTGTCTCGATTTGATCTGCTGCCGCTTCTGTTGCTGAGATAAGGACGGGGACGCCGCTAGAAGTTTAAGCGGCCGGAAAGAAGATTCGATAAATGCGATATTGAGGAACTTGTCCACGAGGCCAATCGCGCGGAATTTATTCCGTCCACCATGTTTTCGTGTTTTATTTGGCCCTTGCTCGTCCCGTCAGCCGCAGTGGACGCACATGTGCCCTTTACGACCGCCATAAAGCACAGAGCCCTTCACTACTCCAACAGCCGCGTCCTGCTGTTTCTTATGGAAACGGGGCCAGGAATATTGAGGACCAGCCCGGCCTTCCTAATACGAACAACTGAAACTCATTCGTATTTATTTGTCATTCCAGTACAACGACGTTTCGGTACTGCAACGGAAGAATGCTAAGCCACTGACGCATGATTGCAAATCCCGGACCGGAAACCCTAAAGTTGATGGCGATAAAGAGCAACACATGAGGGAATTGACGAATTCGTGGTGGCAGAAGAGGTTTCTGATTCGCTTACATTGGAATGAATTAAGAAAACTAAGGCCGTAAGAGGCGTCCCGTGTCATGTCTAGTTCAGATCAGACGTTTTTACTGTCAGACAATACACAGGAAAACATCTAATCTTCCAAACATACATTTCCCTGCAAATGTAATTTGGGCAATGTAATGAATAACTACAATGGATAAACTTTGATGTTTAAAGTCCATTTACTTTTGTATTTTGAGTTGAAGCAGTGGTATTGTTACAGGTGACTTGGCGAATGGAACATTCCTCGGAGCACCGCTGACCAGTTCACCCTTCGAACCTCTTTGCTTACTGCTGTTAACGACATAACGTTTGCAATTCTCACAGGAACACGATTGGACAGTCAACCATTGACAAAAAAGAAGAAAATTCATGTGGTTTGATGAGTTACGTTTCCAGTTGCATCGCGCAGAGTGAGAATTTGGTGGATGGAGCACGAAAGCATCGACCCGACATACATGAGTACAGTCCTCCAAGCTGGCGGGGGAGAGTTATGGGTTGGGGGTTTTCCTGGCACGAATTTGTGCGGAATAGCGTCTGAATAGCTCAACATACCTGAATACCATTGCTGATTAAGTTCATGCTATCATGTTGATGGCGTTTCTCATTGGACAACGCTTCTTCCATGCTAAAGTAGCGGTGGTAATGGAGGGGTGGTCCAATACTTCTCCCGTAGTCGCTCTTTAATTAAAATTAATAATATTACATATTCTTTAGCTTAATTAATAAAAATTCAATTACATTATTTAATACTTTATTACAGTGTGTCCCCAAAACAAATGAACACCAAAATATGAGAATATAATACGTCTGTATGAAATATAATAATAAAATGAAATAAATAAATACAGACAAAATTAAGTGATAATTTTACGTATGTTTTGAATTAATAAAACAAACAATTGATGACCTTATACAGACATTTTTTATTTATATTGTGACGACGTTTCGATACCTTTTTGTATCGTCTTCAGGTATTTTCCTATAGAGGCGGTATTTCAAAATGATTAGATTTATAGTATAACTGTTCAAGGTAAAGAAAGAAAAAGAAACAACAAACAACTTACCAAATAAATATAATAAACTAGCACAACTAAACGACTAACAAATTATTAAATTCTCACAGTTTTGAAAAAAAGAGTCCGAGGCACACAATTCACTTAACGCTAACAAGATTGTAGCAAGACTTGCTGTAGCTTTGAGGGTTTTACCTGACATCTGGAGATTTAGTAATATCAGTCCTGTGACCTTGGGGGCTTTTGCCCCGTGATCGTCAACCCTCAGTAACGTTGATAAAGAACTTATGAGTAAATGGAAACACAAATTTATATAAAAAAAACTTACAGGCAACAATTTATATTAACAAAACAGAATAAACAATTTAGAAAAATAACTTAATTGTGTCGTGTTGCGAATTCGGTGTTTTTGGTGCTCTTCATATTGTAATGCCACTTAATTAAGACATTAATTGTGAATTTGAAAATCTAAATTGTTTGAGTAATCTATTCTTGACGACGGTACAGAACAGAACAACAATAGACAAGAAGAGCATTGTTTCTTTGTCGGAAGAAGTAATGCGCGCTCAAAATTGCGAGACGGGAGTTAGTTAGCAGGAAGGCTTGGTCAGATGCAGGTCGCAGGAAGATATTGAGAAGTTTGAGTTGGCAGTCAGAAATTGATCGTGATGAAATAAACAAGACAATTTCAAATATTTAAAGTAAAAAATATCGAGAATTACCAATCAACAGAGTTGAAACCTGCTAAGCACAAACAGTCTTGTGAACATAGCCGGGCAGAATTAGCAGAAGTCAACCGAGAGAGAGACGAAAGGAGGATCATCCTGGTTCCTGAGTTTTGATCTAAAAATATTAATTTAGAATCTGTGCGTGTTAGAAGAAGTGCAAAAACCCGTCATAGTGCTTCGACAATTAAAGGTATCCTGGAATGCTGGGCAGCCGTGAGTAACAATATAAAAACAACTAATTATGTAAACCTGATTAAAAGATAGCCGTCAGATTTCGTTTTCTTCCTTTGATTAAAATTTGTTAATTAGAATCCATCTTTTTAGTTTAACTTCGCTGACAAGTAAATTTCGTCTTAGTTAATTGACGAGTAAATCTTTTCTGTTTTAAATTGGAATTTGTGTTTAAAATTAGAAATAAACATTATTCGCCATTATCAAACCCAGTAGAGACCCTGAGATATATTTTTAAATTGTGTAATTGTTTTAAAGTTTTAAAAATAAATCTATTGTTTGTTAAAGTTTATAATCTTTAATTCATTTAAAAGTCAATATTTTTTTAAAATATTACAATATGTATCATTTTAGAAAGGTTCCGTTTGTATAAATTGGTTCAACATCTAACACCTAAACATTATCTCAATTAAGATCGTGACTTTTCTCCCATCTATGGTTAGTTACTGCATTGTGGTTGGCTGTTTTATAATTGTTCTTATGCTCTTTTAGACTATTCAGTAATGCATGTTTGGTCTGACCAATATAAGTTTTTCCGCAATTAAGTTCGCTACAATTAATTTTATAAACTACATTGTGTTGAGAATTTTTGTTAATTTGTCTTTACCTTTTTTAATGAATTTTTTAAGCTTATTGTTTATACTGAATACAACTGAGAAGTCAAAATCTGTTAGAAGGTTCTTTTATTTTATACTTAACAAAATAAGTGTTTTTCCCTATCCAAATTCTTTTTATTGTCAATTATGTTTGTGTTGTTTTTATTATGAGTGAGTTTATTAATTCTCATGAAGATGTGTTTATTGGTGAAGCACATTAGTAATTAATGTTTTTTTATTGTGGAATTTGGGGTTCGATAACAATATTTCCCTACCTATGAAGTTGTATATCATTGCCTTTTTTTGTGTGTAGGGTGGTTAGAAAAGATTTTTAAATACGGCCTGAGTACGTCGGTTTCCGGTACCAATTTGTTTCAACGTTATTATTATTGTTAGTGACACACACGTCCAAAACGCTAAGTTTTTGTTGTTGTTCTCTAATTCAAATGTAAAATGTAGTTTGTGATGATACGTGTTAAAAATTTCAGTAATGTTCTGATCTCGCTTTTGTTCACAAGGCAAAATACGTCGTCAACATATATATAGTATATTGATATCTAAACGTCGTCACAAAATAAATAAATAAGTGTCTTATAAGGTCATCAATTGTTTTATTAAAATTAAGTGATGATATAAATACCACACGTTTCTTTCGTCAGGTGATTGAAAAAAAAACAAGAGAGCCAGGAGCGACACAACCGCACAATTACAATTGACAAACTCAAAAGCCAAGGCTCTCAATTTTTTTTTATGTAGCCACACCTCCTCAGGGGTCCACATAGCCAAATTCAGTTCGTTATATATACAAAATATACTATCTACGAATATGCTGTTTAATGAAAACAAATAATACTAGAGCAGAGACTAGCCGTCGTTAATGTATTATTAAACAACGTTGTGAATTTAAGACAAAGTAAAAACATTCATGTAAGTATTCCCTCGTAAATATCGGTAAGTAAAAGCAGTTTACGTCTATAGCCAGCCAGGAAAGGAAGCGATAAGTTTTTACGTTTACTGCCAGCCAGGAAAGTCTAAGAGAGTTTACGTCCAATTCAGTAAAAGACTAAAAAATCTACGAATTATAGGATTCGTATTTGGCAAGCAGACATCAGATAGCTGACATTCAGGAGGAGCATCCGAGTTCCTGGGAGCCTATCAGTTTTGACGTAAAATCTGTGAGTCAACCGTTTAGAATCAATGTATAATTTTGCAATAGTATACTTCCGAAACCAAAAGAATGCTGGTACCAGCTGGACAGATGTAAGTAACAAAACCAAAACTAATGATTAATTGGAAACGTAAGTAAAGGATAGAGTCAGATTTCGTTCTCTTTTAATTGTCAATCAAAGTTAATTTCTTTTCTTTTTAATTTCTTTCTATCCACATATTGTTTAGATAAATGTGAACGGTTTTTTAATAAGATTTTCAAATGAATTTGTTGTGTCCATTATCAAACCCAGTCAAGACCCTGAGAGAATGAGATCTCAAATTTTGTTGTAATTATCTTTATTGCCACAAAATAAATATATATTATGTTTGTTAATTTTTGATTATCATTCAATTAATTAAAGCTCAATTGTTGTTTATTACAGTATTTGTATCAAATCAACTCTCATGTTGCATCTCAACACATCTTAATAATATCAAATAATATAATTAATAATTGCACATGGGACAACTAGGACAAACTGAAACAATAAACAGGAGTAGAAACGGGAACTATTTTTTACTACTGCCGCTGTTCATGTCCCTCTGTATAGATTCCGATCTTGTGCACCAATTGCTGTCTTCAAAAGTTTATTCCATAACAGCGGGGTCTGAGAATTCAATTAATTATAACTTTGTCTCGCATTTATTATGCGCTATTTCGTTAAACGCTTCATAATTCCATTTGCAGCCCTCAGCCATAATATTGCGTTGGATACGGCGAGAATGTTTCCGATAAAACAGATTTGTATGCAAATTAATATTATGACCCGTGGGGGAAGAATTCCTATAAAATTCCACTGTTTTTTTTCCAAGTATGTACCGGTTTAATTTTGCAAAATAGCGTATTAATCGTTTTGGTTATATGAGCTTTACCATATTCAGAAAGGAATTTCCATATTACTACTTTTGCAAGTCAAAGAGACTCGAAACATTTATTATTTTCGATTGGAACACAAAACGATGTCGACCTGCGCAATATATCATTTGAATATTAAAAACCTAGAAACAGGAATTTCAAATCATTCATGCTTTGATATATTTCGGAAGTGTTTTAAATTTCGAATAAGTCCAGCCTTTTATATATTTGTCATAGAATTATTTTAACGATTCTACCAGAATAAACTTCAAAAAGCACCACTAAACGCTGCTCGCTTTCCACACAAACGGAAATAATAAAAAGTAATAAAGAATTATGTGATAAAAAAATATTGTCAATATAAATTCGCTATCATCAATGTTATTACCTTCAATATATCGAATATAATGTAGAAATTGATAATTAAGGCATTGTTCTAATTGAGAAGTTGAATTGTAGAGGACTCATTATTGGTGGATATAGCGGACGCCGCAACAAACCGGCAAGGCAAAGAAAGTATTGTTGATCGGTCGAGAAGGTTTTACGCGCTCAAAATTTACGAGACGAACGAATAGTCGGGCAGCAGACAGCAAATAGAACAGACGAAAAGAACGGACAGTCGGGCAATGAACGGCGAGGCATAAAGAGTAAAAAGGCTAATTTAAGGAACGAGAGAATGTGTTCCAGTAATAAGTATGCTGCTACATCAAATTGCAGAAACTAAATCAATCCTCAGTCAACAGACGAAACCAGTGAGTTGCATTTTCAACATGACTCACGAGATCTACAAATCCAGGTTGCAGTAAATCATCGAGAATAAACAAATTCATTTTAAACCAACCGACAAACTATGCTAATTAGAGCCTGTGAATAATTAGAGTCTGTGAGTAATTAGAATCTGTGAAAACCCCAAAATTGTGCACGAAAAGTTAAAAAAGAGTCCTAGGCGGCCGTAAGTAGAAAGAAAACTTTAAAATTATTGTAAACCGTTTTTAAAAGATAAACGTCAGATCGTTCTTTAATTATTCAGATCGTTCTTTAATTATCGATAAAATGAGATCTTTAATTATTCAGATCATTCTTTATTTCTTGATAAAAATTAAAATGGTTTAAATTCAATCTTTAGTATTATTTCTTCAGCAACAAATTTCGTCTATGTTCAGACGCATTGATTCCCATATAAAGTAAATGTAAATTTTGTGATTTTGATTATGTAAATTCTGCCATTATCAAACCCAGTTCAAGACCCTGAGATCCCAAATATTTTGTAATTTGAATACTTGTTTTAAAATTGTTAATAAATCTTGTTTAATAGTTTTCACGTAATAGTTCTTTTCATTTAAAAACGCCACATAATTCATATCCAGAATTATTGTCAAAGGATGATAAGCTTTGTAAAAAAGAAATTATTACAATATGAATAGTTAGAGAGAGAGAGAGAAAAATGTTTTGTAAATAAAATGAATTTTATGATGCTAACAGCTCCATCGAAATAACGGTAAACGGTGTTTGTATTATTCCGAACAATAAAGTTACAATTAGACATAGACATTGAAGTTTTCCATATTTACGTAATTGATACTCAATTTATCATGAGTTTTTTTACTTGAATTGTGCATTATTTATCACCTATACACTTGAATTTTAATATACTTCTGAATATATTTTGTGCAAGAGAAAAAGCACTCTAAAATCGGAATTAACTAAAAGAAAATTGGCCAACGGGTGAGTCTATATTCAAAGATATATAAATTACATATAAACACATACCAATGATCAGTTCTCCTTTCCTGAATTAAGGATGGGTAACAGCATTATTCTTACTCTTGAGATTTTTCTATGACAGCTCTCTAGTAAAAATTATTAACGACTCAGAAGTTGGCTGCACATAGTAGAATTTACCAATGAAAAGAGGAATTTAAGATTTTTTATGAATCAATTTTTATTGTTCAAATAAATGATGAAATAAAGTCAGGTAAAAAAACCGTTTCAACAATATATTTCCTTATTTATGAAATTTTCTACGAGTTTAAATGGAAATATTCGTTAACGGGTTGTGCTGAACTCTGCCAGACGTATTTAATCAGAAATAAAATTTTAGAGCATCTACGATGACCTGTTAAAAATGCAGAGGGGTCATTTTACTCTGGTAACCACGTGGCGGGAACACAGAAATGAATCTAAAACCATTCCGTGAATGTCATAAATGAGAAAAATAATTTTTCTCAAAATAATCGTAACGTTTGATGATCTGCCTGAGGTGCCCAGTGCCCTGACTGACGTTTCGCGACGCTCCTTCCGTCTCCGGGACTGATTAATTCAGATGCCCCTCCTCGGAGGAAGCACTCTGCCACCCCCAGAGAGAGAAATATTTAATGCAGTCCGTTCCATTATCTCAACCGGCTCACAGCTGCCTCCACGTCGCGAAACTTTCGACAACAGTCGTGGCCTCGAGAAACTCCCTCCCCCACTGCCCTTCAGCCATCCTGCATCATCATGTTCCCGTTCAGAAACGGGTAATTACAGTCCAGTGAGTCTCACATCCGTACTGTGTAAGCGGCTAGAGAAATTAATCTCCGCAAACCCCGGAAGAAACGGATGTGGACTCACAGCAGGCAGCGTGGTTCGCCACATGATGGACGCGATCCTCAAGGGAAGTTGAATAAAAGAAATAATAACTCATAAAAAATTCAGTGCGGTACTCCTCAATAATTACAGCTTGATATTCGAGCTCTAGCTTGGATTAGCGCATTTCTTAACATGCTAACTGTTGTACTGTGAGTACACTATCTTACCACTGTGAACAAAAAGTAAGGTGAATTTATTTATAAAATATAAATTATTTATTTATTCTTCCAAATCAAATTCATCCCCTTCAAAGTAATCCCCGTCCAATAAAACGCACTTTTTCCAGTCCTCGAAACAGTCGGAATAGTCTTTTTCCGGTATAGCCTTCAAGACCTTCTTCGATTCGGTTTTTATCTCCTCAATCGTGTCAAAACGGCGTATCCGCATTGGCCTTTTGAGTTTGCTGAATAGCCAGAAGTCACACGGAGCCAAATCAGGCGAATACGGTGGTTTCGGAACGATATGAGTCGAGTTTTTGGCAAAAAAAAGTCGCGAAGAACCAAGGCAGTATGACATTATCGTGTTGAAGGAACCAAGAGTTGTTCACCCATAATTCCGGCCGTTTCAGACGAATTGCTTCACGCAAACGACGCATAACGCTCAAATAATATTCTTTGTTGTCAGTTTGGCCCGGCGGAAGGAATTCATAGAGCACCACACCACGATAATCAAAGAAAACTGTCAACATGACCTTGATTTTCGATCGACTTTGCCGTGGTCTTTTCGGTTTTGCTTCACCTTTTGCACGATATTCGCTGGATTGGTCGGTGGTTTCAAGGTTGTATGCGTAAATCCAAGTCTCGTCTCCAGTAATGATGCATTTCAAGTGGTCCTGATAGTCAGACAGCAAAGTTTCACACACATCAACGCAACGCTTTTTTTTAAAAAAAATTGATCGATTTTGGCACCAATCGAGACTTGACGCGTTTGAGACACAATACATTCTTCAAAACGGTTTGGGCTGAGCCAAATGATATTCCAACACTATCAGCGAGATCCCTAATTGTCCATCGACCCCTTTCAAGCACCAAATCTTTCAGTTTTCGGACGTGGCCCTCGTCGGTAGACGTTGATGGTCGTCCAGAGCGCGGTTCGTTTTCAACGCGTTCTCGGTCCTGTTTGAACTCGTTGTACCACTTACAAACGTTTTTTTGTGCCATAGTTTGATCACCAAAGGCCTTCCGCATCATTTTCAACGTGTCCGCACAAGAATATTCGTTCCGCAAACAAAATTTGATGCAAGTTCTTTGCTCAACAAAATCACCCATTGCAAAAATCGAATAATTCACTTTTGGTTGTTTACAAAAACACGTGTAACTCGGAGATAATTAAACCTTTTAACAAACAGACGCTTGGCAAATATTATAGACAGTCCTACCAACATAGGGAAAAAAATTACCTGCCTTCCTAATACCAGGGAGTTTTAAATGACAATTTCACCTTACCTTTTGATCACAGTGGTATATCGACGTAGTTGTGGGATTCGACTGATTTCATATCTATGAATGGACAGTGTTTTCAATTCTCCCATAAACACTATCGTTTTCTTGATAAAAATGTTAGTCTCCTCCGTTGCATAAATGATCCTTGGCTCACGATCCACCAATCGACATCGCCGGAGAAAAGGAAGAGGGGGCCTTGCGTATAAAACAAAGCCCAAAGGTGGACGAGCGAATTTTTTTGGTTCCGTTGTGACATCCATTTATACGACATATTCGTACTCAATATTGTATGAAAGTGACTAACTATATAATACAAAGGAAATGGTGTTCAGTTGTGCCTATTAAAACAAGATCTAATGCTCCACATTCAAGCACCGATTATGAGTGTGACAAGTATTATACTTTAAAAAAAAATAATTTTACGACCTTTCGTCCTCTTTTGGGTCCGTTTCAGATTGGAGTTTTTTAATTAATTTTCAATACAACTCGTGCATAAAATTTAGAGGCAAGGTTCTGCTGCCTTTCCCTTTTCAACCTAAATGAAACATTTAGGAACCTTGCCTCTAAAATTTTATGCATGAATTGTTTACAAAATTACCAACCTGAGGCGGTCCCAAAAGAGGCCAAATGGTCGTAAAATAAATTTTTGTTAATAAAAATTATACTTTTATGTCTCAAGCCCGTCTATTTATTTATATTTTAAATAGTCATATTTTTTTCAACGTTATGATAATTTACGCTTCACCTCTTACAGTTCATTTAAAATAATTCTTAATTGTATTGATTTTAATTTACATTTATAAATTAATTTCGTGTCTTGTCTGGTATGATTTGTTAAAAGTCTGATAAGACGTTCGCCTGCTTCCATTTCTAGGAATCAACAGCGCGAAATAAAAAATGAGAGAACAAGAGTGTGATGCGGGTCGGTATAACTGTGCGTCATGGCAAGTACCACCGGGAAGTTGCTTGTATATAAAATGAGGCTTCACATTAGTAGTCCCTTTTAACGAGTGACTTGAGGCAACATAAACAGTGTGAACAGTAGAGCTAATAAATGATGAACTACATAAATGTTTGTGAACTGTACATGTAGTGCGCCACAAGTGCATAATAAATAATGAAGTATGAAATTGTACGCCGTATAAATCGATTAATTCTGAGATCGTTGGAACCAAACATTTCTTAAGGTACCTGCTCTTGTATTTTAATTTATTATTACTTTTTCATATATTTTTATGTTTTACTTAAGGAACTCAGAAAAAGATAGGTTCTTCAACATGTTTTGTCATGGTTCATCACCCGGATGAAAAATAACATCTGAATACTAACATTTCAAAATCAGGTTATATACTAATTTTGTATATATATATATATATTTATATATTCCAGTTAGAAATAAATAAAACTATTACCTATGTGTGTGTGAAATGTATGAACTTTTGTATATTCCATTGCCAAAGGAACTGAGGTGAGTAGGGGCACCAAAGATGAAGTAAAAAAAACACCGTTTATGTACAAAGACTGACCCGAAACAAAACTTGGTCATACAACACTGAATGTAATATTTGAAATTTTTTAAAACAAATGTCAATGTGATATTGGAGAGATATATTAATGTCGGGTACAGGTGTACTGTGAAGAACTTTTATGGTCCTGTTTGTTTTAGCGCTTAAGTTTTTAGAATTGATCTGAGATCGGGGTATGAAATGGACCTTGGCAAGATGTGTGGAAGAACAATTCACGCGAGTGTACTGAACTTTTAAATTACTCCGTGCGATCCCTATGATAAATAAATTTCAAAAACGGAATGTTAAACTCAAATTGGACAGAAAACCAGATTTAATATTATTTATTACACTCAGATATTTCTTCTGTCCACCAGTGTTCACAATCTATTTTAGAATTATCTTTATTCTAGCAAACGTGACTCTCCCTACTCTTTCATTCCAAAGACTTTGCTGTGTCATATGCTCCCATTTTTCCGGCCACGTAATAAGGCGGACATGAGTTTTTGCGATGTTGTTTATGCTGTCGACAGGCGGCTCCACTAATTCCCGCTATAAACAGTGCACGAGGTGGCGTTGTTGGACCCTCACCTCTCCACGACATCAGTTCAAGACACTTTTATTAAGTTGTACATGTTATCAAATTAGCTTAAAGATCATATGTAATCTGATTGCTAATAAAAATCTATTAAAAAAAATACCGTGTGGTCTAGGAATATGAACGCTGCCAGTTCCAGGAAGGGATGAACTTGGCTCGATTTATCAATCCAATATTTGGCAACGGCGTACTTTTTCTCACCTTCCTAATCTCTTGACCTCATCTTATACTTGATTTTACGTGCAAGAGACCGTAATTTAGAAAAAAAGTAACAGAAAATAGGAGTCAATACCGGCTAAGGAAGTTAAAAATATGTTTAATGCTTGAAGCTTCAGAGATTGAGGGGTTTTTTTTGGTAATAATTGAATGTATTATTTACGTTTTCTGTACTTAAATCGTTGATTGGAAGAAAATCGGCTTATAAAAAAATTCAGTATCAGACAAAATTGCCTTCATAGATCTTACTTTGGTACATCATCGCAAGTACGGAACAAATTTGCCGCCTCATTGACAAATTTTATCCCAAAAATATATTCCCCACGGACAGTGTTAGAGAGTCGTCCCGCGTCTTAAGATGGGGTTGCTTTTAAACCTAATTAGGGTGAGAGGAACGCTGGTGGCTCCTTACAAGTGCTAACGATGTTTACAAAACTGCCTCTAACTGGATTTGCCTTGCTTCCTACTTGTGCCACGGATTTACTGCACCAGAAACTTCACGGCGGTGTAGACAATAATTCGAAGGAAGGAAGAAACGGGGTTGTGGGATGAAGAAGCCAAGAAGTCTTGGGGTAGACTTACAGAAATAAGGAGTTAAAATATGTATGCCAGAGGGAAGTATATAAGGGAAACTGTAAAGGAGACGTATTCTGTGGCACGTAGTATAATTATGTTACACAGGGTAACATTACACACGTACATTCATGCAAAAATTATGTTCCTATTATCTGGAAATGTCATAAGAAAGGAACGAAATTTAATTCACGAAGTGTCATAAATAACTTGAAGTTATTGTCGGGTGGTGTGACGTATACTAAAGAAATAAAACGTTATTGACTGTCCACAGTTGTGGTTCAGAATCGGAGGAGGGAAACGTGGTTTTAAAATATTTTATAGTTAGCGGAAGTTAAAACATGGTTAGGCAAAGAATTATTTTAGGATAACGTTGAGGGAATTTAAATATCGTTATATAAAGTCGACGATTCGCAGTTAGCGTTAGAAAATATTATAAGGCAGTGAGATGGAAGAATCAAGTAAAGGACACAGTAGTGAAACAATAAATTTGACTGTAAAATTAAATTATATTCCATTAAATTCAGCAGAGTTATTTACTGGAGACAGACAAGTTATATTTTTTTATAATTAATTTATTACAGTTCATTGCAGCCTTTGTGTTGGAACATTATTTTATTAAATTTAATAACTTTTTATTCTAACTTTTAATTAATTCAGTAAATAAATTTATTCTGACTGTTTTTATGGCCACATTTCATCATTTTATATTTTAAAGAGAATTTGTACGTGATGGGAGAGTTTGTCCATTTTTTTCCTTTCAGCCGCCCGCTGAAAGAGAGGAAAATACCCGCAGCCAGAATGCCAGGAAATTGGCCAGCAAAATTGGCAGCCGATTCACTTCGGCAGGTACCGTATAATAAATGCAAACATTTGTAGACATTATTAAATACGGGCAACCGCAGTTACATCCACGAAGCCCTGTGGAAGAGAGTTTCTTTCCTTAAATACTAACTCCATGCTTCCTGTAGCATTGAATAACAAAATTTAGGAATTATTGTTATTATTTTAATAAATTCACTCATCAAATTAATTGTGATAAATCAATGACTGATTTCATCGTTACTTTAAATATTAATTTTATTTAAATATTATTTTTATTTTCGTCTGTTTTAGTAATAGTATGAATTAAAAAATTAACCCTTCATGAGGTTTTAATGACGTTTTGTTACTACGGTAACGGTAATTTCGTGTCATAAAATATTTCATATCACAGATTTTCAGTATATATTTAGTCCTATAACTTCTATTATAATATTTAAATTCAAATCAGAAATTTGCAACTTTCATGAAATTTAATAATAAATGTTACTAATTATTTGATTGCTTTGAATTTGATTGGGGTAATGTGGTAATTTTAGACATTGAACAAAATTTATTAAAAGATAATTTATCAGAAATTCTGTATATTAAAACAACTTTTAACACACTAAATTCACATAATAATACTTAAAAATAAAGTAATATTTAAAATCCATAATTTTTTAATTCTTGATGTAATCTTCTAAAAAATTATGATAAACATGTAATTAAAATTTGATAAAAGTTAGGTTATATTTACTATCTAATTGCTAAAATTTATTAATTAATTACCAGAATGTTGAAAATTTCTGGTTTGAATTTAAATATTGTAATAGAAGAATAATCAGAAATATATACTGTAAATTTATGATTTGAAATATATGATACAAAATTGCTACCGTAGTAACACAACAACTTCATTGAAACATGACTAAAGTATAAAAACGTATGTCGTTAAAGTTAAATAAATTTTTTTAAAACGTATGAAAAGTGGTTAATTTTTTAAATTAATATTAATTTCAAAGGAATGAATTACAGATTTCCCCTAACGCTTCAACATTTCCATTTACCTCAAATCAATTTATCAAATAAGTCACACCAAAATTGACTTAATATATTTATATAAAGAATATTGCAGTTTTACTCTGCAATTGTAGGACCTGCAAACAAATTGATATTAACAAAATATAAGACTACATTCAGTTTTTAAAATTGGTGCTAGTAATTAGGTAAGTTAAACAATTATATTTTATCTTGGAAAATATATTAATTCTGTTCCTCGTTTTTGCAAGTAGTTTGAGTTGCACTTTATATCATTCACAATTTCACGATTTTAGATTCGACATCAATGTTGGTGATGTTTTACCAAAAATACTTTCCAACGAGCCTTTAGATACAGAACACCAAAAGTCCCTTTATCTTCACTCAGATCCCTTCGGAGTGGGCTTTCTTTTTCGTTCGTTTAATTAGCTCAGGACCACCATAAATGAAATACTGAGAGCGGTATATCCTTGGTCTGAGTCCTTTGATCTTTAACTTTCATCATGTTCGTTGGATTCTCGCACAGATTGTCCTTATCTCCTCCTGCTTTGTAGAACTATCCCCTTTTCATCCGCTAATCGAAATAGCTGTTTTCCACTTGCCACTGTCAAAGGATGCATTTTGTCCGCCTCCAACGTATTTTAACTTAGTATGGATGAATATCCGGTTTACGCAATTAAATTATTTATATAACAGACGTAAAGTAAAATATTAGATTATTTATTTTACCTTTAAGACGCAGATGAAGATATTGTTGTGTCACATTTATTTAAAACATATATAAAATTGTGCAGTCACGGATATCGAGACGTTTGATAGCGACCAGTTAAAATATTTTTCTTTTCATTTTTAAGGCTGTTTAATTGTCTGAGTTTAACATTTTCTGATATAGGTCGCATACAAATATTTTATATCTTCCAATTTAATTACTATAAACTTTATTAAACGTAAATACTAACATCTGCATTTTAAATATCAATATTTTGACAGAAAAAAAATTGTCTTAATAATAAATTAAATGATCCGAAATACTGATGGAAGAATACTTAATGACTTTTAGAAAGGAACAAGTATGTGTTTCAATGGTCACTATCCTAATTACTAACAATTTTAGAATAATAATTACAATATATTTGAGTTAAATTGTAAATTTTCACTCTCGTAATTCTATGCAAAAATATTTTGGAATATGAAACTGAAGATGGTAAAAGCTTTTCATGATTGAAAAAAATGCGTTAAAGAAATTTATCCTGTTATTTAAAATATGGGGGCTATGTAAATAAGAAAGTAGAAAAAAATATGTCTTAGTCATTTTGCAAAAATGGTTGTTTTTAGGGAAAAAATTAATTTTGTTTCAAAAGTTTATTAATAATTCGATAAAACGGTTCTTTAGTGGAGCCTCATAAGTTGTAATAGCAAAATCAATTTAATAAATATATTGTCAACGTTAGCGCGACAAAAGATAAACTTCATTTAGTAAATAAATAAGCAATTCAGCCAATAAGTGAGAGAATATTATTAATAAATAAAACAAAAAAATTCATTTGAATACAACGTTTAATCCACAATTTTGGGAATTATTATAGTAATCAGGTAAATTTCCTGAATAGCAAAATTTAAATGATAAATTTGAAAAAAAATGATCAAAGTTATATAAATAATACAAATTTGAATTAAAATCCGTTAAAATTTAAATTATACTTGAGTAAAGTATAATTTATATTTTACGGGAATTTAATTCAAATTAGTAAATTTATATTACTTATATAACTATATTTTAGTCAAATTTTATTTATAATTTATCATATAAATTTTTGTATCTAGGTAATTTACCTTATTACCCGAAGAAGTTCCCAAAGCTGTAGTCAAACGATTTTTTGGTTTAATTTATTAATAATTTTTTGAATTATTTGCTGTATTGCTTATTTATTTACATTGCAAAGACTTTATACGCAATAGCAGTAAAGCAACCAGACTTTGGACTATGAAAAGCTGATTGAGGCCAATTTTTTTTATTATCACGTCTATCACGACAGTCAACCTTTTTTTTATTTTTAAAACCTCATATCCTGTTTACACGCAAGACCTAGAATACAAGGCCCAAGGCATTAAGTATTGCGGTATTTATTTAAAAATAAATACAGTGTAAATGTTACTGACTATTTAATTAGAATATTAATAATGATTATAATTGCAGAGTTTATAAGCCGGGACAAGAACATTTATATATAAATTTAAAATTTATACGTTAATAATTCATGATTGATTGCATCATGTTGCATAGTTCGAAATGATTAATTTGCATTGCATTTAATTTTCAACCCGAATTAAATTTATTAAATATTAACCCTTGCCAATTTAATAAAAGAATTATCAAACAAAAATAAGTTTGTTACAATTTATGAGACTGCCAACGACTGGCTTACTTAAGAAAATTTATTAAATATCTTTATGTCCCAAACATTTAAGTAAAATAAATTAAGACAATATTACCAGAAATGTGAGAGAATTCTCATTTTTATCGTAAGGAAGTGTGAAATCTTACTTGATTTTACAAATTCAGAAAGTAATTCATTTACGGTATGTTGCAAAAGAGGAAGAGTAGAATGCGAATGAGAAAGTATGGAGGGGAAAACTAGTAAATCCGTAAATAAATAAGGGGCACTGGGTTTTATGCTGTCACAAGGCCGTGATAAATCATAAGGGAGCCAGCTCAGCCAGTAGTGAAGGCGATGGGAAAAACCTGGGGCTTATATCGTCAGTCACAGACTGAATGAAACACTGGTCTCTAGCACGCACAAACGCACGCGACACGCGCTTTCGGGTGTAATTTCAAGCACCGACGGAAGATAATCTCTGAGTAGGAATATCGATTTCCTTGCTCCCCTGATCTCATAACGCCGCGCCGTACAAGTAATTACCGTAGTCGCAATTCTTTGGCCCCTCTTCCCCGATGTTTTGTTTCCGCAGTCCCGCCATGCGCCGGAAAGTGCCATGATTTAAAATATGTGTGTGTTTCTAGATTCTGTCTGGACAACTGCACGCTCGGTCGTGTTTTCTGGACCCGTTCCAGATGGGGAGAACTGCAAAATGAAGAACTAATTAAGAGTTCTGCGGCTTACGAACCCTCGCCGCGTGTTAAATTCCGCCCCGGGAAGCTACATTAATTTAACGCTCTCATTACGAAGCCAGGGGTGGGCGATATATTTTAAAAGGGTCGTGGTCTTATCGCCGGAGTAGTGGTACGCCTGAGTAGCTACACACTTGCTACGCACTCTGCAGGAAAATCGTTAGTCTGTAGTAAAGCGAGCTGGTGACTGCGGAAGGAGTTCGATATGAATAAAATTCAGATTTTTATAATATCAGCATATCAATATATTATAGTGAACAGCTTATGCACTCTAAAATAATTAGCAGGTTGAATGATACATTTTAACTGTTCAATCGTACTCCGTTTCACATCATAGTGAATACATTTTCATCACTATCCTTAAAGTTATTATTGCTACTTATTTCCATTGTTTGTTGTTTTTTCATAATTACAGGACAACATATTATATATTATAATTATTAATTCGATACAATGTTATTTAAATTTATAAAATTTTATATGACAATTTAACTTCCAATAATGAATAAGAAAGTTAGCCAATTCAGACAAAAAAGTGATAATATAAATACTACACAACGTTTCTGGGATCCTTGTCCCTTTCCTCAGGAGTGAAGAAGAGCTAAGAGAGAGATACAAATGCACTCGTCAGTTGAAAAAACTCAAAAGCGACGAAAGCACAACAACAGTGAGAGCCGAAGGGTTAGCGTAACAATAAGGGAGCAACGACAATTGAGAAAATAAGGTTTAGCGTAATAATAAAGGATCATAGCAATTATTGAGTTTCGTAGTGTCTGTTTGTACATTAATAGCTGTGATGTTTGATTTAATATGAAGCATCTCTGAAATGAATCTGGATTTGAACCTGGTGTCAATGACTAAAATCTTAGCATTTTGCCAATCAAATGTATGTTTCGAATTGATTGTATGTTAGGATACTACAAATTGCTTATCAATGGAAAGTTTGATCTTAGATATATGATCCTTGATACGTGTATTAAGGAAACGTTTTGTTTGCCCTATGTAGCAGGAATTACAATTAGATCATTTTTTCATTTTAATTTCCAATATTTAATTAGTATTTTAAATGCAAATCAAGAACACATTTTAAACAAAAATAATTTCTCCAAATGTTGCAAAATGATTTAGAATAATATATCCCTATGTGTTCACATATTAATGTTGGCCAAATGTTTAAGAAAGGATAAGGTAGAACATAATATCATGGTTCGCAGCATCACTGTGTTGTAACTCTCGTCGTTATTTCTAGCTCAACAGCAGTAATTGATTTTCGTTATAACAGTGCCTATAGACATTTCTCAGAGGATTTCTCTCCCTCGTCGTGGTGTCGTTACTCGAATTTTCTGCGTGACTTTCCCTGGAATGATCGAACCGGGAAAAACGATAGGCTTTCTTCCAATTGATAATATCGGGCTGCTAAAACTGGAATCTTAAAAAATTATAAATATTCCCATCAGTGAAATAATCGTTATATTCCTTATATCGTAGAACGTAATATTTTCCATTCCTGTCTAATTCTTCTATCTATTTCATTCGCTCCATTCTGACTTTATTACGTAAGATCTTCTATTTACCTCTCATTATTAGTCTTTATTAATTAGACGTACTGTTGATGCGTTTATGTGAACCTTCTATCTGTTCGTCGAAGGAAAGTATCGCATCACAGCTGCCAGGTGCGTTTTAAATAATCGCTCGATCGCTTTGACCCGCTAAAGCCATCGGCTTCACACAGTGTTATCGTTGTCATCACTACGAGCTTGTAAATCTATAGCCGGTAGATTACCATAGCTTCCTACCCCCGCCATACTGTCTCAAACCAGTCTCAAACATCATGTAATTTTTGTAATTCACAAAGTGAATTAATTGGACTAACATTGTGATTCAAGAGTAGCTGCAAGGGAAACGAGGGGCGGTAAGGGGAGGGGTGAGTGACCACTTGAGACACACATCTGACCTGCTACTACCTGTGGTAACTACAAGCAAAATTGCTCCAAGCACGGCGTCGATATACCACGTAGAGAGAGCACGGTTATTCAAATGTTTACTCTTAATCGACTTATGAAATCTCTTTACATTCAAACTTACAATGTTGTTAGTTTTCAACTTCTTGTACACTTGATCTACGAATGTAGACAGATTACGTAAGATATATTTTGGAAACGCAGCCGTCTATTACTGATTGATTTGACGAAACGTAAGTTAAGTAATTTATAATCAACAGGTATTGACGTTATAAATAATTATTTTTTTTTTAAAAAAATTGCATATTAAATTATTATTATTATGGCTTAAAACATTGTAAGTATTAATTTTTAGGTGACAGTTGAATCATCGGCTGTTAATAACAATTTAACATCGTTGGTTTGGCGCCACAGCTAAATTGTTAAGATTCATTCATTTTTTGGACAATTTTTCGATAACTCAATACAATAGAAATTATTTGAACTTCGTATAAAATTAAGACGTTAAATGCGGTTAATTTATTTTATTTAATTTAATTAAAATATACATCTTTGGCAGTCTCAGTTGACAGTTATTTCTGGAATTACTGAGGTAGCATACCTAGAAATTGAAAGCAAAGTGGTGAGGAGAATTTGAAGACAGCCGGGTGAAAGAAAGGAGTACGGAGTGGCGTGGAGAGAGAATCGTATATAAGTGTGCCAAGTGGAAAGTGTTCGGTGTGACGCGGAGAAGAGCGGTTAGGGGAGTGAAGATCAGTTGCCTTTGACTGACCACGACAACTTGCGCTGTCGACTGGAACTTCAAGACTACTTCAGCCTGCGAATAGTGAGCTCAGCCTGACTCCAGAGAAAAGAAAGTCATCGGTGTGAACTCCACATTTTGCACGTGTGCAATTTTCTAACCTAGTAATGGTAATAAAAAAGCCCACAAAATGTCTGTTGCATGACCCAATATACCCTGATGAAAATTAATTGTTTAAATAAATGATTCCTGTAATAATTTATTTATGTCATATAGGAAATGTTAGGTTAAACATAATTTTTACAATACAATAATCTTCATATATTTGACAACCCTTTTTTTAGTATATATATTCATGTACTGGGAAACTTTTTATGGCACTTGTTAGTACAATATCAGAACAAGCTTATAAAAATAAATATTGAATTGAATTAATAGTTTGGGTTTTAATCATAAAGAATGAGTAATAAGTGTGTATATTTAAAAAATTAGCTGTATATATATATAATTAATAACTCCGTCTGTAATTCCAAGAAATGGAGACTGATTAACGTCCATGTGTTATGAAACTTATATATATTGTAATATACAAAATAAAAGGGCTTTAATAAATGAAAGAATTTAATTTACAAACAAACAAAATATTTATTTTTAATTTTTAAACACATTTACACTATTTAAAAATATCTCATTTTTATCTCAGGGTCTCTACTGGGTTTGATAATGGCAAATAATTTTATTTCTCAACTTAAACACAAATTCCAATTTAAAAAAAAATATTTACTCGTCAATTAATTATGACGAAATTTACTTGTCAACGAAATTAAACTAAAAAGATGGATTATAATTAACAAATTTTTAAATAAAAGAAAGGAACGAAATCTGACGTCTATCTTTTAATCAGGTTTACATAATTATTTATTTTATATTGTTACTCACGGCAGTATTCCAGGATACCTTGTACTTGACGAAACACTATGGCGGGGTTTTTCACTGCTTCTACAAACTCACAGATTCTAAAATTAATATTTTTATATCAAAAATCAGGAACCAGGATTAACCTCCTTTTCGTCTCTTCCTCGGGTGACTTCTGCTAATCCTGCCGGGCTATGTTCACAAGACTGTTTGTGCTTAGCAGGTTTCGTAGTTCTGCTCAAGTGAATATTTCGTCTTGAGCAAAATGTTCATGGACCAATCAACTCTGTTGGTTGGTAATCCTCGATAATTCTCTGCAAATTTCCTTTGAATATTTGAAATTGTCTTGTCGATTTCAACTCGATCAATTTCTGTCGTGTCTGACTGCTCACTGCTTCTACTTAACTTTACTTTTTAAAAGAATATCTCGTCTATTTTAATACGACCTGTACTTGACCAAACCTTCCAGCCAACTGAACAACCGTCTCGCAATTTTGAGCGCGCATACCTCTTCCGACAAAGGAAACAATACCTGGCTACATTGTTGCTGTGTTCTGTACCGCCGTAAGAATAGATTTCTCAAACAATTTATTTTTTTAAAATTTACAATTAATGTGTTAATTAATTGGCATTACAATATATTTTCATAACATCAGCTAATGACACATGTCCAGCATAGAATGCAGTTATATAAATCAAGTGATCCTCAGGACTGTGGCGCAGGGCACAGATAAACTAGAGTTATACTCTATTCCCACAAATATTTATACATTTAACTCTTTCCAGTTCACTTAGGGTTTTTATTTCCGCGCCTTGTGGTACGCTATCCCGCCGTGCCGCATGTAGAACCACAAAGGGTTAATGAAATATTTTACGTACAACATGCGGTATCGTCAAGTGAATCCATAATTAATTAATTCTTCGATTGCAGCTATTACAGCAACACAATTGGGATAGCTGTTATACAAATTATGTTAGAATTGTTTAATGTAGTGTAAACCGTTAGGGAGTCATTATGGTAATATTCGACAGTGTACAGGAACAATATATGTGCACTCATTTATTAGACTCATGTATTTTGTAACAACGTTAAAAAGTTGAGTAATCTGAATAAAACAAGGAATCAGCAAAGATGCCTGACAGTTTAAGTAATGTATACTGTATTCGTTTACTAATTAACGGATATTTGACTAAAAATAAACAACTAAAACGGCAGTAATTCCCATAGGAAAAAATACTAGGCTTTTAAATGTTCTAAGGTTATAAAAATCAACCGTCCCGAAGAGAAGCTACGAATCACTCGAACCACTCAAATTATGATGTTAATTGTAAAATGTATTTTAAATGTAGCAAAGAGGAGGTAAATATGTTTATGGGGGAAAATACACCTTTTTGAATTGAACTGTTCATAATTAATTTATTTAGACGGGGGAATACTATTATTAATGGAATTATTATCTTCGAAAATGGAAATAAAATATTTCCTTTTGTAAAGTAGACACTAAGTCACTATGTGACGTGTCACTGAACAACGTTACCGAAATTATTTAGATTATTAGAATTCGGAAAAGAGAAGTATACATATTGAAGAGATGAACAATTTGTAATATACGTTTTATTTAATTTTTTAAATCATAATTATTGAGGCCAGAGCATTGTTTATCGCAAGAATGCAGAGAGTGAAAATGTTTCTAAGCGATTATTGTCGGAAAAGCGTATGTAATACGCACAGAACTTTGGCGGAAACATTCACAGTGTGTTGCGGGAGCCTGACGAGTGTGTTTTTGGAGCCTGACCAGTGTGGTCATGGCGAGTCTGAGTGGTTTGAGAGACTGACCAGTTTTGGTCATGGAGTATGAGTCTGGTTTAGAGTGCAAACGATAATGTTTTGAGAGAAGCTTGTCTACGGGACTTTAACAAATCTAAAAAAAAATAGGACGACGGTTAAGTTTGTGAATTGTTGTTAGAGAGGCGCCGGAATTTCGTGATGTGAAATAATATAGTAGTCCGTGTTATAGCCTGTTAATTAAATATTTTCTTTAAAATAAAATAACTGGGTAGTGGTAAATAAAATGGTATATAGAAACATGATTTTGTAAACTTTTATGTAAATATAATTTACTGTCAGATTTCGCTAGTTTTTGTTATATTCTTATACAATTTAAAATGAAAAATTTACGTCTGATTGAAAGTAATGAATAAGAAAGGTAGCCAATTCAGACAAAAAAAGGTGATAATATAAATACCACACAACGTTTCTGAGATCTCAAAATTTTTGTCAACTGACAAGTGCATTTGTGTCGCTCTAGGCTCTTCTTCGCACCTGACGAAAAGGAACAAGGACCCCAGAAATGTGGTGTGGTATTTATATTATCACTTTTTTTTGCCTGAGTTGGCTATCTTTCTTATTATTATACTATTTGTTATTGTAAAATTTAATTTGTATTTCTTTTGTAACTCTTAAGTGCAAATTGCAAAATCATCATCATTATTAGAGGCCCAGTAAGCGACTCTGAGGTCAATAAAACTGTGTTACTTTTTTTAAAAAATTTTTCTTTGATTTCAAAGAAAAATCCCATAAAATATCTATTCCTTTTATTAATTAGGATACCACATAATTTGGCTGCAACGTGGTAACATTTTATTATAATAAAATATTACATAACTTGGCTTTAATTTTCATTGATTGTTTAAATTGAATATATCAATAAATATATGTGTGTAGGTTGTAGAAGAATTTAATTATTACAAACATTATGTATGTAGGATCATTGATACGTGTAGCTTTAATAAAGTATAAATATACACACACACACATATATATATATATATATATATATAGCTTTCTTAAAGATATAAAGTATCTCCGAATTATTTTTATAAGGAATTCTGTAAATAAATAGTTTGTTCAATTGTTGTACCGGCCAGACGGCATTGTTGACTGCGGCGTTGAAAGAATGTCGAGAGCAGTCAGAGAGCATCTCCGTGTAGATTAATTTTAACGCTTAAGCGTCGCGACGCGTCGCGCGTAAAAATTCATTTTATATTAATGGAACTTTCAAATGTAGTGTTAAAGCAATTAAAGTTAACTACGAGTATGTAAATTTCTTCGAGAATACTAAATGTGGTAGAAATTAAAGTAACGCGTTCGTTATTCGAATGTATTAAGCTTGATTTATACCAATTTTTCTTCCCACGGGAAACCACATGCTTAATTACAACTTTCATAAGTATTAATAGTATTCATTGTAAACAAATCTCTTGTAACTGTCATTAAAACTTTTTTTAATGATAATTAATGTTATTGATGGCGCTCACCCTGTACAAAATGTCAATCAAAACAACGTGAGGGTTCTCAAGTAAAGCGTCACAATATATTTTTTAATGAGGCAATTCTAAATGGCTCAAACATAGTTTAAAATTAAATAAAATTGTGAAGGACTTGGAGCGTCTTGGAAAAGACTAAATCTGAGTTGCTGGTGTGCAATCACTTTCACACATCTGTTTGGCAAACCAGAGGAGTGCAATAGTAGCTTCTATGAAGCCGTGGAAAGCGGGCGTGAAGTAAAGTATAAAATGTATAAAGTTATGGGGAGGGCTCGATGACGAGCCAACAGAATTAAAACTGTGAATACATGGAAATATTTTAAAATTGCAGCGAATAAATGAAAGACGAGTATAGTGTTTGTTTATGAAGCAAGAATAAAGTGATCAGTGAGAAGTTTTGTCATTATCTTCCCACGCATAATTAACCCTGACTAAAAATGCCGATAATACATAGTTTTTAGAGATTTGTAGTATTTCTGTATTTCTCTTTAAATGCATTTATTTTAATTTAACTAATTTATATTAATTAAAACTTAAATTATTTATAAAAAACTAAAACTAATAAAAATCATCATTACAATATATTCAGATAAATTACTTACTAGTATAACTAACGCGTTTTTAATACGTTGTATATCATTAATTAGCTTTGTGCCAATTATACAGACTTCCAGCAGAATTGCTACAAAGAAAAATTTTCCTCTCGGTCATTTACTTTCCTGTGCTCAAATTACAATTAAATACTACTATTAAGCGCTCACATTTTATTATATACTATCAATTTACGATTTCTTTCAACTAACGTCTAATCCTTATTTCTACTTACGGAACCTACAAATTTTTATTGAGTCTAGAGACCAATATGTGGTGCAACTCCGAATACTCTCCATGTACTCGACTTGGCGATGTTGAATTTTGACTAAAATTTGTTTAATCGCTCCACACTGCACCGCATTTTAATTAAGCGTATGACAAAAATTCTACATCCAGTTATAAGACGGTTTCCTCAGTACACAAAAATTCCTCGTTTGGCTGGTAGATTGTTCCTAAGACGCTCCAAACGTATTAAATTGATTGTAATTTTTTTCTTCTGTGATCTTGGTCTTACCCTAATCTTCCTTTATTAACCGATTTAATTTTAAATTGTAATATCACGCTGTATTTCAGATGAATAGAGCCATACTGGTTACAAGTTTCAGATTCCTTGACTTGTTGAAAAATAAATAAGAAATCTTTATCCCTATACGACTACACATAGGGGCCCTGAAGACTGAAATTGATTCTATTTTCAACACAACTTCTTTCAAAATTTATTAAATGATTGCTTGTGATTTATTTCTTACTGTTGACCTATCTCGTAAAATTTGTTTTTTAACTTTACAAAAATTGGAATGAAACCACTACGGTAAGTATTTCGTTAATATTTTTAGTAATATTAGAACGTAGTTCTTAAATGAATATTTATAAAATTTTTTAGATATATCGGCCTACACATATTTTGTTGGAAAGGTTTATTTGGCCGTCCTTCCTTATAGGCGCTTTCTTCTCACGACCCTAAAAATTACTCGTTTTCCTCAGACACAACTGAAATCCGCGTCTTTTCCAAGAAGTATAACTTCCATGCCTCTTTCTCAGTCCGTAATAATACAATAGACAAGATTTCAATTGTTGAATGAGACCCTTGCTTCCATTGCTTGGAATGCCATCTCTCCGAGTCGTCTATATTGTGTACTGGGTTCTGAAGGCAGTCACGCGAATCAGCCCACAGTGCTCGTCGAATCTATACGGTGAGTGGAATACTGAAGAGTCCTCTAACCCAGTTTCCGCTAGCATCAATCAGCGAACAATGGTTTCACAAGTTGCTTGCTTGTGCGAGCGTGACGTCAGGGTTAATTACGGGCGAAACGTGGTTGATTACGCATTGATGCTGCAGGCTGAAGAAAGATGAAAAGCGTCCCTAATTAACGCCCACCACGTAACATTCAGCTCGCAGTGAACTTACCTTAGAATAAAATATATATACAGTCTGATTATTTTAGGGGAAAGGAAATTCAACACTTATTTGATCCACAATATTCACAAAAATATTTACAAATTTACGGATCCTAAGAGTGAGATATATCTTATAATTAAGACACGGAAACAGTAGACAATATTAAGGAGGAAAAGAACATTATTTAATCAATTTCCAGGAAAATAGCAGGGCGATCTTCTTTTAGTCGTGAGACCGGTTTTGAGGAAAGTTCTAAATGGAAACATATTTCTGAGGAAGCTCTGCTTTTTTGACTGTGCTGAAAATTAGATAGCCGAGAATCGAACCCGGTATCTCTGTGATACGAGGCAGTGACGATTACCACACCACAGCAGGTTGGCAGCAGGGCAATATGCTAGCTACTACGAATCAGGAGGTACATGCGCAGTAGCAAGGATAACCTCACTGCGCATGTAACCCAGAACGATGTGAATAAACAAATATATAATGTGATTGCGTAGTAACAAATGACTCCATCCTTTCCTAGGGAAGAGTTACAACAATCACACGAATCAGTACCGATGCAATAATTTATTTGTAAGGTTTTATATTAGAAAAATAGGCGCTAATGTTTGTGCTTCTCGGTGCTATCAATTCCTTCGAAAGAATTACAACAATCACACAAAAAGGGAAAGAAAAATTCTATGAAACAAAAACATATATTTGAATAAATAATAACAAAATTATGATTAACGTCCGACAGGAAGTGCAGTCATAATGGAGGAAATATTCTCCGGAAGTAATAAATAAAGGATATTTTTCATTTTACGTCTATTATTAATTAATATATGTTATCAAATTAAGCTTCACGACCAATAACAGACATTTTTTCAAAAAATTCTGTTTAAAGAAACGTTTCGGTATCAATTTAAACATTCTTCACCCAAATTGCTATCATTTTATAAGGCCGACTTGTGCTGATGATATATAGTTAACCGTTCACTCAGTCTAAATACGATTAAACTAAATAAGTTTTCTTCATATCCAGAGTGATTACAGTTTTATAAATTAAAGTTTGACTAATTTATTACGTAACTTTTCAGTCAAGTCTGAACCTGAAGAACATGGAAATAGGTGCCTAAACGTTATTTTAAGCTGAATATTTAATAACTTACTTTTTTATTTTCGATATTAGAATAAATAATAATAAGATAAATAAAGAATCTCGGTGTAGAGAATGAATAAAGTCTTCCGGGCTTCTAACCGAGTAAACAAAAGAACAATAAGATTGTCATAAAAACCGATATGGCGTTCCGCCATACGTTAATATTCTTTTTAAAATAACAACGGATATTTGAATAAATTATAATAATATTTCCTCTCATATAACACACATATATTCCGTTAAACAATTTATTTAATCAGTACTGATTTTCCTTTTCCATTATCTCTTATATCTGTACGGATTCCTTGATAATGGGATGCGCAGTAGCACGGATGGTGCCACTGCGCATGAAATTCTAGTTATGGTACTATTGCTCGTGTTTCCCACAATTATTACTAGCACTAATTTCTTTAAAATATTAATTTCTTGCGAACCTAAATATCTTAGTTTTTAAAGCCCTTTATATCATGCTTGAAAAAAGATAAATATTTCTGTGCTCCACTCTGAAGTCTTTGGATTTACCAACCCCCAATACAGCCAAATTGCTATGATTTTGCAAGAATGACTTGTGCTGATGTTATACACCAAATAAATCCGTAAATAATATGGAAAGGCATAGAAATTAATATGGTACAACTGATTTAACTATTGCATCAACATATAAAAAATTGATCTAAATTTGTTTTATATATATAGTTTCACTTCTGTAAAACGGCTTCATTTTCTCACAGAAAATTCTTGAGGCTTGTAGACAATCGTAGGAGCACCTGTAAAATGCCAGAGGAAAGAATTAAACTTTCGTAAGCTGTTCCCCCTGGATGCTTCTCAGGGAATTTACAGCACTTTGGCAGTTGAGGATCGATAGCATGGGACGTAGAATTGTGATTAATTGTCCGTGAACGTGGCTCGTAAAACTTTCAAAAAGCTTTTAGCTCTTGGAGAGAGAAAAAAAAGTTACGGGACAGGATTGAAACATTTAGAGCTAAATGCGATTAACTGACTACAGACAACTGCTCAAACGCCGTAACGGAAAAGAGTATCGTAGCTTGACGGATAAGTTGGATGAAGTGGACAGTTTACAAGTCCTCAAACGAAAGGACCTGCGAACCATCACCCACTAGGCACAACCTGAAGACTTTCAAACGCCTTTTTATTGGACTGTACGGTTCAATAGTTCGATTAGTCGTATTCACTGATAAACGTATCTTTGACATCAAGCTCCCAAGACGGAGAAGTGACACGTAAAGATATAAACATTTATTGAATGACTTAGGCATTATTATTAGAACTTTATTTTCTTGGAAAAACAATGGAAACAAAGTTTAGATATTTTTTAATGTATGTAAATTATATTGAGTAGCATTAAAACACTGGATTATATTTTTTTAAAACAGCCATTTGCCATGTAATGGCTCATTTTTATATTTTTATGGGCTGCATCGTATTATAGAAAATATAAAAAACCTCTTCGCCAATTACGGATAATATTTAAAACTTATAATAATTTAAGTTTTGTATGTATTGCAAAATACGAATGTTTGGATTGTAAAGCCTGTTACATAGGTCGGACAAAACGAAAGCTTCACATTAAATTTAAAGAACATTTTTCTTATCTAAAATAACCAATATATAAACAATCCGTTAAACAAAATTAGTATACTTAAATAATCATAGAATTATTTTTATTTATCTATTAATTTAAGAATCATAGATGAAAAAAATTATTACTATCCACGTTTGATGAGCTACATATTAGGTCTATTTAAATTCAATTAATCTAAAATACAGGCTTTTATATAGGTTCTTATATATTTATTAAGTATAACAAAATAAATATTAGATATATATGCATCAATGAGAAAGAAAGTGCATTATTTAAGAAATATATAGAATATAAAAACATCTTGATGTCAGTGAAATTAAAATATAATTATTTGTATATTAGTAATTGTAATAAATGCAACTAACACGTTCAGAATCCTAAATATGTACTCAAAATTATTTAAAAGGAATGAATAATTATATAACGTATATGGCAATTGACCAGCAAAGAAATTAGTAACAATCATCAATAGAAAATTAAATAGAGCGACAATAATTGGCATTTTTGAAATAGTTACAATTATAAAAATATCAAGTTAATAAATAGGTAAATAATTTTACAGAGGAAGATGTAATTCATAGCTAATTAAAAATTTATTGAAATTCGCGTAAAATAATTTATGAAAACATGTTGGAACTAATCAGGAATTCTTAGAAATTTATACACTGAAATTAAAAAAATAATTAAAATATATTTCTATAAAATCCTTAACAGCTTATAAATCATAATTTTTAAACGTAGAAATTTTCAAATAATACTGAATATTAACATATTTCGTTATTTATTTCCATTCTGTTACCTAAAATGTTAAAAGAATTTAGTCTTTCGTCGAATTGAAAAATCTTGGAAATTTATGCACTACAGTTAAGATAATAAATAAAATATATTTTATTAGCATCGCTTAATAACCATGAAAAATAGTTTTTGACATAGAAATTTTCCAAAATTATTATAAATCAGTATGGTAAGTATTAACCAATTTCCATTTTTATTTCCTTCAAATGAAATTATCAGAGAGAGAGCGAGTGAATACATAGAAGACCTGTGTAGGTCATTACTCAAAAGCATCTTTGACCAATACATTCGATCTTAACGGCCAATTGAAACAGTTTGGAATTTTTTCAATTTAAAAGATAAGTAAGATAGCAGTAATCCGAGTGTGTTTGAACGAAAGTAGTTCACAGTTCACGAGTAACTCCAAAGAAGAATAAAGTGGAAAATATTAATGTTTGTCGTTGAGAGTGAGATATACACGCCTGATCTTCTCTACTAAATTGGGGAAGGAATCTAGTGAATTACAGGTAACTGATCATTTTTGTTTCGAATGATTTTCCGGAGAAAACTGTCTTTATCAAAATTTAAATAATAATTAAACGAGACAAGTTTAACGTGACTGTGAAGATAGATAGGAATAGGATCCCATGTTCTATGACGTCACTTTGACGGAAATTTTTGCCAGTCTTATGGTCCACAATAATGCATTTGTATTATTGAAACAAAAATTCGTTTGCAAGTTTCGATTTAAAAATAAATTTAATTTACACTCAGTAACAAATTTTAACCTAATTTACCAAAAATATTTTAGACCTACTCGGCGTAATTCAGAAACTAATCTGTTTTTCTGATGAAAAGTTCGTTTTTCCACAACATTCTTTTTTCTCACCAAGGGTACCTTAAAGCCTTACCAATTTACATGTCATTTAAGTTGCCCAAAAATTAATCAGATATATTAACTTCTCAATGATGAATATTAAACTCGATTCGGTACTCATGAATACTCTACCATTTAATACAATAATTAAATTTAAAACAAAACAGGCGAGATTAGTAACATCATCAACCAAAATTTAAATCAACTTGAAGAATATTATGCCTTTCGCATTTATTAATTCAAATATTTATAATTTAGCATCGGAGTTTCGGAACGAAACGAGTTTAGTAGCACTCGTGACGTCATAGTGACGTCATGCCAATCCAACCCATTGAAGGAATGTGTTCAATGTAGATGAAAATAGTATTTAGTTTTTCTAATTTATTTTTAAATGTACAGCCAATGCAAAGTTATAAATATTTGAATTAATAAATACGAAAAATGGAGTATTCCTTGATGTCAATTTACATTTTAGTCGGGGAGAGGAGTTATGACGTCACTGGTGCAAATAAACTCATCTTTCACCAATTTATAAATAAACAAGAAAAACGTTGTAATACATTGGATGTATCCTTTCATAAGAACGCTGAGGCGTACGAATAGCTTGTGGAAAAAATAAAGGGAGTCGGCCCCAAAGCAGATAGCGCTGCGGTGCGCAGCTAAATTAATGGCGTTATCGCTTGACTTATGACAGTGTTCCTTTTTTCAATTAGAGGTGTAATCTTTTCTAACAGCTCACCAAACATATCTGAGTCCATTACAAGGTAGTTTTTGTAGTCAGCAGCTGAGGTTAATCTAAGATCTGCAAACAAACTGTCATGCCTAAATACATTCCGCTCCATCAACCAATCCTTCATCCACATGCTATGCTTCCTTTTTCGTTTTCTTCCTTACTTCTTCTCCGACAAGAAACACATAACAATCGCGGCACATCATTCGTCTGTATCGGACATCTTCTCTCGATAAACGCACAAAATGAAATGAGGTTTGTACAAGTGGTTGGATGGTGTACGTACCAATGTTTCATGAAGTCGCACAAACACGTTTGTTGCGCAAATGGTTTGGTCGTGTATGGGTCCATTAATGAGTATAAACATTTTAAAGATCTAGGATAATTATTGCAGATGGATTCACATTTATTATGAAATTTTACTGACATCAATCTACTTTGTAATTTAAGATACATACACAATTTTTTAAAATATATTACAAAACTGATGATAATTTCATTAAGCGCCATTTTGTTTTTTGAGTCAACCGTCCTATTTCATACAAACAAGAAGTGGTTTACAATCTTGTTTAAAGGCCATCCGATTATCGAATCCTAAGTATCATAAAGATAGATGCTGTTGTCAACATTCTAACAATTAATGCTTATCCCCATATTTTATTTACACATAAATCAGAATCAGATTAGGTAATATTAACAACAAAATTAATAATGTGACCGGTATAAATCCTATCAATAAAAAATTATATTCATAACTTTACCTTTATTGTGCAATATTCAACATAACTGGTAAGATGTATTTAAAATTATGGCTTTGGTATCATATTTAAGTCATGTAACAATATAAATTTTGTTAATAATGTTAAAGATAAAATTAATATTCTAGAAAAAGAATTAGTGTAGTTTACAAAATTGTACTTTCAGTACCTCTTAATCAAACAAAGAGATCGCTAAAAACCCACACTAATGAACTCAAAAAGAATTTTAAATTAATGAGTCAAAATTGGACGGTTGTGTACATAATCACATGTTTAACTGTAAAAAATTAATAAATTTAGATGAAGAATTTTCCTATATTGATGAGTGAGATTTTACACATGATACTTTGATAATTTAATATTTATACTTTTTGTAACATAATATAGTTATGAAATTTAAAACTATAGTTATTAAGATATACAAGCAACAACACATTGTTTACGACCACACTTCATTGTCGCCTATGAGTTTCATTTCAGTTGCAACAGGCAAGGCATAACAGTGGCTCTATATTGTAGATTAAATCTGAAGAGGTTCTAAACTTCGTTTATTTAATTTTTCGTCAATAAATTTCTGACTCAAGACTGCATAATTATTTATTTATAATAAATACTTCAATAGTTCCTGTATGAATAAATGGACACTTTTGAAGACTTACTTCCATAAGTTCCATTATTTTAAATTTCTCATTAAATCCCTCTAGTTCTAGAAATATCGTTTCAATTACCTAATAGAAATAATATCAATAACCTTATTAGTTACTTATTTGTACGCGCGTAGAACCACCGTATTTAAGATGAATGATTGGAAAAAAGGGGTCAGCAAACATGATATAGATTACTCTTTTTTTTCCCTTTTTCTTTCTTTTTAAACGCCAAACAGTTCTGAATTATCTCGGAGACTTTCATGTCTCAGAACCTCATAATTGGAGGCTTTATAACAATGTGAATTTAAAGTGGATCAAGCAGTGAGCTTCATTAATTCAGCGAAAGAAGTGGCTATTAATACAGCGAAGCGAACTGGAGGAACAAGACAGATGGGAATCGCTTACTTGCAAAATAATTTAATTAATGGCGTCTTGACTGACTATCAAAGTGTCTTTAATCGGACTCACAAGACTCGTATGTTGAATAATTTTTTTAAAAATGTGTTTACGTTTGTTTATTTCTCTGTGTTCGTTTGAAGTTTGATGACAATTGTGTGAAGTTATTAGAGCTTGCGCGTCCAAGGATTTTACTGCAGATGATTACAGAGACATAAACAGAAACATGCAGTAAATCATTTAATTTGAATTTAGTGTATAATTTTGGTATAGTTACGATATAATACCTATTTTTTAAGTATATGTTATTAAAAATAAACGTTAAAATAAAATAATATTTTCAAAACTATTCAGTTTTCACCAAGAAAGGGAAGTTCCGCGATAAAGGTTCGCAAGATTTTGTAGGTTTCGACAATAGATAGTTCTGAGGAAACTGCAGCTTTTCCCAAAATTAATCAGTCGTTGAGACGGGATGGTATTAATTTCAATGAATTCACTTCCAAGTATAGGAAACTAAATGTAGAATAGTTTGACCTATCAAACGTTTAATTTAAATACCAGGTTCATCTACCATATCAACCTTTACGTCGCCTTCAAAATTTTTTTTTACTGTATTTAGATCCTGTCGACTCATTCATTTAATTATTTCCCTCCCTTATATACATTTAGGCGGATCCTTAAACTAAAGTTCGGGGCCACTAGCTATTCTTTTGCTACATTAGTCTTCCTTCCACATACTCCCTTTAAATTCCCATGACATTAAAATAAGTGACGGTCATGTAACCTGACACCCAAAAAAATTGAGTCAAGTATTACCCATCAAATTCCGCATCTTAACTTGCAGATTATAGTCGAGCCTGCGTTAGGTAACAAGGATGTTGTTTACCCAGTAAAGTACGTGAGTCGTTTATCGGATCGATGTATCTGTTCGCCACGTTCCTGTGGGAGCAACTCCTTCGGCCATTTGTTTCACATACACTACCCTAAATGAGACTGAATGTGTTTGTGGCAGAGCGAAATGGCGCTGGAGTACTTTTCGAAGAGAGATAGCCGCAGCAAGCACTTCCTGGAGGCCCCGGACTGTCTCCTGTCGGAGGAGGAATCTTTGGCGTCGTCGGACACGGACGCTCGTAGCTGTGACGTGGTGGGGGTTCCAGCAGCTCTAGGTCCGAGACCATGTCGTAACAAGTCGTCTTGTGCAAGCATTGACGAGTTCTTTGCACGCCGGGACCGTCGCAAGAACAAGATCACTGCTCTGGAGCCTGCAGAGTTCGCCAGGATCATCGGGGAGATCAACGCTGAGGCTCCCGGCGCCGACAACGAGGAGGACCGCGAAGAGTCCGTCCGAAGCGGCCCAGAGTCGCACCAACCATGTAAGTCTATGATCCAATTATCAGAACATTATCTTTATCAGCTGGAAGATAATTTCTCACACAACGTACTTTTTCCGTTTCTATACTCTTACTTCAATATGGAACTTTTATTTGATGAAATAATACTATTCAGACTTTCCATATTCCAAGAGGTGGCATTGGAAAGAAAAAGCCGAAATAAGATGTACAGAACAACGATACTAGCGACCTTTTCTATCTCATAGAAATATTCATGCTATGAGATGTTCTACGTAGCTTCTAATATTTAGCTTCCCAATTTTTCACGCAGGTAATTCCTGGAAAGAAATTCTCGCATATTTAACAAAGTGAAGATAAATATGTCCTCGTAGTAGACAACAGTATAGTCCATAGTTTTAACTTGTGCGTCATATCCAAAACGAGCCTTCGCTTGAGTTCCTTGCACGACAAGTAGTCTCACCCCTGATGTGCGTAAAGTTAATGTTACAAATAACGCTATTCGGGAGAAACAGAAGCAGCTTGCATTCTAAGTTCAGCCATATAGGCCATGAAATATTTTTAACATAGTAATAGGATGGAAAAATCTCGACTGAACCGTGAAACGAACTCTAACCATTGAGCCAACCGGCTAAACCCAAGCCGACACGAGATTTCTCCATCCATTATTCTAAAGCCAGAGCCCGACACCTAGAATGCTCCAATTCACAATCCTCACGGCCTAACTTTAAGGACTCAATGAAGGATGGATGTGTAACTGTAAATTGAATATTGGCGCATTAGTTTAATTCATAAGAAACAAAGGAAGCTTACATTTATATATTTCGTGGCCTATATCGGTGAACTTCGAGTGTGAGCGTAGTTCAGACTTACATGACACATTCTGGATTTAGGAGTGACACCTGGTCAGAGTGTCGATTCTCTCACAACCTTATCCACAGTTTTCGTGACCAGGCCGACCACAAACATCCATGCCCATGCCGGGATTCGAACCAGGAACCTCTGCGATGAGAGTCAATGTCGCTGGCCACTACACCACAGCAGGCCGGCGTAAAAGTATACTAATTATATAAATAAACAAAAGAAGTTCTAAATTAAATACGACACAACGTTTCTGAAATCCTTGTCGTTTCCGTTAGGAGATTAAAAACCCTCTAGAGCCGTAAGAACGACAAACCAGGAGCAAAGATAAAATGAAGTTAAACGTTCAGACAATGGAAAGAAACAGTCAGCCATTCTGGAGTTTCATTGTATCAGTTTGTACGCTAATATCAGAGATGATAACTTAATAGTAAGCACTTCTAAAATAATTATGGAATAGTATCTGATACCAACATTTTGCCAATCAAATGAATGTTTAGAATTGATGAGATGTTTGGTGCCTGAAGTCTGTTTATCGATGGGAAATTGGATATTTTACATATGTTCCTTGATACGGTAATCAAGTGATCTTTTTCAATGTATTGTTCTCGGAGTTCAACCGGGTTTTGCATAATTATATTAGAACGCAACGTTTCGACGACTAAAAGCTCTGTCGTCATCTTCTAGGCGAAGCTTCTCTCATTATAAATTTTTACATCTTAATTTCGTCCAAATTCTTAAAGAATATCCATCATTTACAGATCTACTGATAAACTTTCCTTCCTGATAAAAAAAGGAACCCATTTGACACCTATAACAAACATTGTGTAGTTTACAAAATCTCTTGTCATGATTGTAATTCCTGCTACATTGGACAAACAAAAAGATCTTCGCCTAGAAGATGACGACAGAGCTTTTAGTCGTCGAAACGTTGCGTTCTAATATAATTATGCAAAACCCGGTTGAACTCCGAGAACAATATATTGAACAACTACACCGGGAAAGGCTTCATCTTTAAGTGATCTTTTTGTTCGTCCAATGTAGCAGAAATTACAATCAGGACAAGAGGGTTTGTAAGCTACACAATGTTTGCTATAGGTGTCAAGTGGGTCCCTTTTTTTTTATCAAGAAGTGTATCAGTAGATCTGTAAATTATGTATATTCTTTAAGAATTTGGACGACATTATGATGTAAAAATTTATAATGAGAGAGAACGAAAAGAACGGGTTGAGCTGATTGGGGGCGAGTAGTAGAAGGGTATTGGAATCTGTTCAATCTAATGTTTACGGATTTGTTAACTAAATTTAAATGATACTTATTAGGAATTAAAATGTTACGGACGATATTAATGTAGTGATGATGGACAGTTAGACAGTCTGCAAGATTGTATACCATACCTCTCTTTTGGTTAGGACGAAAATAAGAATGATGACATTAGATTCAGTACACGTCCTTCCATTCTCAACAAATGGCTCAGAAAACCTACAAGGACGAAAGCAAAAAGGATTGCAGAAGCGTTATTTCGTATTTAATTTAGCACTGTTAGTTGGCTATCTATTTAATTATTAAACGATGTTAATGGTTTTGCTGCAGCTGACGACGAATGGCGTGACTTCGAGCGTCCGGAGAAGCCGAGGGACTATTCGGGTCTGCGGCTAGGGCTCCTGAGGCCCTGCGACGGCTGGGACATGGACTCCGACGACGAACCTTCGCCGCCGCCATCTGAGCGCCAAGACTCGTCGAGACCGTGGAAGATGCTCAAGACGGACGCGCCTTCGTACCAGCCACCGCAGCTCCGCGGGCGTCGGAAACCAGACATCCACAGCACTGACGCCTTCCCGGCGCTGCGAGGGAACAAGAGAACCCTGTGCTAGCTTCACTGTGCAAACACGCGCTCGCTCGCAAAAAAATAAACGTTCTCAAATACAGACCGATCGCTATATTTATTTCACTACATGTCAATTATATAACTATATTGAAGTATTAAATTAAATAAAAAACGTAGCCACGTTGCGCGTCAATTAATGTAGTAATAAAAGAATAATAAAATCAAAGCCCCACGATATGGTGCCAATTAATGTAATAATCAATTTGGGCAATCGAACTTATTTAAACAATTTATGAAAATCAACTATTAGCTATTGACAGATTTGATAAATTAAATAATTACTAACAAATCAAATTTTAAATACACAAAATTTCTTAGAATTTAAGTTAGTTTTTATACACAATTTTTATACATGAATGCAACGGCTTTAATTATATTCTTGAAACCTTCAGGGTGGCTTATTGGGTCTCTAACAGTAAAAGGAACCCGCAGTGAAGTAACAAACTTACATAATATTTAATTTTTTTTTAGGGCAACAGGCTACATGAGTGTGATCCACATTGGGCAACTCCGCTTTAATAGCATAGGAAGTGATTTGAAAGGGGGGATGCGGAAGGGTAGAGGAAGGTAGCCAAGGGTTACTAGGGCCCCCGGGCTATGGTTTAAGGATCCAAATGAATTTACTTGAATAATACACTGAACGGGAGATAAAAGCCTGCGAGAGGATTCTCTGGCAGGTAACCTGCGAGGGATTTTCTCTGGCAGGCAGAACCTTTAAGGAGAGATACGAAGGGGCTACCTTTGGGTATGTCTTTTCCTCTCCGATTTTGAACTAAGGTTCCCACAAGCCGAGCCACCTCAGCCTGTTTTGAGAGGTGTATGTTTCGGGGTCTCAGACCTTGGGCATACGGTAAGAGTTGTTAGCTATTTCCATTGGAATAGTCGGCCAGCTGCCTCCTAAACTGGTCGAGCCACGGAGAAGGGAATTCTGCGTCCCCACAGCAAGCTCCTTTCCCGCTATCGGAAGGACGTGGGACAAGTACCGAATGCCCGACCTACCCTGATGCAGGTTTTTCTAGGGTTTTCCCTGCATTTCTTTAGGCGAATGACAGGGAGGATCCTTAAAATATAGCCCGGGGGCCCTTGTTAACCCTTGGCTACCTTCCTCTACCCTTCCGCATCCCCCCTTTCAAATCCCTTCCTATGATATTAAAGGGGAGTTGCCCAATGTGGATTACCCTCATGTAGCCTGTTGCCCTAAAAAGAAAAAGCATTTCTTTAGGCGAATGCCGGGTAGGATCCTTAAAATATAGCCCGGGAGCCCTAGTAACCCTAGTAACCCTTGGCTACCTTCCTCTACCCTTCCATATCCCCCCTTTCAAATCCCTTCCTATGCTATTAAAGGGTAGTTGCCCAAAGTGGATTACCCTCATGTATCCTGTTGCCCTAAAAAAATAATACACTGAGATTAAGAAAATAAATCTTACGGTAAGGAATATTATGCAAGGTTTACAATGGATTACATCGGGGCAGCTCGAAATCTTTCACCAATTATTTTAACTTTTGATTTTAGATCACAAATTATTTAAATGACTTTAATTAAACAGGCCATAGTATCACACTTTCTACACAACTTAAGTCAGAATAATTAAATGCCTATCACACCGCAGACAATTCTCCGCTGATTTCCACATATTTCGGTGAATAGTAATAATGTCGACAGCAAGGAAAAATGTAATTACACTTTCTAAATATCAGTTCGATTCAATTCTCGATAAATTATACTATTCAAATCAGTTCAACAACAGCCAGTACAACTTTTCCTATAAAACTTACACTTGTCAATAAACTCTCTTTTACTCGTCGACTTTTACATGCAGACTCATTAACAGGAACTGCAAACAATTCATAATAAGCAGTCCTCATTGTCTAGCTCCCACACACAGTGACTGAAAAACCTTCCCCTACAGCTTGTATCGCAGACTTTAACCAACCTCATCCGGAAGCTCGTATCGGAGACTGTCCATTTCAAAGCTTTACACACCACCGACAATAATACAGTCTGAAACACTCCACATTCTTACGAAATGTTGACTGTTGCCTACAATATTACGCTGACAATACAAATATTAAATAATTTATCAAATACTTTCATTACTGGTGGTCATTATAATATATTACAGGTTCTCGATACTTTTGAAACTCGTAGTTAAATTACACTACACAAGACTCGAACCCAAACAGGGAAAAATCTCTCAACTTCAATATATTTATTGTATCGGAATTGTAGGAAATGTTGCAATCCTTTGTAAACATGACTTTAATGTATAGAAGTATATTCTTCTTGGTCTTCGTTGTCGATTCTGTTTGATTTTATAAAGTACTATGAAAACTTTTTGTAGGAATTTTTAAACAGGTTTTAATTTATTTTCGGGTACTAGGAATTATTAAACAGGTTTTAATTTATTTTCGGGTACTAGTATAAAAGCATTAAGCCCTAAAACCTTTCTCATCTAAGGCAGAAAGGTCCTCATATAGATTCCGATTTACATTTCCCTTGAATGTTTCCTCGCCTGCAGCATGAGGTTACGTCAACAGCTTATTAAATATACATTGTATCCTTTCATAGCAGTCGAATACATAGCGCCAAGGAACTGTGATATTGCATCGAGCAAATAGTGTGCATGGTTTCCAATCAGGAATGTGTGGAAAAGACTTTTGATATCAAGATGCTTGGAAATCATTTTATCGAAGTATCAGCAATCAATTTATTCAACTATAGAGCGATTAAAATACGAAGTCTCTTGAAGTTTCCGCATGGAGGGAGGCAATTAGACTTTGTATACAGCTAACTGAAAACAGTAGAATTCGCCGCGATTGTTCGGCAACGCTGCTTGCCCCGCCCTTTGTTTTAAGCGTTACGACGCCGGAAATAACAGCATAGATCCATCTGATTTTAATGGAATGAACATCAACAATCGTACGTTATGCCCTCCTGAACTTCATTATAAAGGCTGTTTTTGTTCTTCCTACATCCCGGACTTGCGGTAAGCGCTTCAGAACTCAATTACGGTCGGTTCCGATGTTTTCCCGAGCGCGGAAAAACATTAAGCCAGTTTAGAATGAAAAAAAGGGATTGTATGCGTGTAAAAGGAGAATTCACCGGGATTTCTGGCTTGATGTAATATCCAAGCGATTTTTACCTTCTACGGTTTGTATCTTATTCCGTTATTATGTAGCTGATTCAAATCCCCGTCTCTAGTGTCGAGATTTGAATTCGCAACCCTGTGCTCTGATAGAATATGCGACGTATTTTCTTCACTCTTATTCATCGTCAAAAATATATTTTTAGCATTTATTTTTAATGTCCCGCGTTCTTACATCTATAAAATTGATAATGAAACTTTCAAATATTTTTCAATCTGTTAAAATGGTTTTTTTATAATTCGCTAACATTTTGATCGAAACTGTGGGTGCTTTGGTGTACCTCATTTGTAAATTTTGGAAGATAACACTTTGCAATTTGTAGGTGCAAAGTAGACACCAACGTAACAATTGCATTATTGAACAAAGCCGTGCCGACGCCTGGAAACCGATTGTTGGGAACACAGCTGGGTTTTTCTCTACCACTTGTGAAGAAGGAGATCGAGGATGGCGAAGTTTGAGAAAGGATAAGAGCAGAGAAGGAGTTTACTGAGTCTGTTTCCTAAAACCGACTACGGAATTGGGAAACGAGAGAAGAAAGGACGCTACTCGTTTAACTTCCTGGGAAAAATCGCCGAAGTTACGTAAGGGAAATACCGCGGTTGATTGTTTCATTACGTTTCTTGTGAGTTTAATTGATTTTTATTCTAGTTTGTTCGGAAACATCGATTTTCTTATTGAACTCTGAGATAATGATTATTTCCACAATAGCATGATTGGATCGTTCTTTGTATTATGGAAAGAATTGTTCTTATTAATATTTCAGCAAATACTAATTGCAAATTAAATAAAATTAGTTTGAATAATTTATATATTGTAATAATTAAAGGACAATTAATATTTAATAATTATAAACATTGTGGACTTGAATTGTTATCGGCAAAGAGACACAAAGACACACAAGAATGGACCATAATGGAACAGGCCGAGGCATTGTAGGACGGTTAACGCGCTGAGAACGTATAGCTGTTGGCAATCAGAAACGACAGAAAGCGGTCGTAATAAAAATAGACGAGACGTTTTTCAAAAGTAAATTTGTACAGCATTCACCCAGATAGTGCTGCAGAAAGATTGCTGAGTGTACCCGTTTACGCCAAATAATTTTAAAAGTCTACGAGGAGGAATTATCTGTATCACCGCAAAATTGGCGGAATAAGTCGTCTACGAGGTACCGCCAATCAAGTAAACCCAACAGTGAAGTGTAAATTCAGTGAAAGAATGGCCTGTTTTTTTTAAAAAAAAATTGAGAGTGTGTGTTGTTGATAGAATTAAATTGCCCATGTACCAGAAAAAAACTGTGAGTTATTACCTCATTTAAATTATTATTGTGAACGTTAGATTAAAGATAAAATCGTCAGATTTCGATTTTTTTGTTGAATATTGTAAATACTAATTTGTAATATTTCATAAAAGTGTAATCGTCATAGAAATTTGATTGTTTGAAAAGGAAGTAATACCTTTCTTCATTTAAATGCCCATAAAAAGACCCTGAGATTAAGAATAAAATTTGTTTGTTGTATGAAATAAATGTTGGAAAAGGTCATCGAATAATTATTTGTAATATGAATTATTTTGAATATAATAAATTAATGAGTTTGTTTAATTAAATAAAATTTTATTATTAACATCCTTTCATGTAAAGTTAAAATAATGCAATCAACGCGGGCTAACTGTTGTGCTTAATTGTAATTTAATTGATATATCACATTTTTGGCTTCACCAATGTGGGGCACTGTTTAATTGTTAAATTTTCAATTGCGAATACTACATATTTACGTCCTTAACGTGTGGCATATTTTAAATTCAATTGTGATTATTACATTTGGCGTCATCAACGTGTGGCCCATTTTTAACCTTGCATAATTAATTGTTTGTCTTTAAATTGACATTTGGCTTCACCAACGTGTGGCTAATCATTTAATTAATTGATTTCAATTAATTAATACATTTTACATATATAGTATACAAATAAAATAAAAGCATCCACGTTGAAACCAATAAATGTGGAAAACAAATTTTAAGGAAATGATAATTAATAGGATTTATACTTGAACTACAACAACTTTTTAAAGACACAAAATAATTAATACTAATTTCAATTTAATTTTGGGTTCTGTACATATTTTAAAAAATTTACACAGCTTTTAATGAAATTTTCAATTATTCAGGGCCGCTTATTGGGCCTCTAATAGTTATAGTAATTTGCAATTATATCCAAATCATATGAAAATCAAAAGATTTACAAAAGAATAAAATTAAATTTACAATAACAATCAATATAAAAAATCTAAATTAATCTGAATTACAGTGGACACTATAGAAAATAAATAAATCTAACGGTACGCATTTTTATTTAAGGTTTACAATAGAAGAGTTTTACATACCAGTTTATTACAGCTGCTGTTGTACTACATTACTTTTGCACTTCAAAATTTTTCTTTTGAAGAAAATTTTTTTTTCTCTGTTCACAACTTTGGTTCACTTCGCGAAATTCCTGCCAATTGACCACCGGAAACTTCTTCAGTAATTGTTCAACAAATTTCTTTCATCCTACGTATACATAACTTAAAAAGTTATTTAATATCGTATGCTGGAAACGATTTTATCAGCCGTTATCCAGCAGCAACTTTCCTCCACTGCTACTTGTTTCCTAGCGAGAACTGCCTTTGCTTGACCGCCAACTGGTTACTCGCGAGAACAGACTTTTCTGTGATTATCATCGGCTGGCCTCCAAAACCAGACTTGCATGACCATCATCGGTCGAGCTCCCAAACCAGACTGCCGTTTCGCCAAAGCTTTGCGTATTACACATGCTGCGAACAACAATAGAGACTTGAAACATTCCAATCTCCGCATTCTTGCGCCACACTGACTGATACCTACAAATATATAGCCTCAATATTACGCCAACATTGAAAATATTATTAAAAAAGTTTTCATTACACATCGGAGATCTCTACAATATATATTTAAACGCTTAATAAATTTCATCCACATGATATTTCTGTTTTATTTACCAACAAAGACCGTCTCTATCATCTCAAGATGTATTTATTCCTTAAATCATGTACAACGTTTAGATGTCGTAGTTAGTAAAGGCATTATAACTGGTGAAGGAAGTTGGAGCTACAATTATAGCTCAAACCGCCCTAAATTTAGGGCCACTAAGGGGCAGTTTGGCCCAATTGTCACTGCAACCCATTCCGCTCCTGCGGCAAAGCCCTATTAATATTTATCAAGCGCCGATGCGATAAATACTGCATTAATTTCATTAAACAGGGAAAATTAGTTGCAAACGAATGCAGTTAATAATAAATGAGTATGTGTGAACTGAAAGCAGTTTTGTTAATATAAAACCATTAGTAACTGGACGCGGAAGAATTACGACGGTTCAGGTACCCGACATTAAGTTTCTTATTCACGAATATTTTACCTGCCGTTCTACCTACTTACTAATTTACATTACCCACAGTCCGATATGTAATATCAAGGTTTATTGAGGCAATTAGGACGGATTATATCGAATAAATTACACACTATGTCATTATTAATGTCACAATAAAATACGTGATGTTAATTTGGTTTATAAATGTATTGAGGCAACAGTTCACAACAGGGGCAATTCAACTTGAATATATTCAACATGTAAAGATAATGAAAAGTCTCTCTCCAAAAAGTATTTTGTACTCAATTTCTTAAAATATTTATATGATTTAATTTGTCACGCATTTTGTAAGAATTTAATTGATCATTTCTGAGATTATTCGAGTTTGAAAATTCGGTTCAATATAAAGTATTTTCACCTCCGTTAATATTAATATGTATTACCTGTATAATTACGAACAAAAATTTCGTGTGAAAAAAACCATACAACGTTTCTTCTGCCAATTGACCGACCTTCATAAGTAAGAACATCAACGACAAACCAAGGGAGCCAAAGACTTTAACTACACAATTGATTCTGCTTAATGCATTGGTGTCACTTTGAACATTTAAAGTAAATTTATTAATTCTATTCATTTCTGAGATAATTCTAGTTTGAAAATTCGGTTTCTAGGTTATGTATTTTTACCTCAGTCAAATCAAAAATATGGTTAAGATGTTTTGTTAGAACGGAATGATTTAGAGTGGGAACTTTATTTTCTTGAATCCTTGTTTTTAAGGCACGTTTTGTTTGACCTATATACACTGAGTTGCTTGAATTCCATTTTACTAACAGATTTTATCCACTCGCCTTCATAAAATTTCATATAAAAATGTGTAAATAAATTAACACATCTCACACTCAATAACCCATTGATAACAACCAGCCAAAAATTAGGATTGTTCGTCCTTTTTATAGTCACATCCACAACAGCGTTTTATATTTATTAAAGAATTACCACATAGGAATTATTTACAAAACCAAAACTTTGTTTTGTTTTATTAAGAATGAAAAAGACCATTTGGATCCAACTGAAACCCATATTGTGGTTTATGGAATTGATCGGATTACAAGTGAACCTTTGATATATCTATTTTGCTCTTGTGGTTCATATCTTTCTAAAACTTCTATCAACAGCTAGTAGATATAATTAATATAATTTATTTAGCAGCTTTATAGGCAGATGTTCATTTATCGCGATGAACCTATTTACATCTGAAGTGCCTGGGTCTCTGCAATGGTTTTTGTTGATACCTAGATTTTCTCCCTGTCCATTTCGCACAGCATTCAAATGAAATTATAATTTTTAAAATAGCAGATAAATTATTAATTTGAAATCGCAGTTTTCAAATTTTTATTCACATATTCGTCATAGGAGATGCTTCCGTTTGGAAATAATGAAGTTGATGCATATCAGTGCGGTCACATAAAACCCCGAGATAATACGGGCAACTGATGAACTACACTTTACAGTGTTTATATTCGTCCCTTGGCTTCACCTTTTTTTTTGTCGACTTGGCGGGTGCGTGGGTGTGCACTTGTCAGCCCATGTGGTGCGTGTATTTGTCGGCATGCGAATGAAGTCGTGGCGCAGATGCGGTGCCAGTCGATATTTACAGACAGGGTGGTTAGCTGGCAACAGTTGGCAACACGCGCCTCATTTTATAATGCAATACTCACTGCACACACACAGACACACGGCAGTCACGCACTGTTTCGAAATGTAATGACCACCATTCATAGCCAAATGTGACAGGAGAGGTTCGAGAAGCTACTGTCGACACCTAATAATAATATTAGGAGACGATAGTCTGTGAGGTTAATAAGTTTTTTTCCTTAAGCGCCAATGATATCAGCTCTCATTTTTGTAACGGGTTTGTTCCATCATTCTGATAGTTGCAAATAACAATTTAGCCCAGTAGATATATACATATTACAGCGCAGAAGGTCGGGTATTTTTTTTCCAACTTGTATATGTTGAGGCCATTAGTGAAAAACCAAGTTTTCCAATTCTAAAGATCCCGGGAAAAGTTTCTATTGTCAAAAAACCACGAAATTTTGCTCTTTTTTAAAAAGTTTTTCGCTAATAGGAAAAAACATGAAACATTCAATACAGTAATAAACTGTAGACCATAAAATTCTGCATTGAATGGTGTATTCAAGTACGAAATTCGGCCGAACAAAATGGGATAATTCGTTCGTCAAGTTTACGACATTTTTGAAAAGAATGCAGTTTGACTTAATTCTAGTGCTGATATCGCCAAAATATTCGGCAGTAAACTAATGTATCATAGAATAAAGGTTTTAGAGAATTTCATTCTCTTTCCAACGCTTGATATGGTTTTAACAATCCATTGAGAATGGCCGAAAAAACACCAATTTTGCTGGTTGTATACCGCCGGACCAGTTGCGCTGATATGGCGCTGAGGATGGGAGTGACGATTACCTACGTAAGGATTAGGCCCGTTACTCACACGGGTTTTATGCGGCGGTAAAATTATCGTCGCCGCTCAAAGAGAGCGGGAGACACACACTCAACGATTATTATCGCTGCGGTTAATTTTCTGTCGTACATTTCTCAATTAAGAGTGCTGTGAACAGCGTAGTTCGAAATGAACAGAGAGTAGATTCTAGCATTACTGTTATTTTGTTGTCAAATGAAAATGAGAAGAAAAAATCGACTGATTTGGGTTCATCCTATTAATGAAAGACGAGAGGAGGATGCAGCTTTCTGCACGCTGCTTGAAGAGTTGGGGCAGGATGACGCGAAATATGTTCTGAGTTTTACCATCACACAGGTCTTTCTTGAATTAATTAAAAATGTATTTCATTTTCTGTGTCATACAAAATAATCATATTCGAAATATTAAAAAAAAAGGACACAAAATATAGGATGACAAAAAATAACATTTCCATCCAAAAATTCAAATCAAGACTGAAAAAAGAAGGGAAAAAAACCACCCTGTGTGCAAACATGCATTGAGTTACGTAGACCACTAGTTGCAAGTGGCGATAAATTTATCACCGAGAGACTGCTCTAGCTATCGTAAGCGAAAATATTATCATCGCGATTATTTACCTCCCGGTTTGCAAGCTCTCATTCAATGGACTACTGCAGTTACGGAGTCAGCGATAAATTATCTCCGAGATAATAATCGACGTGTGTGTAACTGTTGTAGAGCATATATATAAAGAATGTTTAAAGGAGCTCGTAAACGAGCAACAAAAATTGCACATTGCCGGCAATATTTTAGGAAACTATGGCTCAGCAAGTTTGGCCATGTAATATGTTGCCAGCAAATATTCCGCCAATACTCCGTGTAACACCCAGCATTTCCCGCGTGCACGTAGTAAAATAAAAATGGCCGAAAATGATGCTTTTTATTACCTCAGAATTAATTGTGATAAAATTATCGTAATTAAGAAGAGAAGAACCTGGATTCGACCTTAATTGAAGAAACGAGAAACACTTCAACATTAAAGCAACGAATTAATTCATGACAATTACTTATTTAAAATCTTCACCAGAATGTCGAAGGGCTTACAAAATTGTACCCATGATTCAGAAAAAGGACACGTTGATGAGGAAGGCAACACCGATCACACTTCGATTCCTGGCGGCAGGAGGCTCTTAGAAATCTTTGATGTATTAATCAGAGTATCCGATTGTTCAATTTTGTACATCATTCGAGAAGTATGCGTAGGTTTAATGGAAGGATTAAATGAATTTATTAAAGTATGTAAAGGCTAGGCCTCTTTATTTGTTAAATATTAATTTTAACAATTCGATATTCTTTTTATTTTCATTTTCCGCGTACGTTGTAACTGATGCCAAATTTGTTGGCTATCGCTTACCAACCATCTTTCTTCACTTGGCGATCTCCACCTATAGTTCATATTCTTCACGTCCCAATAATGCTTGAGCGTACTTCATCGATAAATTCAATAGTTTTCTCATTTGACCAATTTGAATACTGAATAATTTTACCTAGAGAACAAAGTGTAATATTAATTGATAACAGAGCTGATTGACTACAGACACCTCTAGGTGAGGTCTGGGAACTTTTGTGGCCCGGCAATGTTTTTCTATTTTCGACACAGGACCGATGCAACACGCCGGCCATTACTTAAAATTCTTGCAATACTCAAATATTTCCGGGCCATATGTATGTATTGCCGTAAATGTTGCTGGATTTACAGAAATATTGCCCGACTAGTATTTCCGGCCACATATTGCTCGTTTACAGACCCCTTAAGAGGAACAGAGAGTCCAGCGTTTCAAAGAGTATGTATATTTTTTTCAAGAAAGAAAATATAGCAAAAGTGCTCGGCCTCAAGTCCCCAGTTTATTTTCATTGTATTAGTTGAATTAATCAGTTTACATGATCTTCAATTTTAGTTTCGAAGGCTAAACTAAATCAACTTGTAGTTGAAAGAGTCTGACTTTTCTGCTCCATTTATCGGAAAAGGAACTAACCCTTAGATATTCAATATAAATTTTACTTGAATCTCCATAGAATATGTCTCGTACTGATTGGAATGAGATCTGTGAATCTATGAGAATCTTCCGAATAAACTCAATAGGAATGTCGTTCATTTATTTCATATGGTGTGACTGACATAAATGAGTTATAAATTATATAAAAAATGATTTTATTTTGAATATTTTAAATTAGAATTGAAAATTCTTTAACAAAATAATTAATACATTTTTTTTAAAATATGGAATTTGTGAGCCAATATTTTATAATGTCTCAGGGATTAAAAATCGGGATTCCACACAAAAAAACGTCAATTTAATTTAATTTCATAATAAATTTAATGGAGAAATAAATTACAGGGTTTAATTACACAACCTCGGCGTTCTTGGGGAATATTTGCCGATGATTGGAGCCTTCAGAATAATAGGAAGCAGCTTCCTCTGCTTCGATGTTCGTCCAGTATCGTAGTGCGGTTGCCTTGTTGCATAAACATTTTCTCCGAAATAAATCTGGAACATAAACATTTATCCCAGATTCTCTACGGTATTTCTAAGGAAAACAATGCTAACATGTCAACATGACCAATAAGAAGCCTCATGTGCCCTTTTCTCTCGCGTTTTATATATGTTTCTCCCACCTGGGAAAACGTCATCCGTTTCACCCCCGGGGTCTAGACTGTAAAATTGTTTTTTGACCAGCTTGCCGAGATATTCCTAACTATGGTTTTCCTGCCGTGTCGGCATATCCTTTGATTATTAAAGCGAACCGATATTTTGAAATGTTTGAAGGATTTACGATGGTGGCCACTTTGCATCTGCTTTTACGTCGAATTGTGCGTTTCTTCGGATTAACTAGATTAAACCATAGTTGCATCCATTTTAAGAACGAGGAAGTTAGCATTTCTGAATCTGGTATTAACGTAAATGTAATAATTATAACAGTTTATCTCAACGGGTGGTTGCTTGTGGAACATTTTGACTATTAGAAAAGGTGCGAGACAAAGGCATAAGCAGAGTCTACCCGTGAGTTTAGTTTGAAAATGTAGCAGGAACAGCTGTAAAGCACCAGGAACTCAGACAAGAACTTACTGAGTGGGGGTTTAGCCGCACAGTACCTTCCGTATGCGTCCCTGTGACGCACGAATTACCGTACCAGCCACGTGACGTGAATCTTTGCAAAGATTCATGCACACGCATTCCACAGCTCCGCATGAATAACGCCACAGCTGATTTTCCCCTCTCGTATTTGCGTCACGCACCATAAAAGTGCGTGTCACGTTCGCATTTTAATTAAATCGGGAATGCAGCGCACAGCAGGAACGAACACCGAATTAAATATACTGCTCCTGTACTCCAGCACCAGGATGACCTACTTTGCTTCATATCCTGCTGTCAACTGATTTCATTGATACTCTGCTAAATTATTTTAGATCAAAACTCAACGTTTAGTGACTTTCGAAACGTCTCTTTTACTTATCGAGTAAATCCGTTGTATATGTGGAAATACTGGCTACAATCTCTGAAATTCAAAGACATTTTCCAATACTGTAGAATAATGGGATAAATTCGGTTCCTCGAAAATTCGCACTAACAAAACTAGTCGGATAGTATTATTTTTTTCTATTAACAGGACACAAATTATTTGATATAACAAATATTTTTATTGCGATATTTCTATAAATATTTTTTGCAGAAATAAAATACTTTGTATTTATATTTTGTGTAACTCTAAATAAGTGTGCATTTTTCTTTTACTTTACTGTTTAATTATTGTGAAATAAGTTCAATAATTCTGTATTGTTGTATGAACATATTTGTGACGAAACCTATTTCTTCAATTCAGGAATAACTGAAACATAATTCTACTTTATTCTATTTAACATAAAAAAGTTGGCTTATTTATATTATTAAAAACTGATGATTTTCTAAGAAAGCGAGTAATCATTGAACGCACTTTCAATGGTTTTCCTCCTCAGTGTTCGTAAATTCGTGTGACGTTTTGTACGATTACGCACACGAAAATAGATCAGTACACTAAAAGACTAAAGTGGGTTTAAAAATAAATATATTAGACAGTAATTTTAAATACTGATAATTAATGTATTGTTAAGTTCAATATTTACATTTACAGTCAATACAAAATAGACAAACAACATTTCTTTCCGAATTTGGGATTTCATCAAGTGATACATGTACATTAAAGAGAAAAATGGGCCTAATTTAATAAAACTATAGAATAAAAAAATTTCATATTAATGTAATTGAAGAACGATTCTAAAATTATACAAAAACCTTATTCTACATAACTGAAGAAAATTTAAATTTTTCATAACAAATTACCTATAATATAATTAAACTTACATTTTGATTCTAATAAGTCGAAGAAATTAATTAAACAAGTTCGAAATAAAACGCATTTCACAAGATAAATTTTTAAAAACATGTTTAGAAATTTCTAGGACGAACTTCCATATAAATTAAAGCCGAAAAGTGATATAAAAATTAATTCTGTGAAGTTTAAAATTAACGATACACAGATATCATAAGTGGAAGTGATTTTAATTGAAAAGGAATAAAATCTACCAAATATAGTGGACTTAAAAGGATAAAATAATAATTTATTATATATTCTAGTTAACTTATTGGAATAATATTTTTCATTAATAGCAGGAGTATTTTCTCTGATATGAAACATTTGACTCATTTGTCTTAAGAAATATTTAGTTTTTTTTATCCAATTTTTTTATATTAATTCAATCAAAATTGTGGTTATAGGAACCAGTAAATTTTTTCTGGTCAGTACTTTTTATATTAGGGTAATTGTGTTCTTTAATATGAGTTTTTAATTATCGTTTTATTCGTCCAACATAACAAACATTACAACCCAAACAATTTACATCGTCGTTAGATAAATGTAGATAGAAGTAGAATAATAACTACTCGTAAAAATGTATTTTTCCAATGTGTCCCAAATATTTTTCTTAAAACGGTTGAAACTCACAAAAGTCATGTCTTTTTTGGACAAATTAAAGACAATTTTTTTTGTGATATCAAAAAAGTATAATTTAAATTTTTTAAATATTTTCATTATGTATGTTAAATACTTTACAACTGCAATCCCTGTTATGAAATGAGGTAAATTTTTTTAATTATAAAAAATGATGAAACATATGACAGTTCATTTTCCGTTCCTCTTCAATACCATAACAGAATTTAGCGATACTAAATTATTTATCATGCATAACGGGCAAACAAGAATGGTGTTTTCGTACAAGTGACTGTTATAGAATGTTGCTATGTGGAATAACTGTTCTTGCGACACTCGTTTATTCCATGTAAGCTTAAAAGAAACTTTCCTTGTTTTCATTTTGCGCAAGTATCTTTCCATTAATTAGTCACGTACGTAGAAATATTATTTTTATTTAAAATTCCATCAGTGAATTTTTAATTTATTTTACTCATGGATCCTAGTTATGATCTAATTGAACTTCTTGGTAAGTGAAATGCATGTATTTACCAGTTTCGTCATTTGAGGAAAACACCAGTCGTTTAATAACATCGGATAATTATTTTCTATACACCACAGGACGGGTTTGCAGTCGAGCAGTTTTGATAAAGCTGTTGTCTATGTTTAAGTTTTTCATGCAGACTACAAACAGGAGGTAATAAATACATGTCCCTCTGGGACAAAATTTATTATATTTTGCTGGAAATTTCCAGTTGCGATCTGTATAATCCCACCCTCACGGAATATGGAAGCGCCATTGTCTGTCGCCAACCTGCAATCTGTATCGCGTGGAACCGGTGCTGACGACAGCTGCTTTTGTGGCCGAGGTCTGAACTGGGCACGCCAGATAGCAGTGCGGGAGCATTGTCTCCGGCGACAATGGCCAGCGCAGATATTGTCAACCACCAAGAGATCTGATTCTAGGACTAGCGAGGTCTCTGTCCCACTCAGAAACGATCTCACACGCACCGACACACATGTGCAGGCCTCGAATCGCCTCCAGCGATCTGAAGCATGTTCACCTGCATCACAGAACCGGAAACACTAAACCTCATTCAAGGGAAAATATGACAGAAGTATATCAAGAACATGTTTTGTTTTGAAATGTGGTAAGAATTTATATAACATCATCTAAACTAAAAACATCTATTTTTGGAATTAAGTGTATAAAAATTAGAGCAAATGCTGACTCAGATTTTTACTTCATTAATTGAAATGCACATTTTCTGTAAGGATAACAATGTAATATGAAAAGCTGATGATATATTTGTTTCTTGGATTATATTACAAAACATAATTATATCTCAAAGAATTATATTACAGTGAAACTGTCCGTGAAATCTAAGTTATTCTTTTCTCTTAAGTAACCAGATTATGTGTAAGTTTAGGTTTGCAAAATTGTTAAATTTTAAGACATTGGTAAAAAATATATAAAAACTCGAACAAGTTAGTTAGTCCATATATGATTGATTTTGCGAGTTCAAAAAACTAGAAAACTTCATTGAAACCTCATGAAGATATATTATTTTTGTTGTTTATCAAGAAATCCAAACTCCGTGGTATTCTACTTGTTGCTTTCTTAATATTTTGGTACTCAGGACCACTTTCAAATATAACGCGGTTACTTTTTATTGTTTTCAATACGTTATTATTATACAAGCTTTTGTGGAATATCTTGCCTGTGGCCATTTTTTCTGCAGTAAAGACTCTGGTAAACGGCAGAACGTGTTCTCGGGTTTCAACACGGGTACAACACCGATTGAACCGCGACGTCATCTTCCAGGCCTGGTTGAATCGGTGTTGTACCCGTGTGGAAACTCAAGAACTATTTATGCTGCAACTACATTTCGATCATTGACTCTGGTAAACATTTTGGATAACGCTACAATTCCCAAATCAGTAGCTCAATAAAATTTTCTGCCGTTAAATCTGTAACTGTTTTTAAGTCATAACAAGGAGGACGTTGCCCAGGCTCAAGGGCGCGGAAATCTGCGTCAAGAATCTTCGAGAAGGAGAAAATAGTTTGGAAAGGTCAACACTCTTAATTGATGGGAAAGAGTAGCGCAATATGATTGTGTAGCATTGGTAGAGAAGAGCCGAAGAGAATTTTAATTTGATTTATTTATTTCCATTCTCGTATGAAGACTCTTTTTCAAGTGGCCAATTATCTTGCTGGGGAAAACATGTTCCCCTCTCTGGATGGGGTATTAATATGATACGTCATTACATAAAATTACAATATAATTATTGGATGCTACAATTAATAAAAATTAGAAGTTAACATATACTAAATATAACTAAAAATCTGGACCAGAAATTACCCTATCCAACATAGCTAAACGTACTATATATATATTAATGCTAATTAAACAGGCCATTAATTGTTTTTAATATAATTAAATTGTTAGCGGTACGAATGCGTAAAGGCGACAATGAAGGCGGGTTTTTCCTCTGTTCAACAATGGAGACCACGCGCGCTTAAACTCTGTATGAACTTGGAGAAGACCAGTTGGCTGCGAGAAACGGAACAGTTCAGTTCACGTGGGGAACTGAGAAACGTAAAAGTCTGATGATCTAAAAGTCTGGAATCGGCTATGAATGGTGGCGTACGAGAGATGAAACAGTTAAAAGTCGACGGCGAGATATAATACAGTTCCGTTCACCTAGTGAAACAAACAGTAAAGTTTGCAGATATAAAGTACGAATGGCGAGATCCTGTATTTCTACATGAAAGCAAACAACATTTTCACGGAGAGATTTATATAATAATTTGCACACGGTGAAGCAAATGGTTGCTTCACGCTGATTGAACAATTATCGCATAGAGGGGACCGACAACCACTAGCAGACCAAAGGGGGCGGCTCACCCGAGGTTCCAGATAGCTGAGGACAAGTATTTTAATCGTGTGTATTAAAATTTTCAATGGATTTTAGAGTCTGTTTAAAAATGGCCTTTTAATGTGGTAGTTTTCAAGATACAAGAGAGAGATCTGGTACCAGACAGACGGTCCGTGAGTAACCAAAATTTTGATATAAATTTGTAAACGATAATTAAAAGGGTAGAGTCAGATTTCGTTCAGCTTTCTTTTCACTTATTTTCATATTGTTTTAGGTTAACTTTTTATATTTTGAATTGTTAATTGTCAGTTTATATATTGATTTTGTTCTAATTATCAAACCCAGTAGTGACCCTGAGATAAGAGATTCGCCCTATTTGATTGTAATGATATAAGAACTGTATGTTCATAAATGCCACGAATGAATAAATGAAAATTAAAGTATTTGTTTTTTTTAAAAAATGGATGAAATTCGACTTGATAAAAAGGTTTTGTACATTGTAAAATTTATCAACAATAATAACTTTCTTTTAAGCTTAGTAAAAGATGTTAATTGATTCATTTAATTTAAACCTATCATGTTGTTTATTACAATATATAGTAATAATTATAATAAAAATTCTTTAATGTCACTAGAGATTTTATACAATATTTACAGTATTCAAACAAATTCATTACGCACTAGGTAAAAAATAAATATTTAGAGAATTAATGGTTATAAAATATGGAATTACACATCACACAAGAATAAACAAGTAGTAGTTTATTACTTATGGAAGAGTTAAGGAGGCATTAAGTTATGCGGAGGTAGTTATTGTAAAGTGATGAGAGATGGGAACCATAATAGAAAGGATAATATAAACATTTCCTGATTCTTGAGACACCTTTCGCCTTCATCGGTGGAATAACGTAAACCACCTGTCTGTATAGTTTTCGAGCACAGTAATTTTCTTAAAGATAAGTTGACAATGACTCAAAAACTCGTCTTTGTGGTATAACCCAAAATTCTTTGATAATGGCTGACCTATAATTCTAAAGGCGTGTTTCTGTAACAGTAACGACGGGCTTTAATATTTTTACAACTATTTTAATTAACTGCATTGCCCCTTTATTAATTATTACAGCAGTGCTTTAGAGATAGTCCATTAGGGATTTACAAACGAAAATTAATGGCCAATATTTGTTTCAGTTAAATGAGTTAGTGGTAAAATTCTATTGTTTTAGTTTAACCTGTGTCTTCGATTCTCTCTTTCTGTATTGACGCCCGTTATCCTATGATTTTTCCCTGATTTACGATTATAAATTATTCGACACGTTTGACAGCGTAGTAGAAAGACAAGAAACCTAGATGGTTGTTGACTTGTGTCATTAATAGAAATAAATTCATATGGAGAAGTAATTCTTTGACGATTCTCAAGGTGATTTGCATATTAGGGTGCACACGAGAACGTTAAGGGGTGTAGAGAAGACTGACGGAGGACCTCGAGTGTGCTTTGAATCTGGCTCGTGTCCCTGCATATGTGAAGGGTAGGTCACCCCGTCACAGGGGTTGTCAGCCCCGGTTCCCGGATAAAGCCACGGCTACTCGTTTACATTCCATTACCTCGGCACACACGACGCGTCTCCAAACAAACCCCCAAGTGATTAAATTTCCAACGGTCCCAATTTACATGCAAATGACCACTACACCTATATATATACAAACATATGTACATATATATATATATTGTAATAATTAAAAATTGAGCTTTATTTAATTTATATTTAGAGAATTTGAAGAATTTACCTCACGTGAAGCGCCATTTAGGTAATAATTAACTAGAAGGCGTTAATTAAATGAAATAATAATCAAAAATTAACAAACAAAACATTTATTTATTTTGTGTGCAATAAAGATAATTACAAAAAAATTTGAGATCTTTCTGTCTCTCAGTACCCCTTCTGGGTTTGATACTGGACACAACAAAATGATTTAAAAATCTTATTAACAAACAGTTCACAATTGACCTAAACAATATGTCGATAGAAAGGAATTAAATGTTAAGAAATTACCTCTGATTGACAATTAAAAGAGAACGAAATCTGACTTTATCCTTTAATTAAAGTTAATTAATCAATAGTTTTGGTTTTGTTACTTACGTAGTGTCCAGCTGGTACCTGCATTCTTTTTGGTTTCGGAAGTACACTATTGAAAACTTTTACACTTATTCTAAAATGTCGACTCAGAGATTTTACACTATTGAAGTCAAAACTGATATGCTCTCAGGAACTCGGGTGATCCTTCTGATAGTCAGCTATCTGATATCTGCTTGCCTTACCTGAATCCTATGATTCGTAGATTTATTAGTCTTTTACTTAATTGGACGTAAACTGCAACGTATCTTCTTGACGATTTATTTTAACTGTTTATTCTTTCGGAGCGAACTAACTTTTCTTTAGCTCCTGGCTGTAGACGTAAAAGAAAAACTGACTTCCTTTCCTGGCTGGCTACAGACGTAAAACTCTCTTAGACTTTACTGGCTGGCTGTATACGTAAACTGCTTTTATTTAGCGATATTTACGAGGTAATACTCCCATGAATGTTTTTACTTTGTCTTAAATTCAGAACTTTGTTTAATAATACATTAACGACGGCTAGTCTCTGCACTAGTATTATTTGTTTTGTCCTCTGAAATGTCCCGCCACCAATTGACTCCTAACGCTCTCGAGTTTTAGCGCGCATACGCTATTTTTGACTTTTCGACAAAGCAAGTGAAGTCGCTTTTCCATTGTCGCTTTGTTCGATCAGATCGCTATAATGTATTTCTCAAACAATTCAAATTTTAAGTCCAAACAATTAATGGCCTAATTAATTGGCATTACAATATATATATATATATATATATATATATATATATATATTCCTATAGTTATTCAATTTCATTCAAACTATATAAATGGTTCACAGTTAGGGTTATCCCTGCATAGCTTTTAGGCGAATTGCCGGGTAGGATCCTTAAACCATAGCCCGGGGGCCCTAGTTAACCCTTGGCTACCTTCCTCTACCCTTCTGCATCCCCCTTTCAAATCCCTTCGTATGCTATTAAAGGGGAGTTGCCACCATGTGGATTACCCTCATGTAGCCTGTTACCCTAAAAAAAGAATCGTCAATTACTTTTCAATTGTTTGCACTTTTTTACTATTTTTCTTTTCGTAAAAATAAAACATTTTATATAATTCTTTATCCTCGGTTAATATGATTACTGGAGACACTAGACGTTTACAAAGATGTATAGAAGTAACTAAAACATAACTTGATCAGTCTAAGAAATTAAACAGCTGGAGTGCAATAGTTTGCAAATAATGAAGATAAATTTGGACGACTCAGTATTACGAGGAGAATACAAATTGCTTTATGATAAATTGGTTGAGGATCATAGATTTCGATAAACAATATTAATATTGTTACGGTCACAGAGAAATGTTTCAAAACATTAACAAATAATTCTATAGACTCTATAATAAAAAAAAAGAATGAGGAGAGAATAAAAATTGTGTAAAATGTTTAATGACCAAACTGGGTTAACTATATATAAGCTGAACATTGATTTGACTTACGTTTACCACGTATTCCTGAAAATGTTGACAAAATCAATTTATGAGCCGAACGCGTAAACGGGTCTGCCAAGAAAGTATAATATTGCTGTGCTTCGTCTCTCCAAGGTTGGAAGACGAATGGCACCCCTCGTATGTTTTAATACAACCCCCCTTCCTGTCAGCGTCTGCAGAAAGAACGAAATACTTTCCTTCTCTACACCATCCGAATTTCTCTCCCTATTTCTTGTGCTGGAAGATAAAGTTTCTGTGTGTGCTTGTTGTGTTCTTGTGAGTTCTACAGATAAAAGTTGTGGACTTGTCGTCTTGTTCCGCTCTTCGCTAAAACACGTCCTTTCCGGAGGACACGAAACTTATAAATATCTAGAAAATTATAAATGTAAGTAGATGTGTAATGGTTGGAGTTAATTAAAGTATTTTTTTTTCTCCATGGTACTTGGAGAATTGTCTGATTTAGAGACTGTGGATCATATTACATACGATATGCATGATTATGCGCTACAGTATCCTATCTTCGAATATCCTCAAACCTTAATATTATAAACGTTTTAAAAAACCATTTGGTACAGTAGCAATTAACAATAAGCTGCTAGATGCATCTGTTTTTTTTTTGTCAAGGACGTCGTCCAACTATCAGAGAGTATTACAGTTAAATGTCAGAACGAAACTACTTTCGCATACCACTGTACTGTTAAAAACCCTGTATAATTCACTTTACAAACAGTTGATAACGTGTACCAAATTAATTATTACGCAACTCCAAGTAAAACAATACAAGTTCACAATAAAAGTTCCAAACCACAAAAGCCACTTCAATCTCTTTACAACTCATGACAGCGTAATTCGTTTTAAGAATTATAAAACCTATGAAAAATGAAGTAAAATATCCTGCGTAAAGTGCGGACGATATTGAACAGGCGTTTGGTCTACGGTTGAAGCAATGATCGTATGAATGGGTGCAGCCCCCTCGAACAAAATTAATTAGAGGTTCATGCAATCTCTAAGCTAACCAAATATTTCCTGTCGACTGAAATTTGTTAGTGGAATGTAGAAACCAGCTTTTGTTCCGCAACAGAGTATACACTTCATATTACCTTCTCAGGCTTGATCACACATGAATGATCACTCCAAAGCCAGAGGAAGTGGTTCCTTAATTTGTCGCCTCACCGCACCCCTGGATGTGTTCTGCAGTCGTCTGGAATCCTGAATATCTCACACAGGCAGCTCTCTGGGATTTTGACGGCTCGAATACGACGGTCTGCAGTTGATAGGTTGGTAATAATGTTTTTTCGAGAGGTAGGACAACAAATAAATGGACTATTTGATCGAAGTTTTTTCTCCTATTACTTTACAGTTTATTCTAAGTGACATATACGGAAAACTTTCGCCTAATCAGTAAAGTTGAACCTCCCCAAAAATTTACGGATACGATGTGGAGGATCAAACTTTAATGATAATCGGCGCCCAGATCACAGAGATCATCCGGCATTAATCGATTCTGGTCCAATCTCTTACGTAAACTCAAGTAATCTGTAGTTCAAGGATCATCAGAAAGCAACGAACATTGGCATTGGACTCTGCTTTGAGAGACATAACACGACTTGACACTGAATGTAGCCATAATTTTACACAGATGTATAATTATTCTTGAGTCTTAATTCAATTCACGTCGACGAAGACAATTTATATGTCCTACGAATGTTTGTTGACTTCTGTAATTTTAAGTTTATTTGAGATTGTCAGAGACAATTTTATAAATAAAGATTAGGAAAGTATTAATTTCATTATGTTCTATTGAAAACCTTCTCAGTGTTTACCACAGAAGTAGTTAGAAACAAATTAATTAAACATTTAATTAAAATAAATTCAATACAATTTCACGGACGAACTACTTAATTTTGTAACACTACCGTTGCGTATTTCAATTCTCAAATCTGTAAACAATTTACGTGTATTGCTTTACTATGATGTTATAGGGCTTAATGAAGTAACTTGGCCCTGTGGCGCAACGGATAACGCGTCTGACTACGGATCAGAAGATTCCAGGTTCGAATCCTGGCAGGGTCGCTTCTTTTAGTATAAAAGAATGATTGTACGTCGCGCATCGCAAAATATTTGTATTCAGACTTATTTTTCATCAAATAATTATTTAATAAGTACTGTTGGTACTGATTATTTTTCTCGCGACGTTATAGTTATTATATCAGTAATATGATTAATTTTAATAAAATTCAAAGAAAAAAGTTAAGTTAGCCAAACGTATCTGCATTCGATTTACTGAAATAATTTCACAAATTGCTAAGAATCCAGTCAAGCAATATTTAATTTTAAAAGTACTTCTCATTTAAGAGCTTTTTTTTTAAAAAAAAGTGTTCGGATGTGAGACTCGATCCAAAATAACCTGGTAACTGGATGAGAACGAGTATAGCATTATTTGAAATGATACACTGCGTGTGTTACTGATCGCCATCACGGCTCAAGTCTTACCGTAACGTTCAGCATCCATAGTTATTTTGCAGAGCTAGACACTCAAAACGAGGAAATAATAAACGGTAAAGGTTGTTAGAAATTGATATGGCAACAGCATACGCGATGTGGACCGGTAAAATGTCTGCGTGAACATGTGGCTCCGTCTGCAAGCTCCTACAGAAACTGGTTCAGTGGACGGTCACTTTCACTTGATACCTATATCCAGCTTCCGAAATACTCTCACCGGGGGGCGTAGCTCAGATGGTAGAGCGCTCGCTTAGCATGTGAGAGGTACCGGGATCGATACCCGGCGCCTCCAAGTATTTTTCTAGTTTTTGCGATTAAATTTAAAATTACGGACTTTGTGTGAGGAAATTATGAAGTATCCCACTATAAACATCGATTAATTCATACATTATTTATGGCCAATTAGTCAAAAAAGTTCATTTACAAAAATAATGAAGTAATTATAAACCACAAAACGTTTCATCTCTACCTTTGGAACTCTTCAGGTGTTACCATATTAACAAGCGAAAATGAGAAGTAACAATGATTAAACAAAACAGAAGATATTTCAGAATTTTTTTATTGATTAAACCAAATAGTCATTTGAATACAACCATAATTTGGGGACTTCAATAGGAACTGAGAAAAAATTTATATGATAAATTAGTAATGCAAATTTACCAAAATATACTTAAATACGTAATACAGAATTGAATTAAACTCCGTTATTATACAGAATTACAGTTTTTAAAATTAGAATAAATATTAATTTACAGTAATTGAGTATGACAGTTATAACCGAAATGTGTTTTAAAGTGGGGAATAATGATAATATTTATATTGTAGACCGTTAAATTTAACAATGTACAATTGGGTCTAATTGAAGTAAATATAAAAAACAAAATGATACATCTAAATTAGTTCACTTCTACATTGTTAAATTATAACAAAATATGTTTTATGTATTAATCAATTTTCATCTAAAAATTAAGGAAAGCAAATAATAGCAGCTTATTTGAAGATTTAACTACGAATAGGGCCAAAGAAGATTTTTTAAGAATGTTGAAATTTACGTAATCACTTGGACGTCATTGCTTGTGCAATTCGACACATTTAAAACAACTACTTATTACAATTATAAATAAACAACAGCCATTTGACGTTAGAAATGTTTTTTTATTAGACTAGGTTTCAGGTATGACGTATAACTTTACAAAACAGATAGCAAATAATATTAAATGTTGGTGGACTTACAAGTTAAACGAGAACGACCAGCAAAAACTCAGTTACATCGTTGAGTGCAATTTCTAACGGAAACCATTTAGAATTTAAAATTATAACGATATATAAATTAAACAATTATAAACGCAAAGTGTTATAAATTTTGTTCAAACTGTTAGTATCATTTATTATATTTATAGCCGTTTTATATGACCTAATATATAAAATTTCACTCATTAATCTGGAGAAGAAGTTCCTTTCTTCATCCAAAATTGATGCTTTACAGCAATCTTTCAACAATTTTTGTTTTATTTTAATACGTATTTTTAATTATAGTAAATATTAACAGGCAATTTTTATAACTCATAAAATTTATGAATAGTTTGTTTTATGTAACTACACTACATTTTGGTACTTATTTGCACCCTCTTAAGAGTGCGGTCTGGCTTAAAGTATTGTCTTGATATTATAAACGTTTCCTCAGTCCGAACATTTTTAATTGTACGAAATATGTAGTTGTTATATGTCTTATGCATAGAAGATGAAAGGACAAGGTACATGCCTTCAGCTTGTTATGGTTCATATGTTGTGGAATAAATTATTTCCACAAAAGTTTGCGATTCAAGTTTCGAACGGTAGAGTTGTCATATCTGAGACGAGGCGTCGTATAACCGATGTATTTTGCAAACTAATGGTGTGAAAGTTCAGACAGCTAGTGGCTGCCTCCCTTTGTGCTAGGCGAGACGCGAAATATTGTTGGCAGTGTTGCCAGTGTCATGTAAAGCTACGCCCACTGCAATATATCAGATAGGCTTGATAGTAAAGAATAAAAACCAACACCACAATGCTTTAATGCCTTCCTCGACGACGCCTTTGTTAGTAGTCGAAACACAGTTACCGACTGAGAAGGACTTCACGCCGATCCTAGCGAGTTCCGCCACAACACTCAAAAATCTGCTTTAAGGCCACGTAAAGTTTGATTTTGTGCACATGGTCACTCGATTTAACCTAATTGTCAAGGATTAAAGACATATAAAATTTTTGGGAGGACCACGAAACCATTTGGAAATATATATTGTAATGCCAATTAATTAAGCAATTAATTGTTTTTAAATAATTTCAATTGTTAGCGAATAAATGAATTGTAAGCAGCATGAGCGAACAAAGCAACAATGAGCGGCGAGTTCTGTTTCTTTGTTGAGGAGTCGGAATGGCGATTACGCGCGCAAAAGTATAGTTAGTTTTCAGTTTACGGCGAGGAGCGAAAGAGAAAAGTCAGTCGACGTCTACGATCAGCCACGAGAGGAGAGACATTGAAAGCAAATCTTCACCGAGATACTTAGCAGTTCAATCCAAATTGATAAATAAATCAGTAAAAGTCTAAAATCTGCAAATCGTGAGTTCCTGTAAGCAAGCAGATAGTTGGACAGAGAGATTTTTCAACTATTAGCCAACGGTGAAGCAAGGGTTGCTTCATTATAAAGAACTTGAACAATTTCGCGTTGAGAGAAACCGACATCCGATAGCTGACCAATTAGCAGAGGATCATCCGAGTTTCCTGGGAGCTATTCGCACCTGAGGAAAGGGACAAGGATCCTAGAAACGTTGTGTGGTATTTATATTATCACCTTTTCGTCTGAATTGGCTATCTTTCGTATTAAAATAATATTTAGTCAATTTATTCATTCTTGTGACATAGTATTTTTCTATTTCTGAACCTTCATTTTTGTAGTTCATTACCTTAGTTCTATTTAAATTTTTTCTTCTGCATCCCTAAGTTTTGTTCTAAGGAGGAATTTTGTTTCTTCAAATTTAAGATCGTGGTCGTGTATTTTTACATACGTTTGGACTTAGGTTTAAGGTTTAATTTATGATGGTTTGATATGATCTTTAGGCAGATTGTGGTATGATCGATATATTTATCACAATCACCACAATCGATCTTTTTGACCAGATTATAGTTGCCCTGAATATTGGCATTATCCTTTAATTTTTTATTAGTATGGTTGTAGGGTTTCTTAGAGTATTTACTTTAATTAATTTTAAATTTATGTAAGATTTATTAATTTTGAATGTAAAGCTCTCATAATAAAAGTAATACTGGAAAATGATTTATTCGAGTTAATAATTGAGGATGTTTTTATCTGGCATATTTGTAGCATCGTTATAAGCTAATACGGATTAATTTTTAGGTTTAAAAAGTTAACACACTATTAGGATTTCTTAAGAAAATAATATATATATATAAAATTGTTTTGGATAAATACATAGAGAAAGAAAAATCTACATGAAAAATGTATAATTATAAAATATTCGCAATAGTAAAAAAGACTGTCAGAAGACGGCGTTGATGGCATAGTTAGGTGAAGGGGGGAAGCAAATGGTCCAAGCACAATGAGTTGATTAGAGACTCGGTTAAAATGAACACGTTGTTTTTTTTTCACTTCAGGATTCCTGTAACTGAAATTTATTACTAATGTAAATTAAATTTTAATTTGACGCTGGGAAATAAACAAGACTTCCAAAATGTATTGACATTTGGACATCCGATTTTTAAATTGTGCTACGGTAGTATAAATATAATGGATGTTTCCAGTTCAAAATTGCAATAGCAGAAAGATTCATATAATTCAGATTTATTTACATGAGTATTTTTATAATAAAACAGGATGACTACAATTTTTTTTTCAACAAAAAATTAATATTACACTACAAGATATTTAATGAACACATACTACATGTATTTCCTGCAGAATGGTCTAGTGGTGATTTTTCTTTAGAACCAATAACATTTAGTTTCTTAAATTCGGACCAGCGCACTTACAACAGTGTAGAGATGAAGCCTTCTTGTCATGTTGTAAAATAACTCCCTGGGAAGTTTTGTTAGTCTGAAAAAATATGTTTTCATACCAGATTCTGCAAAAGTGGTATGTTTTCTTATTATATTTTCCAGTATAAACATTGCTTGAAAATGTATTCGCCAAATGCTGTAATTGCCGAAGAAAATAATATTTTAGCTCCTTATCGATCGAATGACCTCTAAAACAAATTATACAAGGAGAAAAGAGCCCAGTTAGTCCATCTAGGAATACAATAAAAATACTACAGATTCAGTCGTTTACTTTGAATTACTAGGCGTTAATTCACAGGAATAGGGCAGCTTGTAGCCATTTAAAGTCTAAAGTTTAGAAGACGCTTCGGTATGTTAACTTCATCGAGTTATTTCAACAATTCTGGCTCGGCGTCTTTATTATATCGCCTCGACGTCTTCACCAGGATCGAACGAAGTGACGATCCATAAGAAATTCTTCTCGTGACGACTTCAATTTTCTCCAGACATTGGCTCCCTGAATCTATCCACTCATCCATCCACTTCCGAGCCAATACATGCCCCTCTAAACTTCTATAGAAAAATGGAAATATATTCCTCCAGGGAAAAGGCGGTGGAAACTATACTGAACCGTCACTCCTGATAGATCACACTCGTGAAATAATAATATTATCAATAGTAATGGATTTAATAGTGATAGGAATATTTCGTGAGTCGATACCATTATACCCCCCTTCCACTTGCAACCCCACTTGAATAATAGAGCTGGTTTTACTCGTTCCCACAGCCGGAAATACTATATTACAAAGGCGCAATCTCTCATGGCGTGCGGTGAAGCTATAACGGCCGAAAATTTCTCTTCGTATATGCATTCATGAAGCGTTTAAGAAAATCGGAGTCTGTGGGTGAAATACGTCACGACAGCCAAATTTAAACTTGAACCAACAGTGTTTCCTTAATCGGTGGAAATTACCACGAAATTATTGAAACTGAACGAATAAGCTGAATAGAAAATTAATGGTTAATAGAACCGTAATGAATAGTGTCATTTTGCGCCAATGATTTCTCATCGACCACAGTTCAACAATTAAGGAGACGAGATTTATAAATCTTCGGGAAATAGCAAACAGCGTTCTCTGCTTCGGTGACTGTCCTGTTTCGAAGTTTTTAATTTTTTTCGTTACTGTAACTCTTTCTCTGAAAGACCTATGGAGCATAAAGTTTTCTTCCTGTTTCTCTCGCTACTCTTCGACGTATTACTATAATCATGCGTGTAGGAAAAAAATGTTAACATTACAAAATGTCCTGAAAGTAGATCTTTCCCGGTTTTATATATGACGTTCCCCCATCTAGGAAGAACGTCATCCCTTTTGTTGAAGTGGTCTAACCTGTAAAGTTGTTATGTCCAGGTCGCTGGTAAATCCCAAAACTCCGTAGACTTTCTCCGAGTCAGCACCGCCTTTGTTACTAAAGAAAACTATTATTTTGAAGCATCTGGAAGATTTAAGAAGGTAGGAAATTTTCAACTGCTTTAATTATAGTTTGTACTTCTCGTCGGCGAAATTATAAAGGAGGAACTCGATCGTACCACACCAAATACAGGAAAATAACTGATTACAGGAACCAGTTATGAAACTTATGTGACAATGCTACCCTCAGGAAATTGTTATAAGAACCGCAAGATTTATAAAATAAACCTTTTCTGTTACAGTATCATATTTGGACTCTCCACTTTTTTAATCATCCAGTTTTTTAAACTTGCTTCGTGACTAAAGTTTCTGTCACGGAAACTAACATGCCTACGATGAAATTACCATCACGCGTAGTCGACGACGTGTTCATCTGGGCAAGTTACCCTAAAAATAAATTGTAAGGGGCAGCTTATAGCGGAACGCGTGGTGAAATGGTGTGGCCATAATAGGGTAATGCGCCATATATTAACGTCGAGGTGGGAGCTCTTTTTGTCTTTCTGGGTCCTGTTTTTTTTATATTTTTTTCGCAGAGAGGGAATGAAAGGCAGGTGATAACATCGAGTGGGATTTGAATAGGACACACGAGCCCGCAGGAACTAATTTAGGCGAGGAAAATTGACTAGGTTCGCAGCTGAATGGGTGCGTTGGTTCGTTCACTTTGCCGCAATGCAGAGCCGCCGCTTCCCTTCGCCCCGGTTAAGTGCTTTATGAGAACCGCTTTCTAATATAAAAAAAGGGAGAGCGAAATTTGCAGATTCGCTTCTCTACGCTCACCAACTATCTCCGCTGTAACTTTACACTCCGGGGATATGATAATTACAAGCAAAGCAACAAGGTATAATACATTACCACCGAACTTTGTGAAGCTCCACGTACAGGAAGATAACTACAGACACCAAGCATTCGGGATTTGCCCATTCGTTATGAACTTACTATAACGAAATTCTTTGGAAATTTATGGTCAAAGTCCGTTAAAAAATGTCACATGATATCTCTGAAATCGTTCAGTAACCTATCGAATAAATTTTAAAGTGCCGTTGCATAAATAAAAGCACTTTTCAAAATAATGGAGAATCTTATTAAATGGAGAATCATAGTATGTTTTTGGTATTTATATCTTTCTTAGTATTACAAAGATGTATGTACCTATGGTGTAGTGGTCAGAGTCACTGCCTCGTTGAATCACAGAGGTCCCGGGTTCGAAGACCAGCGTAGGCATGGATGTTGTTTATGTCCCCCAAATCACTTCCCAGACTAGTAAAATGCAAAAAGTGTAGAAGTCGCTAATGACCATAGCTGTTGAGCGACTGAAAATAGAAAAATAATAGAAAAACGATGTCAGTTTTGACGTCCCCTCCAACTGAGGGCGTGTCGGTACCGTAGAAGTGCTCATACTGTACCGGATATATTACGTCGAGAGCGTAACGCTTTCTCGTCACTTGGCCGATTTTTCCGATTTGCCGCCAGGCTAAAAACATATTCATGTTATTATATTGTGAGTATATTCAGATGCACTTAGATAGTTACTGTTCTGAAATAGACGGCATTTAAAACGATTAATGCTGATGAAACTTTAATTTTCGTTATTCAGGCATACCATATAACATCGAAATATATTTTGACGTAGAATAATGAAGTATATTCAAGAATCCGTCCAACATTCTTGTATATGTATTTATCAATTAGTCTGGTAGAATATAAGCCTACATGAAATTACAGGCTGAAAGTGATAAAAATAATTACATCCTACATAAGTCGCTTCCATTATAAATATAGTCACATTATAAAATGTAGTTTACCATTACTAACATTAAAATGATTATTTGTCTGAATGATATATATGAAATTAAACTTTATAATAAATTCACCTATTAATTCAACTAAAAAAATAAGTAAGAGGTCATTAAAAAGAAAGAAGTAAAGATAAGTGCCTAAAGAGTAGGCAACCACAAAGACACATATGTTGAAGGAGTTGCTTGCATTGTAGGGGCTCTGTTTAATTACACGATCTAGGTTCCCATTTGAAATGAAACAAATGGTTTGTTGTGGGAAATAAAAGTACCCCAAATTAATTCTTTATATTGGGTTTTGTTATATTTAATTTTTGCGAAATTAGTATATAGTCTATATTGAAAGGTAAAGATTTTTATAGGCTTCAGAAAGCTGAATAATAAACAATAATTTTGTATCTACGAGATTAGTCGTGAAACATCATATAAAACTGGGGTTGTACAGCAGCTTACGGCAGTTTCGAGCAGACCGCAAACTATCCTCCAAATATAAACCCATTTAGTACCGAAGGCAACACGCGGAACGAACGATTATAGAACAATCGCGTGCGCAATTGCATCTGAGTCCAGGCGATATTAGTGGCTGCCGGTGACAATTTCCGATAGGTCTGTTTACAGCCGGCAATCTCCCGGCCACTGTACTTGCATATTATTGCGTGAGTCGATGACGTAATCAGATGTCCGGCAATCGCTACGTGCTCCAGCGAAGTTTCACGTTTTGTACAACAAACCCATAGTCCCACGGTCCGATCCGGATAATGGGCTTGTCGTGTCTCTGGTTTTGATGCTGCACCTAATTAACTCCCACTAACGAACGGAACAGATTTCTGTGTAGCGACACGGGGGCACGAGTCGGGTAAACAAGCCGAAAGGTCAGGCACACAGCGTTGAGGAGACTCTTCAGTCACCATTATCACCCGGAGCAATACAAGATAGGTCCTTAATTATAATATTATCAATAATGAGGTAAAAGGGATAATGCCAAAAATCAGCGAAGATATGTAGACCACATTTTCAAAAACATGATCGTACACTTAAATTAATTTTTCATTGTTGTCTCATTTTTCTGTATTTTTTAATGTTGTCTTAATTTTGTTGTGATTATTTCGCGCAGTTAGCACCGCAATTTTTTGTAATGTCTCTTTCCCGTCCATCATACGCCAGTCCTCTTGATTGTCTTTAATTATTTCAAATTTAATTGTTCCCATTTCCTAAATTTTATTTCCAATTTTTCTTATAAATCGTATATCCCAAGTTCTATCAAAAACTATTTTATTTAACTACATCAATTCTAACCAATAGAGTGACATAGAGGACGAGCTCTAGTACGACATTGTCTGTACTTTATTAAATGGAAAAAACTTTCTAATTTAAAACAGCACAATTGGGAAATGACGCAAACAATCTTTAATATGAACGCAACCAGTCCGCAAATAGTAATTTATCATCCATGTCAAATCAGAGGAAACAATTTTCGAAATTAAATAGCGCAGCCGTCAGTTCGTTCATCTAACAGTCACCATTAGCCTTATTGATGATTACCGTTTGTTTTACGAGGTCGGCGATTAATAAGTCGTCGAAATGACGTCTGGTGTTTATGCGGTGCAATTGCCGGGTGCCGCAGTGACACGGATGTCAGCGAACGCGGCAGTTCCGTTGTAAATTATTCACACGAAATTACTGCTCGGGGTAAGGGGTGGGGACGTAGTTTGAATTGGCAGTTCCGTTTGTTTGCCGAAATACAAATATTTTAGTTAGCAGGCCTAACTGTGCGTGTATGCGACGAAGTCTGACACTGCGCGTTTTCTATAGTCATCATCAACTAAAATATGTTTGTCCTCTAAGTATTAACGTTAAAATCAAAGTCCTAACATCCACGCACGCATAAAATTGATTCTTCCGTTAATTTAATACTGATAATAACATATATAGCAAATTCCATCTATGTCTAGTCGGTCGTTTATTGTATCAAATACAAATTATTCGTGTCGTAGGTATTGATCTGTGGAAGCGTAATATCTCCTAGTTGTGTCTTCCTATTCTTAAATGGAGTAATTCAGCATTCCTTCGTTTAGTTTACCGAATTTTTGTTATCAGTGAAAAGGCCTTTAACAGCGTTAACACGTCGGCCGATCGATGGTTCGCACATAATTCCAGGTAGATAGTACCTGAAATCAAAACATATAACATGATTAGCCGTGGCTATCTTAATATTTCACGAACTTATTGTTCCTGTGTTGTGAAACGTTACTAGTTCAAGTAAAAAGACTTATCTTTAAAAATCATATTGTTTTCCATACCTTATTAAAGAATGCAAAGCTGAAAGTTCAAGTCCATTGTACATAATAAATGGGATATGCACTAAAATAAACTTGGAAACAAATTAAGCTCAAGTAATTAAACTTTTAATATAATATCAAAGCGGTATCAACGTTTGAAATTAGTTTAATTGGCATACATTCATTACATTTTGACAAATGATATAATTTTCTCACGTCTATATTCAGGAAAACAAAAAAATTATTGTTGAAAAATCAATTACCTTGCATGTCTATGGTATGTTTTAAAAATAGGTTTTCTTAACTTTACATGTAAGTAATGCTATTTTTAATAAATAGTATTAATGTATTCATTAAAACAATTTCAAACAAGAAACACCTTATTAAAAGCAAGTGAAATACAACAGAAATGTGAAATGTGTAATGGTTTCACTATATTTAATAAATACGCACTCAACATTAATAGTTTGAGGTCATTATTAAATTTTATTTTAAAATGAAAAAAATTACGTCTGATTGAAAATAATGAATAATAAAGATAGCCAATTTAGACAAAAAATGTAGAGCTGCACTTGTCAGTTGACAACACTCAAAAGCCTAGAGCCTAGGGCTTTGTCAATTGACAAGTGCAGTTGTGTTTCTATAGGCTCTTCTTCGCACCTGAGGAAAGGGACAAGGATCCCAGAAACGTTGTGTTTTATCTGAATTGGCTATCTTTCTTATTCATTAAATTTTATTTTGTTTACATAAATTATATTACCAACATAATTTATTAATTATTTAAATTATATTCATAAAACACACAATAACAATAATATTTTAAAATCATTAACACTGTTTTTTGTGGCCATCTAAGAGACACATTTGAAGAGAAATTTCAAGGAAAAACTGGATAACACACATTTTTAAAATCATTTACCAATTTTGTATTTGAATTCGGATTAGAATATTGGGCCGAATATATTAGTCTATTTTTGGCCGGGTGTTTCCAAGAATGTCGAACCTCATGCCGATAGCAGACGAGTCTCTCACTTTGGATGTCCTAAAGATCCAAATGGCAGGGGACGCAGCCGTGCTGCATACGGTATGCTATTCCTATTGGAATAGTCGGCCAGCTGCCTCCTAAACTGGTCAAGGTACGGCGAGGGGAAACCTGCGATCCCACAGCAAACCCCTCCCCCGCCGACAGAAGGGTGTGGGACAAGTACCAAATGCACGACCTACCTGATGTAGGTTTTTCAAGGGTTTTCTCTGCATCAGTTTTAGGCGAATTGTCGAGTAGGATCCTTAAACCATAGCCCGGAGGCCCTAGTTAACTCTTGGCTACCTTCATCTACTCTTCCGCATTCCCCTTTCAAATCCCTTTCCTATGCTATAAGAGGGGAGTTGTCACTATGTGGATTACCTTATACATAGCCTGTCTACACCTAAAGAAAAAAAAGTAGAGGATAGTCTGTAGTAAAAAAAGACGAATCTCCAATAAAAACATTCACTTACAGATTTATTACAATTCTCGAGAAGATTTAACTTTTACTTACGATTCAAACGAAATGTTACTGGTTTCGTACCTCTTCCAGTACATGTACTATTTTATTCCATCTGCTCAAAAAAAATGCAAAATAATTCGATAGAACAATAATTCCGACTCCCAACAATATCCCGGAAACAATGTGCAATCTCGTCTCTTTTTTTCCATCTCACTCTTCTTTAGTCATACTTAAATATTTATATAAGATAATTCTGACAATTATACAATAAATATTCCGATAGACACATAACTTGTCAATTATTACAAAAACGTGTATACGAGATTAGACATCCTCCAGGAAGAGATATGGTAAAAAGTAAATGGAGAAAGCGTGAACTTACGATGAGATATTCCGATAAGAGAAGCTGCTGTATGTGGTTGTTGTTTAGAACAGAAAGTGAACTCTAAAGGACTCTTGTAATTAATCACTTTGCTTGTAGTATATTACGATACGAGTCTTTTGCGCTAATCACGGTAAGTGATCCCTCGAAGTTGCGCCGGAGGGAAATCGAAATTCCACACTTGTGCTGAGGGAAACGTTAGTGGCTGGACGGATCAGTGGTGGAGGAATTCACTTGCCTCTTTGATGTTGTTAACAGATACTGCTTTATTGAGCCAGGATAATTTACTGTAGTTGTTAAGGGTTCCCTTTGAAATACACACCGTCTGTTCTAAGGTAATCTCAGGTACCATTTAAGTCGATCTAGATAACTTTTAATACTATCGTTTCATCTTAAAGGTAATGCATTAAAAGTATTGTGCTGTAACATCCGTGTCCGCGTGCCGTTTCGTAGAATCGTGCTCCACGTTTATAGTTTATGTCCCATCTTTGGCCAACAATTCCTATCTGTTAGTTTGCAATCAGACAATAGTTACCGAAACTAGAATCAATAACCAATCACAATAACGGGCAGTATTTATTTTATATTAACTACTTTTTCCAAATCAATTTTAATCAGCGTGTTTCTAACTATATTTTTAACTTTTCTTGATCTGGGAGTTTTAAGTTTAGCACAGTAGATCGTTATCATGTAACAAATAAGACTGTACATGTTCGTGGTGCATGATTCTACGAAACGGCACGTGGAAACGGATGTTACAGCAAAATACTTGTAATGCAATAAAACCAACGTATTATTACTGATTGGCGGATATTAAATAATTATAAATTTTAATGAAAACATGAATACTGTTAATTACTTATTGTAATCACGCCTTGATATCTTTGTGTGGTGTAGGGCATCTGTAGCACAAGGTATTCTTTGGAAAGTTGTTTATGTTTTGTCTCAGACCGTCTTCTGTTTTTTTATATTTGTTGCAAGCTGCATTTATAACAGTCAATAAATCACTTCAGAATAGCACAGACGCAAGTTTAATTTTTTGTGAAACAAATGGAAATACAGTCCTAACATACAACATAAAATATTGGTACAATTTTTATTATTATTTATGCGTCGACATTGACGTCATTTGTTCGGGTTGCATAGGAAAATGAAAATTTAAGGCAAAAATAAACAACAGAAAATCGTGTCCTCCAGTCGATGTGGGTAAAGTTGGGCGTTGATTCTCCGTTGTCGGCTGATGTGCTGGCGATGTCCTTAAGATAATTTCTTGCTGGTTGATCGCGCGCCCCTGTATCCTTCTCGATTAACACACTATCAGTCCCCATATCAGTCACCATGCATATATCAAGATTCAAAGACTAAAAACTAAAATCCTATGAGCAGCAGCTTTCTTTCTATGTAATCAGAGCTCATCCCGCATGGAATATAATTTTCTATTCCATTATAGAACGTAAATAGGTGTCGTTAATAAACGGTATAATTATATTAATAAGTATGTCCAAAAATAAAGCTCTCATATGTATGAAAATATAAATTAATATATATTTAGTATATACTGTAATAATTAAATGGATAGGTCGTTGCATTTATTTTTTATTTAAAGAATTTGAAGAATTTACCTCACGTGATGCGCCATTTAGGTAATAATTAAATGGAAGGCGTTAATTAAAAGAAATAATAATCAAAATTAAGAAACATAATATTTATTCATTTTGTGGCAATAAAGATAATTACAACAAAATTTGAGAACTCATTCTCTCAGGGCCTTGACTGGGTTTGATAATGGACACTACAAATTGATTTTAAAATCTTATTAACAAACAGTTCACATTTACCTAAACAATATGTCGATAGAAAGAAATTAAAAGTAAAGAAATTAACTCTGATTGACAATTAAAAGAGAACGAAATCTGACTCTATCCTTTAATTACGTTTACAATTAATAATTAGTTTTAGTTTTGTTACTTACATCTGTCCAGCTGGTACCATTATTCCTTTTGGTTTCGGAAGTACACTATGGCAAACTTTTACACTGATCCTAAAATGTCCACTCACAGAATTTACACTATTTAAGTCAAAATTGATAGGCTCCCAGGAACTCGGTTGATCTTCCTGAATGTCAGCTATCTGATATCTGCTTGCCTTCCTTGGCTGGCTATATACGTAAAAACTGCTCGCTTCCTTCCCTGGCTGGCTGAAGACGTAAACTGCTTTTACTTAGCGATATTTACGAGGTAATACTTCCGTGAATGTTTTACTTTGTCTTTAATTCACAACTTTGTTTAATAATACATTAACGACGGCTAATCTCTGCTCTAGTATTATTTGTTCCGTACTCTGAAATGTCCCGCCACCAACTAACAATTATATTACTTGATCTGCTCCTCACTGAACTCCTAGTGCTCCCGAGTTTGAGCGCGCATACGCCATTTTTGACTTTTCGACAAAGCAAAGTGAGCTCGCTTCTCTCATTGTTGCTTTGTTCGATCAGACCGCTGTAATGGATTTCTCAAACAATTCAAATTTTATGTCCAAACAATTAATGGCCTAATTAATTGGCATTACAATATGTATACTTTACGTAAAAATAACGGTAGCCGATTTATGTTTATTAATAAGAAAACTTTATTGAGGTGCGAATCATTTATATCGTTTGCTTCACACCACACGTTGCAAAAACAGGAATAAATTGGGCGTCTACTTAAGACTCCCTTTCAGCTCGCCTTGTACTAGTCCACAACCGAGAGTTCCTGAAATCAATTCAAGCCGACCGGCGGGCCACCACCACTCTCTTTACCTTAAGTGAGAATTTTTACTCGAATACATCTATCGTATTTTGATAATACTATTTATTCTTCACTTACCAAAACGGAGACTCGTACCAAGCGTTTACATTGTAGTTAATGAAAGCTGTCGACGTTCTGTGGCGATAGCTTTAGAATGTTAATGGTTTCATTCTTCACAAAGATCAAACACATTCTTTAAACTTTTCCATATTGCAAATACTTTGACAGCATCGAATGTAGGTATTGAATTTCACAAAAATAAATGTTCTGATTAGTAAGAGACAGGTTTAGCTTTGTTTTATGACAGAGATTTTATGAAAACACGGTCTGTTCATCCGTCCTGGCATATTCACTAAAGAGTTTGTATCCTCTTTTTGTTTTTAAAATCGTTATATCTGCTACCCGTATCTTTATGCGGTGCAGGGGATTTTGCGGGACACATGTATGTAATGTGCGGATGTCACATTCGAAGGGACTTTTTAATCTGTAGTAAAGCTCGATAGCGCTCATTGTTCTCTATCCTCGGGGTTGGTCGGAAAAGGGTGGGGGTGTTTGACAGCTATTTTCCCCCTTCCACACACACCGTCCCGCAAAACCTGACAGCGTTGCAATGTTTACAAATAGTCGTTGCATAATTCAGGGGTAAACTTGGAATCCTGCGAATCAGCATAGAATCTCCATGTGCGAGCACAATGCCGAGAGAACTATGGCAGCTGGTGGAATAAAGAGACCGGGAGAGGTGGATAATTTCAGCTTTTCACCCTTGCACTACCCCTGACATTGACATAATCAAAGTTCTGGCTCATCTGCGCTTGGCCACAGCGCACTGATTTGATGCAAAGACTGACCTCGACCCCTAGTAGTGTAATAAATTAATTACTTCCCTGTTTTGAAATTACGATTTTATCGTCTATTAAATTTGTTATATAGTCGTCCTCTTTTAGATGCCGTAAGAATTATAAAAAAACTACAATTACATGCTGCATTTGAACATTTAAATGTGTGTTTTTAATTTTAAAAGACAGTACTCTGCATTATAAAACACTAACTACACGTCTGCAGCTATGATGATTCTACATGTTACCGTAGAACCTGAATTAGAATCAATACTTTTTGTCTCATGTAAATCGTAATTCAGATCTATGTAAAATTACTCGGATCGTGATGTAACAGTAGCATTTAATCAGGGGTCAGACATGTCCAATCTTAAAGCTCTTGGGTGCCCACTTGTCTCATAATCTTTGCAGTCATTATTTGAGAAGTAAAAATTGTTTCGTGTATAAGGATTTGCATAATAGGTGGATAAATAATGGTTTGCTTGAGAAATAAACCGGGCGGTTTATACCGCGTCAGGGTTAGTGGTATTTCACTTCAAGGTTTGATCAAAACAATGTATTGGTTCAAGACCACTTGGTGAAGGGAAATAGCCTTGTGGCAGGAATAAATTTACCAACTGATTGAGGAATCTGTAAGAGACATTTCCCAAGGTGGGAGAGTGCGATATAAAAATGTTGAGAAGACGTTATTGTGAGGATTTTAAGGACTTTTTGGAAGTCGTTGCGTACCGTCATGTCATTGTACCGACAGGCGCAGGGAGGAAAGCTTTTTTGATAAAGAGTGGGAGGAAACGAAAATCGCTACTGAAGGAACGTCGACACCGAGGACGCCGCTTACTGTTGCAATACGAACCCTACGTTAGCACACCTCGCAATATTTTCGTTCATTTCACTTCTTTTAGATTGGAATTAATTGACGTATTGTTTTAAATTGTCTCTAATGGCGCAAATTTTCCATGAAATAGAGTTCAATATTTTATTTTCCATAATATGATGGCTCACACTTTAGTAATTAAAGAAAATGTGTTTGAATGAAATAGCATGTTAATAATATGTAAATTTGGAAGTGTAAATAATAATATTTTCAAATTAATAAATATTTTAACATAACAGCACATGTAATAGCACAATTGGCTCCATCACGTCCCGGCTGTTGGAGAATCGAAATCTAAACATTAGTAAACAACGATCCTGCCTTCGTTGGATCCGACTCGTCGTCCCGTCCCCACCCTCTCGTTGTTGACGGAAGCAACCGGAGCCTGATAAAACATATTCAGTTCCAGTTCATTACCTTCACTACCTTGACTTGAATTAATACACTGTTTTTTGTTTGTTTTGACTTTAGAATTCATTTACATTCCTATTAAACTTCACTTTTTCGGTAACTTGTTAAATAATTTTTATAGAGACATACTTACTTAACTATTTTGGACGATATTTCGTTTATTTGTTACGCTGACCGTATAACAAAATACCATCGGATTCTTACAGATGTAGAATTAATAGACTTTTTTTTAGGTTTATATGTACGTGTATAATGAATCATATCGGTGGTTTGTATCGATAAAAATACATCCCTAAAAATTAACATTTGATTCAGATTTGTGTAAAAAGCATGGTAATCGTCAGCTGAAAGTAGTTGCAAATTTATTAAAATTTATTCAGTTGGAAATAAGCTGATATTTTTTACCGGTCTCTGAAATACGATTTTGGTAATTTTTTAACACGGTCGTTAGTTAGATTGAATAACGTGTTTTTTTTGTCAGAATTAGACAGAATATTTTGAGAGAGAATACAAGAGGTCGAATAGCGATGGCAAGTATAATGACTCGTGATGGTGGATCTCTGCTTATTGTGATTAGTATTACTTAAAAATATTATTTTATGGAATAAGTGTCAATTTGCGTAGTTGAGAAACCAAATGTATTAAACAATTATATTGTATTACACGTGAATTCCTTTTACATTGAAAAAAACATGTAATTATTTAATGATAATTATTTTACGATTTTCTTTGTCGGAGGTGTAATTTTAAGAATTGTGTACAAGAATATGGAGGCTATAATGCTTTCTTGCTATGGGCATTGTCGCGAAGGCATGGCTGTAAGTTTTAAATTGTCTTGTCGTAACAATATTTATTGGAGGCCCGATAGTCGGCCCTGCAATTAAGCCGTGGCACTTTACCAACTTGTAACAAAATTTTCAATTGTGATAAGAATTTCTTTTTATTAAATTAACTTTACAATATATTGTAATGATTAAAATAGATGCTTATTTAAAAAATTATTTATTATTAAAAACAAATTTATTCATTAAAGGTACAATTTATTAGCCCTACTTTGGCACGCCAAATTAAATCAAAATTTACAAACCAATTATTTTTAATATATAATTTGTGCCATTATAGGAAAAATACAAACTTTTGTATTTTACAAACAAACAGATCTAATACTCCGGTTTCCACCTGGGTAACAATGCGATTGAAACGCGACGTTTCGACGGACAAATGCACGGCCGTCATCTTACGCCGTGTCCTTCGACCGGTCGAAGGTCACGGCGTCTGATTGGCCCGTTTTAAAAATCACCTGATCAGCCCACCCCGCGGGCACGAGGGGTATATATATATAACTCAATGGTCCCGGCACTTCGCCTAGAAGATGACGGCAGAGCATTTGTCCGTCGAAACGTCGCGTTTCAATCGCATTGTTACCCAGGTGGAAACCCGAGAATTTTTTCTTCAACAAATACACCGGGAAAGCCTTCGTTCTTTGATAAGATCTAATACTCTTCTTCTCAGGGTCTTTACTGGGTTTGATAAGTAAGAAACAATCAAGATTATAAATGAAAGAATTAACAATTTAAACAAATTAAACTAACGGAATACGGAATGAAAAGAAACGAAATCTGAGTACACCCTTAACTACCGTTAACAGAAAATTTAATTACTTTAGTTTGGACTTACAACTGCCTTTCTGGTACCTGACTTAATGATTTCGAAGCTTGAGACACAATTCACAAAAAGGCCATTAATCACAGACTCTACACTTGAACAAACACACGGTTGTATTACGTGGATTCCACCTCCAGGAGCTCGATTATCTGCAACTCCGGTCAACCGTTGGACGTATTAAATTTCGATGCCTTTTCGGAAAATTTTATTTTAGAGAGCGTATATATTTGAACGGGGCTCTAAACCTTTTGTTTCAGCTTTTCAGTTTTTTTTGTATAACTTGTCTCTCCGTTGAAATTACTAAATTTGGACCACTCTGTTCGTACTCTGAATTTCGCTCTCTCCCTCGACCACAAGATTCGCAAGACTGCAATCAACTTTCTTATTCGCCAGAAAAGTCACCAACTGACCCCCGTACAATGCACGCAGTTTACAACAAAGCTAGCCGACACAGAGCTGCCGTCCATTGTTGTTCTTTGAGATCGGTGCCGCTAAACAATTAATTATAATTTAAACAATTAATATATATATATATATATATATATATTATGGATGTTAATACAGTTACAACAAGAAGTTCTTCTCAAATGATGAACTCCAATAAAACGCGATCGCGTTACCACTTACCTAAGGCAAGTATAAGTGTTTCACGGCAACTTCGTTAGGAAACTTGAAACCTACAGCGCGTCGAATAGCGAACACGATACGGTACAAAAGGATTCGTCTGTAGACATCTTCGCTCATTTTTTATTTTCTACTCCGAAGGAAATTGCCCTGGCAGACGTTTGCCTCTCAACTAACTACTTGCTCTCGGGTTCTTCTACGAGTTGAGTTGCAAAGCGGGACTTAGTTAATGAGTCTGCAGAGTTTGGTATGATTTCTTTTATTATTATTTAACGATGTGCTATAAAAGGAGAGCTCAGGGGAGGAGGAACGAGTTTAAGTTTACGGACATAACTCCTTCGTCTCACACTCCCTCACTCGGTTGGTAATTAAGGGATGTTCAGATTTCCAGCAAAACTTTTATAAGAACCAACGAGATAATTCCTGCCTCGTTTACTTATCATAAGTGTGAACCCAGACAAGGCAAAAGGTCAAGTGAGAGACGATTACTTTTATGACGTTACTTTTGGAACTTATTTACTACGTTACAGAAATCTTCTGCTTATATTTATGATTTAAGAATTGCAGGTAAAAGAAAATAGAAATTCACAACCAGGATAAAATGCAAGAAGACCGATTAAGTTCGTATGCGAAGATTGGTAGGTGCGGTACGATAAGAACGGTTTGAAAGAACGTTCAGACGAAACAGACACATCACTTTATGCTCAAAAAATATATGAAGTAATAATATTGATGTTAGATTATACATTAATAATACCCATTTAACGACAATTTCAAGAGACTTCATTATAATTAAAATAATATTTGGTTAATAATCAACAACTTTTTCCGTACATATTTGTACTCTCATCAAGTTGACTATGAAGTTATCTGTTATGTCTCAAGGTATCACTACATATTACGAATTTCTCCAAAATAACATAAAACTCATGGATAAGAGTTATTTTATTTAATATAAAATTTACTTATGGTACAAAAATAATATTATTTAACTTAAAAATAATAAATGACAATAAATCAGGATACCAAAGGCCATGTATAAATTCCAAGAGGTGATGGGACTAATACAAGATTTCAAATTGCAAATTTATATACAATACAATAAAATTTACCAAATCGGCAAACAAAAATATTTTGTGTCCTAAGTAAAGAACATACAATTTGTTTCACATCACAAATTTATGTAACTTTTTTGTTTGTCATTAAAGATTTATTCAAAACAAAAAACAGCAGTAATCTATCCTAAATATTGTAACAAACTTTAAATTATCAAACAATATAATTTTTAACATCTGGTCATAAATTGTATACAATATTTTAATTAATAATAAAGTAATTAAAAATCTATTTTTTTTAAAAAAAATCAAAATAAAAAAATTATATGAAAATTTTTGCCTAATTCATACAAAAAATTTATCGCAAAACTAAAAATATTATTTGATTGAAAAAAATTTAAACATAAAAGAATATAAAATTATATAAATATAAGTTAATTTTAATGTATGATTATTTGAATTTAATGTGTTGCCAGTTATTTTAATATGTAGCATTTCAGATAAATTACGCTTCAATAAATTTTATTTCAATTTCTAAAATTGTATCATTATTTGAATCGAGTTCGTGGTTTTCTTCTAATTTAAGTATGTTGACTACTTTATGTGTAGTGACAAGTTTTTTGATCATTTTTGTTTTCTTTTAATCTAGGTTTGTTTGTCCTATATAACATATTAACACATGATTGTGATTTGAAATAATTTTTTTTGTAATTTCAATAGTTCCTTCACATCCTGTTATTTTTTCATGGTTTTAGGTTAATTTATTGTTGTTTATTTAGCTAAATAAAATGGAGTCGGGAAAATTTTACAATAAGTAAAAGAATTCATATCAAATGTTTTATGTGATGGAGAACTTTGTTATATGTAGTGTTACCGTAGAAACATTTTTTTAAGTACAAATATGTAAGGATTAGTTAATTAATAAAATAATTTTTCAAATGTAATACTCTGTATAAATGCTCGTTAAATATATATTAATAATAAACAACAGATGTAAAAGCAGAATATTATTTAGATTTTTTTTCACGGCGGAATATAATACCGCTACACATGACATTACTGTTAATTTTTAAAAACTATAATTTAATAGTAGTTAAAAATTACATAACTAAAAATGGAACTCATAAATTTACCTCTCTTATATAACAAAGAACAAATATAATTTTGCAATTAATTAGATGTATTAAGAAATATGTAATTAAGTATTTAAGAAGTTGAATGTGATAGTAAAATCTAGTTTTAAGGCCGACTGCCTCAACGTGTGACTAATAGGTAAACGAGACAGAAAAAATAGTATTGTTCAGATAATTAAATTGTACATATCATTCAACAAGCCCTTAGCACCAACAGTACGTTTCGTGTTTCTGAGTTTGGAATTGATCATATAAATTTAAAGTCTTAAATGTTGATTTATGGTGCCAATTAAAATTTCGACTATTTTGTCATACTCATAGTCTAAATTTTAATTCCTACTATAAAACAAAATTTCAGGTTCTGAATTTTTTTAACTAATCAACAAATTACTCAGACACGAGCAATAATTTAGTAGAGAAAACAGTTTCATTAACTGACTATACTGTATAATGCATAATTTTAAAGGAAGAATTATTTTATATAATTAAATATACATATCATTTTATTGATATAATAATGAATAGCTTATAATAGGTATTTATTATTATAAATATATAATGCTATACTTTGTAGCGATAGGTATATTAAATCAATTTTGATACATAAATCTATAATATATAATATATATTATATATATTAATATATATTATATATATTTATATTTATATATATATATATAGAATAAATTATTAATATAGTTATATTTAATTATATATCTACATATGCAAGAAGAATTTAATTAATACAGCTACTATCCTATTGATTTTACATATAAATATGTAAACATTAGATTATCTAAGATTAATCTCAGTACCAATAGTAACAATGTTATAATGAATAATACGCTTAATGATTTTATTGTGATTCCTTATTGTGGTGCTTTGTCCTGTAATTCATATTTTTAAAAGTTTCCATATTATTCCATAAAAGTTTCTATTATTTATATATCCAATCCTTATTTTTCAGATTTTATTAAAGAACATAAAGATCCTACCAATGTTTGAATCACAAATAATGCAGTTTATAAAATTGATTGGTCTAATTGTAGTTCACGTTACATCGGCCCGACCAAAAGGGCATTGATTACGAAGATTAAAGATCATAAATATAATTTCAAACCTGTAAAGACAATCCAATTAGTAAACTCTGCTATGAATATAATCACAATTTTGTTTCTGAAAACGACACTATATTAGGGTAAAATAATAATTTCCGAATATTACTCATTAGAAATTATTCGAATACGGTCAGTATAAAAATTATTTTCTATGTTTCTGATACTAAATTTGTTTGTAAACTTAGGTCGTATTAATGTTTACAAATTAATTGTGTTTACATATATTTCTCAGGAAAAATATATTTGGGTTACGAAGAATTCGGGATATTACCAGAGTCCAAGAACGAATTAAGTTCGTTACTCGTGAGTTCACGTAGCGTAATTTAGGGTAAACAATGAAATTAAAAAAAATTCCAGATTTCCACGAAAAGTGACGACAAAGCCTTTTTCTTGGTGGGAAGTTTCCAGGCTTAGAACAACATACCAATTATCCTGGTTCATATGGTTTTGTTAAGAGTTCACGGCAAATGTGACTGTGTGTGAGATGTAAATAGTGGATGAGCAACGCCAGGTGGCGAATCCAGAGAAACATTGCCTCTGGAGCAGAAGTCACCACAAACTGCGATAACTCCAGTGTCAAGGTCACCCTTCTGCTCGCATTATTCTCCAACTGTCCCGTTAATCACGCCCTTCCTTTCCGTCCAATTCGCTAATCCTCTAAAGCGCGCAGACACAGAACAGGAGCCAGTCTGGTTTATGACGTGACACTTAAGCAGTGCCTTCCAGTATTCCTACCCAGAACACAACAGCAATATCGGAAATGTTCCAATGATGATTTAAGAAGAATATTTGGAGACGCACAAGTTATGGAAAACAAAAGTTACGCGAAGAATAACAGATTAGAGGAAAATAAGGAGAGGGATGAATTTGAGTTTAGGTTAAATGGAAGAACTGAGAGAAGAGATTATAATACGACTGTGAACAACGAAGTTCTGTTTACGAAAAAAATTTACTTGCAATAGTACTCTCTAAAAGAAGACTGTGACGTCACGGGAGAGTAGAAATATTCAGAGAATTAAACAGATCGGGGCTTTTCGGAGGAGGGGGTACCTGATGGAGTAAGTGATGACGTCACAAATTCACATATTTAAATCATATATATGGGTAATAACGTGTAGTCACGGTATAAATTTTAATACCTACTATATAACAAACTTTCAGGTTCTAAATATTTTAACTAATCATCCAATTTCTCAGAAACGAGTAATAATATACAATTTAGTAGAGAAAGCGGTTTTATTAACTGACTCTACTGTATAATGCATAATTTTAAAGAATGAACTATTTTATATAATTTTATTTAATTGCATACATATACAATAATCATTTAATTGATATAATATTGAATAGCTTATATATGATTATCCGCGAATGACAAAATTATTTTTCCACCATTTACTGGGTTTCATTTACGTAAAAATGTTTGCAGAACAAAAAATAATGGATGTGTTTAATAATGACAGTCATACAATTAGAGAAGGAGTTGCTCATTACAGTAATAGAGGCACTCTGGCAAATTGAGTTCAGCTTCAATACGTAGTTAGTTACTAGTAAATATTTATGAAATAGAAATAACATTGAATAAATACTGCAGAGGAGAAATATCGCCTTTGTTATTACAACATCTCTCGAGGCTGTCTGATGAAAATTACCCTCATGTAGCCTGTTACCCTAAAAAAAACCGGTCAAGGCACGGCGAGGGAAAAGCTGCGACCCCACAGCAAACCCCTCTACCGCCCGACATACCTGATGCTGGTTTTCTGGGAGTTTCCCTGCATCACTTTTAGTCGAATTGTCGGGTAAGATCCTTAAACCATAGCCCGGCGGCCCTAGTTAACTCTAGGCAACTTCCTCTACCATTCCGCATCCCCCCTTTCAAATCCGTTCCTATGCTATTAAAGGGAAGTTGTCACCATGTGGATTACCCTCATGTAGCCTGTTACCTTAAAAAAAAAGGTTCCCACAAGCCGATGCACCGTTGCCTCTTTTGAGAGGTGTATGTTCCGGGGCCCGAGACCTTGGGCATATGGTAAGAGTTGTCCGCTGTTCCTATTGGAATATTCGGCCAGCTGCCTCCTAAACTGGTCAAGGCACGGAAAGGGGAATGTTCCGGGGTCAGAGACCTTGGGTATACAGTAAGAGTTGCCCGGTATTCCTATTGGAATAGTCGGCCAGCTGCCTCCTAAACTGGTCGAGGTACGGGGAAGGGAAACTGTGTTCCCACAGAAAACTCCTATCCCGCCAACGGGAGGACGTGGGATAAGTACAAAATGCCCGACCTACCTGATGCAGGTTTTTCTAGGTTTTGTCCTGCATTGTTTTTAGTCGAATTGCCGGGTAGGATCTTCAAAATATATCCCGGAGGAATAGTTAACCCTTGGCTATATTTCTCTACCCTTCCACATCCCCCCTTTCAAATCTTTTCCTATGCTATTAAAGAGGAGTTATTACCACGTGGATTGCCCTCACGTAGGCTTTTACGTTAAAAAAACAAAAAATTGGATTTCACTGCACCACCATTTTTTTCTTAAGAAGACACTGAACAGAATTGTGCGAAAATAAATATTCTCATAAATGACTAAAATCCAATACGATAATTATCAGATAATTAACATGGATGAATCGAATAAATTGTTCAACAAATTTGCCACCTTTTTTACATTTAGTTCTGAAAGTAAGAGGTAAAACTAATTCAGAAATAATCGGGTGTAGTTTTTACAATTTTAGTTCGAAATTGGCTGTTTACTATCATTTTAAATATAATTTTAAACAAATATTTATAGCGTTGTAACTTTACTTTAACCTGTTCAAGTTAGAGGCAGAACAGTCGATGAAGTCACACTTCTCAATGTGCACCCTTGGCTGTCGTACACGTGGTATTCGAAGTACTAACTAATAACTTGACTAACAAATATTCTCGTATTTTTTTATAATCATTTGCCTCCCTTATTGAGGTACTACATCAACGCCCAGCACTTGGACAACGAAAAGTCCCCTTAAAATACCACCCCTGTCGCGCGTGCTGATTAATTAGCGGCTCTTCACGTCCCTCAGAGTTTCCCTTTTATCCCCAATCACCCCGGGTAGCTTATCGCCACTTTCCAGCCCGAAGGATGTCGCTACTGCAACTACTACTAAATCACGGACACTACATTTCACAGTCCCGAGGAGGAGAAACCCGAAAGAAAGGGGTTGAAAGACGTAACCCTATTGGCAGCCCGAGTGGAAAATTAAAACGCCTCCAAGCCACCCCTTCTGTACGCGTTATTTACATCGGCAATCGATTATCGAATCGATCCCTCCCCTTTCCAGCCCCCGTAAGATATTCGTCCTCCCTACAGACATTAAGGTGGCTGATCCGAAGTTATCACCACTGAAAGATTTTGTTGATAATATTTTTAAAATTTCGTTTATCAGGCGTATTTTACGCCCCATGATGGTGTTTAATATGTTATTCCTGTGACGTACAGTGCATAATGAACAGTGTTTCTATAATTTGTAATCTCCGTAGCAACGGACAGGTCACATTCAAACACTAACTACTCAACGTCATAATCTCGCTTCAACTCAAAAACCATTAATGTAAAAATGATACATATACTATAAATCGTTAAGTTTGAAACTCGAATAATTGCCAAAATTTTAAGACATTCAGTGGACATTGTTCAGTGAGTTGTACTGTGAGGTTCTTTTTTTTTCGACGTTGAAGAGAACAGCTGATGATAAATGTCAAGCAAGGAAAATACAGTCGAGTGTTGGCATGACGTCGTCATATTTGTAAACAAAAGGAATATATATATTTTTTTAAAAAAATTTATTAGAAAATTAACAATCGGAACTATATAATACATGTTCCATGAGTTAATGTGATGAAACAATAATACAATAACGTGAGCGGATACCCATCCAATGACGTTATCCGGATTGTGAACTTATACTGCTTTCAGGTCATTCGGCCATTTCTTGATCTGGAGTCTTCTGTAGGGAGGGTCATGTTGCAGGGTGGACGCTAGTTCGTTTGAGTGAAGTTGGAGACGCAGGAAGTGGCTGGCACTCCGGTTGGTGCATTCTTCTTGAACGGTTGGCATTCCGAGGTCCGTATGTAATGTTCGATTGCTGACGTACCAAGGTGCGTTTACAAGCATTCTGAGTGTTTTCGATTGAAATCGTTGGATGATGTTGACGTTGGATTTGCAAGAGCAGCCCCATAGCTCAATGCCCTATGTCCAAATTGGTTATATTATAGCTTTGTAAAGTAAGATTTTGTTTTCAAGCGATAAACACGATTTTCTACCCAGTGCCCAGTACATTTTTCTCAGTCGCAGGTCGGATTCCTTCCTTTTTTTGAATATATGTTTTTTCCGCGTTAGTTTTTTGTCCAAATGTAGACCCAGATAGCGAACTTCGTTTGATTGTGGGATTTCTATATTGTTTAGGGACACTGATGGACATTCTGAACGATTTAATGTGAAGTTGACTTGAGTACTTTTCGCTTCATTGACTTTGATCCGCCATTTATTGAGCCATACTTGAAAGAAGGGATAAATGGGTTTGAAGGTTTGAGGAGGCCATATGTGGGTCGGTATGTTGAGATAGGAGGACGGTGCCATCAGCAAAAGTGCCTATATATGTGTCAGCTGTTGTGGGGATGTCGGCTGTATAATTGATAGAGTATAGGTCCCAGCTCACTTCCCTGGGGTACACCGGAAGTAATTGGGTGGATTATAGAATAGCATTGACCATATTTTATTTGGAAGAATCTGTCGGACAGGTATGACTTCATAAGAAGATAAATTTCGCTTGACAGAGATGACTTTATTTTGAGTAGGAGCCCATCGTGCCAGACCTTGTCAAAAGCCTGCTGTATATCTACAAAGACTGATGGACAATAAGCTTTGTTTTCAAAAGATTATATTTACTACTCGATGGCATAACAAAAGGAATATACGTGAAAATAATTCGCTAATTAAGCAAAATGTGTTGGTTATAATATTATTCTCTGAAATGCACGAGTCGTTGAACTGTTCCGATTGGATACCTATATTGCTGCTGCGGTATTTCTAAGGAAATTAAGCATAACGCTGTCGACATGGAACACCAGACTACGGAAAAGCTGAACTGCTCACAGGCAACCAGGAAACGCCAGGTAGGGAACAACCAACAAACGATGGTGAGGGCGACCAGATTAAACAATTCATTGTCCAATCCAGTAGGTTTATTTTACATGTGTACTGTCTCTGCTCCTCGATCCAATAAATATTGTTTCGGACATTTAATTGTTTAATCTAGTCGCCGTAACCATGGTTTCTTGGTTGATCCCAACCTGGCATTCTTCCTCGTTGGCTGTGGAATGTTCAGGTTCCACCAGAAGTTTCCTTAGTCTGGTGTTCCATGTCCACAACGGGATGCTTAATTTCCTCTGAAATACCGCAGTAGCAATATTGCTTTTATCCATTCCTAATAAATAATTTTCTACAGTATTTTGAACACGATTACCGGAGTGGAAATTGCTGTGTCTCGCCAATCGGTAGCTCGCGAAAGGTTATTAGACAAAAGAGAAACGAAGTAATCCCCGTTATGTTAAGTTATGATTGTTATTAATTTTGTTTTTAGTCTGTATCAAGAGTATGACGGTACTAAATTGCAAATTGCAGGGGAACGAAGAGGAATTAGAGGAAATAATATCAGACATAATATCAATTTAAGCTAAATTGGTGCTTTGGGAGACAAACTTTACAAATGGAGACTTGAAACCCTTTTTGACAAGAAATATGTCAGAAGTCTTTCCGATTTAATAGAGAAATATCATCTCAGCTTTCAGGACTAATGAATTTCGTTCCTTTAATAATTTATTGCATCACCGTTATAATTGAAGACAGATGAATTTTCTGCCTGCGTGACTGAACATTAACGAAGACGAGTCAATACTTGAACTTGCATTAATAGATTTGATTCTAAAATCAATTCCAACGGATCAAATCTGGCCATTCCTACCAATAAAAATATTCAGCGTTGCCTCGAGTTGTACTGAGAGTGAAGACTTTGTTCAGATCATGTTAACGGTTCGAATATGCTTTTTCGAACATCAATTTCCAGAAGCATAAACACTGATAATCGTCTCGATAACTGCGTCCGAATGGCAGTGACCAACTCTCCACCAGACTTAGACAGAAAAGGAAAGTGATGCTTGCAATTGAATTGAATTAACTAAGTCTCTAAGTCTGTTATTCTGTTTTGAATTTAGTTTTAAAATATCCAGAATTTAAAATAATAAGTAGGGTACAAGAATATAAAGAATAAATTTAATTGCGATGATTTGTAATATATTTTAAAACGAACTTTTTTATAAAACTTAAATCCTGAATGAATCGGCTGTAGCTCGCCAAGCAGTTTCTAAATACGAAAGTAGCATCCGGAATTGGCGAATTTGGCGACCATTGCGCTAGAATGTACTATGTAAACATACCGAAGGTTATTTCAATTATATTAAAAAACCATTCGGTCTTAAAGTAAAATACCACATTATTTTACTTTCAAAATGCATAAAACGGATGAGTATTTCTCTTGGTATTTTACATTACTATAGTCGGATTAAAATTAGATGGCACTTGGCCGTTATTTATCGCTAGGTTAGGGACCTCGAATACTCCAAACAGAACGCATAAAATTAAGTTCGGGACCAGCTGCTTTCCCGAACAATCGCGTTGGAATAATCTGTTTTCAGTGAGCAGGATACTAAGTCCGTTTGTGCCAATCTATAGTGCGGCATCAGCGCCTCATTCCACTTATTTTAATCCCACTATAATGATCTAGCGTCCTAAAATGTAAGTATATATATTGTAGTAATTAGTAATTAATCCATTATTATAATTGGAAAGTAAAGGACTCATTATTAGAGCATATAAAGCATACACCGCAACACAGACGCGGCGACACAAAGGGGCATTGTTAAGATGGTACGCGCTCAAAATCTACGAGACGAACAGGCAGTCAACGAGGAGAAGCGAAACAGTTAGTTGGACGGCATACACAGATGCGGGCAGACATCCATTCAGAAAATTTGCAGTATAAAAAGTTTTGTTAATCAACGGCGAGATATGATAGTTTAAATAAAACGAAAATAAACAGTTTGACCGAGAGACTTATAAAATCGCAGTTTGGAAGCAGAAGTTTGCTTCACAAACTGAACTAATTTTAACATCGAGAGACTTCCAGGAGACCGACGTCCGAAACTAGCTGATGAGATAATCCAGGTTCCAGAATAGCAGAGATCCAGAGCAGCTACCGAGTGTTCAAATTTTGATGAGTAGAATCAGTGATATCCCCAAACCGTGTGCACAGAAAACCCAAAATTGAGACCTGGGCGGCCGTAAGTAGAAAACTCTAAAATTTATTGTAAATCACTTTTTAAAAGATACGTCAGATCGTTCTTTAATTATTTCTTTTCTTTAATTATTCACTTCTTTAATTGTTTAGTTAGTTAATTTAAATTCAATCTGTAATCTTATTTTCGTCCGCAACAAAATTCGTCGAGGTTTAGACGAATTAACTTCAATAAAGGCTAAATGTAATTATAAATGATTGTAAATTCAATTCACCCATTTATCAAACCCAGATAAAGACCCTGAGATTCCAAATATTATTGTGCCAAATATTATTGTATATAACTTCATTAATAAAATTTGATTAATTGTTTCACTTAACATTCTTTTTAATTATTTAGACACCTGAATATTACAATATATATATATATATATATATATATATATATATATATATATATTCTAACTATTGAGTAAACTAATAAATAAATAAACATCAGCCAATTTTAAGTCAGAAAAAAGAATTTATTAATGTAAAATTAAACAACGTTTTGTCGCTTATTCGGTGACCTCATCAGTTTGAAGTTTAAAACTACAAAAATAAGAAACAATTACAATTATTAGAATAATATTTGTAAGAAACATTTGTCAGATAACAAACAAACAATATAAATTTTGTTAGACAAATCTCTGCCGACTGCCGAGGCCGAAATATACAATTTAAAACGAGAATGACCAGTAAAAATTAATTTACATTGTTGGGTGCGGTTTGCAATGGAAACAATAATTTTTTTAAAAATATAACAATATATAAATTAAACATTACAAAAGCTAACTGTCATAAATTTTATTCAAATCGTTAGTATCATTTTTTTATATTAATAGCTGTTTTATAGGATATATTGCATTTCACTCATAAATCTCGAATAGTAGTTCGTTTCCTTGTCCAAAATGTATACTTTACACCAATCAAATTTGTGATAATTTAAATGAATAGACAAAACAGAATAATTTTAAATGCTACTATTTATATTACTTTTAACCTAGTATTTGATGATTTGGTCTATTTATGTGGCTTGGCAATACGAACAATTGTTTGTTATCTGCCAAATGTTTCTTAAAAATGTTATTCTAATCATTGTAATTGTTTTGCTAATTTTGGTGAGGTCGCCAAATAAGCGACGAAACGTTGTTTAATTTTTCATGGTTAGATTTTTTTTTCTGACTAAAAACTGGATGATGTTTTATTATTTATTAGTAATATATTGTAATAATCACTAATGATGGGCTTTTTAAATGAAAGCTTAATAAAATTTAAAAACAATATTTTTATTGTGGCAATAACTCAAACAATAACAAATTTATAATATTGAATTTCTCAGGGTCTTCACTGGGTTTGATATGGACAAATCGATAATATTTATAATCTTATAATCAACAAATTACAATTAAAAGAAAAAGAAATTTACTCGTCAATTAAACTAGAACATTTAAAATGAGAAAAAAATGAAAAGTGAAAAGATTGACTCTGATTAACAATTTTAATAAAAAAGAATAGAACGAAATCTGACGGCTATCTTTTAATTACGTTTACATAATTAATTGTTTCGTAAATTGTTACTCACGTCTGCCCAGCATTCCACCGTACCTTTATTTTCGAGAACACTATTGTGGGTTTTACACTGCTTTTAAACTCACAGATTCTAAATCAAAAGTTTTAGGATGTCAGGAACTAGGATGATCCTCCTTCCGTCATCTATCGGTTGACCGCTCGCCTTGGGTGATTTTTGCGATTTGTCGTTTGGGTAGTCTTTATTGTTCCGGACTTAAACCTAAACTTTTGCTATATCTGGCCGGCTGTGGACACAAAAACTGCTTTTTGTGTGTAGGTTTCGACGTTATACTTTTAGGAATGTTTTACTTTGTCCTGCTAATTGCCAACCCTGTTGAATTCTCCTTCCCTGAAGTGTTATACCTCGACGAGGTCTTTCCGTGAACCGTCTTTCAACAAATCTCCCTAGAACTGTACTTCACCAAACCTTCCTGCCAACTGAAACTCTCGTCTCGCAATTTGAGCGCGGATACGCCATTTTGATGGACCTTCCGACAAAGGAACAGAGCCGGGTTTCTATTGTTGTTCAAAAGCTCTTGCCGCTACAAAGGATTTCTCAAACAATTAAGATTTTCAATTTCACAATTAATGTCTTAATTAATTGGTATTACAATATATTGGTTTTAAAAATGATAGTAAACTTCACAAAACACTACTTCCCAGACATGAGAAAAGCAAATAACTACAACAGAATAATACATAATATTATTAAAGTGTAATAAAGTGTATATATTTTAGGTCATCTTGATTTAGGTTTGACATTCTTTATACAAACTATCCCGGCAAAAGATGAGATAAATTCCTAATAATTTCTCAAGGAATAACCTTCCATTATTTCCCACAAAATCGCCAAGAAATCCGACTTTGATACTAATGAGAGTCGGAACATTCGTGACCTATATTATTGAATGCATGAAGTAAATGACAGGCTAACATTGCCTGCGGATGTAAATATAAAAATTTTAAGATACACGTTAACTTCAATGGTACCGTTAATATTTTAATCTTATGTTTTAGAAAAAATAAAGAAAGAAATTACCAGTAATAATTATGTCTGCTTTATTAATTTAATATATAATTAGGACATTTAGAAATATTACAGGAATGAAAATGTTTTACATGAACAGAAAATGTCACTGCAGTAGACTGAAATTAACGGAGATGATCGGTGACATCTAAGATGCCTTTCTGTTCGCGATTGTTTTGGACTAGATTGCACCGTCTGAGTGGATTTGGAATCGTCTGGTCGTCATGGCGACGGGTTGCGTCGTCAGACGGCCTGCGGGTCGTCGTTGTAGCACCCGCAGGCTGGAACGTCGCCGCTGTAGTCGCACCCCAGTGATCGAGGATGGTCCTGAGACCTGCAGGCGATCTCACAGCCGAGGTCCTGAATGGCGAGCTCCTGGCTGAGCCGGGCGCAGATGGGAACACCTTGGATGCAGCAGTCCGTCAGAGGATCTGGAATCACAGCAACGACTACGAATTTATTACTGAAATAGGAATTACGACAGCTGCGTAGAGCGAGGAATGGCCTATTTATGAAATAAACTGAATCGCTAAAGAATCAAAACTTTTCGAGTTTAGTTCTGCATCCCGTTATTGACAAAGAACGCCAGCAGCCGGGAAGACAGACAATGCCTTTGACATTTGCTAAAAATTTATTTATATACATTTTAGAAGATATTAATGAAAGATTCTGGTATTGTATACAAATTATTCACAATATTCCACTTCACTGAAGAAATTAAATTAATAATTAAGGGCTCTCTTTTATAAAAATTAATTTAATCCCTTGAAGACCCCAATTTAGGACAAATCGTCGTGATAATAAATTTGTAATGTATTAAATTCTTTGTCAATAATTAATTTTTTTGACTTATAGTCATCTTAATAATAAAGATAGCCAAATACAGACAAAATATGTGATAATATAAATAAAACAAAACGTTTCTGGAAGCCTTGTTCCTTTATTCAGATGTAGAAAAAACGTAAGAGCCTAGAGAAACACAACTCGGTTGAAAAAACATTGTCCGACCCAGTGATATTTTTATAAGTGCGTTGCCTCTAATACTAGACCCGAAATCCCCTGAGACTGAAAATATAAATTTGTATTTATTTATTTTTTATTAATAATAACGGCAATTTTCACTTCGCAATATATTAATTTTTTACATCGCATTTTGTAGTTTGTAACCAGTTCAACAGTCTCTCTTTTTGTCTATATGCACTTTGGATATAATACTGAGCTTTTATGTCACTATTTTCCACTAAACGACTAGTGCATTTCCGATTAGCGAATTTTAATTTCTAAATTCTATTTATTGAATCAATACCAAATATATTAACCTAACTGATCGCAGTCGCTTGTCTGGCCTTTGTAGTAGGATTTCTTTTATCTTTTCGTCATATAATGTTACACTACCATCTTTCCTAGTATCATTACATTTTGTGTCTATTTTTTATCCTAGAGTAATAACCGTAGTAATTGACGAACTGAAAATTGTCGAAGCAGCCACAACTTAAACGTTTAATTATCGAATTATTCGCAACGAAACATTCCGTTTTGTATTACATAGGGATTCGTGGCTCCACCTACCGTGTTGGGCAACGTCCCGAGCTTATAATTGCCGCCTATTAGAGAATTCTGTTCTCAGCCTGGGTTTTCTTAGATTTTCTGAGTAATGTACCCACTTGATATCTACTGAACACTTGTGAAGACCAGAGAAGACAACTTTTTTTATGGGCCATCCATGTTTCACCCCATTTCCACCCCATCAGCGATGTGAAGCCGATATGGACTCGATTAATAAACCATCATTTCTTATCTTATGTGTTGGTAGGTAACGTACTCAGCCCCCACAAAGTAAGCTTTGCCGTCGATTCAGTTTAACTTCGAACACAATGGAGTATAACTCTCAATTTGCGTAAACGCGCGACATTTTCAGCCAGATAAAAAATATTCCGACGACAACACAAAAGTAACTAGTCGAAGCCACCTACAAAAGTTTCTCTGTAGGACCATCGTCCATAAGTGGTTTAATCTGGGAAATAATCGTAAAAGTCGTCATCGACTCACTTTAAATGACGTAAGAACCTGAATTGACGTGTCAGGGCGTGAGTTTTGTTGGGGACCAGCGTTTCTCTGACAACAGAAGCGCGGATACAAGTCGCCGAATAGCATAATAAGTTTGGATACATTTTGCCGAACGAATTAATCTTCAAACAGTTGGCTGCACATAGCTGAAATTCAAAAGAACTTCTTGTAAACCACGTAAAATCGGATGGGAGACTCTCAAGACATGAAACTGGAAAAAAAGTTAGCGATAAAGAACTAAAGTGAGAGAAGAAAGAAGGACCAGCTAAATAGCTTCAGTATTCAAGAGATTATTAAGAAGAAAATAGTTTGTAGTTTGACAGTGTGATATACATGCAATTAAATTAATTAAATAAGATGCTCACACCAGACTGAAAAAAAGCCTATTCAAAACTGTTGACCTTGATTTTTTATGGTCATCTGTCAGTGTTGCAGATACGGAAAACGGGCGGAAACAAATTATTTAAAAAATAAAATAGCAGATTTAGACCAAGAGGGAGGATTAGTAAAACTAATTGGTAACGAAGAATGTTTAGGGAAATTTATTTTCTAAATAAATGTTAAGGTTAGTTGGTAACGTTGAAGATGATTATGATAGAACCTAGGAATATAAGTCAATGAAAAATAATGCGAAAAATCAAACTGATCAGTCGCGTAAAAATATCAAGGATGTAATATCAGAACCTTTGGTGACGTAGTCATAGAAAATACTTCAACTATATGTTCTAAATATGCCCACTCAACTCTCTGTGATGAACCGCGAAATCAATTGAGACTCACGACTCCTACCTAATCGCTCTGATCGGATCGGAGCACGATATTTTTATTTTCACTGAGCTTAATTGGATTTCTGATTTTATATTTGTTGCTATTTTTAATGAAATTTTTTATATGGAAAAATGCGAAAAATTAAAACAAGCTGTACTTCTACGTTTATATATTGAATTCATTTTCCGAAGAATTTTATTTCTACAAATTTAATTACAAAATTTTAAACTGCAGTTGAAACAATGTAAGGAAAATTTTTTAATCTCTTACCGATAGAAACTCAATTTTCTATTGATACTAATAATACTTATTAAAGACTTTCTATATTTTTACACAAGTCTATTGGTTAAAAATGGAAAACATTGCATGATCCCTATAGTAAGCTAGTTTATTATCATTATTTATTTCTCTACTAAAAATAAATAGAATGTGGTTAGTTGTTAGTTAAAAAATTACAAGAAAAATTCAATATAAAACAATGTAACTTTCATTTCTTTGAATTTTAAAGTGATCTAAACCAGTTCCAGAATAGATCCGTTTTGTTAATTTCTAATCGTATTAATATCTTAATTAATTACAATTTCAGTTTTGAGAATCATCATAGATTGGTATTGAACGTAAAAAGTAAATACAACATATTATTATAATTGGCATGATTATTATTAAACTGTTTGAAACCTTACCTGGCCGAGGGTTCGGGTAGTAGTTGACCTTTAAAGGAACCCGAGCGGCAAATACCGAACCAACGCACCCCACGATCAACAGAAAAGCGATGGCTACCTGCATGTTGAAGACACCTCGTCCCATCTAGCGTGAAGCTCACCGCAGTCCATTTATATACGTACTCTTCTATCTATTTTTTAGCCTTATCACTCCTCCGGCTTTCGTCCGTCGCCTTATCATTTCCAGCCAGCATGGTCACTGAGGTGTCAGAATTTACTAAACTGCCGACACACACATACATACATCCACTCCCACTCACAAAGTACTTTGCAGGTTAAGGGCCCAGTCCAAGCACTCATTCGAATTTCCTACTTAATTTTAAAATGTAATTTGAATATTCATTGAAGGGGGATCCTCATTTTTAAAACATAGTGGATCAGCAAAACTTTTAGTCGATTCGGACAAGGCCGATGAGTCAAATTAGTTCTTCGGGGATTGCTCATTCAAAATCCGATAAAGAATGTACTCCGATTGATTGGACAGCAATGGAAATTATAAATAACATTGGAAAATTAATATCACAAGTATTAAAACAAATTTACCACGGTCATAAATCAGAATCAATTATTTGAATTTCAAATGATTGAAATTTCAGTAATTTATTCTAATATAATTTTAAAGTGACTTCATTAAAACAAAAGAATAATTATAAATTTAGTAAATTGAAACTTACGAAATTTTAACTTATTCTTTTGACCAAGTTTTGTATTAACGATGTCATTTTTCAATTATATTAGCGTCAATAATGGCAATTTTACTCATTTGAAATTCAAATCATGGTTGAATTTACAAATTCTTATTATGGCCGTAATAATTTAATTATATTTGTGGCAATGGAAATTGTTCTAAACCTAATCCATCTCTCAACGTTATTTGTATTTAAAAAGATTTATTAGCTTCATAATTCTGGACTCCCCGTGGTAAAAACATCAAAAAGTTCTGGATAAGAATGAATCTTCAATTACGAGATAGGAATTAATTTTGACCCTAAATGAAACAATAAAAGTGTAACTGGTGAGAAATGACCTATTTTGTCGCAATACTATGTGCAGTCGTCTACTGGCCTGCTGTTGTAATGGGTTTTACAGGAACGTTTGTTACTGGAGCTTGGTAGTAAAATCACTGACGCAATGGAATGTATAGTGTGTTCAGTTCGGGAAAAAACTGAATCCGTAAACGTTAAGGGATGATAAGTGCAGGGAATGGGATGAAGATCTTGCCGCTGTCTGTGTATCATGTTTTTAAGTATTATAGTAGCGTTGTCCCAGCTTCTCTCCAAAAGGCAGTTCCCCTTCATTTTCTCCTTTCTCGTATTTCGTATGACTTACTATATCTCACTACTTCAGTCACGTCAATTATAGACCTGGAGGTAACACTATAAACATAGTTAAATAAATAAATAAAATATAGATATAAGAAGAATCTACAACCTCTTCTAGAAAGAAAGTAGCATATATAAAAATGAAGCAAAGACGCTTCTAATTGCCACTTAATTATTTCTATTAATGCTTATGTTAACGTTAAATGTAATTTAACGCATTTACTTCATAGATTCAATTTTATTGATAACTAGCTGGGTGCCCGCCGTTGCCCGTGTACTTATTTATATAAACCCGAAAAAGTATTTAATTCTATACTAATTTTTAGTCAAGATTTGATTTAACCTAACTCTAAATGTTCCTAGTTCCGTACATACTTTCGACCCACAGTTCACTAATTGAACAGCTATAAAATACATTGAATTTTATTGCATCAATCCCAGAAAACATACCTCGGAATTTATTTACGAATAGAATACTTAAATATACTCCTTCAGTATTGTAGGATATAGTTTTCCCTCAGTCTTGTGTCATTACAAAAGATTAAATTGATGAAATTGTTAGCTTGATTCACAATATAAACAAAAGTTCGGCATATTGGAGTCACTAATATCGCACGAAAATTACCTTCCATTTGCCGTAAGGATTGTAAAGTATTTCAAATGGTTTTTTTATCATTCGATGGAGTAGTGCTGGATTTAAATATACATTTTATTGAATCAAAATGTTCTTCTTTACTTCATTATGAATTAAGTTACTATTTCGTTGTTGCGCAGTCGCGTAGTAACGTCTCTCTGTCTCGCGTTCGGTGACGTCATGGTCTTTTGGCGAGCAGTAATTTAACACAAAATGATCACATATTTTCATTATAATTCTTTATGCTAGGGGTTTCTCACCCTCGCAGTACCGTTTCTCGTGTTTTGTAGAATATGTGTACCAATTTAAGTTGCAATGTGTCCATGCGTTTAAATTTGTATAAAAATAAACGTAAATACATACATACATACAAATTTACATAATTTTTTATTATATAGATTTACTAGCTAGGTGCCCGGCGTTGCTCGTGTACTTATTTATATAAACTCGAAAAAGTATTTAATTGAATACTTAAATATATTCCTTGAGTATTTCAGGATATAATCGTCACTCAGTCTTCATACATTACGAAATATTACATTGATGAAATTGTTAGCTAGACTCACAACTACAGCGCGAAAATTAACTTACATTTTCCCCAAGGATGGTAAAGTAATTCGTATTCTTCTTTTATTATCATTCGATGGAATATTGCTGTATAAAATTATACTTTTTATTTAAAAAAAATATTTCTGCTTTATTTTATTCCTAATAAAGGATATATTTCCTTTGTTCGTTGCGTAGTAACGTCTTTCTCTCGCGTGACGTCATTGTCTCTTGGCGCGCAGTAATTTAATATTTAATGATCACGGTTTTTAATTATAATTCTTTCCACCTTTATGCTATGGGTTTGTCACCCCCATAGTACCGGTTCTCGATTTTGGCAGAATACGTATACCAATTTTTGTTGCATTCTGTCCACGCGATAAAATTTGTATAAAGAACAACGTAAATACATACATACATACATACATACATACATACATACAAATATACATCCATTTTTGTTATATAGATTTGACTTCCCACTTCCTTTCACCACTGCTTCTTTTTTCTTCTGACGGATATTGAATAAAATCTAATATTTTTTTTGCTAATAAGCAAAATTATCATAGTTGAGCTTCAGAAATAAAACATCATAATAGAGAACCTAAGATAGTATTTTGTACAAGACAAACCTAGTAGTTTCCAATATTGTTCTACGTTCCAGTAAAATTATTTGAAACTGTTCTCATGGATTGCAGCATTATTTCTGAAAAATAAAGACAAAATGAACAGATTAAATGAAGGAGAAATTTTCCAAAAAAAAATAAGGCGAGGAATAGTGACATGATAAGTTTGATTCAGGACAAATGATTTCTGTGGAGGCTAAGAATAGTAAGGGACGACATCGATCACTTTATGTAAATCAAATATTAAGGATGTTAGATGCAGTACGTACCATGATATGAGAATATAACGATATGCAGACCCGCCTCACACAAATAAACATGACTGATGACTCAAAAATAACTCATACTGAGAATACCAGAGATTGGTTATTTATGAGGGAAAGATTTATGTTCCATAGGCAGTCACGAGCTGTTAGGGACGACCTTGCCACAGAAAATATTCGTGCACGCGTTCTGCTTAGATATTTTTGGTGTTACTTTAAGATTATTCGTTGCGTAAATTGGTAATTATATTTCTAGTTTTAGTGGGGAGTTATCTATTTTCATTTCGAACACGCACATTCTCGAATGATAGTTACACTCACGAAATAATCTACAAATAAATGGTGCTATTTTAGTACCATCAGAACATTTGTTTACAAATACCATAAAACGTTCCACTTTCTTGAGAAACAAAACTAGTGCCCGTTTACAGGAAATACAGAGAAATGTGAGATTTATGTAATAATGTTAAATTTTTTACCAACAAGGCAAGCATTATATATTGCTTCTAAAATTTGTTATCAAGCTAAAGATTATTGGATCTAATATAGCTAAAAAATTGTTTGGTATCACTTAAATTGATATAATAATTTTGATAATACAAGACGAGTGATATATAATATAAAGTTTGGGATAACAATTTAAAGGCACGATGTAAAGCAACATTACGAATTATTTAACAAAAAAAATGAACTAATTAATTTCTTGTTTAAGGGAATTTGTAGTAAAATACGGTAATGAGTAGTTTAAAATTCGTTAGAATTAAAAATGATGGTAATCAAATATGCTCAAAGTAAGCAGAAAATATACATTCCATCTACGTCGATGTATATTGTAATGCCAATTAATTAGGACATAAATTGGTTTCAATAAAATTTAATTGTAGCGGCAGGAGCTTCCAAAGCGAGCTCTGTTATTTTGTCGGAAGGACAAAAATGGCGTATGCGCGCTAAAACTCGAGACTACGATAGTTCAGTTGGTGACGGGACATTTCGGAGTACGGAACAAATGATTCTAGAGCAGAGACTAGCCGTTGTTTAATGTATCATTAAACAAAGTTGTGAGTTTAAGACAAAGTAAAAACATTCACGGAAGCAGTTAAATCGTAAATATTGCTGAGTAAAAGCAGTGTACATCTGTAGCTAGCGAGGAATAGTAAAGTTGCAGTTTAAGTCCCAAGCGGTAAAAAGACTAACAAATCTATGAATCACAGGATTTATATAAGGTAAGCAGTTATCAGATAGCTGACAAAAAGGAGGATCATCCAAGTTCCTGGGAGCCCGTCAAGGTTGACTTCAAGAGTGTAAAATCTGTGAGCCGATATTATAATCAGTGTAAAAATTTTGCAATAGTGAACTCCCGAAAACAAAAAGAATGCTGGAACCAGCTGGACAGATGTAAGTAACAAAATAAACAAAATAATGATTTATGTGAACGTAATTAAAGGACATAAGTCATATTTCGTTCTATTTTAATTGTCAATCAGAGTTTTTCTTTTCTCATAATTTCTTCCTATCGACATATTGTCTAGGTGAATTATAAACTGTGTGTTAATTAGTTTTTTTTAAAACCACTTGTTGTGTCCATTATCAAACCCAGTAGAGACCCTGAGATCTAAAATTTTAAATTGTATTTTTTTTAGTTATTGCCACAAAATAAATAAATATTTTGTTTGTTAATTGATTATCTTTTCATTTAATAAAAAGTCTTCCATTTAATCATTACATTTTGGCGCTTCACGTGAGGTAAATTCATTAAATCAATTAAAGTTCCATTGTTGATTATTACATATTGGCTTCCACAACGTGGGGCAAATGATACTAAATAAAAGCTTCATTTAATTATATATATATAATATCGTAAAATATATGGTTGTTTACGACGATATTTCAGTTTTAATTATCAGAGATTACTTAATTTATTTCGAAATTAATGTAAATTTTATTTAAGATTGTTAAAACTATAATTTAAATTTTATAACAATATGTCATTAGCTGTCATAGTTGTTTCATGTTTCATATTGTTTCATGAGAAGATAAATGACTTATATTCACAAATTTCTGTGACCATTATGTATATTAATAAAACTTATCTGTTACTTATAATAAATTCTGTGTACTACTATGATAGTCCAAATCCATGACTGAATCTCTAAAGTAGTCAGGGAATCTCCATTTCTCTTCTCTGTTGTATCTAAATATTCTTGCTTTAATCATAAACTTGAATAAAAGTTTCTCATGCAAATAATCTCATTAACCAAACCTAAGAATACCGCCTATTTTCCTCTTTGAGATAATTTAAATTCTTGTCAAGTCTATCGATACGTCTAACTCCAAATTTTCTGCCACATAACAATCCAGCCCGCAGATGACAGATACATTTTTTGCGGCAGACTTTTCCTGCGCAACTGAAAGCAAGAAAAATATATATGCGGAATTCACTGTTTTTAATTACGTCTTGGCCTTTGTTTGGTCCTACTGTGTATCTTTTTAAAATTTTGCCTCGTTACAGAGAATTTTTTTGAATCCTGTGGCGTTGAATTTGTTTAAAGAAAAATTAAATCATGTTAAAGTGAACGAGGCATAAGAATGTGATTAAGAGTTAATATAAATATAATTGTCTAATTTCCCTTAAAGTATTTTTAAAGCAGCCAAGTATTTGAAAATGACAAAAATATTAACATCAATTGAAATAGTGCAGTTCACCGAGAAATGTTATAAAAATAACAACTAAATACCATTTCTCTGGAAACAACTACCTGGATGCAATTCCTATTAATGAGGAATTCACCAAAGAAATTAGTCAGAATTCAAGCCTAAAAGTACCCGCGGATATATTTATCTGTAGAATGGATGTAATTCCTATTAATGAGGAATTCACCAAAGAAATTAGTCAGGATTCAAGCCTAAAAGTACCCGCGGATATATTTATCTGTAGAAAGTAGTTCTGCGTCAAGCCGTTGATAAACGTCGTTGATACATCGTCCACTTTCAGTCGCGAATCTTGTCAAGGTATTAAGATTAGCTTTATTTTCTTCCACCTTCCTGACAGTTACCTGCGATATTTGCGACGCTTTCTCCAACATAACGCACGTTGCAGATGAGATAAGAAATACTTGATTTTTGCAAGTAATAACTCATAATAACTTTGTGATGCATGATAAGAAAAATTGTTAAATTCTTCATCAACGTTAAGTTAAATAATCTCTGGATGATACTGGATAGACAAGTATTATGGAGACGATTTACACTACTGGTAAAATTTAATAAAAACCCTATAATTGGCAAATTGATTTATACGAAGAAAATGACTTGATAATTGAATATTTGAAGAGCGTAATTTGGATCTTTATTTATTTGGACTCATTCAACAGGGGTTAATATAATCGTAACCGAAGCTACTCTTCTACAATACGACAACGTTTTCCTATTCTTTATGAATCATCCAAATGATGTAGGGTCTTGACCTTGGCAAGATCCCAACTGCATAATTTTCTAAGAACCCAAGGATTTAAAATTTTTTCCACTTACAGAAGTTACAGAAACTTAAGTTAATATTGCTTAAAAATGAAAAGTATTTTATCGGAATATTTAAAGGGAGGTTTTGGTAGCGTTGGGTTTTAGTCTCCACTTGATGATCCATTCGTGGAGGGTTATGAAAGTGATGTCACGTATATTTTTATGATTGAGGCTCCCTTTGTATCTCAAGCATTCCAACTAACCGCTCAATGGATTTTGCACAATAATCTTAAGAGTGACATTAAATATTGCAGAAAATTCCAAGATTCACGTCCAACTAAGATTCATCTTGTCTCCAATGAATTTTGTACTCGTATTTCCTTCTTCCACACGTTTCTGTTGATTCTGTTTGGCATGATTCTATATAAGGTCACTTATTTGAATTCTTTCACTCATTTTGCTGTTCCAATACACGTATTTTAACGAGTTAAATATCTGATTTTTCCAATCAACGAACATGTCTGACTTCCAAGTTGCTAATTGACAGACCTTCATTTACTAAAACTATAAATAATAATGGACCGATCACATAATCGTCAAAGTTTCTACTCCATGTTCTGAAGTTTCTTTAGTTTTTTCTAATTGGAACATGGTGGGAATCGATTTCAACTCCCCCTTTCAATATTAAATTCAGTTCCATACTACTAAAATAATGTTCACATATTAAATTAAACTTGTTTTTCAAGTTAGGTTTAGGTATGTCAACGGTCGTTATCATAGTATTGTAAAGTGTTTCTTCCTATCTGAAACCGTCACAAGCCAAACATTTTGATAGCTGGTCTGCCGGTCTATCAGCCATTGTGAAAGTGAGCGAATCTGCGGAGGGTCTGCGATAGCCTATCGGAGTTCCCCAATGCTCCACACTAGAACTGCATTGCGTATATATATATATAATGGAGTGGTCGTTTGGATGAGTCAGTCACTGCTCGACAATGCACCTCACAGCTGTCATGGTAGCATCGTGGGCGACAGTGTTGGCAACTCTGTTACTGCTGGAATCGGCGAAGGCGCAGGGTGGCCAACCTTCCGACGTTCAGTTCGTCACAAATCCGTTTCCTGAGCAACGTGAGTATGCAGGAACTGCTAACGATCCTACGACAGTGGCATTTGTATGTTTCTGCAACTGTCTCATACATGCTCATTCCAATTTATTGAGTGGAACGTATTCCCTGCTAACTCTTCATTGTTTTTATTTTATTTTCTAGGTTTCATACTTTCTATATATTGTAATAATTACTTATAAGTAATGGTATTTAACATGAGAGTTTTCGTAACAAATATTAAAAATCATTTTCACTAGACGATTGAATATAACTATAGAGTAATCACTTAAAAACTAATAAATATTTTTAATCGCCCTGTCGCTGCTAGGATCATAATTATTATATAATTATATATCACCCTGATTTAAATAAACACACAAATTTACACGATTGGTACACGCAAAAGAAAAAAATACAAAACGACTCTACTTACCGTTTTTTTTCGAGCATTCTGGGTCTTCCAATAAAACAGAAGATGAAGTTTATTTTATTTGAAAACCAAAACAATACGATAAGATTCACATTCAGTCAGTTATCACAATTCTTGCTCCTTAATTGGTATCGTGACATCTTTCAAAGTATTCTGCTGGCCAATTCACCGTCCATCTGGAATTCTCCAATTTGTGAACCCACTGACTGGATTTGGAACTCGTTCACAGAGTTTCCAGGCCCATTATGCCGTTGCTACAGGAAATAATGCCTACTATTCACCAACTTTGAACATCTGCCATATCAGTTACTGAATAAAAATAATGACGTCTTCCTTGCTTGTTCACAGTTTTCTCTGACATCTCACCACGTCACCATCGATTTTATCTCCCTTCCGCATTATCTTGCAGGTCTCTACGACAAGATTCCTGTCCAATCATGGACCTCCACTCATTGTAGTGTCAGTTTCGTAGTAGTTTCAAATATATTACAAATAAAACCTTTTTTCTTAGTATATATAGCATCTGAAATACTGTTTGCATTCATCAACATCTGATGAGGTTTTACACTTCTCACCCTACCTAGTAAAATATTCACAGCGTATTGCCAATTTCACCAGTATTCCCGGAAGCCTTAAAACTTTTGTGGCTTCTTTTGTTTTTCACGTACGGTACAGGTAATCAACTTGCTGTTGTCAACCGAGTGGTTCGCATTATATATTAATATTTTAATATTAATATGTATATATATATTAATTATGTATTTTGTACACATTCATTGTCGTGATATTTCGTCATTGGTTTTATATCTTCACTTCCATTACTTATAAAACTGTTAATTTATTGTTTAAAATTGAAGACACCTTACTCCAGCCTTATTTCAGATGAAAGAATTTTCTTAATTCTTACGTTTTCTCTCTAGTAAAAATCCCACATCAAATTTCACTTATAACTGACGCTCTGCATTACAGTGCGAAGTATAAGTAGTATTTTTTGGAGGAGTTGTTTGAAGTTCGTATTAAAAGAATAATCCGATATATAGTCACGAGTAATAGCAAGTCGTGTTGATATGAGATGCGCAGAAGCCTACTGCCCTGATAATTGATGTGGGGTTCAGTTTAACACGACCCTTTGTTACGGCAACTTGGTAGGGTAAAAACTATACTGAAAACACTGGTGAATCCGTAAAAGTTAAGAGATAATAAATACAGGGTGAGGTAAAAAAAACTTTCTGCTGTCTGTACATCCTGTGCGAAAGAATATAATAGTATTAAAGAATAGGAGTTCCGTAGTTCAAGCTTCTCCGGAAGGGGGAGTTTCAAACTTCCCCTTCACCTTCTCCCTTCTCCTGCAGCGCATCAGACACGACTTCCTTACCAAACAACCTATAATTGCAATGAAGATTTTGTTACAATGTTATTGTTTGTAGCGCCGCAGTGTTGTGTCCAGGACGAACTGGAAGTGTGCAGCCGTCAGAGTGAACACTACGGAGTCACGGACCCAGGTTGTGCCACCTACTGCTACCAAAAGAACGGGAATCGACCCTTACCCTCCAAGTGCGAGGGCAGCAAGTGCGTCTGCCTCGAATGGACCCAATAACTTGTACGATCCGCAGACTGTATGCCATTGTCAGCATCGAAATTCCCGCAAATTATCATATTCATATTTGTAACGTGTTACCGTCTAAATATCAATAAAAAACATTTAAATTAATTTACGATGAAACTAGTTTCACTACCCTCCTAAATGTTTATTTAAATGTTTAGTTACAATACAATATATGTTATTAGAGATGATTCACGGAATCTTTTATAACTTAAAAATACAGATATGAATAAATTAAGATTATTGACCTAAACTTAGCAGAAAAACTATTTTCGCAGAATATATTTGGCTTAAAATTAATTGTTTCGTTGAAGTTATTACCTCAATTTACCAAGATTTTCAGTAACTGATTACTAAAGAGGAATCGTAAACAAAATAATTTTTGTTCGTCTTCGACAAAATAATTGCATATATTATAGTAAGAGAATTTATTGTTGAGAGTGAAGTTTTACTACTATTCATAACTAAAGTATGTAACTATGTGTATATGAATACTAAATAATTTATATAAACTCGCCTCTTTGAATTTTATCTATATAACAAAATAAAAGACTGCGTGTCTTGTGATTGGGCATCGGAAAATGGACTTTCACATAATTGTATATTTTTACTGTAATATAATGTGTAATTAAAACACATTGAAAATGCAACTATTTATTCTAAACTACTATATAAGTGAGATGTAGGAGCAGAATTTCACATTATTACCTGCATTATTCTAACTAAAGTTCTACGAATTCTTATATTTAGGAATTTACTTAATAGAAACTCAAGGGATCTAAAAATGTTTAATTTTTCAATTAGTCTCACTTTAGAAAATAAAATAATCATTAGTTAACGTATTGTAATGAAGCAGTGGACTAACTTAGATTTTATTTATTATTTATTTCAAACGACTCAACGTCAATCGTCTTGTAATTACAAAAAAACCTTCATTGAGAGTCTCAATATGAACATTATTTTTAAGCAGGAGCCTTCGGCCCATTTACGGTAATAATAATAATGTTTTATTTTACAGATTATTATGGCCTGTTTGACTAGGATATTTAAATATGTTTACCTTGAGCCAATCAATAAAGGTATTTTAATTACAATTTTTTTTATTTCAAATATATAATCTCAATTGTGTTGTTAATATTTTATTAAATATAATAATAATAACTAACAAAGCAACGCGAAGAATTTATAAGATGCTCAGTATTAATATTTAATTTATTAACTCCTTTTAAGAAGAGAATTTTCAGACTCAACTATCTGTAGTCGGAATTAAAGAAAATTTCAAACAAATTATACGATTACTCGTCGGATGTAGGCTTTCAGGCAATTTACTGGAATTTGGTGCCTGTCAGCGGCAGAATTCTCTACATTGGAAGGAAGACAGGAAAAGAGTTGGCCGAAATAAACCGCAAGTACAATTAGGGTACATCTCGTTTCAATCCCCTTGTTTTAAAATAAAATTCACTTCCCATTTCTATTACAGTTACGTCCTAATATTACTTACTTTTGCTAATCATCGTCAAAAATGTTCTCCCAGAAACTATAAACGCTAATTAGCTAATTCTTCAACCATACCTCTGCAGAGGGAAAAGGGAATGAGGACTACAGAGGTATTGAAATGAAAAAATTTACATCTGAATGAAAATTAATAATAAGAAAGATAGCTTAGTACAGACAAAATAAGTGATAATATAAATACTACACAACGTTTCTTTTAGGTTATTTTAGGTAAATTATATTTTGAATTGTTAATTAGTCAAATTCTACATTTATCGTGTCCTAATCATCAAACCCAGTAAAGGCCCTGAGATATAAAAATTTTTGATTGTAATTGTTTTTGAGTTTGAAGCCACAATTTGATAATAAATTTTATTTTATGTTTTAAATTTTGATTATCTTTTCATTTAATTAAAGCCTACCTGTTGATTATTACAATGTATTTGGTTAAAATTGATTTAATTCCTGAATACTTTTGTTATCTTTGGAGGAGCAGCTATCGTTGCAAATTGACGTGCGGTTTCGTATCCATGGTAACGTGTCTCGTCAACTGCGAGTTATGGTGGCAGCTGGTAATTTGCAAAGAGAATATTCAACTAATTTCAAGGAAGAGCTTGTTCGAAAGAGGCTCCTGTTATGTAAATGCTGTCTCCGTATATGTGACGTATTTCCTGTAGAAATATCGTGCATCTCGATTAAAGGTTAAACTGAGATCACGTCACGATGGCAGATGAAGAAACTGCTGGAGAAGCTGGAGAGCAGGGTGAAACTCTTGGGGTAAGAAATACGATGAACTAGATCTACGGAGCTCTGACAAAAGTTGCAAATATTTAAGGGTCATAGGCAGCAGGATTACGAGAAATGTTCCATTACTGCTTCGTGTATAAAAAAACTTGAAACGAATACTGAGTCGACTTTACACGTAAATCTGTTGAGAAAATCAGTTTTTGGTACCAAACATTCAGATAATCTATTGAAATTTCAATAGAGGAACTGAGCATTTTCATAAACGATGGTATGAAAAATAGTTTTCCTACTCGCAGAATGAAATTCCATAAGCGGAATCAAGAACTAAACTTTAAAACGAAAAGATTCCCTGACGTATTTTCTCGTGTGGGTATCGTGGTCAGAGGATAAGAATATTTTTTCTCTATTATATGATTTGTTTTAATTTAACAGAAAATATGATTTAGCCATTTCAATTACGTATCCTGCAGATGTCTTCGTTTCCCGGCAACCTGTCAAATTTATTTTAAAATGAACGTATATGCACTTTTATGTAGTCACAATTAAATATTTTTAAAACTTCAGTACTATTGAGAGAATCCTACGAAATACATGCATACAACTTTAAAATTACGCGAGTACAAAATAGGTTACTTTTACAAGTTTATAGGCTATTATAAAATTTTGCGATTAGTAGCCTTCATTATTATTGACATATTTTACGTTGAAAGTAATAATTATATTGATTTTATTCTGAAAAAAAACCCACTGTTTTAATCATTTTATACGGATAAATTACTTCATATTTTAAATTATCTTACTCATTATTCTGATTACATTTAGTTATTAATTATAGGTACAAATAAATGAAAAATGTTTGACTCTATCAACATCCTAGTCTCATAAGGATCTATGATAAATGAATATATACTAATGTACTATAATTTCTGGGCAAGCGATTTTATTAATTAACCATAGAAATAAGGTGTAATTTACAATTATATCAAAATTTAAAAAAATATTCATATTACTAAATAATTCTTGATAGTTTTATTGAATATATATTTTATTATTTGTTTACTTAAAGAATTTTAATTTTTTTATAACATTTGGCATTTGAATGATTAAAAATAAATGCAATAATCTGTAAGTGAGAAAACATTTATATTTTTATTTTCATACTTCAAAACAAATTATTACGTTTCACCTATTATTTTTGGTCATATTCAGGCGATACAGATTAAAAATAGACCGAGACTTTAAATTGTTAATTATTTTAAAAAATCCTTATTTGATGTGAATATTATATTTTAAAAAATGGTAAAGAGATTATATTTAGTTATTATTATAAATTTTTACGAACAAAAAAAGTAGTATTCCTTTCTGAATTCATTTTATGTTCACTACTTCGAGACTTTAAAGTACGCTACGTTTGTTAAATATAACGAAACTTTACAATCTAATCAATTAATTTTATCAAAATTTTTAATTGGATCCTTAATATTAAATTATTTAAAAAATAATACGAACACCACAATCATGGAAAATTAGTATTGAATAATTTTTTTAAAAATGTAAATTATTTATCTTAAATCTCAGGTTGATGTTTTTATGAATAAAATTTTGGATACGTATTTAGTGACGGATATTAATAATTTTGTCATGATTAAATTTGTGATATCTGTGAGACAATTTGACATCTTACTAGATTATAAGGATCAAATAAATTTATTTTTAAAATGAAGAATTTAAAATGTTTTTAATCCGGATCAAAATGATGGTTGAAACGTTGTAGTTTATTTTTCAGTGTGAAAAAAAAATAAAAATTTACTGAATTACTGGTTATTGCATTTATTTTGTATATTAAAAGTTGTTTTGAATCATTTGCTTGGAAATATCAACTTGTTGGGTTTTCTAAAAATCATCAGTTCTTTTAACTGTTCCTGTCATTTCCGGAGAAAATATTAATGTATCGTTAAAACTTTTTTTTTCGCGAGGTAGAACCTCGCACCCGTTATTTAATAAAGGCTTTGTAATTGATTCGCGAAGAAACCTTGAAACAGTTATCCATTAGCTGCAAAGGTCAAAAGCGAGGGAAAGAGCACTGTGTATGTGGAGAGAAAGAGTTAAATATAAAACACTGCCTTTAGAATATAAGGCTAAAAGCTTTAAATGTGATAGACTACCGCAAAGCTCATAATTGGAAATAATGCAGCCCAAATATCTTGATTCAGGAACAATTATCGTACTTTAAAACATGAATTCATTATAATTTCAAGCAACATTAGGAATAAATCCATATACCACTGTGATCAAAAAGTAAGGTGAAATTGTCATTTAAAACTCCCGGGTATTCGGAAGGCAGGTAAATTTTTTCCCCTATATTGGTAGGACTGTCTATAACATTTGCCAAGCGTCTGTTTGTTAAAAGGTTTAATTATCTCCGAGTTACACGTGTTTTTGTAAACAACGAAAAGTGAATTATTCAATTTTTGCAATGGGTGATTTTCTTGAGCAAAGAACTTGCATCAAATTTTGTTTGCGGATCGAATATTCTTGAGCGGACACGTTGAAAATGTTGCGGAAGGCCTTTGGTGATCAAACTATGGCACAAAATAACGTTTATAAGTGGTACGAGTTCAAAGAGGGCCGAGAACACGTTGAAGACGAACCGCGCTCTGGACGACCATCAACGTCTACCAACGAGGGCCACGTCCAAAAAAGATTTGGTGCTTGAAAATCGTCGATGGACAATTAGAGATCTCGCTGATAGTGTTGGAATATCATTTGGCTCAGCTCAAACCATTTTGAAGAATGTTTTGTGTCTCAAACGCGTCAAGTCTCGATTGGTGCCAAAATCGCTCAATTTTTGGGGGAAAAAAAGCGTCGCGTTGATGTGTGTGAAACTTTGCTGTCTGATTATCAGGACCACTTGAAATGCACCATTACTGGAGACGAGACTTGGATTTACGCATACGACCCTGAAACCACCGACCAATCCAGCGAATATCGTGCAAAAGGTGAAGCAAGACCGAAAAGACCACGGCAAAGTCGATCGAAAATCAAGGTAATGTTGACAGTTTTATTTGATTATCGTGGTGTGGTGCACTATTAATTCCTTCCGCCGGGCCAAACTGTCAACAAAGAATATTATTTGAGCGTTATGTGTCGTTTGCGAGAAGCTATTCGTCTGAAACGGCCGGAATTATGGGCGAACAACTCTTGGTTCCTTCATCACGTTAATGCACCATGTCATACTGCATTGGTTCTTCGCGACTTTTTTGCCAAAAACTTGACTCATATCGTTCCGCAACCACCGTATTCGCCTGATTTGGCTCCGTGCGACTTCTGGCTATTCAGCAAGCTCAAAAGGCCAATGCGGGGACGCCGTTTTGACACGATTGAGGAGATAAAAACCGAATCTAAGAAGGTCTTGAAGGCTATACCGGAAAAAGACTATTCCGACTGTTTCGAGGACAGGAAAAAGCGTTGGAAAAAGTGCGTTTTATCGGACGGGGATTACTTTGAAGGGGATAAAATTGATTTGGAAGAATAAAAAAAGAATTTATATTTTATAAATAAATTCACCTTACTTTTTGTTCACAGTGGAATATACTATATGAAAATGTGTTTAATGATAAGACTAATTGTAGTAGTCTGCAAAAAATATTTTTTAATCACTTGCGTGCGTTTCTTTTGAGTATTTTACGCTTCTGATGCACTGAACCTGAAAATGTTTACCGTTTCTCATAAGTGCCTTAAATATTTACTTGGGAAATATTATTCTACCGTCTCACCTAAAGGATGTATTTAGTATAGAGTAGAAGGATATTGATAATCATTTAAAAATTTGTACAATAAGTGGTTAATATGTTGGTTCCTTAATTTTTATTGGTCAATATTCAACGGAGACATTTTTCTTCTTTTGTTTGTTCACCTATTACCCGTTATTTGGTTTATATTATAGAGTGTTTCTCACAGCCACGAATTGAGGGGCGGGGGGAGTGACGCATAACTTTATCTGAATACATTCATCCACACATCTCATTCAAACGCACGTTGAATGACTCCTTTCAGCATGCTCCAACCGGGTTCAAGAACCCATGCAGTACAGCACAGACGCTTAATTCAGAAGAGTATATATATTCTCGGGGCTTAATATTCGCCGAGGAACAAGTCTAAGCACCGAGGGTATTAAGTGCTGGGGTGCTGCACAGTGAATACGAAATTCACCCTCGTGCCAACACGTCGGAAGGGCGGATTTCTCAATATGAGGTTGCACAAAACGTACCTTCAAAATACGAAGTGAAGGATATAGATTTCTTCAATACGAAATTGATCAATTCAGATTTCAAATAATAAATTTATTATTGTTTCAATATTAATATGATCAGAAGAAATTCATAACAGTTAATCGTTTTTATTGTAATATTAAAATTAATGATAGTAATAGTGCTTCTATCAGTCATAGGAAACAAACAATGCCTCCACGATGTGGACAATTAATGTGATAAATTAATGATTTAAATGAATTTAAACAACTAACTTATAAATTTAAAACATTTAGTATAAATTTGTATTTATTTTGGATTCTGTACATAAACTTTTACATAAATGCCACAGCTTAAGTGAAATTCTTAATTCTTCAGAGCCTCTTATCGGGCCTCTAACATTTACAGTAATTCGCAATTATAAGCGAATCAAATGAAAAAAAAAATGTTACAAAAATAATGAGTTAAATTTTCAAGAGAAACGTTAACATAAAAAAATGTAAAGAAATCTGAAATCTAAGAAAATCTGACGGTACGCAATTTTTACATAAGGTTTACTATGTAAATTCTGTACAATTATCGGAGCTTCTCTCATAAAAGACTATTTATACACTTCACTGGTAATTTAAAAGGATTTTATTTATCAGGCCATGGTATTCACTGTTCACAACCTAAATCATCGCAATAACCACATTACCATAGATACTGAAGTGCTATAGAAATTGGTGAATATCCGCTGAATTATATCTCTCTCATCAACTGATAACCTCTTTTCAAAACCGTACTCCATAACTTAAGTTTTACTTTGCTAAACTTCCAGTCAACTGACCATCGGACACTTCTCCATCATTCGTACCGAATCTTTTTCATCCTACATCTACTAGCCAACTACTTTACTTTCCTGGATATTAATGCAGCCTGAACACTTTACTGTTAACTTTAATACGCATACTGAACACAACCACTACAGGTTTTCTCGTCCAAGCTCAAAATACGCCGACAATAATTTGTCTCCATCACTCCAAATTCTTACGCGACGCTGACTGTTGTTTACAATACCTGGGTCATAGTTATTACGCCGACAATACAAATATTAAAGCAATTATAAAAATAATTATTTCACTACACTGTAAAGAATTATTTTTGTGGGCTGGGTTTTTTACGTTAAATCAAAAAAATATTTGACCATTAAAGAAATTTCATATAAGTTTATTACAGTTAAGCATGAAAAACTCTTATCTCAGGCACCTGTGGTTTTTACATAGAAGAGATTTGCTGCCCGTAGCAAATACGTACTGCTATTCTGTGTTGTGTTGCTTGCTGTAGCTCTCGTACCGACATCTCCGTATCTCAGCCGGCAGAACGTGTTAAGTGCAGTGATGACTTTAGTCAGGACCATTGAAAGGCGTCGACTCAGGGGTTGACCACTGGCAGCCCGTCGTACTAAATTGTGTGGCTTCGATGAACAACTAACAAATTGTGGCCCCTCTCTCACGACGATTCTGCCTCGGACTATATCAGAGACAACAACTTGGAAAAGTTTACAGCAGAACTCATGAGATTTGTAGATCGGTGACACTTAAAACGTATACACGTAACGCAATACGGAGCCTCTCATAATCACATCCACCAGCTGCGGTGAGCGCAAAACAACTGTCCCAGTTTCAGAAGCTTATCGTATTATAGCCTCCCATTCTTTTACTTTTTTCATTATTAGAAAACTTCGTCGAAATGTCAGTTTCACTGATTCTTCCATTGTTACAAGAGTTATAGCACGCAGCATCAGTTCCGTAGTCAACAATGGCCAACTATTCTGTCATGTTGAGGCCAACAATCGAGATAGGACACGAAAATTACTTGGATGGAAATATTTATCTTCTCCACCCCCACGCACGTGCACGATTTCGAATTTTCCAAACCACAGCAAACAATACTTCCGAGACAAAGCAAAACTAAACCAAAACACACGCGTTACAACACATTGGTGATCACCGTAATATATATATATATATATATATATATATATATATATATATATTTGAAAACGCCCAACACTCAATTATAAACTTATTTTCAATTTTTAAATATTATACGCGAAATTGGATGTCCCTCACAAAGGGAACTGAAGAAAGTATAGGTAGCCACATTTCATGGACCCTATACAGCTGTAAGGTGAGAAAAGCTCCGGTAATACAAAGAAATAATAATATATATTTAACAACCAATTAACTTACTTTTTATTATTCAATTGTCTTTTTGTTACTTATTAAAAAATTAGTTAAAGCGCTAGGTTTCGGTACTTATTTGAACTGTTTTCAAGCTGTGGTCGAACTGTTAAGTTTCCATGGCAACGTAAAATCAAAATTATACATAATTTTATTTGACTTAATAAACCAGGCAACTAAATTTTTTTAAATCTTTATCATGAGATATTAGGAAATTAAATATTATTAACATAAAAAAATTTGTATTTTACAATAATATCAAGTTTTAACAATTCAATTATATTAAAAACAATTAATAGCCTGTTTAATTTGTATTACAATATATATATATATATATATAATCAATTTTGATAGGTTTGTTAGCGAGTTTGTGTGTGATAGAGAAAGGGAGAGTGAAGGTTTCGCCTTGATTATTTGACGTGCAGGCTGAATAACTCGGCATTGAAAATATAAAAGCGGTCGGTATCCATTCTCTGCGAGTCTGTCTCCTACTGGTCAATACGTTTATTGTGTTGACAAATGAACTCAATATAGTTTATATGGGCTCTCTTTACTCGCCAGTCGTCGGAGAGCAGATTGAAAAGCGCTCCACTGCGATTGCTTTCAGAGATACCAGAAAAATAATAAAACAGAAATTTTGTTCATCTTTTCTGTTGTTCTAATTTTAATTTGAAGTTATTTAAAAATAACACATGTTTTATATATATTTATTATGAAACCAATAATTTAAAGTTCTAAACACGTGAAGCGTAATCCTTTTGGGAGTTCCATGGTCTAGGGATTAAACGAGAAATGTACTAAATTTGGCGATGGATATATCGCGTTCAGGAACAGAAGTAATCAAAGCTTCAACAATAAACTCTAAACACAACTACTACTACTTTACTGAAATCAATACTACAAAAGCCGCTTTTCGTGAATGAATGTTTAGGTGTCCTTCCATTATCCTGTACTTTAAATTTTATTATGATTTACGTATAAAAGTAATAAAGAATTATGGTAATGGTTAAAAATGAGTGATTTATCGGGAAAGCGCAGCATAATTATGAATACATAAATATCATCCGTTTCGTTGGATAAATTTGGAAAAAAATAGTTTTAGGGATTTGGAGGAGAAATATTAAATGTCGACAAATCAGATACGGTATTTCATAGACGTTTAAATCAGTAACATTTATTTTCTTTAAGCGTTTATTTAATTTATTTGTCGAATGAATTATTGGCTCTGTGCTATAATTACCCTCTATTGTACAAATATAAAATTTGAAATCTAAAATGTTAATATACAATGTACAAAGTGCAATCTTCAATCTAATTTAGAATTATTCTATAAGAATTTATTTATTAATTTTAAAATATTAATAGTACTATATTAAAACATTCATCTTTTTTATTTCTTCAATCTAATTTACAAATCTTAATTATAAGAATTTAATTATAAATGTTACAATATTAAAAAACTATATAAAAACATTCATAGGTTGTATTTTGGACTGGCATCTAATATTATTTTAAGCTCTACACAGATCAGAAAAATATTTACTATATTGACATGCAGGTTTTTATAGAAGACGATTGACCTCTTGTACATTCTTTTATTGGGAGAAGAGAATGTGATTATCGCTTACAGCCGAAATCTCATCCAACAAATAAAATAAATAAACTATTGAAAAAAATAAAAGTGTTTAATTTTATACAAATTTAAACCTGGGAATAATTTGATAACAACATATTTGTTTACTGTTCGAGTCGGTAGCATGTATGTATGCATTTAATCTACAAATGGGCATTTTACCCGGTGGTAGAGGCATGAAATTATAATTTAATTACAAACTAAATAAGGGGTGTTACAATAAGGGAAAATAGAGTAAATTAAGATAATTATTATAAAATATAAGCTAGGGTTAGGGAAATTATTACAACTATTAATACATGTATATAACATTATATGTATATAACAATATATGTATATAACATTATAACATGTAACTCCTTCCAATCTTTGAATTACCTTTCACAACTTATCTCCTTAACACTTATTTTCTTCTCCAAATTTAGTAATGGAATATTTTCGTTGATTAAAGGTCATTACTAGTATAACGCCTACTTGTTCAGCAACTCCTACAAACACTCTTGTTAAACTACTTGCATGCATACAAGGTATCCGAAATTAAATGCCTCGGTAGTGTTCTTTTGATAAATAATTTTGCCGTATCAAAATTTATAAATATTCCCACTATTGTAAGAAAAAATATTTTTGCTGAAAATAATAAAAATTATTTTTATAACGTTTCTGTAAGATGTTAAAATCACTTTAACATAGTTTTACTAAATGAGATATTTATTATAAAAAAAAACCTTCTTCAGCTTAATCGGAGCAAGGAAAATTAATGATATATTTTGTAAACGTAAAAAATTATTTAAAGCATACAGATGTAATTAGTGTGTACAATTTTGTTTTTCTCTCATTATTTTAATCTATGACGGGGTATTTATTTATCCAATATTTTTTATTTAATTATGTCTATAATTAATTCTATACCGGAAAGCATAATTAATTTTATATACATATATTTATTATAAGTTAAATATACAAATTACAAAGTAAAGCCTTTCACAAACTTATATTCAAGATGTGCACCAAACATGCAGGTTCCATAATGATCCACGTGATCGATAACGAAAGTCTCACTGGAAATTTCTGTCTTAGGAACATCCGTCAGAATATGTGGTATCTAGGAATAAATCTGTTTAGTCTCGCACTTTCTTTTTAAATATCGTCACTTGTACAACATTTTCTTGCAACTTGTTTTATAGGAGGATATTTTACTAAACTTCGGTTTATTCTTCCCCCATCTGTGGATTCGGCACTAATATCGATCACATTGGATAGTTTATTAATTCTTTTATCTCATATTGAAGTAATATAAATTAATGTAAAAAATAATTGTTTACTGGTTAAGCTTATGCTTTTGTGTGTCAGTGTACCTGTGGTATTTGACTTATAGTATATATATCGTTGGAAGAGCAAGCGTTGTTCCTTTCCATGTAATTCGTCATGAAACAGTCACAGAGTTTTGGTAATTAGATCTTAATCTGAACTAGCTTCCGATGACAGTAAAGTGTCCAACGTAACGGAAAGTTGTGATCACTACTGCTGAGAACAGCGGGAAGATGCGAGATAAGCACAAAACTGTTAACGTTTTCCTTTTATTTTATGTCAATACCGTTTATATTATTTATTAAATTAGACTGATTGAAGTCTTTTGTTTCGTAGGAGTACGTGGGTCCGCGCAACGCCGCAAACGAACGACACGGCGAGGGCTGGGCCAAACTTCCCAACGGAGATTTCTACGTCGGCCGCTACGCCAACGGCAAGCGTCACGGAGAGGGCCACTACGTGTTCCGTGGAGGCGGACAGTACAAGGGCAAATGGCGCAGGGGCATCAAGAGCGGCATGGGCACCTTCTGGTACCCCGACGGATCGCGCTACGAAGGTTTAGATTTTTTCTAGCTTACGATCAATGTTTCTTTCTTCAATACGGACCTGTTATCATTTCATTCTCGTCATAGACTAAATTGTGGAAGACTAGAAACCAAATGTTTCGGATGAGTAAAATACTTTTTTCAACTTCAGGGGACAAACGAAGAACCAGAGCTGAGCCCCTAGAGGCCAAAAACATTCATAGAGAAATTATCCTAAAGTTTTCAGATTTTCCATAGCGTTCATAATTTAGTCCTTCGCTACTGAATGAAGAAGTTTGGGACTTTCCTGCTAAATTTATAAAGTTCTGTGTCAAATAGTTTTTATTTTATTTTATTTTGTTACAATCCGTAGGATTTTATTTTGCAGCGTCCACATGCTATAATTAAGTTCCGAGATTTTAAAAGTAGGGTTAAATGTCCAGACGCAGCATTCATGGTTGAAGTTTGGAGGCAGCTTACCGACTTTTCCGATGCAAACAAGGAACAACACTTGCCGTAATGCGAACGTGTGTGACTTAGCAACATACATCTCACAAAACTGCTCTAGCAGTCTCGGCTTTTGGGGACAATAATTTAGAAGCAGAGATTAGTTTCTGAGGGCGACAAGTTGAATGAGGGAAATACACATGTGGCATATTCTGTTTAATATCATGGAAGGATTTTGAAAGGGGGATGCGGAAGGGAGAGCAAGGCAGCCAAGGGTTAATTAGGTATAAGGATACTAGCCGAAATTAACCTGAAAGTGATAAAGAAAAAAGACTAGAAAACCTGCTTCAAGTTGGTCAAGTTGTCCAACATCATTCCGATGACTTGAGTGGGGTTTCCCCATGCCTCGAGCAGTTCACGAGGCCGTACAATAAGCAGAACTATGAAAAATCCTTTAGAAACTGGAAGCAGTTTTAAAATGATGCAATTTTACGAATTGTACTATCCATTTGCATTTAAGGGGAAGATTCCATAATCATTTAACAGATTTTATCAGTTCTTATCATTTCTTTCTTTCTTTCTCGAGGTTACTACTTTAATTTTCGAATTATATTTTTTTTGGGTGTAGACAGGCTATGTATAGGGTAATCCACATAGTGGCAACTACCCTCTTATAGCATAGGAAACGGATTTGAAAGGGGGGATGCGGAAGGGTGGAAGAAGATAGCCAATGGTAACTAGGGCCCCCGGGCTATTGTTTAAGGATCCTACCCGGTATTCGCCTAAAAGAAATGCAGGACAAACGGAATTATATTTAAATATTCGAGCGTCTGTGAAACTCTACTGTCGTGCTGTGATTATCGGGATGCATAACGGGCTTCTTCCTGGACATTTGGCTCAATATCTTGGAACATCTACCGTAAATTTTTTATTCGAAGAAAGGCTGCGAGAGGATTCTCTCGCAGGTAACCTGCGAGGGATGTTCTCTCGCAGGCAGAACCTTGTAGGAGAGATACGAAGGGGCTACCTTTGTGGATGCCTTTTCCTCTCCGTTTTTGACCTAAGGTTCCCACAAGCCGAGGCACCTCGGGCTGTTATGAGAGGTGTATGTTCCGGGGTCACAGACCTTGGTCATACGGTATGAGTTGTCCGCTATTCCCATTGGAATAGTCGGCCAGCTGCCTCCTAAACTGCTCGAGGCACGGAGAAGGGAATGCTGCGTCCCCACAGCAAACTCCTCTCCCGCTATCGGAAGGGCGTGGGACAAGTACCCAATGCCCCACCTACCTGATGCAGGTTTTTCTAGGGTTTTCCCTGCATTTCTTTAGACGAATGCCGGGTAGGATCCTTAAAATATAGCCTGGGGGCCCGAGTTAACCCTTGGCTACCTTCCTCTACCCTACCGCATCCCCCCTTTCAAATCCCTTTCCTATGCTATAAGAGGGGAGTTGCTACTATGTGGATTACCCTATACATAGCCTGTCTACACCTAAACAAACCGTAAATTTATTCAGCAATATGATTTTGGACGGTAGTGAATATTGAAACATTAATTACTAATAAACTAGTTTATTTATTTATTCCCAAAATGTTACAAATATAATGCAGGTATTATCTTGAATTATATTGAAACTTTACATGAGACTGTAATTGATTACCTAACTATTATTCTCTCAGGGCCATAACATGTGGGTCGTGTATCAGTATTATATATATATAATAAAATGGAAGGAAATCGAAATTAAACCATATATTGCAAAGATAACAAAGATTATTTATTTGACAAATTTGGTCTTCGTTGAATTTACATTTAATATTAAGTAAACGCCTCAGCTTTTATGAGAATCTAACTTTCAGGGCCACTTATTGGGCCTCTAATAGAGACAGTAAAAAAAGAATTTAAATTTACTATAATTTTTTTTATGCCAATAACTGAAATTATTTAAAAACTTAAAAGTTAATCTGGCGAAGTTACAGAAATATGGCGGTAAACGATATTTACGTAAAGTTTTACAGAAGAAAGTCCGTTTTTTTTACATGCCATTTATTTAGAGCTGCTCTGGTTTAAGCACACGCGATTATTTAATTTTTATAGAACACTAAATTTCATACACAGGCCATAGCACTGATAATATTTTCTTCTCAACTTTCCAACATTTTGCAACAATGTCGGCGCCTTTCTACTTCAGTAAATTCGTATTGTCACGGACAATAGCTCCGACTAACATGGTCAGCTCCTCCAAAACACACTGACAGTCTTTCTGGATATCTGAGTTCTCCGCAGTTTCCCAAACACCCTCTGCCACCTGAATATCTGAGTATTCTGACTACATACTGCTCTCTGACTAAGTGTTTTACTCTTCTCTGCTAAAATTCCGAGCGTTTTATATAACTTTTCGACAATACACAATATATATATATATATATATATATATATATATATATATATATATATATTGATTCTAGTTCCTTGGGTGCGAGATCTAAACTCGTCTGCTGCGCTGTGAGGTTTTCGACTGCTCTCTCCAAGTATGATTCACCACTGTCCGGAAAATCTTTTCTCACCTCCAAACTATGTCTAGTTTCTTCTTCTCACAGGGGTTGAAAATTTTGCGACCGTTAACTGCCAATCATAGTTTATTTTCACATAGCGCCAAAACTTGTTTTCGATGGAGAAGGGGAGTTTATACTTATTATCCTACAGAATTCCTTGGAGTTAATGTTCCGTCGACCTGAATTTTACCAGGGGCGAGTTAATCCCTGAAAGTAGCCAATTTTCAACGTTCTCGCATCGTCGAGGCAACTCCGGGACACCAGGTTTTATGGCGGGTCTTCGCAAAGCCTTTTGTCCTGGCTGTGTGCTTCTCAAATACTCTTAACTAAAATTTACTAACGTATTCCGGACCTAGAGTTACTTCCCCGTTAACATTAGTGTTGACAAAATTGCTCAAAAAATTACTGCAGCATGACTATTATACCGCTGACCACCGGTAAGTTGTGCAGACCCACTCAGCTAGTCAACCTCCTGTAATTTATACAGACTGTCCACTTCCTCTACATCAAACCCTACTTTATATAATTTTTTTCGTGCGTGAACAGCTGAAAGGTTTATAATGGGTACGCAAACCCACACAGTTTCTATTCACGTCGCCGTTGTACAACGGGGAATTCTATCGAGGATTTATAGGTTTGTTCCACATAACTTGTGTACATTTTATAGATTCATATATATATTGTAATAATTAATGGGAAGATTTAAATAAATTAATTTGAGCCCCTCGTCGTGGAAGCCAATTTATGTAATAATTAAAAGGTGGACTTAATTAAAAGAATTAATTAACAAAATTTTTAAGATTAAAAAATTTATTCTTTGAAAGTACAAATTGTAATCCTTACTTTTTACGCCGGATTTCATCAAGTTAACAAACGAATATTTTATTTCAAACTTTCAATTCGTGGCGTTCTAGGAAAAATACATCTTTATATTTTACAATCAATTACGTCGAAATTCTCTTTATCTCAGAGTCATTACTGGGTTCGATATTCAGAGAAATCCAATTGAATAAACTAACATTAACAATTCAAACTCATTGAAGCTAACTTAATGCAATATGAAAATAAACGAAATGAAAGAAACTAAATGAAAAGAAAAACTAACGAAATCTGACTTCTACCTTTAATCCTCGTTTACAGATTTTAAATAATTGTTCTGTACTCACGTATGTCGTTCTGGTTCTTGATCTGATTCTTGGAGCTTGAGGCCAACACTCACTAAAAAGACCATTCACTGATTCTACACAATAAAATTTTAATACTCTCGGTCGATGTTCTCGTTCTCTGCCACCAGGAACTTTGGATCAGCCACCCCTCAGTCAGCCCTCGGACATAGGTCTCCTTGATGCCTCTATGTTAAATTTAGTTCAGTCTGTCTGAAGCAAAACCTTTTGCTTCCAACTTTGCGATTATTATTTGAGTCTCTCCGTTAAAACTGTTCACTCGCGTTTTATGTAAACTAATAGATCTCGCAGTTGGACTTCTTGGACCGCGATATTCATATTTTAAATCAGCATCCTCGCTTTACTGTAAACTTTGCCGTACGCAGACTTTCCTGTTTCGCTTCTCGCCACAGACTGGCGTTTGGGCTGGAACTTTCGGCGTGCGTTCGCTAACAATGGCTCGACCTTACATTGTTTCCTTTGATGACAATCTAATTTAATTAAAACAATTAATGGCCTTTTTAATTTGTATTACAATATATATATATATATATATATATATATATATATATATATATATATATTAAAACTTGCATCAATGAATGTTTGTTTCTGTATATCGTTACACTGGTAGGCACTCTGAAAAATATCGACCAATATTATTGATGCTGAGCGTATAAGTCTGTGATCGATAATTAGTTTGTTCTCAGGTGAATGGCGACATGACCAACGCTTCGGACACGGGGTGTACTACTACGTGAACGGCGATCTTTACGAAGGTTGTTGGCGTAAAGGTGTTCGACACGGTTTAGGGACCTACTGGTTTGCCGACACGGACACAAAATTCGTAGGAAACTGGGTGAACGGTAAGATGGAGGGACCTGGACAAATGGCACTGGCACACCACCGCTTCTACGGAACCTGGAACAAAAACCTCGTGAGTACATTTCACTCCATTAACACCAAAACAGAACTTACTCGAATGAAAATTGAGAAATTAATTGGTATTTATTATTCAAGAGTCAAAGTTTCATTCTAAACATTGCTTTTCCATATTTAAATCTTTCGATTTAATATCCCGACTAATGAAGTGAATTGGACATAACTACGTGAAAAGTTATAGATCGATGGTTTTTAATGTGTGGATTATATTGTCTCGGGAATCCAGCTGATCTATCTCATCTGGCCTGAAGTCCGCTAATCATGTGCATACGGCGAACGAAAACTCAGGCACGTATCGCGAGGCGACAGGAGTATGGTGCCACGGTTCAGCGGGAGGCAAGTACTGTTGTCGCCGAAGACGTAACCCAACGGAACTCACCATCATTAAGGATTGGCTTCGGTATGGAAAAGAGTGAAAGGCATTACTTCGAGTTCACTCTACTGACGTAAGCGCCAATCAAACGGAGACAAGCGTATTCCTGGAGCAGCTGCCGTAAGGTTCATTAAGTTGAGCGGAAACCCATACTTCGCCAGAAGATGATAATGATGAGAGTCATCAAAATGCCGAACGAATTTCATCTACGATAAAATTATTTCTTAGAATTTTCTTTCGATTTTGGACTTTCCGTTGCAATGCAACAAAATTAGTTCAATAACTGAAGTTGGAATTGACATGCCATCAATATTTATTTGGTTTTCTTAATCGTTACTAAGCCCGCATCTCGATTTATAATATATTAAGTCGAGAGGAGGATAGGATTGCTTTGGTTGAATTTAGACTTGCATGTTACGGCAGATCACAGAACAGCTAAATCAGTCCATCACACAATGGAAAACACTTTTTCTTCTCTTTCATTAAGCGCGTTTTTGTGAGAGAAACTTTTCACCGGTGACGAAACGGCACAGTATACGGAGAATGACCAGTAAATTTGAGGTATTCAAGTCCCACTACATTGGTATTTTTTTTTTCCAATCGAACCAAATTATTTTGTTTCAGAGATGAAGGCAGAAAACTTGTGAAAACGAATATATATATTTTTCGAACGTTTATGAATCCTCTGATCAACGTTTCAGCCAACTGGGAAAGGAGTGTATTCGTTCGTGAACGACTGCATCCAGGTGGGCAACTACCTGACCATCCTGGACCCGGAGCGCCAGGAGAAAGTGGAGGAGCAGACGCCAATGCCACCTCTGGAAGAGAACTTGCCGGAACCTGATCTCATTGATCTTGGCTTCGTTCCCCTGTGGAGGGCATACCTAGTGACCAAGCTAAGACCGGAGCTGCTGCCGCCACCGCCACAACCTATTCAGGTAGTTGATTCCAAAGAATCCATCATCGAACCACTTCCCGGAGAAGAACCCGAGGAGGAGGAACCGGGCGATGACGTTGAGGCTATATTCATCAAGGAGTTGTTGACCGAGGAGCCGAACGAAGAGATCACCGAGGAGGAAGAAGAAGGTGAGTTTGGGAATATACTATTAGTTGAAATAGAAATTTACACTGAAGCAATGTCAAATTATACATACGACTGAAAGAATGTTGATCAGTCGAAAGACATTCGTAAAATATACCTTCGAAATACACATTTACAGGAACAAACTACACGATAATTCAGCATTTCTCCCATTTCATATTACATCAACCTCCAGTCAAATAGGATGTCTGTTTCATTTCTAAAATTTCCACGTAATGCTTTAGTTTTAACTTAAATTATCGGAGATCATTTAAATATTCGGTATTATATGCATTCCAATTGATTATTTCAGTTCAGAAGTATTTCATACACAGACACATATATATATATATCTATATCTATATATATATATATATATATAAAATTTACAAGCAAAAGATTTATTTTATGGCAAATAATTTAAACAATTACAAATTTAAAATATTAGATCTCAGGGTCTTCACTGGGTTTGATAATGGACACATCAATTATGTTTAAAAATCTTATTAACAAACAAATCACATTAAAATAAAAGAAATTTTCTTGACAATTAAGCTAGAACGAAATTTAAAATGAGAACTAAATTGAGAAGTAAAGAGATTAGAACGAATTAACAATTTAAACGGGGAACGAAATCTGACTTCTATCTTTCAATTACGGTTACATTATTAATTATTTTGTATTTTGTTACTCACATTTGTCCAGCATTCCAGCATACCTTTCGTTTTCGAAATACACTATTGCGGGATTTTACACTGATTCTAAAATTCACAGATTTTACACTGATTCTAATCAAAATTTATATGATGTCAGGAACTTGGACGATCCTCCCTTTTGTTGTCAGCTATCTGTTGACTGCTTGCCTTAGGTGAATTCCGTGGTCTGTAGATTTGCCAGTCTTGACTGCTTTGGACTCAAAACGAAATTTTTCTATTTCTGGCCGGCTATGGACACAAACCTGCTTTTACTTAGCAAGTTTTGACGTTATGCTTTCGTGAATGTTTTACTTTGTCCTCAGAAATGTCCAGGCACCAACCAACTCTGTTAAATTCTAATCGCCGTCTGTTGAACTAACAGTTATACCTTGACGATGTATTTCCGGGAACTGAAATATCGTCTCGCATTTTAGGGCGCATACGCCGTTTTCTGACCTTCAGACAAAGGAACAGAGCTGGGCTACATTGTCGCTATAGAAGCGCCTGCCGCAATAATAGATTTCTCAAACAATTTAGATTTTTATGTTCAAACAATTAATGTCCTAAATTATTGGCATTACAATATATATGGTTTAAAATCTTTAAAAAAGTTAAACCAGAATGAAGCTGATAGTGTAGGGATTTCTTTATCTGCAGTCGGTTCTATTTTATGCACTTTTAACCTATGACGTCCTATTGACGAGAGACAGTACTGCTCCTTTAAAGAGCCATTAATTCGTATATCAAACTGGGCCTTAGACACTGGCGTTCCTAGCTTCTGCCATGTCCTCTCTTTTTGTGCCTATCATACGCCTCGTCGGCCTCTTGTGCGAGTTTGCACCAAAGAGCAATCAATTTCATTTCGTTGACACTGGCCACCGAATAAAATGCGTACTTCAAACCTTAGCACTCCGAAATTTCAGTAGCCCCTTTCATCCTCCGTCCTTCACGGCCTAACAACAAAACGTAACAATTCAATATCGATTCTCTCCCAATCACTTTACTCCCACATTTTAAAATTCTCTACGTAGCTATACTAATTGAATTGCCCCATATTTTGTCATATCGGTTGCAGGTGGATATTAATTATTTTAATTTAGCTTGACTACTAAAACATGGAAGCTGGTTTTTCGTTTGAGTTTTTGAAGAATAAATTAAAATATCATTTGACTATGGTGCAAGAATATTTATGCTAATTTAGAATGCATATCAACTCTTCCTGTTGTCCTGTGGATATGTTAAATCATTCCTTCGTAAACACCAAATGAATTTAAGTAGATCAATCTCCGAAAAATTATTAGGACCGATCAAATTGACTTTAAGGAATTTTGCAATAATGTTTTGGAAAATAAAGTAGTTGAAGGTATTACAGAAAGCATCATCTATAAAATTATGTCGTGGTATTGACATAAAAAAATGGGGAAATTCTGGTAATAAGATTATAAATATCAGTCTTAATGAATTAACCTTAGTTGTTGAAATTAGATTACTGCATGGTATTAAATCCATTGTTGGCCAATATATCTTAAAATACAATAATAAGGAACGTTTTAAATGTTGTGCTGAAGAACAGCGTTTTACCTTCTTGCATTTGTGAATATCTTTCTTGCTACAGAGGAACGTCTGACTTGGGAGCAGCTCCAGAAGGGGGACACGATCATCAGACGCATTGGGGGTAAGTCTGATTGAGAATTACTAAAGACTAATTCATGTTTTTTTAGTTTGTTGATAATGTTATTTAAATATCTGGTGAATATATTATCGAGTATTTCATTGTCAATAGTAGAAAGTTATCAGACAGTGGAAAAAGGGAAAAAGACCAGAGTCTGCTATCGAGACATATGTGTTTCACTGCAGAGTTTTCTGTTCGAAACGCAGGATTATTTATTCCAGTCTCTCATAATTTTCTACTATAGACAATGGTATCCTTTCTTCACCAAGAGTAAGCAGTCTGCTGATTATATTTATTAAATTTTTTACTCCTACGTAATTTATATTTTAATTATGATAAGACATTAGAAAAACGGGCACTCTTTTAAACATAAAATAAAAAATATAGATGTAGACCAAAGTAACAATTATTGTAACTTGTCTTAACACTGGATGTTAGCAACAACGAGGATCGAAATCAGAGTTTAAATCTTTTCTATTTCCATTATATATTTAAAAGAATATGTCACTATGGTCTTTGAATTATTCTGCTAATATTTTAATTTTTGAGGAATAAATCATTATCCTACTCAAGGATATACTTAAAATGTGTAATTTGAAGGGATACACTATGGTTCGGTTTGTAAGAGACCTGTTTTTTGCATGTTCATACACTTTATGGAGAAATATATTTCCTCTCTAACACGCATTTCTTTCAGCATAGTTAATACAAAATCGATAGTAAAACATGTAATATATCTTGGGTAACCTCAATTGTCTGCGAGGGCTATTCCTCAGCCTGTTCATAGAGGTGTATGTTCCGTGGTCACAGTCCTTGGGCATACGGTAAGAGTTGTCCGCTATTCCCATTGGAATAGTCGGCCAGCTGCCTCCTAAACTGGTCGAGGCACGGGTAGGATCCTTAAAATATATCCCGGGGGCCCTAGTTAACTCTTGGCTACCCTCCTCTACCCTTCCTCATCCCCTCTTTCAAATCCCTTCCTATGCCATTAAAGGGGAGTTGCCCAACGTGGATTACCCTGATGTAGCCTGTTGCCCTAAAAAAAAGTAATATATTTATGATAACAATGTAAAACCCAAAATTCAGTCTGCAAAACACATTCGAGACTATGACTCAAGCTAGTCGAGAGCAACAGTAACTTATGTTTTTGAGACTGATTTCTGGGTTTCACATTATTATTATCAATATACTGACCAGTATAATCGAGCCAAAACACTTTGAGATAAAATACTAATTTTGATGTTTTTATTTAAAATGCATCGGGTATCAAGGTCAAAATTTTGTAAGCAATTGTAACACAAGTATTTTGAACGAGAATACTCCGCTCAGACTTAAAGAATTACCTTCGTTCATTAATTAGGCTCGTAAATTTGCCGTATTTCGTCCAATTAATGCACCTTACTGTTACGCGTTTTGAAACTTTCACCGAAAAGAAACCGTATAAAAACGAATAACTGCAAAATGTGGATCGAATGATACAAATTTAAAAACAAAATATTACTTATAATTTAAAATGATGTTTTATGAAAAATTATTGCGTTATTGTAAAGTCTGATACTTTTTTTACAATATTTTTACTGACATATTGTAGAGCCTACCAATCTGTAATATAAATATTTAATAATTTTTGCTTTAATATTATTGTTGGCGTAATTATTGAGGCCAGAGCATTTTTTATTTTATTTATTGAGGATTATAATGGTCGCGTCGACATCGTGGTCATTGGCGACCCGTATGCTATTACAATAGTGTTACTATTTATATACACTATCATTATTAGAGACCCAGTAAGCGGCACTGAGGTTATGAATATCATTAAAAATATACATCGATATTCTTAACATTATTAGCGATTTGGTTTCGATATTTGTTGACTTAGATTTGCTTCCTACACAAATTTTATGATGTCCCAGGAAGCTCTCATTGAAGTACAGAGGTGTGAGATGTGGTGTTTTGAAATTGTAGCTCTTCTGACGTCGTTGTACCTGCTGCAGTTGAAGAGTATATGGGGAATAGTTAGTGGTGTAATAAGTGAGTTTTACATTTATACAATTTGTCTTGTCGTGAGAATGTTGGAGGTAACATTTGCACACGGCCGGTTTTTGGGACCCAGTTACGTCAACAGGAAGTGGGTTTTGCGAGGGACGCCTGGTCAGGTCATTTCTGACCATAGGGGTGAATGTGCTCAGACAAAGGTGACCGTGGCTGGTCACAGCTGTGGCGGATATAGAAAAAGGGAGTCGGGTCCTGGACGGCAAAGGAGAAGCTGTGGGCCAGGAGACGGGACAGTTGTTATCCAACTTTCGGCTCGTCGGCCAGGAGAGCCGTCGTTTTTGACCGGAGTGGTGCGGTGGAGACGAGTCGCGTCCTGGAAGGCAGCAGAGCGGACGTCGTCGGTTCAAGGGACGAACGCGTTGGAGATCCTGGTGCGGAGGTTCTCGGAGGAGAGGACCGCGAGTTGCGGAGCAAGCGTGGGACGTCACGTCTGTGTGGTTTTAGCCGCTTTCCTGTGTGCGGCCGGGCACCTGAACCTGACCCTGGTCATCATCATAAGACGACGCGTCGCAGTAAAGTAAGCAAACTTTCCTCCCTTTCCCTGAATCGAGTGAAGTTACTGCGAATTGAGAGTTGTGGGTCCAATGACCGGCTGTGTTTGTAAAAGAACATATTGAATCAGATAACTTTGGCCAAAAGAGTAAATTTACAAAGAATTGTTAGATGTAAGTTTATCAATAAGAGTGGCAACATTTAGCGATTGAGGAGTCGTGCCGAGTGTTTGTAGTAACCCTAATTTGTTTATTAAACTGAATTTTATGTTCATATTTTGTTTTATTCAGAGAATCCTTTCTTTACGGAATTGATCAAAGCCAGGACCCCTGAGATACAGTTATTGAGAGTCTCATGCTCGACTCAAGTACTCACGAGTCCTGGCAAATCGTTTATCGGCTCCCTGGTGTGGATCGCGCGGATCGCGAACATTAATTAATGAGACGATTGTCGTTTACATAATTTAAAATAAAACTTTCTGCACATGCAGTGGCGCCCGGGTCGGCATTAGTCCATTATAAGGATCCGAGGGAGCGGGTAGGCGATTACATAAATGGCTTCCAACTGTGGGCCCCAAATCGTTAAATGTTGCTATCTACATTTATTATCCGGTTTCTGAAAGAAAATGTATGGTTAGGATCTAAATTTAAATCATGCCTATAATGTTGCGGTTGGTGTATCGCTTGAATTTACTTGTCTGTTAAATCCAGTGAAAGGTTAACGCCCGGTAAAATGGAGGATATTATGTCTATTCTGAAAGACATGAAACGGAGTATTCGTGAAAGCACTTTGAATGACAAGTTGTTCTGGGAAAGTTTAACACTGAATAGAAAAATAGGTCGAGTTGAGGGGGAAGTTAAGAATAAAGATGGCCAAGTGGTCAGAGAAGACCTTGAGAAGCAGGTAGAGGATTACGGAGGTGAGCAACCCTCGCTGAATCTGGGTCAGCAGGATGGTGCAAATGTAAACAGCGGCGAAACAGCGGCTACTGGTGAAAATGAACACCTAACCGCAGATGTAGTAGAATCTGTTAATGAAGGACCGATCACTATAGTAGAAGAAACGATGATTCAGAGTCCAGAACGTGGTAAAAATGGTGGCGAGGTTGATTCAGTAATCAATTGTGGGAATGAGTCCGTTTACGAAGAAGATAAGAATAACATTCTCTTTGGGAACGGGGGCATAGTCCAACTTATGCCCAAAATCAGTAAACAAAGGAAGGAATTTTTTTGTACAACTGAGTCAGGTTGCGAAGTAGTAGGGTGTGAAGTTCTCTTTGAGAACGGGGGCATGAATGAATTAATGCCAGTAAATAATAAACGAATGAAGGTGTCCACGTATCGGGTCGAGCGAATAAAGCACAAAGCGCAAGGCGACGGAAACGGCAATCCAAAGATGCGGGTAAAATTAGTCGGGAATAATGTAAGCCCGCCTTTACCCAACCGGGACACGCGAAGGTCTGGAGGCAGTGTTGATTTAAAAAATAAAAGTAAAATAGTTATAAGAAAATCTATTATGTTAAAGAAAGAAATTAGAGGTTATATTGTAACCAAGAGAATACATAGAGATCAAATTTATGGATATAGTGAAATCAAAGTGATCCAAGATGTGGTTGTGGAAGACAGTTTAATAAGACTGACAGAGGGTAATATTATTGATGTATGGCTCAAAGATGAAGCAGAGTTATTAATTCCCTACTTGAAGGCATAAAAGTCCACTAAGGAATTTACCGTTCTTTGGTAAATGCATGGCTGGCATCCATGGTGTATCCTAGCTGTTTGCGGACTTTTTTAATTTCGGTTTGCAATCTCTTCCTGTAATCTTTCTTGCTAACTTCAATTGTAAATAAGAGAATAGTATTAAGAATATGACATAAAATGTCTGTGGACACTATATCCAGACGTATGGTACAATAGTAAATAGGAGTGAAAGAATGTGTGTCTGACTGTTTAGGTTAAGCTAATGAGAACACGTGCCAAATAATCCCTGAATTCATTCTGATTTAATTAATTATTTGTCAGGGGCATATGTAATAAGTGAGTTTTACATTTATACAATTTGTCTTGTCGTGAGAATGTTGGAGGTAACATTTGCACACGGCCGGTTTTTGGGACCCAGTTACGTCAACAGGAAGTGGGTTTTGCGAGGGACGCCTGGTCAGGTCATTTCTGACCATAGGGGTGAATGTGCTCAGACAAAGGTGACCGTGGCTGGTCACAGCTGTGGCGGATATAGAAAAAGGGAGTCGGGTCCTGGACGGCAAAGGAGAAGCTGTGGGCCAGGAGACGGGACAGTTGTTATCCAACTTTCGGCTCGTCGGCCAGGAGAGCCGTCGTTTTTGACCGGAGTGGTGCGGTGGAGACGAGTCGCGTCCTGGAAGGCAGCAGAGCGGACGTCGTCGGTTCAAGGGACGAACGCGTTGGAGATCCTGGTGCGGAGGTTCTCGGAGGAGAGGACCGCGAGTTGCGGAGCAAGCGTGGGACGTCACGTCTGTGTGGTTTTAGCCGCTTTCCTGTGTGCGGCCGGGCACCTGAACCTGACCCTGGTCATCATCATAAGACGACGCGTCGCAGTAAAGTAAGCAAACTTTCCTCCCTTTCCCTGAATCGAGTGAAGTTACTGCGAATTGAGAGTTGTGGGTCCAATGACCGGCTGTGTTTGTAAAAGAACATATTGAATCAGATAACTTTGGCCAAAAGAGTAAATTTACAAAGAATTGTTAGATGTAAGTTTATCAATAAGAGTGGCAACATTTAGCGATTGAGGAGTCGTGCCGAGTGTTTGTAGTAACCCTAATTTGTTTATTAAACTGAATTTTATGTTCATATTTTGTTTTATTCAGAGAATCCTTTCTTTACGGAATTGATCAAAGCCAGGACCCCTGAGATACAGTTATTGAGAGTCTCATGCTCGACTCAAGTACTCACGAGTCCTGGCAAATCGTTTATCGGCTCCCTGGTGTGGATCGCGCGGATCGCGAACATTAATTAATGAGACGATTGTCGTTTACATAATTTAAAATAAAACTTTCTGCACATGCAGTGGCGCCCGGGTCGGCATTAGTCCATTATAAGGATCCGAGGGAGCGGGTAGGCGATTACAGTGGTTGTTGCATTCTTAACATATTGGTGGAGGGCTGTTGTTTAGGAGCTGGCTGTGTGTTAGTTTAGAGTGACCGGTTCTGATTCTTGATACTATTACTTGCTGTTTGCGGTTTAATTTAGAATTTGTTTTTAGGTTGCGAATGTCATTGATATTTTTGTGGATGTCACTTTTCATTTTTTTTTTCCATTCCCTGTTCCACTGCGTTTTTGCTTGGTTATTTATTTGATTCCACATTTGATTGAGATCGCTGGTTGGACTTGCTTCATATTGGGGTAATGTGAGGTTTGGTCTTTGTTTGAGCGTTTTGAAACTTTCATTGAAGGAGGGGTATTTGAATTAGGTTGCTCTATGCGTGGAGAGGGGTGGTGTTATGTTTCTTTTGATTGCTCGAAGTATGAGATTTTAAGACTATTCTTGTTCCCAGAAAGTATCTTCGGTATTGTAAGGTTGTTTCTTGGGCTTCGACTAGAAGGCTCCCAATCGGGCATGTCAGGAAGACTCCCGTGGCAATACGAAGGGCGGTGTTGTGGATCGTGTCCAGTTTATGAAGCGTCTCTCTTTTTTTGCTTATTGATATAGTATGCAGGCAAAAGCCATCCTTGATCTTATTAGAACTTTGTACGTAGTTAGTAGTAGATGCAGGGATTTTAATATATTCAGCCTTTTTTGCAGTCCTGTGCTAAGCGGTTTATATGCTTGTGGAAGGTTAGTTTCGGTTCAAAGATGGTGCCCAATATTTTGATGAAGTTTACTCCAGGGATAGGTTGATCGTCTAGTTTTAGTGAGATAATTTCCGATTTATGCTTGTTTGAAAAAAAAAATATAGTCTTCGGTACAGTGAATTTAAATCCTGTTTTTTGTGATCACTCGCTGAGGTGATTTAGGGCTTGTTGCATGTTCAGTTGAGTATCATCTTTATGTCGTCCGCGAATTTACGAACTATTACGGGGAGGGGGGAGATTTGGCAATCTGCGTCGTCTATTGCTAGTAAGAATAAAATTGGGCTGAGTACTGAGCCTTGAGGAACTCCGTTTTCTAATTGATAAGGATTAGAGATGTGACCATTGATTCTTGTTTTGATACTACGATTTGCAGTAAAGTTTCTTATAAACTGATGCATGTTTCTGTGTATTCCCATTAATATCAACTTATTTATTACATGGCGGTTCCAAACCATGTCCAATCCAGAGAATTGTTTGGCGCAAGAATGTAGAGACTGAAAGGTTGCTACTTTATTATTGTCGGAAAAGCGTATGTAATACAGAACTTTTGTGGAAACAGCCAGTGTTTTTTTTTTTGGAGGCTGACCAGTGTGGTCATGACGGTTCTGAGTGGTTTCGGAGCGTGACCATAGTAGTCTTGGAGCCAAAACGATACAGTTGATGAACGAGTCTGTTTTGAGAGGCTTACCAGTGTGGTCATGGCGAAAGGTTGTGTTGGTCATTGAGTACGAGTCTGGTTTAGAGTGCAAAAAAAATATATTATGAAGCTTGGGACTTTAACCAATCTAAAAATAATAGGATGATGTAAACTTTGTGAACAGTTTTCAGAGAGGCGCCGGAATTTTGTGATGTGAAACGATATAGTAATCAGTGTTATGGCCTGTTATTAAGTATTTTCTTTTGTATTAACAGTGGAGTGAAAAATACGGTACCAGAGCAACTCTAAATAAAACGGTATCTAGATACTATATTTTGTAAACTTTTATGTAAATAAGATTTACCGTCAGATTTCTCTTAATTTTATTAGATTCTTTTATACAATTCTGGTTATTGTAAATTTAATTTGTATTTTTTTTGTTACTCTTTTGGTGCTAATTGCAAATCACTATCATTATTAGAGACCCAGTAAGCGGCACAGAGGTTATGAATGTCATTAAAAGCTGTGTAATTTTTTAAAAAATATTGTTCAAAAATGAAAGTAAATCAAAATTTGTAATAAATGTTTTTTATTATCTTTTTAAAAATTTGTTTATTTCCTATAAATTATTTTTTCCTTTTAAAAAATTCGTTTTCTACTTTCTACTTAAATTGGCGCTTTGTTAATATCAATAAGTTGTATACTACATAATCTTGCTGCAACGTGGTGGCATTTTTATTATTATATGATTTTCAATACCGCAATAGTTTATTTCAAATGCAATAAAAATAAATAATTCTTCTTTTTCCTACATTGAAATATTTTATGACGAAATTTAATCCTAGGGCGCCTATATACTACATATTTCACATCAATGTTATAATGATCAAACTACCACCAAAAAATTATGTATCAATTTTGCTCAACGCGGACAGGCAGAAGACCCCAACATCTGTCATCTTTCGGTCCTCAAATTACGTAAACCGAAGGCAGCCAATTTCTGACAAAATCCAATTGTATGAAAATGAATTCAATATTACACCATTATAGTATGTAATACATTATGGAAACCAACGATTGTATGTGTTATGTTTCCAGGTAGCAGGGAAAATATTGTATTACTTCTTTTTGCTCACATAGAAGTGAAAGCCATTTTATTAAATGTTTATTACATATTTTTTAACTGGCTGATTTATTTTTCTTTCCAGATATGGCATCAGTGTCCATTCACCCTATAGAAAATGATGTATTCGACGAAGATGAGGAATCCTAATTGTAACAAAATTGTAAATTTCATATAAACATTAAAGCTTGTTTCATTGAGTCACGGTTGACTCCACGAACCAAATGAGGCGATCTTGACCTTCCCATTATTGTAAAAAGCGCTATCGAAAACATATAAAGTAATTAAGTGAAAACCAATGTAACGATCGTCTTCAGGTGTTTGTTCAATACCTGCAGAACAAGAAAAGATAAATTGTTCGTCGTTGTTGGAATATTGAAAAACAGATCTACGAACTAAGTATGATGTTTACGTAGAAAATAACCCACTTGGGAGAGTTAGTTAGATTTTGTGTTTGTCGTTGTTGGCCTGCGCGTGCTGCAATGTTTACTCATTTTCGTTGAAGCGGAAGACACTCGGCTTGATGAATGTTGTTGACGATGCGATGTGATGCAAGCCTGAGGTCCACGGGGAGAAATTGGCCTGTTTCTGCCGTTCATGTCAGACCGGGTAATTCACCCCCACTTTATTCGTCCCCGGAGTTAAGACTCGTAATTAAGTTGCAAGATTAAATTCACGTCGTGAATTGTGCCCGTAGGACAGTTTCTCACAGCAGACATTTAAATATGTCTGCATTCTTAGGAATATTTATTTCAGTGTGCAGAATTATTATTTAAAGCTGTAAATATGTCACTAATGTAGTTTTGCTATAATTTACAAGGTACAAATAACTCAATTATGAGATCATAGCAGAAAAGCCTTCAGTTAAAATTTAAAAGCGCGATAAAATTGGTAACTACTAAAATTAATGTAAAAGGACATTTACAGAATATAATGCTAACAAATTGTAATAAAATTAGGGATGGAGGTAATGAAAAAAAGAGTGCATGCAATTAAGGTTTAATTGTAACCCGCCCAATGTTAGGAGATAAAACATTGCGCTCACTTGTCTACGATGGATACAAAGAGTAGGATCTAGTTCTATTTCTTTTCTTTTTCGCGTTACTAATAACTATTAAATATTTTTCTTTGAATACATTTTTTTACTTCTTCGCATTATTTATAATTTGATTAGTTTATTGATTTAACTGGTTATAATGGGCGGCATATAACCGATTCAAAAGATTGATGGTGGATAGAGTTAGTGACTGACATTGTTAGTTGTATGCCCTATTATTAAATGCAGCGTAAAGAGTATGTTAATGATTTCATTTCTTTCTTCTTACTTCCATTGCGTAAGTACGGGTTCTTATTTACTATCAGTGTAACGGATTTTTCTGGTAATTTACACAACAGCCTTGTTTATGTACATTCCGCTTATATTTTCAGTTCGATTATTGTAAGAAGCTAACATATTATGTGCTTACTCACTACATCTGTATTTTGTCGACATATCTTCATATTATCGGTTTGTTACAGTTAACATAGTGCCGACATAAACAGACGGAGTTTCACAATGTATGAGTCTGTTTGATGCGTGTTACAAGTCTCGAATAGCCCTTTAGGGTTTCCACTTCAGCCACGCTGAATTGCCTGCTCATTGATGAGTCAGGGGAAGGGGGTTATAGTTGTAACATGGACTGGGATCGGTCAATGTAATTGTGACACACTGGAACTCGTCAATTCCGTCGTCGTTTCGTTATTTAGCGCAATTAACATGTTGGCTTCAATTAGTATAATTTCGATTATGGACGGAGATTCCTGGCGTTATTTAAAAATAATACTCGAAAAATAAGTCGTTACGTAACACTAAGTTATTAAATTTTTTTTTCATAACATGTCAGAAAATTCGGAGCCAAGCAGAACACAAATTAATGTTGGTTTGCATTTAAGTAAGGAGTACATATACATTTACACCCTTTTTTCTGTCACGGAACACACACCCAAAAGCTGAACATATCGCTAAGAGGTTGATTTTAAACGTACCGGACGTTTGTGAATTCAGTGATGAAATAAAATACTTTTTATTATTTAACACAATACAATTCTATGTTTATAAATGTTGGCGTTGAACTAGTTTGATGTTACATTTCAAATGAAAAGATATATGGGAATATAAAAATTACTTTTATTAAATTCGTAAGAACCATTATATACATTATAAAATACAGCAATGGATATTATTCAACTGGGAAGAAACATAAGTGCGTAGGAAATGGAACAAGACGTGCAAATTAGAACGATACACAAGTTCGAATATTACATATATACTAAAATACGAAACTACTAAACATATAAGTGAGAAAAAGCATCAAGTCGACCATTTATAATTAAATTAAAAAAAGAAAATATAAAATTTAATATATAAACGAAAATAAAAAATCGTTACATGAATTCGAATTTTTTAAAAAATATACATCATTATAGTGTTAACATATGTTATTAGTATAAACAGAAGCATTAATACGGACAGGTGGAAAATATTCATTAATCTACTGAGACGAACATTTTTATTTGGAAGTCATTTTAGCCAATGTATCTAACAGCACATACGGAATAATAGATAATATTTCTAGTCCGAGAGTGATAAATATGCCATCACTTAATTTTAAGTCTTATCGTAATTCTGATACTGGTATGTTGAATTTTATAGCTTCATATAAAAATTCATTTATTTTAACTGGATGTTGAGGCGAAAATGTCTGGAAGCCAGAAAACATTATGGACAATGAAGACCCAACATTTCTTAATAATATTCATTTCATAATTCAAATTATTTCTCTTTCTTTGCATTGTTATTCAGTTTTAGTAAAGTATTTATATAATTGATAGAAGGATCCTGCACATTGAAGGAAATTTGGTGATCGCGTTCGAGGAATTGATCACTACAGTCTGGAATAGTTAGTTAAATAGCTGACTCAGCAGGTTATCATAGCCAGTCCGTCCGCCAGGAGTCTTATCGAGTGAATTGACAATAGTTTGGAAATAAATATTGAACAAGCAAGTAACGTGAATTGAACTAAAAGTCAACATATATATTTACTAACTGTTAATGAGGTGTGAAAGTTTAGTGTAAAATAGGATTTGGCTGTCGTATCTTCTATTATCTTACGATTCTCCTATTTCTTCTTTTACTGAATCGATATGGTTTTACATGTAGCTTGGATTTAAACTATGTTACAGTTTCCATTTTGCTCAATCATATTACATACGTACACAATGTAATTTAAAAATAAATTCGTATATAAACAAAAATATTAAAATTAGTGTTGTAAGATGAGGATTCTTAATATAATATAGATATCGAGTTCTTTTTTATACAATTAAATTTAATTCATGAGAATTTAACTGCGCAGTAGACTAGAATGAACGTGACGTGATCAGTAAACAAGAAAGGGTTACATCACAGGTCGACTGTTTTCAACCCGTTTCGGGTTACTCTGCGAGCCTAATTAAAACCCTGAGTTAACCGGTTTGGAGGGTCCCTACCACCCGACGACGTGGATGGATCTGAATATTTCGATTGGTTCCCACAAAGCGTGCTTGTGCCTAAACACTACCGGGGGAACTCTCGATAATGGAAGAAAGCCACTCTAAAGTCAGTCTTGCTTCAATCTCAGAACTGTGAAAGCTCCTGGGTTCCCTGCAGCCCAGGATTTCTATTAAACTTTAACTTTAGACTTCCTTGGCGTGTTCTATTTTGTTCAAATCTCTGGACGGAACTATATACATCAAGAATCTACACGTTATTAAATGTCCTATTTCGTGTGTTAGATGTCTTCCTCTCTGCGACGGAAAGACCTACTCCTATTTAATCTGATCATTTCCTTACCATTGCTGAAACTACAAAGTTATTAAAATCAATCTTATTTTGTCTCTAAGTTTTAATGGGGTCCAATATCATAATATTCATCAATTAATGAAATATATTTTACCTCAAAGTAAACACAGTTTGACCTCACGTTAATATAGAATTATCGGCTCTAACCCAAATTACAATTTGAAGGAACTATTCAGAAACTTATTTTTATTTTATAGAAAATTTCAGTTTTTATAACTCATACTTTGCGTGTTTTTGACTACTTCTGAATATGACACAACATATTTGACTAATTAAAATTAGCTTTTGGAGAATAGATGCGAAATAAAATGTTAATTTTACAAAGCGCGTAAATTAAACTTTTTTAAAAAAATAAAGTATGTTTCAATATCTATATGTAGACTGGAACAATAAATATTTTAATAAAATTTTGTTCAAACGATCTATTTCATAGTGAAACTAACCTTAAAAATTGAGTTTAGTCTTAATGGGACAAGATGATAAATTTTTTGAAAGCTCATGCATATTAGGTTATTACTATTTGACTTGAAGACTAAAACTGAAATAAACATAAAAAATGTGATCATATTTAAATTCTACGAAGCTGTCCCTCCGATTGGGTTATAATTAAAATGAGTTATAAATAACGCTAACTTTGCCGTGTAGTACATTTAGCTACTAGCATATTAGGAAGGAACCACATTATTTTCTTCCTAAAATGTGGTGGAGAAGTGAGCAAGTTGAAACTTACGAGGTCTAGTACACTAGACTACTTAGCACAGCTTCTTAGCAAAGGAGCAAGTTCCTGTGAAACTTGTGCCCCTGTACAAGTAAAGCCACCCGTGTTACACAGCTCATTCGCTGCTATCCTGTGTGTGAGTGTGCGGAAAACATATCCACAGTACAACTATTAAGCGAGAAATTGTTTCCTTAGAGCGACGAATTCTGTAATCTCTTTTTGAAGAATATGCTTTTATAAATTATTGGAAATAAAGCTCTGTAAAGTCCTTGAAGGAATTTTGTTAAATAAGTTGACACCTTGCCACTTCGTAAATTAGTGCAATAAAAAATTTTATATCACATAAAATAATTTTTTTAACCAACCAAATCAAAATATGGGAGATATATACAACGAAAAACAATTTCTAAACTGATTCTTTTAAAAAATACGAATACATATTGAAGACACGTCAAATGGATTCCAAATTAATATAGACTCAAAACACTTTATGAAAGAGTCACCGAAACAAATATGTGTTGTAAGGTGGAAACAACTCAGTTTTTTGAAATTTGAAAGTCGATATTGAACATAAGAAAGTAGACTTGGCATTTGTCGAGACCGAGATGTCCCTATAGCACGGAAAATTTTTCAATGGAAGTTTTAATAAGTAAATAAATATTTCAACCAATATGCCTGAAAAAATGATTAATTAAACCAAAAAATCAGTTCATAAGCCGTTTCGTTCTTAATTTTGGAATATCTTCAGGTAAAAAGGTAATGTGCATTTTTGAATGTATACATATATATGCAAAAGAAAAATGAATTTAGAGTCGTTACCTGTTTACGTGAAGATGTCCCAAAATTTTGGACGAAATGTTGTATGAACTGATTTTTTGATTCAATTAATAAATTGTTTGTACATATTGGCGGAATAATTATTAAATGATAATATTAAATATTACATTTTTAATAAGATTTAATGTACGTATTATATTTATAAAACGATTTGGTTGTGATGCGGTTTGAAACATACGCAACGGACATAATTGGCATTTTGGGTGACTTAGGAAACTGTTAACTAGAGATAAATTTAATCTTGAAACCTAACAAGAGCTATGAGTAAGTCTGAGAGTATTTTTTTTAAAATGAATCCAAAAATAAAAATAAATAATGTTAATGAAACCTAATGAAGAATGAAATATTGAAAGCGAGTAAATAATGCTAATGAAACCTAATGAAGAATGAATTATTGAAAGCAAGTGAATAATATAAAAAATATATTTTTTACCCATAAATATTGGGTTTAATACATCTTACGTAGTAATAAAAAATCTAAATAAAAAATATTTTTGTAAAATTGTTAAGTGAGATATTTGTTTCACGCTATTACAAATATGCTAATAATTTTTACAACAAATTATATCTGCTTTTTTCCAAATCGTAATTAGTATAATTTTGAAGGAATGATGTTTTAATTTTAGTTGTGTGTAACCTACGTCATAAGTAGATCACATCCTCTACTGAAAAGCGTTCGGTTGCAATAATATGTTACATATTCACCGGTCAGAATTGGAACAAATGAGATAGTCTTTTTTAAAATACGACATGGCTTATTGTGTCCTCGCTAATAATAATAAACAACATGTTAAAATTATATAATGTGTTATTAAATTATCAAGTAACATAGAAAAATGTTTGGTTGCTGTGTGAAACTCGTAAATTTTAGATAGAGATGTCTGGTACATTTGAATTAATTTCGAAAAAACTTATTATTTATGAACTACGTTTGGAGAAGAAGAGTTTTTATTCCATAAACGAATTTTTAGGCGTTTTTGTTAGATTTGGTAAAGACTTTTATCAAGGCAATATTTTTTATTTGTTGATTAGACTGAGCTAATTTTTAAAACACTGTCTCAAGTTATAAATAATGGGCAACGGGTTTCGGGAAACGGTAGGAAATGACAATGTTTAAAAAATATGACTTAAGGTTTGCTACGTCGGGCAAGAGGACAGAATAGTGTAGGATAAATAGTAGTAAGCAATGTAATGGGCTTACTGACTAAAAAAGTAGTAGTTGTACGATATTTGTGTAATTCTGTAAATAAAATAAAGTTGTAAGCCGTTTCATTTCTTTGAGGACTGCGTAAAGATTTAATATTATATATGGAAATGAGCATGTCGTTTCTGACAACAATGAGTTCTCCAGACAGCAGCTAGATTGTTGACAGCGCTGCACGGCAGGGCGCTAGTTAAGAAGACGCTAAGCCCCTGCGACGCTCAGCCAGACAGCAGATTAGCACAATTAAGAGCATTACGCAACAACGCCTCACATCCCCGAAAATGAAATGGAAATCTCCCTATTCCCAGACGTGCCTCGAGCTTAACAAAAGACTAGCCCCAAAAGGAAGTAATGGCGAACGTAGAAACGTGTGTGTGTGCGCGTGCCTGCGTCAACTATAATCGCAGGGGGATGAGGAACACAAAACACGATGCCGAGCACGTGTAATTCCTTTTCACAAAGTTGACGTTTGTAATAATATATTTTCTGTTATTTTTATTTATTAATGATATTCTAACAAAACCTTATAATTTTAATATATAAAAGTCTTTATACTTTATATTTTTACTATTAATTTTTTTTACTAACAACAATATTCATTCATTAAAATATAATAAATATATTTTTAACTACAATATAATTTAAACACATCCAAGAAAATTCTTTTGGGATTTAATAGGCATGATTTTTTTTTTTAAAAAAAGTATTGGTAATACAGATAATTATATTATAAAGTCTCTTACAAAATATAGAATAGAAATAAGATTAGAGTTGTATATATTTTATTAGTGTTACCAAGATATTTCCAAGACTGCGAACGTCTCACTGAAAGCATGTGGAAGTCTCCAGAGGATCTACGTACGAACGCCGGACGTAAAGACTCCAGCACAGCCTAATCTCCAAACGAATCTCCATAAAAAATATATTCACTTTCAAATAAATTCTAATTGTTGAGATATTCATTACCATTCCATGTTATAGAATCTCGTATTTGTATTGCAGAATGTAATTGAGCTGTTGATTAAAACGAAATATAATACGTCTGTATAAAATATAATAATTAGATTAAATAGCCAAATACAGAAAAAATTGCCTAAATTTGCCTACTAGGTATACCATGTTTGTGGTAAATATTAGTTTTCTTTAACCTTGCTGCGAATCCCTATAACGCCTGGAAGAATTGGTTTTAAAGTCTCTTTATCATGTTTGCACGAACTGCAATATCTGCACCGTCTCACGGAAATTCCATTTGTCTAGCACACTGTCTCAAAGCGAAACCCTACATGCTGCATAAATTTCAGTTTGAGCCACAAAAATATTTTAATTCCGAAAAATTGAGCGGGTTTTTACATGCACATTTTTTCTAGATAGTTTATACAATAGAATGTCGTGAAACAATTCTTTTAGTGTCATTTGCCATGGTTCTCCTGTACCTTAATGTTTCATGTACGATGGGTAGATTCTATTTTTTTCGTAACGGTTCAAAGGAGTCTTGTTAGAGTGTAGTCACAAACACTCGAGCAGCAGCCCTTAGTAGTTGAGTACAGAGTTTCAACACACTTAAAAGCGGCGCCCGTCCAGAAGTTCTGCAGACACGAGCCAGAGTTGGTTAGTTGGCGGACAGAGAGTTTTAATTAAGTCCATCTAAAAGTTTATATTTACATTCCTAATTAAACATTAGGGATATTGTTTTCAACTGGCGGAACTTGCCGTGTGAGCACAAAGTTCCCGACGGCTTGTCTGCTTGTCCGTCCGCCTGTACGTAAGGCTCGGCAAAAAAAAAGTGCATTAAGAGGTTGGAAACGCCCTAGCAAATTATTCAGAGCTCAAGGCAAGTGCACGACGGAATTTCCCTATGAAGCAGAAAGTTCGGAAGCGAAAGCAGAAGCAACAACAAACACAATGAAGCAGATGCCACCCCACTTCCATGAAACCAACGGATTTATAGAATAAATACCCTCTAATTGACCGGTATCGATATTCGGTTACTCTCGCGTCAGTTGGCTGCGAATTTCTCACTTGGAAAACATCGCATCATCCCCCACTGGTCTCGGGGGGAAAAATGCACCAGTGACGCTGGTCCAATGCACCCCTAATCCGGAGGAGGGGGTTAAATTAATCGGGGTGGGCGATGAAAGGGATTAAACACAATCGCGCCCTGGGAGCCGTGAATTATTACGCAACTTGAATAAAAACCAGGACAGGCGCAACAATGATGTTTCGGCGATTGGTTTCGCCGTCGTCAGGTGAAAAACGATTCATTCCATAAAAATTTATCGGTGCATAAGTAGAATAATCAGAGCTTATAGCTAAATTATTCCTTAAATCAGTGGATCGAACAGATGTGTTTCCAATTGAGACTGATTTTTGGAAAAGATAAATTATTTAAGTGATGGTCTTAATGTATAAAATATTAAATTTTATTGAATAATAAACGAAGGATACATACATAAGTTTCCAGAAATCGGAGCCTATAACTCTAATCAGAATTCAACTCAGATTTTTACGATATTTAAAACGCATAGATACATTCAAAATTAGGTGAAATTATTAGGCTGCACGCATATTTCGGTACTAAATAATTGAAAAACATCGCCTAAGTTTTTTTGAATCAAGCATTCGCTGTTCAGGGATAAATCTATACAATAGTCTTCCGGACGAAATATAAACTTAAATAAACTAAATTTATTTATAAATCTTCGTTAATTAATGGAGCATATTACTCGCTGAAAGAGTTCGTACATATGAAGGACAAATTAGATCCTCTTTAATAAAATAGTTTACTGGTATTCTATCAAGTTCTGCTATTATTTTACAATTATAATCTTGTAGAATTTAACTGACGACTTATTTTCTTTTTCATGTTCGACGGGAATCGAATTAATATTTGCTGCTGTAAACTTGAAGATAAATATATTTATCAATTCTTAAATCACTGTTATATTAATTTATTTTTACATTACTTTGTATTATATATATTTTTGTAAAGTACAATGTTTGTTTTTTGAAGTTTGTAACTGTAATATTTTATTTTTTTCTTGTAATATTATACTATGACGTATGCTATTTCCTCGACAGAGGGCTAATGGAATGAAAAATAAATTTAATCTCATCTACTTAAAACTTGGAATACCGATTTTCGGTCAATAGATTTTTATATTGGAAAAACCCATGGGGCACAGCTCCGGAAATATTCCGGACGAGGTAATTATTCAGGAACTCTGGTGGGTTGTAATTAATATATTCTTGACACACCGAAAAAATTTAATACTGATAATTAGGGTTGGAACGGATTATAATCATGTTTCAGGAATTATATACAAAAAATGTTTGGGATATGAGAATGTTGAAGGAAACTGCCGCAAGATACATCTAAATACATTGTCTGAAAAACCGCTGTTTTTATTTTTTGTGAGACTGATGAAAAATGACTATATAATTAAGAAAATTATAATTTGTAAAATGGTAGTTTACGTGAATAATGTGATATATAAATAATATACGTCAAACAATAAGTTAAAGAAGTCTGTAAAAAACTTTCAATTATTTTACGAATGAATAATTTTTTCAAATTTTCTTCATTTTTTAATATAGTATATATATTCAGTAAATTACTTACTGTAATACCATAAACTTTCTAAACTTCGGTATTCCTTATTCGAACTGAAACCAATCTCTGCATAACGTTTGGTATCCGTATCTCATACATGTAACTAAATATTTCTAAGCCACAATTGCCGTATTGGTTACAGGCTATCGTTCCATAATTGTTTGTCAGCTTCAAACCTAACGGTCAATCATTTTTATGTCGTGTTATAGTTATACGAAATGATTTTCTGCACATTACTGCATATAGTGATGTTAGGCTGACCCGCAATACAGTGATATGTTTTAATATTATATATTGTTAAATTTTTAAAATTCATTTTTCATAGAGCTTGTGTGGAAGATTGACTCTAAGGCATTGAACTAGTCAAGAATTAGCAATTTAATAACACATCTAATATTTATTAAAATAATATAATTATGAAAGGCAGATTTATAAAATCTGATTTGGTAAATTACAGTCAAAATAACAGCCCATATAAATACCGTTTACTATAATATTTAGTTATTTTCATTCGTGATAATGCTTCTTTATAGATTTTCTACACAAGCGTTTTAAATTTTCACGGTAACCGAAATATAAATTAATTAGAATCTCATTCCGGTAAAACTCACTTCTTTACATTATCGTCTTAAATTAAAACTGTTACCGAAAAAAAAATACGAGTTTCATCAGTTTTTCAATTTTTTGATAATTTGATAGAAAGTTAACAGTTAAATTCTAATCCCTATTGTTTAGTTTAGAAATGAAAATTTATCGTTGTTTCCTCTGCCTAGGTTTGTAAATTTTAGCCGATTTTTATTAAATAGATTGGGGGAATTAACATGTATTAACATTGATATTGGCCGGTTCGTTTATAATACAATATAGTAAACCGACGTTAATCTCAACTGCCGGGCTTCTAACCTTGAAGCGGATTAGTAAATTTGCATGACGATCGCATTCTTTAATTGGTCCGGAACGTCGATAATATTGGTTTACCTATGTGAATATATTTTATAAGAGTATGATATGGTATTAATGATTTATATAAGTTATTTTATTTTAACAATAATATTCTCTTTTAGCTCCTTGATTTCTTTATAATTTCATTTTTTTAAAAGTTCGGGAAAAGAAATGATTTTGTAAATCTTTATAGTGTAATGTTTAATAAACTGGATAAATAAATTCCGGAATCGACAAATAATTACGTAAAAGTTTAAAATTAAGGAAAAATCCGTAATTAAATATCATTCGTTAAAGTGAGTTCAGTGAGTTTAGTGAGCAATTCAGTAACAAGCGACCAATGACCTAAATTAATTTTTATATATAAATATAAAATCAATAGCAATATACACTATGAACATTATATTAAATAGGGACGCACGTCCTAATTAATAACATTTCTTTATGATGAATATTAACAGGAGGAAGTCACTGAGACAATTTTGATTATTTTATTTGATTGGGAACAATATATTGTTGAAACATTTAATTATTATTAAAAATTATATTATAATATATCATTGACCGCCATTAAGTATTGTCAATATTTATTTAAAAAATTTCAACTATATTATATGTCCGTTTATTATAATAATATCAATGTTCTATTTCTATGTTTGCTTCATATAATAATAAATTGGTTAATGACTCAATATTCACCCGGAATATTAAATTCATATGTAAGCTTATTTTGTTTAAAATAAATAAATAACAAAAATAAAACATTAATATAATTTTATCGATGCTTACTTTCATCGACTTAATAATACAGCACGTTCATTTTACTTATTGTCGTGTAATTAATTCATTAATGGTTCTAAAAGAGAGGTCAAGTAATATTTCGTAATTAAATGATGAAAAAATTTAATAAAAATGCACTTTTTTTATTGGTAAAATAATTTTATTTTTCAATTATGAATATTGAACAATATTTTGTATAACGTCACTGATTAATTACGACACGCATAATAATTATGTTTTTCTATTTCTTGTATCAGCGATGTTATTTGATCCTCTAATCTGAAAAAAATTTGTCAAGAATAAATTCTTTATTTTTCTCCAGAATCTCATTAATAATCTGTAATATTTTTTCTCTTTTTGCAGTATTATAAAGTCACTGGTGGGTAAGTTTAATTAACATTCCACATTAGAAAAATTGTCTTATTTGTAAATCTCTGTTCTGTTATGAGCTCCGTAGTTGGTCTATTACACAGTAATAGGAGTATAATAGAACTACACATTGCGAGTACCGGGATTTGGAAACGGAATGAAGGAGGACAACACGCGGAAGTCCAGAAAATCACAATGAAAGCTTAATTTTTTCATATATATTAAGGAGAAAATGTGTAACACCCGTTGAACTTTCACGTGCTATATTATTAGTGGCTCAGCGAAGAATGACAACGTCGCCGGTTTTGCTTCAGGGAGAGAACGACGGGGGATGAGTTGTCTCATTTACGCGTTGAGGCGATTTTTTTTTATCGCGTCTGCTTCTTGTTCAATCAATGGAGCAACGTTAGCTTCACACGTCATAGCAACTTTGTCGAGAGATGAGGCTGATCAAAGTTTAGATTGGCTGCGCTCCAACTTGGAGATTGTTTTAGGCCGCGATGGCACTGTGGCAACGTTGCACAACTTCCACCAACAAATCCAATTCTGAGCGACACGGCGTCTTACCGCCACCAAGTGAGCTCATTAAGGGCGCCCAAGTCTAATACTGAAATCCACGCTCTGCCATTCCGAGTCATCTTATGTACAGTGGCTCAATGTCTTCCAGCTTCATCCTAGAAGGTTGGCACCTAAACGTTCAACTCATTGCTTAACTCTTACCCCTAGAAAGATAGATTTAACTTTGTCCTTCAGTGACGATTCAGTACTGTATTATGTGTATTCGTACAAAGAATTGTTTCGTCTTCTAGTCAAGCGACTCACTTCCAAGATTTCCCTGAGGAAGTAATTAAATATTCAAAGCACGTCAAACGAATCTAAAAACTCTTTATTCTGCAGACTCCGATGAAATAATTACAGTTGGAATACTAAAAATTAATTAACTGATAGGAGCTGTAATGAATAATAAAATAAACTGAATCTATGGATTTGTGTTTTTAAATCATGAAATAAATCGATTTAATATTTAATTCAATTAAAATTCTATGGTATAATTATCACGATACAATATATCACGTGCTAAGTACCCAGAAATAAAAATGTCCAAATCGTTTTGGTAATGCAACCTATATATTTGATCACGTAACCCTTGGGTGGCTTACGATCTTTGACGAACGTTGTCTGATTTAGTTGTAGCGTTGTGATCGAACGTTGTAATTATCACCTCAATCGGTGCCAGGAGTCCACAATGGAACATAAACCTAGTTATAACTTGCAACTGTATAAGAACCCCCAATTAAATTAATAATTATGTAATTTTTTAGTTGAAGATGTATATATCAAATCGCTGAAAGTATATTTTGTTATTGTTCTATGTGAAGCGTAATATAATTTCCAAAATTATTAAGAAAATTTGTGCGTAGTAATATCATTTAATTATATAAAAAGATCAGACATTTCCGTAGCAATTGTCTTCAAACAGTGGGTCATTTTGAAAGTAATCATTACATGTTGGACATTTCTTTGACGCCTTTAAGTCAAAATATACACGTGATTGAATAATTGAAGAAACGGGTTGAGTCAGATATTTATATTTATTAAAAAATATATATACCGGAGTTTCGTCATTTTCTTAGGACTTCTTCAAGTTTAATAATATTTTATATAAATCAAGTAAAATATTTAGAGGAAAGGTTTTACTGGCTTACATGTTGTAACCGAACGCAAGGCCGTTTGTTTAATATTTATATTATAAATATCAGATTTTTTCCCATCATTAATATACCTGATAATTCGCAACAAACCACCTTCATACAAACTTAATCCTCTTCTCTATCTGGGCCAACAACTGGTGCATAATCATCAATCTTTCCAAATCAGTAACCGTTCCCTACGACCTATCAGTAGCATGAAAAATCATGGAGCACCTAATAACTTCGTACATTTGGGATACACTTGAATCTGAAGGGTGGTTCTTTCAAAAGCAACGTGGATTTCGATCGGGATTCTCTTGTGAAAGTCAATTTCTCAATCTCTTTCAAGATATAGCAGACGAAATTGATAATGGTGGTAGAATAGACGCTATTGTTTTTGTCTTTGCAAAGGTTGATGATGTAGTTCCTCACGACATCTTGATCCAAAAGTTAGATGCGACGGGTATTGATAAAAGAGTGGTGCAAGATCGGGAAAGAAACTTCGGAACTCGAATCTGTATCATCGGGGGTCCCAAGGGATTGGTCATTGCCCCATTATAGTTTTTAATATTCATCAACGATTTACCAATAGGTATAAATTCAAAGGTCCGACTTTTTGTTGTTGACTGCAGGAAATTTACAAGAAAATTCATGGTAGTCATGACATAGAAGTCCTCCAAAAAGACTCAGATACACTAAGCACAAGGGCTAAGCGAAATAAAATGAAAAATAACAATGGCAAACGTAAGGCGATCAGTTTCACCAAAATGCACCTCCAAAATTCTTTGGTATTTAAAAAAATAACAATAAATGGGAAAACAGTGGCCCAGGAGACAAACTGTAAATACCTAGGCATTTATTTTAACAGTAAGCTGGGGTGGTAGGAGCAGATAATCTATGCTACAAGGAAAGCATGGAATACTTGGCACTTTGTAATAAGGTCTCTCAAAAAGGGAAATGCAAAATCCAGGGAAATGGAATATCTATCATTAGTACGCCCACTAATGGAACATGATGCAGCATTCTGGGATCCGTATAGGAAAAATCAGATAGAATCCTTAGAAAGGGTTCGAAAAAGGGCCGTGAATTTCGTACAGATAGGACCTGCTAAGGTAAATCTGCTAGGACACTACAAACGAGAAGGGAAAGAGTCAGACTACACGATTTTTTTAAGCGTCCTTGGCAAGGAATTCGTGATAGATTGATAGAACCGACTCGGTACGGGAGGTCTGACGAGACAGAAAAAACAGATGTTGGAAAATAATAATTTCTAAACAGGACAATAAATAACTCGAACAATTTACCTGCAAGAGTTTTTGAGAAAGTTCTCTATCGGAACGAAAATTTAAAAAAATCTGAACTCTCAAGTCAATATAGGGTAGTGTAGTTAAGTGAATTGAAGTGATAGTGCTCCATTATAAACTAAAAAGAATAAATTGAAACATTCTTAGTCTCCTTAGGTAGTTAAATAGTTAGGTAATCTCTATTTACATATATCTTCCCACTTTTCTTATTTTCAAGCCAGTTCAATATTAATTCCTTCTTTAACTTTTTTCAAAATGAACCTTTAATTCATATACATGTATTTATAGTTGAAATAATTTCCCTAAACATATCTTATATTTTATAATACTTATGTTAATTTACTCTATTTTCCCTTATTGTAACTTCCCGTATTCAATTTGTAATTAAATTGTAATTTATTGCTTCTAACAACGGGTAAAATGTCCATTTGTAGATTAAATAAATACCCATACATACTATCAGTCACTATTAACAACTCCACTATCACTACTAAATCTTCCCATAGAAACATTGGCCTAACCCTCGACTTCAAACTAACATGGTCCCTTCACAATTCCCACCTTAAAAAATATAATACTCCATAGATTCCACAAATTAAAACCATTACTGAACCCAAAATCTCCTATATCCGTCTCAATAAAAAAAACTCCTTTATATAACCCTAATATATCCCCTTTGGCTTTATATGGGTTACTTCTGAGCTTCGGCCGCTACTACACACACAAATAAAATCCAAATATCCCAAAATAAAATAACTAAGGTTCCTTGGTATATATCGGTACTTGTATTTATTAATTTATTTTATATTTTATTCTTAATCACTTCTCGATTCGAACAGTAGAATCCACAATTACCTAAATATTCACTCAACCCAAAAAACCATAGTTCAAGCAATCCTTATACAACGTAATAAAAATCTCAACCATTATCTATAAAACAGAATCCCACCTTCCTCCGACCCTCAGAAGGTTAAAAAGAAAACTACAAATTGACCAACTACTCATTCAATAAGCAAATATATTTCTTCAAGTTAATTTTAACATGTTAAGTCAACAATTGTAAAATATTCGGATTAAAAATTTTTCTGTATAATAAAAAATACTTATTATTAAAAGGACAGTATCTAATGTTAAACATTCTTTCAGATTTTGTGAACGCTTTTCTTGAAATGGATAACAATTGAATGAAGATATCAGCAGTATTAATCCTCCTAATTCTTGTATTGATGTGTCTTCATGGATATTTCAATCTTTATAGTCGGGTAACGGAATTTAGCCATAGCGTGTTGGAAATTAAAGTATAGATGTTATTTCTCCCGAGTAGAGTTTTAATATCATCTCACATATGAAATATGGGCAGTGCCTTTCTCGTTTACGACCGTTTCTATTTTATTATCTATTGAGTCCGCCATAAAACGCAGTGCTCTTCTCTTTTTCGCACAGTTAGCTTTGTCTTCCTGATCGATTCAAATTCTGCTTAAACGAGCTGGATTCACGCCGCTACAATCTGTAGAAAATCCCCAGGAAATTGGCAGATTAACGGTGTCTCCAAGCCTACTGACTCCAATCTGTGTTCTACCAGCCTCTCTCTCTCTCTCTCTCTCTCTCTCTCTCTCTCTCTCTCTCTCTACCCCTCCCTCCACCACCTCCCCCTCATTATATTTTTTAGTTTACAATTATGCCTCCTTCGTTGAATTATAATAAAACCATAGAGACATCTTCACTTGTAATTATGTTTGGTTTATATTACTAGTCGTTCTGATAATTTTTTAGTACTCTCCGGCAGAGAGCCCGACGGCGGAGTCGAAAATGTTCCCTTCTGGTCCAAAAATGTCCCGTCATAATAGTAAAGTTTTGTGTAACGATAATTTTTTTCTGATTGCTGAAAAATATATTCTAGTTAATAAATATAATTCATACATTTACTATTTTAATGAAGTGGATAGAAGAGCATGTATTGCAGTCTACAGGTCAATTTACGGGCTGGATATATTTTAACACTTTACTTCAATAGTGTAAAGATCACAACGGCAGATCGAGACGTCTACCCACTTTCAAATTATATTCTTCAAGATTAATTTCTGTTATTGTCGATAATATCTTGTGTTATTGTCTTTCAGACGTTAAATGTGTTCTTTTAACACTTTTACTGCCTGGCCAAGATATAAACCATTCCGAATCAAACATTTTTTATGCATCAAATCACCAACTGGCTTGTAAAAGACTTATTAATTATCCATATTTTATATATTATTAATGTCGGTTTTTGAAAAAAAATTATCAGCCATATAAGGATGACGTGGGCGGAACAGAAAATTTCCATGTTTTTTCCGTTGTTGCCTTGTTTTTCATACAAGAGTGGCTTTTTTACACTTTCTGCTATATTTTTAATTTTTATATCCTATTATTTTTAACATATTTTTAACACTTATCTGATTTTTAGTTAAATAATGGCCACTATAAAAATGTCGCTCGACAACGCTAGAAATTCTGAAAACAACAGATGAATGCATTCTATTCCAAGTGCTCTGATCAGGCACAACTGTGTCTGCCTGTTCTCATTAATATACACAAGGCTTTATGAAGATTTATACCGTAATTAAATAATTTATTCATTGATATAAAAAGAATAATGAAACTTTTGTTCAATTTTATTTTAGATTTCGGTCAACAAATTTTTATATTTAATTTTGACTACATTATTCATATCTTTCTGAGAACAAATGTTATAAATAATTTTTTAAAATTTAGATTTTTTAGAGATTTCTAAATTACTGTACTGTTATTCTAGTCACTTTATTACATTTATTATAAACGCGTATTCTTTTGGCAAATATATAATTTTTGTTAAAAATATTAATTTCTGTTCAGGCCTTTCTAAAAATTTAATTTTTGTCGGACCCACCAATTCAGGAATACGTTAATATACCGTACAGCCCCAATTTTAAAACGTGCATATTAACGTACTGTAATAGAAGTAAATGGATTGAATTATTAATAATAAAAATTTGATTTAATTTCCAACAATTTTATTTACACATAAAATGTATTAAACCATGGCAGAAAATATAATACTGACTCGCTGCTCCCCGTAATACTTCCCTTGATAATTTTGGCTCATCGTTTTCTTCATATCTCAGAACATCTTGGCATCATGTGATCATTTTCAAACCATTCACTTTCTCGTCAATCCGCTTCCTCATTTATGACCTGTCGTTCTGAGAAGATCTGACCGCTGTTGTTTGGAAATTTCTCGCCGAGATTGAACTAAATTTACTGTCGCAGTATTCACATTGCTTCCCTTATCATGGCACGACCTGTGTCTGTGGACTCGGACATCCCAGCGCCTAAGGTTCATGACTGCCACAAATAGCTTCACTTCTTGTTGCGTTATCATTATAAATGCAATGCCTAAGTTTTTACATTGCAATTATTTCCTTTGTGTAAAAATACTAGAGAATTGCAAACTTCGAGACATTTGAAATAAATTTGCAGTCCGACCGATATTGATTGGCAACTCTTTCGTGATAGATAAGAATCTGTCGAGGTTTTCCCCAGACTCAAATACAGTTTAATGAAGTTTTGAATCAGCTCCTCTACAATTCATATTTTCTACGAATTATACTGGATGACCGGCATTTTTAATTACTGTATATGATTTTAAGATTACGAAGACATGGGACGTTTCCTTGATATTCTAATGCGAATCCAACGGCTAGATCAACTTTTAATAATTGTATTAAAAACGAGAATATGTATTGTAATGCCAATTAATTAAGACATTAATTATGAATTTGAAAATCTAAATTGTTAGAGAAATCCTTTGTGGCGGCGGTCCAGAACATAACAACAATAGAAAAGCCAAGCACTGATCCTTTGTCGGAAGGCCCGTAAAATGGCGTATGCTCGCACCAAAAGGAAAAACGAAGGTTCAGTCTGCGAGGAGACGTCGTCGAACTAATAACTGTTAATTGGAGACGATAGAGCAGCTCGCAGGAAGGCATGGTGAAATACAGTTTGAAGGGAAATATTGAGAATTAGCATTCAACAGAGTTGATTGGTCCCTGAACATGTTTCTCAGGACAAAGTAAACATTCACTAGAGCATAACGACGAAACCTGCTAAGTAAAAAAGCAGTTTTTGCGCACATAGACGGCCAGAGTTAGCAGAAGTTTCGGTTTAAGTCCGGAACAATAAAGACTACCCAAACGACGAATCGCAGAAGTCGCCCAAGGCAAGCGGTCTACCGAGAGGACGAAGGTGGATCATCCTAGTTCCTGACGACGTATAAAATATTGATTTAGAATCAGTGCAGAATCTGTGAGTAGAAGCAGTGTAAAACCCCACAATAGTGTTCTCGAAAATTAAAGGTATCCTGGAATGCTGGGCAGACGTGAGTAACAATTTAAAACAAAACAACTAATTATGTAAACCTGATTGAAAGATAGCCGCCAGATTTCGTTCTCTTCTTATTGGTTAAAATTGTTAATCAGAGTCAATATTTTTAGTTTAACTTCGTTCACAATTAAATTTTGTTCTAATTTAATTGACAAGTAACTTTCTTTTTCTTTAATTGTAAATTGTTGATAAGATTACAAATATTATTGATTTGTCCATTATCAAACCTAGTAAAGATCATGAGATATATTTAAATTTTAATTGTTTAAATTATTGCCAATAAATATTTTGTTTGTTAAATATAAATTCTTTTCATTTAAAAGCCTATCATTAGTGATTATTACAGTATAAAATGTTATTTTCCCCCATAATTTTAAAGGAAAGAAGGCTGTTGTGTAATAAGCTTTCCAGACCGAGGAAGTTAGTGAAGACACGTTGTACGTGCCTCCTATATCACGTAGTCGTGGTGTTATTTCATTCCCGGTTGGCGTGCGTCTGTGATAGTCGTGTCTGAAGCAGACAAGTGAGTGCCCCGTGAATGGATTATGGATTGCAGATCGCTGTAACGTTGATGGAATGTTTCCATTAGCAGGTAGCGTATCAGGTTAAAGCTGATAGTTGTGAAAATCCCTCTTCAAAGCTTTCTGTTCTCTGTCGTGCTCTTCCAACACCATTTGTGACACGGAAACATCATTAAATGGGTCAATACGAACATATTGCTTTACGACGCTGCAGAGAAAAGTAAAAACAACAACAATAGAATACTGTATCTTACTTCTACAAAAATATACAATCTTAGATACAATAAAAGGATATATATTCGAATTTTAATTTTCAATGAAATATAGTGAACTGCGTGGGTATTAATAATACCATATATAGCAGGGAAAGTAAAATAAGTAGGTGGAGACTGACCAGAGTATGTTCGGATATGTCAGATTTTGGACATTTACGCTCTACTGAAATCTTGATTTAAAGTGATTGGCTCCGAACAAAACAAATAAAATTGCTTCATTACGGACCGAAGAGGATGAAATTGAAAGGGTCGGTTTCATTTAAGGTTCTGGTATTATAATCTCTAGGTGTTTCGGAGATACCTAAGCCTATTCCACTTTATCAGATGATTGGACCTGATTAATGTTGCGACACCTGCTGGATACCGATCCATTGTTGGACGAATCCATTGTTAAGGTTAGCTCTTTCCTATTATATTGTCCTTCGCATTGTGGGTTGAGCGTTTGGCCATTTGACACCAGGCGTCCAAGACTGGCCTCTATTCTACTTCATGTCACTCACCGTTCCCTCTGTTCTATAATCATTGTCTATAAATTCTATGTTAATCATATATCAAATATCCGGAACAGTAGTATTCTGATTCGTTAAATATCTGACCGTTATTCCCTTTGCTAAGTTAGACTGATAATTATGAAAATCAAATAGTCAATAAAGCAAATTCGTTCAGGAAAATATTAGGCAATTGTTCATCCGACTAATTTTCAATTTTTTTATGAGCCTTAAGTATTTTGAAATGTGGTTTAGCTGGCCAAGCTATAAGATGGGACAGTTAAGATATTACAGAATGACCTACTGTAGTTTGTTAACATGTTTGCCGATTTGACCTTGAAGCTCTTCCTTGCGACATCGAATCAAATTAGTGCGACGTTGTCTAATCTTATTGTCCACGCAGCCGCAGTAAAGGTTTCTAGTAAGATAGATAGATTTATTCACCATTAGCCCTCTAATGAGGAAATAGGATTCGTCACAAATGTACAGTAAATAAATTACACATAAAATGAATGAATATTAATAGTAATAATTAATAAGTTACACAAAAAAATTCATATCTGTTCACATTTGTCCAGTCACCACAACCATACACACTATATTTAATAAACACGCACACAACACTTATCTCTTCCTGGTATTCATCTCCTGTCGCTAGGTACGGAGGGATGTCGTCATGGATATTTACTAAAAAATAAAGCAGAGGCAGGAAAACAGAACCAAAAGGAGAAAACTGGACGCACTATTTACATATTTGTAGCGTATTCGGCAGTTTTGTAGGCAAGACAGTTCAGCGAATGTGAGACAGATTCAAAAATTCGTGTACGGAGTAATAAGTTCGATTTACAATAAAAGTTTTACACTCCTTGACGAATGAGTTGTAGTTGTTGATGTTCTTTACATGTTCAGGAAGGCTGTTAAATAGTTCGATACCGGAATAATGGACGCTAGACTCGTTGAGACTTGTACAAGACTTGTATTTCATTATTAAGGATGTGCCTATGTTTGTCCAATACTTTGCTCTCATTCACTGACAGCCAGAACGACTCCTATTTTAAAACAATTACAGTAGATCCACTGTGTACAATGATTAATTTTGTTAAATATCACTCATAATTTGTCAAATATTTGGCCAAAGCTTGAATATGGTGTTGCTTATTTCGATGTTTAAATAATTTCCAAATCTAAAGTTCACCTTCCAGAAGTGTGATCTACATTTTCACAAATGTCTGCCCTAGAGTTAGAATCAAGCTGTATTTAAGAGGGATTTTGCAACTTAGCTTCGGCGAGGGATGAAGGAGGAAGGGTTTGACGTTCTCTCCGAGGCCGCCGGAATCCGGGGTAGTAAGATTTATGACCCCAAGTTTTCTTAATTCGGAATGAATATTTATGACTTTTCCCTCCCCCACTTTTCTCGTTTCTGTAGATTGCAGGTGGCACCAAAGTACGAATATCAGGTCTGATTTATGTACCAACCCTGCTAATGCCGCGGCAAGGAACGGAGGGAAGCTTACTGACAACTTAATGAAACAACAGCGACAACAATATTTGCATCAGAAGGAATCCGTTTGTTTCCATACATACTCATAGATCTTCAGCTGAAGGTATACTGGCGCCCTTCCAAAGGCGCACTATAGCTTTAGATTCACGCACCATTCACTACAATAACAAAATCTCAGCACAGTAGTAGTTGACGCTTTTCTATGAAACTTTTATTACATATATTCAGAGTCTCCTCATTCTCTATATCCTACGACGGAGCCATTTCAATTCTTTTATTACATATTTTCGAATGTGTCAGGGTTTCTCAATTGGTCATCCTTATCTTTTGACTTGTTTTATACCATGTGCTACAATTACTTAAGAGACTATTATAATAACGTCTGACGATAAACTGTAAGAACATTTACATTATTTACATACTGGAATATATTGATAACTTCTTTATATTTTAAGTTGTATTACGCTTGGACTTGTCTGTGGGTCTTTGTCAAAGACTGGTTGAAGAGTAACT